>CM038673.1:426647293-428079793 GCA_021605145.1 Aegilops bicornis
AGGAAGCCCTGACTTTCCCTGCTATTGCTGTCGAAAACACCACCCTTGCAGAACACGAACTGAACTGAAGTATGGCACATGGAGCTTCAGGTAACAAATCTAAAAGACCAAACTTAATCTATGACATGTCTTTTGTCACAATGCCTCTCTTATTTTGTATGACCTGTTGCTTGTTCAATGGAGTGTACCAACTACCATGTGCTAGAAGCATCATTATAGATTAATTATGTACCAGATCACTTTGCTTCAGCCTTTTAGAAGCAATTTTCTATATTACATACATGTTCGTGCAACACTGGGAAATACAAATAGCCGGGAAATGTGGATGAACGAGGAAGGGTTTAATACACCCATAAAGAAAGCAAGTGTTTCTATGTTTGTAAGTCAATTGCTTTTCATTGACCATGACCATATTCAGTTCAGTTACTTGTAGATGAAGGTGCTTACTGATTCACTCTTTATGCAGCACTCATCTTTTATACCTGAATGTGAAGATAATTTGAAGCCTCAAATGGGGTTGACATTTCAGGACTGAAGGCTGGAGGAGTTCTACAAGTCTTATGCACACCACTCTGGTTTTGGAGTTAGTATTGGACAACAAAAGAAGTTAGAAAATGAGATCATTCACAATAAAAGGTACTGTGCATGTTTGGTAATGATACCTCCGAGATAGTATCATGGGTCAAGCACCGGCCATTGCCTTGTGTCACCTGATAAGCGTCATTTAATCAACTCAAATCGTTGAGTTAGTGAGAGGGCAAACAACACATTGTACACATGCAACAGAGCAAGCAGAGCTTATTAATACGACATCATTAGTTTTACAGAATTTTGAATTCTATGTAATGGATGAGAACTAGTGTTTATTCTCCAATTATTTGTCCCATTTCTATCACATTTGATGTGTGTCTCTAATTACTTCCGAGTGGTCTGTAGATGCTATGAATTCCAGTTGTTTATGAAGGTTGAAAGTTTCTTCTTGTTTATGAATGTGAATTTGAATGCACAGGCCCTAGGTTTCAAAGGATCAGGTAGCTTTTAATCCATGAATTCTTTGGGCTGCTAGCTACTACTCCCTCCGTTCCTAAATAATTGTCTTTCTAGAGATTTCAACAAGTGACTACATACGGAGCAAAATGAGTGAATACACTCTAAAACATGTCTACATACATCCGTACGTTGTAGTCCATTTGAGATGGCTAGAAAGACAAATATTTGGGAACGGAGGGAGTATTAGCATGTATCAGGTGAAGAAGCCTTGAAAATAAATCAGACTAGCAGCATTAGAGTTATATTACATCATGTAGTATGCGAGGAACACCTCATTTGCCAATAGGAACAAAGTAAAAATGAATTGGACATTTCTTTTGCCATTTCCATTCACAGCTGCTTACATTTATTCGTTTTAGTAATCCAATAATCACCAACGATAGGCCTCCACATTCTAAACTCTGAAACTGTATGCACACACTCAACTATATTAATCCACATTTAGGAAGTCAATATGCAAGGAAAATTCAGAGACATGGTCGACGTTGCTCTGGAAAGGGTCCTAGGTTGTACTCGCTGCCCACGCAAAGTCCGCAACATGATGACGCCATCAGGTGGAGGGTCAGAGTGTACGCCGAAGGTGCAGATGTTACACCCATCGGTGGCCTCAGCGGCGTTGGTCGGCGACGAAGTGGACGGGTGCAAGTTGCGACCGGCGGTGGCCAATCGGTGGCCTCGGCGGCGTTGGCCGGCGACGAAGTGGACGGGTGCAAGTTGCGACCGGCGGTGGCCTCGGTGGCGGGAACGGTGATGAGGTGGACGGGTGCAGGTTGTGGCCGGCGGGAACTGTCGTGGTTCTAAGTCTGACAGTAGAATGGGGGTAGGAATGGAGAGGCAAGATCCTAGCTGTGGAGTAGTTGTATACGCAAGGGATTTACGAGTTCAGTCCCTTCTTGGAGGAAGTAACAGCCCTACGTCTCGGAGCCCGGAGGCGAGGCGGTCATCGGATTATATGCGTCACATGTTACAGTGCGAACCCTCCTACTGTGGAGGGTGGCTTATATAGAGTGCGCCAGGTCCCCAGCCAGCCCACGTAGCGGAGGGTTTAAGGTACGTTAAGGCTAGGTGTTACTGGTAACACCTTACATAAAGTGTCATCATGACCATAAAGACTATTTAACTATAGACCGTTTGAACACCGAGTGGCTCCTGGACTCCTGGTGGTCGAGTGGGTCTTCATGGTCGAGTGTATTTGAATCTGTCGAGTGGAAACCTACCAGGTCGACTGGTAGGCAGCTTCTTTCGCGAGTGTCCTTGGGAAGGGTACCTTTGGGCAGGTTTATGACCCTACCCTAGGTACATGACTTCATCATTAGCCCCCGAATGGATCGAGGTTTGAGTGAGGAAGGAGTTGATAATCTTTCCGACCTGTTCTTCGTGTTGCGAGTGTGCCTTACTCTGGATCAACGACCTTTTAGTAATGGCGTCAACTTCTCTTTCAGTCGCCTTGATCCATTCTTCACATTTGCCGAGTGAACTTTTGTGAACTTGAGGATTTCCGAGCGACAGATCGGAGGAAATCTGTTGTCTGACAGGTTGCTCCGCGGTTAGCGGATTTCGCGGGATCTGAATTTTGGGAAGCGCACGAAGCGGAGAAAACTGCGGCACTCGGATGGGATAAGGCGATGACGCCTCGATCTTTGCGCCGCCTTTTTCGCCACGTATCGCGCGCGCTCTGTTCTAGATTTGACGGGATTGCTGGCCTACCAAATACCACTCGGAAGCGGCCTCATATAAGGCATCGGACGGGGTATTTTGAACAGTGTGACCTCAATCTTCCCCTCCTTCCGCCTCCAAATCTTTCTGTTGCGCTCTTAGCCTGCTCGGCGCCGTAGCTCAGTACTTGCTTCGCCGGCGACCATGGTGAAGGAGAAGACCGCAACCTTGGAGCGGGTGAAGAAGGCAGCAGCGAAGGCGAAGGGGAGAGCGCCCAGTCGGGGCGGATCTTCTTCGCGGTCCAAACTGCCGCAAGGTTGGGTCCAAGGAGATTGGATCCGCTCGACCATCACCGAGAAGGACCTCAACGATCTGGCCAACGAGGGACTAATCCTCCATGGGTCAGCGAGGCTTCCGAGAACGGAGTGGCAGCCGCGGCCTGAAGAGGGTGAGTGCGTTCTCCTAGCCACTCACGTAGATCGGGGATTTTCTCTGCATGAATCCTTTCTTCCGGGGTTTACGAACTTTTTGGTGCACAACTCCATCATTTCCTCCCAACTCCATTGTCTATCTTGCTGCTTTACGTGTCGTTGTCACGAAAACTTCTTGGGCTGTCGGCCGACCGGGGCCTCTTCAAGCATATATTCACTTGTCGCTCTCGTGACAAAGGAAGAAAAGCGAACCCAAATGACGAGAGAACCCAAGTAATCCAGATGTGTGGGAGACTCGGGGTCCAGATGAGGGGAAGAGCGCTTTCCGGCTATGACTCTCCCGACTTCGGTTAGAGGGTGGCAATCGACCTGGTTCTCTTGCCAAGACCAGCCCGGCCTTGAGGCGGTCATTTGGACTCCCTCCTTTCTCCATGAGTCGAGTGAACAAGCCTTCTTCCCTGAAGGTGCTACCAGAGGAGAAGGCCCAAGTAAAATTGTTGATGGAACGCGTAGTCCAGCTCATTCGCGACGGGGTGACCGGCATGGATCTTCTGGAAGTTTTCGTCCGACGGCGTATTCAGCCACTCCAATACCGAGGCCATCCGATGTGGATGTACTCTGGTACTGATGATACCACTCGGGTCCATCCAGAGGAGGTCGAAGACACCACGCTGGAGAAGTGGATGACTGCCATCACAGGAAACAAAGATAATCCTCGCGGAGCTAGGAGGATTCCCCCACTCGACCATTCTTACGAGACAGACAAGGTATAACCACTTATCTCCGACTGGGATTCTGCTGCATTCATTCTGTTTTGATGCAAATTCGTCGACTGTCTTTTACCTTGTTTTGTTGTCTTCCAGGCCACCACTGAGATGTACTCGATGTCTCGATGCCCAACGGGGCGCAGGAACCAGTCGAAGAAGAAGGAAGCGGAGGTGAAAGCCAGGAAGAATGGGAGTCCAACAGCGAAGAGGATGAGGGGGACGACAGCTCTGATGAAGAGGAGGAGGAGGAGGAGGAGGAAGAGGAGGAAGACGTCGATCCTCCCCGCTCGGAAGGAAGGTCCAAGTTGACGCATGACCCGGCGGCCGGGCGCGGTAAAGCTGCTATGCGCCCATCGGGCGCCGAGCGACCTCGGACAACCTCTCTTGCGCCGTCGAGAAACCGCCCGAAGCAACCTCGAGCAACGCCACAAAGCCGGGCGAAGGCCCTGCCTAAGATGCGGATGGTCATTCCCACCATCTCGGGTAATCAGCAGAACTTGTATTTCTCTATTCAACATGAGTGTACTTTTGGTCAACTTGATGACTGATCAGCCGATTCTTGAAATCTGCAGTGCTGCTACCTCCGAGACCTCAGCCAAGCACGAAGATCAGGAAATGGAAGATGCCGTCACCTCCAACCTTGGTATGGTCTCTGTAGTTTCGCTTTTAGTCGATTGGATTTCCATGTTTACTTTTGAATCTTTCTTGTAGTTCCGCCTCATGTCATTGATCTCCCCGATGATGACGAGGAAGCGCCGTTGAGGAAGAGGAAGAACAAGAGGGTGCTCCGGGCAAGGCTGCTCCAGCCAGACGATACCTAAGACGTTGGTTTCCGAGGGAGGCAACCCCACTCGGGCTTCTGTGTCTTTTGCTGTACCACTGACAAGTGCCCGACCCACTTCGTCGACTGCTGATCCACCATCCCTTTTTGCTATACACCACATCCCGGAAGACCAAGTGAGTGCTGCTAAGGAGGCTATACGCCAGGCAGGGATCATGATGGAGCAAGTGAAGGCAGTCCGAGAGGCCAGCCAGGCGGCCTATGATGCTAGTTCAGCTCTCCAGAGCAATGTCCAAGTAAGTCGATCGTTGCTTGCTCTGTTAGGATATGCTACCTGAAACTGCTTGCTCTGTTAGGACATGCTACCTGAAACTGCTTGCTCTGTTAGGACATGCTACACAAACCGCTTCTTCTCAAGATTTCCATATCTGTATACCCACCGGGTGGGTGTGTCGATTGAGTTTTTGTGGGGGCACGCCGAGTGAGTGCACCGGGTGTAGTCCCCGAGACTATGATGGACTGCGTGCAGTCGACTATAGTCTTTATACTTTGAACTTCTGCACTCGTCCTGGTCGGACCAAGTCGAAAGGAACCGTAAAACCGGTGGGGGCACGCTGAGTGCACCCACTGGGTGTAGTCCCGGAGACTATGGTGGACTGTGTGCAGTCGACTATAGTCTAAAGAACTGGTTTTTTTACCGCGACTGACCGCTGACAATTAGCCATGGTTTTAGAATCATAACCTTTTTGCCTCTTTTGGTCGACTGGTCGAACCAAATTGGTAAAAACCAAAGGAGAACGCTGAGTGCACCCGCCGGGTGTAGTCCCGAGACTACTTGTCGAATGTTTTGATTCGATTGTAGTCTTAGAAATGCTACGATTTTTCCTTAGTCACCGGAAGTGATTTGTCTTTGATGTCTTTTTTATTGACTCTTTGTCGAAATCTTGCGAGCTTGTGGCTCGCTATCTCGAGTTAGAGAACAAACAGATCCAGCTCAACCTCGACTTGAAGCTTGCTCAGGAGAATTTGCAGAAGGCGAAAGATGAAGCAAAAGGTATGGCTGGTGAGAACTTTGACGACTGTCTTTGTTTTTCTGTTCATTCTCAACTCTGTTCTCATTGTTGCTTTGCAGATAAATTGGAGGAGACTCTGAAGTAGAAGGATCTTGACCTTGCAGAGAGAGGAAAGGCGGCTTTGGAGAAAACAAAGCTCGCTGAAGACAAACTTGCCTTAGTCGACAAACTTGAAGATGAAAATGCCAAGCTGAAAGCCGCTCTTGACGCGACCAACAAGGAAGTTAGTCGACTGAAGAACGACAAGATTGCTCTGTCTGACAAGTCCGGCCAACTGGCGGGGAAGCGAAATGACTTGGAGGTTTATCTTGGAGGGCTCGCCAAGAAGCTGTTCCTCATGCTTGAAGGTAATCTCTTTTATCCGACTATCTTGCTATCACCGGCTCATCGCATGATTATTGTTTTGAGTCTGAGCTGTGTTTTCAGAATTCTGTCAAAACTTTGAAGAAGAAACCAGTCGAGTAGAAACCAGCCTGGACCCCATCAACTCTCCTGTGAAGGATGAAGCTGCTATGAATGTGCTCCGATCGAGTCTCGCGTTGCTAAGCGTGGTGGATTACCTTGCTTCATTGAAAGCTGCGGTGTCGCGGATCGATTCAACTCTCTGGCGGATCAGACGCCTGAATGACCTTGAATCCTTAATGACTCGGTGAATGAGATTCCAAGTCGAGTGCAAGAATGGAAAAGTCTTACGCGGTGTGGTGCTGATGTTGCTCTGTCTCTGGTTCGTGTCCACTGCAAGAAAGCGCAAGAGGACAAGCTGGCGTCCCTCAAAGTTGCCAACACCAGGAAGTACGACTTCCGATCTTTCATGGAGACCTTCATTGCTGCTGCTACCCGTATTGCCGACGGAATCGACCTCGACTAGTTTGTTGCACCTTCCAGTCCTCCACCTGAGGAGTAAAAAACTTCTAAGTCCCCTCTTAAATTTGCCTCGGAATGCCGAGTGGTTTCTGTAACCGACAAACTTTAACAGGCTTAACGCCTGAGCACTTTCGGATCCGTAGGACGTTTATCCGAACTTGATCTATCCTTGAACATGCTTTATTTGCCTTCGAGAGAACTTTGCTCTTCATTCGGAATATATTTCATTGTTGTAAGTAGTATCCTTGAGGTGAAACTCCGATCGACTTGTACTTCATCTATCTTGCGGTAGAGACGGAGCACGATGCGGCCCGACCTCGTCGTTCTTGCGGATTGGAATGGACCGCACGTTGTACTTGTGGCGAAGCTCCGAAGGAGAAGGTAGCAGTCGACCTGCACCTCGTCGTCCTTGCGGATTGGGATGGACCGTACGTTGTACTTGTGGTGAAACTCCGAAGGAGAAGGTAACAGTCGACTTGCACCTCGTCGTCCTTGCGGATTGGGATGGACCGCAAGTTGTACTTGTGGCGAAGCTCCGAAGGAGAAGGTAGCAGTCGACCTGCACCTCGTCGTCCTTGCGGATTGGGATGAATTCCTTACTTAGGCGTAGTCTTGGACTGCAGCTAAGCCTCCGAGCGGGAGGTGTGCTCTCCATTGATGAGGATTTTTATCACTTAGGCGAGCACTGGGCTGCAGCTAAGCCCCGTGTGGGAGGTTTGCTCTCCACTCGGTAGGATTTTTAATACTTAGGCGAGCACTGGGCTGCAGCTAAGCCCCCGAGTGGGAGGTTTGCTTGCCACTCGGTAGGATTTCTATTACTTAGGTGAGCACTGGGCTGCAGCTAAGCCCCCGAGTGGGAGGTTTGCTCTCCACTCGGTAGGATTTCTATTACTTAGGCTAGCACTGGGGTGCAGCTAAGCCCCCGAGTGGGAGGTTTGCTCTCCACTCGGTAGGATTTCTATTACTTAGGCGAGCACTGGGCTGCAACTAAGCCCCCGAGTGGGAGGTTTGCTCTCCACTCGGTAGGATTTTTAGGGTGTAGCTTTGAAGGAGAAGTTAGCAGTCGACCTGCACCTCGTCGTCCTTGCAAAGCGTTCATTATTTTGGATGTTTAGGCGAATCCTTGGGCTGTTGCTAAGCCCCCGAGTGACAGGCAGACTCTCCACCCGGTAGGATTTAAATACTTAGGCGAGTACTTGGACTGTAGCTAAACCCCCGAGTGGGAGGCTGGCTCACCACTCGGTAGGATTTTGGATACTTAGGCGAGTACTTGGACTGAAGCTAAGCCCCCGAGTGGGAGGCTGGCTCACCACTCGGTAGGATTTTTATTACTTAGGCGAGCACTGGGCTGCAGCTAAGCCCCCGAGTGGGAGGTTTGCTCTCCACTCGGTAGGATTTTGAATACTTAGGCGAGTACTTGGACTGCAGCTAAGCCCCCGAGTGGGAGGCTGGCTCACCACTCGGTAGGATTTTGAATACTTAGGCGAGTACTTGGACTGCAGCTAAGCCCCCGAGTGGGAGGCTGGCTCACTTCTCGGTAGGATTTTGAATACTTAGGCGAAGCGGATTCGCAGCTAAGCCCCCGAGTGGGAGACTGGCTCGCCACTCGGAAAGGATTTTTTTTACAAACTTAGGCGAACCGGATTCGCAGCTAAGCCACCCACTGGGGGAAATTTCAACAAAAAGTAATAACAATCACTAGGAAAATTATAACATTCTTGTCTTAAATAAACAAACTACAAAAGTACTTTTATTACATCTCAACCAAGTGAGTATTTAAGTATAAAAGGGGCGGAGCAGCTCCGCATTCCAAGATCGAGGCTCGTCGATCTGGCGATCAATGTTGTAGAGATGATACGCTCCGTTGTGGAGAACTCTTGTGACGATGAAGGGACCTTCCCAAGTGGGAGCGAGCTTGTGTGGTTTCTGTTGATCCACTCGAAGGACCAAATCCCCCTCTTGGGAGGCTCGACTCTTCACATTTCTGGCATGGAATCGACGCAAGTCTTCTTGATAGATAGTCGAGCGGATCAGGGCCATCTCCTCTCCTCTTCCAAGAGGTCGATCGCATCTTGTCGGGCTTGTTCCGCTTCTTCTTGAGTATAGTTTGACTCGGCGCATTGTGAAGCAGGTCACTCGGCAGAACTGCTTGACTCCATAGACCGGGAAGAATGGAGTTCTCCCAATCGACCGATTAGGAGTGGTCCTCAATCCCCGTGAGAACTGATGGAAGTTCGTCGACCCAAGCTCTGCTGCGTGTTTGAGATCACGCATCACCGTGGTTTCAGCCCTTTGAGAATGAGGCCGTTTGCACGCCTCTGCTTGTCCATTCGACCGAGGATGAGCAAGCTGAAGCATAGTCGACCAGCGTGCTCCGAGAGGCGCAGAAGGCTTTGAACTTGTCATTATCGAAGTTTGACCCATTGTCGGTGATGATGCTATGCGGAACTCCATATCTGAATATCAACTCTCGATGAAACCGATAGCGCATGCATGCATCAAGGTTCTTGATGGGCTTGGCCGATCCACTTGGTGAACTTGTCGATTGCTACTAGCAAATGAGTGAAGCCGCTTCGCCGATTCTCAGCAGTCCAATCATGTCTAATCCCCAAACAGTGAAGGGCCAGACGAGTGGAATGGTCTTCAAGGCTGAGGCGGGCTTGTGTGACATGTTGGAATAGAACTGACAACCTTCACACTTGTCGACTATTTCTTTTGCCATTTCATTTGCTTTTGGCCAGTAAAATCCCGCTCGGTATGCTTTAGCCACAATGGTCCGGGAGGACGCATGATGGCCACAGGTCCCCGAGTGGATATCTTCAAGAATTATCTGACCTTCTTCTGGCGTGATACACTTATGGCCGACTCCATTCGCGCTTTCTCTGTACAACTGTCCCTTGATCACTGTAAAGGCCTTGGATTGACGGACGATCTGTCGATCCTCTTCTTCATTCTCTGGGAGCTCTTTCCTTAGGATATATGCGATGTGCAGCCTTTATCGATGGGGAGTGATGACCACAACTTACATAATCAGGTCGACCACATTTGGGACCTCAACTTCACCGGATCATTAACACTCTTTGCTGCAGGGCTTCTTACGTGAAAGGATCCTCCTGCATCGATGGTGCATGAATGTGCTCCAAAAATACATTCTCGGGAATGGCTTCCCTCTTGGACCCTATCTTCGCCAAATCATCCGAAGCTTGATTTTTCAATGGGTATATGATGAAGCTCTAACCCTCAATTTCTTCTCCACTTTTCTCACTACATTACGGTAACCAGTCATAGCTGGGCTTCGACATCCCACTCCTTCATCACTTGATTAACAACCAGATCCGAGTCGCCAGAGACCATAAGGCGACGGACACCGAAAGTGAAATGGCCATACGCAACCCATACGGTGTGCTTCATATTACGCCGTTGTTGGAGGAATCAAAGTGAATCTGGAGAACATATTTGAGCTTATCTCCTCGGGGGGAAACCAACACAACCCCCGCACCAGAACCGTTCAGCATCTTGGAACCATCGAAAAACATAGTCCAGTGCTCCGAGTGAACTCGAGTCGGAAGCTGTTGTTCAGTCCACTCGGCGAGGAAGTCTGCTATTGCTTGGGACTTGATGGCTTTCTTTGCCTCAAATTTGATATCAAGGGAAGGAGTTCAATCGCCCATTTAGCCACTCGACCGCTTGCATCTCTGTTATGAAGAATTTCCGAGAATGGGGCGTCACGATTGTAATGGAATGATCAGAGAAATAATGAGCAACCTTCTTTGTGGTCATATAAATCCCATAAACAAGCTTCTGATAGTGAGGGTATCTTTGCTTTGATGGGTCAGCACTTCAGAAAGATAATAAACTGGGCGTTGAACTTTGAAGGCTTTTCCTTCTTCTTCCCGCTCGACCGTAAGTATGGTATTGACGACTTGTCCAGTGGCTGCAATGTAAAGCAACAAAGGCTCTTTGCCGATAGGAGCAGCAAGCACCGGTTGGTGGAGAGCAGAGCTTTTAGCTCTGCAAACGCTGCATCAGCTTCTGGAGTCCACTCGAACTTGTCTGACTTCTTCATCAGTCGGTAAAGAGGCAATGCCTTTTCACCGAGGTGAGAGATGAATCGACTTAAAACGTCCAAGCATCCAGTAAGCTTCTGTACATCGTGCACACGCACAGGGCGCTTCATTCGGAGATCTTTCGGGCAGGCTCGATTGATATGCTTGAAATCGATGCACATGCGTAACGACTTGTCCTTCTTGGGGACCATGACGACATTGGCGAGCCACTCGGAGTGGTAGATCTCTCGGATGAACTCTGTCGCTAAGAACCGAGCCACCTCTTCACCAATGGCCTTTCTCTTCTGGACGGCGGACTGCCGAAGATATTCTTTAACCGGTTTGACTTTTGGGTCGACTCAGTGGCGGTGCTCAGCCAGCCCCTAGGAACACCCGCATGTCGCCAGACTTCCATGCAAAGATGTCCCAGTTCTCACGGAGGAACCGGATGAGCGCTTTCTTCCTATTTTGAGTCGAGTGTTGTTGAGATGTTGGTCGGAGCAGCATTGGGATCGATCGGGTGAATGTGAACTGTTTCGTCTCACCGACGATTTGGAATCTTGACTTCAGAGCGGGCTTCTTAGCTCGCAACAAATCACTCAGATCTGCAGTTTACAGATACACTTGTAGATCTACAACAGCCAACAGAGCATCGGCGATCTTAGAACACTTCAGGAAGCACTCTTCCGCCTTCTTCCGATTTCCCGTAACAGTGATCACGCCCTTGGGACCAGGCATCTTTAGTTTAAGATACACGTAACATGGTCGGGCCATGAAACGTGCATATGCTGGCCTTCCCAGAATAGCGTGATAAGCGCTCTGGAAATCCACGACCTCAAAGGTCAACTTTTCTTTCCGGAAATGCTTCGAATCACCAAAAACTACATCAAGAGCAATTTGGCCGAGTGACTCAGCCTTCTTTCCGTGAATGACTCCGTGGAAGCTCATATTATCGGGTAATCGAGTGCGGACATCGGAATGCCCATTCCTTTCAACGTCTCTGCGTATAATATGTTCAAGCCACTACCACCATCCATCAGAACTTTGGTCTCGAGTGCCTTCGACGACTGGGTCGACCACCAATGCTTGCCTCCCAGGGGTGGCAATGTGCGTCGGGTGATCGGACTGGTCGAATGTGATGGGGTGCAGGACCATTTCAGATAGTGGGCATCGCGAGCGACCATGTTCACTTCCGATTGATAACCTTCAATCGACTTTTGCTTTCAACGCCAAGAAAAATCATCGTGGTGGAATTGACCGGGATATCCATCATCGCTGTCATCTTTGTCCTCAACTTTGTCTACTCTCCTTATCCTTATCCTTGGGTTGTTTCCCTTGGAACTGCTGAATCAAGAGCCGACACTGTTGAGTGGTATGTTTCGGGTAAATGAGTTTACCCTCTTCATCTTTCTTCGTGTGGATGTGACATGGCAAATCCAACACGTCATTCCCATCCTGGTCTTTCACCTTCTTGGGGTTTCAAGGACCCTTGGGTTTCCCCTTGAACTTTCACAGGGTCCTGACCAAGGCCTCTCCGGAGCAGCTGGCTCGGCTTTGCGCTCGCTTCCATCGAATTTCCTCCGCCGGCCTCATTAGCGGCCAATTTGTATTTACCACTCCGGAGCCGATCCTCTTCTTCACCATTTGCATACTTGGTGGCAATCTCCATCATCCGACTCAGGGTCATATCTCCAGTTCGACCGAATTTCAAACTCAACTCTCTATTCTTGACCCCTTCTTTGAAGGCACGGACTGCCTGGTGATCAGATACATTCTCAACTATGTGGTGCAAAGTGATCCACCTCTGGATATAATCTCTCAAATGTTCACTCGACTTCTGCACACACGACTGCAACTCCGTCAACCCTGCTGGTCGTTTGCAAGTCCCTTCAAATGTCCTGACAAACACTCGGGCAAGATCTTCCCAAGTGTAACATCTTTGCTGGGTGCTAATCGATTCAACCACGCTCTGGCTGAACCCTCCAAAGATAAGAGGCAAATGCTTCATGGCTACCTCATCGTTGCCGCCGATCTGAACAGCCACTCGGTAATCTTCAAGCCAAGTGTCGGGCTTGGATTCACCAGATGAACTTATCGACTCGATCGCCAACCTTGAAGTTGGGAGGAATCACCGCGGCTCGATGGCTCTGCTGAAACACTCGCCCCGAGACATGAACTCGCTACCTTGGAGGGAACATCTCTGTCATGGCCGTCTCGGTGAGCTCTGTTCCTGTCGACCAAACCTTGAACGATAATAGATCTCGCATCAAAACCTGGTTCCCTGGGGTCGACTGGAACTCTTCGCCCAACACCGTCTTTGGCGTCTGTCATCCGGCTGCCGAGGAGCGTATGATCCACCCCTTGGGGAGGAGTGGGCACTCGACGTCGATCATTGCGATCGAATCGGTGCTCATATTGCTCGCGGCTCTTGTACTGATCATCACGCCGGCCCCCACGTTCCTCACGCCTCGGGGGCGATCTCGGACTATGGGCCGACTGGACTGAATTCGCAGCGACGGGTCGGTTGTGAATCCTGTTCCGCGACAGTGATACGACTGATTTTTGGTCTCCTGCCGCCCGGAGCAGATCTCTGATTTGTAGCAAACCTCTACCCACCTCCGACTGGGAAGGCTGAATTGGCTCTGCTATACGGGCGGCAGCTGCTAAATTCTGAATCGGAGTTCGATATACCTGAGTTGGTGGCTGGAAGAGCTGACATCGACTGGATTCTGGAACCCTTGGTCGCGCGCGCTCGTCGAGTACTCGCTGAAGGTTCTCCAGTCGAGTGCGCTCAGCCAGGTTGGCTAAGCGCGCATCCTCCAAGGCACGAGCCTCGGGGGTTTCTCCAACATAGGAGTGTGAAGCGCATCCATGTTCCGATGGCGAAGCTCCTCCCTCTGAAGCGAAGTGAGGGGCTCGGGCGGGTACTCATCGTGGGCTTGCTCCGGATCGCCTCCACAGTCACCTCCGTTGGTGCGGGTGAATCCGGGGGGACTGCATGGTCCATCGACCATCAGAACCTCTGCCGCCGGACATCGCTATCGCATTCGGACGCCTTGATCTCTGGAGCCAGTCGAGCAGGCCGTAGAGAGATTCGCCGGGCTCGATCGCCGTGACTTGGGGGTGGCCGGTGGTGGGCCACCGCATGCCACCCTCCACCATTGAAGCCTCGACCGACCGGAACGCTTGCTCCGGTAGGAGACTGGGGGCGAGGACGGCACAGGAGCCGACCCATACTGGGTCGACGGTTGCCACAGGAGGACGCCGAGGACACACGTGCGAAAGTGCGTCGCCCCGCGGACGGGGAGCGCGTCCACGTCGAGTGGAGCCTCCTGAAGCCAAGCAGAGTCGTCGGTGACGAACGTGAGCGCACCGAGACGGATCTCATCGCCCTCGACCAGAACTCCACAGAAACCATGATGTAGGAAATCGAAAGAATCCCAACTTCTCCAACAAATCGCTAGAACACCAGCCCCACGGTGGGCGCCAACCGTCGTGGTTCTAAGTCCGACAAAGAGAATGGGGGTAGGAATGGAGAGGCAAGATCCTAGCTGTGGAGTAGTTGTATACGCAAGGGATTTACGAAGTTCAGGCCCTTCTCGGAGGAAGTAACAGCCCCACGTCTCGGAGCCCGGAGGCGGTCGACTGGATTATATGCGTATGTGTTGGGGTGCGAACCCTCCTACTGTGGAGGGGTGGCTTATATAGAGTGCGCCAGACCCCAGCCAGCCCACGTAGGCGGAGGGTTTAAGGTGCGTTAAGGCTAGGCGTTCTTGGTAACGCTTACATAAAGTGTCATCATGACCATAAAGACTATTTAACTATAGACCGTTTGGACACCGAGTGGCTCTTGGACTCCTGGGGGTCGAGTGGGTCTTCATGGTCGAGTGTCTTTGAATCTGTCGAGTGGAAACCTACCAGGTCGACTGGTAGGCAGCTTCTTTCGCGAGTGTCCTTGGGAAGGGTACCTTTGGGCAGGTCTATGACCCTACCCTAGGTACATGACTTCATCAAGAACCGGCGATGAGGTGGATGAGGCGCGAGGCTCGCCAGGGCCTGGACAAGCGGGCCAAATAGGCGGAGGCTGCTGAAGGAATCATGATTGCAACAACGGCGAAGTGGCGCATCTCGTACGGGTGTTGAGCTCCCATTGGGAGGACCAGCGTGTGCGGAAGGATTTGGGACAGATTTGGGGTTGTGATGTTTTCGATCAGGTATAGGTCAATTGCTTCAGCTGGGGGTTTTCGGAAAATTCACACGTCTAACAAGGGTTGCAAGCGGGTGTTTTTTCTGCAAAATAAGGGCTAACTCACAAGAGGTTGAGGATTGCGATCGGACGAACGATGATGACCGGCTCTGAGGATGCACGAGGTTCTTTGGATGCATAAGACAGACGCCTCCAAACTTTGTTATCTTCATTAAAGAGTCTGATTTCCATCATAAGGTAGGAAACTTGGAATTTTTAGATGATTCTTGCCATGCACCTAAATGATTTCTAAACTTGATATTAAAGAAACCCAATGTTTCAAAACACCCAGGGTTTGAATTTGCACCTTCCAACATTTGGCTCTATGTTACCCGAATAAGATAACAAAATATGCATGCTCAAGTATATATTTTCAAAGATATATTATCCTTCAGTTTTCATCTTAAAGGGTTTGAATTAGTACCCCAAGTGGTTTGCTAACACCTACTTCTACTAACAGAGTCAAATATTTTTAAAACACTTTGGGTTTGACATGGTCTCTGTGCTTGTCCAAACATAAAGTTACTAAAAAATGCAAATATTTTTAAAATGCACATGGTTTTAAATAGGACTATGTGCCATTTGGCGCACATAGGCTTTCTACTATCAAAATCGAATATGTCCTTACTGAAGGAAACTATTTTCATCGCGAACATGGCTTTAACGGGTCTCTGCGCCATTTGGCGCAACGGGTCAACTAGTGTTAGTAATTGCCGCATTTTATGATTATGAAATTTGGCAAATGGACATCAAAACTGCATTCCTGAATGAATTTCTAGAAGAAGAGTTGTATATGATGCAACCAGAAGGTTTTGTCGATCCAAAGGGTGCTAACAAAGTGTGCAAGTTCCAGCGATCCATTTATGGACTGGTGCAAACCTCTCGGGGTTGGAATAAACGTTTTGATAGATCAAGGCATATGGTTTTATACAGACTTTTGGAGAAGCCTGTATTTACAAGAAAGTGAATGGGAGCTCTGTAGCATTTCTAATATTATATGTGGATGACATATTGTTGATTGGAAATGGTATAGAATTTCTGGATAGCATAAAAGGATACTTGAATAAAAGTTTTTCAATGAAATACCTCGGTGAAGCTGCTTACATATTGTGCACCAAGATCTATAGAGATAGATCAAGACGCTTAATTGGACTTTCACAAAGCACATACCTTGATAAGATTTTGAAGAAGTTCAAAATGGATCAATCAAAGAAAGGGTTCTTGCCTGTGTTACAAGGTGTGAAGTTGAGTGAGACTCAATGCCCGACCACTGCAGAAGATAGAGAGAAAATGAAAGTCATTCCCTATGCCTCAGCCATAGGTTCTATCATGTATGCAATGCTGTGTACTAGACCTAATGTGTGCCTTGCTATAAGTATAGTAGGGAGGTATCAAAGTAATCCAGGAGTGGATCACTGGACAGCGGTCAAGAACATCCTGAAATACCTGAAAAGGACTAAGGATATGTTTCTTGTTTATGGAGGTGGCAAAGAGCTCATCGTAAATGTTGCGTCGATGCAAGCTTTGACACTGATCTGAATGACTCTAAGTCACAAATCAGATACGTGTTTATATTGAATGGTGGAGCTGTCAGTTGATGCAGTGCTACGTCTTGAGCTTGCGTTGGTTTTCCCCGAAGAGGAGAGGATGATGCAGCACAGTAGCGTAAGTATTTTCCTCAGTTTTTGAGAACCAAGGTATCAATCCAGTAGGAGACCACGCACAAGTCCCTTGTACCTGCACAAAACGATAGCTACTCGCAACCAACGCGATTAGGGGTTGTCAATCCCTTCATGGTCACTTACGAGAGTGATATTTGATAGAGATAATATTTTTGGTATTTTTGGTATAAAGATGCAAAGTAAAAAGTAAAAGCAAAGTAAAAACAAACAAGTAAATAAAGTGATAGAGATTGATATGATGAGAATAGACCCGGGGGCCATAGGTTTCACTAGTGGCTTCTCTCAAGAGCATAAGTATTCTACGGTGGGTGAACAAATTACTGTTGAGCAATTGACAGAATTGAGCATAGTTATGAGTATATCTAGGCAATGATCATGTATATAGGCATCACGTCCGAGACAAGTAGATTGAAGCGATTACGCATCTACTACTATTACTCCACTCATCGACCGCTATCCAAAGATGCATCTAGAGTATTAAGTTAAAAACAGAGTAACGCCTTAAGCAAGATGACATGATGTAGAGGGATAAATTAATGCAATATGATAAAATCCCATCTTGTTATCCTCGATGGCAACAATACAATACGTGCCTTGCAACCCTTTACATCCTTTGGGTAAGGACACCGCAAGATTGAACCCAAAGCTAAGCACTTCTCCCATTGCAAGAACTACCAATCTAGTTGGCCAAACCAAACGGATAATTCGAAGAGACTTGCAAAGATAACTTAATCATACATAAAAGAATTCAGGGAAGAATCAAATATTTTCCATAGATAATACTGGATCATAAACCCACAATTCATCGGTCTCAACAAACACACCGCAAAAATAAGATTACATCGAATAGATCTCCGAGAGAGGGGGAGAACATTGTATTGAGATCCAAAAATAGAGAAGAAGCCATCTAGCTACTAGCTATGGACCCGAAGGTGCAAGTAAACTACTCACACTTCATCGGAGGGGCTATGGTGTTGATGTAGAAGCCCTCCGTGGTGGATGCCCCCTCCGTCGGAGCTCCGGAACAGGCCCCAAGATGGGATCTCGTGGATACAGGAAGTTGCGGCGGTGGAATTAGGTTTTTGGCTCCTGTTTTGATCGTTTGGGGATACGTAGGTATATATAGGAGGAAGGAGTACGTCGGTGGAGCGTCAGGGGGCCCACGAGGTAGGGGGGCACGCCCTCCACCCTCGTGACCGCCTCTGGCATTTCTTGGAGTAGGGTCCAAGTCTCCTGGATCACGTTCGGTTGGAAAATCACGTTCCCGAAGGTTTCATTCCGTTTGGACTCCGTTTGATATTCTGTTTCTTCGAAACACTGAAATAGGCAAAAACAACAATTCTGGGCTGGGCCTCCGGTTAATAGGTTAGTCCCAAAAATAATATAAAAGTGGAAAATAAAGCCCAATATAGTCCAAAACAGTAGATAAAGTAGCATGGAGCAATCAAAAATTATAGATGCGTTGGAGACGTATCAGGCATCCCCAAGCTTAATTCCTGCTCGTCCTCGAGTAGGTAAATGATAAAGAGAGAATTTTTGATGCGGAGTGATACTTTGGCATAATTTCAATGCAAATCTTCTTAATTGTGATATGAATATTCAGATCCGAAAGATTCAAGACAAAAGTTCATATTGACACAAAAATAATAATACTTCAAGCATACTAATCAAAGCAATCATGTCTTCTCAAAATAACATGGCGAAAGAAAGTTTATCCCTACAAAATCATATGGTTAGGCTATGCTTCATTTTCGTCACACAAAGATGTTCCCAACTTCTATACCCCCGATGACAAGCCAAGCAATTGTTTCATACTTAAATAATCTCAAACTTTTTCAACCTTCACGCAATACATGAGTGTGAGCCATGGATATAGCACTATGGGTGGAATAGAATATGATAATGGGGATTGTGTGGAGAAGACAAAAAAAGGAGAAAGTCTCACATTGACGAGGCTAATCAATGGGCTATGGAGATGCCCATCAATTGATGTCAACATGAGGAGTAGGGGTTGCCATGCAACGGATGCACTAGAGCTATGAATGCTCAACAAAAGAAAACTAGTGGGTGTGCATCCAACTTGCTTGCTCATGAAGACCTAGGGCATTTGAGGAAGCCCATCGTAGGAATATACAAGCCAAGTTCTATAATGAAAAATTCCCACTAGTATAAAAAGGACAACTTATAAGACTCACTATATGAAAAGCATGGTGCTACTTTGAAGCACAATATATGAGACTCACTACATGAAGAACGAGGTTGTGGGGCGAGCGGCCACAGCAAGGGTCTTGTCGGGTTTGCTAAAACCGCACCCCGGCAAGGATCTTGCCGGGGGAGTCCGCTTCGTCCCCTTTGCTCTTCGTGGTCTTGGTCTTGGCGTCGTTCTGCTCCTTTTGAGCTTCGTCCTTACCTTGGCTCACCTCCCTTGCCTTGCTCAGTCTTGGTGGTGCAGCGGCTCAGACTGCCTGTGCACAGTTATAGGGGTACAAAAAGTGTACCCCTCTTTTTGTACACCGACAGAGGTGCTACTTTGAAGCACAATATATGAGACTCACTACATGAAGAACAAGGTGCTACTTTGAAGCACAAGTATGGAAAAAGAGATAGTAGCATTGCCCTTTATATATATATATACTTTATATATATATATATATATATATATATATATATATATATATTGGGCCTTTCTTTTTTTTGGCCTTTCTCTTTTTTTTGGGCAATGCTCTAATAATAATGATCATCACACTTCTATTGATTACAACATAAGTATTACAACTCGAAACTTAGAACAAGATATGACTCTATATGAATGCCTCCGGCGGTGTACCGGGATCGTGCAATGAATCAAGAGTGACATGTATGAAAATAATGCATGGTGGCTTTGCCACAAATACGATGTCAACTACATGATCATGCAATGGCAATATGACAAAAGTAATGTATGTCATGATGATGATGGTGGAAGTTGCATGGCAATATATCTCAGAATGGCTATGGAAATGCCATAAAAGGTAGGTATGATGGCTGTTTTGAGGAAGATATAAGGAGGTTTATGTGTGAAAGAGTGTATCATATCACAGGGTTTGGATGCACCGGCGAAGTTTGCACCAACTCTCAAGGTGAGAAAGGGCAATGCACGGTACCTAAGAGGCTAGCAAAGGCGGAAAGGTGAGAGTGCGTATAATCCATGGACTCAACATTAGTCAAAAGAACTCATATACTTATTGCAAAAATTTAGAGTCATCAAAAATCAAGTACTACGTGCATGCTCCTAGGGGGATAGATTCGTAGGAAAACACCATCGCTCGTCCCCGACCGCCACTCATAAGGATGCACAAGCCAGGTACACTTCATGCTTCAAATTTGTTACACAACTTTAACCATACGTGCATGCTACGGGATTTGCTAACTTCAACACAAGTATTTCTCAAATTCATAATCACCCAACTAGCACGACTTTGATATTATCACCTCCATATCTCAAAACAATTATCAAGCATCAAACTTATCTTAGTATTCAACGCACTCAAAAGAAAGTTTCACATATCTTGAACACCAAGTATATTAACATTAGCAAATTACCATGCTATTAACGGCTCTCAAAATAATCTAAGTGAAGCATGAGAGATCAATAGTTTCTTTAAAACAAATCCACCACCATGCTCTAAAAGATCTAAGTGAAGCACCAGAGCAAAAGTTATCACGCTCAAAAGATATAAGTGAAGCACTATGACCAAAAACTATCAAGCTCAAAAGATATAAGTGAAGCACATAGAGTATTCTATCAAATTCCAGTTAATATATGGCTCTCTCAAAAGGTGTGTACAGAAAGGATGATTGTGGTAGACTAACAAGCAAATACACAAATAATACAAGACGCTCCAAGCAAAACACATATCATGTGGTGAATAAAAATATAGCTCCAAGTAAATTACCGATGGAAGTGGATTTAAAGAGGGGATGCCTTCCGGGCATCCCCAAGCTTTGAATTTTGGTGTCCTTGTATTATCTTGGGGTGCCATGGGCATCCCCAAGCTTAGGCTCTTGCCACTCCTTGTTCCATAATCCATCAAAAGAATTCACCCAAAACTTGAAAACTTCACAACACAAAACTCAATAGAAATCTCGTGAGCTCCGTTAGAGAAAGAAAACAAAAGACTACTTTAAGGTACTGTAATGAACTCATTCTTTATTTATATTGATGTTAAACCTACTGTATTTTAACTTCTTTATGGATTATAAACTATTTTACTAGCCATAGATTCATCAAAATAAGCAAACAACACACGCAAAACAGAATCTGTCAAAAACAGAACAGTCTGTAGTATTATGTAACTAACGCAAACTTCTGGAAACCAAAAAATTCCACCAAAATTAGACGACCTGTACAATTTGTTTATTGATCATCAGAAATTGGAATCAGAATTTTATCACGTTCTGGTGATTTTTAACAATTCGGGCACTGAGCGCAAAGTTTCTGGAAATTACAGCAAGATCAAATAACTATCATCCAAGAAGATCCAATAGGTCTAGCTTGGCACAAACACTAATTAAAACATAAAACCACATCTAAACATAGGCTAGATGGATTATTTATTCCTAAACATAAGCAAAAACAAAAAACACAAAATAAAACTGGGTTGCCTCCCAACAAGCGCTATCGTTTAACGCCCCTAGCTAGGCATAAAAGCGAAGATAGATCTAGGTATTGCCATCTTTGGTAGGCAATCCATAAGTGGCTCTCATGATAGATTCATATGGTAATTTTATTTTATTTTTAGGGAAGTGTTCCATACCCTTATTTAAGGGAAATTGGAACCTAATGTTTCATTCCTTCATATCAATAATTGCACCAATCGTTCTAAGGAAAGGTCTACCAAGAATAATAGGACATGAAGGATTGCAATCTATATCAAGAACGATAAAATCTACGGGCACATAATTCTTATTTGCAACAATAAGAACATCATTAATTGTTCCCATAGGCTTTTTAATAGTGGAATCCGCAAGATGCAAGTTTAGAGAGCAATCATCAAAATCACGGAAATCTAGCAAATCGCATAAAGTTTTGGGAATAGTAGAGACACTAGCGCCCAAATCACACAAAGCATGAAACTCATAATCTTTAATTTTAATTTTAATGGTAGGTTCCCACTCATCATAGAGTTTTCTAGGGATAGAAACTTTCAACTCAAGTTTTTCTTCATAAGATTGCATCAAGGCATCAACAATGTGTTCGGTAAAGGCCTTATTTTGACTATAAGCATGAGGAGAATCTAGCACGGATTGCAACAAGGAAATACAACCAATCAAAGAGCAATTTTCATAATTAAATTCCTTGAGATCCAAAATAGTGGGTTTAGCAACATCTAGATTTTTATTTCTTTCAATCCCACTTTTATCAATTTCATCATCGTGATCTAAAAACTCAGAATTCTTAGAACGCCTTCTAGGTAAAGGAAGATCATATTCAGTTTCATTAAGATTCATATTGCAAAACAAAGATTTAATAGGGGACACATCAATAACTTTCAGATCTTCATCTTGATTTTCGTAGGAATTGGAAGAACACGCTTTAATAAAGGCATCTTTGGAAGCACGCATCCTAGCGGTTCTTTCCTTGCACTCATCAATGGAAATTCTCATGGCTTTGAGAGACTCATTGATATCATGCTTAGGATGAATAGATCTAAGGTTTAAAGAATCAATCTCAAGAGAAATTCTAGGAATGTTCCGAGCCAAATCATCAACTTTAAGCAAGTTCTCTTCAAGCAAAGCATTAAAGTTCTTTTGTGAATTCATAAACTCTTTAACACTACTCTCAAATTCAGAGGGCATCTTATTAAAATTACCATAAGAGTTGTTGTAGGAATTTCCATAATTATTAGAAGGATTACTAGGATAAGGCCTAGGATTAAAATTCCCTCTATATGCGTTGTTTCCAAAACTATTCCTACCAACAAAATTCACATCCATAGATTCATTATTATTGTCAAGCAAAGTAGATAAAGGCATATCATTAGGATCAAGAGGAGTATTTTTAGGAGCAAACATCTTCATAAGTTCATCCATCTTTTCACTCAAAACATTGATTTCTTCTATAGCATGCACTTTTTTACTAGAAGATCTTTCGGTGTGCCATTGAGAATAATTAGCCATAATATTATCAAGAAATTTGGTAGCATCTCCTAATGTAATTTCCATAAAATTGCCTCCCGCGGCCGAATCTAAAAGATTTCTAGAAGCAAAATTCAATCCGGCATAGAAATTTTGTATGATCATCCATAAATTCAAACCATGAGTAGGGAAATTGCGAAGCATTAATTTCATTCTTTCCCAAGATTGGGCAACATGCTCATGATCGAGTTGTTTAAAATTCATGATATCGTTCCTAAGAGTGATAATCTTAGCGGGAGGAAAATACTTAGAGATAAAAGCATCTTTGCACTTGTTCCAAGAATCAATACTATTTTTAGGCAAAGATGAAAACCAAACTTTAGCACGATCTCTAAGTGAAAACGGAAATAATTTCAATTTGACAATATTGTTATCTGTATCTTTCTTCTTTTGCATATCACGCAAGTCAACAAAATTATTCAGATGAGTAGCGGCATCTTCACTAGGAAGGCCGGCAAAATTGATCTTTCATAACAAGATTCAGCAAAGCGGTATTGATTTCACAAGACTCGTCATTATTAAGAGGAGCAATCGGAGTGCTAAGGAAATCATTATTATTGGTATTCGAGAAATCACACAATTTGGTATTATCATGTGCCACGGCAACAAGTAATCCAACACACAAGCAAACAGAAAGGCAACGGGAAAAAGGCAAACGAGAAAGAAAGGAGGAGATTGGGAAAGAGAGGGCGAATAAAACGGCAAGGGTGAAGTGGGGGAGAGGAAAACGAGAGGCAAATGGCAAATAATGTAATGCGAGAGATAGGGAGTGTGATGGGTACTTGGTATGGTTGACTTGCTCTTGCGTGAGCCTCCCTCAAGACAGCGCAAGAAATCCTTCTTGCTACGCCTTGAGCTTATGCGTTGGTTTGCCCTCAAGAGGAGAGGATGATGCAGACAAGAGTGTAAGTATTTCCCTCAGTTTTTGAGAACCAAGGTATCAATCCAGTAGGAGACCACGCACAAGTCCCTCGTACCTGCACAAAACGATAGCTACTCGCAACCAACGCGATTAGGGGTTGTCAATCTGTGACGCCCTCGATTCAATCGTACACTAATCATGCACGCAAATGTGTACGATCAAGATCAAGGACTCACGGGAAGATATCACAACACAACTCTACAAATAAAATAAGTCATACAAGCATCATAATACAAGCCGGGGCCTCGAGGGCTCGAATACAAGTGCTTTCGATCATAGACGAGTCGTGGAAGCAACAATGTCTCGAGTACGGACATAAGTTAAACAAGGTGCCATAAGATGGCTAGCACAAACTGGGATACAGATCGAAGAGGAGCAGGCCTCTGCACGGGATCCTCCTAGGTCACTCCCGGTCGCCGTCGCCGGGCTGCACGTAGTAGTAGGCGCCTCCAGAGTAGTAGTCGCCGAGGCGGTGGCGTCGCTCTGGGCTCCCTCGTGCAGTAGCAGCAATCGAGTAGAGGTAAGGGAAAAGGGGAACAAGGCAACCGTGAGTACTCATCCAAAGTACTCGCAAGCAAGGAGCTACACTACATATGCAACATTATCAAAGGAAGGCCGTATATGTGAACTGGGCTGCGTAAATGCCGTAATAGAGAGAAGGCCTAGTCCTATCGAAGACTAGCATCTTGAAACCACCATCTTGCAAAGAACCGGAAGGAGTAGAGTAGCATAATGTAAAGTAGCGATAGTGTTATCAACCTCGGCCAGAAGATCCTTTCTCGACTCCCTGCGAGAAAGAAATCCCAGAGCCATACTATCGATTATCATCACAATCCAATTCTCATCGCAATCCATTGCTCATATCCATGTCTCATCTCAAGTATCCGATTCTAGTTGTATCGATCGGGATACAACTCCAAGTGTCCGCTACCGTAGGACGGGCTATCGATAGATGTTTTCTTCACTGCAGGGTGCACCAACTTACCCACCACGCCGCTTAACTCGGCCGGACACACTTTCTGTGGTCATGCCCTACTCGGCCAAACAATACGCCGCAACCCGACCTAGGCTTAATAGAGAGGCCAGCCACGGACTAAACCTATGCCCCTGTGGGTCATGGGCCATCTCCCGAACTCCTGACGTTGCGAGGGCGGCCGGTGAGCGCACCTAGCTACCTCCCTAAAAAGGCAGGAGCTTACCGGTCCCAACCCGGCGCCGCCCGTCACGACGCCTATTAAGCTTCGGCTGATGTATACGACGCAGAACGCCCATACTATGCCCACGTGATGGTTAGTGCTATCGGGCCGAGGCCCCTCGGATCAAATATCCAAATCGTAGTGGATTAGGAACGCGCGGTAACAAGCAGAGACTCACGAAAGATGTGACCCCGTTGCCCCGTCTCGAGGACTTGCGGCAAGGGCTAGGAATGCCCGGCCACGCCTCGTAATTATCTCAGGCACCCTCCAGGTCAACCCGTCTCCACATCACTCGCAATTACACGCGGGTACCCCTCGTGGTCGACCCGTCTTTCCAAGTGATGGTAAAAGTCCAAGTAACCGTGAGTCCAAACATCAAGGGAAAACACGAGGAATCACCCCGGTGAATTCCACTCAATGTAGTCATCAAGGTGAACATAAGAGGATTCACCCTCGAGGTCCACACTTGAGGGGTTGCACGACAGTAGTCGTCGGAAGTGGTTAAAGAGGAAATCACCCTCGATGACCACAACCGGATAGCTATACTACAGGTGGTTAATATCAGAAGTCGTAGAGGTTTCACCCTCGGTACTCGATAGTAACCCAGTAGTGTCGAGCAACTAAGGGGAAGTGATGTGCGGTGTCGGGGCCTGGTCTTCGATCCCGTTGATCGGGTCTTCAATGATGAAGCGGGGCAACAAGGACAAGGTGGGGGTCACTGATGGATCACTAACCAACCTATACTAAGCAGTTTAGGATAAGCAGGTAGGTAACAATAGCAGGTTACAATAAACAGGCTATGCAATGTAATAGGAGCAAACAATAACTTGAGCAAAATCTAATGCAAGCATGAGAGAATGGAATGGGCGATATCGGGATGATCAAAAGGGGCTTGCCTGGTTGCTCCGGCAAGGGAGAGGTCGTCAACACCGTAGTCGAATCGGCCACCGGCATTGTCGGTCTCGTAGTCTACGGAGAAAAGAGGCGTAAACAATGAATACAAAGTAAACAGATGCATATCGATGCATGACATGCCAAGAAGCGAAGCTAGGCGTGCCCTAACGTGGTAAGAAGGTTCTTTGGTTTAGGGGGAAAACATCCGGAAGTTATCCTGCCCGGACGTCTGTCGGACAGATGAACCGGAGAGGAAAGTTTGCGGTGTTCGATAGGTTAGAGGCGTGTGGTGGACGAACGGATCGCGTATCCGGATTCGCCTCGTCGTTCTGAGCAACTTTCATGTTGAAATTATTTTAATCCGGATTACGGATTAAAAGATATGATTTATAAAAGATTTTATTAAATTCTGAAATTTTAATTAATTATTTAATTAATTTCGAAATTGCATTTATGACATCAGCATGAGGTCATGCTGACATCATCAGCCAACAGGGTTGACTAAGTCAACCACGGCTGTGTGGATCCCGCATGTCATTCACTAATGGCTAATTAACCTAATCAGATTAATTAACATTACTTAATTAAGTTAATCAATGATTAGGGTTAATTAGTTCAGTATTAATTAGTTTAATTAATTACCCAATTAATTTAACTAATGATTAGGGTTAATTAATCCAGAATTAATTAGATTAATTAATTGCTTAATTAATTAGTTAGTTAATTAATTTATATTTATTTCAATTTGTTTTTAGCCTCGCATTTTAATTTAAAAGCGTGTTATTAAAGGGGCCCCACGCCGCTGGCCCGAGGCCAAATCAGGCGGTGCGCGGGCGACGCGGCGACGCCTTGAATCGGGCAACTGAACCAGGCGGATCGGGATCGATCTGTGGGCGGATCGGGGCGCCGAGGCACGGGACAGGCGGCCGAGGCCACGACGGCATGGCGAAGCGGCGCCGCTAGTTTGGGCGACGAGCGGGCCGGGTTAGGTTTCGTGGCCGAACGAGGCTCTGGGGCGGGGTGGCGAGGTTCGAGCGCTGGGCGCGAGGACGCCGACGGGCGGGGGAAGGAAGGGAGAGGGGCCAGGCGGTGGCTTGGGCCACGGCGGCCGGATCCGCAGGGGAAAGAGGAACGGGGGGGCGCAGTCATGGGCGCCCGAGTGGCGACGGGACGGGACACGGCCGATCGGAATAGGAGCCGAGAGGAACCGGAGCGTCGGCGCTGGCGGCCGAGCCTTCACGACGGGGGAGGGAGAGAGGAGAGAGGGAGCCTCACAGGGGGAGGCAGGGGACTAGGCGGGCGGCTCGGTGAGGCGGCAGCGACCGTCGGGAGGAGGTCGGGAAGCGCCTACGACGGGAGGGCGAGGCCGAGCCAAGGCTGAGGTGGGTTCGCCACTGGGGCGCATTTGAGGGGGTGAGGGGGCATGCGGTCGGCATTAGGGTTAGCCGTGGGGTGGGGAGGGTAAGTGGGGTGGCGGGCTGGGGCCGCCTGGGGGGAAGGGGAATGGGCCAAGGGAGGGGGTATGTGGTCGGGACTGGGCCGATGGGCCGGCCCAGTGGGGAAGTGGGGCCAAGTCGGGGTTTGGGCCAAGGGGTTTTCCTTCCACACTTTTTGTTTTAAATTTTGAAAAACTTTTATTTCTATGCCTATGTTTTCAATATGAAGTTGAACCGGTTTGAATCAACGAGAGTTTAGTCGCGATAACCCGGTGTGACGTGGCATGATTAGCGTGGGATTCTCAGCGTGATTATCCCAAGGCCACAATTCTCCTCCACTACAACAAATCTCGTCCCGAGATTTAAGAGGGGAGTAAGGGGAAGTTCTGTTACGATATTCTAACGGATCTTCTCGAAGAAGTTAATCCCTTTCGTTGATGTCTTCAATTCTTTATTCCAAAGCATCATGATGAAGTTGTCGCCCTTTCTTCGGGAACTCCATCGCATTTCATTTAATAGGTAAGGGCAGCTCTACAATGTTAGGATGTTATAAGGAAATTCATCCGGGGTATCCCAAGAATGAACATATGAGTATCTCTCGAGTTGAACAGATGACACACATCGAGAGTAAAGTAAGACGGTGCAATAAGAAGTTTCAAGCGGATAGGCAACCGCTCATTGCTCAAGCAGAGTGCGAAAGGGGTTGAGCAACGGGAATAAGTATTGTGTCCGATACGAGAATAGGTCAACGATCAAGTGGCGATGAATTGCATACAAAGTCAAGCATGAGGAATAACTCGACAACAGGGTGTGCGGGAGAGTCGGAGTTTCGATCATGTGGAATCAGGTTATGGGCCCACCATATGGGCTAAAAGTAGGAAAGGGCATTGACATCTTGCATGGTCATGTTAGCAAGCCATGTCGGAGGATCACCTATCGCTTATGTCGGCAACAACATCGGTACCAAGGGCGAGGGTCGAAGAGAACCATCTTGCCGCTCGTTGAACGAGGCGGACCAATAGGCAAAGTTCTCGCCCATCGATGGCTACCGGAATGCCATCAACAATAGTAACAGGGTCTTCTTGACAGAGTTGTACCTCGAGGTGTTTACATAAGCGAGAATATTGCTGCTTAGATCATAAAGATCACAAGAAAGGTTCAAACAACCAATGGAAAGTAAAATATGATTATCATATTAAATGAACAATGGAAAGGAAAATGTGTTTAAACACATATTTCAGGGATATATCCTTACCAAGGACAAGCGAGCATGATATCCGTAAGGTGATATAATGTAGAAAACTCTTTAGGTAAGGGGAGGAATCTCATGATATTATCCATACAACGGTGTTAGGATAAATGATAAATAAAATTTAGCATCGTGCTTCAAATGTTCCTGTTGAAAATCAGTACCATTGACATGCTTCGAGATAGCATTGACATGGTCTTCGTGTGAAGATCAGACTTTGGAAACACGAAGGATTCATCAGAATAACTTGTAGAATAAGTCTTACAATTTCCTCATGGATGAACGAATAACCTTTTTGAAAAGGAATCTATAATGATAGGTCCTCCGGCCGGGGGTGCTAGGCATGACATCATGTTACCGCGTCAACAAAGGATCAACGTCATAACTCTTGAAAGTTGTCCCAACCATCATATCGACCGAGATTCAGATCCGATTGGTGTCGGATACCTCAGCCTTAGGATACCTGAGAAGACAAGGTGCAACGCAAATTGGCAAGATGACATTGTAAGATTCTCGGGGAAATGAACTATGAAGTTATTTCCGTTAACAAGAGTCCATCATTAGCCCAAGGAGAGGACAAGGAGGTGTCTGTGATCTCAACGGCAATTCACCGAGATTCCCAAAAGATAGACTCCCACATTTAGGTGAACAAGGAGATAACATTTGTCGGAACAAAAGATACTAGGAAATATGCTCGAGGAAAACATACACAAGTAAACATTGGTTGAAAGGTGCGCCCGATGGGTTGGGTTGCACGACCGATGTCTAATCGATAGGCTAAGAATTTCACTTCAAAGCAAGAGGCTTGCCAGAAGGGCAGAATCCAAACAGCACCGTTCACTTGTTGGTACACCGGTTGGAAGCAACACGGGGACCAAGAAAGAATGGTGATGGTGAGAAGCATCTCAATACCAAGAATTTCTTAAGAGGTGGAGCAGTCCTCACAACATCCTTGATATTAACAGATGGTAATACTCCAAGGTAAAGAAGAACAAATGCTGGATAGCAAGGAACTCAAGGTTTACACAAAACACGAACAACTTGTGTTGAGCGGAAGGCAATAAAGTGGTCGATGAGAACAGGAATCATCGAGGGCAAGGATGGTATTACCCATCATGAATTCAATTGAATTCTGGAAGAGCTCATAAGGTTGATGATCACGACACCTTTGTCGCGAGAGTTCATGAAGTAATAATCGATCGGGCGATTTACATCAAGTCAAAGTAATGACGAAGTGAAAAGTTATTGGAACCAAGGGTACGACACAAACTCGAAACCAAGCTTGTTGTTCAAGGCGAAATGATATGACGATGAGGATCGACGTAAGGTTAATTCCTCGTCGAAAATTATGCTCCGAGAAGAAGGGCCGGGTAGCATGCTTAAAATCATCACGACAATGATATAGCCAAACATGCTAGGAATGGCGTTGTAGGGTACAAACTCGTACTTTTAGAAGCTTACCGTAGAGTTGTTGAACCGTAGTGCGGACTCGGTTCAGTTATCGATGTCTTTGAGTGTTTAATAACTCAGAGCCCGTGATAATTTGAATCAGGGGACGGTAGCACTTAATGAAGAACTCATAAGAAGTTATGCAGTTCCATGATAATCTCGTGATATCAGGGGAAGGTCTCACAAAGTTATTGAATAAGAAGGATGCTGACGGGTAAAATCCAATAATGGACCTGATGGTCCACCAGGGGTCTGACGTGAGCATCAGTACTTAACTAGAGGAAGAAGAATGCAAGGAGATCGATTATAGAAACAACTGACTAACTCAATTGTCAAATTATGATTCCCAAATCAAGGGGTCAGAAGCAATGCTCTGATTAGGGATGGATAAATTGAATAGCCTTAGGGTACAATCAACAATAATTGGATTGGTCGAGAACCAACTCCAGATAAATGAATGGCAGCTCAGCCGGAAAAGTAATTTATAAGGATCAATGATGATTGCGGGTATTCGCAAACATATTGAGTCCACAGACTCAAAATGATAATGACAAGGAATGTCAATAAGACTACCAGATTTATGGGATTAACCATAATGCAAGCAAGCAAGAATTTCAAGATCCGAGGCTCTGAGGACTTTCGGAAGATCGAATAGTATTTTGAAGACTTCGTGAAACACATGAACAACTGGGGTTGAGCGGATACTCGACAAGTGCGAGGATTTATTTGAAGGGGTATTCATGTAGTAAGGGACTGCTAGGCAAGAGGCACAAAGTATTCTCGGAACAATAGAGAACACTTCGGGTATCTTGTAATAACGAGATCAATGGGGATGATCGTATGAATTGCAAGTGTAAGTAGTTATCCATACGGATTTATCGGTGGCCAGGAATAGCAAAAGTGATGGGCACAAAGTATCGAGAGAACACCAGAGAGTATCTTCGGAATCTTCTGATTAGCAGACGATCATCTGAAGTGAAGGGCTCTCCGGGAGAAAGTACTTGCGAGAACCTAAAGTTAGTTTTGTTTTTAGTAAGTTCATTTAACCCGAATAGAAGAGAGTTCAGAATCCCAGAGTAAAGGTCGAGGAGTAAAAGATCCTAGTACCACCCGATGGCGACGTGGGCCCGTAAGGCACACAGCCATGTTAGTAAAAGTTTTGCAAAGACTAGACTCGACTTCGGCCAAGGAGTGTGGAAGGGGGATTCCTACAGGCAGTCGGCTCTGATACCAACTTGTGATGCCCTCGATTCAATCGTACACTAATCATGCACGCAAATGTGTACGATCAAGATCAAGGACTCACGGGAAGATATCACAACACAACTCTACAAATAAAATAAGTCATACAAGCATCATAATACAAGCCAGGGGCCTCGAGGGCTCGAATACAAGTGCTCGATCATAGACGAGTCAGCGGAAGCAACAATGTCTGAGTACAGACATAAGTTAAACAAGGTGCCATAAGATGGCTAGCACAAACTGGGATACAGATCGAAAGAGGAGCAGGCCTCCTGCCCGGGATCCTCCTAGGTCACTCCCCGTCGCCGCCGCCGGCTGCACGTAGTAGTAGGCGCCTGCAGTAGTAGTCGCCGAGGCGGTGGCGTCGGCTCTGGGCTCCCTCGTGCAGTAGCAGCAATCGAGTAGAGGTAGGGGAAAAGGGGAACAAGGCAACCGTGAGTACTCATCCAAAGTACTCGCAAGCAAGGAGCTACACTACATATGCAACATTATCAAAGGAAGGCCGATATGTGAACTGGCCGCAGAAATGCCGTAATAGAGAGAAGGCCTAGTCCTATCGAAGACTAGCATCTTGAAACCACCATCTTGCAAAGAACCGGAAGGAGTAGAGTAGCATAATGTAAAGTAGCAAGAGTGTTATCAACCTCGGCCGAGATCCTTTCTCGACTTCGCGAGAAAGAAATCCTGAGCCATACTATCCAGCTTATCATCACAATCCAATTCTCATCGCAATCCATTGCTCATATCCATGTCTCATCTCAAGTATCCAGTTCTAGTTGTATCGATCGGGATACAACTCCAAGTGTCCGCTACCGTGGGACAGGCTATCGATAGATGTTTTCTTCCGCAGGGTGCACCAACTTACCCACCACGCCGCTTAACTCCGCCGGACACACTTTCCAGTGGTCATGCCCGCCTCGCCAAACAATACGCCGCAACCCGACCTAGGCTTAATAGAGAGGCCAGCCTCACGGACTAAACCTATGCCCCTGTGGGTCATGGGCCATCTCCCCGAACTCCTACACGCTATGTAGGGCGGCCGGTGAGCAGACCTAGCTACCTCCCTAAAAGGCAGGAGCTTACCAGTCCCAACCCGGCACAAGGCCGCCCGTCACGACGCCTATTAAGCTTCGGCTGATGTATACGACGCAGTAACGCCCATACTATGCCCACGTGATGGTTAGTGCTATCAGGCCGAGGCCTCGGATCAAATATCCAAATCGTAGTGGATTAGGAACGCGCGGTAACAAGCAGAGACTCACGAAAGATGTGACCCGTTGTCTGCCTCGAGGACTTGCGGCAAGGGCTAGGAATGCTCGCCACGCCTCGTAATTATCTCGCGGCACCCTCCGTGTCAACCCGCCTCCACATCACTGCAATTACACGCTGGTACCCTCGTGGTCAACCCGTCTTTCCAAGTAACAGTGGTAAAAGTCCAAGTAACCGTGAGTCCAAACATCAAGGGAAAACACGAGGAATCACCCCGTGAATTCCACTCAATGTAGTCATCAAGGTGAACATAAGAGGATTCACCGAGGTCCACACTTGAGGGGTTGCACCTGACAGTCGTATCGAAGTGGTTAAAGAGGAAATCACCCTCGATGACCACAACCGGATAGCTATACTACAGGGTTAATATCGGTGTCAGAGGTTTCACCCTCGGTACTCGATAGTAACCTAGTAGTGTCGAGCAACTAAGGGGAAGTGATGTGCGGTGTCGGGCCTGGTCTTCGATCCCGCTGATCGGGTCTTCAATGATGAAGCAGGGCAACAAGGACAAGGTGGGGGTCACCGATGGGTCTCTAACCAACCTATACTAAGCGCTTTAGGATAAGGTGTAGGTAACAATAGCAGGTTACAATAAACAGGCTATGCAAATGTAATAGGAGCAAACAATAACAAGAGTAAAATCTAATGCAAGCATGAGAGAATGGAATGGGCGATATCGGGATGATCAAAGGGGCTTGCTGGCCGCTCGGGCAAGGAGAGAGGGTCACAACACCGTAGTCGAACCGCCACCGCAGCTTGGCCTCGTAGTCTACCGGAGAAAAGAGGGGCGTAAACAATGAATACAAAGTAAACAGATGCATATCGATGCATGACATGCCAAGAAGCGAAGCTAGGCGTGCCCTAACGTGGTAAGAAGGTTACCGGGTTTAGGGGGAAAACATCCGGAAGTTATCCGGTTCGGACGTCATTTGACAGATGAACCGGAGAGGAAAGTTTGCGGTGTTCGATAGGTTAGAGACGTGTGGTGGACGAACGGACCGCGATCCGGATTCGCCTCGCTGCTCGAGCAACTTTCATGTTGAAATTATTTTAATCCGGATTACGGATTAAAAGATATGATTTATAAAAGATTTTATTAATTTCTGGAATTTTAATTAATTATTTAATTAATTTCGAAATTGCATTTATGACATCAGCATGAGGTCATGCTGACATCATCAGCCAACAGGGTTGACTAAGTCAACCCTGACAGGTGGATCCCGCATGTCATTCACTAATGGCTAATTAACCTAATCAGATTAATTAACATTACTTAATTAAGTTAATCAATGATTAGGGTTAATTAGTTCAGTATTAATTTGTTTAATTAATTACCCAATTAATTTAACTAATGATTAGGGTTAATTAATCCAGAATTAATTAGATTAATTAATTGCTTAATTAATTAGTTAGTTAATTAATTTATATTTATTTCAATTTGTTTTTAGCTCTGTTTTAATTTAAAACGTGTTATTGGGGGTGGGGCCCCACGTCAGTGGCCCGAGGCCAAATCGGGCAGGTGGGTGCGGGCGACGCGGGCGACGCCTCAATCGGCACGAACTGTGGGCGGATCGATCGATCCAGGGCGGATCGGGGCGCCGAGGCACGGGGCCGGCGGCCGAGGCCACGACGCTGGCCGCCGGGCATGAAGCGGGGCTTAGTTTGGGCGACGAAGCGGGCCGGGTTAGGCCTTGGTACGAACGATGGGCTCGGGGTGGCGAGGTTCGGGAGCGCCATGGGCGCCGGGCGAGGACGCCTGACGGTGGGGAAGGAAGGGGAGAGGGGCCAGTGGTCGGGCTGGGCTGGGCCACGGGCCGGATCCGCAGGGGGAAAGAGGGAACGGGGTTGGGGCGCTGCAGTCACTGGCGCGCCGAGCCGGGACACGGGCGGGCCACAAGGCCGATCGAATAGGAGCCGGAGAGGAACCGAGGGGGGCGGGCTGCTGGGCGGCCGGAGCCTTCACGACGGGAGGGGAGAGAGGGAGAGAGGGAGCCTCACAGGGGAGGCAGGGACTAGGCGGCGGGCTCGGTGAGGGGCGGACGACTGGCCGGGGAGGAGGTCGGGAAGCGCCCGGGCGACGGGAGGGCGAGGCCGAGCCACAAGGGCGGGTGGTCTGCCACTGGGGCGACTTGAGGGGGCGAGGGGGCATGCGGTCGGCTAGGGTTAGCCGTGGGGTGGGAGGGGTAAGTGGTGGCGGGCTGGGCCGGTGGCCGCCTGTGGGAAGGGGAATGGGCCAAGGGGAGGGGGGTATGTGGTCGGGACGGCTGGGCCGATGGGCCGCCCAGTGTGGGGAAGTTGGGCCAAGTCGGGGTTTGGGCCAAGGGGTTTTCCTTCCACACTTTTTGTTTTAAATTTTGAAAAACTTTTATTTCTATGCCTATGTTTTCAATATGAAGTTGAACCGGTTTGAATCAACGAGAGTTTAGTCGCAGAACCTGTGACGTGGCATGATTAGCGTGGGATTATTGTGGCGTGATTATCCCAAGGCCACAATTCTCCTCCACTACAAGAAATCTCGTCCGAGATTTAAGAGGGGAGTAAGGGGAAGTTCGTTACGATATTCTAACGGATCTTCTCAAGAAGTTAATCCCTTTCGTTGATGTCTTCAATTCTTTATTCCAAAGCATCATGATGAAGTTGTCATCCTTTCTTCGGGGAACTCCATCGTACTTACGAATAGGTAAGGGGCAGCTCTACAATGTTAGGATGTTATAAGGGAAATTCATCTGGGGGTATCCCAAGAATGAACATATGAGTATCTCTCGAGTTGAACAGATGACACACATCGAGAGTAAAGTAAGACGGTGCAATAAGAAGTTTCAAGCGGATAGGCAACCGTTCATTGCTCAAGCAGAAAAGTAAAGGGGTTCAGAGCAACGAATAAGTATTGTGTCCGATACCGTAATAGGTCAACAAATAAGTGGCCGTGAATTGCATACAAAGTCAAGCATGAGGAATAACTCGACAATGTGGTGTGCAGGAGAGTCGGGTTTCGATCATGTGGAATCAGGTTATGGGCCCACCATATGGGCTAAAAGTAGGAAAGGGCATTGACATCTTGCATGGTCATGTTAGCAAGCCATGTCGAGGATCAGCCTATCGCTTATGTCGGCAACAACATCGGTACCAAGGGCGAGGGTCAAGAGAACCATCTTGCCGCCGTTGAACGAGGCGGACCAATAGGCAAAGTTCTCGCCCATCGATGGCTACCTAATGCCATCAACAATAGTAATGTGGTCTTACCGATGTGAGTTGTACCTCGAGGTGTTTACATAAGCAGTAGAATATTGCTGCTTAGATCATAAAGATCACAAGAAAGGTTCAAACAACCAATGGAAAGTAAAATATGATTATCATATTAAATGTAATAATGGAAAGGAAAATGTGTTTAAACACATATTTCAGTGGATATATCCTTACTAAGGACAAGCAGAGCATGATATCCGTGGCGTGATATAATGTAGAAAACTCTTTAGGTAAGGGGGAGGAATCTCATGATATTATCCATACAACGGTGTTAGGATAAATGATAAATAAAATTTAGCATCGTGGCTTCAAATGTTCCTGTTGAAAATCGTGAGTACCATTGACATGCTTCGAGATAGCATTGACATGGTCTTCGTGTGAAGATCAGACTTTGAAACACGAAGGATTCATCAGAATAACTTGTAGAATAAGTCTTACAATTTCCTCATGGATGAACGAATAACCTTGCTGAAAAGGAATCTATAATGATAGGTCCTCCACCGGGGGTGCTAGGCATGACATCATGTTACCGCGCCAACAAAGGATCAACGCTATAACTCTTGAAAGTTGTCCCAACCATCATATCTCGACCGAGATTCAGATCCGATTGGTGTCGGATACCTCACTTTAGGATACCGAGAAGACAAGGTGCAACGCAAATTGGCAAGATGACATTGTAAGATTCTCGGGAAATGAACTATGAAGTTATTTCCGCTAACAAGAGTCCATCATTAGCCCAAGGAGAGGACAAGGAGGTGTCTCGGTGATCTCAACGGCAATTCACCGAGATTCCCAAAAGATAGACTCCTACATTTAGGTGAACAAGGAGATAACATTTGTCGGAACAAAAGATACTAGGAAATATGCTCGAGGAAAACATACACAAGTAAACATTGGTTGAAAGGTGCTCGATGGGTTGGGTTGCACGACCGATGTCTAATCGATAGGCTAAGAATTTCACTTCAAAGCAAGAGGCTTGCCGGAAGGGCAGAATCCAAACAGCACTGCTTCACTTGTTGGTACACCGTTGGAAGCAACACGGGACCAAGAAAGAATGGTGATGGTGAGAAGCATCTCAATACCAAGAATTTCTTAAGAGGTGGAGCAGTCCTCACAACATCCTTGATATTAACAGATGGTAATACTCCAAGGTAAAGAAGAACAAATGCTGGATAGCAAGGAACTCAAGGTTTACACAAAACACGAACAACTTGTGTTGAACGGAAGGCAATAAAGTGGTCGGCGAGAACAGGAATCATCGAGGGCAAGGATGGTATTACCCATCATGAATTCAATTGAATTCCTGGAAGAGCTCATAAGGTTGATGATCACGACACCTTTGTCGCGAGAGTTCATGAAGTAATAATCGATCGGCGACGACATCAAGTCAAAGTAATGACGAAGTGAAAAGTTATTGGAACCAAGGGTACGACACAAACTCGAAACCAAGCTTGTTGTTCAAGTCGAAATGATATGACGATGAGGATCGACGAAGGTTAATTCTCGTCGAAAATTATGCTCCGAGAAGAAGGGCCGGTAGCACAGCTTAAAATCATCACGACAATGATATAGCCAAACAGGCTAGGAATGGCGTGGTCGGGTACAAACTCGTACTTATAGAAGCTTACCGAAGAGTTGTTGAACCGTAGTGCGGACTCGGTTCAGTTATCGATGTCTTTGAGTGTTTAATAACTCAGAGCCCGTGATAATTTGAATCAGGGGACGGTAGCACTTAATGAAGAACTCATAAGAAGTTATGCAGTTCCATGATAATCTCGTGATATCAGGGGAAGGTCTCACAAAGTTATTGAATAAGAAGGATGCTGACGGGTAAAATCCAATAATGGACCTGATGGTCCACCAGGGGTCTGACGTGAGCATCAATACTTAACCAGAGGAAGAAGAATGCAAGGAGATCAGATTATAGAAACAACTGACTAACTCAATTGTCAAATTATGATTCCTAAATCAAGGGGTCAAGCAATGCTCGATTAGGGATGGATAAATTGAATAGCCTTAGGGTACAATCAACAATAATTGGATTGGTCGAGAACCAACTCCAGATAAATGAATGGCAGCTCAGCCGGAAAAGTAATTTATAAGGATCAATGATGATTGCGGGTATTCGCAAACATATTGAGTCCACAGACTCAAAATGATAATGACAAGGAATGTCAATAAGACTACCAGATTTATGGGATTAACCATAATGCAAGCAAGCAAGAATTTCAAGATCCGAGGCTCCCGAGGACTTTCGAAGATCGAATAGTATTTTGAAGACTTCTGTGAAACACATGAACAACTGGGGATGAGCGGATACTCGACAAGTGCGAGGATTTATTTGAAGGGGGTATTCATGTAGTAAGGGACTGCTAGGCAGTAGGCACAAAGTATTCTCGGAACAATAGAGAACACTTCGGGGTATCTTGTAATAACGAGATCAATGGGGGATGATCGTATGAATTGCAAGTGTAAGTAGTTATCCATACGGATTTATCGGTGGCCAGGAATAGCAAAAGTGATGGGCACAAAGTATCGAGAGAACACCAGAGAGTATCTTCGGAATCTTCTGATTAGCGTATTTATCATCTCAAGTGAAGGGCTCTCCGGGAGAAAGTACTTGCGAGAACCTAAAGTTAGTTTTGTTTTTAGTAAGTTCATTTAACCCGAATAGAAGAGAGTTCAGAATCCCAGAGTAAAGGTCGAGGAGTAAAAGATCCTAGTACCACCCGATGGCGACGTGGGCCCGTAAGGCACACAGCCATGTTAGTAAAAGTTTTGCAATGACTAGACTCGACTTCGGCCAAGGAGTGTGGAAGGGGGATTCCTACAGCAAATGGCTCGATACCAACTTGGACGCCTCGATTCAATCAGACACTAATCATGCACACAAATGTGTACGATCAAGATCAAGGACTCACGGAAGATATCACAACACAACTCTACAAATAAAATAAGTCATACAAGCATCATAATACAAGCCAGGGCCTCGAGGGCTCGAATACAAGTGCTCGATCATAGACGAAGTCATGGAAGCAACAATGTCTCGAAAGTACGTACATAAGTTAAACAAGGTGCCATAAGATGGCTAGCACAAACTGGGATACAGATCGAAGAGGAGCAGGCCTCCTGCCTGGGATCCTCCTAGGTCACTCCTGGTCGTCGTCAGCGGGCTGCACGTAGTAGTAGGCGCCTCCAGAGTAGTAGTCGTCGTAGGCGGTGGCGTCTGGCTCCTGGGCTCCCTCGTCTGGTAGCAGCAATCGAGTAGAGGTAGGGGGAAAAGGGGGAACAAGGCAACCGTGAGTACTCATCCAAAGTACTCGCAAGCAAGGAGCTACACTACATATGCAACATTATCAAAGGAAGGCCGTATATGTGAACTGGGCTGCGTAAATGCTTAATAGAGAGAAGGCCTAGTCCTATCGAAGACTAGCATCTTCTCGAAACCACCATCTTGCAAAGAACCGAAGGAGTAGAGTAGCATAATGTAAAGTAGCAAGAGTGTTATCAACCTCGCCGTAGATCCTTTCTCGACTCCCTGCGAGAAAGAAATCCCGAGCCATACTATCCAGCTTATCATCACAATCCAATTCTCATCGCAATCCATTGCTCATATCCATGTCTCATCTCAAGTATCCAGCCTAGTTGTATCGATCGATACAACTCCAAGTGTCCGCTATCAGGACAAAGCTATCGATAGATGTTTTCTTCCCTGCAGGGTGCACCAACTTACCCACCACGCCGCTTAACTCCGCCGGACACACTTTCCAGTGGTCATGCCCGCCTCGCCAAACAATACGCCGCAACCCGACCTAGGCTTAATAGAGAGGCCAGCCCGCGGACTAAACCTATGCCCCTGTGGGGTCATGGGCCATCTCCCGGGAACTCAAGACGCTATGAGGGCGGCCGGTGAGCAGACCTAGCTACCTCCCTAAAAAGGCGGAGCTTACAGTCCCAACCCGGCGCGCCGCCCGTCGCCGACGCCTATTAAGCTTCGCTGATGTATACGACGCAGAACGCCCATACTATGCCCACGTGATGGTTAGTGCTATCGTGCCGAGGCCCCTCGGATCAAATATCCAAATCGTAGTGGATTAGGAACGCGCGGTAACAAGCAGAGACTCACGAAGATGTGACCCGTTGCTGCCTCGAGGACTTGGCGGCAAGGGCTAGGGAATGCCCGCCACGCCGTAATTATCTCATGGGCACCCTCCGTGTCAACCCGTCTCCACATCACTGCAATTAAGCACGCTGGTACCCTCGTGGTCGACCTCGCCTTCCAAGTAACAGTGGTAAAAGTCCAAGTAACCGTGAGTCCAAACATCAAGGGGAAAACACGAGGAATCACCCCGGTGAATTCCACTCAATGTAGTCATCAAGGTGAACATAAGAGGATTCACCCTCGAGGTCCACACTTGAGGGGTTGCACGACGTAGTCGTGACGGAAGTGGTTAAAGAGGAAATCACCCTCGATGACCACAACCGGATAGCTATACTACGTGGTTAATATCGGTGTCAGAGAGGTTTCACCCTCGGTACTCGATAGTAACCCAGTAGTGTCGAGCAACTAAGGGGAAGTGATGTGCGGTGTCGGGGCCTGGTCTTCGATCCCATTGATCGGGTCTTCAATGATGAAGCAGGGCAACAAGGACAAGGTGGGAGTCACTGATGGGTCACTAACCAACCTATACTAAGCAGTTTAGGATAAGGTGTAGGTAACAATAGCAGGTTACAATAAACAAAGTGCTATGCAATGTAATAGGAGCAAACAATAATAAAGAGCAAAATCTAATGCAAGCATGAGAGAATGGAATGGGCGATATCGGGATGATCAAAAGGGGCTTGCCTGGTTGCTCCGGGCAAGGGAGAGGGTCGCCAACACCGTAGTCGAACCGCCACCGCAGCTTGGCCGGTCTCGTTGTATACCGGAGAAATGAGGTGGGTTAAACAATGAATACAAAGTAAACTGATGAATATCGATGCATGACTTGCCAAGAAGCGAAGCTTGGCGTGCCCTAACGTGGTAAGAAGGTTACTGGTTTAGGGGGAAAACATCCGGAAGTTATCCTGCCCGACGTCTGTCGGACAGATGAACCGGAGAGGAAAGTTTGCGTGTTCGATAGGTTAGAGGCGTGTGGTGGACGAACGGATCGCGATCCGGATTCGCCTCTGCCGCTCGAGCAACTTTCATGTTGAAATTATTTTAATCCGGATTACGGATTAAAAGATATGATTTATAAAAAGATTTTATTAAATTCGGAATTTTAATTAATTATTTAATTAATTTCGAAATTGCATTTATGACATCAAAGATGAGGTCATGCCGACATCATCACCAATGTGGTTGACTAAGTCAACCCCTATGTGGATCCCGCATGTCATTCACTAATGGCTAATTAACCTAATCAGATTAATTAACATTACTTAATTAAGTTAATCAATGATTAGGGTTAATTAGTTCAGTATTAATTAGTTTAATTATTTACCCAATTAATTTAACTAATGATTAGGGTTAATTAATCCGTAATTAATTAGATTAATTAATTGCTTAATTAATTAGTTAGTTAATTAATTTATATTTATTTCAATTTGTTTTAGCTCGCTTTTAATTTAAAACGTGTTATTGGGGTGGGGCCCCACGTCGGTCCCGAGGCCAAATCGGCAGTGGGTGCGGGCGACGCGGCGACGCCCGAATCGGGCACGAACCAGGGCGGATCGGGATCGATCCAGGGGCGGATCGGGGCGCCTGAGGCACGGGGCGCGGCGAGGCCACGGCCGGCCGGCGCGAAGCGGCCATTAGTCTGGCGACGAAGGGGCCGGGTTAGTTCGGTGGCGAACGATGGGCTCGGTCGGGGGGTGGCGAGGTTCGAGGCTGGGCTGAGGACGCCGACGTGGGGAAGGAAGGGGAGAGGGGCCAGGTGGTCGGGCCGGCTGGGCCACTGGGCCGGATCCCAGTGAAAGAGGAGGCGCAGTCATGGGGCGCCCGAGTCAGCGACGGGCGGGCACACGGCCGATCGGAATAGGAGCCGGAGAGGAACCGGAGGGGGGGGCGTCGGGCGCGGCCGAGCCTCTGCCGACGGGAGGGGGAGAGAGGAGAGAGGGAGCCTCACAGGGAGGCAGGGACTAGGCGGCGGCTCGGTGAGGGGCGCACGACACCGCCTGGGAGGAGGTCGGGAAGCGCCTGGCGACGGGAGGGCGAGGCCGAGCCACAAGGGCGGTGGTTCGCTACCGGGGCGACGAGGGGGTGAGGGGGGATGCGGTCGGCTAGGGTTAGCCGTGGGGTGGGGAGGGTAAGTGGGGTGGCGGTGGGCGTGGGCCCTGTGGGGAAGGGGGAATGGGCCAAGGGAGGGGGTATGTGGTCGGACGGACTGGGCCGATGGGCGGCCGGGAAGTTGGGCCAAGTCGGGGTTTGGGCCAAGGGGTTTTCCTTCCACACTTTTTGTTTTAAATTTTGAAAAACTTTTATTTCTATGCCTATGTTTTCAATATGAAGTTGAACCGGGTTTGAATCAACGAGAGTTTAGTCGCAGAACCCGTGTGACGTGGCATGATTAGCGTGGGATTACTGAAGCGTGATTATCCCAAGGCCACAATTCTCCTCCACTACAAGAAATCTCGTCCGAGATTTAAGAGGGGAGTAAGGGGAAGTTCTGTTACGATATTCTAACGGATCTTCTCGAAGAAGTTAATCCCTTTCGTTGATGTCTTCAATTCTTTATTCCAAAGCATCATGATGAAGTTGTCGTCCTTTCTTCGGGAACTCCATCGCATTTCATTTAATAGGTAAGGGCAGCTCTACAATGTTAGGATGTTATAAGGAAATTCATCCGGGGGTATCCCAAGAATGAACATATGAGTATCTCTCGAGTTGAACAGATGACACACATCGAGAGTAAAGTAAGACGGTGCAATAAGAAGTTTCAAGCGGATAGGCAACCGCTCATTGCTAAGCAGAAAAGTAAAGGGGTTCGTAGAGCAACGGGAATAAGTATTGTGTCCGATACCGTAATAGGTCAACAGTCAAGTGGCGATGAATTGCATACAAAGTCAAGCATGAGGAATAACTCGACAACAGGGTGTGCAGGAGAGTCGAGGTTTTCGATCATGTGGAATCAGGTTATGGGCCCACCATATGGGCTAAAAAGTAGGAAAGGGCATTGACATCTTGCATGGTCATGTTAGCAAGCCATGTCGTGAGGATCACCTATCAGTTATGTCGGCAACAACATCGGTACCAAGGGCGAGGGTCGAAGAGAACCATCTTGCTGCTTTCGTTGAACGAGGCGGACCAATAGGCAAAGTTCTCGTACATCGATGGCTACCGGAATGCCATCAACAATAGTAACAGGGTCTTACTGACAGAGTTGTACCTCGAGGTGTTTACATAAGCAGTAGAATATTGCTGCTTAGATCATAAAGATCACAAGAAAGGTTCAAACAACCAATGGAAAGTAAAATATGATTATCATATTAAATGTAACAATGGAAAGGAAAATGTGTTTAAACACATATTTCAGGATATATCCTTACCAAGGACAAGCGAGCATGATATCCGTGGCAGGTGATATAATGTAGAAAACTCTTTAGGTAAGGGGAGGAATCTCATGATATTATCCATACAACGGTGTTAGGATAAATGATAAATAAAATTTAGCATCGTGCTTCAAATGTTCCTGTTGAAAATCAGAGTACCATTGACATGCTTCGAGATAGCATTGACATGGTCTTCAGGTGAAGATCAGACTTTGGAAACACGAAGGATTCATCAGAAATAACTTGTAGAATAAGTCTTACAATTTCCTCATGGATGAACGAATAACCTTGCTGAAAAGGAATCTATAATGATAGGTCCTCCAGCCGGGGGGGGGGGGTGCTAGGCATGACATCATGTTACCGCGTCAACAAAGGATCAACGTCATAACTCTTGGAAAGTTGTCCCAACCATCATATCTGACCGAGATTCAGATCCGATTGGTGTCAGGATACCTCAGCCTTAGGATACCTGAGAAGACAAGGTGCAACGCAAATTGGCAAGATGACATTGTAAGATTCTCGGGGAAATGAACTATGAAGTTATTTCCGTTAACAAGAGTCCATCATTAGCCCAAGGAGAGGACAAGGAGGTGTCTGGTGATCTCAACGGCAATTCACCGAGATTCCCAAAAGATAGACTCCCACATTTAGGTGAACAAGGAGATAACATTTGTCGGAACAAATGATACTAGGAAATATGCTCGAGGAAAACATACACAAGTAAACATTGGTTGAAAGGTGCGCCCGATGGGTTGGGTTGCACGACCGATGTCTAATCGATAGGCTAAGAATTTCACTTCAAAGCAAGAGGCTTGCCAGAAGGGCAGAATCCAAACAGCACCGTTCACTTGTTGGTACACCGGGTGGAAGCAACACGGGACCAAGAAAGAATGGTGATGGTGAGAAGCATCTCAATACCAAGAATTTCTTAAGAGGTGGAGCAGTCCTCACAACATCCTTGATATTAACAGATGGTAATACTCCAAGGTAAAGAAGAACAAATGCTTTGGATAGCAAGGAACTCAAGGTTTACACAAAACACGAACAACTTGTGTTGAACGGAAGGCAATAAAGTGGTCGATGAGAACAGGAATCATCGAGGGCAAGGATGGTATTACCCATCATGAATTCAATTGAATTCCTGGAAGAGCTCATAAGGTTGATGATCACGACACCTTTGTCGCGAGAGTTCATGAAGTAATAATCGATCGGCGACGACATCAAGTCAAAGTAATGACGAAGTGAAAAGTTATTGGAACCAAGGGTACGACACAAACTCGAAACCAAGCTTGTTGTTCAAGGCGAAATGATATGACGATGAGGATCGACGTAAGGTTAATTCCTCGTCGAAAATTATGCTCCGATAAGAAGGGCCGGGTAGCATGCTTAAAATCATCACGACAATGATATAGCCAAACAGGCTAGGAATGGCGTGGTCGGTACAAACTCGTACTTATAGAAGCTTACTGAAGAGTTGTTGAATCGTAGTGCGGACTCGGTTCAGTTATCGATGTCTTTGAGTGTTTAATAACTCAGAGCCCGTGATAATTTGAATCAGGGGACGGTAGCACTTAATGAAGAACTCATAAGAAGTTATGCAGTTCCATGATAATCTCGTGATATCAGGGGAAGGTCTCACAAAGTTATTGAATAAGAAGGATGCTGAGGGGTAAAATCCAATAATGGACCTGATGGTCCACCAGGGGTCTGACGTGAGCATCAGTACTTAACTAGAGGAAGAAGAATGCAAGGAGATCAGATTATAGAAACAATCGACTAACTCAATTGTCAAATTATGATTCCCAAATCAAGGGGTGAAGCAATGCTCGATTAGGGATGGATAAATTGAATAGCCTTAGGGTACAATCAACAATAATTGGATTGGTCGAGAACCAACTCGAGATAAATGAATGGCAGCTCGGTAGGAAAAGTAATTTATAAGGATCAATGATGATTGCGGGTATTCAAGAAACATATTGAGTCCACAGACTCAAAATGATAATGACAAGGAATGTCAATAAGACTACCAGATTTATGGGATTAACCATAATGCAAGCAAGCAAGAATTTCAAGATCCGAGGCTCCCGAGGACTTTGAGAAGATCGAATAGTATTTTGAAGACTTCTGTGAAACACATGAACAACTGGGGTTGAGCGGATACTCGACAAGTGCAAGGATTTATTTGAAGGGGGTATTCATGTAGTAAGGGACTGCTAGGCAGTAGGCACAAAGTATTCTCGGAACAATAGAGAACACTTCGGGGTATCTTGTAATAACGAGATCAATGGGGGATGATCGTATGAATTGCAAGTGTAAGTAGTTATCCATACGGATTTATCGGTGGCCAGGAATAGCAAAAGTGATGGGCACAAAGTATCGAGAGAACATCAGAGAGTATCTTCGGAATCTTCTGATTAGCAGACGATCATCTGAAGTGAAGGGCTCTCCGGGAGAAAGTACTTGCGAGAACCTAAAGTTAGTTTTGTTTTTAGTAAATTCATTTAACCCGAATAGAAGAGAGTTCAGAGTCCCAGAGTAAAGGTCGAGGAGTAAAAGATCCTAATACCACCCGATGGCGACGTGGGCCCGTAAGGCACACAGCCATGTTAGTAAAAAGTTTTGCAAAGACTAGACTCGACTTCGCCAAGGAGTGTGGAAGGGGATTCCCTACAGTGATGGCTCTGATACCAACTTGTGACGCCCTCGATTCAATCGTACACTAATCATGCACGCAAATGTGTACGATCAAGATCAAGGACTCACGGGAAGATATCACAACACAACTCTACAAATAAAATAAGTCATACAAGCATCATAATACAGCCGTGGGCCTCGAGGGCTCGAATACAAGTGCTCGATCATAGACGAGTCATTGAAGCAACAATGTCCGAGTACGGACATAAGTTAAACAAGGTGCCATAAGATGGCTAGCACAAACTGGGATACAGATCGAAGAGGAGCAGGCCTCTGCACGGGATCCTCCTAGGTCACTCCTGGTCGCCGTCGGGCTGCACGTAGTAGTAGGCGCCTCCAGTAGTAGTAAATGCCGTGGCGGTGGCGTCGCTCCACAGGCTCCCTCGTGCAGTAGCAGCAATCGAGTAGAGGTAGGGAAAAGGGGAACAAGGCAACCGTGAGTACTCATCCAAAGTACTCGCAAGCAAGGAGCTACACTACATATGCAACATTATCAAAGGAAGGCCGTATATGTGAACTGGGCTGCAGAAATGCCAGAATAGAGAGAAGGCCTAGTCCTATCGAAGACTAGCATCTTCTGGAAACCACCATCTTGCAGCAACCGGAAGGAGTAGAGTAGCATAATGTAAAGTAGCAGTAGTGTTATCAACCTCGGCCAGAGATCCTTTCTCGACTCCCTGCGAGAAAGAAATCCCAGAGCCATACTATCCAGTTATCATCACAATCCAATTCTCATCGCAATCCATTGCTCATATCCATGTCTCATCTCAAGTATCCGATTCTAGTTGTATCGATCGGGATACAACTCCAAGTGTCCGTTACCGTAGGACAGGCTATCGATAGATGTTTTCTTCCCTGAGGGTGCACCAACTTACCCACCACGCCGCTTAACTCGTAGGACACACTTTCCAGGTCATGCCCGGCCTCGGCCAAACAATACGCCGCAACCCGACCTAGGCTTAATAGAGAGGCCAGCCACGGACTAAACCTATGCCCCAGGGTCATGGGCCATCTCCCGGAACTCCTCAAGACGCTATGAGGGCGGCCGGCGAGCAGACCTAGCTACCTCCCTAAAAAGGCAGGAGCTTACCGGTCCAACCCGGCGCGGGTCGCTCAGTCGCTGACGTCTATTAAGCTTCGGCTGATGTATCTGACGCAGTAACGCCCATACTATGCCCACGTGATGGTTAGTGCTATCGGGCGAGGCCCTCGGATCAAATATCCAAATCGTAGTGGATTAGGAGCAGCGGTAACAAGCGAGACTCACGAAAGATGTGACCCGTTGCCCGTCTCGAGGACTTGCGGCAAGGGCTAGGAATGCCCGCCACGCCTCGTAATTATCTCGCGGGCACCCTCCAGTCAACCCGTCTCCACATCACTCGCAATTAAGCACGCGGGTACCCCTCGTGGTCGACCCGTCTTTCCAAATAACGATGGTAAAAGTCCAAGCAACCGTGAGTCCAAACATCAAGGGAAAACACGAGGAATCACCCCGGTGAATTCCACTCAATGTAGTCATCAAGGTGAACATAAGAGGATTCACCCTCGAGGTCCACACTTGAGGGGTTGCCTGACAGTCGTATCGGAAGTGGTTAAAGAGGAAATCACCCTCGATGACCACAACGGATAGCTATACTACAGGGTTAATATCGGAAGTCTTGTAGAGGTTTCACCCTCGGTACTTTCGATAGTAACCTAGTAGTGTCGAGCAACTAAGGGGAAGTGATGTGCGGTGTCGGGGCCTGGTCTTCGATCCGTTGATCGGGTATTCAATGATGAAGCGAGGCAACAAGGACAAGGTGGGGGGTCATGATGGGTCTCTAACCAACCTATACTAAGCAGTTTAGGATAAGCCGGTAGGTAACAAGAGCAGGTTACAATAACCAGGCTATGCAACAGAATAGGAGCAAACAATAACAGTAGCAAAATCTAATGCAAGCATGAGAGAATGGAATGGGCGATATCGGGATGATCAAAAGGGGGGCTTGCCTGGTTGCTCTGGCAAGGGAGAGGGGTCGTCAACACCGTAGTCGAACTGGCCAGCTGCAGCGTCGGTCTCGTAGTCTACCGGAGAAAAGAGGGGGGAGAAACAATGAATACAAAGTAAACAGATGCATATCGATGCATGACATGCCAAGAAGCGAAGCTAGGCGTGCCCTAACGTGGTAAGAAGGTTACTGGTTTAGGGGGGGAAAACATCCGGGAAGTTATCCCGGTTCCGGACGTCTGTCGGACAGATGAACCGGAGAGGAAAGTTTGCAGGTTCGATAGGTTAGAGACGTGTGGTGGACGAACGGACTGCGTATCCGGATTCGTCTCGTCGTTCTGAGCAACTTTCATGTTGAAATTATTTTAATCCGGATTACGGATTAAAAGATATGATTTATAAAAGATTTTATTAAATTCTGAAATTTTAATTAATTATTTAATTAATTTCGAAATTGCATTTATGACATCAGCATGAGGTCATGCTGACATCATCAGCCAACAGGGTTGACTAAGTCAACCCTGACAGGTGGATCCCGCATGTCATTCACTAATGGCTAATTAACCTAATCAGATTAATTAACATTACTTAATTAAGTTAATCAATGATTAGGGTTAATTAGTTCAGTATTAATTAGTTTAATTAATTACCCAATTAATTTAACTAATGATTAGGGTTAATTAATCCAGAATTAATTAGATTAATTAATTGCTTAATTAATTAGTTAGTTAATTAATTTATATTTATTTCAATTTGTTTTTAGCTCTGTTTCAATTTAAAACGTGTTATTGGGGGTGGGGCCCCACGCGGTGCTCCCGAGGCCAAATCAGGCAGTGGAGTGCGGGCGTGAGGCGACGCCCGAATCGGGCACTGAACAGGCGGATCGGGATCGATCCAGGGCGGATCGGGGCGCCGAGGCACGGGGTCGAGGCCACGACGCTGCCAGCCACGGCTGCATGAAGCGGCGCTACTTAGTTTGGCGACGAGCGGGCCGGGTTAGGTGGTAACGAGGCTCGGTCGGGGTGGCGAGGTTCGAGCGCCTGGCGGGCGCGAGGACGCCGACGGGGAAGGAAGGGAGAGGGGCAGTGGTGGTTGGGGCCCACGGCCGGAGGGAGGGAAAGAGGAAGGGCCGGTCTGCTGGCGCCTGAAGCCAGGGCGACGGGACGGGCGGCCACTGGCCGATCGGAATAGGAGCCGGAGAGGAACCGGAGGCGTCGATCTGGCTGGCCGGAGCCTTCACGACGGGGAGGGGGAGAGAGGGGAGAGAGGGAGCCTGGGGGGAGGCAGGGACTAGGCGGCGGGCTCGGTGAGGCGCACGACGACTGGCCGGGAGGAGGTCGGGAAGCGCCCACGACGGGAGGGCGAGGCCGAGTCAAGGGGTGGTCTGCCACTGGGGCGACGGAGGGGTGAGGGGGAGCATGTCGGCTAGGGTTAGCCGTGGGGTGGGGAGGGTAAGTGGGGTGGCTGGTGGGCAGTGGGCCGCCAGGGAAGGGGGAATGGGCCAAGGGAGGGGGTATGTGGCCGGGGACGGGTGGGCCGATGGGCGGCCGAGGGAAGTTGGGCCAAGTCAGGGGGTTTGGGCCAAGGGGTTTTCCCTTCCACACTTTTTGTTTTAAATTTTTGAAAAACTTTTATTTCTATGCCTATGTTTTCAATATGAAGTTGAACCGGGTTTGAATCAACGAGAGTTTAGTCACAGTAACCCAGGTGACGTGGCATGATTAGCGTGGGATTACTGTAGCGTGATTATCCGGGCGTCACACAATCCCTTCACGATCACTTACGAGAGTGAGATCTGATAGAGATAATATTTTTGGTATTTTTGGTATAAAGATGCAAAGTAAAAACTAAAAGCAAAGTAAAAACAAACAAGTAAATAAAGTGATAGAGATTGATATGATGAGAATAGACCCGGGGGCCATAGGTTTCACTAGTGGCTTCTCTCAAGAGCATAAGTATTCTACGGTGGGTGAACAAATTACTGTTGAGCAATTGGCGAATTGAGCATAGTTATGAGTATATCTAGGCAATGATCATGTATATAGGCATCACGTCCGAGACAAGTAGATCGAAACGATTACGCATCTACTACTATTACTCCACTCATCGACCGCTATCCGGCATGCATCTAGAGTATTAAGTTAAAAAGCGAGTAACGCATGTAAGCAAGATGACATGATGTAGAGGGATAAATTCATGCAATATGATAAAAACCCCATCTTGTTATCCTCGATGGCAACAATACAATACGTGCCTTGCAACCCTTTACATCCTTTGGGTAAGGACACCGCAAGATTGAACCCAAAGCTAAGCACTTCTCCCATTGCAAGAACTACCAATCTAGTTAGCCAAACCAAACGGATAATTCGAAGAGACTTGCAAAGATAACTTAATCATACATAAAAGAATTCAGAGAAGAATCAAATATTTTCCATAGATAATACTGGATCATAAACCCACAATTCATCGGTCTCAACGAACACACCGCAAAAATAAGATTACATCGAATAGATCTCCACGAGAGAGGGGGAGAACATTGTATTGAGATCGAAAAAGAGAGAAGAAGCCATCTAGCTACTAGTTATGGACCCGAAGGTCTGAAGTAAACTACTCACACTTCATCGGAGGGGCTATGGTGTTGATGTAGAAGCCCTCCGTGGTGGATGCCCCCTCCGACGGAGCTCCGGAACAGGCCCCAAGATGGGATCTCGTGGATACAGGAAGTTGCGGCGGTGGAATTAGGTTTTTGGCTCCTGTTCCGATCGTTTGGGGATACGTAGGTATATATAGGAGGAAGGAGTGTGTCGGTGGAGCGTCAGGGGGGCCACGAGGTAGGGGGGCGCGCCCAGGGGGGCAGCCTCCACCCTCGTGACCGCCTCTGGCACTTCTTGGAGTAGGGTCCAAGTCTCCTGGATCACGTTCGGTTGGAAAATCACGTTCCCGAAGGTTTCATTCCGTTTGGACTCCGTTTGATATTTTGTTTCTTTGAAACACTGAAATAGGCACAAAAAAACAGCAATTCTGGGCTGGGCCTCCGGTTAATAGGTTAGTCCCAAAAATAATATAAAAGTGGAAAATAAAGCCCAATATAGTCCAAAACAGTAGATAAAGTAGCATGGATCAATCAAAAATTATAAATACGTTGGAGACGTATCATGCAGTTCCAAACAGAGCGTCGTGACGGGATCTACGTGTGAAGCGGAGTACGTAGTTGCTTCGGAAGCAACAAATGAAGGAGTCTGGATGAAGGAGTTCATATCCGATCTAGGTGTCATACCTAGTGCATCGGGTCTAATGAAAATCTTTTGTGACAATACTGGTGCAATTGCATTGGCAAAGGAATCCAGATTTCACAAGAAGACCAAGCACATCAAGAGACGCTTCAATTCCATCCGTCATCAAGTGTCGGAAGGGGACATAGAGATTTGCAAGATATATACGGATCTGAATGTTGCAGACCCGTTGACTAAGCCTCTCTCACGAGCAAAACATGAACAACACCAAGACTCAATGGGTGTTAGAATCATTACTATGTAATCTAGATTATTGACTCTAGTACAAGTGAGAGACTGAAGGAAATGTGCCCTAGAGGCAATAATAAAGTTGTTATTTATATTTCCTTATATCATGATAAATGTTTATTATTCATGCTAGAATTGTATTAACCGGAAACTTAGTAGATGTGTGAATACATAGACAAACAAAGTGTCCCTAGCATGCCTCTACTTGACTCGCTTGTTTATCAAAGATGGTTATGTTTTCTAGCCATAGACATGTGTTGTCATTTGATGAACGTGATCACATCATTAGAGAATGATGTGATGGACAAGATCCATCCATTAGCTTAGCACTATGATCGTTTAGTTTATTGCTATTGCTTTCTTCATGACTTATACATGTTCCTCTGACTATGAGATTATGCAACTCCCTAATACCGGAGGAACACTTAGTGTGCTATCAAACGTCACAACGTAACTGGGTGGTTATAAAGATGCTCTACAGGTGTCTCCGATGGTGTTTGTTGAGTTGGCATAGGTCGAGATTAGGATTTGTCACTCCGATTGTCGGAGAGGTATCTGTGGCCCTCTCGGTAATGCACATCACTATAAGACTTGCAAGCAATGTGACTAATGAGTTAGTTGCGGGACGATGCATTACGGAACGAGTAAAGAGACTTGCCCGTAACGAGATTTAAGTAGGTATGATGATACCGATGATTGAATCTCGGGCAAGTAACATACCGATGACAAAGGGAACAATGTATGTTGATATGCGGTTTGACCGATAAAGATCTTTGTAGAATATGTAGGAACCAATATGAGCATCCAGGTTCCGCTATTGGTTATTGACCGGAGAGGTGTCTCGGTCATGTCTACATAGTTCCCGAACCCGTAGGGTCCGCACGCTTAACGTTCGATGACGATTGGTATTATGAGTTTATGTGATTTGATGTACCGTAGGTTGTTCAGAGTCCCAGATGAGACCACGGACATGATGAGGAGTCTCGAAATGGTCGAGACATAAAGATTGATATATTGGACGATGTTGTCCGGACACCGAAAGTGTTCCAGAGAGTTTCGGATAAAATCGGAGTGCCGGAAGGGGTTACCGAAACCCCCAGGAGAACTAATGGGCCTCTATGGGCCTTAGTGGGAAGAGAGGAAGGGCCAGGAGGGGCTGGCCGTGCGCCCCCCCCCCTTGGGTCCGAACTAGACTAGGGGAAGGGGGTGGCGCCCCCTTTCCTTCCCTTCCCCCTCTTCCTTCCTTTCCCCTCTCTACCTCTAGGTGGATTCCTACTAGGACTTGGAGTCCTAGGAGGATTCCCCTCTTGGGGCGCGCCTTAGGGGCCGGACGGCCCTCCCCTCCTCCCTCCTTTATATACGGAGGAGGAGGGCACCCCATAGACACACAAGTTGATCTTTAGCCGTGTGCGGTGCCCCCTTCCACAGTTTTCCACCTCGGTCATATCGTCGCAGTGCTTAGGCGAAGCCCTGTGTCAGTAACTTCATCATCACCGTCACCACGCCGTCGTGCTGACAAAACTCTCCCTCGGCCTCAACTGGTGTCACAGCCCCAGATCAGCCCTAGAGCTTGCTTGTAACCAGTGGCATTGCATCCAGGCATCATGTTTACTTATCATGAAAATTTGAAATGGGGATGACCAAGCCCTAGCACCAAAAACAATTCAAATAGGTTCAACTAAGAAATATTTTTCAATGGACCTGAAATGCCCTTCAAAATGCTCATCATCTTTGCTTTGGTTAGTAACCTATGTCAAAGGTGGTGCAACATTTTCTAGGTCATCCAAAGGTCCTTGGATTAATTCACAAGTTTTGAATTTGAGCATTCAAATTATACAAAATATTTTAAATGTCCAAAAATTGCCAAACCAAAATATTTCATGTTGGAAATATTCCAACAAGGGACCAGGAGCATTTTGGTGATTTTTAAAACTGTTTTGGTATTTTAGAAAACCCCACAAAGTTGCAGGAAATTAGAAAAGATTAAAAAAATGAAACTACTCCGGCGCTCACCTCTCACCCACTCCGCCAACTCCAACTGCCCACTGGCAGCCCACTGTCGGCCCAGCCCACTGGCTCTCCCATGTCGTCTTCCTCCCGGCAGCCAGAGGACGAGGCCAGCGTGGCCTTGTGTGGCACGCGCCCGGCCACCTCCACCACCTGCACACTGCGTCCCCGACGCCTAGACACCTCCAACGCGCCACGCAGCCCCCCTGGACCGCTCTCACTCTCCCCATGCTCATCCCCTCCCCTGGCTCCCTTCCCCTCTCTTTCCCGAGCCCCGTCGCCGCCTCGCTGCCCTCGCGGCCACCGCCACCCTCTCCTCCCGGCATGCCCCGAGCTCCGCCTAGTCCCTCTCCTCCCTCCTCACCAAGTCTCCGGCCGGAGCACCCAGGCGCCGCCCGCGTTTTCCCCTTCTCGGACCGCCGATCGCCGTCGAATTAAATCGGCTTGGTGCCTCTCCGAGCTCGCCGATGCCATCCCCGCACTCACGGTGAGCCCCCGAGTCGTTTCCCCCTCTTCTCCGACTCGTTCTCCCCCTCTAGCCACCATTCCCATCGTGACCGAAACCCGCCGCCGCCTGTGACCGCCGCCGACGTGCCTCCGGCCACCTAGTGGCCCTACTGTCGTCTCAGCCTCCTCCCGCTGCATAGATCCCAGAGGGTGCCTCGCACGAGCCTCCCGACCATCAGAAGGCCGACCTCGAGCTCGCTTGAGCTCGGCGACCACCACGGTCGACGCCGGTGGCGACTCCGGCCACCTTAGGCCCAGCCGCTGCCACTACTCGACGGACGGCGCCGCGTCACATAGGCGCCCTCACGGCCATTTGGTCATGGAGGAGGAAACTCGCACCCTCCGCCGTCTCTGGCTCACCGGCGAGCAGTCAGGTCAACTCCGTGAAGTTGGCGGGTTTGACCATGGGTTGACCTCCCCCATGCGTCACTGATGTGTGGGCCACCCCCCTGACATTTTAGTTAGTATTAGCTTAACACTAATTAACCTAGGTTAGTTAGCTAGTTAGTCACTGACTAGTGGGCCCCGGCCCCACAAACAGTGTAGTTAGAATAAACTTAAGGCTAAATAACTGGGTTAACTAGTTGTGCCAGCGACATCGCGGGACCCACAGGTCAGGTTTGACCTGGGCGCCTAGCTGACCTCTTGACGTCCGCAGTGGCGTGATCTTGTGTGATATTCCTTTTCTGGATTTAATTTAATTCGGAAATTCCGAAAATACTCTAAACTTCTAAAAATCATATAAATTCAACCGTAACTCGGATGGAAATAATTTATATATGAAAAATGATCAGAAAAATATGAAGAATCTGTTTATGCCATGATCATGCATGTTTGAACAAGTTAACCTCACTGAATAGGATGAATCATGATTAGGGTAATTTATGAACTAGCATTTGGAGTTGGAGTTCAACCTTGTTTGAATTCCACTTCAACTAACAGGTTATTATTGCATTAGGTGAATTCAGTACCTTAATATGACATGTCATTCATGTGAATGTGCATTGCATTGATTGTGTTCTCTCTTGTTTGCGGTAATTGTCCCCTCCGGTGAGCGATGTTAAACGATTGTTCGATGACACCGATGAAGAACTATATTATCTTCAGAAGTGCCAGGCAAGCAAAACCCCCTTGTTCATTCCGATATAATCCCACTCTCTCGCTCCTGCTCTATTTTATTGCATTAGGACAACAACGACTCATGTATTACTTGCTGCGGTAGCTGAACCCCTTGATCCTTTGCATGACTGTCATTCCACAAGAATTAGATGAAACCCACTAGCATGAGTAGGAGTTGTTTGAGCCATGTTGTGCCTACTCATTTATGCTTGTTGTCATGCCTGCTACTGCTTAGAGTTGAGTCGGTCGATTCATCGGGAAGGAATTGGAATTTTTATGAACATGTCCTATTGTGTGAGAGCTAAGTGTGTGAACACGATTTGGTAAAGGTAGCGGTGAGAGGCCATGTAGGAGTACATGGTGGGTTGTCTCATTGCAGCCGTTCTCAGGAACTGAGTTCTGTGTTTGTGATCCATGATCTGATTACTACCACGCATTGGGCCCGAAACCAATGGACCCTCTAAACTTCTTGACCACCCTTGTCCTCGATCAAGGAGTTGCAAGTAGTTTCGGTGTTTGTAGCATCTTTGGGGGACGCATAGCGCTGACCTTAGGGGTGGGTTGTGTTGCGGTAGGCACCGTGTTGATGGTGTACCGAGTGCCCGTTTGGTATCTCGGAACCCTGCACACATCGTTCGGGGCTGTATGGGAAACCTCGGCGGACTCCTGCGGATGGAACCCGAATAGGCGATAAACCCGGACTAGGGACTTGAGTGTTTAGGTAGGCCGTGGCCGACACCCACGTTGGGCTTCCGCTTGAAGGTTGCCGAGTACATGTCGTGTAAATGATGTAAGTGGTGAGAGCGTGTGAAGAAGTACACCCTGCGAGGTTTAATATGATCTATTCGAATAGCCGTGTCCACGGAAAAGGACTTCTGGGTTGCCTATATCGGTTCATAGACAAGTGAAAGTGGATACTCTAAAATGCGCCAAGATAAGCGTGAGTGCTATGGATGGCGTTCTCATAGGGAGACGGGGCGGGTCCATAGTGGTGTATTGATATGGTGAATATGTGGACTCGTGTGCGCCACTTCAAAAGAGTTACTTGCGATCGTAGTTCAGGATAGCCACCGAGTCAAAGGCGGCTTGCTGCGGTCAAACTCCACCACCCCTTTTGATAATGATGCATATGTAGCTAGTTACGATGTAAGTCTTGCTGAATGCGTTTGTACTCACGTTTGCCTATTTTATGTTTTGCAGAGAGACTTTAGTCTCGCTAGTAGTTCCGCTTGGACTTGACGGTTAGCTTGATACCTCAGCTACGATCTTGTGCCTCGGCGGGATCTGGTAGATAGCCGAGCTTCTCGGCCTTCTTCATTTGCGCTTGTACGTACTCAGACATGATTAGCTTCCGTTTGTGCTTTGACTTGTATGCTCTGAGTGTTGGGTCATGAGACCCATGTTTGTGATATCTCGCTCTTCAGAGCCTAATGAATAATATTTGAGTCGTAGAGTTATGTTGTGATGCCATGTTGTATCTACGCATATTGAGCATAATGTGTGTATGTTTGAAATGCTTGGTATGTGTGGGATCCGACAAACTAGTTGTTTATCCTTGGCAGCCTCTCATATGGGGAAATGTAGTCTCGTGATTACGGCGATAGTAGTCCGCTACAGCCCGGTTCACGGAGTCCTCGCTAGCCCAAAGACTCTTGCTTGGACACTTGACTGGCGGCATGTGTTTCATTTCGTTCCTATATACATCCCCTCGGGAAATGTCACGCGGTGTTATTCGAGTCTGCCTAGCTCGCTTTCTGACCGGGATACCGGAGTCCTCATAGCCCGATTACTTTCTGACCCGAATATATACGTTGATGACCGACATGCTCGATGTGATTCATGTATGCTGTCCCCATAGGTTAGTGCCGCTTTGGGTTCACGACTAGCCATGTCGGCCCGGGTTCTTTGTCATATGGATGCTAGCGACACTATCATATCGTGAGCCAAAAGGCATAAGCGGTCCGGGACATGGTAAGGCGACACCGTGGGAATACCGTGCGTGAGGCCGCAAAGTGATATGATGGGTTACATGCTAGATCGGTGTGACTTAGGATCGGGTCTGACAGCGTTGGTATCGAGCTTTGTTGCTGTAGGATTACCAAGCCAAACTGGTGAAGTTGTGTCTAGAAATGCTTTAGCTATGTAAGGGAATTGATTGTGGAAGGAACGTAAGGCTCTTTTTACTCCTTATACCTCATGGCCTTCGATCCGAGTCATTCTCTTCTTTTCTACGGGGTTTAAGAACTAGGCTTCTCATCTATCTATCAGGATGACGTGTTACTAATCCATTGACTTATAAGATTGTTGGTTTTAAGCCTCAGTTCAGTTCCTACTATTTCTGTATGATAATTGTTGATCTCGGAATCTTGGTATTGTGATGTTGAGTGGTTATGCCACCATTTTTGCAGGATGTCTCAATTCATTTTGAGCATTTACACCGTTATGTTGTCCGAGTCATCCTGTGTCTAAATAGTTTGATGCATTTGCAATCCTTTTCGTCCGTTCGATGTCCTTTTTGGTCGAATAAGCACACTAATCGGTAAGTTGAGGTACTTTGTTGCCTCGGCATAGATGTTGGAGCTATTATTATGACCCTAGTTGTTTAGGAAGTCATCTAGCAATTTAGCAATGCTTTTGTATCCCCGGTGTGATGATTACGGCGTTATTCTTGAAAACATCCCGTGATGTTATTAGTTAGTAGGTATTCTATTCTGGGTTCTTGAACCCGAGATTCACCCTACTTCATGTTGTTAGTATTTGCTAGTTCCTTTAGGATATTAGTAACCTTGCAATAGCCCTCGAGGTCCGTGGTATTTCCTTCTTCCAAATGCCATGAACTATTTATGGCGAAGTTCTTTTGAACCAAAAGATCACAATCGAGTACTCTTGAGGAGTTCTCCATTCCATATTGTGAATCGCCAATTCTACTTTCTCGCATGGGTTATCCGGGAGAAATATTGAGCCTTGCTCGATATACTAATCCATGCTTCCACAACTCGAAAAATTATATGTTCCCTTGAGTTGCTCTCTTTAGTTGTACCCGACCATCGTCCGTCAATTGATAACCAAGAGTATGTGTGCATTCGTTTATCGATGTCTATTATCCTTGTGGTCCGTCAAGCCATTACATTACGGAATGACTAGGAGAAACAAACTCGAGTACCTCATCCATTTCGAGGATTGGGTCAAAGTAGTTGTATCCATGAGATCAAAATGCCAATTCAGCTTTTGATCTGTTCCACTGAGTGTTACCATCTTATGTCAAGAATGTCATGAGAATTGCACCTTCTCTTATGAATTCTTGATGCGGTGATACTTCTACGCCATCATTATTCATTCCTCGGTTCCGAGTTGTTGAAACCGGAATGCCGACGAGTGGATTGTGATGTGTGAAATCAATACTCGAGCAACTCGTTGCTTGGTAGTTAATGGACAATAGTTTCATTCTTAGCGTGTTGGTTATTAAATCATCATCCTAAGATTGATCGTGCTACCTAGTCCTTATTTCTGGTGCACACTTCGATTGATGAGTTAGGATTATATCAAGTCCTCACACATTTGATCATATCGTCTTGCCCTCAAAAGCAAGGTTGTTCTCGAGCTTAGTAACATACGGTGGTTCGTGACTTTCCAAATATCTTCTTGGAAGTGTTACCGGGTTGTCTCCCGATCGTTATGTTGAGCTCGTGATCAAGTTGGTTTCTTGTGAACCACCCTTTCTCCAAGAATCTGTGTTGGATATCCCTGAGCTAGTTGGTTAAGCCAAACAACAACTTGGAGAGTTGGAAGATAAAAGCCTGCCTAACTTAGTTCGTTCCAAAGGGATATTCTTGTGTAGTGTGTGTTGAAGAAAGATGATATCTTCATCGAATGATCCTCGTGATCGATTCTTTGGACCTATTGTCTTATCAATCCTTTGATTTGAGTGTGGGCTATCGTCAAATCAAACCAGTACTAACGATGCTCGTAATGTTGTCTTACTCGTGGTTGACCCGGGCATACACATTATATCTTTTGGTGCGACCAATGCTATTACCGTGTTCACATGATGGTGGAAGTCGGTGATATGGAAATTCCGATGAGTTGTTGTTGAGCCCATCGCCAAAGATTTTGTCTCCCCATGAGTCATGTTGAACATCAATCTAGTGTTGGAAACTTTATAAGCAATGTCTTCGTGTTTCGTTCACGAAGCATATGTTTGGATGGAAGTAGTGACTTCCTCGAATTCATGTGCTTTAGGTGTAAGTTGCCGCCATGAGTTCGAGAAAGGTTTGTTTTGTTTCCTTTGGAATCATTCCAAGTCGATCATGCACGCATGCGAAGTATTCCATGGTCCGATAGGTGATCATCTTCATTCCTTATGAATTCCATAGCACACCAAGCCACCGATTGACTTGTTCTAGGAAAAGGAGTTAAGTGCTAATCCATGGTAATGCATAAGACTTCATCACCCTAGATGATGGTTCCCCACACGAACTTCGGTAGTGTTTCATGATAAGACTACTATGTGGTCATTCTTGTCTGGACAATATGTTCACATGTTAGTAGCGTAACCAGCTCATGTTTTGGAGCTCGCTATCGTAGTTCATATCCGAGAATCTCGCATAGCGCCATCTCGCCGATTGTGTTGCAAACTTTCATTTTCTTTCCGGACCCGGTTAGTGCGGAATATCCACGCACCAATCGGATCTGAATCTCGTGCAGATATGATGGTTGGAACATTCCAACGATTGCATTTCGTTCCCGACTTGCACCGTCCTTGTGCCATTTCACTATAGGCTGCCTTCTTAGTAATTCTTGTCCAGGATCGTCCTCAAAAGTGGACTTACCATGGGTCCCCTCCACCTCCGATGATAAGCAAAAATCATCCATTGCGTTGTCTTCAACAAGGTAGTCCACATCATCCATTCTAGTCCGGGTGTACCATTCCTTTGCACTCCGCCAAACGATCGTTCTAAATTGCCTTAGGCTGGTATGAAGAGTTTCAATGATCTTTGTATCAAAAGTAATTCTTTTTGCCACTTAAGGGAATAGTTCCTCGTGTCACCTCCCCGAGGTGCCCCGCTATTGAATCATGACAATTATTTACTCGCCACCTCGACACCATCCACCATCTTTCAAAGCGTGGAATTGTTGCCACCAATCAAACCCCGTCGTTTGTTCTTCCATCCCTTTCGATGTGTTTTGTGTCTCAACTTGAGATGTGTCACCGTCTCAGTCCGTGAGTCGATCATGTTTACTTGATCTTCGTGAAGATCGAATCATATAGGGTTTTCCCCCTTCTTTCTATTGTTGTGTCGAGTGAAGATCTTGAAAGCAAGATGTCAAGACCAAGATGATGGAGTGAATCAACATCTTCGAGAAGGGCAAATGGATCATGAAGATTGTGATAGTTTTGTGATTTCCCTCTTCCTCTTACCTCACGTCTTGAATCTCGGTAGATTCTTGTTTAGTGGGGTGAAATGTCATCCTGACCCAGATCAGCCCTAGAGCTTGCTTGTAACGGTGGCATTGCATCCGGGCATCATGTTTACTTATCATGAAAATTTGAAATGGGGATGACCAAGCCCTAGCACCAAAAACAATTCAAATAGGTTCAACTAAGAAATATTTTTCAATGGACCTGAAATGCCCTTCAAAATGCTCATCATCTTTGCTTTGGTTCAGAACCTATGTCAAAGGTGGTGCAACATTTTCTAGGTCATCCAAAGGTCCTTGGATTAATTCACAAGTTTTGAATTTGAGCATTCAAATTATACAAAATATTTTAAATGTCCAAAATTGCCAAACCAAAATGTTTCATGTTGGAAATATTCCAACAAGGGACCAGGAGCATTTTGGTGATTTTTAAAACTGTTTTGGTATTTTAGAAAACCCCACAAAGTTGCAGGAAATTAGAAAAGATTAAAAAAGCAGAAACTACAAGGCGCTCACCTCTCACCCCACTGGCCAACTCCAACTGCCCGGTGGCAGCCCACTGTGCCCAGCCCACCTGGCTCTCCCATGTCGTCTTCCTCCTGGCAGCCAGGAGGACGAGCGCGTGGCCGCAGCGCGCCGGCACGCGCCCCGGCCACCTCCACCCTGCCTGCCTGCGTCCCCGACGCCTAGACACCTCCAACGCGCCACGCAGCCCCCCTGGACCGCTCTCACTCTCCCCATGCTCATCCCCTCCCCTGGCTCCCTTCCCCTCTCTTTCCCGAGCCCCGCCGGCGCCGCCCCTCGCTGCCCTCGCCACCGCCACCCCTCTCCTCCCGGCATGCCCCGAGCTCCGCCTTAGTCCCTCTCCTCCTCCTCACCAAGTCTCCCGACGCCGAGCACCCAGGCGCCGCCCGCCCGTTTTCCCCTTCTCGGACCCGCCGATCGCTGCCGTCCAGATTAAATCGGCTTGGTGCCTCTCCGAGCTCGCCGATGCCATCCTCAAGACTCACGGTGAGCCCAGTCGTTTCCCCCTCTTCTCCGACTCGTTCTCCCCTCTAGCCACCATTCCCATCGTGATCAAACCCGCCGCTTTGTGACCGCCGCCGGCGTGCCTCCGGCCACCTAGTGGCCCTACTGTCGTGCTCAGCCTCCTCCCGCTGCATAGATCCCAGAGGTGCCTCAGACGAGCCTCCCGACCATCAGAAGGCGTCGACCTCGAGCTCGCTTGAGCTCGGCGACCACCACGGTCGACGCCGGTGACGACTCCGGCCACCTTAGGCCCAGCCGCTGCCACTACTCGACGCGGACGAGCTCCCGCGTCACATAGACGCCCTCCGCCGGCCATTTGGTCGCCGAAGGAGGAAACCCGCACCCCTCCGCCGTCTCTGGCTCCACCGACGACGAGCCGCGGGTCAACTCCGGCGAGTTGGCCCGGGTTTGACCATGGGTTGACCTCCCCCGTGCGTCACTGATGTGTGGGCCACCCACGACATTTTAGTTAGTATTAGCTTAACACTAATTAACCTAGGTTAGTTAGCTAGTTAGTCGCTGACTAGTGGGCCCCGGCCCCACAAACAGTGTAGTTAGAATAAACTTAAGGCTAAATAACTGGGTTAACTAGTTGTGCCACTGACACGCGGGACCCACAGGTCAGGTTTGACCTGGGGCGCCCAATGACCTCTTGACGTCACGGTGGACGTGATCTTGTGTGATATTCCTTTTCTCGGATTTAATTTAATTCAGAAATTCCGAAAATACTCTAAACTTCTAAAAATCATATAAATTCAACCGTAACTCGGATGGAAATAATTTATATATGAAAAATGATCAGAAAAATATGAAGAATCTGTTTATGCCATGATCATGCATGTTTGAACAAGTTAACCTCACTGAATAGGATGAATCATGATTAGGGTAATTTATGAACTAGCATTTGGAGTTGGAGTTCAACCTTGTTTGAATTCCACTTCAACTAACTTGGGTTATTATTGCATTAGGTGAATTCAGTACCTTAATATGACATGTCATTCATGTGAATGTGCATTGCATTGATTGTGTTCTCTCTTGTTTGCGGTAATTGTCCCTCCGGTAGAGCGATGTTCCGACGATTGTTCGATGACACCGATGAAGAACTATATTATCTTCAAGTGCCGTGCAAGCAAAACCCCTTGTTCATTCCGATATAATCCCACTCTCTCGCTCCTGCTCTATTTTATTGCATTAGGACAACAACGACTCATGTATTACTTGCTCATGTAGCTGAACCCCTTGATCCTTTGCATGACTGTCATTCCACAAGAATTAGATGAAACCCACTAGCATGAGTAGGAGTTGTTTGAGCCATGTTGTGCCTACTCATTTATGCTTGTTGTCATGCACGCTCGCTTAGAGTTGAGTCAGTCTGATTCATCGGGAATGAATTGGAATTTTTATGAACATGTCCTATTGTGTGAGAGCTAAGTGTGTGAACACGATTTGGTAAAGGTAGCGGTGAGAGGCCATGTAGGAGTACATGGTGGGTTGTCTCATTGCAGCCGTTCTCAGGAACTGAGTTCTGTGTTTGTGATCCATGATACATTTACTACCACGCATTGGGCCCGAAACCAATGGACCCTCTCGGCTTCTTGAGCACCCTTGTCCTCAGTCCGGGAGTTGCAAGTAGTTTCTGGTGTTTGTAGCATGCTGGGGGCCGCACGCAACGCTGACCTTAGGGGTGGGTTGTGTTGCGGTAGGCACCGTGGGTCTGTACCGAGTGCCGTTTGGTATCTCGGGAACCCTGCACACATCGTTCGGGCTGTATGGGAAACCTCGGCGGACTCCTGCGGATGGAACCCGAATAGGCGATAAACCCGGACTAGGGACTTGAGTGTTTAGGTAGGCCGTGGCCGACACCCACGTTGGGCTTCCGCTTGAAGGTTGCCGAGTACATGTCGTGTACACGGCGGTAAGTGGTGAGAGCGTGTGTGAAGAAGTACACCCTGCAGGGTTTAATATGATCTATTGAATAGCCGTGTCCACGGAAAAGGACTTCTGGGTTGCCTATATCGGTTCATAGACAAGTGAAAGTGGATACTCTAAAATGCGCAAGATAAGCGTGAGTGCTATGGATGGCGTTCTCATAGGGAGACGGAGCGGGTCCATAGTGGTGTATTGATATGGTGAATATGTGGACTCGTAGCGCCACTTCAAAAGAGTTACTTGCAATCGTAGTTCAGGATAGCCACCGAGTCAAAGCTGGCTTGCTGCGGTCAAACTCCACCACCCCTTTTGATAATGATGCATATGTAGCTAGTTACGATGTAAGTCTTCTTTGAGTACGTTTGTACTCACGTTTGCCTATTTTATGTTTTGCAGAGAGACTTTAGTCTCGCTAGTAGTTCCGCTTGGACTTGACGGTTAGCTTGATACCTCGGCTACGATCTTGTGCCTCGGCAGGATCTCGGTAGATAGCCAAAGCTTCTCGGCCTTCTTCATTTGTAGTTATGCGTACTCGGACATGTTTAGCTTCCGCTTGTGCTTTGACTTGTATGTTTCGAGTGTTGGGTCATGAGACCCATGTTTGTAATATCTCGCTCTTGAGCCTAATGAATAATATTTGAGTCGTAGAGTTATGTTGTGATGCCATGTTGTATCTACGCATATTGAGCATAATGTGTGTATGTTTGAAATGCTTGGTATGTGTGGGATCCGACAAACTAGTTGTTTATCCTTGGCAGCCTCTCATATGGGGAAATGTAGTCTCGTGATTACGAGCGATAGTAGTCCGCTTCTGACCGGTTCACCGGAGTCCTGCTAGCCCAAAGACTACTGCTTGGACACTTGACTGGCCGGCATGTGTTTCATTTCGTTCCTATATACATCCCCTCGGGAAATGTCACGCGGTGTTATTCGAGTCCCCGCTTAGCTCGCTACAGCCGGGATACCGTGAGTCCTCATAGCCCAAAGGTTACCTAATATATACGTTGATGACCGACATGCTCGATGTGATTCATGTATGCCTCCCCCATAGGTTAGTGCCGCTTTGGGTTCACGACTAGCCATGTCGGCCCGGTTCTTTGTCATATGGATGCTAGCGACACTATCATATACGTGAGCCAAAAGACGCAAAACGGTCCGGGACATGGTAAGGCGACACCCGTGGGAATACCGTGCGTGAGGCCGCAAAGTGATATGATGGGTTACATGCTAGATCGGTGTGACTTAGGATCGGGGTCTGACAGCGTTGGTATCGAGCTTCTGCTGTCATTGGATTACCAAGCCAAACTGGTCGAAGTTGTGTCTAGAAATGCTTTAGCTATGTAAGGGAATTGATTGTGGAAGGGAACGTAAGGCTCTTTTTACTCCTTATACCTCATGGCCTTCTGATCTGAGTCATTCTCTTCTTTTCTACGGGGTTTAAGAACTAGGCTTCTCATCTATCTATCAGGATGACGTGTTACTAATCCATTGACTTATAAGATTGTTGGTTTTAAGCCTCAGTTCAGTTCCTACTATTTCTGTATGATAATTGTTGATCTCGGAATCTTGGTATTGTGATGTTGAGTGGTTATGCCACCATTTTTGCAGGATGTCTCAATTCATTTTGAGCATTTACAGCCGTTATGTTGTCCGAGTCATCCCAGGTGTCTAAATAGTTTGATGCATTTGCAATCCTTTTCGTCCGTTCCCGATGTCCTTTTTGGTCAGAATAAGCACACTAATCGGTAAGTTGAGGTACTTTGTTGCCTCGGCATAGATGTTGGAGCTATTATTATGACCCTAGTTGTTTAGGAAGTCATCTAGCAATTTAGCAATGCTTTTGTATCCCCAGTGTGATGATTCTGGCCGTTATTCTTGAAAACATCCCGTGATGTTATTAGTTAGTAGGTATTCTATTCCTGGGTTGCTGAACCCGAGATTCACCCTACTTCATGTTGTTAGTATTTGCTAGTTCCTTTAGGATATTAGTAACCTTGCAATAGCCCTCGAGGTCCGTGGTATTTCCTTCTTCCAAATGCCATGAACTATTTATGGCAGAAGTTCTTTTGAACCAAAAGATCACAATCAGAGTACTCTTGAGGAGTTCTCCATTTCATATTGTGAATCGCCAATTCTACTTTCTGCATGGGTTATCCGGGAGAAATATTGAGCCTTGCTCGATATACTAATCCATGCTTCCACAACTCGAAAAATTATATGTTCCCTTGAGTTGCTCTCTTTAGTTGTACCCCACCATCGTCTCACAATTGATAACCAAGAGTATGTGTGCATTCGTTTATCGATGTCTATTATCCTTGTGGTCCGTCAAGCCATTACGCTCGGAATGACTAGGAGAAACAAACTCCAAAGACCTCATCCATTTCCGTGATTGGGTCAAAGTAGTTGTATCCCGCAGATCAAAATGCCAATTCAGCTTTTGATGCTTTTGTTCCACCGGAGTGTTACCATCTTATGTCAAGAATGTCATGAGAATTGCACCTTCTCTTATGAATTCTTGATGCAGTGATACTTCTCGCCATCATTATTCATTCCTCGGTTCCGAGTTGTTGAAACCGGAATGCCGACGAGTGGATTGTGATGTGTGAAATCAATACTCCGAGCAACTCGTTGCTTGGTAGTTAATGGACAATAGTTTCATTCTTAGCGTGTTGGTTATTAAATCATCATCCTAAGATTGATCGTGCTACCTAGTCCTTATTTCTGGTGCACACTTCGATTGATGAGTTAGGATTATATCAAGTCCTCACACATTTGATCATATCGTCTTGCCCTCAAAAGCAAGGTTGTTCTCGAGCTTAGTAACATACCGGTGGTTCGTGACTTTCCAAATATCTTCTTGGAAGTGTTACCGGGTTGTCTCCTCGTTATGTTGAGCTCGTGATCAAGTTGGTTTCTTGTGAACCACCCTTTCTCCAAGAATCATGTTGGATATCCCTGAGCTAGTTGGTTAAGCCAAACAACAACTTGGAGAGTTGGAAGATAAAAGCCTGCCTAACTTAGTTCGTTCCAAAGGGATATTCTTGTGTAGTGTGTGTTGAAGAAAGATGATATCTTCATCGAATGATCCTCGTGATCGATTCTCGGACCTATTGTCTTATCAATCCTTTGATTTGAGTGTGGGCTATCGTCAAATCAAACCAAGTACTAACGATGCTCGTAATGTTGTCTTACTCGTGGTTGACCCGGGCATACACATTATATCTTTTGGTCGACCAATGCTATTACCGTGTTCACATGATGGTGGAAGTCCGGTGATATGGAAATTCCGATGAGTTGTTGTTGAGCCCATCCAGCATTTTGTCTCCCCATGAGTCATGTTGAACATCAATCTAGTGTTGGAAACTTTATAAGCAATGTCTTCGTGTTTCGTTCACGAAGCATATGTTTGGATGGAAGTAGTGACTTCCTCGAATTCATGTGCTTTAGGTGTAAGTTGCCGCCATGAGTTCGAGAAAGGTTTGTTTTGTTTCCTTTGGAATCATTCCAAGTCAGTCATGCACGTGCGAAGTATTCCATGGTGCGATAGACTGATCATCTTCATTCCTTATGAATTCCATAGCACACCAAGCCACTGATTGACTTGTTCTAGGAAAAGGAGTTAAGTGCTAATCCATGGTAATGCATAAGACTTCATCACCCTAGATGATGGTTCCCCACCTGAACTCGGTAGTGTTTCATGATAAGACTACTATGTGGTCATTCTTGTACTGGACAATATGTTCACATGTTAGTAGCGTAACCAGCTCATGTTTTGGAGCTCGCTATCGTAGTTCATATCCCGAGAATCTCGCAACGCCATCTCGCCGATTGTGTTGCAAACTTTCATTTTCTTTCCGGACCCGGTTAGTCCGGAATATCCTGGCACCAATCGGATCTGAATCTCAGGCAGATATGATGGTTGGAACATTCCAACAGCTTGCATTTCGTTCCCGACTTGCACCGTCCTTGTGCCATTTCACTATAGGCTGCCTTCTTAGTAATTCTTGTCCGTGATCGTCCTCAAAAGTGGACTTACCATGGGTCCCTCCACCTCCGATGATAAGCAAAATCATCCGTTGCGTTGTCTTCAACAAGGTAGTCCACATCATCCATTCTAGTCCGGGTGTACCATTCCTTTGCACTCCGCCAAACGATCGTTCTAAATTGCCTTAGGCTGGTATGAAGAGTTTCAATGATCTTTGTATCAAAAGTAATTCTTTTTGCCACTTAATGGAATAGTTCCTCGTCACCTCCCCGAGGTGCCCCGCTATTGAATCATGACAATTATTTACTCGCCACCTCGACACCATCCACCATCTTTCAAAGCGTGGAATTGTTGCCACCAATCAAACCCCTTCGTTTGTTCTTCCATCCCTTTCGATGTGTTTTGTGTCTCAACTTGAGATGTGTCACCGTCTCAGTCCGTGAGTCGATCATGTTTACTTGATCTTCGTGATAAGCAAAAATCATCCATTGCGTTGGCTTCTTCTCTCTTTTTGGATCTCAATACAATGTTCTCCCCCTCTCTCGTGGAGATCTATTCGATGTAATCTTCTTTTTGCGGTGTGTTTGTTGAGACCGATGAATTGGGGTTTATGATCAAGATTATCTATGAACAATATTTGAATCTTCTCTGAATTATTTTATGTATGATCGGTTATATTTGCAAGTCTCTTGAATTATCGGTTTGGTTTGGCCTACTAGATTGGTTTTTCTTGCAATGAGAGAAGTGCTTAGCTTTGGGTTCAATCTTGCGGTGTCCTTTCCCAGTGACAGTAGGGGCAGCAAGGCATGTATTGTATTGTTGCCATCGAGGATAACAAGATGAGTTTTTATCATATTGCATGAATTTATCCCTCTACATCATGTCATCTTGCTTAAGGCGTTACTCGCTTTTCTGAACTTAATACTCTAGATGCATGCTGGATAGCGGTCAATGAGTGGAGTAATAGTAGTAGATGCAGGCAGGAGTCGGTCTACTTGTCTCGGACGTGATGCCTATATACATGATCATACCTAGATAGTCTCATAACTATGCTCAATTAGGTCAATTGCTCAACAGTAATTTGTTCACCCACCGTAAAATACTTATGCTCTTGAGAGAAGCCACTAGTGAAATCTATGGCCCCCGGGTCTATCTTTATCATATTAATATCCCAGCACTTTATTATTGCTTTTTGCTTTTTACTTCGCTTTTATTTTACTTTGCATCTTTATACCAAAAATACCAAAAATATTATCTATCATCTCTATCAGATCTCAATCTCGTAAGTGACCGTGAAGGGATTGACAACCCCTAATCGCGTTGGTTGCGTGGAGCTATTTGTTTTGTGTAGGTACGAGGGACTCGCGCGTAGCCTCCTACTGGATTGACACCTTGATTCTCAAAACTGAGGGAAATACTTACTCTACTCTGCATCACCCTTTCCTCTTCAAGGAAATCCAGCATAATGCTTAAGAGGTAGCAGGAAGATTTCTGGCGCCGTTCTTAGGGAGTCTCATAAAAGTCAACATACCAAGTACCCATCACAATCCCTTATCTCTCGCATTACATTATTTACCATTTGCCTCTCGTTTTCCTCTCCCCCACTTCACCCTTGTCGTTTTATTCGCCCTCTCTTTCATGTTTGTCTTTTCGTTTGCCTTGATGTCTTACTTGGATCGTTTGCTCGTTTGGTTGAAATAGTTGAGTATTTATTCCTAAATAGAGAAGCTAATATCTATGGATTCTCATCCGCTTGCCAATCTTTTTAAGAGATCCAATTATGATGAACCAATTCCTAGTGATTTGGATGCACTAGATTATCTTTATAAGGTTTTGCCTGAAATCCGTAAATCTAGAAATTGTGATGAAGTGCTTTATGAAGTGATTCACGATAGATCTTTGAATAAAAAGCATGATTGCAATGATTTTATTATAAATTCTATTGATGTAAATTATGCTAATAGTATGCAAAACCCTAAGCTTGGGGATGCTAGTTTTGCTATGTCCAATAGTCATGATTGGGGAGATTCTTCTTATGATCTTGAAAATTTATTTAAGCCCCATGATGAATATAAGATTGATAATAGTGTTTGCAATAATATTGAAAGTGGGTTTGGAAGAGTGTCAACTTTAGATCCCACATATTTGGATAACATTCAATCTTATGAAATTCTTTATAAAAGTAGGCTTGGAGAAATCATGACTTTAGTTAATGATAATCCCACTATTTTGGAAGAGTGTCAACTTCGCATGAATGTGTATCGTGTTGAGAATATGTTATGTGATAGCATTGTTGAATTTTCTTATGATCCTACATGTAATTATTATGAGAGAGGAAAATATGGTTATAGAAATTTTGATGTTACTAAATTACCTCTCGTTATGTTGAGATTGCAATTGTTCCTTTCCGCTTCCTTGCATATGCTAGTTTTTGCTTGCTACGATAATTTGTTTGCCTATAATATGCCTATGCATAGGAAGTATGTTAGACTTAAGTGTTTGTCACATGTTTTATGATGCTCTCTTTGTGCCTCAATTCTTGTCTTTCTTGTGAGCATCATTAAAATTATCAATGCTTAGCTAAAAGGCTTTAAAGAAAAGCGCTTGTTGGGAGACAACCCAATATATTTCCTTTCTGTAGTTGAATAAATAATCCATCTACCTTTTTTTAGATGTGGTTTTATGTTTTAATTATTGTTTGTGCCAAGTTAAACATATAGGATCTTCTTGGATGATAGTTATTTGATCTTGCTGTAATTTCCAGAAACTTTCGGTTCATGAAAACAATTGTTAAGAATCACCATAACGTGATAAAATAGTGATTACAATTGCTTCTGATCAATAAACAAATTTCCTAGGTCATCCTATTTTGGCTGAATTTTTTAAGTTCCAGAAGTTTGCGTTAGTTCTGATTACTACAGATCGCTGTATTTGACATATTCTGTTTTTCGTGTGTTGTTTGCTTATTTTGATGAATCTATGGCTAGTAAAATAGTTTATAAACCATAGAGAAGTTGGAACACAGTAGGTTTAACACCAATATAAATAAATAATGAGTTTATTACAGTACCTTGAAGTGGTCTTTTGTTTTCTTTCGCTAACGGAGCTCACGAGATTTCTGTTGAGTTTTGTGTTGTGAAGTTTTCAAGTTTTGGGTGAAATCTTTTGATGGATTATGGAACAAGGAGTGGCATGAGCCTAAGATTGGGGATGCCCATGGCACCCCCAAGATAATCTAAAGACACAAAAAAGTCAAAACTTGGGGATGCCCCGGAAGGCATCCCCTCTTTCGTCTACTTCCATCGGTAACTTTACTTGGAGCTATATTTTTATTCACCACATGATATGTGTTTTGCTTGGAGCGTCTTATATGATTTGAGTCTTTGCTTTTTAGTTTACCAGAATCATCCTTGCTGTACACACCTTTTGAGAGAGCCATTCATGAATTCGAATTTGTTAGAATACTCTATGTGCTTCACTTATATCTTTTGAGCTATATAGTTTTGCTCTAGTGCTTCACTTATGTCTTTTAGAGCACGGTGGTGGATTTGTTTTATAGAAACTATTGATCTTTCATGCTTCACTTAGATTATTTTGAGAGTCTTAAATAGCATGATAATTTGCTTAAAAACCTTAATATGCTTGGTATTCAAGATTTGTAAAACTTTCTTTTGAGTGCGTTGAATACTAAGAAAAATTTGATGCTTGATAATTGTTTTGAGATATGGAGGTGATAATATCAAAGTTGTGCTAGTTGAGTAGTTGTGAATTTGAGAAATGCTTGTGTTGAAGTTTGCAAGTCCCATAGCATGCACGTATGGTAAACGTTATGTAACAAATTTGAAACATGAGGTGTTAATTGATTGTCCTTCTTATGAGTGGCGGTCGGGGACGAGCGATGGTCTTTTCCTACCAATCTATCCCCCTAGGAGCATGCGCGTAGGACTTTGGTTTTTGATGGCTTTGTAGATTTTTGCAGTAAGTATGTGAGTTCTTTATGACTAATGTTGAGTCCATGGATTATACGCACTCTCACCCTTCCATCATTGCTAGCCTCTTCGGTACCGTGCATTGCCCTTTCTCACATTGAGAGTTGGTGCAAACTTCGCCGGTGCATCCAAACCCCGTGATATGATTCGCTCTTTCACACATAAACGTCCTTATATCTTCCTCAAAACAACCACCATACCTACCTATTATGGCATTTCCATAGCCATTCCGAGATATATTGCCATGCAACTTTTCACCGTTCCGTTTTTATGACATATTCATCATTGTCATATTGCTTAGCATGATCATGTAGTTGACATAGTATTTGTGGCAAAGCCACCATTCATAATTCTTTCATACATGTCACTCTTGATTCATTGCATATCCCGGTACACCACCGGAGGCATTCATATAGAGTTATACTTTATTCTAGTATCGAGTTGTAATAATTGAGTTGTAAATAAATAGAAGTGTGATGATCATCATTTAACAGAGCATTGTCCCAAAAAAAAGAAAGGCCAAAGAAAAAAAAGAAGGCCCAAAAATAATAATAATAAGGGGCAATGCTACTATCCTTTTTTTCCACACTTGTGCTTCAAAGTAGCACCATAATCTTCATAATAGAGAGTCTCTTGTTTTGTCACTTTAATATACTAGTGGGAATTTTTCATTATAGAACTTGGCTTGTATATTCCAACAATGGGCCTCCTCAAGTGCCCTAGGTCTTCGTGAGCAAGCAAGTTGGATGCACACCCACTTAGTTTCTTTTGTTGAGCTTTCATTCATTTATAGCTCTAGTGCATCCGTTGCATGGCAATCCCTACTCCTTGCATTAACATCAATCGATGGGCATCTCCATAGCCCATTGATTAGCCTTGTTGATGTGAGACTTTCTCCTTTTTGTCTTCTCCATATAACCACCATCATCATATTCTATTCCACCCATAGTGCTATATCCATGGCTCACGCTCATGTATTGCGTGAAGGTTTATAAAGTTTGAGATTACTAAAGTATGAAACAATTGCTTGGCTTGTCATCGGGTTGTGCATGATGAGAGCATTCTTGTGTGACAAAAATGGAGCATGACTAAACAATATGATTTTGTAGGGATGAACTTTCTTTGGCCATGTTATTTTGAGAAGACATAATTGCTTAGTTAGTATGCTTGAAGTATTATTATTTTTATATCAATATTAAATTTTGTCTTGAATCTTTCGGATCTGAATATTCATACCACAATTAAGAAGAATTACATTGAAATTATGCCAAGTAGCACTCTGCATCAAAAATTCTTTTCTTTATCATTTACCTACTCGAGGACGAGCAGGAATTAAGCTTGGGGATGCCTGATACTTCTCCAACGTATCTATAATTTTTGATTGCTCTATGCTATATTATCTACTGTTTTGGACCATATTGGGCTTTATTTTCCACTTTTATATTACTTTTGGGACTAACCTATTAACCGGAGGCCCAACCTGTAATTGTTGTTTTTGCCTATTTCAGTGTTTCGAAGAAACGGAATATCAAACGGAGTCCAAACGGAATGAAACCTTCGGGAACGCGATTTTCTCACCGAATATGATCCAGGAGACTTGGACCCCCCGTCAAGAAAGAAAGGAGGTGGCCACGAGGGTGGAGGGCGCGCCCCCCTGGCTCGTGGGCCCCCCGTTGCTCCACCGACGTACTCCTTCCTCCTATATATACCTATGTACCCCCAGACGATCAGATACGGAGCCAAAAACCTAATTTCACCGCCGCAACTTTCTGTATCCACGAGATCCCATCTTGGGGCCTGTTAGGACTCACGGAAGAGGAATCCACCATGGAGGGCTTCTACATCAACATCATAGCCTCTCCGATGAAGTGTGAGTAGTTTACCTCAGACCTTCGGGTCCATAGTTAGTAGCTAGATGGCTTCTTCTCTCTTTTGGATCTCAATACAATGTTCTCCCCTCTCTCGTGGAGATCTATTCGATGTAATCTTCTTTTTGCGGTGTGTTTGTTGAGACCGATGAATTGGGGTTTATGATCAAGATTATCTATGAACAATATTTGAATCTTCTCTGAATTATTTTATGTATGATCGGTTATATTTGCAAGTCTCTTCGAATTATCAGTTTGGTTTGGCCTACTAGATTGGTTTTTCTTGCAATGAGAGAAGTGCTTAGCTTTGGGTTCAATCTTGCGGTGTCCTTTCCCAGTGACAGTAGGGGCAGCAAGGCATGTATTGTATTGTTGCCATCGAGGATAACAAGATGAGTTTTTATCATATTGCATGAATTTATCCCTCTACATGATGTCATCTTGCTTAAGGCGTTACTGCTTTTCTGAACTTAATACTCTAGATGCATGCTTTGGATAGCGGTCAATGAGTGGAGTAATAGTAGTAGATGCAAAAGTGTGAGTCGGTCTACTTGTCTCGGACGTGATGCCTATATACATGATCATACCTAGATATTCTCATAACTATGCTCACATTGTAAATTGCTCAACAAGAATTGCTCACCCACCGTAGAATACTTATGCTCTTGAGAGAAGCCACTAGTGAAATCTATGGCCCCCGGGTCTATCTTTATCATATTAATCTCCTAGCACTTTATTATTGCTTTTTGCTTTTTTACTTTGCTTTTATTTTACTTTGCATCTTTATATCAAAAATACCAAAAATATTATCTATCATCTCTATCAGATCTCAATCTCATAAGTGATCGTGAAGGGATTGATAACCCCTAATCGCGTTGGTTGCGTGGAGCTATTTGTTTTGTGTAGGTACGAGGGACTTGCGCGTAGCCTCCTACTGGATTGATACCTTGGTTCTCAAAAACTGAGGGAAATACTTACTCTACTCTGCTGCATCACCCTTTTCTCTTTAAGGAAATCTAACGCAGTGCTCAAGAGGTAGCACTATGCTTCTCCTAGATAGATCTTGCGTGATCATAGGAATTTTTTTGAAATACTAAGTTCCCTAATAGAGCTCGCCGGACTCGCCTCCTCTCCAAACAGTAGGGATCAAGGCCATGAAAGGTGGCTCGTGATGCACCCACGGGCTCGGGTTCGCCCGCCCCAAAGGCCTGCTGAAGTTCTTCAAGGCCATGCAAGAAGATGAGGAGGCGACCACGGCCAGATGCTGGGCGCGAGCAGCAAAGGGCGCTTAGGGCGGCCACGGCCAAAAGGGCGCGAAAAGAAGCGCTTAGGCGGCCACGCCAGCGCGAGAAGCGCGCGGCGGCAATAATGAGGGCTGCCACACCAAAGCGCGCGGCGTGAGCAGAGGCGTTAGGGCGGCAAGAATGAGGGCGGCCACGGCCAGATGGGCGCGAGCAACAGCGCTTAGGGGCGGCCACAACCAGCGAGCAAAGAAAGGGCGAGGACAACGGCCTTGCTTGGGAATGGAAACGACTGGAGATGTTTTTCATCTCCAGGCCAAAAATTTTGCCGGCAGCCCCCCAAGCGGCGAAAAAAATGCTTCTTGGGGGGCTCAACGGTTGAAGATGCTCTAACAATTGCGGTTCCAGGGGAGCGGCGTCCGCGGATCCCTCTAACATCGGCAGTGGTTGTTCGGTGGTCTAGAGGTCTCGATATTTTTTTATTATATTTGAGGTGATTTGTATTGCTGATTAACTATATAATAGATCTGAAACTTTTTTAGAAAAGACGTACGTGCCTACTGTACTACGTACTACACTTTAGAGCCGAAAATGGTAAGAAGAAATTCATGCATGCATACGGCCAACTCCACCGCGCGACCCTATCCTGTCCGCCCCCATCTGTTTGGGGTAAAAGGGACAAACGAGACGGCCCAGCGCGCGGGCGCAAACCGACTTTTATTCGCTTTGTGTCCGTTTTCGACCTATCCGCGGCCCAAGTTTGTGCCGCTTTTGGGGTGAAACGGACACCACGCGGACGCGCCGGCCGTCATACAGATCCTCCTCGCCCGTCTGGTGGCACAGACGGGCCTTTTTCTATCCGCCTCCTCCTCCGGCCGCATCCCTCCACTCTTCCCTCTCTTCCTCGCCGCCACGGCCGTCACGCCATTGCAGCGGTAATTCGGACGCTGTTCAAATTTCTTCCTTCGCCGCCACCAAGCTACCCAAGCACGGTCACCTTGTTTGCGCACCCGGCCAGATTTGGGGCGGATCCGGTCGATCTTGAGCTCGCCTGTGGGAGGTCGGGCCGCCATGGATGGCAGGAACCTCGCCGGAACCTGGTAGGCCGCAAGGCCACATCTGACGATGGCTCGTCCTCTAGCCGCCGGATCTGCACCGTCGGTGGCCGGCCAGATACGTGAATGGCGGTGGCGGGCTCGGTGCTTGCCCAAAAGCTCGTCGGCACCGCTTGCCCCTTATCAAGTGCGACCACCGCCCAAGGGTGGTCGTCGCCGCGGTTCACAACGCCGGAGCATCCCGGATGGGTGTTCATCAAGTGCTTAAACGATGGGGTATGTGCTCTTTTAGCTTCGGTTTGTGTTCTTGGATTAGACTAGTGGTGCTAACTTTAAGTTTTAATGTGTAGAACGGATGCAAGTTTTGGTATTGGGAAGAAGAGTACATCGATATGTTGATAGAGCGAAATGTATTGCATGTTCGTGCACTTTTAGCTAGCCTAGAGGCTTTAGATGAGACAAGTGCAATTGTTGCTAGATTAGAGGCTAGGCACGATACTGCCACGAAGAAGCAACAAGGCACGATACTACGTGTGAGGAAGCAACGTCGACTTCTGGCTTGAAGAAGAAAGGAGGGTGCAACGTCGTGCCTCCTCCACAGATCAACAATGAGTGCATCGAGAATGCCCTAACCCAACTCAAGGAATCAGTTATGGAAGTTGGGTATCTTCTCAAATGCATTCTTGTGGTTCTTATTTTCTCTGGCCTTGCTTTACTAGTCAAAATGTGATGATGTATTGTCATGTACCAAAAATGAATGATAAAAAAAGTTTAAGAACTTGCAAAAAAATATACGGGGACAGGATGGGGCAAATGGATGCGGCACACGGGCCTTGACCACCGCATCCGGGACACGCGAACACGTGATCCCAAATCCCTACCCAGCGATGTAATCCCGGACAAAACGGACGTCTGTTTGGATTCGCGCGGTGGAGTTGACCTAAATTAGCCATCACGTTGCTGCTTCTCCGTGACGGCTAAGAAGAAACTTTGCAGGGAACAGCTCAACCAAACGCAACCACTCCTCCTCAATCAATCATGGCGCTGCCACCAGTTTCGGAAGGAATGCCAGGCAGGGCAGAGACCGGTCCCATTCCGCAGAGCCGCCGGCCACGTCGGCGCACACGTCGTCGGCCGCGTCGGCCGCGAGGCGGGGCCCGCGGCTGCACGCTGGAAAAGCCGTCCACGTCGGCCACGTGCTCGCGAAAGGGGAAAAAAAGGGCCGAGCGAGCGAGGAACATCTGTGCTTTTCCTCCGCTGCCCTGTCCCTCTCTCTCTCTCTCTCCCTCTCGGCGCAATCCATCCATTATTCTCTCGCTTATTATTATTCCCCACTCCCCTCTCTCTCTCCCTCCCCAACTCGCTGCTGCGCTGCGGAGGCCGCCTCCGGAGAGGAGGGAGAAGGTGTGCCGCCGCGTCCGGGGGATCCGCGCCTCCTGCTTCGGCTGCGCGGTGGGCGACTCATGCGGTGGTCCGGAGGCGGGGGTGCTGCCGGGGGAGACGCGGTGGTTCGGGGCGAATGGCTCGCTGGTGCTTGGAGATTGGTGTGATTTGACGGGATTCGGCGGAGGCGCTGGGTTTCGTGGGGTGCCAGGGTTTCGGCGGTTGCGTGTGGGGGACGTGGGTGTTTGCTGCTCCCTGAGGCCGATCTGGTGGCGCTCGTGCGGGGGAGCGAGCTGATTCGACGCAATTTGGAGGTGTGGCGGCGGGATCTTCGTGAGGCTCTTTTCGCGAGGGGGGTAGGAGGAGGAGGTGGTGGTAGCCCATGGGGCTCGCGCCGCCGGAGCTGGGGCAGTTCGACGGGTGGGAGAGCTCTGGCGAGGAGGAGCGGGAGAGGTGGGGATGGTGCCGCCGCAGCAGCAGGCGCGGCCGCCGCCTGCCCCGGAAGGGCGGCGAGGAGGACGCCGGCGTCGCCACCGGGTGCTGCATCCGCCTCTGGCCCATGGGCAACTGCCCGCCGCAGCCGCGCTCCAAGGTCGACACCTCCACCAGCAGCGCCAGCACGCACGGCGGTAATGCCTCTCTCTCTCGCGGCGTTGCTTTCCATATCTGCGGTTGATGCAATGCATGCATGCCCTAGTTGGTCATGGCCTATACTAGCCTGTTAGGTTGTTAATGCTGATGGTGTGTGCCTCTTCCACAGTGTTGCTTTGGATGTTCAGATTCAGATTCCATGTAATGGATGCCGTAGTTGGTTGTCGGTTATAGTTCGTTAGGCTGTTAATGCTTGCGAGCGTGCGCCGCCGGTCACGTATCGTTTTGGATGTTTCGGTTTGATTAATGTATGCCGTAGTTGGTCGGCGGTTACAGTTCGTTAGATTCTTATAATGCTGAGGATGTGTGTGTTTTGGTGGTTAAATTGCTGGGGAGCTGAGTGAACTACATGTGAGTACAGCTTGGCACAAAAATATTTGGCCGTTGCAACGTGGTCGAGAAATGAATGTACAAATGTACTAGTAATTAGTATGGCAAGCCGACAAAGCATATAAATTGTGAAATAGTTGGTGAATTCTAGTATTCTATCGCATATTTAGCACTGCATTTCTTGCTGAGCTGTTAGTCTGTTATTGGTGATGACGTGTGCCGCGTTCACGGTGTCGTTTTGGTTGTTTCGGTTTGATGCAGTTTTGCATGTTCTAGCTGAGCTGTTAATCGGTTAGTCGGTTACAGTTCGTTAGATTTTTAATGCTGAGGATGTGTCTGTTTTGGTGGTAAAATTGCTGGAGAGTTGAGTGAACTATGTGTGAGTGCACTAGTGCAGCTGGGCACAATAATCTTTGGTCGTAGCCACGTTGTCAAGCAATGAATGTAGAAATGTCCTAGTAGTATGACAAGCCGACAAAACACATTAATCGTGAAATAGTTGGTGAATTTTACCGAACATTGAGCACCGTATTTCTAGCTGAGATTCAGGTGTCGTCATCATCTAATTAATTAATGTGAAATTGAAGGATGGGATTCTGGAATGGCAAGTGTACATGAGTGCTTTCATGAGTATCTATTTTTAGAATAGCATGGTATGTTGTTGCTTCACACAGGTTGCACTAAATCCTGTAACAATTTAATGAGAATGATGCACAAGCAATCACAATGGATGTTGATAACTTGATAATATAATGTCAATCACCTACCTGACTCTGATTTTGTTGATGTCATCTCCTGTCTGATGTTTAAAATAGTAACCGCTTTCTCAAATCATATTCATCAAGACTTTTTGCTTCATCCATAGATGGAAATGTATAATTTAGAATGCATGAGAGATCAATATAGCTGCTTTAAGAAGTCCTTTTGGTTTAGCTAGTGGCAACTATTTCTTACAAACAATACTTGGTTGAATCTCAGATAGATAATTTAGGTCTACTTTTGCATTTTTATGCCGTTCTGTGAAATCTAGTTAGTTATGTTAGGCTTGTGCTGGCCAGTACTAATTCTGGTACAATGTTTATCATATGGGCCTAACGGACCTCTTTATGTAGTTTGTAATCTAAAGTAGACAAGAACAGTGATTTGGGTAAGTAACAACTTTAATACCAAACAGTCCTTAGTTGATTCTTCTCCACTTGCTAAGTAGATTATTTCAGAATTTTAGGCATGAGGAAATAACATATTAACATGGTACCGGATGATATAAGGACCGAGTCTAGCCACCTACTTAATTTTCCTCTAATTCGAGGATATATGCCTTGTGTTTGTACTTATGCCTTGGAACTAAAATCATGAGCTAAAGCATGATGTAGAGCTACGTGAAAGGACTCCAGTTGGCATATAGGTCCATAGTTTCTGTCATGTTTATTAACCTTTGTCAGTGAATCCCTTCTCCCCTTCTCCTTCAGAGATACCTATTTCTATTTCTTCTTTCCAAATTTGTAAAAAAAAGGGTAGATTATTCAGCTAGGCATTTGAAGGAGAAGCCTATTTCTGCTTCTTCTATTGAAAATTTCTGATTAAATGGTTGCCTATTCAACTAGGTATTTATTTAGGAGATACGGAGTAGATGTTTCTTGATCCTTGAAAGGTACGACCAGGTATCTGTACTCAACGATACCAGCAACTGATATGTGAAATGGCATTCTTGTGTGAGCGTATTGTAAACAAGATTAAGTTGGTAATTAATAGCCTCTCCAAGTCCAACACTGCTTTTCTAAAAAAAAAGTCCAACACTGCCATTCTTTGTCAAACAGTCACCTGGAGCATTTCTGTTGAGCCTCTCCTAATGCATCTATGCTCCGATTCCCCACCTATGTATGTCCTCACATTACTACTTGCTTCTTCAAACGGGCAGAAATGTAGTTCTTTCTAATCAAGAGCGTGAGTAACCACAGCAACTTGCAAGGTCATTTATTTTCCTGCCAGCTTTTGTAATTTGCTCTTCTGTAATGCAGTGATAGAAATATGTAGGTTTACTTTGGTTACTTAGATTCATATTTGTGGCCTTGTGGGTATACATGGAGTTGCGTATCTAAAATATCATTTTATTCTTGAAGCTGGTACATGTGCTACAACTTAAAATACATTTCTACCAATACCTCTTCCTCTAGGCACCGGATTATAGTTGATGAACAGATCTTGTGAGTCCCAAGCACCAAAACATCTCTTAGGGAGTTCGCTATTGTTATATGAGTTAATTGTATTTAGTATGTGTTTATGTATGCCCCATACTTAAAATTACACTTCGCTGTCCTTCGGGGATGCCTCAGACTTGGCTGTGTAGATTGAAATTATGTTTATTCTTATTGTTACCGTGGGGACATCTTATCATGGTATACTAAAACTGTTATTCATTGCATGGAACAGCAGAAAAGTCAGCAGAAAATGGTAGCAGGAACCAACCTGTTGTGTCAGTAGTCTCAGGCTCGACATCTACTAGTAATGCTGAGAGCAGTTCATCAGCATCTAAAGCTGGAGAGGAAATAAAGGTTTCCTCTAAGTTGCTCAAGTTTGGATTCAGTGATCTAAAATGCGCCACACGGAACTTCAGACCCGAGAGTCTTCTCGGTGAAGGGGGTTTTGGATGTGTGTTTAAAGGGTGGATCGAAGAGAATGGAACTGCGCCTGTGAAACCTGGTACAGGTCTTACAGTTGCTGTCAAGACACTCAATCATGATGGTCTTCAAGGGCACAAAGAATGGGTGGTATGTGCTTTGTTACTTCAAGCAATGTTTATTTTGATCTTCACTATCCAATTTCATTAGGATTCCCAATGATTCTCCCCCATATTCTATTTGCAGGCAGAAGTTGACTTCCTTGGTAACCTTCACCATCCCAATTTGGTCAAATTAATTGGATACTGTGTTGAAGATGACCAAAGATTGCTGGTATATGAATTTATGCCGCGCGGAAGTTTGGATAATCATCTATTCAGAAGTATGTACTGACCAGTTCTCAAGCCCTTGAAGCTTTAAAAATTTCATAGAGCCTTTGTCCCGTTTTGTTCATCATGTTTTCTTTTGAGGATAACATGTTCCAAAGTGTTTGCCCATTGCATCACTCAGTTGGAAAATATTAATTATTTCGTGGAAATTCGAAGCTTACATAAATTTTGATTCATATATAGGGTCTCTTCCTCTCCCATGGTCCATCAGAATGAAAGTTGCTCTTGGGGCAGCACAGGGTCTTTCCTTCCTCCATGAAGAAGCAGAAAGACCAGTCATTTATCGTGATTTTAAAACATCTAATATACTGCTAGATTCGGTAAGTATCGAATCCTTGAATTTATTGTATTGCACATCACATGACTCGCATAGTTGCATCCTGTTCATACGTGTAAATGTTGCTCTTGCAGGAATACAATGCAAAGCTCTCAGATTTTGGGCTTGCCAAAGATGGTCCTGTAGGTGACAAAACTCATGTGTCTACTCGAGTAATGGGAACCTATGGTTATGCAGCTCCAGAGTATGTCATGACAGGTAAGTGCCTCATCAGACATTACTTGCCAGCTCTGGAAGAGTGAAAGATACTTACAGAAACAAGTTAGCTAGATTTGGAGTACTTGTGTAGGTTACTATGCATCATATGATCGTTGTCATTGACGTACTTAAGATATGAAATGATGCTTGTTGGATAGTGGTAAATGGCATGAATACAGACATATAGTTTGAGCAATTTCTTGGTATCATACAGAAGTTTAATTAGTAGTGTTGGCTTTGTCGGGTGTAACTAATTTGAGTGCATCCCGTCAAAATATAAATAAATTTGCGTGCATCTATCCATTCATGCAAGAAGCCCTTAGTGTCCTCATGTATAACTGATTTCCTGGCAAAAATAATATGCGCCAATCTACCAAAATTAACTATTTTGCTGATGCAGATCCCAGTGTTTTCTTAAGTTAAAGGCAATGTTGGTGCTTGATACTGGAATGCTGCTTGGTTAAATTGTTCAATTATTGTTTTTTAGATAGATGTCTTCTCCTTATAGTGGCCATTTACGCGATGTTTGTTCTAATGTTACTAGCTTTCATAAAATATTTTCCGAATTTCAGGTCATTTGACATCAAAGAGTGACGTCTATAGCTTCGGTGTGGTGCTGCTTGAGATGATGTCAGGACGAAGGTCAATGGACAAGAACCGCCCAAACGGCGAGCACAACCTTGTGGAGTGGGCGCGCCCCCTCCTAGGAGAGAGACAGCGTTTCTACAAGCTAGTTGACCCTCGGCTGGAGGGCAATTTCTCGGTCAAAGGTGCCCAGAAGGCAGCACAATTGGCACGCGCATGTCTGAGCCGGGATCCCAAAGCCCGGCCGCTGATGAGCCAAGTGGTTGAAGCTCTCAAGCCACTGCTGAACCTCAAGGACATGGCCAGCTCCTCCTACTTCTACCAGACGATGCAAGCGGAGAGGATGGCACATTCGAGCAGCATGAACGGCAGGAACAGCCATAGCCTCAAGGTGCACGGGTCTTTTGCCCGCGCAAGCACAAACGGGCAGCAGCCGATGAGGAGCATGTCTGATGGCCCCCGCGCGTCCCCGTTTCGCTACTCACCAAAGCCGAACGTGAAATAACCGTAGCTCCGCGTCGCTTGGTAATCCTGGTCGAACCTAGAGTCTCTCCAGATCATTCTGGGGGTGGTGGAACTTGGGTCGGGGCGGCAGGTGCCGCGGGTGAACATTGTTGTGCGACATGAATTGATGTCTGTCTGTCTGTCTGTGGTGTAGATTTGACATGTGAAGAAGATATAGGTGGAAAAAGAAGATGTAGGCGTTGAGATATCTCTCGTGGATGCTTTGCGTTGAAGGTTAATCTCAACTGGATGCTGCTATACATCTCTTCTCTTAAAAAAAATGATCTGAAGTTGCTCCTCATCTTCCCTCCCTCGGGTGGCACTTGTTAGGGAACAGTCCATGTGCCACTTCGAGAAGGGATGGCAAGTCACGGCAGCCAGTCATCCTTGGCTTGGCACGCACGCACGCGTTTTAGGAGAGGAGGCATCTTTCCTCTTGCTGGGCGCGTACAGGTGCTGGAGCCTGCGAGCACATGAGCTCGATGCCATTTCCTCGCTTGCTTGTTGTGTACAGAGAGAGGTAGTATAGGACCGGACCTTTATCCTGCTCTTGTACCAAGGAAGCAAAGCATTGCCTCACAAGGAGGCAACGTGTACAAGAAGAGAGAATGGCTAGCCATTGTACCGTGGTGGTTGGGGCGTTCGTCTCCTAGCGCCCATTTTAGACGCCTGAGGAACGCCAGGTCCGGGGGTTAGGGATGGACGGTGAAGCTGATGCAACGTTCCTCCCTGATTAGCCGGTTCTATCATTGCGCGGCTCCATCGCCCTCTTTCTATCTGTCTGCCCAAAACGAATGAAAAGACGAAGAGAATCTGCAACTTCCGATGAACTGCCGTGGTGGTGGTGGTGGTATGGAAGGAAGACCCGGTTGCGGTTGCTAGTGGCGAAGTCTTCCAGGTCTGTCCCCATGGAATTGCGCGGATGGTGCCGCTCGGCTCGCACACCGCAATGCCATCAGCATCAAATGTTAACTACAGATTTGGCATACGAACTTTTCCGCCGGTGAGCCAGGTTTGAGATTTCTGCCTAACGGCTAATGAGTTAAAAGAGTCATCGAAGATTGATTAATGGATCACTGGCAAAGGCGTGCAGGTCTCCTCCTTGTGGATGTCAAGTTCGGGGCTTCCTTGCGTTTGCGCCGCACCTTGCACGGCCGTTGGCTTTGGGCGAAGCACGCCTGCAAGGTTTCTGCCTACAAGTTCGCAACGGAGCTAGACTGTTTTTTTTTTTTACTTTTCAAGTACAGCCCTTGAAACCATTTATTATTCATTCAGCAAACGTACGAGTCTGAGTGCATGATGGCTTCTCGCAAAAAAGAAAAGAAAAGAAAAGAAATAATGCATGATGGCGCTCAAGAATTTAGGGATTACATCAATTTTTTTTTCGAAAAGGGGGGTCACCCCGGCCTGGGATTACATCAAATGTTACACTTTGCATGCCAACGTAAAGAGCGTGTTTTATTGAAGTATCGGCCATCTCATTTTTGCATCTCTTCCGTTGAACTTCATCTCAAACCCCTGAAAATGCGAGACATAGGCGTGCGTCTCTCTGATTAAAGGACCCCTAGTCGGCCTATCTTTTCCTCCATGCCGAATCATCCACACAAGTTTGGCAACCAGATTCTATCTTGATCCTTGTCCATCCTTTCTCAACCGTGAACAACATAGCGTCCCGGCAGCTAGGGCTTCACAAACAAAAGGATCAGTGACGTAACAACTCATACATTGAGCACACCGTACCTCCCTGCAATGAAGGCTCCATTGTGATCTCGCGCCACCATACGTGCTCCTGCACACCCTTTCGAGACGTCAATAGCCCCATCGGTAGTAAGCTTCGCCGGCCCGTCCAATGCTCTGATAAGCCCGTCTATGATCTCTATTGAGCGGTTGGGTTGGTATTTAATCTCCTTGTTTCAGTTACTCCACACGGCCCACATCACAGGTATTGCAATGGCTGCACTCTCTTGACCGGTGAACGTTGGGTATAGCAGATCTCTCGTCCAAGTCAAAGGATGCATTGTGGTTCGGGGGAAAGGAGGTTCCGTGCGGTTGTAAGGTGCACCAAGACAAGCGTCTTGCACTATGTCATGAGGGAAATCTAGCCGTTTTTCAAGGGAGGAGTGTTTTTCACGTATCGACCAAGACTGGCCACTTCTCCTACTAGTAGACCGAGTCATCGCCACCACCAGATCATAGGTATTCCTACTTTTTTGGAGAGCATGGTATATGAGGAATGATATCAATTTCTTCAAAAGAAGAGTTCACCATTGTTGCACCCAAGTCGTTCTTTGGAAGCTATGTTTACTCTCTCCTCGGAGCTAAACATGGGTATAGTGCAAGATAGTTGATACAAAAGGCAAGGAACTTATCGGTGCATTTGTTCGGTATTCTTCTATTGCGAAAGATAAGTGGTCGAATGTTGGACATCGCCTCTAGCGGAGCTGGGTGAAAATTAATAAGGATGAAACTTTTAACCAAGTAGATGGAGTGGCGTGCATAGGTAATCAGAGATGGACACGTTGAAGTACTACTCTCATGGAGCGGAGTCCTGCCGGGATGCTTCAACATGGAAGAAGCAGAAGCGCTAGATTGTCTTGAAGGCATATGCCTATGCATCGACTGGATCTGCAAGCCGACGCGGATTGATAGGATTGTGTCACGATGGCAGGTATGTTAAATGATATGAAAAATGACAAGTTTTTCATTTGGCAAATAATGTTGGAAGCTAAGGCGGCGTTGAATTTGTTGCCGCTTTCGAGGTTTCTAAAGTTTTGAAATAATACAATTACGCGCGAAATAGCTAGGTTAGACAAAAGGGTTTTCTTTTCTTTTGTTATGCACAATAATGATCATGAGTATGTTCATGAGCTTGTTGTTCATGATTACAAATATGTTTACGATTAATTTATGTCGCGCGCAACGCGTCAGTCGACTTCCGCACGGAAGAGATCGGCCACCTCCAGAGTTGTTGGATTCATCACGCGACACGCGTTCAATTTGGTCCTCGTTAGCCTAGCTCACGAGTGTTTGCAATATGAGCCATTGGACGCTTGGAGGTTTGCAACATGACACATGTTGCACCCGCCTTTGCAAATAGTCTAGCCGTTTTTTGATTGTTGCAACATGCCCTATGTTGCCACCGCAACAATACCTTCGTGACCGACACACGATTAGTTATCAGTCGGTTGAGTGCGAGCGTTTTCCTTAACAATCTATTGAAAAACAAAATTAAGATTATTCTTTAACCAAGGAGCCCCATTTTAGAAAAATATAAGTAACTAGGATGCAGAGTATCTGCTCCCGAGCTCAAATGCTCCCCGATGAACAGTGAAATAAAAAATATGTTCAACAAATGCAAAATTTCCAAAAAAAATGTGGTAGACTTTGCCAAATGTTTTGTGTGCTTGATTTTTTTTATCATGAAAGGACATTCATGAAAGTCATGGCAAAAAAAAAAGATGCTCCAAAAAATCTATTTTTGAAAGCATTTTGGAGTACTGATTTTGTTTTTTCATGACTTAAGTTTCATTTCGTGGTGAAAATTTTCAAGCATACAAAAACATTTGTCTTGGTCACAAAAAAACCTTCCCGACTGTCTACTACAACAAGTTGTGCCCGACTCCGGCGATGGAGGGGCGATGACGGCGGCGCGCCTTTGGCTCGATTCAGTGTTGGTAGTCGTCGCTAGGTGGTCTATGGATCTGGATGTAATTTATATTATTTCTGATATTCGATGTACTGCCATGATTGAAGATGAATAGATCGAAAATTTTCTTGCAATTTTTTTTTTCATTTCTTTAATTTTACCATTCACCCCGACCTCATTTGAGCTTAAGAGCAGAAGAGGACTTTCAGTATTACGCAGATTGGCACTTCCAAATCGTAAAGGACATTCGACCACTAGAGGCGATGTTTTCACCCAAGGGCAACACATATCATACTTCCAAAATAGAGCAGAAGAGCATTTGCGGACTGGGTTTTTTACCCTCTTGATACATTACTATATACAGGACCCACATGTCTGTGACATGTTTTAGAAGTAATCCTCGAGTTTCAATGCCTTTTTCTCACCAAATAAACCATAACAGTTGTTATGTGTTGCCTGTTAAAAAAAATGTTATGTCAAAAATGAAAAATAACAGTTCTACGGAGATTACATATCTTCCAATAAAAACATCTCCAACTGTAGAACCGCCACCTCCCCTGCCTCCCATATCTTGTAGCATACTCCTATAACAACTTATCCTTTCATATATTCGCAAAAAATGGTTACCCTACAATATGGTTATGTTTTGGTGTGGTATATTATCTTTTTTTTCGAAAGGGATATATTTTCTTGTTACATGGCTGATAGATTTATTGACCTATTTTCTAGGGAAAAAGATATATCTATATCTGTTAGACCATCGGCTCCATCAAGACCAAAAAAAAAAGACCACAAGATGGGCACAGCAAGATCTGAACCGTCCACCAGCCTTCTCCTCTTGCTGCCGCCCGTATATATACGCCACACAGCCACAATCCCCAGCCCAGGAGGGTTCTGGTTCAGCGCTGAAGAAGCGGAAAACCCCAGGCGCCCAACGACCTTCCTTCCGGCGAAACCATCCGGCTCCTCCCTCGTCTTCCTGCTCGCCGAGGCTCAGGGTGACCGATCTCTTCCCCCCCTCTCGTCGGAATTACGCGGTAGATCAGACTGATACATTGTGCGCCGTCTAGGTTTTCTAGATGGGGTCTCTCCATGTCTTTTGTTGTTCGCCTTCTTGTTCCGCCGGTCGCAAGATTTCCCCCCTTGTAGGCCCCCATCGGTGGTAGCTGCAATTTTGTGCAAATTCGTATTTTTTTCTGGAAGGACGCGGCCCTGCTTCAGATAACAAACGGTGATCTTTGAAATTCGAGACGGATTTGGTCGATTACTCAATCAATTGCCTACTGGTATCGTGGTTTCGTCCAACATGTGCGCCCCTGTGGGTTGTAGTCGAACGTGATGCGTTATGTGTCGTGCTTTCTTGATCACTTCTTAGGTAGTTATTATAGTTTGCAGACCCTTGAATTTGCGAGCAGGCCCTTAGAGAGTAGATTGCAGAATTTTGGGGGTTTTGTGAAATAATAATTGATTTGTTAGTGTCAAATTGCAGATTTTTAAGCTGTTGGTAGTCAGATTACTTTGGTAATTAAACCCCTATGCGGTCATCTTGCGGGCTAGCCTGAGTTGTCATGTATTTGTATGGCTGTATCTCTCCATAGTTTGTACGTTTATTTAAGCCACTCCCTTCGATCCAAAATAAGTGCCCCAGTCTTGAACTGGTGTTAGTTCACAACTGCCACCCTTTTTGTGGATCGGAGGTAGTAGTACCTATTAGCTCCCAGGAATTCCAGCCAGGTGGCCCCTTCACCTCTGATTTAAGTCACCCACTGCACTTAGCTTATTTCTTTCACGATTCACCAATCTGAACTTAGTTATTCTGGCAAAGCTGTACTTCGTAGTTATATTTGTCTGAATTTTTCTTCAGTTGTTTTTTTCTGTCTTATGGTAACTGGTTTTGAAAGCATGTGCATCATGAATTTATGTATGTATTTTCAGAGGTCTCACTGTTTCAACTTGTAATGGTATTACAAATTGGTCACAAACCCTATTTGTAATACTCTTTGCTTGAAGTAGGATAATATGAAATGTTATGTACTGGCCAAGGTTGCCACCTCTAACGTGTGAACCACAACGTGTACAAGTTTAGCACGCCATATATCTGTAGTCTTATTGATGATTTTATCCTCGTGATAAATGATATATTTATCGATGTGGGTGCCGTGCTTTCACTTATTGTGTGATCATAATTCCTTTTTGTACATCATAAACTTAAATTTGGGAAGTACTAATTGATATCTCAACCATTTACCAGCATTTGGTGTTATGCCATCTACCTTACAAGTTGGTAGCCAGATAATCAGTAGGTTGTTCAGAGACTTGGCACTTAGTAGGCTATCTACCATGTATTTGGTCTGCTCCTGCATACTTGCTGCTATATCTGATGTCAGTTTGGAACTTTAAAAGTTTGGTTATCCTTGGATGATGAACAATTCATCTTTGCGTTTGCAGTCTGCACAGTCAACATTTATGACTTCACTGAACTTTATTTAGTTACTATCTTTTCCATTGTGCAGATAAACCATGGGTGGCGTTTTGGGTTTAGTGCAGGTTGATCAGTCAACTGTAGCTATCAAAGAAACTTTTGGGAAGTTTAATGAGGTCCTGGAGCCTGGTTGCCACTTCTTGCCTTGGTGCATAGGGCAACGGATTGTTGGTTACCTCTCACTGCGTGTGAAACAGCTAGACGTCCGATGTGAAACGAAGACGAAGGTATTCTCTTATATCATCATATTTGTACTTATTTAATACCTTGCTGAAGCAATCTTAACAAATGAAAAACACTGATGCAATGTTCCCGTTTGGGTGTTTTCTCTGTTCTACAAATAAAAAACACTTTCCTGCTTCTTTCAACTCTGATATCTTAATCTGTGCCCATTCAGGATAATGTCTTTGTGACTGTTGTTGCTTCTGTCCAATACCGTGCCCTTGTTGATAAGGCATCTGATGCCTTCTACAAACTGAGCAACACAAAGCAACAAATCCAGTCGTACGTCTTTGATGGTAAGTTACTGTCCACGGAATTTCGCTAAATGTTTTTACTACATCCCTTGTCTGTGTCCAGTTTTAGCCTTATGTTGGTACTTTTATCCTCAGATATTTAACTGAAGCTGCAGATTTTCTATTTCATATGGTTGTCAATTTCACGTGCTTCCTTTAATATGCTTGTTAACATCAGTTTCTTGTTTAATTTTTAATCCAAAGGAGAAGATTTGTATGTTTTTTACCCTTTTGTGTGCAATTTGTACTCATAAAGCTATGTGTCTTGTTTCAGTTATTAGAGCCACTGTCCCAAAGCTGGAGCTGGACGATGCATTTGTGCAGAAAGATGACATTGCAAAAGCTGTTGAAGAGGAGCTTGAAAAGGTTCTTGTTCACTGTCCTGTTGTCCTAGAGCACAGAGATTATCTTGACTGACCTGATTTGCAAATGTTGTAGGCAATGTCTATGTATGGGTATGAGATTGTGCAAACTCTGATAGTTGACATTGAGCCTGATGTGCATGTCAAGAGGGCAATGAATGAGATCAATGCAGGCAAGTCTAATGATCATTTGCTTTCAATCCACATACAACAGATTAAACTGACAGCAAAACATATACTAGATGATTTGATGCGTGCTCAGAATTATCTTTTGCATATCTAACATGAATGTGATTTTGTGAAACAGCTTCTAGGATGAGGTCGGCAGCCAACGACAAAGCAGAGGCTGAAAAGATTCTCCAGATTAAACGAGCAGAGGGTGAAGCCGAGTCAAAGTACTTGGCTGGTGTGGGCATTGCAAGGCAGCGTCAGGCTATCGTGGATGGTCTGAGAGACAGCGTCCTCGCCTTCTCGGAGAACGTCCCTGGCACCACTGCGAAGGACATCATGGACATGGTTCTGGTTACCCAGTATTTCGACACCATGAAAGAGATTGGGGCCTCATCCAAGTCTTCTTCGGTGTTCATCCCCCATGGTCCTGGAGCCGTCAAGGATGTGGCATCGCAGATCAGAGATGGGCTCCTCCAGGCCAACACTCTCTAAGAAGAGGACCATGGAAAAGGATAGCTTCTGTTTTGCTAGAGTTGTGAAGTTCTTCATCATTCATCATTACGCTAAAAACATATTCTATGCGATAGATATTTGGCAAGGTCGTGAGTAATTTATCTACGTGTGTGAACTAGTACGTTAAGTTGTGAATTTTACATGGTGTGAACTACTGCTACCTAGATAATCAGACTTGCATGGAGTGGGTTTCTGTAAGAAAAGTTTAGCCAGATTCCTGAATGGTACTTGTTGCTGCTTGCAAGTGAGCCTGGATGTTTGCCAGTCTTATCTTAATTATTATTTGGTGATACTCTATTATGGTGTTTGTGTGTTTTTGTGCTGAGTTTATCTCGGCCGGATTGAGCTTAATGGCTTTCTAGCCCTTTTCTTTTGGCCATCAGAATTTTGTGCAGTTGTTGTCAGAAAGTGGCAATGGCAGATTTTGATGGTTCCGTCATGTGAATGGAAATTGCTACAATTGCAGTCCACACTCTCAATTCCTGATGATATAAAGTGTATAACTGTACAAGTGCAAGTGCACGCTGTAAATTCAATACAGTTTATCAGACATGTATGTACTACACATGATAAAGATTGGTCTTGTGCGGGTAGCACTGACACTGAATATGCTTGTGGCAATGCAACTCTGGTGCCTGCCTGGTTGAAGGTCAAGGGCACCAGGTGCGTAGGCTTCTGATGGAGCAAGTTGGGCATGGCGATCGGGCATCTGACTTGACGTTGAGACCCTGCAGGTTCCAGGCGTCCATGTACTCCATCCTCCACTCTTCCCGTAGCTCCGCAGAATCGCGGCACCATTGCCTGGTGAGTGTTAATTCAGGTCACCGGCTACCGATCAAAAAATAACTACTCCTATTGCATATACACTGACCAAAACACAAACAGCTCAAGATTTTGTGCCTCAGAAGCCGTCCGTAAGTTGATCGACGGAAACAAACAGCAGGCAATCTGTCGAACACCGCGCGTGCAGGTGCAGGAAGAGGGGGAGCTGACCTGCAGACGAGGGAGCAGCTGAGGAGGTCGACGCAGTCCAGCTGCGAGAAGACCCGGGAGATCACGTCCGCCGGCGCCCGCAGCGCGGCCGGCGCGGCGAGGTCCGCTTCGTTCGTTGGCGGCGGCGGCGCCATGGCCGATTCGTTGTCCCAACAAGGTCCAGTTCTTGGATTGGCTCTAGAAATCCTGGAGCTCTCGTCTCGTCTTCTCCGCGTTTGATTGGTTTGTTCCCTTGCCTTTGGATGCTAGGCGAGACGAGGAGGTGGTTTGTGGATGAAACTAAGCCCGATGATGCCGTGTTAGCGAAATGGCGGAGGAGATGACGAGGCGAGCTTAGGAATTGTTCGACTCTGACAGTGATGCGCAAACTGATGTGCACGGTCGGGAAGGTGACGTTTCCGCATATGTGTCTTGCGGCATGTGGTCGGCAAAGTGATTTGATTATTGGGAGACGTTGATTAGAGGTAAAATTTCGTGTTTTGACCCTTTTTGAAAGAATATCAGGATCTGACACATGTTGCTAAATTTTTTAAGATTTGACCATTTTTCTACCGCCAGCGCTCCTGGCGGTAGGGTTAAACGACCTCTGACGTGTCTGGCGGTAGGGTGTGACGAGAGGGGCGGCCGTCACCGTGGCGATGGATAAGTACCTTACGCGGAGAGCTTGTCGGTGGCTGTCTAACCCTACCGCCGAGCTCTGGCGGTAAGGTGTGAGGTTTTGCAGTGTATGCGTTACATGTGAAATATGCTAGGACCCATGGCGGTGGTATCGACCCTACCCGGGAAGTCTGTGAGAATCTGCGTTTGCCGTATAAAGTTTCTATAACGAAATATGCAAAGGGCCCTGGCGGTGGGTTGTGTAACCCTACCGCGGGTTACTGTGATGAGATCCTCTGTTTTGTTTTTTTCCAAGTTCATTTGGTTGCTTGTTTTCAAATTCAATATCACAAAGAAGTTTCACAAATATGACAACAATATCATAGATTTTAAATAATTAAATTTGGGCATCACGTAGATCCATATTAAGATAACTTGAAGTGCATAGAACATTTCAAACACATAGATCCACAAATAGCAAACACATAGTTTCACAACCACTAGAAAAGTTCAACCAAACTAAAAGAGCCAAGTATCGAAGAGCATAATCACTTGCTCCTTCTCCTCTTGGAGGTACGGTCCTCGTTACTCTTTGAACGATTCTCTTCGGTCTTCTTCTTGGGCCGTCGAGGAACCGGTCTCTGGAAAGATTCCGGACTCAGCAAATCCTTCGTTTGGATTCCTCTTCTTGGCGGTGAGATGCTTGAGACGTTTGAGTTCTTTGGAGGTCCATAATCTTCATCGTACTCCTCCTCTCCGTTGCTCTCATCCTCCTCCTCCCCTTCTTCATATGTGGCCTCCTTCTCCTCCTCCTCCTCCTCATCCTCCTCCTCCCCAACCAACCTAGACGACGAGGAGCATGGCTCGATGAGCCGATGATACCTGTGTGGCTACAGTCGATAAGCTTCAATCGACCCAGCTCCAAAGACACCCAAGCAGCCCTACCAGCTTGCGACAACGCTGCACGAACTTCTGCACTCTCAATGAAGCAAGGTCATAATAAGTATCAGATCGACTGATTACAAGTGAACAAGATGCATCTGTTCCGAGGAGGCTGAAATTGTACCTTCATCGTCCCCCTGACTCTGGTCTCAGATTGTACGCTCCCGGGAAGATTACCTAGTGCATCTGAGGCTTCAAAGATGCATCTGTTCAGCTCACGGACTGCAACGACATAAGTCAGTCACGATGACGAATAAAATATTTTAAATACGACCGTCGGTTCAAACTTACCACTCTGTTGATGAGGGGTGCAAACTCCCTAAATCCACTGTGCATGTCTCTGATGCCGGTCTGGTATGCCTGTTCATCGGGGTCAGCCCACTCCAGCTCCGCGATGTCTTCCGCCGTCCATCGAGGCCTGAGACGAAGACGGAGCTTCTGGCCATCATCGTACCACCTCATGTGTCGGCCTGTAATCATCCCGATTAGTCACTCTCCTCTCCACGTCTTTACGGTACCTCCGCGGTTCCACTCCGTCACATGAGTCTTATGCTCCTCTCCCGATCAGTGATCGATCGATTCTTCCGCCGCTCATCACGCAAGGCATAAGCAACAAGAATCATCATAAGCGCAATGAGATCATCATAAGCAACAAGAAACATGATAATCTCACGGAGAACAAAGAGCTCACAGGTGGAAGCGGCGTGGCCGCCCGGTATGTCGGTGGGCTGGCCCGGTGGGGTATGCTGATAAATCCCAAACTGCGTGGCCACGCGTTGTGGCAAATGCCACTCGACGACGTACACACAGATCATGGGCACGATGCACCGCCAGAGACCACGGTCCGCTATGCACATCACGTTCAGATCAAAGTCCCACTCTCGTCCTTGTCGATACGACCACCAGATTACCTATTACATATACCTTGGTAAGTTCGCACTCTTGGTCAATAGTGGAATCAAAGAGAAAGGTGTTGGGCGAGTTCATATACTTGCGTATGCGTCAAAGCGTCCAACTCGTTGGTGTAGGTCTTGTACAAAGTCTTGTTTAGGCCCGTGTAGAGTTTGACAACGTCCCACTCGTAAGCTACGGCGGGGTTTCGAGTCTCGTCGCCTTCTTCGCCATAGTCTTCCCATGGGCGTCTTCGCAACTTCTCCGGACGCCCCACCGGCAGCTCCCACATCCAAATGGAGAAGGCCAGACAAAGCCACCCATATTGGACTTGTCTCCCGTCCTCTGCGTTGCGTCGTCAAGCCGCAAAACATCTAATGAGGATCGAGATATAAGAAAATGTCATGGACACACTTTCGTAGGTAGGTACGCAATTAGACACTCTCTTACCGAACGGTATAGGTAGGCGAGAGATGCCGCCCCCAACTGCACTCGCATCCCAGTCCGCTAGGAAGAACAGATCGCCAGATTGGCGAGTTCGGAGCTATGCGGAAACACGACCTCCGAGAGAATATATCACGAGATAGGCCCTCGCGTACAACTCCACGATCGCCTCATCTGCGCCTTTGGGGCATGTCCTCCGGTGCTCGAGAGCGATCAACGGCACACCGGATATACGGTTACTCTTGGCACCGGCGATCGCCGATGAGGGTGGTGACCCTCTCTGCCCGATTGGCCCTCTCCACTCGACCGGTGAGTGCATGACCCTCGATCGGCATTGCGGTAATCATCCCCAGTCCTCTAGGGTCACCGTCATCTCCCGCATGGCAGATGGAAAGAATGGGTCTCCGGTCTCCAACGGTCAATCGAGCTGTGAGAGCCGTGTGGACAAGCGTCGGCCGACGCTGAACTGCAAAGACGAAACCCAACAGACGGGCTCTCTTGAAGAACGGCGCAGAAGCGCTCGTCGTCAGTCCATATGCCCATGAACCCCGTGACCCCTCATGCACAATGGCTGGAGCGTCTGTCAAAAAAGTGAACGCGCCAAAAAAGTTAGGAAATCATTTTCATCAATCCGAGAACTTTGATCAAAATTTCCTTCATATCACTTACCTCTCCGTTCTCTATGAAACGGCACGATGACCCTTGTCGAATGCCCGATCCAGCATGCAGTACCGTGGGCCGATGTTGTCCGCAAGAGGTGGCCGCCTTAATAGAGTTTCATAAACAAAAGCACCATAAGCATAAGCATACACAAACAAACAATGAACTCAAATCATATCAAGATAAAATTTTAAGCATATTCCTCCAACAACATCTACTACACATGATGGATCAAATCATATCAACATGCATCATATCAAAAACCTCCAACATACATCATAGCTTCATATTTTTAAACAAAATTTTCCAAACAACATCTTCATATCATCATATCAACATGCATCATCAAACTAGGGTTCATCTTCACACTAGATCATATCATCATATCAACATGCATCATCAAACTAGGGTTCATCCCTTTATCAACATTACATCATAATTTTTTTAACAAAAAAAATTATGAACTAGGGTTCATCTTCACACTAACATATGAACTATTGATTAGAGTACATATCCAATACCACTACTTACTAAAGAACTAAGAACTACAACTACAATCAATCTTAGGTGAAAAAATCAATCTAAGTTCAAAAACATGAGGGATTTCATGCAAATAATGCGTCGAATCGGTAGCAAGTTTGCAAAAACTAATTGGAGGGATCGGAGGAGCTTACGGTTCTCTCCTCGGGGCCATCTCGATCCGCCAAAATGGTGAAGAATCGGTGAAGATCCAAGGGGGGGGGGGGAGTGGAGGAGATGAGAGAGGGAGAGAGGGGCGACTTGGGGGAGAAAGGGAAGAAGCTGGCCGACGGGGGGAGGAGGGTGGGGAGATGGGCGGTAGCGGGGGTTTGGGGCAAATAACTGCCGGACCCTACCGCTTGAGGGCCTGGCCAGTAGGTTAAACGACCTACCGCCAGGCCCATGGCGGTAGGGTGCGACGGAGGGACGGCGCGCCGTCTCAATGGCGTGGATAAGTTTACTACCGCCATGGGCCCTGGCGGTAGGCTATCTAACCCTACCGCCAGAGGCCCTGGCGGTAGGCAAAAGGGTCAAATCTCGAAAAAAATTCAAACAAGGGTCAGATCCTGAAATACTTTCCAAAAAGGGTCAAAACACGAAATTCGGCCTTGATTAGACTAGCCACAGTGGGAGTAACTTCAGCAGTAACATCGAGTCCACCTCAGTAAATTTGCTTATGTGGCAATGAGTTAATGAGAAGAGAGGTACTTGTAGTAACTTAGCTAGTTACTGTAACATCACATGTCCCAATGTAATATGAGTCTATAACCTAATAAGTGAAGCTCCGCATGTTACCACACTTATGTTACTACCCACTATAAAGGTAGTAACATAGTCTAGGGATATGTGTATGTTACTAGTGTATGTTACTCTCCATTGTGGCTAGACTTACAACATCTACTCCTAGTACACACTGTTTCCTCCCTAAATGTTTCAAATGTCCTCCCGATTAGTGAGCGGACAATTAAATGACCCAACTGAACCCCATGGTCCCTAACCTAAATGGACAGACTGACCCGCACCCTCAAACTGAGACTAAATTTGGGGACAATATGAGGGAACTGCGGACGCGCCGGATGACGATGACATGTACCTAGGGTAGTGTCTTATGCCTGACCTAGACGCCCTATCCAAGAACGCTACACAAGAGTCTAAGGCCTACAAGGTTCAATAGAAGATACCGACTGAAATCCAAATAAAGTGCAATCCACTCGACAAAAGATTCCACTCGGATATCCCAATTCCACTCAACCATGGTTATTTCACTCGACCATACAAGAATCCACTCGGAGTGCAGAATACCTAGACTCACCCCAGGATGGCAACGGTCAGGCATTCACTCCGTCATCATGAAGACCATTTAATACGGGTGTTACCAGGTAACATTCAGGACTTAATTCTCATTGAACCCTGGTGTAACTGAGGACAGTGAAGGGTCGGCACACTCTATATAAGCCACCCCTCCCCTCTTGCACAAGAGTTCGCACCCCGTGTAACTATTCAACACCCCAATCGACAAGCCTCCGCGGCACCGAGACGTAGGGCTGTTACCTCCTTCGAGAGGGGCCTGAACTCGTAAAACTATGCGTACAACCTCGCCGTAGTTAGGACACAACCCTCTCTTACGTACCCCCCATCTCTACTGTCAGATCCGTTCCCACGACACCGGACACGCTCAGGCACCCCGCTCCATGTCTTACCCGTCCACACGGTCCCACCTACAGCCACCCAATCCTCATTCCTCTCTCATCTCTCTCGCGTGGAGCACGTAACAACGTCGGCAGAGGAGGCGGTGCCTCGTGGCGGCAACGGGTGGGCGGACGAGGCTACCCATGACGACGTGGACGACGAAAAAGCGTGCAACCGTGTGCTGCCCATCATAGCCCTGTGATGGGATGTGTGCTGGCCGAAGTAGCCGCGACTGCGTGCTGGAGTGCGTGCTGGCCACTAAGCGCTGCGTGCGGGCCTTCAGGGCAACTCCAACGCACTACCCCGTCTGGTCCGCGAGTGTCCATATAGGCCCAAACGGATAGACGCCACGGCCCAACGCGCATCGGCATCCGCAAATTTTGTCCGCTTCGCGTCTGGCCTGCCTCATTTCCAGAGCAAAATTGCTTCTGGTTTGCGTCCACACGGACAGCGAATGGACGGGCACACGCTTGCTTCTCGTCCGCTTTGGGGACGCGTGGCGGCCGCCCACCTACCTGCACCGCCCAAAATAACCGCACACGCGTGACGGACCCCGGCTGTCAGCCATCCAGCTGGCCCGGTCATCGTCCTTCTTAATGTGGAAGCTGTGGACCGGCCAGTCCACAGCTTCCACTCTGAGCCCAGCTGCCTCCTCGAGCCCCGACACGAGCGAGCAAACCCTAGCCGCTGGCACATCCCCTCTCATCCACCACCTTGTCGGCGCCATGGGATGGCATTTGGTTGGCAAGGGGAAGACCGACAGTCGCCACTCCCGCCTCCCACCGGATTTGCTCTACGACCGTAGGTACGCCACGGATTCCCTGCTGTGGGATACGTGGCTCCGCGACAAGCACGACTAGCGGCGGGGATCCTTTTTTGCCGGACGTACTCCAACCCACGCCGGTCGCGTCCTGCTCGTGCTCGGAGCCCGCCCCATACACGCGGGCGTACGCGTGTGCACGGCCTCAGGCCGGCGCCGTCCCCGTCCCCGCCACCACCACCTCCCATGACCGACACACTACAAAAAAAGACACATACATGGCATTATGGCCCGAACAAGAACTTTTTCTGTCATGGTTATGACTCTTCTATGACGATAATTGTGATAAAAACACGTATCATCATAGATGTGGTGGGCTCCTACTTCTATGACAAAAAATTATGACAGAAAATGGGCTTTTCGTCCTGGGCGGGCATGAGACGCACCTGCATGACATTCTTTGGACCGTCCATGATATAAAGCATCATGGTAGAAGTGAGGACAAGGAAAATTTTGGGGAGTTCCCGGTTACTATGGGTGGTCGGGCCGAGCGATGCAGTGTGGTTTGCACATTTCTCTCATACGCGCTTGCATGCGAGGAGTTTGCTCATTGACCCGAGCGAGGCATTCGCTTACTGAACTCGGGCGATCGCACTAGCTAGCTATGTTACTGAACACACGATCGATCCCACTACATACTGAAGCCGATCGATTGCTTTGCTGCTAACTAAACCTGAGGGATTCCTTCGCTGCTAATTAACCTTACCTTCCTTCGCTGCCAACTGAACTCGAGCGATCGATCGCTGCTGCATGATGCTTACTGAAGCCATTGCATCGAGCCCACGTGCGAGACGTGGCTAGTTGGGTCGCCTCTCGATGAACAGTTCCCGTTCCTGCCGTGCGCGTTATTCTTAGAACGAGTCGAGATTTGCATGAAGGAAATATGCCCTAGAGGCAATAATAAAGTTGTTATTTATATTTCCTTATATCATGAAAATGTTTATTATTCATGCTAGAATTGTATTAACCGGAAACTTAGTACATGTGTGAATACATAGACAAAACTGAGTATCCCTAGTATGCCTCTGCTTGACTAGCTCGTTAATCAAAGATGGTTAAGTTTCCTAGCCATGTACAAGTGTTGTCATTTGATGAACGGTATCACATCATTAGGGAATTATGTGATGGACAAGACCCATTCATTAGCTTAGCATTATGATCATTTAGTTTTATTGTTATTGCTTTCTTCATGAATTATACATATTCCTCTGACTATGAGATTATGCAACTCCCAAATATCGGAGGAACACTTTGTGTGCTATCAAACGTCACAACGTAACTAGGTGATTTAAAGATGCTCTAAAGGTGTCTCCGAAGGTGTTTGTTGAGTTGGCATAGATCAAAATTAGGATTTGTCACTCTCTGTATCGGAGAGGTATCATAGGGCCCTCTCGGTAATGCACATCACTATGAGCCTTGCAAGCAATGTGACTAATGAGTTAGTTACATGATGACGCATTACGGAACGAGTGAAGAGACTTGCCGGTAACGAGATTGAACTAGGTATGAGGATGCTGACGATTGAATCTCGGGCAAGTAACATACCGATGACAAAGGGAATGACGTATGTTGTTATGCGGTTTGGTGATAAAGATCTCCGTGATAATATGTAGGAGACAATATGAGCATCCAGGTTCCTTGATTGGTTATTGACCGGAGATGTGTCTCGGTCATGTCTACATAGTTCTCGAACCCGTAGGGTCCGCACGCTTAACGTTCAATGATGATTTGTATTATGAGTTATGTGATTTGATGACCGAAGTTTTTTTGGAGTCCCGGATGAGATCACGGACATGACGAGGAGTCTCGAAATGGTCGAGAGGTAAAGATTTATATATTGGATGAAGGTATTCAGACACCAGAAAGGTTTCGGGACGTTTCGGATATTTACCGGGGAACCGAGGGGTTGCTGGAACCACCCAGGGAAGTTATGGGCCTTGATGGGTGAGGGAGTCCTGGATTAGGGGGTGTCTGGATAGCCGAACTATCACCATTGGCCGGACTCCTGGACTATGAAGATACAAGATTGAAGACTTCGTCCCGTGTCCGGATGGGACTTTCCTTGGCGTGGAAGGCAAGCTTGGCGATACGGATATGTAGATCTCCTACCATTGTAACCGACTACGTGTAACCCTAACCCTATCTCGGTGTCTATATAAACCGGAGGGTTTTAGTCCGTGGGACGAACAACAATCATACCATAGGCTAGCTTCTAGGGTTTAGCCTCTACGATCTCATGGTAGATCCACTCTTGTACTACCCATATCATCAATATTAATCAAGCAGAGTAGGGTTTTACCTCCATCGAGAGGGCCCGAACCTGGGTAAAAACATCGTGTCCCTTGTCTCCTGTTACCATCCGCCTAGACGCGCGATTCAGGACCCCTACCCGAGATCCGCGGTTTTGACACCGACATTGGTGCTTTCATTGAGAGTTCCTCTGTGTCGTCATCCTTAGGCCCGATGGCTCCTTCGATCATCAACAACGACGCGGTCGGTGAGACTTTTCTCCCGGACAGATCTTCAGATTCGGCGGCTTTGCACCGGGGCCAATTCACTTGGCCATCTCGAGCAGATCGAAAGCTACGTCCACAGCTATCAGGTCAGATTTGGGAGTTTGAACTACACGGCCGACATCGCGGAGACTTGATCTTGACGGATTCGAGCCATAATAGCGCACCGCCTGTCTCGATGGGCACGATCTAGCTCTGCCGCGAGCGATTGCCACGAGGCCGCACCAGCGTCCGCTCCGACCCTTAGCTCGGAGCCGACTCCGTCGATCGAGGACGAGTGGTTGGACACCGCCTTGGGGGCTACGATCTCTACAGCGATTGAGCCGAACTCCATCCCTGTCCTTTGCGAAGACCGTGACTCCAAGGTGCCGGACTCCTCTCCAGACTCTGAACCCTCCGCGGTCCTGCCAATCGAATCCAATTGGGCGCCGGTTATGGAGTTCACTGCCGCGGACATCTTTCAGCACTCACCCTTTGGCGACATCCTGAATTCACTAAAGTCTCTCTCTTTATCAGGAGAGCCCTGGCGAACTACGGTCGGGAAGGTTGGGATGCAGACGACGAAGAAATTCAAAGCCCACCCACCGCCCACTTTGTAGCCACTTGTCAAAAGCTTAAGCGGCGTGCTCGATTTCGACTCCGAAGACATCGACGGTATGGACGACGATGTAGGAGACAACCATGAACCAGCACCTATAGGATACTGGACAACCACCTCATCCCACGATGTATACATGGTGGATACACCTAAAGGAAGTGACGACGAGGAACAACGGGACGCTATGAAGGATAAATCCCTCGAAAAGCAGTCAAAACGGCAACGTAAACGCCGCACCAAGTCCCGCCTCGACAAAAGCGGCAGCCACAGACCCAACCATAGAGCAGGGCGAACCGGTGGACGAACATGCTATCGAGCAACCGTCCGAACAGGACAACTTGGATAAACAACCCGTCCCCGGCGAAGATAACAATCCGGACGATCTCACGCCGGACAAATTGTTGGAGCAGAAGAACCTCCACAAAAGGCTCGTCGCCACTGCGCGTAGCCTGAAAAAGCAGAAGCGGAAGCTCAAAACAGCGGAAGATGCACTCAGAATCAGATGGAGCAAAGTAATCAACACCGCAGAGAAATACGGCGATAGTCGCCAAACAAAGAGCTACCTGAAGCGTAAATTACTGCCCGAATTCGATGAGGAGGCCGTAGAGCCCCCGCAATCAAAGAACAAAGAGGCCGCCCGATCGGATAGATGACCACATGGCAAACATGGAGCGGCAAGCGGCGCCGCACACAAGCCGGCATGCAATCCGCATAAGGATTCGCATCAAAAGGATGGCCCAGTTAGGTCCATCTATGGGCCGAGAAAGCAAGCTCTTCCAAGCAATGCAACACGCCAAATATCCGAACATCACGGCACACCCAAATATAGGGGTGCCGCAAACCCCCTGTGTTTCACCGATGAGGTGCTGGATCACGAATTCCCAGCGAGATTCAAACCCGTAAACATAGAGGCATACAGCGGAACAACAGACCCTGGAGTCTGGATTGAGGATTACATCCTCCACGTACACATGGCTAGAGGAGATGATCTCCACGCCATAAAATACTTACCCCTCAAGCTCAAAGGGCCAGCCCGACATTGGCTCAAAAGCTTCCCTGAAAATACCATTGGAAGTTGGGAAGAGCTCGAGGATGCTTTTCGGGCAAAATTTTCAAGGGACTTATGTCCGTCCTCCGGATGCAGACGATTTAAGTCACATAACTCAACAACCCGGAGAGTCAGCCCGCAAATTCTGGAACAGGTTCCTCATAAAAAAGAACCAAATAGTCGACTGTCCGGACGCCGAAGCCTTAGCAGCTTTCAAACACAACGTCCGAGACGAATGGCTCGCCAGACACCTTGGCCAGGAGAAGCCGAGAACAATGGCTGCATTAACAAGCCTCATGACCCGCTTTTGCGCGGGAGAGGATAGTTGGCTGGCAAGATGCACGATACCAATGACCCAAGTACATCCGAAGTCAGGGATGGAAATGGAAAGCCACGACGCAGCAAGGACCAGCGTCGGACAAAGGGAAACAACCCGAAGAGCACGGCAGTCAATGCCGGATTCAAAAGCTCCCGGCAGAATCATATAAAACTGCCCCTCAAGGACAACAGCGACGAGCTATCCAACCTAAACAAAATCTTGGACAAAATATGCCAAATCCACAGTACTCCCGGGAAGCCTGCAAACCATACCCACAGAGATTGTTGGGTCTTCAAGCAGTCCGGCAAACTCAATGCCGAACATAAGGGGCTCGACACACCAAGCGAGGACGATGACGAACCCCACAAGCAGAGCACCGTAAAACAAAAGAATTTCCCACAAAAAGTCAAAACAGTGAACTCACTTCAAGTGAAAAAAGGGAAAAACAGAGCGGCGCCCATAGAAACACGCAGCGTCATGGTCTATCCCAGCAGAGTCCCAACGATGGTTGTCAAAACCAATCACCTTCGATCATCGAGGACTATTCCGAAAGTATCCGAACGCAGGATGGACTGCCTTGATATTAGATCCTATAATCGACGGACTCCAATTTACACAAGTCCTAATGGACGAAGGTAGCGATCTAAACCTGCTATATCGAGGACACAATCCATAAAATGGGGATAGACCCAACCAAAATTCGCCATAGCAACACCTCCTTCAAAGGGGTAATGCCAGGCCTATATGCCCATTATACGGGCTCCCTCTTGCTAGAAGTTGTGTTGGGTCATCCGACAACTTCCGCCATGAAAAGTTAACCTTCCACATCGCCCCATTAAAGTAGCTATCAAGCACTCTTGGGACGTGAAGCTTTACGCCGCTTTTAACGCAATACCGCATTATGCATCTCTTACACTTAAAATGCCGGTCCACGCGACATCATCTCATTAAAAGGAGTATCAAGTGTTACTCGAGCACGGAAGAACGTGAGACTGCCTTGACAGCCCCACACTAATCCGGCTCCACTAATCAAAGCACTGAATAGGTCATTCGAACCCGGACATGGCTAGACGAGTCCGGGCGTAAACATATAACGCCTACTAGCGGCATACCCCGTACAAGGGGCTGCACGCATGTACAACAAGAGACAATAAAGCTCAATTTTATTCACTTTTGAACCGTACTCTGTTTATTTAATATAAAGTACATTTTTCATACGACCTTTTTTTTCTTTTCAACTAAGTTCTTCTCTTTTACGAGATGAACACCGTGCTACACCGGCCCGTGATACGGCACAACGGAGACACAGCGCAGACGTGCAGTGAGGGACCCGTTGCAAGGATTCTTTTCAGATTAAGACCTGCATAAACCTTTTCTTGTCTCTTGTTGATACACATCCACGGTTTCTTGCTATAACCGAGGAGGAGGCTGGCGTTTGGCATCGGCCGCACCAGAATTTTTGCACGCGTGCACGGACACGGGGCTTAGGGCATTATTTCTGCCCGTTTTCATAAAGACCGAATACCTTAGGGAGTGTTCGGCGTCTCGAGTTAGGCCTTATATGCATCAGCTCCGAATCATGTCTTTGGTCAAATGTTGGGTTTGCCCGGCTCCTGTGTTTTGCTGCCTTACGTTCCGTTCTATCGACTAACGTGGCACCAGGAGAACTACTGCGATTGTGCCCCGGTTCGGCCAGGTGAGCACCTCAGTAGAGAAAGCCGAAAAATGACTGTCATGATATAGCGTAAGACTGGTCAACCACTTGATTACCCACCGGAATGTTTAGAATTCCCCGCATTAACGAAGGACCGTTTCCGGACAGGCACATCTGGCGCCCGAATTCGGGAGGCGTGGTGCCCCTAGGGGCTATATAGTAGCCCCACCATCGAACTCCTATGGCTAAGTGAAAGTGATAAAGCATTATAGTCCGGTTGCCTAGTTTGCTACGCTATCACCTCCTTTACAGGACCAAGGCGTTGGATTAAGTGTGAAAATGCGCCTTTTGCAAACACCCCGCACTATGTGCATGGGGGCTGAAGCCAAGACTGCCATCTTTCGAGTTATATACACATATACATCAACGGCCGCACAGGAGGTGTTTTAATACTTGAACGCACAAGTATAAAAAGCTCTTATATTATATTGAAACATTGTTTTCACAAATCATACATGTCATTAAAACATAATATCCTTCGAGTACTGCGTCTCTATTAAACGAGCGCCCTACAGGACTTCCTCAAAATAGTGCTCGGCAGGTACTCGGCTTCTGTCCGAATCTTGGGATGCAACATCGGTGGCCTTCATCTCTGCCCAGTATGTCTTGACACGGGCAAGAGCCATCCGCACCCTATATGCATCTTGACCGCTTCATTGCATCGATATGCGGCACCGCACCAAGGAATTGTTGCACCAAGCCAAAATAACTCTTGACTTGGGCCTTTTCGCCACAAATGAGTCACGACAGCCTTCATGGCAAGTCCGGACAACCTATTCAGCTCAGCCCATTCGCCAAACGATCGGTTAATGAAAGTGGACGCTCACGGACTATGGAACTGCGACCAAAAAGCTCTTCCATTCCGTGATCCTTTTGACCTCGGAAGTGTTCGGCCGCGTGGGGGCACTTTCGCCGCCAAGTCGAGATAAGCATCCTCCGCACTCCACAGCCGGTCCAATTGAGCATGCCGGATCTATGAATTTCCTCCGCATCGAAAAGGGCTTTCCGGCCGCAATATCTCGGCCCGACGTAGCTCCTCCTTCATAGCTCTCATTGCAGGCGAGTATCCTTAGCCTCGGTGGCGGCCTTTTTCAGGTCCTCTTGTTTCGCTTCGATCTTCTTTTTCAAGAAGCTCGTGAACGGTCGATAGCATTCTTCAATTTCACGGCCATCTCGGCCATTTCTTTCTCTTGGCGATGAGCAGCCTGTTCGGCTTTTAGCTCTGCAGCCGCCTTTAAGGCAGCCGCATCACTTTTTCTGGCTTGCTCTTTGGCTCGGGCGAGCTCCGGCCGAAGGCTCTCCATAGCAGCGGCACCATCTGCATTAAGCATACATGTTGTAAGGCATGGGCGTCAAGCTCCCTTACCAGGTGTACGCGGAGAAGTTGCATACCTCGTGACTCGTCAAGCCGCTTATTAACAAGCGTGATGTCCGCATCCGCCACGTCAAGTTGCCGCTTGATTCGGCAAATTCATCAGCCCGGCTAGCCACGGACGCCGCCACCTACATAGGAAGAGCACATATTATACAGGGTTATGATCCTCGGCGCACCGTCATTTTTGACACCGCACCAAGTCTCAGGGGCTACTATCTACACATGGCGCATTTTATATGCAAAACTGTTAGAAGGTACATCATTTTGCGTACCTCAAAACCCGTCAGTAAACTTACGACGACTTCATGCAATCCGCTCTCAGCGGATGAAATCCTTTCAATCACCGTACCCATTAACGTACGGTGATCTTCCGAGATAGACGCTCGCCCGGCAGATCCTTCAGCTCCTCTGACCGTACACCCGGTGGTGCCGGACTCGTCCGTGGCCTTTTGAAGGCGGACACGGAGGGCTTTGAGGGACATATGGCTGCCTTCTGCCCCGCGGATTCGGAGAAGCCCTCGCGACGACACCTCAGGGTCGTCCACCTCGCATAACGGTACGGCAGGCGGAGGCGTTTCGCTCTTCATCATCTCCGGACCAAGATCCCCCGAAGACGAGCTCTGCTATGAAGGGCTGAGATCCGAACTGCAAGGTAAACTTTCGGTTACCTTCAGAAATAAAACGGGGATGTCTCTCTTTTTTTTTAAAAGCGCCCCCTTTACTTACGGCTCGCTGGAGGGCTGATCTCCTTGGGGAAATAGTGCGGCTGGGGCATCTCCCGCCGCAGGACCCTCTGGTGAAGATTTCTTCCCCCGCTTCGAGGCTTTGGTCTCCGGATCTTCAGAAGCGGTCCTCTTCTCCCCTTGGAGGGAGGGATTCTCGATCCCCCCTTTCTTGATAGCCTCCTTCACAGAGGTAGTAGTTCCCTTGTTCCCCCCTTCGCCTTCTTCAAAAGGTACAACCTCTAGCATCTTGGTTAGGCGTGGTCTCAGGGAGGGGGGCCGGACACCTGATCAGTTTTGCTTTTGCTATCCACTCCTGTTTAAAGGATAGCTCTTTTAAGGGCAAGTGTATGATAAATATGCGGATAGCATGTCCGGGTACAGGACTACTTACTTGAGTATCCAGGCGATTGCAGCTCAGAACTGCGTCCTCGGTTAAGTCCGGACACATTGCTTGTGATCCGAAGAACAGTTGGTACATCTCCACGGGCCTTACGCCCATAAAATGTTGGAGAGCTCGTGGTCCCTCCGGATTAAACTCCCACAGGCGGAGGGGGCGACGTTTGCAGGGCAAGGTGCGACGAATCAGCATGACCTGCGCTACTACGACCAGATTGATCTCTCTCTCTCTCTCTCTCTCTCTCTCTCTCGGAGGTCTCGAATACGGCCCTGCAACAGAGGTACGTCCTTGGACGGTCCCCAGTCGAGCCCTTTATTGACCCATGACGCCTGGGCCGATGGAGGACCCGAGCGGAAGGCAGGTGGCGCCGCCCATTTGGTGCCCCTGGGAGCGGTGATATAAAACCACTCCTGTTGCCATAAATTGAGCTCCTCTTGAAAAGAGCCCTCGGGCCATGTAGCGTCCACATTCTTGCTTATAACAGCCCCTCCAAGACTCTGCTGATGCCCCTTGATCATCTTGGCTCCACTTTGAAGGTCTTGAGCCACAATCCAAGTGAGGGTAATGCGGAGGAAGGCTTCACATACGACAATGAGCAGCGAGATGTGGAGGATGGACTCCGGATCCAAGTCATGGAATTCCAGCCCATAATAAAACATGAGCCCCCTCACAAAGGGGTCCGTCGGGAAGCCTAAACCCCGAAGGAAGTGAGACACGAATACCGCGCTCTCACCAGGCTCGGGAGTGGGAATAACCTGCCCTTGGGCAGGCATCCTATGTGAAATTTCTCCGGTTAGATACCCGGCGTCTCTCAGCTTTAGCACATCTTCTTCCGTGATGGAGGAAGACATCCACCGGCCATGCAGGTCGGAGCCGGACATTGTTGAAGGTCCGAAGCGCCTAAATCTGGAGCTTTGGGTGTTGGAACTCGAGGCGAGGGGCGGATTCGATTGAGATTGAAAGAAAGGAGCGGGCCTTGGTCTCGTTATAAAGAGGTTGAATACCAAGAGCCTCCCCATGACCGTTCGGGACTCGCCTTCGATGGAGGAGGCGTATAACGGGCACGATCGGGTTACCCACGCCCGTATTGATGAGGATCCCGAATAAAGGGGCACGATCTCCGCTCGATAAGGCGTGCCGAAGAAACCGCCTCGCTAAACGCTACCGAGGTGGGACAAAGAAAATGATTCGTATAAAGGCCTGGCCGTGGTGTGATGTCACACCGCGGAATACGTCAGCAGATCTGTGCAAAGGTTATTCTCTCTACGGTAGTATGTGGAACTTATTTTGCAGAGCCGGACACTATCCTTGTGTTCAAAATCTTCTATGAAGTATTCGGAGGAGGAACCCGCCTTGCAATGCCGAAGACAATATGTGTGCCGGATTCTTCGTCATTGAAGCCTGGTTCAGGGGCTACTGAGGGAGTCCTGGATTAGGGGGTGTCCGGATAGCGAACTATCACCGTTGGCGGACTCTGGACTATGAAGATACAAGATTGAAGACTTCGTCCGTGTCCGGATGGGACTTTCCTTGGCGTGGAAGGCAAGCTTGGCAATACGGATATGTAGATCTCCTACCATTGTAACCTACTCTGTGTAACACTAACCCTATCTGGTGTCTATATAAACCGGAGGCTTTTAGTCAGTAGGACGAACAACAATCATACCATAGGCTAGCTTCTAGGGTTTAGCCTCTCGATCTCGTGGTAGATCCACTCTTGTACTACCAATATCATCAATATTAATCAAGCATGAGTAGGGTTTTACCTCCATCGAGAGGGCCCGAACCTGGGTAAAAACATTGTGTCCCTTGTCTCCTGTTACCATCCGCCTAGACGCACAGTTCGGGACCCCCTACCCAAGATCCGCCGGTTTTGATACCGACAATGGGCCATAAGGGAGTAGGAGAGGGAAGGCTTCAAGGTGGCGCGCGCCCCTCCCCATGCCAGTCCGAATTGGACTAAGGGGAGGGGCGCGGCCCCCTCTTTCCTTCCCCTCTCCCCCTCCTTCCCTCCTTCTCCCTCTTGGAATAGGAAAAGAGGGGGTGGGGGCGAATCCTACTAGGTTTGGAGTCCTAGTAGGACTCCCCCCTAGCGCGCCTCCCCCTTGGCCGGCCTCCTCCCCCCTGCTTTATATACGTGGGCAGGGGGCACCCCAAAGCACAACAGACAATCTCTTAGTCGTGTGTGGTGCCCTCCTCCATAGTTTAACACCTCGGTCATATCGTCGTAGTGCTTAGGCGAAGCCCTGCGACGGTAACTTCATCATCACCGTCGCCATGCTATCGTGCTGACGGAACTCTCCCTCGTCCTCAACTGGATTAAGAGCTCGAGGGACGTCATCGTGCTGAACATGTGCTGAACACAGAGGTGCCGTATGTTCGGTACTTGGATCAGTTGGATCGTGAAGACGTTCGACTACATCAACCGCGTTACTAAATGCTTCCGCTTTCGGTCTACGAAGGTATGTGGACACACTCTCCCGTCTCGTCGCTATGCATCTCCGAGATAGATCTTGCGTGATCGTAGGATTTTTTTTGAAATACTGCATTCCCCAACAGTGGCATCCGAGCCAGGTCTATGCGTAGATGTTGTATGCACGAGTAGAACACAATGAGTTATGGGCGATAATAGTCATACTTCTTACCACCAATGTCTTACTTTGATTCAGCGGTATTGTTGGATGAAGCGGCTCGGACCGACATTACATGACCGCGTTCATGAGACTGGTTCTACCAACGTGCTTTTGCATACGTGTTGGCGGGTGTCTCTGCTTTCTCCAACTTTAGTTGAATCGAGTTTGACTACGGCTGGTCCTTGTTGAAGGTTAAAACAACATACTTGACGAAAAATTGTTGTGGTTTAGATGCGTAGGTAAGAACGGTTCTTGCTAGAATCCCGTAGCAGCCATGTAAAACTTGCAACAACAAAGTAGAGGCCGTCTAACTTGTTTTTGCAGGGCATGTTGTGATGTGATATGGTCAAGACGTGATGATATATAAATTGTTTTATGAGATGATCATGTTTTGTAAAAGTTATCGGCAACTGACAGGAGCCTTATGGTTGTCTCTTTATTGTATGAAATGCAATCGCCATGTAATTTCTTTCCTTTATCACTAAGCGGCAGCGATAGTCGTAGAAGCAATAGTGTGCGAGACGACAACAATGCTACAATGGAGATCAAGGTGTCAAGCCGGTGATGATGGAGATCATGATGGTGCTTTGGAGATGGAGATCAAAGGCACAAGATGATGATGGCCATATCATGTCACATATTTTGATTGCATGTGATGTTTATCCTTTATGCATCTTATTTTTCTTAGTACGGCGATAGCATTATAAGATGATCCCTCACTTAAATTCCAAGGTATAAGTGTTCTCCCTAAGTATGCACCGTTGCTACGGTTCATCGTGCCGAGACACCACGTGATGATCGGGTGTTATAAGCTCTACGTTCACATACAATGGGTGCAAGCCAGTTTCGCACACGCAGAATACTCGGGTTAAACTTGACGAGCCTAGCATATGCAGATATGGCCTTGGGACACTAAGACCGAAAGGTCGAATGTGAATCATATAGTAGATACGATCAACATAGAGATGCTCACCATTGAAAACTACTCCATATCACGCGATGATCGGACATGGTTTAGTTGATATGGATCACGTGATCATTTAGATGACTAGAGTGATGTCTATCTAAGTGGGAGTTCTTAAGTAATATGATTAATTGAACTTAAATTTATCATGAACTTAGTCCTGATAGTATTTGCATATCTATGTTGTAGATCAATAGCTCATGTATAGCTCCCGTGTTTTTTATTTTTGATATGTTCCTAGAGAAAACTAAGTTGAAATATGATAGTAGCAATGATGCGGACTGGGTCCATGATCTGGGGATTATCCTCATTGCTGCAGAGAAGAATTATGTCCTTGATGCACCGCTAGGTGACAGACCTATTGCAGGAGCAGATGCAGACATTATGAACATTTGACAAGCTCGCTATGATGAATACTTGATAGTTTAGTGCACCATGCTTTACGGCTTAGAACCGGGACTTCAAAAATATTTTGAACGCCATGGATCATATGAGATGTTCCAAGAGCTGAAAATGATATTTCAGACTCATGCCTGTGTTAAGAGGTATGAGACCCCTGACAAGTACTTTGCCTACAAGATGGAGGAGAATAGCTCAGCTAGTGAGCATGTGCTTAGAATGTCTGGGTACTACAATCACTTGAATCAAGTGGGATTTAATCTTCCAGATAAGATAGCGAGTGACAGAGTTCTCTAGTCACTATCACCAAGTTACTAGAACTTCGTGATGAACTATAATAGGCAAGGGATGATGAAAACGATTCCCAAGCTCTTCGCGATGCTGAAATCAGCGAAGGTGGAATCAAGAAATAGCATCAAGTGTTGATGGTTAACAAGACCACTAGTTTCAAGAAAAAGGGCAAGGGAAAGAAAGGGAACTTCAAAAATGGCAAGCAAGTTGTCACTCACGTGAAGAAGCCCTGAGCTAGACCCAAGCCTGAAACTGAGTGATTCTATTGCAAAGGAAATGGTCACTGGAAGCAGAACTGCCCCAAATACTTGGCAGATAAGAAGGATGGCAAAGTGAACAAAGGTATATTTGATATACATGTTATTGATGTGTACTTTAGTAGTGTTCATAGTAGCCCCTCAGTATTTGATGCCAGTTCAAGTTGTAAAGATTTGTAACTCGAAAGAGGAGTTGCAAAATGAACAGATACTAGTTGAGGGCGAGGTGACGATATGTGTTGGAAGTGATTCCAAGGTTGATAACATCACAATCGCACACTCCCTTTACCTTCGGGATTAGTGTTGAACCTAAAATAAATGTTATTTGGTGTTTGCGTTGAGCATAATATGATTGGATCATGTTTATTGCAATACGGTTATGCATTTAAGTCAAATAATAATTGTTATTCTGATTACATGAATAAAACCTTCTGTGGTGATACACCCAAGGTGAATGGTTTATTGAATCTCGATCGTAGTGATACACATATTCATAATATTGATGCTAAAAGATGCAAAGTTGATAATGATAGTGCAACATACTAGTGGCAATCGCCGCTTAGAGTCATATTGGTGTAAAGCGCATGAAGAAACTCCATGCGGATGGACTTTTGGAATCACTTGATTATGAATCATTTGATGCTTGCGAACCATGCCGCATGGGCAAGATGACTAAGACTCCGTTCTCCGGAACAATGGAGCGAGACACTGACTTATTGGAAATACTACATACCGATGTATGCAGTCCAATGAGTGTTGAGGCTCGCGGCGGGTATCGTTATTTTCTGACCTTGACAGATGATTTGAGCAGGTATGGGTATATCTACTTAATGAAATACAAATTTGAAACATTTGAAAAGTTCAAAGAATTTTAGAGTGAAGTTGAGAATCATCGTAACAAGAAAAATAAAGTTTCTACGATCTGATCGCAGAGGCGAATATTTGAGTTACGAGTTTGGCCTTCATTTAAAATAATGTGGAATAGTTTCACAACTCACGCCACCTGGAACACCACAGCGTAATGGTGTGTCCGAACATCATAACCGTACTTTATTAGATATGGTGTGATCTATGATGTCTCTTACCGATTTATCACTATCATTTTGGGGTTATGCATTAGAGACAACTGCATTCACGTTAAATAGGGCACCATCTAAATACGTTGAGACGACACCGTATGAAATGTGGTTTGGCAAGAAACCTAAGCTGTCGTTTCTTAAAGTTTGGGACTGTGATGCTTATGTGAAAAAGCTTCAACCCGATAAGCTCAAACCCAAATCGGAGAAATGCGTCTTCATACGATACCCAAAGGAAACTATTGGGTACACCTTCTATCACAGGTCCGAAGGCAAGATATTCGTTGCTAAGAATGAATCCTTTCTAGAGAAGGAGTTTCTCTCGAAAGAAGTGAGTGGGAGGAAAGTAGAACTTGATGAGGTAATTGTACCTTCTCCCGAATTGGAAAGTGGTTCATCACAGAAAACAGTTCCAGTGATGCCTACACCAATTAGTGAGGAAGCTAATGATAATGATCATGAAACTTCAGATCAAATTACTACTGAATCTCGTTGGTCAACCAGTGTACGTTCCGCACCAGAGTGGTTCGGTAATCCTGTTCTGGAAGTCAAGTTACTAGACCATGATGAACCTACAAACTATGATGAAGTGATGATGAGCCCAGATTCCACAAAATGGCTTGAGGCCATGAAATATGAGATAACATCCATGTATGAGAACAAAGTGTGGACTTTGGTGGACATGCCCGATGATCGGCAAGCCATTGATAATAAATGGATCTTCAAGAGGAAGACGAACGCTGATGGTAATGTTACTATCTACAAAGCTCGACTTCTCGCAAAAGGTTTTCGACAAGTTCAAGGTGTTGACTACGATGAGATTTTCTCACCCGTAGCGATGCTTAAAGTCTGTCCGAATCATATTAGCAATTGCCACATTTTAAGAAATCTGGCAAATGGATGTCAAAACTGCATTTTTTTGAATTATACTGCAAGGCAAAAGCCTCACAACCCTTTATTATAATAATACAAGGAGTACAATAAAAGTCTTAAATACAAGGTAAGAGATATAAACAAACACTAGTACAACAAGCTCCTAAACAAACGGTTTAAAACCCCTTTCCGCAACGGCATTTGGAACCGTCGCCAAGTGAGTGTGGGCGATAGGAGGGTCCTTCCCACACGACCCAGAAATCGTCGGGGATAGGACCTCCTGGGACCCAGGCTGGGGCCGTGTGCAATCAGGCGAGGCATCGAAACCCAATCATTTCCGTAGGTATGTACATCCCACACGGTGAATCCCAGAAATCATTTCCGTAGGTATGTACATCCCACACGGTGAATCCCAGAAATCATTTCCGTAGGTATGTACATCCCACATGGTGAATCCCAGAAATCATTTCCGTAGGTATGTACATCCCACACAGTGAATCCTAGAAATCATTTCCATAGGTATGTACATCCCACACGGTGAATCCTAGAAATCATTTTCATAGGTATGTACATCCGACACAGTCGCTCGAAGGAAAACGTTTCCGTTCACTGGTACATCACACACATTTTTTCCTGTTAAATCGCTTGCGTTATTGAATATATCATACACGGTCAGTGGAAGAAACTGTGTGGCAAAGGCTGTCCATCACACACAGTTTTCATGTGGTAAACGTTTGCGCAAGGTGGCCTAACGCAAACAATTTTCAAGAGAAAGTCGTGTGTGATTGTTCATTGATCTAACACGGTTTATTCCTAGAAACTGTGTGCGTTGCCTGAGGTCATCGCCCACGGTATTTTTTTAACAACCGTTTGCAATAGCAAAACCCAATTAGCAGGCTAATTCGCCACTAGCAGGCTAATTATCCGATTATTCATAATCCATTTATTAATCTAATTGACAGTTCATATTAAGCACACAATATATTTCATTTTTATAATTGAAATAAATCAGAGTACATCATCATATAGCTTCAGCACTCAGCTACCCCATCACACAACTACACCAGGACCAAATTTCACATGCAACATCTATAACCTTTCGAAATTAGCATCATAGACAGATGTATCTCATCTAGAAAACTGCTGAAGTAGAAGGCGAATATTGAGCCTTCATTGATGTTGAAGGTCTTTGTAACTTTAGGCCAATGCCTGTGGATGATTGACCGTCCATCCTTCGTCCTCTTCAGAAACACTTCAATATTGAACCGTGGGTGTTGTATGAATACCTTCCTCGCCTCCTGACCATACAGGTGGTTTGAGAGGTAATCATCGATGAACTGCTTTGGAAAGGCACGAAAACAAGGATGTGCATAAATATCTTCTCTATATTGGAAATGGGGCAAAGGAATTAAAAAGGCAAGGTATAATAGTTAGTACCATCCTGTAGTGAACTGATGTCTTCTTCATTGTGCAGACAAAGATTTTGTTGTTTTTTGTCGCTAATTTCTTTATCCTAACAATCTTTCCGAGTTCTTGACTGACTGATATTCATGGACAACTCATTTCCCCATATGCAAAAAGGGTCGAATAGTGGGTCAAAACCTCTAATAGCAGGACCTACATGTGCAAGACCAAATTGTTAAAAACCAAAATATTAGAATGGTTCCTGCAATTGCACAACAATGTGCTATTAGACAACGGACCATGCACGTGCTAACCTCGATTGTAAACCTCAGTGCTTCCCATTGTTTCCCTGCAACACATATAAGGTAGTTAGTCATCAGGTTAAGTAAGGGTTCGCATGCTATCAGTAAAATATGTTGATGAGAAATAATCACATTGCAGATTCATCGAATTAATTCAAGCCACAGGGAAAACCCATTTACCCAAACCAAGCATGATTAAGAACTAGGAAATATAGCAGAATTGAACCAAGCAGTTAACTAAACACCATAACAGATGAACCAAACATTAACTGAGCACCACATTGCACAATATAACATTGAACCAAGCAGTTAACTAAAAACCACAACAAATGAACCAAACATTAACTGAGCACCACATTGCACAATATAACATACTCCTAATAGAAGATCAGACAGTTAACCAAACAGGTAACTACAACCAATTGTATCAATTGTATTTGTTTCTCATGTATTTACTACAGCCAAATTCAATTTATTCCTCACATGGTACACACAATGTAATGCACCCACAATTTTGTAAAGATAAATTCGATTTATTTCTCACACGGAAGACAATAAAAAATTGCAGCTTGAAGAATTGAACATCACATTTGCATAATTGAACCAAACAGTTAACTGAAGACGACAACTAATTAACAAAACAGTTAATAAGTGAGCACCACACTGCATGACATATAGAACATATACACTAGAGCAACAGATTGCATGGTAAAATTAGATAGCACAATTCACAAGAATTATTGAAGGAAAGGCAGGAGCAGCACACGCGACGGGTAAACCGAGCATGCTTAACCGGCATAGCTAGCAAATGGCAAGGTGCTCCTTCAAGATCCGGGGTTCGGCATGAATGGCAGCCATCGCGACCTCATCCGCGCGTGCGGCCGCGATTTGCTTCTCCGCTGCCAAATGCTCCTTGAGGTCCTGGCTATACTGCGTGCACCATGGCTTAGGCCGACGCTTATTTGGTGGAGGGGTCAGTGATTTGGGTGGAAGGTGTCGTGCTCACGCCGGCGATAGGGGCATGTGGGATGTGGAAGGAGGAGGAGGATGGGGGTCGGGTGTGGATTACGTGCCAGGTTAGGCGAGGTCGAGGAGCATGAAGGAGGGTCATCGGCGAGGAGGCGGCGATGCTGCAAGCAAGGAGTGAAGGTTTCAACTTGGAAAGGAAGGCGGAAAGAGGGGAAATGTGGCTTTTGGTAAGGCGCGGGGGGAGGTAGATATTTGCGGAAGCTGAAAATTTGGAATCGCTTCACCAAAAAAGCACGCATAAAGTGTAGCAGACACGATCCCTTATTCAGAATCGTATGCGATATGTGAACATCACAAACGATTCAGATAGCTTAACCTGTAGGTGTTGAGTTCGAACGTCAAAAATTTTGGTTCGAATTTCCACGATTCTGATGGTCATCCACGTCATTGCATAATTTGGGTACAAAAAGGAGACTAACTTCTTAATCGAGCAAGTTCAACAATTAAACAGAGCTAGCTGACCTAAACATTACTCTAACTAATTAAATACCGACGCTCTTAATTAAACAAAACAAAGAGTAGTACTACGGCTGGTGCTCGTCGATCTCCACCGCCGCCTCCATGTCCAGCTCGCGCCCGACGGTCTCCTAGGGAAGGGGCTCCATGGCATCAATTGCACCATACTCGGCAAGCATCTCGCCATCCGCGTCCGCCATATCTCTGGAAAAGGCTGCCATGAGCTGGGCGTGGCCGGACACCATGTTGGCTCTGGCAGGCTCCGTTGTGGCAAGGTATGCAGCGTAGGAACGGATGGCTGCTCGAACTCTCTCGGCGATTGCCAGCTCTTCGGCCGTGGGTTGCCGACCATTGTCGGAGAAGCTTCGTTCGATTTGTGCGGTGACCGCCACGACCTGGGTGTGGACGGCCTCTAGCAGGGCTAAGGCCGCCGCTGCAGAATGGACAGCTGCTGTGCCGCTCTCGCCAATTGCTATCCCCGAGGCAGATGCCGCTGCCGCCACTTGAGAAGCAACATCGGCCGTTTGGGCTGCCTTGGCCGCCCAGCGCAGACTGTGGTCGCCCTCACGAAGCTTGTTAGCACGCGCCTGGCGGCTGCAGCCGCACTCTCGGCGGAGTGGGCCACCGAAGTTGCCCTCACGACGTGGGTCCACGTCCCCATCTTTCACCGGCGACGAATGAACAGTGAAATGATATTTGGGGAGTGAGCTAGCTAGTGTGCTTGACACGCCGGCTGTGGACTGTAGTCGATGCACCTTCTCTTGTAAGGCATGGGCGTACTATACACCGACGATGCTCCAAGATATTTTGTGCTGCATCTCACACGGTTGGTGACAATAAACTGTGTGCGATCTACTTGATGCATTTATGCATTAATTGAGTTTTCAATGCATTTATGTGCATAATTCAAATTTGAACTACATGCACATGGTCCAGTGCATATAAATTGGTTGTAAAATCAAATTTGTGTCCTTGGGTGCATGCTTAGGTCCCATGCAAGAAATGGGAATGAATTTCGAACACCAGGGCACCGTTGATTGCCGGAAAAACATTGAGATGCCTGGTTTTTAAATTCTAGTAAATCCAAAACTCGTCTGAAATTCATGAAACTTGGCATGCTATCATGGAGCGGCATCAACATGCCATGGTACAAAATTTGTCCCATTTGGGGCAGGTTTGGGTATGTGCTTCTCACAAACCGAAGCTTCTCACAACAAGCATGATGGTTTTCGGTAGGGAACGTCCCACCTTTGGGGATGAAACGATATCCACTGCCTCTTATTGCTTTCAATATTTTTTCTCATGTCAACATAGAACAACAGGAGTGTTGTGTGAATTTTTTGGGGTTCGTTTGGACATTTTTATGCATTAACTGAGTTTTCAATGCATTTATGTGCATAATTCAAATTTGAACTACATGCACATGCTCCAGTCCATATAAATTGGTTGAAAAATCAAATCTGTGTCCTTGGGTGCATGCTTAGGTCCCATGCAAGAAATGGGAATGAATTTCGAACACCAGGGCACCGTTGATTGCCGACAAAACATTGAGATGCCTGGTTTTTAAATTTTACTAAATCCAAAACTCATCTGAAATTCATGAAACTTGGCATGCTATCATGGAGTGGCATCAACATGCCGTGGTACAAATTTTCTCCCATTTGGGGCATGTTTGGGTATATGCTTCTCACAAACCGGAGCTTCTCACAACAAGCATGATGATTTTCGGTAGGGAATGTCCCACCTTTGGGGATGAAACGATATCCACTGCCTCTTATTGCTTTCATTTTTTTTCTCATGTCAACATAGAACAACATGAGTGTTGTGTGAATTTTTGTGAATTTTTGTGATTTTTTGGGGTTTGTTTGGACATTTTTATGCATTAACTGAGTTTTTAATGCATTTATGTGCATAATTCAAATTTGAACTACATGCACATGCTCTAGTCCATATAAATTGGTTGAAAAATCAAATTTGTGTCCTTGGGTGCATGCTTAGGTCCCATGCAAGAAATGGGAATGAATTTCGAAAACCAGGGCACCGTTGATTGCCGGCAAAACATTGAGATGCCTGGTTTTTAAATTCTAGTAAATCCAAAACTAAATGCGAAATTCATGAAACTTGGCATGCTATCATGGAGCGGCATCAACATGCCGTGGTACAAACTTTGTCCCATTTGGGGCAGGTTTGGGTATATGCTTCTCACAAACCGGAGCTTCCCACAACAAGCATGATGGTTTTCGGTAGGGAACGTCCCACCTTTGGGGACAAAACGATATCCATTGCCTCTTATTGCTTTCAATTATTTTCTCGTGTCAACATAGAACAACATGAGTGTTGTGTGAATTTTTGTGATTTTTTGGGGTTCGTTTGCACATTTTTATGCATCAACTGAGTTTTCAATGCATATATGTGCATAATTCAAATTTTAACTATATGCACATGCTCCAGTCCATATAAATTGGTTGAAAAAACAAATATGTGTCCTTGGGTGCATGCTTAGGTCCCATGCAAGAAATGGGAATGAATTTCGAACATCAGAGCACCGTTGATTGCCGGCAAAACATTGAGATGCCTGGTTTTTAAATTCTTGTAAATCCAAAACTCGTCTAAAATTCATGAAACTTGGCATGCTATCATGGAGCGGCATCAACATGCCGTGGTACAAATTTTGTCCCATTTGGGGCAGGTTTGGGTATATGCTTCTCACAAACCAGAGCTTCTCACAACAAGCATGATGGTTTTCGGTAGGGAACGTCCTACCTTTGGGGACGAAACGATATCCATTGCCTCTTATTGCTTTCAATTTTTTCCTCGTGTCAACATAGAACAACAAGAGTGTTGTGTGAATTTTTGTGATTTTTCAGGGTTTGTCTGGACATTTTTATGCATTTACTGAGTTTTCAATGCATTTATGTGCATAATTCAAATTTGAACTACATGCACATGCTCCAGTGCATATAAATTGGTTGAAAAATCAAATATGTGTCCTTGGGTGCATGCTTAGGTCCCATGCAAGAAATGGGAATGAATTTCAAACACTGGGCACCATTGATTGCCGCAAAAACATTGAGATGCCTGGTTTTTAAATTCTAGTAAATCCAAAATTTTGTTAACCATTCACGTGACGCCATGTGTCTTGGTTTTAATGGCTCTAGGAGGTGTCGTGCGGACAGCTGCTTGACCTTGACTGAACGGGATTTCTGCAGCTCTTGATCGCAAATGATTTAGATAGAACACCCGTATGCAAAGTGAGAGCAGCGCAGGATTTGTGCATCCCTTCAACGCAAACGGTTGTTCTGGATGACCCGTGTGTAACCACGTACAAACAATTTGGTAAGATTTGCATGTGTCATATTGGGTATGTTGCCATTTGTCAAACTGGAAAGATTTACATTTTTTGATCTAGTAACGTTGCCATTTGTCAATCCTTGTAACACTGCGATTTGTCAAAATATGCAGCTAGAAATCATTAGCACTATGTAATTTTTGCAACTAAAATTTAGTAATTAAGCATAGATTTCATTCATAGATTAAGCATTCGTTCTTAATTAATACAAACAGTTCAACTCGATAGCTGAACCGACCAAACTTCTCCCCAATTGTTGCCAACCACGTACTGAAATAGCTAGTTCAACTATATATACTAGCTAATTTTAAGTACGTTGTACAGTTTGACCACACATCTATAGTCAGATGAACTAAACAAAATAGCCCCTAAATACTACTACTACTACTACTACCTCCACGGAGGGGCTTTGTGCTACTTCCGACAGCCTCTTCTCTGCCGAGCGCGCTCAGTGAGAAGTAGAGGAGGAGGAGCCTATCGATGAGCCGTAGAAATGCAATATGGTGCCTGCCGCTTTTGCACGTCCAGCGAAGCTCGCCAGCTTGAATGCCCACTGCCACTCCAGACGATCCCTCTCGAAGCGGCCGGACTGCTCGTAGGTCTCCTGATTCCTCGCCTCTGCGCCGGCATGGGCTGCGGCCACGGCTGCGGTAAGGCTCTTTGCATGCTCGACGAGGCGCTCCTCCTCCTCCCGCAGGAACTCGATGTAGCGCACAAGGTCGCTGACGCACGTGCGGTCCTCCACCTCCGCCTCCCTCGTTCGGGTGGCGGTTGCGGAGCTGGTGATCTTCCCGGCGGTCGACGGTGGGCTGGCGGCCACGGTGGCCGATGATGGGGTGGCGGCCACGACCACCACCTCACGCCTTCAGGCCACGATGGCAGAGCGGGTGATGGCCACGATGGCCGGTAGTGGGGTGGCGGCCACGACGGCCACCTCCCGCCTTCGGGCCACGGCGGCGGAGCGGGAGATGGCCCTGGCTTTCGACGGTGGTGTGGCGACAACGGCGGCCGGCAACAGCTGCCGACGGGCAGCGGCGGCGGAGCGTGTGGTGGGTGTTCCGCGCACACCCAACAGGGACGCCACACGCACTACACTATGCCGGGGACTGCGCCACCGCCGCGGTGTAGCCTCCCAGCTGGAGCTATCCTCTGATGGCGGCGGAGTGGCTGAGCGATGACGATGGAGCGGTGCCATTGGCGATTGTGGGAGAAGCAGACGAGATAAGCTACAGGGAGGGAGGGGAAAATGCGACGCAGGACTCGCCGGTCGTGAGGGTTTTTATAGCAGGCCGGTAAGCATTGGGATTTTGGGGGATTTCACCGAATCGGGCGGGAAGCTTGCGGGAACGAGCTCACCGATGTTTCATTGGCACCACCGTTTGGCCAAAAGAACGCCCCCGCGTGCTGCGCAAGCTTGCGCTGTAAGCCGTCTGCGACAGCGGGGTGACAAGACATGCGAGAGGAGGACGAGAGGACATGTACACATACAATTAATAAAAAAACGTTTGCGATTTAATTACCTACTATACCCCGTCCTGGTTTATAAGTAGGTTTTAACTAATAAAATACGAATGCATGTCGCCATAGATTACATCGTTGGAGCCGTATTTGAACATAGTTTCCAGCTATACAATTTTTGTAACATGCATTAACACTTTTTTGGTTAAATTTAAGGTTATAAACCAGCAGGCGTTTGCCTGCAACACACACGGCTTATTCCATCACAAACAACTCTGATGGATCAACTGTCTGGCAGGTATGCACACGCAACTCTAATAGGATTCGTGCTTGATGTCTCAGACATCGCTTGCACAGTTCGTCTTATTTGCCACGTATCACTGTGCCATCCTCTGCTCGCGTCCCTCGGCAAGCTCTGCTCGCCGTTAGGCACCGCAGCGCGCTGTGCTCACTGTTAGGCGCCACGACGCGCTTTGTCGCGTCCGTTGGCGCGCTCTGCTCGCGTCCGTCGGCGCACTTGGCTTGTGGATAGCTTTTCCTTGAGGCGATCGCGCAGCTCTGCTTTCGCGTCGCCAGCGCGACGCTTCGCCAGCGGTTGGGCGTGCGCACGATCACGTCGGGGCCCCCATATGCATGCGGTTGCGCCGCGCGCATTGCCACGTGATGCAGTTACGTGTGGCACGATGGAGTTACGAGCTGCAAATTAGAACTGCCATCAGGGCCTGCCGATATTCTGGGCCGTTCGGCTTCCCCTTTAATTCCACGGCCATTATAACCTTAGTCTCTTCATCCTTTCGATCGCGCCTCACAACACAACAAGCACACCCATGATGACACATAGAGAGGGGATGTCTGGCGGCGCTCCAATGGAGTTCGGCGAGCATAGAGTGGAGATCCACGCAAGGGAGACGGATCTCTCGGTGGTGTACACCATCGACCCAGCCATGGTGGACGACTACATCAACAACGTTGAGCAGTTGCTTGCTGGAGACAAGTACAAGGTGGTCGGCATCGACCTCCAGTACACCGTCGGTCGTCTCGGCATAGATCAGAAGGTTGCCGTCGCCCAGTTGTGCGTGCGCCATCATGTCCTCATCTACCACTACTGCATGGCCATAGAGCCTTGCGACCATTTCAACAGGTTTGTCAACATCACTGACTACAAGTTCACCATGATGGATACCACCAACGATGTAAAAGTGCTCAGTGTTATGGGCTTGGCCTGCAAGAACCTTGTCGAAATCCGTGACCACTACAGGGTCTAGGGCAGCACGAAGCAGGTCTCCCTGGTCGAACTTGCCTCGGCCATCATCGACCCCTACTACAAAAGGATGAAGCAGGATGCCCAGAGAACAAGTCCCGTATCCTGGAACGGGGCCTGGATGTGGCAACTGGATGAACCTTACCTCACGTTTGCGGCTAAGAGTGTGTACACATGCTACGAGATGCATAGGCGGATCGTTGACATGAGGAAGTGCCTCGTTACCCAAATCGACGAGCCCCGATCGAGCCACAAGCAGAGCAAGCATCACAAGAAGTAGATGACGATCAGATGATCGTTTATGCTAGTTAATCATGCATATAGTAGTTTACTTTATTGGTGTGTAAAAATGTCATGTGTGTAGTAGCCACCTATGTAATTATGCATGTAATAGTTTACTTTGGTGTGTGCAAATGCCATGGTTGTAGTAGCCACCTATGTAAGTGGATGCTTAATTTGGTTATGCAAGCATGTCCTTATAAGTGTGTGTGTGTGTGTGTGTGTGTGTGTGTGTGTGTGTGTGTGTTGTTCTGTATGCAATCCCATCGCATATCACTTACGTCTTATTAGAAGCAACCGTCTGTGTTATTATCGGTCTTCACACACATTTATGATTACAGACCTGTTTGCCGCGTATCACACACATCTTGTTAAGTTGAACCGTTTCTGTTCTCATGTCTCAACGCAAACAGTTCGTCCGAGTGAACCGCATGCCGTATATCACACACACCTTGATCTGGCTGACCGTTTCTTTTGTTTTGCCTAATCACAAACAGTTCATCCGAGTGAAATGTATGTTGTGTATCACACACGCCTTCATCTGGCTGCCCTTTTCTTTTGTTCCTCCTCATCGCAAACAGTTAATTGAACTAAACCATATGCCCTTCATCGCACACGCAACTAAAACCTGAACCGTGTTTGTTGCATCCGTCATCGCAAACGTTTTATGCATTTCTGACGGTTTCCATACAGCATCGTTTGCGATTATTGCATCGCACACAGTTTCTCGAAGGGTCTCTGATCGTAGTGTCGTGTTAGCAGCATCCTGCAGTAGTGAAAGTAAAGTACAAAACTAACCTATGGGAGTGAGTTAACCCAAGTTAACAAAAGATCCTATATTTACATTTAATCCTATGAGAGAGCAGAGAAATATCATGCACAAAGTTTCTCCTCCAAGCTCTGAAAGTAGGAGTTTCATTCCTGAAGACCTTTCCATTCCTCAAAATCCAAATGTTCCAAGAAGCCACAAACATCACTTCTGTGAAGAAAGGCTTGTTGAATTCCTTCTTGGCTACCAGAGCCAGCTGGTAAGTTGTCTGATGAGGCTGGCCAGCCCAATGAATTCCCAGATAATTCTAGACTCTCTGTATGATTTGTTGTATATGATGCAACCAGAAGGTTTTCTCAAACCTAAAGGTGCTAAAAATGTGCAAGCTCCAGCGATCCATCTATGGACTGGTACAAGCATCTCAGAGTTGGAATACATGCTTTGATGAATTGATCAAAGCATATAGTTTTATACAGACTTGCAGTGAAGGCTGTATTTACAAGAAAGTGAGTGGGAGCACTACAGCCTTTCTGATAAGTATATGTGAATGACATATTGTTGATCGAAAATGATGTAGAATTTTCTGGAAAGCATAAAGGAGTGTTTGAAAGGAGTTTTTCAAAGAAAGACCTCGGTAAAGTGATACGTCTCCAACGTATCTAAATTTTTTGATTGCTCCATGCTATATTATCTATTATTTTGGACTATATTGGGCTTTATTTTTCACTTTTATATTACTTTTGGGACTAACCTATTAACCGGAGGCCCATCCCAGAATTGCTGCTTTTTGCCTATTTCAGTATTTCGAAGAAACGGAATATAAAACGGAGTCCAAACGGAATGAAACCTTCGGGAACGTGATTTTCTCACCGAATATGATCCAGGAAACTTAGACCCTACGTCAAGAAAGCCACGAGGTAGGGGGGCGCGCCCCCACCCTCGTGGGCCCCACGAAGCTCCACCGACGTACTCCTTCCTCCTATATATACCTACGCACTTCAAACGATCGAATCACGGAGCCAAAGACCTAATTCCACCGCCGCAACCTTCTCGTACTCCACGAGATCCCATCTTAGGGCCTGTTCCGAGCTCACGGAAGGGAATCCACCACGGAGGGCTTCTACATCAACACCATAGCCCCTCCGATGAAGTGTGAGTAGTTTACCTCAGACCTTGGTCCATAGTTAGTAGCTAGATGGCTGCTTCTCTCTTTTGGATCTCTATACAATGTTCTCCCCCTCTCTCATGGAGATCTATTCGATGTAATCTTATTTTGCTGTGTGTTTGTTGAGACCGATGAATTGTGGGCTTATGATCAAGATTATCTATGAACAATATTTGAATCTTCTCTGAATTCTTTTATGTATGATTGGTTATCTTTGCAAGTCTCTTCGAATTATCAGTTTGGTTTGGCCTACTAGATTGGTTTTTCTTGCAATGGTAGAAGTGCTTAGCTTTGGGTTCAATCTTGCGGTGTCCTTTCCCAGTGACAGTAGGGGCAGCAAGTCATGTATTGTATTGTTGCCATCGAGGATAACAAGATTTGGTTTTTATCATATTGCATGAATTTATCCCTCTACATCATGTCATCTTGCTTAAGGCGTTACTCGCTTTTCATTAACTTAATACTCTAGATGCATGCTGGATAGCGGTCGATGAGTGGAGTAATAGTAGTAGATGCAGGCAGGAGTCGGTCTACTTGTTTCGGACATGATGCCTATATACATGATCATACCTAGATACTCTCATAACTATGCTCAATTCTGTCAATTGCTCAACAGTAATTCGTTCACCCACCGTAAAATACTTATGCTCTTGAGAGAAGCCACTAGTGAAACCTATGGCCCCGGGTCTATTCTCATCATATTAATCTTCCATCACTTTATTATTGCTTTGCTTTTACTTTGCTTTTTATTTTACTTTGCATCTTTATACCAAAAATACCAAAAATATTATCTATCATATCTATCAGATCTCACTCTCGTAAGTGACCGTGAAGGGATTGACAACCCCTATTTGCGTTGGTTGCGAGGAGTTATTTGCTTTGAGTAGGTACGAGGGACTCGCGCATGGCCTCCTACTAGATTGATACCTTGGTTCTCAAAAGCTGAGGGAAATACTTACGCTACTTTGCTGCATCACCCCTTCCTCTTTGGGGAAATCCAACACAGTGCTCAAGAGGTAGCAAGAAGGATTTCTAGCGCCGTTGCCGGTGACGTCTATGCAAAAGTCAACATACCAAGTACCCATCACAATCCCTTATCTCCCGCATTACATTATTTGCCATTTGCCTCTCGTTTTCCTCTCCCCCACTTCACCCTTGCCGTTTTATTCGCCCTCTCTTTTCGTTTGCCTTGATGTCTTACTTGGCCTGCTTTGCTCGCTTTGGTTGAAATAGTTGAATATTTATTCCTAAATAGAGAAGCTAAGATCTATGGATCCTCATCCACTTGCCAATCTTTTTAAGAGATCCAATTATTATGAACCAATTCCTAGTGATTTGGATGCACTAGATTATCTTTATAAGGTTTTGCCTGAAATCCGTAAAGTGACTCACGATAGATCTTTGAATAAAAAGCATGATTGCAATGATTCTATTATAAATTCTTTTGATGTCAATTGTGCTAATAAGATGCAAAACCCTAAGCTTGGGGATGCTAGTTTTGCTATGTCTACTACTTGTTGCAATGATCATGATTGGGGTGATTCTTCTTATGATCTTGAAAAATTATTTAAGCCCCATGATGAATATGAGATTGATAATATTGTTTGCAATAATATTGAAAGTGGGTTCGGAAGAGTGTCAACTTTAGATCCCACATATTTGGGGAATATTCAATCTTATGAAGTTTTTGATAAAAGTGGGTTTGGAGAGGTCATGACTTTAGTTAATGATAATCCCACTATTTTGGAAGAGTGTCAACTTTGCATGCACGTGGATCGTGTTGAAAATATACTTTGTGATAGCTATTTTGTTGAATTTGCCTATGATCCTACATGTAGTAATTATGAGAGAGGAAAATATGGTTGTAGACACTTTCATGCTACTAAATTATCTCTCGTTATGTTGAGATTGCTATTGTCTCTTTCCGCTTCCTTGCATATGCTAGTTTTTGCTTGCCTTGATTTGTTTGCCTATAAGATGCCTATGCATAGGAAGTATGTTAGACTTAGATGTGGTTGTCACATGTTTTATGATCTCTCTTTGTGCTTCAATTCTTGTCTTTTATATGAGCATCATTGAAATCTCAATGCCTAGCTAAAAAGGCTTTAAAGAAAAGCGCTTGTTGGGAGACAACCCAATATATTTCCTTTCTGTCGTTGAATAAATATTTGATCTAGCCTCTGGTTATATGTCTTTTTATGTTTTAATTAGTGTTTGTGCCAAGTTAAACCTATAGGATCTTCTTGGATGATAGTTATTTGATCTTGCTGAAAATTCCAGAAACTTTCTGTTCACGAAAATAATTGTTAAACATCACCAGAGCATGATAAAATATTGATTCCAATTTCTGATGATCAATAAACAAATTGTATAGGTCTTCCTATTTCTGCTGAATTTTTGGAGTTCCATAAGTTTGCGTTAGTTAAAGATTACTACAGACTGTTCTGTTTTTGACAGATTCTGTTTTTCGTGTGTTGTTTGCTTATTTTGATGAATCTATGGCTAGTAAAATAGTTTATAAACCATAGAGAAGTTGGAATACAGTAGGTTTAACACCAATATAAATAAATAGTGAGTTCATTACAGTACCTTGAAGTGGTCTTTTGTTTTCTTTCGCTAACGGAGCTCACGAGATTTCTGTTGAGTTTTGTGTTGTGAAGTTTTCAAGTTTTGGGTGAAATCTTTTGATGGATTATGGAACAAGAAGTGGCAAGAGCCTAAGCTTGGGGATGCCCATGGCACCCCCAAGTTAATCTAAGGACACCAAAAATTCAAAGCTTGGGGATGCTCCGGAAGGCATCCCCTCTTTCGTCTACTTCCATCGGTAAATTTACTTGGAGCTATATTTTTATTCACCACATGATATGTGTTTTGCTTGGAGCGTCTTGTATGATTTGAGTCTTTGTTTTTTAGTTTACCACAATCATACTTTCTGTACACATCTTTTGAGAGATCCATACATGAATTGGAATTTGTTAGAATACTCTATGTGCTTCACTTATATCTTTTGAGCTATATAGTTTTGCTCTAGTGCTTCACTTATATCTTTTAGAGCACGGTGGTGGATTTGTTTTATAGAAACTATTGAGCTCTCATGATTCACTTAGATTATTTTGAGAGTCTTTAATAGCATGGTAATTTGCTTAATAATCTTAATATGCTTGGTATTCAAGATTTGTAAAACTTTCTTTGAGTGCGATGAATACTAAGAAAAGTTTGATGCTTGATAATTGTTTTGAGATATGAAGATGGTGATATTAGAGTCATGCTAGTTGAGTAGTTGTGAATTTGAGAAATACTTGTGTTAAAGTTTGTGATTCCCGTAGCATGCACGTATGGTGAACCGTTATGTGATGAAGTCGGAGCATGATTTATTTATTGATTGTCTTCCTTATGAGTGGCGTTCGGAGACGAGCGATGGTCTTTTCCTACCAATCTACCCCCCTAGGAGCATGCGCGTAATACTTTGCTTTGATAACTTCTAGATTTTTTCAATAAGTATATGAGTTCTTTATGCCTAATGTTGAGTCCATTGATTATACACACTTTTCCTCCTTCCACCATTGCTAGCCTCTCTAATACCGCGCACTTTTCGCCAGTATCATACACCCACCATATACCTTCCTCAAAACAGCCACCATAACTACCTATCGTGGCATTTCCATAGCCATTCCGAGATATATTGCCATGCAACTTTCCAATTCCGCTTATTATGACACGCTCCATCATTGTCATATTGCTAGCATGATCATGTAGTTGACATCGTATTTGTGGCAAAGCCACCATTCACAATTCTTTCATACATGTCACTCTTGATTCATTGCATATCCCAAAGACAATCACGGAGGAATTCATATAGAGTCATATTTTGTTCTAAGTATCGAGTTGTAATTGTTGAGTTGTAAGAAAAATAAAAGTGTGATGATCATTATTTTTAGAGCATTGTCCCAAGTGAGGAAAGGATGATGGAGACTATGATTCCCCCATAAGTCGGGATGAGACTCTGGACGAAAAATAAAAAAAGAGAGAGAAAAGAGGCCATAAAAAAGAGAAAAGGCCCAAAAAAATGAGAGAAAAAGAGAGAAGGGACAATGTTACTATCCTTTTACCACACTTGTGCTTCAAAGTAGCACCATGATCTTCATGATAGAGAGTCTCTCATTTTGTCACTTTCATATACTAGTGGTAATTTTTCATTATAGAACTTGGCTTGTATATTCCAATGATGGGCTTCCTCAAATTGCCCTAGGTCTTCGTGAGCAAGCGAGTTGGATGCACACCCACTTAGTTTCTTTTTTTGAGCTTTCATATACTTATATCTCTAGTGCATCCGTTGCATGGCAATCCCTACTCACTCACATTGATATCTATTGATGGGCATCACCATAGCCCGTTGATACGCCTAGTTGATGTGAGACTATCTTCCCCTCTTTTTGTTTTCTCCACAACCACCATTCTATTTCACATATAGTGCTATATCCATGGCTCACGCTCATGTATTGCGTGAAGATTGAATTTTTTTTGAAAATTTCAAAAGTATGAAACAATTGCTTGGCTTGTCGTCGGGGTTGTGCATGATTTAAATACTTTGTGTGGTGAAGATAGAGCATAGCCAGACTATATAATTTTGTAGGGATAACTTTCTTTGGCCATGTTATTTTGAGAAGACATAATTGCTTTGTTATTATGCTTGAAGTATTATTATTTTTATGTCAATATTAAACTTTTGTCTTGAATCTTTCGGATCTGAATATTCATACAACAATTAAGAAGAATTACATTGAAATTATGCCAAGTAGCACTCCGCATCAAAAATTCTTTTTTATCATTTACCTACTCGAGGACGAGTAGGAATTAAGCTTGGGTATGCCTGATACGTCTCCAACGTATCTATAATTTTTGATCGCTCCATGCTATATTATCTGCTGTTTTGGACTATATTGGGCTTTATTTTTCACTTTTATATTACTTTTGGGACTAACCTATTAACCGGAGGCCCAGCCTGCACTGTTGTTTTTTGCCTATTTCAAAGGTGTTCAAGAAACGGAATATCAAACGGAGTCCAAACGGAATGAAACCTTCAGGAACGTGATTTTCTCAACGAATATGATCCAGGAGACTTGGACCCTACGTCAAGAAACCCACGAGGTGGGCACGAGGTAGGGGGGCGCGCCCACCCCCCTAGGGCGCGCCCCCACCCTCGTGGGCCCCACGAAGCTCCACCGACGTACTTCTTCCTCCTATATATACCTACGCACTTCAAATGATCGACACGGAGCCAAAACCTAATTCCACCGCCGCAACCTTCTGCACCACGAGATCCCATCTTGGGGCCTGTTAGGAGCTCACGGAAGGGGAATCCACCACGGAGGGCTTCTACATCAACATCATAGCCCCTCCGATGAAGTGTGAGTAGTTTACCTCAGACCTTGGGGTCCATAGTTAGTAGCTAGATGGCTTCTTCTCTCTTTTGGATCTCAATACAATGTTCTCCCCTCTCGTGGAGATCTATTCGATGTAATCTTCTTTTTTGCGGTGTGTTTGTTGAGACCGATGAATTGTGGGTTTATGATCAAGATTATCTATGAACAATATTTAAATCTTCTCTGAATTCTTTTATGTATGATTGGTTATCTTTGCAAGTCTCTTCGAATTATCATTTTGGTTTGGCCTACTAGATTGGTTTTTCTTGCAATGGGAGAAGTGCTTAGCTTTGGGTTCAATCTTGCGGTGTCCTTTCCCAGTGACAGTAGGGGCAACAAGGCACGTATTGTATTGTTGCCATCGAGGATAACAAGATGGTCTTTTTTACCATATTACATGAATTTATCCCTCTACATCATGTTATCTTGCTTAAGGCGTTACTCTGTTTTCATTAACTTAATACTCTAGATGCATGCTGGATAGCGGTCGATGAGTGGAGTAATAGTAGTAGATGCAGGTGAGTCGGTCTACTTGTTTCGGACGTGATGCCTATATACATGATCATACCTAGATACTCTCATAACTATGCTCAATTCTATCAATTGCTCAACAGTAATTCGTTCACCCACCGTAAAATACTTTTGCTCTTGAGAGAAGCCACTAGTGAAACCTATGGCCCCCGGGTCTATTCTCATCATATTAATCTTCCATCACTTTATTATTTCTTTGCTTTTACTTTGCTTTTTATTTTACTTTGCATCTTTATACCAAAAATACCAAAAATATTATCTATCATATCTATCAGATCTCACACTCGTAAGTGTCCGTGAAGGGATTGACAACCCCTATTCGCGTTGGTTGCGAGGAGTTATTTACTTTGTGTAGGTACGAGGGACTCGTGCGTGGCCTCCTACTGGATTGATACCTTGGTTCTCAAAAACTGAGGGAAATACTTACGCTACTTTGCTGCATCATCCCTTCCTCTTCGGGGAAATCCAATGCAGTGCTCAAGAGGTAGCATGAAGCTACTTACATATTGAGCATCGAGATCTAGATCAAGACGCTTGATAAGATTTTTCAATGAGTATATACCTTGAAAAGATTTTGAAGTAGTTCAAAATGGAACATTCAAAGGAGTTCTTGCCTGTGTTGCAAGGTGTGAAGTTGAGTAAGACTCAAAAGCCCGACTATGGCAGAAGATAGAGAGAGAATGAAAGTCATTCCCTATGCCTCAACCATAGGTTCTATAAAGTATGCCATGATGTGTACCAGACCTATTGTATACCTTAGCATGAGTTTGGCAAGGGAGTACAATAGTGATCTAGGAGTAGATCACTGGACATCGGTCAAAATTATCCTTAGAGGACTAAGGAAATATTTCTTGGTTATGGAGGTGATAAAATAGTTCGACGTAAAGAGTTACGTCGATGCAAGCTTTGACACCAATCTGGATGACTCTTAGTCTTGATCTGGATACATATTGATGAAGGAAATATGCCCTAGAGGCAATACTAAAGTTGTTATTTATATTTCCTTATATCATGATAAATTTTTATTATTCATGCTAGAATTGTATTAACCGGAAACTTAGTACATGTGTGAATACATAGACAAAACAGAATGTCCCTAGTATGCCTCTACTTGACTAGTTCGTTAGTCAAAGATGGTTAAGTTTCCTGACCATTGACATGTGTTGTCATTTGATGAACGGGATCACATCATAAGAGAATGATGTGATGGACAAGACCCATCCGTTAGCTTAGCATAATGATCGTTTAGTTTTATTGCTATTACTTTCTTCATGACTTATACATGTTCCTCTGACTATGAGATTATGCAACTCCCGAATAGCGGAGGAAGACCTTGTGTGCTATCAAACGTCACAACGTAACTGGGTGATTATAAAGATGCTCTACAGGTGTCTCTGATGGTGTTTGTTGAGTTGGCATAGATCGAGATTAGGATTTGTCACTCCGTGTATCGGAGAGGTATCTCTGGGCCCTCTCGGTAATGCACGTCACTATAAGCCTTGCAAGCAATGTGACTAATGAGTTAGTTATGGGATGATGCATTACATAACGAGTAAAGAGACTTGCTTAGAATTTAGATTGAACTAGGTATGAGGATACCAACAATCGAATCTCGGGCAAGTAACATACCGATGACAAAGGGAATGACGTATGTTGTTATGTGGTTTGACCGATAAAGATCTTCGTAGAATATGTAGGAGACAATATGAGCATACACGTTCCGCTATTGGTTATTGACCGGAGATGTGTCTCGGTCATTTGTACATAGTTCTCGAACCCGTAGGGTCCGCACGCTTAACGTTCGATGACGATTTGTATTATGAGTTATGTGATATGATGACCGAAGTTTGTTCGGAGTCCCGGATGAGCTAACAGACATGATGAGGAGTCTCAAAATGGTCGATAGGTAAAGATTCATATATTGCAAGGTTGCATTTGGACATTCGGACATTTTTCCGCAGTACCGGGAGGTTATCGGAACCCCCCGGGGAAGTTAATGGGCCTTAGTGGGCTTTAGTGGAGAGAGGGAAGAAGGGCCACGAGGTGGCGCGCGCCTTCCCCCTGCCCAAACCGAATTGGACAAGGGGTGGGGTTGCGGCCCCCTCCTTCGTTCTCCTTCTCCCCTCCTTCCTTTCCCTTCGGTGGAAGACAGGACAGGGGGGGGGGGGCGAATCCTACTTGGACTAGGAGTCCAAGTAGGACTCCCCATTGGCGCGCCCTACCTGGCCGACCTCCTCTCTCCCTCCCTTCTTTATATACGTGGCCAGTGGCACCCCAATAGCACGACAGACAATCTCTTAGCCGTGTGCGGTGCCCCCCTCCATAGTTTACCACCTCGGTCATATCGTCGTAGTGCTTAGGCGAAGCCTTGCGCCGGTAACTTCATCATCACCGTCACCACGCCATCATACTGACGGAACTCTCCCTCGTCCTCAACTGGATCGAGAGCTCGAGGGACGTCATCGTGCTGAACATGTGCTGAACACGGAGGTGCCGTCCGTTCGGTACTTGGATCTGTTGGATCGTGAAGACGTTCGACTACATCAACCGCATTACTAAACGCTTCTGCTTTCAGTCTACGAGCGTACGTGGACACACTCCCCCCGCTCGTTTCTATGCTTCTACTAGATAGATCTTGCATGATCGTAGGAATTTTTTTGAGATACTACGTTCCCCAACAGTGGCATCCGAGCCAGGTCTATGCGTAGATGTTATATGCACGAGTAGAACATAAAGAGTTGTGGGCAATAATAGTCATACTGCTTACCAGCAACGTCTTGATTTGGCAGTATTGTTGGGTGAAGCGGCCCGGACCGACATTACATGACCGCGTTCATGAGACTGGTTCTACCGATGTGCTTCACACACAGGTGGCTAGCGGGTGTCAATTTCTCCAACTTTAGTTGAATCAAGTTTGACTACGCCCGGTCCTTGTTGAAGGTTAAAACAACACGATTTAAAAATCGTTGTGGTTTTGATGCGTAGGTAAGAACGGTTCTTGCTAGAAGCCCGTAGCAGCCACGTAAAACTTGCAACAACAAAGCAGAGGACATCTAACTTGTTTTTGCAGGGCATATTGTGATGTGATATGGTCAAGACGTGATGAGATATAAATTGTTGTATGAGATATCATGTTTTGTAAAAGTTATCGGCAACTGGCATGAGCCTTAGGGTTGTCGCTTTATTGTATGAAATGCAATCGCCATGTAATTGCTTTACTTTATCACTAAGCGATAGCGATAGTCGTAGAAGCAATAGTTGGCAAGACGACAACGACGCTACGATGGAGATCAAGGTGTCAAGCCAGTGACGATGGAGATCATGACGGTGCTTTGGAGATGGAGATCAAAGGAACAAGATGATGATGGCCATATCATGTCACATATTTTGATTGTGTGTGATTTTTATTCTTTATGCATCTTATTTTGCTTAGTACGACGGTAGCATTAGATGATCCCTCACTAAATTTCAAGGTATAAGTGTTCTCCCTGAGTATGAACCATTGCTACAGTTCGTCGTGCCGAGACACAATGTGATGATCGGGTGTGATAAGCTCTACGTTCACATACAACGGGTGCAAGCCAGTTTTGCACGTGCAGAATACTCGGGTTAAACTTGACGAGCCTAGCATATGCAGATATGGCCTTGGAACACTGAGACCGGAAGGTCGAACGTGAATCATATAGTAGATATGATCAACATAGAGATGTTCACCATTGAAAACTACTCCATCTCACGTGATGATCAGACATGGTTTAGTTGATATAGATCACGTGATCATTTAGATGACTAGAGGGATGTCCATCTAAGTGAAGTTCTTAAGTAATATGATTAATTGAACTTTAATTTATCATGAACTTAGTCCTGATTGTATTTGCATATCTATGTTGTATATCACTAGCTCGCGTTGTAGCTCCCCTATGTTTTTGATATGTTCCTAGAGAAAACTAAGTTGAAAGCTGATAGTAGCAATGATACGAACTGGGTCCGTGATCTGAGGATTATCCTCGTTGCTGCACAGAAGAATTATGTCCTTAATGCACCGCTAGGTGACAGACCTATTGCAGGAGCAGATGCCAACATTATGAATGTTTGAGAAGCTCGGTATGATGACTACTTGATAGTTTAGTGCACCATGCTTTACGGCTTAGAACCGGGACTTCAAAAACGTTTTGAATGCCATGGAGCATATAAGATGTTCCAAGAGCTGAAATTGGCATTTCAGACTCATGCCCGTGTTAAGAGGTATGAGACCTCTGACAAGTACTTTGCCTACAAGATGGAGGAGTATAGCTCAACCAGTGTGCGTGTGCTCAGAATGTCTGAGTACTACAATCGCTTGAATCAAGTGGGAGTTAATCTTCCAGATAAGATAGTGACTGACAGAGTTCTCTAGTCACTATTACCAAGTTACCGGAACTTCATGATGAACTATAATATGCAAGGGATGACGAAAAACGATTCCCGAGCTCTTCGCGATGCTGAAATTGGCGAAGGTAGAAATCAAGAAAAGCATCAATTGTTGATGGTTGAAAAGACCACTAGTTTCAAGTAAAAGGGAAAGGGAAAGAAATGGAACTTCAAGAAGAATTGCAAGCAAGTTGCCACTCCCATGAAGAAGCCCAAAGCTAGACCCAAGCCTGAAACTGAGTGCTTCTACTACAAAGGAAATGATCACTGGAAGCGGAACTGCCCCAAATACTTGGCGGATAAGAAGGATGGCAAAGTGAACAAAAGTATATATGATATACATGTTATTGATGTGTACTATACTAGTGTTCATAGTAGCCCCTGGGTATTTGATACCAGTTTAGTTTCTATGATTAGTAACTCGAAACAGGAGTTACAAAATGAACAAAGACTAGTTGAGGGCGAGGTGAAGGTGTGTGTTGGAAATAACTCCAAGGTTGATAATATCACCATCGCATACTCCCTCTACCTTCGGGATTAGTATTCGAACTACATAAATGTTATTTGGTGTTTGCATTGAGCATAAATATGATTGGATCATGTTTATTGCAATACGGTTATTCATTTAAGTCAGAGAATAATTGTTGTTCTGTTTACATGAATAAAACCTTCTATGGTCTTATATCCAATGTAAATGGTTTACTGAATCACATAATATTGATGCCAAAATATGCAAAGTTAATAATGATAGTGCAACTTATTTGTGGCACTGTCGTTTAGGTCATATTGGTGTAAAGCGCATGAAGAAACTCCATGCTGATGGGCTTTTGGAATCACTTGATGCTTGCGAACCATGCCTCATGGGCAAGATGACTAAGACTACGTTCTCCTAACAATGGAGCGAGCCAGCGACTTGTTGGAAATAATACATACCGATGTATGCGGTCCGATGAGTGTTGAGGCTCATGGGCGGTATCTCGTTATCTTCTGACCTTCACAGATGATTTGAGCAGATATGGGTATATCTACTTACTGAAACATAAGTCTGAAACATTTAAAAAGTTCAAAGAATTTCAGAGTAAAGTGGAAAATCATCGTAACAAGAAAAATAAAGTTTCTACGATCTGATCGTGGAGGTGAATATTTGAGTTATGAGTTTGGTATTCATTTGAAACAATGTGGAATAGTTTCACAACTCACGCCACCTGGAACACCATAGCGTAATAGTGTGTCCGAATGTCGTAATCGTACTTTATTAGATATGGTGCGATCTATGATGTCTCTTACCGATTTACCACTATTGTTTTGGGGTTATGCATTAGAGACAACTACATTCACGTTAAATAGGGCACCATCTAAATCCGTTGAGACGTCACCATATGAACTGTGGTTTGGCAAGAAACCTAAGCTGTCGTTTCTTAAAGTTTGGGGCTGCGATGCTTATGTGAAAAAGCTTCAACCTGATAAGCTCGAACCCAAATCGGAGAAATGTGTCTTCATAGGATACCCAAAACAAACTGTTGTGTACACCTTCTAGATCTTTGTTGCTAAGAATGTATCCTTTCTAGAGAAGGAGTTTCTCTCGAAAGAAGTGAGTGGGAGGAAAGTAGAACTTGATGAGGTAGTTGTACCTTCTCCCGAATTGCAAAGCAGTTCATCACAGAAATTAGTTCCAGTGATTCCTGTCGTGGTTCTATGCCTGACAGTAGAATGAGGGGTAGGTATGAGGAGGCAAGATCCTAGCTATGACGAAGTTGTACACACAAGATTTATGAGTTCAGGCCCCTCACGGTGGAGGTAACAACCCTACGTCTCGGTGCTCGGGAGCTCGGTCGATTGGATTATGAGTGTGTAGTTACAGGGGGTGCGAACCCTTGTCCCTGAAGAGGGGGGTGGCTTATATAGAGTTAGCCAGACCCCTCCCGCCCTCAGTTACACATGGTTTAAGGTACATTAAGATGGAGCGTTTCTCATAACACCAGTAATAAAGATACATAAATGACTGTTAAGTCTTCAGAGTAAACACCCGACCGTTGCTGTTCAGGATGGCTTTAGGCCTTCTGGTCGTCGAGTGACTGTTGCTATGGTCGAGTGAAATTGAATCTTCCGAGTGGAATGCTTCTGGCCGAGTGGATGATGCTATCCCTCGAATGCTTCTGACTTTAAGGTAATGTTCTTGGGGAGGGTGTCTAGGTCAGGCCTATGACCCTACCCTAGGTACATATTGCCATCATTAGCCCCCGAATGGTTCAGTGTTCGAGTGGAAAAAAGGAGTTGAAGTTGCTTCCGACTCAATTGTACGCTGCGGAAGTGTCCTTTGGTCTGATGAACTATGTGCCAACTTTGACTTCATTTGTAGTCGCCTTGATCCATTCCAAAACAGTCGAGTGAACTTCGCTGATAAGCCTCGAGTGCCGATATGGAGGAGAAATCTTTGGCGCGATTGTCTGCTCTGACATTCCCGGATCTTCAGGGATTCGAATTTTGGGGGAAGCACGCGGGACAGAGCGGGCCGCAGTAATCGGAGTGGATAAAGCACGACGCCTCGATCTCCGCGCCACCTTTTTCGCCATGTATCAATCGTGCGACAGTTGCGGGATTTGACAGGATTGCCCCGGCCCAGCGGCCAGTCACTCGGGAGTGAGCTCATATAAGGTGAAGGGGCTGGGGAATTTTGCACAGTGCTTCACATTTCCTTCTTCTTCCTCCTCTGCCTCTCCTCCGCAAACGCTCCCACTCTCGACGCCGCCGCCCACCTGCGCACACCTTGCTGCGATGGCGAAGGACAAGACGGCGGGGCTCGAGCGCGCGAAGAAAGCAGCGACGAAGAGCAAAGGCAAGAAGACGAGTAGGGGCAGATCGTCTTCGAGATCCACTCTGCCATGCGGTTGGGTCCAAGGCGATTGGATCCAGTCCATGATTGGGCTGGAGGGCCCGCAAGATCTGGCCGAGAGCGGGCTGATCGAGCATGGCTCTTGGAGGCGCCCGGGGGACGAGACTGAGCCGCGACCTCAGGAGGGTGAGTGCGTCTTACTCGCCACCCATGTCGACCGTGGTTTCTCTTTGCCCCCACATCCCTTTTTCCATGCCTTTATGAACTTATTCGGGGCTCAACTCCACCATTTCTCTCCCAACACGATCATAAACCTTGCTGCCTTTGTCTCTATGTGCGAGAATTTCATAGGCTGTCGACCACACTGGGGTCTGTTCAAACACATCTTCACATGCCGCTCGCAAACCGTGAAAAAAGCCAATCCGAGTGACGAGAGAACCCAGGTGATCCAAATGTGTGTGTGTGTGCGTGTGTGGGGGGGGGTTAGGTATCCAGATGAGGGGGAAGAGTGCTTTTCCAGCGATGACCCTTCCCGACTCAGTTAGAGGGTGGCAGTCGACTTGGTTTTATTGCAAAGACAAGTCGACACCTGGTCATTCGACTGGTCTCCCGCCCTTTTTCTTAGAGCGAGTTCAGAAACCCACTTCCTTGAGAGTGACTCCAGCAGAGAAGGTGGAGGTGACCATGTTGATGGAACGAGTAGTTCAGTTGATTCATGAGGGTGTGACTGGCATGGATCTACTCGAGGTATTCCTCAGTCGATGCATCCAGCCTCTCCAGGCTCGCGATCACTCCATGTGAATGTACTCGGGGATTGAAGACTCCACTGGGATCCACCCGGAGGACGTTGATGAGAAGACGGTGGCGCAGTGGGTGCAAAGCATCACATGAAACAAGGATAATCCTAGGGGATCCCGAAGGGTTTTGCCATTCGACGCCAACAATCAACCAGACAAGGTCTATTCTTTATTTCCGAGTGTTTTTCATTCTAATTTGCAGTTGCTTATTGTGTTGTCCATCCTTTGATCACCTCTTTTGCTTCGCAGATTTACACGGAGACGTACTCGATGCCGAACGGAGAGCAAGAGCAGTACGAGGAAGGAGAAGAAAGCGGAGGTGAAAGCATGGACTGGCAATCTGATGGAGAAGAGGAGGAGGATGAAAGTGAGGACCCGAGTAGTGACGAGGAAGTCGAGTCACCACCTCGCCCCGAAGGACGTACCAAGCATAAGCATGACCCAGCAAGCCTCCGGGGCAAAGCAGTTCCTCCGACTGGGCAAACTTCCAAGCGTCCTCGGACCTCTTCCCCAGTGTCGACTGAAAAGGCTCTGAAGCAGCCCAAAGTTGCAGCATCGAAACCTCGGAAGGCTCTACCTAAGATCAAGATTGACATCCCCGTCGCTTCTGCGTAAGTGTCTTGCCCTCACTTTTTGCCCAAGGATTTGTGCTGTTGACTCTTATCTTGATTCAACCGAGTGCATCTTGAAACTGCAGAGCTGCTTCTTCTCGGACTTTTGCTTACAGGAACAATGACGAGGAAATGGAAGACACAGTCACTTCTCACCCGCGTATGACTTTTGTAATCTTGGCGTTGCTCTCTCAACCATTTAGTCAGTCAACTGAATTCCGGCGATTGATTCTTTTGCAGCTCCTCCCAATGTCATTGATCTTCCAGACGACGACGAGGATGTGCCGCTGAGGCCCATGGGAAGGAGGAGCAGGAAGACATCAACAGGCAAGGTGCCCCAGTAGATGCCAGAGACTGAGCCGGTGATCCAGGAGACCGGCGGTGCCAACCGGGCTTCTGTGACTTTTGCTGTACCATTGTCGAGTGCCCATCCATCAGCGTTGACTGCCTAGACTCCAGTCGATCCCCCGTCTGCACTCTTCACTGCGCATCACGTCCCGGAGGACCAAGTGGGTGCTGCCAAGGAAGCTATACGCCAGGCAGGCCTCATGATGGAGCAGATGAAGGTGGTTTGGGAGGCCAGTCAAGCTGCTTATGATGCCAGCTCAACTCTCCAAAGCAATGTCCAGGTTGGTTGACTACTGACTGATCTTTTATCTTGTCGCTTGTTCTGTTAGGATATGCTATCTGAAAACTTTCCTTGTGCATCACTTCGTCAGTCTGTGCGTTTGTAAACCCACTGGGTGTTTTAACTTATTGCGGAATAGTTTTGCTTCTTGAGTCGACTAGGTTGTGCCGATTGACTTTGAACCAGCGGGGGGCACGCTGAGTGCACCCACTGGGTGTAGTCCCCGAGACCATAGGTGACTGCTGGTAGTCGGTTATGGTATGAGAATCAGAATTTTCTCACCCGGTCTGAACGGATCACGTCGAGTGGAACCTGAACCAGTGGGGGCACGCTGAGTGCACCCACTGGGTGTAGTCCCCGAGACCGTAGTCGACTGCGGGTAGTCGACTGCGGTCTGAGAACAACTTTCCTATATATATATATATATATATAGGGAAAATCCATCCTACCACCCGGTGGTAGTTACCCCACATGTCTCATATACTACCATGTGGTACTATATATACAATTTTATTATTTTAAATATGTTCATATAATATATCTAAGATATTTCAAAGCAAGTTACATGAAAAAAATTGCATATAAGCCCATAGTTTTTTTTATTTGTGAAATACGTACTGGGCCCGGATGGACCATGTCGAGTGGAAACTGGACCAGTGGGGGCACGCTAAGTGCACCCACTGGGTGTAGTCCCCGAGACTACTGTTGGATGTTTGATTCGGCAGTAGTCTTAGAACTTGTTGAATTTGTCACTCTATTGTTCTGAAGTAACCAATCATCTCATCTGTCGACTGACCATCCTTTGACCACAAAAATCTTGTGAACTTGGAGCTCATTTTGCTGACCTAGAGCAGAAGCAGATTCAGCTCAATCTTGACTTGGAGTTGGCCAGGATGAACTTGCAGAAGGCCAAGGATGAAGCCGCTGGTACTGAGTCGACTGATTTATTTCTGAACTGAATGTTATTTACTTTCTCTAGACCAAGTGTTATTTCTTTCAGAAAGAATGAAACAGGCTCTGGAGAAGAAGGATCATGATCTTGCAGCTGCGCAGAAAGCAGCAGAAGAAAAAACCACACTAGCCGACCAGAAGCTTGCTTCAGTCGGTGAGCTAGAGGAAGAGAACGCCAAGCTGAAGACTGCCCTGGATGAAGCCAACAAGGAAGCGAATCATCTGAAGAAGGGCAAGAGGGCCTTGTCCGACAAAGTAGAGGACATTGCCCGCGAAAGAGATGAGATGGAGCATTATCTGGGGGGACTCGCCAAGAAGCTATTCGTTATGCTTGAAGGTGCTTTTCTTTGTCCGACTGACTTGTTGCTGTCGACTGGATTTATAGCTTTTGACTCATCATTGTATTGCGTGTGCAGAATTTTGCCAGAAGTTCGAGGAAGAGATTGGGAGAATCGAGACAAGCTTGGACCCCATCCTCTCTCCTGTTAAGGATGAAGCAGCCATGAACGTGCTCCGACTCGAATCTCGTGTCGCTGGCGTTGTCGACTACCTTGCTCGGCTGAAAGTTGCGGTGTCGCGAATCGACACAACGCTCTGGCCAGAGGCAACACTCCAAAATGATCTCGAGTCTCTGATGGCTCGACTCAATGAGGTCCCTGGTCGAGTGCAGGAATGGAAGAAGTCTTCTGCTCGATGTGGTGCTGACGTGGCTGTGTCTCTGGTGCGTGTCCATTGCAAGGAAGCTCGAGAAGAGAAGCTGGCGGCGATCAAGGTTCCCAATACCAAAAAGCACGACTTCCAATCTTTCATGGAAACCTTCATCGCTGCTGCCCCTCGGATTGCTGATGGAATCGACCTAGACGAGTTCATCGAACCTGCTAGCCCTCCTCCTGCGGAGTGAAAAACTTGATGCCACACCTTAAATTTGCCTCGGAATGCCGAGTGATTTTGTAAACGTTAAACTCCTTTGGGCCTGATGCCGAGTACTTTAATCCGTGATTTGGAACTTCGCGAGATCTATCTGACCTTGGTCTTTCTTTCAATATGCTTGTGTTTGTCTTCAAGTGGAACTCGCTCCTTCACTAGGAATAGCCATGGCTCATAGGAGAAGGTCACAGTCGACCTTTACCTCGTCGTCCTTGCGGATCGGGATGGAGTGCACATTATACTTGTGGCGCAACTCTGAGGAGAAGGTCGCAGACGACCTGTACCTCGTCGTACTTGCGGATCAGGATGGAGCGCACATTATACTTGTGGTGCAGCTCTGAGGAGAAGGTCGCATACGACCTGTACCTCGTCGTCCTTGCGGATCGGGATGGAGCGCACATTATACTTATGGCGCAGCTCTGAGGAGAAGGTCGCAAACGAACTGTACCTCGTCGTCCTTGCGGATTAAGATGGATAGTTCCCGAGCGAGAAGATCGGTCCTCACTCGGAACGTGTCTTCAACTTAGGCGAGTACGGGACTGCAGCTAAGCCCCCGAGTGAGAGGGTTGCTCTTCACTCGGTAGGATTTCTTCAAACTTAGGCGAGTACTGGATTGCAGCTAAGCCCCCGAGTGAGAGGGTTGCTCTTCACTCAATGGGATTTTCTCAAACTTAGGCGAGTACTGGACTGTAGCTAAGCCCCCGAGTGAGAAGGTTGCTCTTCACTCGGTGGGATTTTCTCAAACTTAGGCGAGTACGGGACTGCAGCTAAGCCCCCGAGTGAGAAGGTTGCTCTTCACTCGGTGGGATTTTCTCAAACTTAGGCGAGTACTGGACTACAGCTAAGCCCCCGAGTGAGAGGGTTGCTCTTCACTCGATAGGATTTCCTCAAACTTAGGCGAGTACTGGACTGCAGCTAAGCCCCCAAGTGAGAGGGTTGCTCTTCACTCCGTGGGATTTTCTCAAACTTAGGCGAGTACTGGACTGCAGCTAAGCCCCAAGTGAGAGGGTTGCTCTTCACTCCGTGGGATTTTCTCAAACTTAGGCGAGTACTGGATTGCAGCTAAGCCCCCGAGTGAGAGGGTTGCTCTTCACTCGGTGGGATTTTCTCAAACTTAGGCGAGTACTGGACTGCAGCTAAGCCCCCGGGTGAGAGGGTTGCTCTTTACTCGGTGGGATTTTCTCAAACTTAGGCGAGTACTGGACTGCAGCTAAGCCCCTGAGTGAGAAGGTTGCTCTTCACTCGGTGGGGTTTTCTCAAACTTAGGCGAGTACGGGACTGCAGCTAAGCCCCCGAATGAGAGGGTTTCTCTTTACTCGGTGGGATTTTCTCAAACTTAGGCGAGTACTGGACTGCAGCTAAGCCCCCGAGTGAGAAGGTTGCTCTTCACTCGATGGGATTTTCTCAAACTTAGGTGAGTACTGGACTGCAGCTAAGCCCCCGAGTGAGAGGGTTGCTCTTCACTCGGTAGGATTTCTTGAAACTTAGGCGAGTACTGGACTACAGCTAAGCCCCCGAGTGAGAGGGTTGCTCTTCACTCGGTGGGATTTTCTCAAACTTAGGCGGGTACTAGACTGCAACTAAGCCCTGAGTGAGAGGGTTGCTCTTCACTCGGTGGGATTTTCTCAAACTTAGGAGAGTACTGGACTGCAGCTAAGCCCCCGAGTGAGAGGGTTGCTCTTCACTTGGTGGGATTTTCTCAAACTTAGGCAAGTACTGGACTGCAGATAAGCCCCCGAGTGAGAGGGTTGCTCTTCACTCGGTGGGATTTTCTCAAACTTAGGCGAAACGGATTCGCAGCTAAGCCCCCGAGTGAGAGGATTGCTCCCCACTCGGTAGGATTTTCTTTTTTGGATCTTAGGCGAAGCGGATTCGCAGCTAAGACACCCGCTGGGGGATTTAGAACACATAAAAAGGAACAACAATCATTTAGGAGACTGTGAAACTGTGTCTTTGATAATAAAACTAGGAAGTATTTCTTATTACATCTCGACAGTCTGAATGCTTAAGTATAAAAGGGGCGAAGCATCTCCGCATTCCAAGCGCGTGGCTCGTCTTTATTGTGTTCCACATTGTAGAGGCGATATGCTCCGTTGTGGAGCACTTTGGTGATAATGAAGGGGCCTTCCCAAGCAGGAGCGAGCTTGTGTGGTCGCTGCTGATCCACTCGAAGAACCAAGTCCCCCTCTTGAAATGCTCGACCTCTCATGTTTCGGGCGTGGAATCGACGAAGATCTTGCTGATAGATGGTCGACCAGATCAGAGCCATCTCTCTTTCCTCTTCCAGGAGATCAATTGCATCTTTCCGAGCCTGTTCTACTTCATCTTCTGAGAAAATCTCGACTCGGGGTGCGTTGTGAAGTAAGTTACTTGGAAGCACAGCTTTAGCTCCATAAACCAAGAAGAATGGGGTTCGACCAGTTGACCGATTAGGAGTTGTCCTCAATCCCCAAAGCACTGAAGGAAGTTCATCGGCCCAAGCGCCTGCTACATGCTTCAGGTCCCGCATCAATCGGGGTTTCAGTCCTTCGAGAATCAATCCGTTTGCTCTTTCAGCCTGCCCATTGACTGGGGATGGGCGACTGAAGCATAGTCGACCCGAGTGCCCTGGGAAGCGCAGAAGGCTCTAAACTCATCAGAATCAAAGTTCGACCCATTATCTGTAATGATGCTGTGCGGAACTCCATATCTGAATGTTAACTCTTTGATGAAGCTGACAGTAGTAATTGCTTCGAGGTTTTTGATGGGCTTGGCCTCGATCCATTTGGTGAACTTGTCGACTGCTACGAGCACATGGGTGAAGCCACTCCTTCCAGTCCTCAGCGGGCCAACCATATCCAAACCCCAAATAGCAAATGGCCAGACGAGTGGAATGGTCTTCAATGCTGAAGCGGGTTTGTGGGACATGTTGGAGTAGAACTGGCATCCTCACAATTGTCGACTATTTCTTTTGCCATCTCATTGGCGTGTGGCCAGTAAAATCCGGCTCGGTATGCTTTGGCCATGATGGTCCTGGAAGATGCATGGTGACCACAGGTCCCCGAGTGGATCTCATTAAGGATCACTCGACCTTCTTTTGGAGTAATGCACTTCTGAGCGACTCCAGTAACACTTTCTCTGTAAAGCTGTCCACCCATCACTGTGAAGGCTTTGGATCGACAGACGATCTAATGGGCCTCTTCTTCATCCTCCGGGAGCTCTCTTCTGAGAATATATGCGATATATGGCACTGTCCAATCGGGAGTAATGACCAAGACTTCCATGATCAAGTCGACCACAGCTGGGATTTCAACTTCAGTCGGATTAGTGAGGCTCTTAGGCCGCGGGGGCTCTTCTGTGAAGGGATCCTCTTGAACTGATGGCGAGTGAAGATGCTCCAAGAATACATTGCTGGGAATGGGATCTCTCTTGGAACCTATCTTTGCCAAGTCATCAGCTGCTTGATTTTTCAGTCGGGGTATATGGTGAAGCTCTAACCCCTCAAACTTCTTTTCCAACTTTCTTACTACATTGAAATAACCGTTCATGGCAGGACTCCTCACGTCCCATTCCTTCATCACTTGATTGACCACCAAATCTGAGTCACCGTAGACCATCAGGCGTCGGACGCCGAGTGAAATGGTCATTCGCAACCCATACAAAAGTGCTTCGTACTCAGCTTCGTTATTGGAGGAGTCAAAGTGAATCTAGAGCACATAACTGAGCTTGTCGCCTCGTGGAGATACCAGGACTACTCCAACACATGAACCATTCAACATCTTGGATCCGTCGAAAAATATAGTAAAATGTTCCGACTGAACCTGAGTCGGCAGCTGTTGTTCAATCCACCCGACGAGGAAATCTGCTATTGCCTGAGATTTGATTGCTTTCTTTGCTTCAAATTTGATATCCAGCCGGAGGAGTTCAATCGCCCATTTAGCCACTCGACCAGTTGCGTCTCTGTTATTAAATATCTCTGACAATGGAGCGTCGCTGACGACTGTAATTGAATGATCTAAGAAATAATGTGCAACCTTCTTTGTGGTCAAGTAAATCCCATAGACAAGCTTCTGATAATGCGGGTATCTTTGCTTGGATGGGGTTAAAACTTCAGAAATATAGTACACTAGGCGCTGAATCTTGTAAGCTTTGCCTTCCTCTTCCCGCTCGACCGTGAGTACTGTACTGACAACTTGTCCAGTGGCTGCAATATAAAGCAGAAGAGGCTCTTTACTGATTGGAGCAGCAAGCACCGGCTGGGTGGAAAGCAGGGTTTTCAGTTCTGCAAACGCTGCGTCAGCTTCAGGAGTCCACTCAAACTTGTCAGCTTTCTTCATCAGTCGTTAAAGAGGCAATGCCTTTTCACCGAGTCGAGAGATGAATCGACTCAGAGCGGCCAAACAACCAGTAAATTTCCGAACGTTGTGTATACGCACGGGGCGTTTCATTCGGAGAATGGCCCCAACCTTCTCTAGGTTGGCATCGATCCCACGTTCAGAAACGAGGAAACTGAGTAACTTGCCTACCGGAACTCCAAATGTACATTTCGACGGATTGAGCTTGATATCATATCTCCTTAGATTTTCAAAGGTTTCAGCGAGATCAGTCAGCAGGTCGGAACCTTTGTGTGACTTAACCACGATGTCATCCATATATGCCTCCACATTCCGACTGATCTGAGGGAGCAGGCATTTCTGAATCATGCGCATGAATGTGGCGCCGGCATTCTTAAGACCAAAGGGCATGGTGACATAACAAAAGCACCCGAATGGGGTGAAGAAGGTTGTTTTCATTTCATCGAGTCCATACCGTCGGATCTGATGGTACCCGGAATAAGCATCTAGGAAAGACAACCGCTCACATCCCGCAGTCGAGTCAACTATCTGGTCGATGCGAGGAAGAGGGAAGTGATCCTTCGGGCAGGCCCGATTGATATGCTTGAAATCTATACACATACGGAGAGAATCATCTTTCTTAGGAACCATGACGACATTGGCGAGCCACACGGAGTGGTAAATATCTTGGATGAACTCGACAGCCAAAAGCCGAGCCACTTCTTCGCCAATTGCCTTTCTCTTCTGTACGGCGGACCGTCAAAGATGCTCTTTGACTAGTTTTATCTTTGGGTCGAATCGCAAACGGTGCTCAGCCAATTCCCTGGGTACACCCGGCATGTCAGAAGGTTTCCATGCGAAGAAGTCCCCGTTCTCACGAAGGAATTGGATGAGCGCTTCTTCCTATTTGCTGTCGAGCGTCGTTGAAATATGATTCGGAGCAGCATTGGGGTCGGTCGGGTGAATATGAACCGACTTTGTTTCACCGGACGACTGAAATGCGGATTCAGAAAAGGGCTTCTTAGCTCGCAGCAATTCACTCGGATCATCATTCTTCTGACATTCTTGCATTTCAACTGCTGCCATCTGTTTATCAGCAATTCTCGAGCCCTTCTGAAGGCACTCCTCTGCTTTCTGCCGATTACCAGTAACTGTGATCACACCTCTAGGGCCAGGCATCTTCAACTTAAGATAGACGTAACACGGTCGAGCCATGAAACTAGCATTTGCAGGCCTGCCCAAAATGGCATGATAAGCACTTTTAAAATCTACCACTTCAAATGTCAACTTTTCCTTGCGGTATGTCACGACCGGTTTTTCAATAAAAATATTTATTGAACAACCGACCTATGAAGTCCAATATGAGGAAAAGCCTCCATACCGGTAGACAAAACTTGGATACAATAAGCCAGTAGCAATTACAATATTACAGGTCGGATCAAGATGCCCAACCAATTATTACAAGCTCGCCAATAATTATACATGATGGCGGATATGACACAATGGTGTGGGGTGGAAATACTCTTGACTCGAGATACGAGTGGTTGGTGGAATAACACAAAGGGGTGGTTAATAAGACTATCAAGATCGGCGGCTCATCGAGCCGAGGTGAGGCTCGATGAATTTATTTGGGTAGCGGAAGCGGTTATATCACAATGACTAATCCAGGGTCGACGAGACCGACTGGGATTCCTCTAGGCGTCGGACTCGCTATCGAACTCTTCATCCATGAGATCGCCTTCATCAGCATCTGGCCAAATCAACAAGCCAGGTGAGTACTTTGAAAGTACTCGCAAGACAGTTCGGACAAAAGATATAACAAATGAATGGAAGAATGCGAAATGATTAATTTATAACAATGCGCAATTTAATTAGTATGGCAAGGTAAATAAAAAGGGAATCGACGGTAGTCCGCTCGAAAACCCAAAGAAGATAAACTCAAAACCGATCGGGTGTCTGAAGCGACGCCTCGAAGGGTGAACAAATAAGTAAAACATGCCACAGTCGGGCGTCTAAGCGACACCTCAAAAAGGGCTTATATTGAAAGAAAATACATGTGTGCCGCAGTCGGACGTCGGAGCGACATCACAGAAAGGGCTTATAATAAAAGTAAATAATGACAATGCCGCAGTCGGACGTCTGAGCGACATCGCAGAAAGGGCTTATAACAACAGTAAATAATAACAATGCCGCAGTCGGACGTCTGAGCGACATCGCAGAAAGGGCTTATAACAAAAGTAAATAATAACAATGCCGCAGTCGAACGTCTGAGCGACGTAGCAGAAAGGGCATATAAATCATTATTCACAACTGACGAGATTTGGTGCTCACAGAAAATATTCATCACAAGACAATAGGCGGGTTAGTCCCTTCACAGGAAATAAATGTTTAACACTCAAATGGTTCTCAAGAGTTCTGTCACCGAGACTGACACTTGACAATGATAAGATGAACACGGTACTCGGACATGAATAAGTTGAATTCAAGAATTTTGACTCTGCAGAGTTTGTACCAAAATTGTCCACAGCCAACGGATTTCCGTAGTCACAAAGGACAGGTCTGTTTACGGTATTTCGGAGGAAACACAACTAACTAGTACACACCCATTATACCTCACGTTGTCAGGAATCACCCTAGACAGTGTTTAAGAAAAACTTTGAGACGGGGAGATCACAATCTCGAATAGCATGGGATCAAATTTATATCTGTGGCATCTAAGGGTGCCCCCTCTCGGTCCCAACCGAAACACCCATGCCCCCGACCGGATGAAAGGCTTTAATCCAGGGCCATGGAACCTTCATCCCGGCCTCTCAATTTGGTGTGTACCAGGAAGTGGTTTGCAACTTACTAAGCCGTATCCCTTGGGAAACAATTGGTAGTACGAAAGGGGAGATGGACGGGAATCTGACTGATTTATGTTGACACAGGGTCAACAATCTGGCATAAGCCTGGCATGCTACAACACTGCCATCTTACCCAAACTCATGCCAACTCATGGCCATGCAACAAGTTTCCCACAACTCACGGATTTTCCGAACTCACTTATCTCAACTTATCACGAGACAAAAATTTATCGGGGTGCTTATGAACCTGGCATGAAACTACTTAACGCAAACATGCAAGACACTCATCATATCAGGAGTTCAAACATGCTTGCCTGGTTCGGAGTAGTCGGGGTCTAGCTCGGTGAAGTTTGCGGTTCCGTCACCTCCTTCGGTATCTACGGTACACAAAACACACGAGCTAACGTAAATATCGTGGGGCACAGAAAGTTAATCCAAATATTTTTGAAATAAATATTATAAAAAACTAGACAAAAATCTGAAGAGGACAGAAAAAGAATCACTCAAAAATTCCTTTCTGTTAAAAAGTTATAAGGGTTTTGGTCCAAGGACCCATCTGTAATGAAATAGAAAACCCTCAGGGGCCTAAGCAGAAAAGTACAGAAAAACGGTTCGGAGTGGAAGGCGTATTTGCCAAAGTACACTTTCAGAAAACGATTAAAAAAACAATAGAGAGGCTCACGGGCGGGTCCCACCCGTCAGGTTTGAATTTTCAAACGAGAGAGACGGGGCTCGTCGGCGCCCGAGAGCCACGGTGGTCGCCGGCGGCGATCCACGGCGAGGCAGGAAGATCGGAGGGTACCTCCGTGTTCAGGACGTCATTCCGCGTCGGTTGGTGGTGGTGGGGGTCGCCGGCGAGTACCACGTCGACGGCGGTTCCTGCTCCGGCGACGGCGGTTCGGGTGGTCGTGGGTCTCGTCGGAGAGTCTTGCGGAGGAGGAATTGAGGAGGGGTTAGACTTGTGGTAGCATGAGAGGGTAGCTGATGGGATTTGGGCACCGGGGACGACCTCACCGGAGTGAATCAAGGTGGAGGCCGAGGCGGAACGGGGCGGCCGAAGTCGAGGAAGAAGAGCCCCTCGAGGCCCTTCCAGGGGCTTGGCGAGGACTAGTAAGGTGGTGGAGGCGTGCGGGAGCGAGAGCGCGCTCGGGGATGCTATATATTGCCGGCCCAAGGCGGTTGCCGAGAACGGGGTTCTCCGGTGATGTTTACGGCGGTGCAGGGCATTGATCGGGGAGGTTCCGAGGTTGAGCGCCGTCGTGGGGGTTTACTGGTTCCGTTTAGGTGCTAAACGAGTCAGGGTTTGGTTGCTTTGGGCATGTTCGACGGAACGGGGCGGCGCGGGCCCGTCGGCGGCAGGGAGCATGTGCTGTGCTTGCCAGGCCACGACGACGGTGCCACGGGCGTCTTGGCGAGGCAGGGACACGCGGAGAGCCAGGGGCGGCGGGCGGCGCCGGTGGCGCTGGCGAAGCGGCTCGGCCCTCTCGCCGCCACGGTGGCGCGGCCACCGCAGAAGCTTCCAACGCCGGCGATGCTCGCCGCCAAGGACGCTGTGAATCGGCCAAGCGTGCGTCTGGGGTGCTGGCCGGGGAATAGGCCGTGTGCATCGTGCAGGCGACTGTGGTCAGCGTGATCAAATCGACGAAGAGAAGCGACATCAATCTGAACTTCTCTGAATCTCTGAAAGTGCAATGAAACAGTGTAGGTCAGGTGTTCGACAGAATGATTTTGGTATGAGGGAGGCTCTGCTTGAGCTGATTTTTGGTGGAGGGGCCTCTCATTGCATCTAGAGGCTGCCTGAATTTTTGTGGAATTTTTGGAGCAGAGAAGATTTGAATTTCACCAAATTTGACAAATCTTGTCCAAACTTGCAGAGACTGAAATTTGAAATTTTTGAAAAGAAGAGGAGTGGATCTTGATTGTTCTAGGTTGTGGGTACCAAGGACTATCTAGGGGAGTTGGTTTGAGGACAAAACTCAAATGCATTTAGGCACTTGCTTTGCAAATCACCTAGGCTCAAAATAATGGACAGAAAAGATTTGGGAGGAGAAATAAATGAAATAAAATTCAGAAAACAGTTGAACTTGTTGAGACAGAATGTTTGGATAGCCCAAAGTGGAAGGAGAGATTTTTGGGAAGATTTTACCATGTGGTGCATGATAAAATCATGAGTAGTTTCGATATTGGAGAAGATGCAAAACTCCTAAAGTTTCCTTTTTGAAAGAAAATAAACTCCAAAGATTTTTCTTGAAATTTTGAGAAGAGGGCAATCAGAAGAAAAATTTAAAAACCAAACACCAGAGTTGAAGGAGATGCAAAAATTTAAATCCTTGCTAGAGGGGAAATAGTTTTTGAGAGAGATTTTTGGAAGGGTTTAGAAGACCTTCTTCAAATCCAACAAAATTTCAACAAATTTTTTGAAGAAAACCAAAAGAATATTTTTGGAGTGTCACAACACCTACCCCCTTAGGAAAAATATCGTCCCCGAGATTCCAGCTGATCCTCAAATAATTGTGGGTGCTCTGTCCGAAGAAAATCCTCTCTTTCCCAAGTGGCTTCACTTTCGGTGTGGTTGCTCCACTGAACTTTGAAGAACTTGATGGTTTTCTGTCGGGTTCTCCTCTCAGACTCTTCCAAGATTTTTATTGGATGCTCCCGATATGTAAGGTCTGCCTGCACGTCAATGTTTTTATGGGGTACTTGTTTCTCTGGGTTGCTTACGCACTTCCTCAATTGGGAGACGTGGCATACGTCGTGGATGTAGGATAATTCTTCGGTAAGTCTAATCGGTAGGCTACCGTGCCTCTTCGTCCCACTATGCAGAATGGTCCGATGAATCTTGGTGCTAGCTTCCCTTTAATCTTGAATCGATGCAGGCCTCTCATAGGGGATACTCGTAGGTACACAAATTCACCGGGTTCAAAATTGACTCCACGGTGCTTCCGATCGTAATAACTCTTTTGTCGGCTCTGGGCTGTCTTGAGTTGATCCTTAATCACCTTGACCTTATCTTCAGGCTCTTTGAGCAAGTCTGGGCCGAAGATATGGCTGTCTCCGGTTTCCGACCAATTTAGCGGGGTACGACATCTTCGCCTTGACATGAGCTTCAAATGGTGCCATTTGCAGTCGGATCGATAACTTGTTGTTATATGCGAATTCTGCGTATGGTAAGCTCTCTTCCCAACTGGTCCCATAGGTGAGGACACATGCTCTCAACATATCTTCTAGTATCTGGTTTACTCGCTCACCGCCCATCATGCAGGGGATGGTATGCGGTAATCGAATGCCACCGAGTTCCCAGAGCTTGTTGTAAGTGATCCCAAAATCGGGAGACGAATTGAGTGCCTCTGTCCGAGATTATTTTCTTCGGGACTCCATGTAAGCAAACGATACAGGAAAGGTAGAGCCTAGCAAGCTTCTGAGTGGTGTGGGTTGTCTTCATGGGGATGAAGTGTGCTACTTTAGTCAGTCTATCAGTGATGACCCATATGGCATCATGTCCGTGTCGTGACCGAGGTAATCCAACAATAAAATCCATTCCAATCTCGTCCCATTTCCACTCGGGTATCTTATTTGGTTGCAATAGCCCGGCCGATTTTTGGTGCTCGGCCTTGATGCGTTGACAAGAGTCACAACATGCAATAAACGTGGCTATCTCTCTTTTTATACCATGCCACCAAAATGTTTCCTGAAGATCTTTGTACATTTTCGTTCCTCCAGGGTGGATTGAATACGGAGCGGTGTGTCCTTCAGCCATGATTTGCTATTTAAGGTCATGAATATTTGGTACGCAAAGTCTATTCCCGTACCACAATATCCCTTGCTTATCGATCACGAATTCTGAGGCCTTGCCCAATTTCATTTTCCGTTTTATGCCTTCGATGCTAGGGTGTCCACGTTGAGCTTCTTTAACCTTCTCTATCAGGGTAGGCTGTAACTCTAAGTTTGACGCACTGCCTTCGGTGACCACCATAAGATTGAGCTTAGCGAATTCCTGCTGGAATTCAGGTCTCAAGTTTGGCATGCTGTCGTTGTTCGGACCGGGGTTCTGACTCAGAGCATCTGCTACAACATTTGCTTTGCCTGGGTGGTAGTGGATTCCAACATCATAATCCTTTACTAATTCCAACCAGCGTCGCTGCCAGAATTTAGTTCTGGTTGTGTGAAAATATACTTGAGGCTTTTGTGGTCCGTGTATATTTCACAACGATTTCCAAGTAAGAAGTGTCTCCATTCCTTGAGTGCATGAATAATCGCCGCTAATTCTAGGTCATGAGTAGGATAATTTTCCTCATGCTTGCGTAGTTTCCTGGAAACATATGCGACAACCTTGCCTTCTTGCATTAATACGCACCCGAGGCCCTTTCGAGATGCGTCACAAAATACCTCAAAATTTTTGTGTATATCAGGCACAATTAACACTGGTGCTGTCGTCAGTTTCCTCTTTAGCTCTTGGAAACTTTTCTCGCAAGCTTCTGTCCATTCAAACTTCCTGTCTTTCTTGAGTAGTTGGGTCATTGGCTTTGCTATGGTGGAGAATCCTGCAATAAATCTTCGGTAGTATCCTGCCATCCCCAAGAAACTTTGTACATCCGTCACGCTGGCTGGTGGCTTCCAGCCAAGTACGGCCTTGACCTTTTCCGGGTCTACGGCGATACCTTCTTGGGTCAGTACGTGTCCCAGAAAACCTACTTGCTTCAGCCAGAATTCACACTTGCTGAATTTAGCGTATAATTGATGTTTCCTGAGTTATCCTAGTACAATTCGGAGATGTTCAGCGTGCTCTTCTGGTGTTTTGGAGTATACCAGAATATCATCGATAAATACCACAACAAACTTGTCCATAAACTTCATGAATACTTTGTTCATGAGGTGAACAAAATATGCGGGGGCGTTTGTTAGTCCGAATGGCATTACGGTGAACTCATACAATCCGTATCTGGAGGTGAAAGCTGTCTTGGGAATATCTTCGGTCCGCACTTTTAGTTGATGGTATCCCGACCTCAAGTCAATCTTTGAGAACACCTTGGCCTGAGCGAGTTGATCGAATAAATCATTTATTCGTGGCATCGGATATTTGTTCTTGATTGTGACCATATTTAGCGCTCGATAGTCTATGCACAATCTCAGTGTTCCATCCTTCTTTTTGGCGAACAAAATTGGCGAACCCCAAGGTGAGGAACTGGCTCGTATATACCCTTTTTCCAATAATTCCTTTATTTGCTTCTTCAGTTCTACCAATTCGGATGGTGCCATTCTGTATGGTTTCTTGTATATGGGAGCGGTTCGGTGCTAGCTCAATGCTGAATTCTATCTCTCGATGCGGTGGCATGCCTGGTAGCTCTTCAGGAAATACATCTGGAAATTCACACACTACTGGAACCTTGCTCAATTCAGAAATATCCACCTTGTTCAATCTCGGTTGCCGGGCTATTTTTCTTTCCTTGGCTGAAACTTTTATGGTCTTCCCGTGGTGATGGGTGAGGATTACGGTCCTGTTGAAACAGTCAATAAAACCTTTGTTGGTGGTTAACCAATCCATCCCTAAGATGACATCCAGTCCTTTATTTTCCAACACGATAAGATTTGCATGAAACTTCAACCCTTCAAACTCGATAACCACATCCTGGCAATAATTCTGGGTAACTTGCTTAATTCCAGGGGACTTGACGATCATAGATTTTTCCAAGGGAAGCATCGAAAAATTATTTTGCAAAGCAAAACTTTTCGAAACGAATGAGTGAGAAGCTCCGGAATCAAACAAAACCATGGCAGGTATTGTGTTGATGTGAAACGACTCTGAGTACGATATCCGGGGCATTTTGTGCTTCCTCTTTGGTCACGTGGTTCGGATGACCCTTCCCGTGGTTGTTATTTGGGTTGAAATTGTTGCGCTTTGGCGCCAATTATTGCCTCCGTTGTTCGGCTTTGGGGTCGAAGTTCTTGGCTTGGGGCACTGCTTGGCATAGTGCCCTTCTTCTCCACAAGCGTAACAGGTAACACCTGGGCGGTACGTGAACTCCTTGTCCCTTGCATGGAAATTCTTGATTGGGTGTGAGACGCTTGTCGTGGGTTTGGGTGTCCAGTTTTTCTGAACATCTGTCTTGTTGTGGTGGTTGCGGGCGTGATTAGTCTGGTCCCTCTTCCGCTTGCGGAAATCTTCTAAGCTGCGTCTCTCATTTCCAAGGTAATGGCCTTATCCACTAGCGTCTTAAAATCTGGAAAGGTGTGTACGACCAATTGGCATTTAAGCGCGGTGTCGTAACCGTCTAGGAATTTCTCCATCTTTTGTTTTCCGACATACGCCTCCTCACATGAAGCGAGACGGCAGAGTAAATCGACTGTTGTATTCTCGACACCGTCATTGTCCTTTGCTTGAGGTCATCAAATTCTCTCTTTTGATCTTCATAAGACTCTTAGGAATATGTGCCCCACGAAAACCTTCTTTAAATTCCTCCCATGTTATATTATTTTTGTTGGGGTGCATGTGTAGGAAATTTTCCCACCACGATGCGGCTGCTCCAATGAGATAGTGCGGAGCATAAAGCACTTTCTCAAGGTCTGAACACTGGGCAATGATTAATTTTCTTTCCATGTCTCGAAGCCAGTCCTCGGCTTCAAGAGGTTTGTCAGTGTGAGAAAATGTTTGGGGACGTGTCTTCTGTAGCTCAGATAACTTGGATTGTCGCCGATACTGTCCACGGTGATTCCCCATATTGATGACTTGGTTCATTATTTCCTGATGTTGCTGCTGACTTTGTTCATACAGACGGCACATTTGGGAAAGTGCCGCTTTCACCGTCCTCGTTGACTGGTCTCGCCTCGTGTGAAATTGTTGCTCGGGGTGTGCCATAATTTTCCTCTGTCGGAGTTGGCATGGAGCGCGTCCCAAGGACGAGACATAGTTCACTCGGGGATATATTTTGAAACACTCATAAGAAAAGAAATTAAGCCGCAAAAATCAATAAATTCAAGTAGATGGAAAAAGGTCGCAAATGCTCCAAGATTTTTTTTCAAGAGAATAAACGTTTGCGCACGGAGAAGGACTGTTCATTACATATCTTACACGCAAGCAGTAATTATACAATACATCACTCAGGATATGCGTACATAATCCTGACATGTTATTTAGGCTAGTGCACTCCTCCTGATCCTACATGATGCGCAAACAAGCTACTTCTCATAGCCTACATACACATAAACATATCGCATACAAGTCGGTACATCGCATGGCGCTAAGCGCATTTAGTCGGAGATGGTAAGGATTTCCCTTGGCCTGCCAAGGGTGAGGCGAGTGAGGTTGGGGACTCAACCTCCTCTTCGGAGATAGGCTCCAGACGTGAGGTGCTGCGCTGAGTTGGTGGAGCAGGTGCCTGCAAGGGAGAACTTCGAACATGCGCGGGCACGAGGGGTGGTGCAGAATCTAACCGGAGTAGGCGCAATGACATGGTTGAACTCCTCCATGGTAGGCAGCGACGAGTAGCGGTGAGAGCAAGTAGGAGCAAACGGCGATGATGACGAGATTTAACTTCGGTGGTGGTGCGGCGCGCGCAGAGCTCCCTCCTGTTGGCGGCACAGCCATGGATCGAGTCCATGCGGGCAGCTACAAAGTCGCCCACCAGGTTGTCGAAGGCTGCCTCCAAAGCCCGGAGATACTCGATGAGCATCTCAAAAGCTTCGTCCCATTCTCCTCTCGGGGCAAGAGAACGCCAGAGTGGCAGGTATATGGCACGTGACATGGCAGGTAGCGGTAGCGACGAGTCTTCATTGAAGGAAGGATGTCCTGAGACGAAGCTATCGCCTCACGGGCTGCCATCTCGCAAAGTGCATGATTCTCTATGGGCATGGCTCTCCCTAAGAACCGTAACGCCAACTCGCCTCCCTTGAATTGCACCGCGGCTTGGTGCATGGTTAGACGGTCATTGATCTTGTGCCGAGAGAGTGAGAAGATCGGGCGCATACCTGGCCCTATCGCGACTTGGACGATGAAGGAGAGAAGCTTGACGAACCCATCGGGCATGTGGCGAACATCTGCGACTCGCAGTCGTTGCCGGCCATCTACAAAAGTAGGCAAAAATCCTGAGTAGTCAAATCATAAATTTATGCCGATCGAAATTGACTACATTTGTAAAAAATAATAAACAGCTCTATTCGCTAATAACCAATTAGCGATCGCACCTAGTGGCTTCTTACAGTCAACTTTGGCTCTGGTACCACGATTGTCACGACCGGTTTTTCAATAAAAATATTTATTGAACAACCGACCTATGAAGTCCAATATGAGGAAAAGCCTCCATACCGGTAGACAAAACTTGGATACAATAAGCCAGTAGCAATTACAATATTACAGGGTCGGACTGAAGATGCCCAACCAATTATTACAAGCTCGCCAATAATTATACATGATGGCGGATATGACACAATGGCGTGGGGTGGAAATACTACTGACTCGAGATACGAGTGGTTGGTGGAATAACACAGTGGGGTGGTTAATAAGACTATCAAGATTGGCGGCTCATCGAGCGCCGAGGTGAGGCTCGATGAATTTATTTGGGTAGCGGAAGCGGTTATATCACAATGACTAATCCAGGGTCGACGAGACCGACTAGGATTCCTCTAGGCGTCCGGACTCGCTTATCGAACTCTTCATCCATGAGATCGCCTTCATCAAGATTCCGCCAAATCAACAAGCCAGGTGAGTACTTTGAAAGTACTCGCAAGACAGTTCGGACAAAAGATATAACAAATGAATGAATGAATGCGACATGATTAATTTATAACAATGCACAATTTAATTAGTATGGCAAGGTATGTAAAAAGGGAATCGGCGGTAGTCCGCTCGAAAACCCAAAGAAGATAAACTCAAAACCGATCGGGTGTCTGAAGCGACGCCTCGAAGGGTGAACAAATAAGTAAAACATGCCACAGTCGGGCGTCTAAGCGACACCTCAAAAAGGGCTTATATTGAAAGAAAATACATGCGTTCCGCTGTCGGACGTCGGAGCGACATCACGGAAAGTGCTTATAATAAAAGTAAATAATGAGAATGCCGCAGTCGGACGTCTGAGCGACATCGCAGAAAGGGCTTATAACAAAAGTAAATAATAACAATGCCGCAGTCGGACGTCTGAGCGACATCGCAGAAAGGGCTTATAACAAAAGTAAATAATAACAATGCCGCAGTCGGACGTCTGAGCGACGTCGCAGAAAGGGCTTATAAATCATTATTCATAACTGACGAGATTTGGTGCTCACGGAAAATATTCATCACAAGACAATAGGCGGGTTAGTCCCTTCACAGGAAATAAATGTTTAACACTCAAATGGTTCTCAAGAGTTCTGTCACTGAGGCTGACACTTGACAATGATAAGATGAACAGGGTACTCGGACATGAATAAGATGAATTCAAGAATTTTGACTCTGCAGAGTTTGTACCAAAATTGTCCACAGCCAACGGATTTCCATAGTCACAAAGGACTAGTTCCGTTTACGGTATTTCGGAGGAAACACAGCTAACTAGTACACACCCATTATACCTCACGTTGCCAGGAATCACCCTAGACAGCGTTTAAGAAAAACTTTGAGACGGGGAGATCACAATCTCGAATAGCATGGGATCAAATTTATATACGCGCGCTCTAAGGGGTGCCCCTCTCGGTCCCAACCGAAACACCCATGCCCCCGACCGGATGAAAGGCTTTAATCCAGGGCCATGGAACCTTCATCCCGGCCTCTCAATTTGGTGTGTACCAGAAGTGGTTTGCAACTTCATTAAGCCAGATTCCCTTGCGGGAAGCAGGTGGTAGTACGAAGGGAGATGGACGGAATCTGACTGATTTAGGTTGACACAGGGTCAACGATCTGGCATAAGCCTGGCATGCTACAACACCGCCATCTTACCCAAACTCATGCCAACTCATGGCCATGCAACAAGTTTCCCACAACTCATGGATTTTCCGAACTCACTTATCTCAACTTATCACGAGACAAAAATTTATCGGGGTGCTTATGAACCTGTCATGAAACTACTTAACGCAAACATGCCAAGACACTCATCATATCAGGAGTTCAAACATGCTTGCCTGGTTCGGAGTAGTCGGGGTCTAGCTCGGTGAAGTTCGCGGTTCCGTCACCTCCTTCGGTATCTACGGTACACAAAACACACGCGCTAACGTAAATACCGTGGGGCACAGAAAGTTAATCCAAATATTTTCAAATAAAAATGATAAAAAACTAGACAAAAATTTGAAGAGGACAGAAAAAGAATCACTCAAAAATTCCTTTCTGTTAAAAAGTTATAAGGGTTTTGGTCCAAGGACCCATCTGTAATGAAACAGAAAACCCTCAGGGGCCTAAGCAGAAAAGTACAGAAAAACGGTTCGGAGTGGAAGGCGTATTTGCCAAAGTACGCTTTCAGAAAATGATTCAAAAAAAATACAATAGAGAGGCTGACGGGCGGGTCCCACCCGTCAGGTTTGAATTTTCAAACGAGAGACGGGCTCGCTTGGCGCCGAGAGCCGCGGTGGTCGCCGGCGGCGATCCACGGCGAGGCAGGAAGATCGGAGGGTACCTCCGTGTTCAGGACGTCATTCCGCGTCGGTTGGTGGTGGTGGGGGTCGCCGGCGAGTACCACGTCGACGGCGGTTCCTGCTCCGGCGGACGGCGGTTCGGGTGGTCGTGGGTCTCGTCGGAGAGTGCTGCGGAGGAGGAATTGAGGAGGGGGTTAGACTTGTGGTAGCATGAGAGGGTAGCTGATGGGATTTGGGCACCGGGGACGACCTCACCGGAGTGAATCAAGGTGGAGGCCGAGGCGGAACGGGGCGGCCGAAGTCGAGGAAGAAGAGCCTCGAGGCCCTTCCAGGGCTTGGCGAGGACTAGTAAGGTGGTGGAGGCGCAGGGCGAGAGCGCCGGGGGTGCTATATAGCCGGCCGAGGCGGTTGCCGAGAACGGGTTCTCCGGGCGATGTTTACGACGGCGCAGGGCATTGATCAGGGAGGTTCCGGGGTTGAGCGCCGTCGTGGGGGTTTACTGGTTCCGTTTAGGTGCTAAACGAGTCGGGGTTTGGTTGCTTTGGGCATGCTCAACGGAACGGGGCGGCGCGGGCCCGTCGGCGGCAGGGAGTACGCGCTGTGCTTGCTGGGCCACGGCGACGGTGCCACAGGCGTGCGCTGGCGAGGCATGGACACACGGAGAGCCAGGGGGCGATGGGCGGCGCCGGGTGGCGTTGCGAGCGGGCTCGGGCCCTCTCTGGCCGCCACGGGTGGCGTGGCCACCGCAGAAGCTTCCAACGCCGGCGATGCTCGTCGCCACCGACGCCAGGAATCGGCCAAGCGTGCATGCGGGGTGCTGGCCAGGGGGAATAGGCCGTGTGCATCGTGCTGAGCGCCTTGTGGTCAGCGTGACTCAAATCGACGAAGAGAAGCGACACTGAATCTCCGAACTTCTCTCAATCTCTCGAAAGTGCAATGAAACAGTGTAGGTCGTGTGTTCGATGTAATGATTTTGGTATGAGGGAGGCTCTGCTTGAGCTGATTTTTTGGTGGAGGGGCCTCTCATTGCATCTAGAGTCTGCCTGAATTTTTGTGGAATTTTTGGAGCAGAGAAGATATGAATTTCACCAAATTTGACAAATCTGGTCCAAACTTGCAGAGACTGAAATTTGAAATTTTTGAAAAGAAGAGGAGTGGATCTTGATTGTTCTAGGTTGTGGGTACCAAGGACTATCTAGGGGAGTTGGTTTGAGGACAAAACTCAAATGCATTTAGGCACTTGCTTTGCAAATCACCTAGGCTCAAAATAATGGACAGAAAAGATTTGGGAGGAGAAATAAATGAAATAAAATTCAGAAAAGGGTTGAACTTGTTGAGACAGAATGTTTGGATTGCCCAAAGTGGAAGGAGAGATTTTTGGGAAGATTTTACCATGTGGTGCATGATAAAATCATGAGTAGTTTCAATATTGGAGAAGATGCAAAACTCCTAAAGTTTCCTTTTTGAAAGAAAATAAACTCCAAAGATTTTTCTTGAAATTTTGAGAAGAGGGCAATCAGAAGAAAAATTTAAAACCAAACACCAGAGTTGAAGGAGATGCAAAAATTTAAATCCTTGCTAGAGGGGAAATAGTTTTTGAGAGAGATTTTTGGAAGGGTTTAGAAGACCTTCTTCAAATCCAACAAAATTTCAACAAATTTTTTGAAGAAAACCAAAAGAATATTTTTGGAGTGTCACACGGTAATTCTTCGAATCAACGAAAACCACGTCAAGAGTCATCTGGCCGAGTGATTCGGCCTTCTTTCTAGGGATGATGCCGTGAAAGCTCATGTTGCTCTCACTAAGTTTGGACATCGGAATGCCTATCCCCTTCAGAGTTTCAGAGTAGAGAATGTTCAGGCCACTGCCGCCATCCATCAACACTTCAGTCAGTCGAGTGCCTCCAACCACTGGGTCGACTATCAGCGCTTGCCGCCCTGGAGTGGCAACGTGTGCCGGGTGATCGGACTAGTCAAATGTGATCACAGTTTGTGACCACTTCAAGTATGTCATCATTGCCGGGGCAACCATGTTCACTTCTTTGTTTATTACTTTCAATCGACTTTTGCTTTCGATGTCATCAAAAATCACCAGAGTGTAATTGATGTTGGGAAAACCATCGTCACCTTCTTCCTTGTCATTATCCTTGTCTAACTCCTTTTCCTTTTCACTGGGATGTTTCTCTCGTAATTGTTGGATCAGGAGCCGACACTGTCGAGTGGTGTGTTTAGGATAAATCAGATTACCCTCTTTATCCTTCTTGGTGTGAATATGACATGGCAAATCCAACACATCATTTACCGCTTGATATTTCACTTTCTTGGGGTTCCAGGTCCCCTTGGGTTTCCCTTTAAACTTTCCTTGGATCACTGCCGCAGTCTCACCCGGCCCTGCAGGCTCAGCTTTACGCTTTTGTTTCTAACTGGAATTACCTCCACCGGTGTCCTGCCCGAATGGTTTGCTCTTTCCACTTCGAAGTCAATCCTCTTCTTCTCCATTAGCATACCGAGTGGCTATTTCCATCATCCGAGTCAGAGACATATCTCCTGTCCGACCGAATTTCAGGTTATGCTCTCGATACCTGACGCCCTCTTTAAAGGCAAAAACTGCTTGGTGCTGGGAAACATTTTCCACTGTGTGATGCAAAGTGGTCCACCTCTGAATGTAATCTCTCAGAGTTTCATTCGGTTTTTGCACGCAATGCTGCAATTCCGTCAACCCTGCTGGTCGCTTGCAAGTACCTTCAAAAGTTCTGACAAACACTCAAGCAAGTTCTTCCCAACTGAAAATACTGCATGGGGTCAATTGATTCAGCCATGCTTTGGCCGAGCCTTCCAGCATCAAAGGAAGGTGCTTCGTGGCTACCTCATCATTGTCGCCGCCAATCTGTATAGCCACTCAGTAATCCTCAAGCCAAGTATCAGGCTTGGCCTCACCAGTGAACTTGCTGACTCCATTCACCAACCTGAAGTTGGGAGGAATCTCTGCAGCCCGGATGGCTCTGCTGAAACACTCTGGACATGAGACATGAACTCTGCCGCCAATCGAACGATCTCTGTCAAGTCTCTCTCTGTGTGCTCTATTTCTGTCGCCCAGACCTTGCACAAGAATAGATCTCGCATCAAAACCTGGTTCCCTTGGGTCGACTGGAAATCTCCGCTCAGCGCCATGTGAGCGCCTATCATCATGATGACGGGGCACATAGGACCCGCCCCTTGGAGGGGGTGTAGGCACTTGACGACGGTTATCGCGGTCGAATCGATTATCAAACTGCTCACGATTCTGATCCTGGTACTGCTCTTGATGATGCCCACGTCCCTCTCGCCTTTGAGGCGATCTTGGGCTGTGGGCCGACTGGACTGTATCAACCATCACAGATCTGCTATGAATCCTATCCCGCGACTGAGACACTACTATGTTCTACTCTCCTGCTGCCCGAAGTAAAGCCCGAATCTGCATCAAACCTCTTCCAGCCTCCGACTCGGAAGGCTGGATGGACTCTGCTATGCGGGCTGCCGCTGTAAGATTCTGAATCAGAGTGTGGTATACCTGATGCTGAGGCGAGAAAAGCCTTCGCTGCCGTCGACTGGACTTAGGGATCCGTTGCCGAGCATGCTCGTCGAGTGCATGCTGAAGGTTCTCCAGACGAGTGCGCTCAGCCAAAGTGGCTAGGCGTGCTGCCTCCAAGGCCCGAGCCTCAGAGGTCTCCCCGATGATAGGCGTGTGAAGTGCATCCACGTTGCGGCGGCGAAGTACCTCCCTATGCTACGAGGAAAGGGCCTCTGGATGATACTCCTCGTGAACATGTGACGGGTCGCCACCATCGCCGCCGCCATCGCGACGAAACCCAGGTGGGCTGTGTGGCGCGTCGACCACCAAGACTTCCATCGCAGGGTCGCTGCTATCGCATTCGGAGGGGGTCTCGATGGAGCCAGTCGACAGATTGAATAGGCTATAGAGAGGTTGGTCGGGCTCGATTGCCGCGACTTGAGGGGTGGCCTACTGACGGGCAACCGTGTGTTTCACCCACCGCTGAAGCCGCGATCGACCAGATCGCTTGCGTCGGCAAACAACAGGGATCGAGGACACCGCGGGAGCCGACTGATACTGGGTCGATGGCTGCCGCAGAAGGACGCCGTGAACGCACGTGCGAAAGTGCATCGCCCCACGGACAGGGAGCGTCTCGATGTTGAGGGGAGCTTCCTGGAGCCAGGCGGAGTCGTCAGCGACGAAGACGAGCGCGCCGAGACGGATCCCGCGGCCCTCCGCCTATCCACCGCCAGAAACCATGATGATGGGAATTGGAAAAATCGCAACCTCACCAAGAAGTCGCTAAGACACGTACCCCACAGTGGGCGCCAACTGTCGTGGTTCTATGCCTGACAGTAGAATGAGGGGTAGGTATGAGGAGGCAAGATCCTAGCTATGGCGAAGTTGTACACACAAGATTTAGGAGTTTAGGCCCCTCACAGTGGAGGTAACAGCCCTATGTCTCGGTGCTTGGGAGCTCGGTCGATTGGATTATGAGTGTGTAGTTACAGGGGGTACGAACCCTTGTCCCTGAGGAGGGGGTGGCTTATATAGAGTTAGGTAGACCCCTCCCGCCGTCAGTTACACAGGGTTTAAGGTACATTAAGATGGAGCGTTTCTGGTAACTCCAGTAATAAAGATACATAAATGACCATTAAGTCTTCAGAGTAAACGCCCGATCGTTGCTGTTCAGAGTGGCTTTAGGCCTTCTGGTCGTCGAGTGACTGTTGCTATGGTCGACTGAAATTGAATCTTCCGAGTGGAATGCTTCTGGTCGAGTGGATGATGCTATCCCTCGAATGCTTCTGACTTTAAGGTAATGTCCTTGGGGAGGGTGTCTAGGTGAGGCCTATGACCCTACCCTAGGTACATATTGCCATCAATTCCTACACCAATTAAGTGAGGAAGTTAATGATGATGATCATGAAACTTTAGATCAAGTTACTACCGAGGGAAGAAGGGCCACGAGGTGGCGTGCGCCTCCCCTTGCCCAAACCGAATTGGACAAGGGGTGGGAGCATGGCCCCCTCCTTCCTTCTCCTTCTCCCCTCCTTCCTTTCCCTCCGGTGGAAGAAAGGAAAAGGGGGGGGGGGGGCGAATTCTATTTGGACTAGGAGTCCAAGTAGGACTCCCCCCTAGTGCACCCTACCTAGCCGGCCTCCTCTCTCCCTCCCTCCTTTATATACGTGGCCAGGGGGCACCCCAATAGCACAACAGACAATCTCTTAGCCATGTGCGGTGCTCCCCTCCACAGTTTACCACCTCGGTCATATCATTGTAGTGCTTAGGCAAAGCCCTGCGCTGGTAACTTCACTCATCACCGTCGCCACGCTGTCATGCTGACGGAACTCTCCCTCATCCTCAATTGGATCAAGATCTCGAGGGACGTCACCGTGCTGAACGTGTGCTGAACACGGAGGTGCCGTACGTTCGGTACTTGGATCGGTTGGATCGTGAAGACGTTTGACTACATCAACCACGTTACTAAACGCTTCCACTTTTGGTCTACGAGGGTACATGGACACACTCTCCCCGCTCGTTGCTACGCTTCTCCTAGATAGATCTTGCACGATCGTAGGATTTTTTTTGAAATACTACGTTCCCCAACAATTTAAAGTAGGAGCATTTAGTTAGAGTAGCTCCATGCAGAGCATTGTAAACATAGAAATTTGCAAAATACATACGGCAAACCCGTTGACTAAACCTCTCTCACAAGCAAAACATGATCACACCTTAGTGCTCTTTGGGTGTTAATCACATGACAATGTTAACTAGATTACTGACTCTAGTAAACTCTTTGGGTGTTGGTCAGACAGCAATGTGAACTATGGTTATTAATCACATGGTGTTGTGTAATTGTCACGGCAGATGTCCTAGCGAAAGGACTTAGTCATGGAGCCATCGCAACTAGGTTAGCTTAAAGGGGTTAATCGGGACAAAGGACACGGAGAGTTTATACTGGTTCGTCCCCTTGTGGTGAAGGTAAAGGCCTAATCCAGTTTGAGGTGGTATTTCTTGGGTTTCGATTACCAGGGAGCGAATATGCTTGACCTAGTTCTTGATCTGTTGTTTCTTACCCTAAACTGCTGCCGGGTCGTCCCTTTATATACACAGGTTGACGCCCGGCGGCTCACGAAGTCCTGGCCGGCTCATACACGATGTGTCCGACTCGGTGACTAACTACGCTTGCCTTACAAAATAAGTCATACACATATGTCAGTTCATCCTCTTTGGCCTCAAGTCGCCTCTGAGTCTTGGGCCGTCAACGGGCTTGTATGATCCGCCATCTTCATTGATAAGTCGCCAGTGGTATAACCCGACCCCTCCTGGGCGGTTCATACCCAGTAGTTATGTCTCCAACATTAGGCCCTAGGTTGATTTGAACTTGTTCATATCAATCTTCAATACCCGAGTTGTCAAAATCTTGCATCGCTTTATTTGATAAACCTTGCTGTAACCCGCCATGATGTCAGATCACAAAATCTTCTTAAACTGCCATGACTTCATTTTGTATTAATTTCGCACGAGGCCCAAAACATCTTAATTGATACTTATCTTAATGAGCATCCCGAAAACCAAGGCGTCCATATAGCCACATGATGATTTTATCCTCCTCGATTCCCGTGCATGCCTTGTATCCACCCCCTTATAAATAGGGGCGGGGGTCTTTATCATTTCCCCCCTCATTTCCTCCTTCGTCTTCCTCCTTCACACAGCCGCACTAGTGCTCGAGCTCCGTCGCCGCGACCTCCGACCGCTGCATCAAATCAGGCCGCTGCATCGACCTGATCGGACCAGAGAACTCCGGCACACCACCGCTACTCCTCATCACCTGTAAGTGCACCTCCCCCTTTTATCTTAGATCTGTATTAGGGTTCGGGCTATTCGTCGGTGTTCTTGCCATTCTTGCATTGTTTCCATCAACACTGATAGCTTTTAATCTGGACAGGCCATAAATCTTGTGCGGAAGTAGTTTTAACATCATTTACATCATTAGAATAGCATCTCTCCATAGAAGATCTCATCAGAGTATCCAAACTTTTCCACTGCCGCCACCTTAGGTTAGAATTTTACTGCTTTTCTGAACTGTGGTAGATCCAGAATTATTGCTCCAGCTTGCGAAATCTATTTATCCAACACTTAGTAAAATTTGAAGTACCATAACTGCCACGGCGGCTTATACTGTAAACCGTGATCCACCATATGCTTCATAACTTGCATGACCTAGCATTGCTTCTCCGGTTTAACCATGCTTTCCTCCTTATAATTTGATTCTGCAAAATATATCTTGACTTTTAAACTCTGTCCGGCTTAACAGCAGAATCCTTAGTCTGGTAGGTACCATTAGTCCGCATTTAAGTCGTCAATACTTCAAATGTTCACCCCCCGGCTTAATCTGTTAACTGTTTGTAGCATTTTATCTTTGAATCAATGGGCCGGTTTAATAGCATGATCTTAAGCCGGTAATGTTTCTTTCTCTTAGGCCTTTGTTTCTCAAGATGGTCAAGACTGTCACCACTTGCAACTGGGTCGTTTTCCGGGTCATCGAGGAAGACTTGAAAGAATATGTTCAGACTGGCGTCTTAGCCAAAAAAGAAGTCATCCATTGGAGGGTTCCGGGCAATGAAACTCGTCCTGAGCCTAAGGACGGTGAAGTCATCATTTTTACTGATCACATAAACCGGAGCTTCAGCCCCCCCGGCTCAAAATTCTTTCGTGACATGCTGCATTTCTTCAAGCTGCATCCTCAAGACATTGGACCGAACTCCGTCGCCAATATCTGCAACTTCCAAGTATTCTGCGAGGTGTACCTTCAACAGGAGCCTTCCGTAGAACTATTCAGGGAGTTCTACTACTTAAACCGGCAGAATGAGTTTACAGACGGGCCTAGCATAGAGTTAGGCGGCATATCTATACAAACGGAAAGAAGCCACTTTCCCAGCTGCCACTCTTCCTAGTCTCCCCAAAGACTGGAACCAGACTTGGTTTTATTGCCAAGATACCTCACCAGAAGGAGAAAATCCCTTGCCAGGTTATCGCGCCAGCCAGCTTAGTAACAGATATCATCTTCCGGACCATATCAGCACGACAGAGCATAAGAAATATGTGCCGGTTTTTGCAAAGATCAGGGCCTTGATGGCCAACGGCTTGACCAGAATTGATCTAGTTCGCTGCTGGGTCGCCTGTAGAGTTTTGCCTCTAAGCCGCCGGCCCGGCTTAATATGTGAGTACACTGGCGAGTTAACAGATCCTCAGCACCACTATTAGATAGAAATAACTGAGGAAGACATCAATAATATGACACAAACCTGCTGAACGAGAGCCTTGAAGATTGCAGTCAAGTCGGATTAAGTCCTTTCTGTACTCTGAATAAACCGCCAGCCGTAAGCTTTGAACCAAGTTCATATTTGAATCATATTTTTATATGTACTGCCTGTTCATACTCATTCAATGTTTATAGGCCGATTCACCTTTTTGGACCAAGAAGCTGCAGGACAAACCAAAGAAAACCCGGACGAAGAGCAAAGCTATCAAAAAGCTAGCTAATAAGAAAACCAACACTGCCGAGTTATTCGATTTGGATGATAAAGATGATGATGAGTTAGAGGCAGAACTTGATTCCCTTGGCTCATTTTTATACATCTTATTGACAATGACTATTATGAGGATGTTGCGGAGGCCAGCCGTGTAGATGACGAAGAGGTAATTACCCTTTCCTCCGGCTCAGACCCTCCGCCAACACAGAAAACCCGACAAGCAAGCCAGAAAGTAAGATTTTCTCACCCTTTAGCTCACTTGGATCCCAAATTTATTTTGAAGAAACAACAACATGAAGCTCGCCGCACAACCCGGAACAGCGGCGGTGGAGTTTTATCCTCCGGCTTCTCAAACACCCCAGCACCTCACAAACGTCGACCGGAGGTTTCAAACATTTCCGACTTATTTTATCCCTAGGCGGGCTTTTTCCGACAATCTCTTAACCCATCTGATTCAAACTATGAGGGAACATCTCATTCTTCCTCCGGTGACTCAACGGGAACTCAAATCCCAGCCTTCAAGACCGTGCCTGGGTAAGGCTGTATTCCATCACTTGAAATTTCATGCCTGATTAATATGTTGGCATCTGTGTATCTCTTATTCTCAGTGGCCAGGCCAAGCCTAGCAAAAAGGCAAAACTGAACAAACCGGCTGAAGGTTCCAACCCTTCTGAGCCGGAAAAACAACAGCCAGAAGCCTCACATCCAACCGTTGAAGCTGTCATTGATGACCCGCTGCCAGAAGAGCACGACGTCACCATGGATCAAATAGATGTTGAACCGATCATCTCTAAGCCGCCAAGTCCCATCAAACCCACTGAAGAGAAAAATGACGATGTCATCATCACCGGGCTTGGTTATACATCGCCGGGTAACCCTACTGACTTATCCTAGCACAACGCGAAGGAAGAATTTTCTGCTATTGATAAAGGCAAGTGGAAGGTACACTTGGAGAGCTACGCCCAATTCGTTGCCCAAAAAATCCGCTCTGGTTATCTGAACCGTTTGTATACCAGCCTTGATTTTGAAGCCGTCTTGGTCAACTTGATGAAGGAGCGCTATGAGGTAACCCAACAAAATTCTCCTCATAACTATATCTCTATCAGCCGCCAAGTCTATAGAATATGATAGAATTGAATATGCTGCAAACTTTCAAATAGCCATAACTAAACAAACATCATCCCTAGTAGCCCCCAAGAGCCGGCTTAAACTGTCAAGTTAAGCCGGGACTTTAATTTGTAGTAATCAACGTTGCGCCTGTAGCCCCCAAGGGCTGGTTTAATCAGTATGAATAAACCGGGACTTATAACCATTGCTGGAACCAATATCCCAATATGTAGCCTTTATAAACCAGATCATATTACTTTGCCCGGATCATCGGATAAATTTTTCTTGAAAAAGAGCAAATAGGCATTAGCCCCCAAGTGCCAAGGAAAAATACTTGTATTGTGCTTGGGACTTCAAAAATAATCATAACCATAATACCTTCCATGTTTGTTCATGTCACAGGCTGAACTAACTGAGAAAGATTCACAGATCAATGATCTGAGGGCCAATATTAAAACTCAACAATCTGAGACGCCCAAGGCCAAGTCAAAACTGAAGACTGCAATGGAAAACATTGAGCAATTGAAACATGGCTTCAGTGCTGATAAAACTGGCTGGGAGACTGAAAGAGCAGCTCTATTAAAGAGAGCAGAAGATGCTGAGGCACCTCTTAAACCGGTGACTGACGAGCTGTCTGGTTGAAGGTATCAAATCAATAGTATGACATCAGCCATCTTCGGTAAGTAGTAAACAAGACGTCTTTACCCCAACAAGCATATCATAATCATCTGCCGGTTTACCAAGAACTTTACTGATGTAGGCTCCCAGAGTGTCAAGTTGGGCTCAGACATGCGCATCAAGCTTAAGGCTGTCTATACTCTTGTAGAACAGCTATACACGGGCGCTCAATGAACCATTGCTACTGCTATGCATAAGAAACATCCGCCCACCCTTATCAAGGAAACATTGGAGAGGTTATCAGTGCTGCCCCAAATGATCGACGAGTTAAAGCAAGCATCTGCCAGAGCCGGCGCTTTGACTGCTTTAAGCTGGGAAAAGGCGTGGCAGGCCGATCTTGATCCAGAAGACTTGGCCACTGGTTGTCCAAGTGTGAAAGAAGTCGGGTCTCCCTTCAGTGCTGATGACTTTGCAGAAATAGCAAGAGCAATGCATCCATTAGCAAGCAAACTGGCTAAGGAGACCAATCTATCCCAATACCAGGCGGCTTATGATGCCGAAAATAAGAAGATAAAGGCGCCGGTTCATCAAGAGGTGGACCTCATCCCACCGACGCGTAAGCACACCTTCGCTCCTAACATTGATCCATCCAACCTTATTGATGATGATGTTGTGTTTAGAGCTTTGACCAGTATCAACTGGTCTACGCCTAACTTCCAGCCAATGGATAATCAAGGAGCTGAAGAAGAAGAGGCGCAAGATGGTCCAGAGGCTTCAACCCGCCAAGACTCATGAGAACTGATCCGCTATCCAGTTCATAACTGGCATCATCAGGCATTGGTTGAAAAAACACTTATTCATTTGGGCTCATGGAGCCATGTAATAGGCTAGTTAAACACTGTATCTGCTGTGCCATCGTGCATGTTTTGTTTGCATAACACTACTGATCCATCACTTGAAGATCTGCCACTTATGCTCATGCCATTACCAATTATGCAGATCAGACTTATCATTTTTCCTACACACAAACAGATCACAAGTGCCCCGGCGGTTTACCCCAGGGCGGGTCACAATACCCCATATAAAAACCACTGATGACTAAATAGTCCATAACCAGGGCCGGTTCATCAAAACCTCAGATAATCATAACAAAATAAATATCATACCTGTGATATTTAAGCACATAGCCGGCTTAGCATGCCAGTAAGGTTAACAGCCTTAAAGATAGAGCACAACGCCCTGTTCAATTTATTCATGCCACCGGCTTATCATGCCATATGCAGCAAGGGGTAATATCCCAAAGCTTAGAGCCAGAGCTTAAAGCATTGAAAATCATCATATATTGGCGACTTAAAGCCAAAGCCAGGCCGGGTTAATAAACTCCAGATAGACTCATATATGAACCATAAGGGAAACATAGCCTTTATCAGTTGTAACCATGTATCAATACGGCGGAAAAGATCAATCTCAAAGAATCAAATACAAACCAGAAAAAACAGAAAACAAGGCATTCATAGGCTGCCAAGCCTGCATGGCAAGCGTTATTCAAGGGCCACGCAGCCGCTGAGTCAATCCTTCATTCAAACCCGTAAGCCGGACCTCACATGACCAATCGCCGTTTTAACTTTGACAAGCTCAGGGTCTTCTTAGAAGATTGATTGTCAAGAGTACAACGAGTCATTCGAGGATTACCTGGCCAGAGTGGCAGGCAAACAAAGGCAGGATAACCCGGATTTTTAGGTGAATACACCTGGCGTCCAAGCCTATTACAAGGGTCAACAAAGCTCTGTTCATTAACGAAAAGCCCCCGAGTAATATTTCATTCCAGGCATATAAGTCGGATCAGTAGGGTATTCATTGTTGGGGAACGTAGTAATTTCAAAATTTTCCTACGCACACACAGGACCATGGTGATGGCATAGCAACGAGAAGGGAGAGTGTTGTCTACGCACTCGTGAGACCAAAGCGGAAGCGATCACAACGTAGAGGAAGTAGTCAGACGTTCTCCTCGCGATCCTGCCGATCCCAAAGCGTTACATTCGGCACCTCCGAGTCGATGATGACGTAGAGGAAGTAGTCAGACGTTCTCCTCGCGATCCAGCCGATCCCAGCGCAGTTACTCGGCGCCTCCGAGTTCTTGGCACACGTTCAGCTCGATGACGCTCCTCGGGCTTCGATCCAGCAAATCTCCGGGGAGAGGGAGTTCCGTCAGCACGACGGCGTGGTGACGATCTTGATGTTTCACCGACACAGGGCTTCGCCTAAACACCGCTACGATATGACCGAGGTGGAATATGGTGGAGGGGGGCACCGCACACGGCTAAGGAACGATCTCAAGGATCAACTTGTGTGTTCTAGGGTGCCCCCCCCCCGTATATAAAGGAGGGAGGGAGGAGGTGGCCGGCCCAAGGGGGGCGCGCCATAGGGGAGGGGGAAACCTACCCCAAGTAGGTTTCCCTCTCTTTGCCTATCTTATTTGGAGGGGGAAGGAAGGAGTACTTGTATTAGGAAGTAGTACTAGTAGTAGGAATAGGAAGAGGGGGACGGAGAAAGGAAAGGGGGGGCCGGCCCCCCGCCCCAATTCGGATTGGGCTTGGGGGGGCGCGCCTCCCTTGTTCCTTCTCCTTCCTCCTACATGGGCCCAATAAGGCCCATATACCTCCCGGGGGTTCCGTAACCTCCGGAGCTCCAAACTTCTCCGGAACCTTTCCGGTGTCCAAATATATCCGTCCAATATATTAATCTTTATGTCTTGACCATTTCGAGACTCCTCGTCATGTCCGTGATCATATCCGGGACTCGAACAACCTGCGGTACATCAAAATACACAAACTCATAATATAACCGCCATCGAAACCTTAAGCGTGCGGACCCTACGGTTCGAGAACAATGTAGACATGACCGAGACACATCTCCGGTCAATAACCAATAGCGGGACCTGGATGCCCATATTGGTTCCTACATTTTCTACGAAGATCTTTATCGGTCCGACCGCATAACAACATACGTTGTTCCTTTTGTCATCGGTATGTTACTTGCCCGAGATTCGATCGTCGGTATCCTATACCTAGTTCAATCTCACATCTTGGCAAGTCTCTTTACTCGTTCCGTAATACATCATCTCACAACTAACTCATTAGTTGCAATGCTTGCAAGGCTTATGTGATGTGTATTACCGAGAAGGCCCAGAGATACCTCTCCGGCAATCGGAGTGACAAAACCTAATCTCGAAATACGCCAACCCAACAAGTACCTTTGGAGACACCTGTAGTACTCCTTTATGATCACCCGTTACGTTGTGACGTTTGGTAGTACCCAAAGTGTTCCTCCGGTAAACGGGAGTTGCATAATCTCATAGTTATAGGAACATGTATAAGTCATGAAGAAAGCAATAGCAATATACTAAACGATCAAGTGCTAAGCTAACGGAATGGGTCATGTCAATCACATCATTCTTCTAATGAGGTGATCCCATTAATCAAATGACAACACATGTCTATGGTTAGGAAACATAACCATCTTTGATTAATGAGCTAGTCTAGTAGAGGCTTACTAGTGACTTATCTGTTTGTCTATGTATTCACACATGTATTATGTTTACGGTTAATACAATTCTAGCATGAATAATAAACATTTATCATGATATAAGGAAATAAATAATAAATAAAAAATTGCATTTAGGGAATATTTCATTCAGTATCACACTTTCACTAGAGTCAATAATCTAGATTACTCAAGAATGATTCTAACACCCATGGAGTCTTGGTGCTGATCATGTTTTGCTCGTGGAAGAGGATTAGTCAACGGGTCCGCAACGCTCAGATCCGTATGTATTTTGCAAATCTCTATGTCTCCCACTTGGACTTGGTCCCGAATGGAATTGAAGCGTCTCTTGATATGCTTGGTCCTCTTGTGAAATCTGGATTCCTTTGCCAAGGCAATTGCACCGTATTGTCACAGAAGATCTTCATTGGTCCCGATGCACTAGGTATAACACCTAGATCGGAAATGAACTCTTTCATCCAGACTCCTTCATTTGCTGCTTCGAAGCAGCTATGTACTCCGCTTCACATGTAGATCCCGCCACGACGCTTTGTTTAGAACTGCACCAACTGACAGCTCCACCGTTTAACAAAAACACGTATCCGGTTTGCGATTTAGAATCGTCCGGATCAGTGTCAAAGCTCGCATCGACGTAACCATTTACGACTAGCTCTTTGTCACCTCCATATACGAGAAACATATCCTTAGTCCTTTTCAGGTATTTCAGGATGTTCTTGACCGCTGTCCAGTGATCCACTCCTGGATTACTTTGGTACCTTCCTGCCAAGCTTACAGCTAAGCATACTTCAGTCCGGTACACAGCATTGCATACATGATAGAGCCTATGGCTGAAGCATAGGGAACATCTTTCATTTTCTCTCTATCTTCATTGTGGTCGGGCATTGAGTCCGACTCAATCTCACACCTTGTAATACATGTAAAAACCTTTCTTCCTCGATCCATTTTGAACTTCTTCAAAACTTTATCAAGGTATGTGCTTTGTGAAAGTCCAATTAAGCGCCTTGATCTATCTCTATAGATCTTGATGCCCAATATGTAAGCAGTTTCACCAAGGTCTTTCATCGAAAAACTCTTGTTCAAGTATCCCTTTATGCTATCCAGAATTCTATATCATTTCCGATCAGTAATATGTCATCTACATATAATATCGTAAATGCTACAGAGCTCCCACTCACTTTCTTGTAAATACAGGCTTCTCCAAAAGTCTCAGATAAACCCAAATACTTTGATCACACTATCAAAGCGTTTATTCCAACTCCGAGATGCTTGCACCAGTCCATAAATGGATCGCTGGAGCTTGCACACTTTGTTAGCTCCCTTTGGATCGATAAAACCTTCTGGTTGCATCATATACAACTCTTCTTCCGTAAACCCATTCAGGAATGCGGTCTTTACATCCATTTGCCAAATTTCATAATCATAAAATGCGGCAATTGCTAACATGATTCGGACAGACTTAAGCATCGCCACGGGTGAGAAGGTCTCATCGTAGTCAATCCCTTGAACTTGTCGAAACCCCTTTGCGACAAGTCGAGCTTTGTAGACAGCAATATTACCGTCGGCAGGTCTTCTTCTTGAAGATCCACTTGTTTTCTATTGCTTGCCGACCCTCGGGCAAGTCAACCAAAGTCCACACTTTGTTTTCATACATGGATCCCATCTCAGATTTCATGGCCTCAAGCCATTTTGCGGAATCTGGGCTCACCATCGCTTCTTCATAGTTCGTAGGTTCATCATGATCTAGTAGCATGACTTCCGAACAGGATTGCCGTACCACTCACAGTGCGGATTTTATTCTGGTTGATCTACGAGGTTCTCAGAGTAACTTGATCTGAAGTTTCATGATCAACATCATCAACTTCCTCACTATTTGGTGTAGATATCGCAGAAACTGGTTTCTATGATAAACTACTTTCAAATAAGGGAGAAGGTACGATTACCTCATCAAGTTCTACTTTCCTCCCACTCACTTCTTTCGAGAGAAACTCCTTCTCTAGAAAGGATCCATTCTTAGCAACAAATGTCTTGCCTTCGGATCTGTGATAGAAGGTGTACCCAATCGTCTCCTTTGGGTATCCTATGAAGATACATTTCTCCGATTTAGGTTCGAGCTTATCAGGTTGAAGCTTTTTCACATAAGCATCGCATCCCCAAACTTTAAGAACGACAACTTTGGTTTCTTGCTAAACCACGATTCATAAGGTGTCGTCTCAACGGATTTTCGACGGTGTTCTATTCAGCGTGAATGCGGCCGTCTCAAGAGCATAACCCCAAAACGATAGCGGTAAATCTGTAAGAGACATCATAGATCGCACCATATCTAGTAAAGTGCGATTACGACGCTCGGACACACCATTGCGCTGTGGTGTTCCGGTGGCGTGAGTTGCTAAACTATTCCGCATTGTTTCAAATGTAGACCAAACTTCGTAACTCAAATATTCGCCTCCACGATCAGATCGTAGAAACTTTATTTTCTTATTACGATGATTTTCAACTTCACTCTGAAATTCTTTGAACTTTTCAAATGTTTCAGACTTATGTTTCATTAAGAAGATATACCCATATCTCGCTTAAATCATCTGTGAAGGTGAGAAAATAACGATATCCGCCACGAGCCTCAACATTCATTGGACCACATACATCTGTATGTATGATTTCCAACAAATCTGTTGCTCTCTCCATAGTACCGGAGAACGGGTTTTAGTCATCTTGCCCATGAGGCACGGCTGCAGAAGTGCCAAGTGATTCATAATCAAGTGACTCCAAAAGTCCATCAAGATGGAGTTTCTTCATGCGCTTTATACCGATATGACCTAAACGGCAATGCCACAAATAAGTCGCACTATCATTATCAACTCTGCATCTTTTGGTTTCAACATTATGAATATGTGTATCACTACTATCGAGATTCATTAAAAATAGACCACTCTTCAAGGGTGCATGACCATAAAAGATATTATTCATATAAATAGAACAACCTTTATTCTCTGATTTAAATGAATAACCGTCTCACATCAAACAAGATCCAGATATAATGTTCATGCTTAACGGCACCAAATAACAATTATTTAGGTCTAAAACTAATCCCGAAGGTAGATGTAGAGGTAGCGTGCCGACCGCGATCACATCGACTTTGGAACCATTTCTCACGCGCGCATCGTCACCTCGTCCTTTGCGGTGTTCGCTTAATCTGTAGTCCCTGTTTGAGTTGCAAATATTAGCAATGTAACCGGTATCAAATACCAGTGTGCTCTGCGAGCTCTAGTAAGGTACACATCAATAACATGTATATCACATATACCTTTGTTCACCTTGCCATCCTTCTTATCCGCCAAATACTTGGGGCAGTTCCGCTTCCATGACTACCGCTTGCAATAGAAGCACTTTCAGTTTTGTGTTTAGGTCCAGACTTGGGTTTCTTCCCTTGAGCGGCAACTTGTTTGCTGTTCTTCTTGAAGTTCCCTTCTTCTTCCCTTTGCCCTTTTTCTTGAAACTAGTGGTCTTGTTGACCATCAACACTTGATGCTCTTTCTTGATTTCTACCTCCATGCTTTTTAGCATTGCGAAGAGCTCAGGAATTGTCTTAGTCATCCCTTGCATATTATAGTTCATCACGAAGCTCTTGTAGCTTGGTGGCGATGATTGGAGAATTTCATCAATGACACTATCATCCGGAAGATTAACTCCCAGCTGAATTAAGTGATTATTATACCCAGACATTTTGAGTATGTGCTCACCGATGTAACTGTTCTCCTCCATCTTGCAGCTATAGAACTTATTGGAGACTTCATATCTCTCAATCCGGCATTTGCTTGAAATATTAACTTCAACTCTTGGAACATCTCATATGCTCCATGACGTTCAAAACGTCGTTGAAGACCCGGTTCTAAGCCGTAAAGCATGGCACATCGAACTATAGAGTAGTCATCGACTTTGCTCGCCAGACGCTCACAACTTCGGCGTTGTTCCTGCAGCAGTTCCTGGCACCCAGCGGTGCTTCCAGGGGCGTAATTCTTACAATGCAGCAATGAGGATAATCCTCAAGTTATGGACCCAGTCCGTGTAATTGCTACCATCATCTTTCAACTTTGCTTTCTCAAGGAACGCATTAAAATTCAACGGAACAACAAAGACGAGCCATCTATCTACAAAGAAACATAGACAAGCAAAATACTATCAGTACTAAGTTCATGATAAATTTAAGTTTTAATTAATCATATTACTAAAGAACTCCCACTTAGACAGACATCTCTCTAGTCATCTAAGTGATCACGTGATCCAAATCAACTAAACCATAACCGATCATCACGTGAGATGGAGTAGTTTTCAATGGTGAACATCTTATGTTGATCATATCTACTATATGATTCACGCTCGACCTTTCGGTCTCCGTGTTCCGAGGCCATATCTGCATATGCTAGGCTCGTCAAGTATAACCTGAGTATTCTGCGTGTGCAAAACTGGCTTGCACCCGTTGTAGATGGACGAGAGCTTATCACACCCGATCATCACGTGGTGTCTCGGCACGACGAACTTTGGCAACGGTGCATACTTAGGGAGAACACTACTTGATAATTTTAATGAGAGATCATCTTAAAATGCTACCGTCAATCAAAGCAAAATAAGATGCATAAAGGATAAACATCACATGCAATCAATATAAGTGATATGATATGGCCATCATCATCTTGTGCTTGTGATCTCCATCTCTCAAGCACCGTCATGATCACCATCGTCACCGGGCGCGACACCTTGATCTCCATCGTAGCATCGTTGTCGTTACGCCATCTATTGCTTCTCGACTATCGCTACCGCTTAGTGATAAAGTAAAGCAATTACGTATGCGTTGCATTTCATACAATAAGCGACAACCATATGGCTCCTGCCATTGCCGATAACTCGGTTACAAAACATGATCATCTCATACAATAAAATATAGCATCACGTCTTGACCATATCACATCACAACATGCCCTGCAAAAACAAGTTAGACGTCCTCTACTTTGTTGTTGCAAGTTTTACGTGGCTGCTACGGGCTGAGCAAGAACCGTTCTTACCTACGCATTAAAACCACAACAATACTTCGTCAAATAGACTCCGCTTTTAACCTTCTCAAGGACCGGGCGTAGCCACACTCAGTTCAACTAAAGTGAGAGAGACAGACACCCGCCAGCCACCTTTAAGCACGAGTGCTCGTAGCGGTGAAACCAGTCTCGCGTAAGTCTGCACGCGTAATGTCGGTCCGGGCCGCTTCATCTCACAATACCGCTGAACCAAAGTATGACATGCTGGTAGGCAGTATGACTTGTATCGCCCACAACTCACTTGTGTTCTACTCGTGCATATGACATCAACGCATAAAACCAGGCTCGGATGCCACTGTTGGGGAACGTAGTAATTTCAAAATTTTCCTACGCACACACAGGACCATGGTGATGGCATAGCAACGAGAAGGGAGAGTGTTGTCTACGTACCCTCGTAGACCAAAGCGGAAGCGATCACAACATAGAGGAAGTAGTCGTACGTTCTCCTCGCGATCCTGCCGATCCCAGTGTCGTTACTCCGGCACCTCCGAGTCGATGATGACGTAGAGGAAGTAGTCGTACGTTCTCCTCGCGATCCAGCCGATCCCAGCCAGCATTACTCCGGCGCCTCCGAGTTCTTGGCACACGCTCAGCTCGATGACGCTCCTCGGGCTTCGATCCAGCAAAGCTCCGGGGAGAGGGAGTTCACAAGACGACGGGCGTGGTGACGATCTTGATGTTTCACCGACGCAGGGCTTCGCCTAAGCACCGCTACGATATGACCGAGGTGGAATATGGTGGAGGGGCACCGCACACGGCTAAGGAACGATCTCAAGGATCAACTTGTATGTCCTAGGGTGCCCCCACCCCGTGATATAAAGGAGGGAGGGAGGAGGTGGCCGGCCACAAGGGGGCGCCATGGGGAGGAAACCTACTCCAAGTAGGTTTCCCTCTCTTCCTTATCTTATTTGGAGGGGAAGGAAGGAGTACTAGTATTAGGAAGTAGTACTAGTAGTAGGAATAGGAAGAGGGGAAGGAGAAAGGGGGGGCCGCCCTCCCCAATTCGGATTGGGCTTGGGGCGCGCCTCCCTTGTTCCTTCTCCTTCCTCCTACATGGGCCCAATAAGGCCCATATACCTCCGGGGTTCCGGTAACCTCCGGAGCTCCAAACTTCTCCGGAACCTTTCCGGTGTCCAAATATATCCGTCCAATATATTAATCTTTATGTCTCGACCATTTCGAGACTCCTCGTCATGTCCGTGATCATATCCGGGACTCAACAACCTTCGGTACATCAAAATACACAAACTCATAATATAACCGTCCATCGAAACCTTAAGCGTGCGGACCCTACGGTTCGAGAACAATGTAGACATGAACGAGACACATCTCCGTCAATAACCAATAGCGGGACCTGGATGCCCATATTGGTTCCTACATTTTCTACGAAGATCTTTATCGGTCGGACCGCATAACAACATACGTTGTTCCTTTTGTCATCGGTATGTTACTTGCCCGAGATTCGATCGTCGGTATCCTATACCTAGTTCAATCTCGTTGCTGGCAAGTCTCTTTACTCGTTCCGTAATACATCATCTCACAACTAACTCATTAGTTGCAATGCTTGCAAGGCTTATGTGATGTGTATTACCGAGAAGGCCCAGAGATACCTCTCCGACAATCGGAGTGACAAAACCTAATCTCGAAATACGCCAACCCAACAAGTACCTTTGGAGACACCTGTAGTACTCCTTTATGATCACCCGATTACGTTGTGACGTTTGGTAGTACCCAAAGTGTTCCTCCGTAAACGGAGTTGCATAATCTCATAGTAATAGGAACATGTATAAGTCATGAAGAAAGCAATAGCAATATACTAAACGATCAAGTGCTAAGCTAACGGAATGGGTCATGTCAATCACATCATTTTTCTAATGAGGTGATCCCATTAATCAAATGACAACACATGTCTATGGTTAGGAAACATAACCATCTTTGATTAATGAGCTAGTCTAGTAGAGGCTTACTAGTGACTTATCTGTTTGTCTATGTATTCACACATGTATTATGTTTCCGGTTAATACAATTCTAGCATGAATAATAAACATTTATCATGATATAAGGAAATAAATAATAACTTTATTATTGCCTCTAGGGCATATTTCCTTCATTCATAGCTATGCTCGATGAGCAGGAAGCCCCCAAGTATGTTTTCATCATGGCGTACAAGCCGGATCAAGAGGGTAGTCATAGCTATGCTCAATGAGCAGGAAGCCCCCAAGTGATCATATGAAGTAACAATAAAGACTCATTATTCTCAGAAATGAAATGACAGAGGCCCTGATTTATCAGGGATGACGACTTTATTATATTCATCATAATATATACATTGACAAAATATGTACATTACAAGAGCCGGTGGCTCAGGTGTAATAAGGCCGAAGATGAGCAATATTCCACGGCCGGCGGGTCTTCTCCTCCGACGTGCGTGAGTACTTATGGCCTCGAACATCGATAAGGTAGTATGACCCATTGTTCAGATTTTTGCTAACCACAAAAGGCCCTTCCCAAGGTGGGGATAGCTTGTGCATATCAGTTTGATCCTGGATAAGCCGGAGCACCAAATCGCCTTCTTGAAAGGTCCTGTTTTTAACCCGGCGGCTATGATAACGATGCAGATCTTATTGGTAAATCGCCAAACGAGCTGCCGCAAGGTCACACTCCTCATCCGACAGGTCAAGTGCATCCTGACGTGCTTTTTCATTATCAACTTCAACATAAGCCGCCACACGGGGCGAATCGTGACAGATGTCACTAGGGAGAACCACCTCTGCTCTGTAAACCATGAAGAAAGGCGTGTAACCCGTAGATCTGTTGGGGGTAGTATTGATACTCCATAGCACTGAGGACAACTCCACCCAACAACCCGACGTCCTCTGCAAAGGGACCATAAGCCGGGGCTTTATGCCTCTCAAAATTTCTTGATTGGCTCTCTCAGCTTGACCATTGGACTGGGGGTGAGCCACTGACGATATATCAAGTCAAATATGCTCTCGTTGACAAAATTCTTTCATAGCACCCTTGGACAGATTAGTGCCATTTATTAGTTATAATACTGTGGGGATAACCAAAACGGAAGATCACGTTTTTTGATGAATTGAACCACTGTTGCCGCGTCACACTTACTGACCGGCTCTGCTTCAACCCACTTTGTAAATTTGTCAACCGCCACCAAAAGGTGGGTCTTTTTATCCTTGGACCTTTTGAAAGGTCCAACCATATCAAGCCCCCAAACTGCAAACCTCCAAGCAATTGGAATGATCCTCAATTCTTGAGCCGGCACATGAGTCGTCTTGAGAATTTCTAACAATCATCACATTTACTAACCAAATCCTCTGCATCAACCTGACCCGTCAGCCAATAAAATCCATGACGAAAAGCCTTGGCCATGAGAGACTTAGAGCCGACATGATGACCACAATCCCCATGACCACAATCCTCTTATAGAATCTCACGTCCGTCATCAGGAGAAACACAACGTTGAAACACCCTGGTGACACTGCAACAGTGCAACTCTCCATTGACAATAGTCATTGACTTAGACCGCCGGGTTATCTTCCTGGCCAAAGTTTCATCTTCTGGTAACTCGCCCCGGGTCATATAAGCCAAATATGGAACTGCCCAATCAGGAATAGCGTGAAGAGCCGCCACCAGCTGTGCCTCCGGGTCAGGAATAGCAAGATCTTCCTCTGTAGGCAATTTGACTGAAGGATTATGCAGAATATCAAGGAAAACATTGGGTGGCACCGGCTTACACTGGGACCCCAACCGCCTTAAAGCATCAGCTGCCTTATTTTTCCTTCGATCAAGATGCTCTACTTGATCACACTTGAAGTGACCAGCAATAGTATCAACCTCTCGGCGATAAGCTGCCATGAGTGGGTCCATAGAATCCCAAGTGCCTGAAACTTGCTGAGACACCAAATCTGAGTCACCAAAGCACCTCACCCGACTTAAGTTCATCTCCTTAGCCATCCAAAGACCACGGAGCAAGGCCTCATACTCAACTGCATTGTTAGTACAAGGGAACTCAACCTTAAAACATAACAAAATTTATCACCTCGTGGGGAAGTCAAAATAATTCCAGCCTCCGAGCCTCCCAACTGCCTGGATCCATTGAAGTGAATAATCCAATATGTGCTATCCGGCTTCTCCTCAGGCATCTATAGCTCTGTCCAATCATTGATGAAATCCACAAGTGCTTGAGACTTGATGGTTGTGCGAGGCATATACTTCAAACCATGGGGTCCAAGCTCAATGGCCCAGTTGGCTACCCGACCTGTGGCTTCTCTATTTTGAATAATATCCCCTAAAGGAGCAGAACTAACCACAGTGATGGGATGACCCAGAAATATTGCTTGAGCTTTCGACTAGCCATGAACACTCCATACACCAGCCTCTGCCAATGCAGATATCTCTGCTTGGACTCAATGAGCACCTCATTGATGTAATAAACCAGCCGCTAAACCGGATATTCCTTGCCTGATTCCTTCCTTTCCACCACAATTGCCACACTGATAGCTCAGCTATTGGCATCCACATATAACAACAGGGGCTCTTTATCAATGGGAGCAGCAAGGACCGGTGGCTCGGCTAACTGTTTCTTCAAGGCTTCAAACGCCTGAACAACATCATCACTCCAGACAAAGTGATCTGTTTTCTTCATCATCTGATATAGAGGGATGGCTTTTTCTCCCAACCGGCTTATGAACCGGCTCAAGGCCACAATACGACCCGCCAGTCGCTGAACATCATTGATACACGCCGGTTTAGCCAAGGAAGTAATAGCCTTGATCTTTTCCGGGTTAGCTTCAATGCCTCTTTCAGAAACCAGAAAACCCAAGAGCTTGCCTGCTGGCACACTAAAGACACATTTGGCCGGGTTAAGCATCATCTTGTAGACCCAGAGATTGTCAAAGGTCTCTTTCAGATCATCTATGAAAGTCTCTTTCTTCCTTGATTTCACCACAATATCATCCACATAAGCATGAACATTGCGCCCAATCTGATTATGAAGGCAATTTTGCACACACCGCTGGTAAGTCGCCTGGGCACTCTTGAGCCCAAACGGCATAGACACATAACAGAAGGCTCCAAAAGGAGTAATAAAGGTTGTCTTCTCCTGGTCCTTAACTAGCATTTTGATCTGATGATACCCAGAATAAGCATCCAAAAAACTCAAGCGCTCACAACCCGCCGTAGCATCAATAATTTGATCAATACGAGGGAGAGGAAAAGGATCAGTCGGACATGCCTTATTAAGGTCTGTATTATCCACACACATGCGCCAAGTGCCATTCTTCTTCAGTACCAACATCGGGTTAGCTAACCACTCAGGATGAAAAACTTCAACAATGAACCCAGCTGCCAAGAGCCGGGCCACTTCTTCACCAATGGCCTTACGCCTTTCTTCATTAAAGCATGGAAGGAACTGCTAAACCGGTTTAAACTTCGGATCAATATTGAGAGTGTGCTCAGCGAGTTCCCTCAGTACACCTGGCATTTCGGAAGGTTTCCATGCAAAGATGTCCTGGTTCGCATGGATGAACTCGATGAGTGCGCTTTCCTATTTTGGATCCAGATTAGCACTGATGCTGAACTGCTTGGATGAATCGCCGGGAAAAATCAAACAATTTAGTGTCGTCTGCTGACTTAAACTTCAACAGAGGATCATGCTCCATAGTTGGCTTCTTCAAAGATGTCATATCCGCTGGGTCAACATTATCCTTGTAAAATTTCAACTCTTTTGTTGCACAAACGGACTCAGCATAAGTAGCATCGCCTTCTTCACATTCCAAGGCTATCTTTCGGCTCCCATGCACTATGATAGTACCCTTGTGACTCGGCATCTTAAGCTGTACATAAACATAACAAGGCCTTGCCATGAACTTAGCATAAGCCGACCGCCCAAACAGAGCATGATAATGGCTCTTGATTTTAACCACCTCAAAAGTCAACGTCTCGGACCTGGAATCATGATCATCACCAAAAGCCACTTCCAAAGATATTTTGCCCACTGGATACGCTGACTTACCAGGTACCATGCCATGAAAAATAGTATTCGACCGCTTAAGATCCTTGTCAGTCAAGCTCACGCGACAAAAAGTTTCATAGTAAAGAATATTGATGCTGCTGCCCCCATCCATGAGTACCTTAGTAAATCTGTACCCTCCAACCTGAGGTGCCACCACTAGAGCCAAGTGGTCCGGATTATCAACTCGGGGCGGGTGATCCTCACGGCTCCAGTGGATAGGGTGTTCAGACCATCACAAATAACGAGGAATCGCTAGCTCAACTATGTTCACTGCCCTTTTATGGAGCTTCTGATCCCGCTTACATAAACTCGCGGTGAAGACGTGGTACTGTCCACTATTCAACTGCTCCTGGTTACTCTGATAACCAGACTGCTGCTGCTGATTCCCTTGATCAGACTGTTGATTAAAACCACCTTGATTGCCTTGGCCCTGGAAACCAGAATTTGAACCGCCACCACCAAAACCAGGACCGTGAGAGCCGGTTCCTGAGCCGTCATTCGGTCCATGATTGTTCTGAAATTTTTTGGAATTTCTATACTCCCTCATAATGAAACAATCCGTCCAGAGGTGATTGGCCGACTTTTCATGCGTACCATGCTTTGGGCAGGGCTGATTCATCATCGCCTCAAGGTTGAATTTTGATCCTCCAAACCGAGGGGGCGGTTTTCATTTGCGACGTTGATTACTATTCTGCGTATTGGTGTTAGCCACAAAATCCAAGTTGCTATCAGCCTGGAGCTTACCATTGCCACCTTGACCTGTCGGGTTATGCTGCTACCCTTTCGTATTGCTGCTCTTCTTTCCCTTACCCGGCTTCTCATCATCAGACTCGGGGTCCTTGGTACTATCAGAGTCGGCATACTTGACGAGAGCCGCCATTAGCTCCCCCATGTAGTTGCAGTGATGTTTAAGCCGCCCCAGCTTCTGCTTCAACGGGAAGAAACGACAATTCTTCTCCAACATCAGGACCGCTGAGCCGGCATTGATACTATCTGAAGAATGTATAACAGCTGAGATCCGACGCACCCAATTGGTTGTTGATTCTCCCTCACCTTGAACAAAAGAATCCAAATCCAAGATCATAGAGGCTTCTTGCACGTGTCTTTGAAATTTTGGATAAAACAAGCTTTCAACTCTGCCCATGATCTAATGGAATTAGCGGGAATCCACTTCAACCAAGTACGAGCTGGTCCATCCAACATCATGGTAAAATACTTGGCACACGTAGCATCACTAACATCCAGCATCTCCATGGCCATCTCATAACTCTTGATCCAAGCCTCAGGAGGATGATCCGCCGTGTAATTAGGCACCTTGCGAGGACCCTTGAAATCCTTAGGAAACGCTCATTGCGCAGACCGACACTAAACATGGCACACCCAATGTACGGGAGGTCACTCCTACTTCCATTGATGCTGATGGATAAACCAGAGACTGTTGTTGAGCAGCCAACTGAGCCGCCTGCTCAGCCTCCCGACGCGCTCTACCCTGATCCACCAAGGTCTGAGCATCAACACCACCGCGCGCCGGGTCATGCCCGCGAGGTTGGTTACGACGCTGTTCACTGCTTGAAACTGCTAGTGATGGCTATAACTCGGGCTTGGCCAAGGGGTTGAGTGAATCCTTTCGCGACTGTATGAATAAGCCGCATGCTGATCCAGTGCCGTTTGAAGAAGTTCTCTTGCCCTCCGTGTCTCTATCACAGCCGGAGACTCACCTTCAACTGGTAGAGCCACCAACCGTGTTGCCGCAGCAATCATATTATCCAAAGGGTTAGAATAATGACACGGAGGTGTCGGAACATGCTGAGGCAGAGTATTATTCAAGTGAGGTGGGTCCATCGCACGTGGCTGAACCAGTGCTCCAGTCACAGGCGCCTCAACTACCCGGTTCACCACCGGCGGGTCACTGGTCCCTGCTCCAGGCGTGTTGAAGAGGTTCCTTGCATCATAAACCGGGGGTAGACGACTCTGGTGCCTCCTCCTCATGATCTTGTTTGAAGCGTTCTGATCCAATGTGAGCCGGAAGGAATCTGCCTGAATCCATTGTGCCTGGGCGTCCAAAGCAGCCCACTCCGTAGCCATCCCAGCGTTCTCAGCCGCCAGTTCTTCCTTGGCTTGAGCAATCTCATCTCACAACTTCGCCACATCAACCTTATGTTTTTCTTGAGTGTCCGGGGTTACCTCCACCCCCATTAAAGTCGCCAAAGCTTCCAACAACTCTGTGAGAACTTGAGCCGGCGGGCGTGCAGAGCCGCTAGCACCAGCCGTCGCCGTAGCAGTTGAGTTGGAGGTCATAGCCCCGGCGGTTGTTGAACCAAGCGTCGGCTGTGTACCAGCTGTCGGTGTCAAAACCGGCGGATCTCGGGTAGGGGGTCCTGAACTGTGCGTCTAAGGCTAATGGTAACATGAGGCGCGGGACAGAATGTTTACCCAGGTTTGGCCCTCTTTATGGAGGTAATGTAACATCCCAAATTTTCAATTTGGCATGTTATACATAGGTCATCCATGCATATCATATTTTATTGCATATTCATTTGCTATCCTTGAAAATCCTAAGCAACTCAAGGACCCTCGGAGAGAGTTTGGGATTTTTCGATTTTCACATTTGAATTTTATCAATCAATGAAAGTCGAGGTTATTGGATTTTAATTATTTTTCTCTCCGGAAAAATATTTCAAGTTTAAAATAAATGAGGGGAGATAAAATGACTTCTCCAAAATAATTGAAATAACGGAGGAAAAATGTTAAAATCATTTTTGGGATTTTATTTGATTTTATTTGGAATTTTATTTGCCCTAGAAAAATTTGCACGCTTTAAAAAGTTGCATTTTAGGGGCCAAGAAAAGTTCCTCTAGTTCTAAATATTTTATTTAGATGGAGAAAAACTTGTTTTGGAATTTTTAGATTTTTATTTATTTTTCTAGGAATTTTTCTTTTGGCGGAATGATTTAAAAAAAAATGAAACGGACCCGCGCCCGACTGGGCCAAAGGCCCAGCCGAGCCAGGCCGGCCCCCGAGCGCCGCCGCCTCCCTCTCCGCGCGCCGCCGTGCGTGGCGCGGACGCCGAGGGGAGTCCGAGCCGGACTCCACCCCCGGGCGCCCCCTTCCCCAAGCCACCGCCCGCCCCGCCCCCTTTAAATGCCGCCGCCACCACCCGCCACCACCACCCGCCCCGCCGGAGCCCGTGCCGTCGCCGCCGCCCGCCTCCCAGCGCCATTGCCGCCGCCTTCGCCGTCGCTGCCGCCCCTCGCCGACCCGCCCCTCGCGGACCCGGAGCCGCTTCGCCGGTGGTACCCGACCCGCCGCCCGGTTTATTTTGTTTTTAAGAAAACCTTCGGTTTTTAAAAAAACCTAGATCGCTTTTTATAGATCGGTTTATTTTCGCCGGTTTATTTATTTAACGAACGTCCGCTCATCCGTTCGCTTTTAACGAACGCGTTCACTATTTAAGTTCTGTTAACGAACGTTCGCTCGTTTAGCGATTCGTCGCTTTTCTTTTATCGATTTATTCCGCGGTTATTCAGATCGCGATTTACGATCCAATTTTCAAACCTGTTTATCTTTTCATTGCTTATCGAAATCAGGCGATTCAAGCGCCTGGAGTTTCGTATCGAAACCCTCTTTCTGAATAATCAACTCAACCAAGTTTTTATCTTTATAAAATTTGACTCTAGATCAGATTAGTAAACGGACCTTGTTTTTCTCGCCGTTTGAGTTTTGTTGTTCCGTTTGGTTTGATTGTTTTTGTGAACCGGAGTTCTTAAGTTGAACTCTCCGGTCAACCTCTTTCAGTTGAAGTTTCATTTGTGCATCTTTGCTTGTTTACTTATATATGCGTTATTTGCTTGCGATAGAATTCCCGGAGTGCGAAGCGTGTTACTACGAGTCTCTAGGATTCACGGATCGTCAGCAAGGCAAGTAACACTTGATCATATCTTTTCCTACCCAGTTTTTATGCATTAGTTTCAACCCTCAAACATTGCATGATTAGGATGTCATTAATTTGTGGGTTGGGAAGTATATGATGAGGTAGGAACCTATTGCCCTGTTACTTTCAAACCCTTGGGAGTTACTTCTACGTTATGCTTATACTGCCATGCTATGCTCATAGACGTGGTTTGGGTTTGAGAGATATTCACGACAGATGTGAGATTGTTAATTAATGGTTTACTATAAGGTGGCAACTTAAATACACATCTGGGTGGATTGAGGCACCTGGGGAAACCAGTGTTGTCTGTTTTCTTGGAAATCCCGGGTACCCGTGTGATCTTCCTATGGACCGCCACCCAGGCTCAAAGGGAACTGAGATTATTCATGCTAGAAACTTCCGTGTGCAGCCACAAGCTATTATGGGCTCTAGCATAGTTGAGTAAGTTACGTGAAGCTCTCGAAGAGGTAGGTCAGCAGGTAGTGGGTTTTATAGGTTTGGTATGATCTATCCGGAGTAGAGAGTTAATGTTTCTGAAAGACTATGTCTCGGTAATCTGTTTCTCAAACACCAGGCAGTGCGAGAAATCAACAGAGGCGATCGAGTCTTGTGGGGAAAAGTGCGCAAACCTCTGCAGAGTGTACAATCTAATCATGGTTAGCCGTGTCCCCGGTTATGGACAATTCTGAGTATCTAGTACTTGAGTATTCACGTGTATCCCATCACTCTAAATTAATACTGTTGGGTTGTTAATTACTTTAATTGGGATTGAGTTGGGGGTACCTTCTCAATGATGTTTCAACCACCATGATAGTTAAATTAAATTTATTCCTTTGATGTAGGGAAAAATTGGCTTTTCGCAAAACTGTAACCATAGAGCTCTCCACCAGCCATATATGCATGTACTATAGCTTATTCTTTCATTACTCTATGTGTTACATTGCCAGCATATTCCATGTCTTGATTGTTTCTCGGGCTGCAACGTATTATGTTGCAGACTTTTTAGACGAGGAGTAAGGATTGTAGGTCGTTGCCGTGCAGCTCAGTTATGCCGTTGGAGTTGATGGACTCACTTTATCTTCCTAGCCTTCCGATGTTATCGCATTAGATGGCCTTCAGCCATATTATTGTAATAAGTTCTCTTTTGAGACATTCGATGTAATAAGTGTGTGATTGCTACTCTGTTATAAATCCTTCGAGTAATCGTGTGTGTCAAAGATTACCGATCCAGGGATGACACGGAAGCACAGAGACTTGACCATCTGAGGTCGGGTCGCTACAAGATGGTATCAGAACACACGCTGAGTGTAGGACACGACCACTAAGATAAAACCATAGGTCACTCCTCTCTTCTCATTTCTGACCTCTCTCCATTTTTCCACTCTTTAGGATGACGGAGATGAAGTACAAGTTTGCCCAACGGATGAAGACACACATTTGGACGCCACTTGAAGGAAGTCACTAGGTACCTGAATATTGGAATACCAAGCTTCACCGGACGCATAACGCCACCTTAGAAGAAGAAGAATGCTTTGGAAGATTCAAGCTCTAGTTCCCTAAGGACGCTTTGCACCAAGCACGGAGCCCATAGTATGTGTTTTCAATGCACCAACATGGAGTTTGGGAAAGAGTATGGCAGCTCACATTACCATGGGACGCATCGGAGAAGTCTACAACAAGGAGCTTAAAGACACCATATACCAAATATGTGGGCGCCGGGACGAGCAATGGGAAGTAACTAGCACCAAGAAGGATAGATCCATTTCAGCTTACATCCAGGAGCTAAACCAGTACATTCGACGTCATGAGAACCAGATGTGCGCAGACATGCTGGATTTGAAGAAGGCGAAAACTAAGATCATCGAATTTGAGGAAGAACTCAAGTCTACCCGCGATGGATATGAGGAAGAAATCAAGATACTACTGGAGAAGAACGATGACCTAGTCAAGAAGATTGGAGTCTTCATGGGAGGACCAGCACCCAAGGAAGAGGAGCAAGAAGAGGAAGAAGACCCCGCTTGTCCAGACAACAACATCATCATCGACGACACCGACTCAGATCCAAGTGATGATGACTATGAAGACGAAGCTGGAGCAGACATCATGGAGTCTTCCACCGATCAAAATTTCTAGATGACCACCATATAATAGTAGTATTTTCCCCATGTAACTAGTAGTAGTTGAGCACTTATGCGATAGTCCTAGACCGTTTTGTATGCCCTTGCTTGCTTGATTGAATGAATGTGTGTTTTGCCTCATGTGCATATGGGTAGTGTTTTCTCACTAGACCTCTTTCTATTTCTAATCTCTCCCCTCTAAACCCCAGATGCCTCCGAGACGTGACCCTGGTTTTGCTTTCCCACCGAGCTCACTCGGTTGATCCAACAGCAGAATACCTTGATGCAAATCGCTAGTTCGTAACTGTGGCAATGCCAACAACAACAACAACAACAACAACAACAACAACAACAACAACAACAACAACAACAACAACAACAACAACCCGCCGCCAAAGGGACAATTTAACCCGTTTTCTAAGGTTACAACCTGGTGGTTTCCAAGAGCACCGAGCCAATAGTTGCGGATATTTGGTTACGCCGTATTGGAAGGGAGTTAACCACCGCAGGATGCACGGATCTTGAGAGAGTGCGCTTTGCCGCACATCAATTGGATGGACCACAGCCGCATGGTGGGAGAATTACACGGCTACTTTTCCTATAGCCAATGTCACTTGGGACCGGTTCAACAAGCTTTCCGCACGGCCCATGTTTCAACCGGAGCCATGCAGATAAAGAAGCGTGAGTTTCGCAACTTACGCCAGGGGAACCGTCTTGTGGCCCAAAGACATGGATGAGTTTAGCAAGTTATCATGCTATGCCCCGATGATGTGGCCTACGGATGCCGAAGCAAGAGAAGTTTATGGAAGGGCTGAATGATGAGATGAGTATGCAGCTGATGGTGGCAACTTTCAACAACTACCAGGAGTTGGTAGATAAGGCCCTAATTATTGAAGGAAAGCAGCAGCAAATTGAAAATCGTAAGAGGAAGTATGGACAAGGGAAGTATAATTCAGGAGCTCACCAGAAGCCTCGCTTAACCCCGAACTCGGGAGGACTAGTTCATAACCATGGAGGACATAACCATACTGGAGGAGGATCGCATAATGGTGCGAAGAATGGGAATGGAAATGCAGCCAATAATAATCAGAATCGCTCTAACCCAGCTACACCCGCTAAGAGAGACTTGAGCCAAGTTATTTGCTTTAAGTGCGGGAAGACAGGGCACTATGCCAATGACTGCCCTGATGGAAAGAATGGAAACGGAAATGGGAGCGCTGGGAAGAAGCCAAATCCATTCAACAAAGGACAAGTGAACCACGTTAACGTGGAGAAGTTGAAGAGCAGCCGGATGCGGTAATAGGTAAGTTTTTGGTTCAGTCATTTACCGCTATTGTTCTTTTCGATACTGGTGCATCGCATTCATACATATCAAGGGGATTTGTGGATAAGTCTAAGTTACCAACCCAGACCCTCAGGACCCCTCTTTTAGTGAGCTCGCCTAGAGCAGAGTATATGGCTAGCAGATGGTGCACCCAGATACCCCTAATCATTGGCACACATGTTTTTCCGTCTGACCTAATTATCTTGGAGTCGCAAGGATTGGATGTGATATTAGGTATGGATTGGATGTCGAAGTTTGGAGGAAGTATCGACTGTGCTAGCAAGTCAATCTATCTTACCACCCCAGAGGGAAAAAGGATTAAGTATGTATCTAGGCATGTGCCTAGGAGGAGCCAAGTGAATACCCTCACGGGAGTTGTACAAGAGGAAGTACCTGTAGTGAAGGATTACCCAGATGTTTTTCCGGAAGAATTACCAGGCATGCCACCGGATCGAGACATCGAGTTTCTGATAGAACTAATACCAGGTAGAGGGCCAATATCAAAGAGACCCTATCGGATGCCCGCAAATGATCTGGAGGAAATTAAGAAGCAGATCAAGGAGCTATTGGAGAAAGGTTACATTCAGAGAAGTTCATCACCTTGGGGAGCTCCAAAGCATTTTTGGTGGAGAAGAAGGATAAATCCCTAAGGATGGTTGTTGATTACCGAGTTCTGAATGAAGTAACAATAAAGAACAAGTATCCATTACCGATGATAAATGATCTGTTTGATCAGTTGTAAGGAGCTAAGGTTTTTTCTAAGATTGATCTACGATCAGGATACCATCAGTTGAAGATCCGAGAGAAGGATACTAAGTTCAGATGGACAGAGGATTGTGAGACAAGCTTCCAAGAGTTGAAGAAACGGTTGACTACAGCCCCAGTGCTGACATTGCCAGATATACATAAGGAGTTTCAAGTGTATTGTGATGCCTCTCGCTTGGGAATTGGATGTGTTCTTATGCAGGAAGGAAAAGTTGTCTCGTATGCCTCACGACAACTGAAGTCTCATGAGTTGAACTATGCCACGCATGATTTGGAGTTAGCAGCCGTAGTACATGCGTTAAAGACCTGGAGACATTATCTCATGGGAAACCGTTGTGATGTGTACACGGATCATAAGAGTTTAAAGTACATTTTCACACAGAAGGAGTTAAACCTCAGACAGAGGAGATGGCTGGAACTTATAAAAGATTACGACATGAAGCTACACTATCATCCGTGAAAAGCCAACGTCAGAAAGATGCTTTGAGTCGGAAGAGTTATGCCAATATCCTTGAAGGTAGAGGACTGCCAAAGGAGTTAGCAGAGGATGTTATGGAACTTCATTTGGAGATTGTTCCAAGAGGTTTTCTTGCAACAATGGAGGTTCAGTCGACCTTGTTAGACAAGATTCGAGACGCTCAAAAGGAGGATAAAGAGATTGCTGAGATAAAGGAAAAGATGGGCAAAGTAAAAGCCAAAGGTTTTCGCGATGATGAGCACGATACCTTGTGGTTTGAGGACCGGATTTATGTGCCCAACAATTCGGAGATCAGGAAGTTAATACTTCAAGAGGCCCATGACTCACCATACTCGATTCACCCCGGAAACACCAAGATGTACTTGGACTTGAAGGAACGTTTCTGGTGGGCTGGTATGAAGAAGGATATTGCCGAGTATGTAGCCGTTTGCGATGTATGTCAGAGAGTGAAGGCAGAGCATCAAAAGCCAGCAGGACTGTTGTAGCCTATGCCAATACCCGAATGGAAGTGGGACAAACTTGGCATGGATTTTATCACCGGATTACCCAGAACCAAAGCAGGATATGATTCAATTTGGGTATGGATCGGTTGACCAAAGTAGCTCACTTCGTCCCAGTGAAAACAACTTATACAAGTGCCAAGTTGGCCAAGATATATATGACCAGGATCGTATGTTTGCATGGAGTTCCGAGGAGTATCGACGATAGAGGAACACAGTTTACTTCAAAGTTTTGGCATCAACTACACCAGACTTTGGGTACCAGATTTGAGTTTAGTACCGCGTTCCACCCACAGACGGATGGACAGACAGAGAGAGTTAATCAGATTCTGGAGGACATGTTGAGAGCCTGTGCGCTAGATTATGGATCTAGTTGGGATGACAATTTGCCGTACGCAGAATTCTCGTACAACAACAGCTACTGTGCCAGCTTTGAAGATGGCACCGCTCAAGCTCTGTATGGACGCAGATGCGTAACACCCTTGATGTGGGATGAGGTTGGAGACCGTCGGTTGTTTGGACCAGATTTGATCAAAGACTCGAGGAGAAGGTTAAACTGATCGAGATGACTAAAGATTTCTCGGTCTAGATGGAAGAGTTACGCAGATTCTAAACGCAAGGAAGTAACCTATGAAATTGGAGACAGAGCCTATCTGCGAGTATCACCCCGAGGGGAGTGAAACGCTTTTGGAGTAAAGGAAAGTTAGCCCCAAGATTTGTAGGACTGCATCGTATTTTGGGACGGATGGGAGAAGTTGCCTACAAGCTGGAGTTACCTGAAGGATTGTCAGGAGTGCATGACGTGTTTCACGTGTCACAACTGAAGAAGTGCCACGCTGAGATGGTCGACATACCATTAAAGTATACAAAGGCCTCGAGGCGATACAATTGGATAACAACCTGACTTATGAGGAGAAGCCAAGAAAATTCTCGAGTTTGATAGCAGAGTCACTCGCAACAAGGTGATCAAGTTTTGCAAAGTTCAAGGAGTCACCATACCGAGGAGGAAGCCACTGGGAGCGAGAAGATGATATTCGCAAGGACCATCCGCACCTATTTTCTAGTTAACCCGAATCTCGAGGGCGAGATTCATCTTAAGGGTAGGTTTGTAACATCCCAAATTTTCAATTTGGCATGTTATACATAGGTCATCCATGCATATCATATTTTATTGCATATTCATTTGCTATCCTCGAAAATCCTAAGCAACTCAAGGACCCTCGGAGAGAGTTGGGGACTTTTCGATTTTCACATTTGAATTTTATCAATCAATGAAAGTCGAGGATATTGGATTTTAATTATTTTTCTCTCGGAAAAATATTTCAAGTTTAAAATAAATGAGGGAGATAATATGACTCCTCCAAAATAATTGAAATAACGGAGGAAAAATGTAAAAATCATTTTTGGGATTTTATTTGATTTTATTTGGAATTTTATTTGCCCTAGAAAAATTTGCACGCTTTAAAAACTTGCATTTTAGGGGCCAAGAAAAGTTCCTCTAGTTCTAAATATTTTATTTAGATGGAGAAAAACTTGTTTTGGAATTTTTAGATTTTTATTTATTTTTCTAGGAATTTTTCTTTTGGCGGAATGATTTAAAAAAAACGAAACGGACCCGCGCCCGACTGGGCCAAAGGCCCAGCCGAGCCAGGCCGGCCCACGAGCGCCGCCGCCTCCCTCTCCGCGCGCCGCCGTGCGTGGCGCGGACGCCGAGGGGAGTCCGAGCCGGACTCCACCCCCGGGCGCCCCCTTCCCCAAGCCACCGCCCGCCCCCGCCCCCTTTAAATGCCGCCGCCACCACCCGCCACCACCACCGCCCCGAGCTCGAGGCGCCCAGCCGCCTTGGAGCCCAGCGCCCGTCGCCGCCGCCCTCCCAGCGCCGTCGCCGCCGCCCCTCGCCGCCGCCGCCCCTCGCCGGACCCGGAGCCCGCTTCGCCGGCGCCTCGCCCGGAGGTGCAAACCCGCCGCCGGTTTATTTTGTTTTTTAAGAAAACCTTCGCTTAAAAAAACCCTAGATCGCTTTTTTTATAGTTCGGTTTATTTTCGCCGGTTTATTTATTTAACGAACGTCCGCTCATCCGCTCGCTTTTAATGAATGCGTTCACTGTTTGTTCTGTTAACGAACGCTCGCTCGCTTAGCGATTCGTCGCTTTTCTTTTATCAGATTTATTCCGCGGTTATTCAGATCGCGATTTCTGATCCAATTTTCAAACCTGTTTATCTTTTCGCTCGTTTATCGGAATCAGGCGATTCAAGCGCCTGGAGTTTCGTATCGAAACCCTCTTTCTAAATAATCAACTCAACCAAGTTTTTATCTTTATAAAATTTGACTCTAGATCAGATTAGTAAACGGACCTTGTTTTTCTCGCCGCTTGAGTTTTGTTGTTCCGCTTTGGTTTGATTGTTTTTGTGAACCGGAGTTCTTAAGTTCAACTCTCCGGTCAACCTCTTTCAGTTGAAGTTTCGCTTTGTGCATCTTTGCTTGTTTACTTATGTATGCGTTGTTTGCTTGCGATAGAATTCCTGAGTGCGAAGCGTGTTACTACGAGTCTCTAGGATTCACGGATCGTCAAGAAGGCAAGTAACACTTGATCATATCTTTTCCTACCCAGTTTTTATGCATTAGTTTCAACCCTCAAACATTGCATGATTAGGATGTCATTAATTTGTGGGTTGGGAAGTAGATGATGAGGTAGGAACCTATTGCTCGTTACTTTCAAACCCTTGGGAGGTACTTCTACGTTATGCTTATACTGCCATGCTATGCTCGTAGACGTGGTTTGGGTTTGAGAGATATTCACAACAGATGTGAGATTGTTAATTAATGGTTTACTATAAGGTGGCAACTTAAATACACATCTGGGTGGATTGAGGCACCTGGGAACCCAAAGGTTGTCTCTGCTTTTCTTGGAAATCCCGGGTACCCGTGTGATCTTCCTATGGACCGCCACCTGTGCTCAAAGGGAACTGAGATTATTCATGCTAGAAACTTCCGTGTGCAGCCACAAGCTATTATGGGCTCTAGCATAGTTGAGTAAGTTACGTGAAGCTCTCTAAGAGGTAGGTCACAGGTAGTGGGTTTTATAGGTTTGGTATGATCTATCCAGTAGTAGAGAGTTAATGTTTACGAAAGATCGTGTCTCGGTCATCCGCTTCTCAAACACCAGGCGGTCACGAGAAATCAACGGAGGCGATCGAGTCTTGTGGGGGAAAAGTGCGCAAACCTCTGCAGAGTGTACAATCTAATCATGGTTAGCCGTGTCCCCGGTTATGGACAATTCTGAGTATCTAGTACTTGAGTATTCACGTGTATCCCATCACTCTAAATTAATACTGTTGGGTTGTTAATTACTTTAATTGGGATTGAGTTGGGGGTACCTTCTCAATGATGTTTCAACCACCATGATAGTTAAATTAAATTTATTCCTTTGATGTAGGAAAAAATTGGCTTTTCGCAAAACTGTAACCATAGAGCTTTCCACCAGCCATATATGCATGTAGTATAGCTTATTCTTTCATTACTCTATGTGTTACATTGCCAGCATATTCCATGTGCTGACCCGTTCTCGGGCTGCAACGTGTTATGTTGCAGACTTTTCAGACGAGGAGTAAGGATTGTAGGTCGTTGCCGTGCAGCTCAGTTATGCCGTTGGAGTTGATGGACTCACTTTATCTTCCAAGCCTTCATTGTTATCGCATTAGATGGCCTTCAGCCATATTATTGTAATAAGTTCTCTTTTGAGACATTCGATGTAATAAGTGTGTGATTGCTACTCTATTATAAATCCTTCGAGTATTGTGTGTGTCAGCATTACCGATCCAGGGATGACACGGAAGCACAGAGACTTGACCATTTGAGGTCGGGTCGCTACAGGTAATACCTACTTCCGCCTTGATTGATCTTGATGAACATGAGTGTTACAAGAGTTGATCTACCACGAGATCGTAATGGCTAAACCCTAGAAGTCTAGTCTATGGGAATATGATTGTTGTCCTATGGACTAAACCCTCCGGTTTATATAGACACCGGAGGGGACTAGGGTTACACAAAGTCGGTTACAGAGAAAGGAATCTACACATCTGAATCGCCAAGCTTGCCTTCCACGCCAAGGAGAGTCCCACCGGACACGGGATGAAGTCTTCTATCTTGTATCTTCATAGTCCAACATTCCGGCCAAAGTACATAGTCCGGCTGTCCGAGGACCCCTTAGTCCAGGACTCCCTCAGTAGCCCCCAAACCAGGCTTCAATGACAACGAGTTCGGCGCGCATATTGTCTTCAACATTGCAAGGCGGGTTCTTCCTCCGAATACTTCAAAGTACCTGATTTAAACAGCAGTGTCTGGCCATTCAATGGACGCGCTCCTCGGCTTCTGTACCTCCATGATTTCAGCTTCCACTTGTCGAGCGAATACGAGAGGACGGGGCATTTTTACATTTACCCCCCGGACCGTATAATAATTTTGCCTATTAGAGAGACGGGGGTCTTCAGATCTAACCCACGCCATTTCCCCCGAGCGAGGAATCATCAGAGCTTACTCGCCAAAACCATCCCAACATGGCCAGCGCTCCCAGCTCGTCCTCCCGCCCTCTTGGCCCCAAGCAGGGTGATTGGGCAAAGTGTTCCATATCCCACGGCCAACTGGCGAATCTACATACCCAGGGATTGCTTCTCCCCACGGATCTGGTCCCTGTTCGAGCCAGACTGGCTTCTTTCGACGGCGGGAACAGGCGGAGAAGTTCCCCAACCCATCCCGGAGGGAACGGGTATGCTTTGTTCCCTATTTGCTGAGAGGCGTCGGGTTTCCAATCCATCCGTTCCTCCGAGGGCTTCTGGATTACTACGGCCTCCAACTGCACAACTTTACGCCTGCCTCCATCCTGCATATCGCAGATTACGTTGCCCTTTGCGAGCTATTTCTGGGTTGTGAGGCCCATTTCGAGCTATGGAAGAAGCTGTTTTGCCTCGTCCCTCGTAATCAAGAGGGAGCCATATTCCAAGTGGGTGGAGCCGAGATATGGCGCGTTGCCGGGACCGGATACTTGTTCGGCACACCAAAGAAGGCATCCGAAGAATGGCCCTCCGAATGGTTTTATATTGAGGACGTTTCCCTTCCCGACCCAATCCGGCGGGGCCTTCCCGAGCATTCGAATACTCCCTTAAAGAAGCGCCTCAACTGGCGTCCTCGGAGCCCTAGGGAAGAAGATAGAACGGAAGTCCATCAACTGATGAGCAAGATAAAGGCGCTTGCTCAATCTGGATTGTCAATAGTCGAGGTTATGGCGATATCCATAACGCGAGGGGTTCAGCCACTCTAGTACCGAGGGCGCCCCATGTGGCATTTCAACGGAGAAGATCACGCCACCTGCTATGGCAGGAAGGGATCGGACACTTACGCTGCTTTAGCAAAAATACTGTCCGGATTATACAAAGGGGAGGAGGAGGAGTTCACCCGCATTAAACCGAGGGATGGATTTTCCATGTACAACCGTCCCAGCTGGGTGAGTTTTCGCTCCGCTACTCTACTCCCTCAACTCCCTGAATCCTTTTTCCTTTTCATAATTATTAATCCGCTATGTATAACAGGAATGGCGGAAGATCACCAAGGAGATCCACAGCCCCGCACCACAGCCAGAGGACCACAACCAGGCTCTCGACCCCGGATTCGAAGAGGATCCGGATATATTTGTGGAGCTCGGGGAAGGGGTGTTTTACCAGGCGAGCTGTGATGGTACCGAGGTAGCCATCACCGCCGAATATCCCGGCCTTCTCCCTGCGACTCATGTAAGTAATCGGGAGAATTTTATCCTTTAATAGGATTCCCTCTATCTGTCTTACCCACCGCACTATATTATGCTCTAAAGGGGAGACGGTCGGCATGCAAGAATGCGGCGCCTACAACGGACAGGCCTCCGAAAAGGAAGGCAAATAGAAATATGGTCGAGCCTTCACTGAAGAGGTAGGGTTTTAAATGCGCCCCGTGGCCGTCATCTTAAAGTATGATTCCACCCGTTGTGTCTTTATCGGGAAGAACATTCACCGAACTATGTCCGGGGATCCTGCCGATCATGCCTCTACTAGCCGAATTCTGGACCCTACTACGAGGACAGAGGCTAACGCGAAAGTGATACCGGATTGTCCTTCTGTGGAGGATTCAGACAAAGTATCCGCTACAAACTCTGAAGTAGAAAGCACCATGAATCGTCGGCACCGGCGAGCCGCTCTTCGCGACCCTGGCTTTTCAGAAGAAGCTTTCAGTGCCTTCAACTCGGGTGATGCATACATCCGAGCTGCTCGAGACGGGCTTTCGAGAGCTATAGATCAATATTTGAAAGATATGCGGGTAAGTACTTATTTATGTGGAACTGATAGTTGTACACCAGTAGCCCCCGAGACTTGAAGCACTTGGTACAAGTGATTTAAGTATCATTATATGACCATGTGCTCTCAGAGAAGAACAATCTGTTGTCTCAAGAGCTGGAAAAGTGTCATGCCAGCTGACGAAAACTATCACCGAACTGGAGGAGTCCAAGAAGGTGGCACCTGGTAATGTTTCCCCTCTATCAAGAAAACATAGTCATGCACCAGGGTTATTGATACGGTCGCAGGTCTTGCAGCAGAAGCATCGGAAGTCGCTCAAGTGGGAGGTCAAGGGGCTCAAAGGCAACTGGCCGCGGGTGAATGTATCCTGACACGAGTCAGGGATGAGAAGAACAAACTCCAAGATGCCAACACCAAGCTTGGCGAAGAGCTAAAAGACGTACGGTCCCATCTAGCTGACTCCGTGAAGGAAAATAAAAAGCTGCGAGGCAACATATTTGGTATGTGTTCGGATCTACCTTCATATAGTTCGACAAGCGAAGGAACTGACAAAATTGTGTATGTAGGTATATTGACGGGCCGCCCCGAAGGGGAGGTGTCCGGATCGGCGAGCGATCTGCTACAAGAGCTGTCACAAATGCACGAGCGAGCTCGGCAGGTGATGCAGAATATTGCTAAGGCCTTATGGTTGTCCGACTCCCCTCCAGGAAGTATGGAGGGGCTTGTACAGCTACTCCAAGGAGCGCGGCGGCGTTTCCGATTATGGAAGATATCGGCCTGCCGGGAAGGTGCGCGAGAGGCCTGGGCGATGGTGAAAACGCAGTATACCAAGCTCGACCCGAATCACATGGCTTGGGTCGGACCTATAGGGTCAAATGGAGAAGAAGTTCCCGTTAGTTTGGTATATGACCAGGTTCAAGTAGCCGCCAAGTATTCCCGACAGAATTGTAGGCTAGATAGCTTGTTATATGGCATAGAAGAAGAAGTGTTTAAGTCTAAGTGACTATGCACTTCATTTGACAAATTAATGTCACTAGCTGAATTATAAAATGCTTGTCATGGCGGACCTTTTCGCTTCAACCTCTGGACCTGAAGGTGCAGAGTGCTTCCGAATACCCGCTCGGTAATGTAAACTGGGGTACGCGTGGAAGCCAGGCATAGGGGTCATAGTTGCTTGAACAGACAAGTATCCGGCTAGGTATGTTATATTACATTTTAATCATAAGAAACATCTTCCAGAGAGAATAGTTCCGTTAAGGGCTCCTTTCCTTGGGTAGGTATGCATGAATGTGCATGTCCGAACTGTGTTTGAAAATCACATCATACATAACATCTGGGGGTTTGTAAAGTGACAAGAGAAAAAACATCTTTAGTCCGCCGACCGAATATTCCCTTAAGAACGCTAGCTTTCAGCTTCACCCAGTCTGAGGTACACGCCTGGATGACCCGACAGTAACAATCGCAGAGGTGCTCCCTTTATGCCCAAGCCGAACTAAAGGGAACGTAGGACATAAGCACAGGAGCCAGGCAACCCAGCTTGGCCAACACTTAAGTCATATCGATGCATATAATGGCGAAGAAAAGGTACATACGTGGAGAAGACACATATGTGGTGAGCTTAATGCTCATAAAATAATAATAATAAGCTTCTGTACAAGAAGCCCCCAGGTATAATTGGCATACATGTTAATAATTGTATGCGTATAGGTGTACGGTTTAGCCGTAGAAGAGCTTTAAAGCTTTAAGAAATAAAAGTGAAAAGACAGGAAAAAATAAAGAAAGGGAGGAAAAGAAAAAGGAAACAAACGAAGAGTCCCGCGCTAGGCATAGAATCTTCAGAGTCTGGCCGCGTTCCACGGGTTCGGCTCTAGGCGGTTGTCTGATGCATCACGCAGGCGGTACGCTCCTCCGGTGAGAACTTCGTCGATGATGAAGGCCCTCCCAATTGGGCTTGAGTTTGGTCCTTTTTATTCTTCGGCAAGCGTAGAACAAGTTCACCAACGTTATAAGTCTTGGCCCGTACTTCTCTGCTTTGATATCTGCGAGCCGGTTGTTGATAAAATGCGAAACGGGCTTTAGCAATGTCGCGCTCCTCCTCCAGGGCATCTAGGCTGTCCTGCCGATCCAGCTCGGCCTCTCTCTCTTCATACATGCGCACTCGAGGTGAGTCATGAATAATTTCGCAGGGTAACACAGCCTCTGCGCCGTACACCATGAAAAAAGGTGTATATCCGGTAGAATGATTGGGCGTGGTCCGCAGCCCCCAGAGTACAGAGTCGAGCTCCTCTACCCAGTGCTTGTCTTATTCTTTCAAAGACCGAACTAATCTGGGTTTGATGCCACTCATGATAAGACCGTTAGCTCGTTCGACTTGACCGTTAGTTTGTGGGTGGTATACGGAGGAATAATCGAGCTTGATGCCCAGGTTAGCACACCAGTCCTTCACCTCATCGGCTGTGAAATTGGAGCCGTTGTCAGTGATAATGCTATGTGGAACACCATAACGGTGCACAAGGTTGGATATAAAATCTATCACTGGCCCGGCTTCGGCCATTTTGACTGGTTTGGCCTCTATCCACTTAGTGAACTTATCCACCATGACCAACATGTATTTTTTCTTATGGCTTCCTCTTTTAAGGGGTCCGACCAAATCAAGCCCCCAGACCACAAAAGGCCATGTGATAGGGATTGTTTGTAGAGCGGTGAGTGGCATATGGCTTTGGTTAGCGAAAAGCTGGCATCCGATGCAATGTTGGACGAGGTCCTGCGCGTCTGTTTGGGACGTTCGCCAATAGAAACTTGTACGGAAGGCCTTGCTTAGGAGGGCCCGAGCCGCGGCGTGGTGACCGCCGAGGCCGGCATGAATTTCAGCCAAGAGCTGCCGCCCTTCCTCCTCGGAGATACATCTTTGAAGTACTCCGGTAGCACTTCCTCCTCGGCAATAGCAACGATCTCATGTTTAACGTAAGTAACTATAGCAAATTCATCTTCATAAATATTGGCATCATGGCCACAAGGATAGCAAGCATCATGTTCATCAAGGGATATTTCAATCAAATCATCGGAATCATAATTATCTATAGATTCGTGTATATCATTATTTTCTTTAGAAGAAACGGTCATTCTTTCAATAAATGCATTGACATAGACATTATGAGCATAGTTTTCATAGCAATATTCAAGTATGTCAAGATTTTCAGATTCGTAAAGAGTAGTATCATACTTTTCAATCAAAGAAGCAACTTCATAAGAACCCTTAAAAGCAACAAATTCTTCAATTTGTTCGACATCATAGTAGCTATAAACACCCTTTGCATAAGAATATAAGATTTAATTTTCATTAAACTCACATAGGTAGGGAAGGTGTTTTTTAGGGTTCTTAGAGCAACAAGTAATATCACAAATTTCACAAAGATTCCAAGCATAACACAACAATATGTTTATTTCATTCCATAAGAGTTTCCCTTTTTCAGACAAACGGTGACGCACAAAATGAGCGTGTTCATCTAAAGATTTCCCATCAACTAGGCTAGTTGGGGTTTCAGCACGAGCGCATAAGGATCGAAGATGATCCAAGTAGAACACTTTAAGAGGATCCATATCAATAGATTTTTAGCAAGCAAAGATGCAAGCAAATAGAAGGCACGTGGAGAAAAGGGAGCGGAAAAGAGGGCGAATAAAACGGCAAAGGTGAAGTGGGGGAGAGGAAAACGAGAGGCAAATGGGAAATAATGTAATGCGAGGGATAAGGGTTTGTGATGGGTACTTGGTATGCTGACTTTCGCGTAGACTCCCCGGCAACAGCGCCAGAAATCCTTCTTGCTACCTCTTGAGCACTATGTTGGTTTTTCCCTTGAAGAGGAAAGGGTGATGCAGTAAAGTAGCGTAAGTATTTCCCTTAGTTTTTGAGAACCAAGGTATCAATCCAGTAGGAGGCTACGCTTGAGTCCCACGCACCTACACAAAACAAATAAGAACCTCGCAACCAACACGATAAAGGGGTTGTCAATCCCTTCACGGTCACTTACGAGAGTGAGATCTGATAGATATGATAAGATAATATTTTTGGTATTTTATGATAAAGAGAAATAAAGATGCAAAGTAAAATAAAAGGGCAATAAAATAGCTAAGTGTTGGCAGATTAATATGACGGAGAATAGACCCGGGGGCCATAGGTTTCACTAGTGGCTTCTCTCAAGAGCATAAGTATTATGGTGGGTGAACAAATTACTGTCGAGCAATTGATAGAATTGAGCATAGTTATGAGAATATGTAGGTATGATCATGTATATAGGCATCACGTCCGTGACAAGTAGACCGACTCCTGCCTGCATCTACTACTATTACTCCACACATCAACCGCTATCCAGCATGCATCTAGAGTATTAAGTTCATAATAACAGAGTAATGATTTAAGTATGATGACATGATGTAGAGGGATAAAATCATGCAATATGATATAATCCCCATCTTGTTATCCTCGATGGTAACAATACAATACGTGCCTTGCTGCCCCTACTGTCACTGGGAAAGGACACCGCAAGATTGAACCCAAAGCTAAGCACTTCTCCCATAGCAAGAAAGATCAATCTAGTAGGCCAAACCAAACTGATAATTCGAAGAGACTTGCAAAGATAACCAATCATACATAAAAGAATTCAGAGAAGATTCAAATATTGTTCATAGATAATCTTGATCATAAACCCACAATTCATTGGTCCCGACAAACACACCGCAAAAGAAGATTACATCGAATAGATCTCCAAGAGAATCGAGGAGAACTTTGTATTGAGATCCAAAGAGAGAGAAGAAGCCATCTAGCTAATAATTATGGACCCGAAGGTCTGAGGTAAACTACTCACACATCATCGGAGAGGCTATGGTGTTGATGTAGAAGCCCTCCGTGATCAATGCCCCCTCCGGCAGGACGCCGGAAAAGGCCCCAAGATGGGATCTCACGGGTACAGAAGGTTGCGGCGGTGGAATTAGGTTTTCGTGGATGCCTCTGATGGTTTGGGGGTACATAGGTATATAGAGGAAGAAGTACGTCGGTGGAGCAACATGGGCCCCACGAGGGTGGAGGGCGCGCCCCCTACCTCGTGCTCTCCTCGTTGATTACTTTAGGTGGACTCCAAGTCCTCTGGATCATGTTCGTTCCAAAAATCACGTTCCCGAAGGTTTCATTCCGTTTGGACTCCGTTTGATATTCTTTTTCTGCAAATCTCTGAAATAGGCAAAAAAACAGCAATTTGGGTTGGGCCTCCGGTTAATAGGTTAGTCCCAAAAATAATATAATAGTGTATAAATAAGCCCATTAAACATCCAAAATAGAATATATAATAGCATGGAACAATAAAAAATTATAGATACGTTGGAGACGTATCAGGCCGATTGTGTAATTTTGGTGGCTGAGCCCCCGATTATGTCGGGGTGTTCGGAATCTGGGGTTGTCTTCGGATCCAGATTGGTATTGTCGCTCTCCCCCTGCCACACCACGGATGGCTGGAAAAGCCGTTCCAAAAATATGTTAGGTGGGACTGGGTCACGCTTAGCGCCAATGCGAGCAAGGATGTCTACCGCTTGATTGCTTTCTCGAGCCACATGGTGGAACTCGAGCCCCTCGAACCGGGCCAACATTGTGAGAACGACATTACGAAAAGCCGCCATCTTCGGATCTTTGGCATCGAAATCTCCATTTATTTGAGATATTGCAACGTTTGAATCTCCGCGCACTTCTAGGCGTTCAATGCCCATGGAGACGACCATCCGGAGACCATGCAATAAGGCTTCGTATTCGGCTGCGTTGTTGGAGTCCGTAAATAATATTTCTAGGACGTACTGAACAGTGTCTCCGATAGGGGATGTTAGGACAACGCCTGCCCCTAGGGCTGCCAGCATTTTGGAGCCGTCGAAGTGCATGATCCAGTTGGAGTATGTGTCATACTCTTTAGGGAGTTCGGCTTGCCAATACTTGAGATTTAATGTCCCTGCGCGGTTTGTATGATATGTCGAACGGAAGGAGCTCAATGGCCCACTTGGCAATCCGGCCTGTAGCGTCGCAGTTGTTTATTATGTCATTGAGGGGTACCTCGGAGGCCACCATGATTGAACACTCTTGAAAGTAGTGTCGTAGCTTCCGGGATGCCATGAAAACTGCATATGCTATTTTTCGATAATGGGGGTACTGGGATTTGCATGGTGTGAGGACGGTGGATACATTGTATACTGGCTTCTGGAGCAGGATTTTGTGTCTGTCCGCCTCTCGTTCAACGACGAGCACCGCACTCACAACTTGATGTGTGGCCGATATGTATAATAACATGGGTTCGCCGATATTTGGCGCGGCCAGGATTGGGTTGCTTGCCAGAAGAGCCTTTATTTCAATCCAGCTATTGCCGCGTCCGTCCATTCAAAGTGCTCGGTGCATCGAAGGAGGCGATATAGCGGCAATGCCTTTTCTCCTAGCCTGGAGATAGAGCGGCTTAAAGCTGCCACACATCCGGATAATTTTTGGACCTGTTTAAGGTCTGTTGGGATAGCCAACTGTGACAAAGCTCGGATTTTAGGTGGGTTTGCCTCAATTCCTCTATTGGAAACGATGAAGCCCAAAAGTTTTCCAGTGGGAACGCCGAAAACACACTTTTCCGGATTGAGCTTGATGTCATATGTTCGGAGGTTGTCGAATGCGAGACGCAAATCGTCTATTAAGGACTCGACGTGCCTGGTTTTGATGACTATGTCATCCACGTATGCTTCAACTGTCTCGCCGATTTGTTTCTCCAAGCATGTTTGAATCATGCGTTGATAGGTAGCACCAGCGTTTTTGAGCCCGAAAGGCATAGTGTTAAAGCAGAAAGGCCCGTATGGGGTGATAAATGCCGTTGCGGCTTGATCGGACTCCTTCATCTTGATTTGATGGTATCCGGAGTATGCGTCGAGGAAACACAGTGAATCGTGTCCTGCGGTAGCATCGATGATCTGATCAATGCGGGGGAGGGGAAAGGGATCCTTAGGGCAAGCCTTGTTGAGGTCTTTGAAATCGACGCATAGGCGCCAGGATTTATCCTTCTTTGGTACCATCACCAGGTTTGCTAGCCAGTCCGGGTGTTTTATCTCTGATGAATCCGGCCTCGAGTAACTTGGCTAGCTCCTCTCCTATGGCTTGTCGTTTGGGTTCGGAAAAGTGTCATAACGTTTGCTTGACCGGCTTGTATCCCTTCAGTATGTTTAGGCTATGTTCGGCCAGCCTGCGTGGGATTCCTGGCATATCAGAAGGGTGCCAGGCGAATATGTCCTGGGCCACAGAGAACGCTTCGCAAAGGCGGCGTCGATCATGGGATCCAGCTGTGCCCCAATGGATGTTGTTCTCGTGGAGTCCGTTGGGTGGACCTGGAATTTGACTATCTCGTATGCTGGTTTGAAGGAGGTGGATTTGGATCGCTTATCGAGTATCATGTTGTCCCTATCCACCGTGGAGTGCAGTGCGGTTAATTCTTCAGCCGCGAGGGCTTCAGACAATGCCTCGAGGGCCAAGGCGGCGGTTTTATTTTCGGCACGGAGTGCTATGTCCGGACCGCTAGCGAGAGTGATGATTCCATTGGGCCCGGGCATCTTGAGCTTCATGTACCCATAATGGGGTATGGCTTGGAAGCTTGCAAATGCATCTCGCCCTAAAAGGGCGTGATATCCACTATTGAAAGGGGCCACTTGAAAGGTTATCTCTTCGGACCGATAGTTCTCCGGCATGCCGAATATACATCAAGTGTGATTTTTCCCGCACACCGTGCCTCTCGGCTGGGAATAATTCCTCGGAAGGTTACTTTGCTCAATGCGGCTCCTGTCTATTTCCATTTTGTTGAGAGTTTCCTCGTAAATGAGGTTTAGTCCGCCGCCGCCGTCCATGAGCACTTTGGTAAGCCGACAACCGTCCATAATTGGACTGAGGACCAGTGCGGTAGGTGCTCGGACTGTTCTGAATTTTGGTTCGTCACTGGCATTAAAAGTTATGGCCGTGTCATTCCAAGGGTTTATTGCTGCAACTTGGCAGACTTCAGCGAGGCCACGTAGTGCCCTTGTGCGCCTATTATTTGAGGCGAAAGTCTCGAAGACTGTTAGTACTGTAGGGTTGCTATCCTCCGTGGGATGTTGCTCTGCGGTATTTTTGGTGCGGAGATCCTCGCCGCTCTTGGCCACCTGCCGGAGTATCCAACATGCTCTAAGGCTGTGGGTTGGTACGACATCAAGTGTTGTGTGTATCTTGCACGGCCTATCGAGCCATCCCTCTAGAACAGTTCCGCGCCCCGTAATGGGCTTTGATTTTTTTGTTGTTGGATCAGGCGACCAACGAGGGTGCATCCTTTTTGTCCGGACGAGAGGTTTAGTTGAAACCGGTGGCTCCCAAGAGGCTGCCTGAGTTTTCCAGGCGCTTTCCATTGCGCAGTACTTCTGTACTATGGTTGCCAAGTCAGCGAAGTGTGATACATGACGGCAATTGATTGCATTGAGGATTCCCTTGTCCGTGCAGTTTTTGCAGAACAATGAGATTGCGTCTTCATCGCGGCAGTCTTTAATCTTGTCCTTGACAAGGAGGAATCTGGCCCAAAACTGATGGACCGTTTCCCATGGTTGCTGTCTGATGTGGGTGAGATCGCTTATATCTGGGTGGGTCGGTGGATTTGAGTCCGAACCCTGACCCAATCTGGGATCCAGAGCTTGAGAAACTTCCGAGCTTAATAGTTCGGGCTCCGGGATATCAACTAGCTTTTCAGGCCCACAGTCCGATTCTAAGTTCGGAGTACGGGGCAAGTCTTCCCGCGGGTGAGTATCCGGCTCTATGAGCTCGAAGATCCAAACATACTTCGTCCTCAACATAGGGGAAGAGTCGTTGCACTGCTCCTCCAATACCTCTATCTGATGGGTGATCGGTGGAGATTCAATTTCTCTCTAATCAGGTTTAAGCCCGATCCGATCGTAGTCCGTAGCGATTCCCAAGGCGGCGATGCGATCCAGGAGTTCGTTCAAAGACGACAACTCCATCCGATCCATCTGTTCAGAGTATTCCGAGCTGATGCGAAGGCGATTTTTGATGACACGGGAAGTCATCGTCGGCCCGACAACCGAACGGGCGACCATGGTGAAGCTGCCCACCCGGAGGGTTTGGCCTGAGGCCAAAGCTCCCCCAGAGGTGATGTTGTCCTTGATAACAAGGCGAGCCATCAAGCCTATCTTCGACGACACAGAGGAACTCTCAATGAAAGCACCAATGTCGGTGTCAAAACCGGCGGATCTCGGGTAGGGGGTCACGAATTGTGCGTCTAAGGCTAATGGTAACAGGAGGTGGGGGACACAATGTTTACGCAGGTTCGGGCCCTCTTTATGGAGGTAATACCATACTTCATGCTTGATTGATCTTGATGAATATGAGTGTTACAAGAGTTGATCTACCACGAGATCGTAATGGCTAAACCCTAGAAGTCTAGCCTGTGGGAATATGATTGTTGTCCTATGGACTAAACCCTCCGGTTTATATAGACACCGGAGGGGACTAGGGTTACACAAAGTCAGTTACAGAGAAAGGAATCTACACATCCAAATCGCCAAGCTTGCCTTCCATGCCAAGGAGAGTCCTAGTGGACATGGGATGAAGTCTTCTATCTTGTATCTTCATAGTCCAACAGTCCGGCCAAAGTACATAGTCCGGCTGTCCGAGGACCCCTTAGTCCAGGACTCCCTCACCAGCCATGAAGATTGCGACCCTGTTAGGCGGCTCATAGGGGTCCAGAATATTGTCACCATCGGAGCAGCCCCAAGCCGACCGTCTTGCAGCTGATACATTTAATTGGTCTCGCCGGTTGACGACTCTCCATCAGAGTAGCTGGCCGTCTCACCACCAGACACAGATCCTTCGTCACCTTCCGCCCCATGGATGAAACCAACAAAGGCATGCTTCATGGCGGGTTGAACCGGGCGGGTCATGCACGCTGAGCCGTCTCGATGATGTCGGTGCAGGTGTCCGACTCAGAGCCTGGTTCGCCGATCTTGCCGATGAAGATGTGAATTCCACCGAAGGGGACCCGATACCCATATTCAATTGAGCCGGCCTCGGGGCCCCGGCCTGCATCGGAGATGTAGAGTTTTCTCCCTTGATCCCTTCGAAGCTGCCCTTTAAGAACTCGAAACCACCATGCACCAGCCCCACAATGCGTGCCAACTTTCATGGAATTGTCATGGCAGATGTCCTAGCAGAAAGACTTAGTCGTGGAGCCATCGCAACTAGGTTAGCTTAAAGGGCTTAATCAGGACAAAGGACATGGAGAGTTTATACTAGTTCGGCCCCTTGCGGTGAAGGTAAAGGCCTAATCCAGTTTGAGGTGGTATTGCTTGGGTTTCGATTACCAAGGAGCGAATACGCTTGACCTAGTTCTCGATTTGTTGTTTCTTTCCCTAAACCGCCGCCGGGTCGTCCCTTTATATACACAGGTTGACGCCCGGTGGCTCACGGAGTCCCGGCCGGCTCATACACGACGTGTCCGGCTCGGTGACTAACTACTCTTGCCTTACAAAACAAGTCATACACATATGGCAGTTCATCCTCTTGGGCCTCAAGTCGCCTCTGAGTCTTGGGCCATCAACAAGCTTGTATGATCCGACATCTTCATTGATATAAGTTGCCAGTGGTATGACCCGACCCCTCCTGGGTGGTTCATACCCAGTAGTTATGTCCCCAACACATGGTGATGTGAACTATTGGTGTTAAATCACATGGCGATGTGAACTAGATTATTGACTCTAGTGCAAGTGGGAGACTGAAGGAAATATGCCCTAGAGGCAATAATAAAGTTGTTATTTATATTTCCTTATATCATGATAAATGTTTATTATTCATGCTAGAATTGTATTAACCGGAAACTTAGTACATGTGTGAATACATAGACAAAACTGAGTGTCCCTAGTATGCCTTTACTTGACTAGCTCGTTAATCAAAGATGATTAAGTTTCCTAGCCATGGACATGTGTTGTCATTTGATGAAAGGGATCACATCATTAGGGAATGATGTGATTGTAACGCCCAATATGCGACTATACTCCATACGTGTCGAGGCATGACTTGGGGCATAAGCACATGTTGGTATGGTCGCAAGAGTGGTTGTATCTTTGCTCATCTCATGTACCGAATAGATAGAATAAGAGTTTTGGCTTACAATCGCCACAATGTCACACAATATCATCAAGTTATACAATCATTCAAGATGAACACAATGTCCGGCTACGGAAATCAAACGAATAAAAGACAACCACCCATGCTAAGTCCTGATCGACCCTACTGGGCACCACTACTGATCATCCAAAAAAGAAACATAGTAACGGCCATGGTCCTCGTCGAACTCCCACTTGAGTTCAGCGGCATCACCTGCATCAACCTCGTCGGTACCCGCAACTGCGTTTGTAGTATCTGGTGAGCCACGAGGACTCAGCAATCTCAAAACCCGTGATAGCAAGACTATTTAAGCTCATAGGAAAGGTATGGGGATATGGTGGAGTTGCAGCAAGCACTAAGCAAATATGGTGGCTAACATACGAGTACAAGAGTAAGATGAGAAACTATGCAACGGACACAAAGCTAGAAGTGATCCTGAACTACTTACATTCAAACATAACCCAACCATGTTCACTTCCCGAACCTCGTCGAAAAGAGACCATCACGGTTACACACGCGGTTGGCGCATTTTAATTAAGTCAAGTGTCAAGTTCTCTATAGCCAGATATTAAAAACTCCCATCTTCCACATAACAACGGGCACAACTTTCGAAAGATAAAACCCTGCAAGGGTGTCCCAAGTTAGCCCATGACAAGCTCACGACCCACGGAGACAATCCTCCATCACGGGACACCCCGATTATTCTCGGAATCCCGGTGCACAAGCTCTTCGAAGAAAGGAAAACTATCCCAATGAGATCTCCCCGTGAGTCAGATCCGTGTCCAGAGCCGCGCGATCTCTATCTACGGACTCATCCGTCTATGCAAAGTTGATGATAGCCAAAGGGCGGCACCGCCGACTGCTAGGTAGGTGGACTAACACTCATGTCGAGCACTGGCCCGGGGGTTGACTAAGAGTCCTCACGTTAATTACTCCCTATGCAAAATTTTAGTTGTTATTAGGCAAATGGTAAAACCAATGTTGGATCTCCTTGGGAAAGCTTTACTTTAGGCGAAGAGACAAGGGGGGCCCATAACACCCCGACCATGTTAGGAACACAAAATTCAAGGAACATAACACCGGTATGACGGAAACTAAGGCGGGAAGAGTGGAACAAAACACAAAGCAAAAGGCCGAGCCTTCCACCCTTTACCAAGTATATAGATGCATTAATTAAATAAGAGATATTGTGATATCCCAACATATCCATGTTCCAACACGGAACAATGATGTCTACTACGCAACCTTCTTCTTGTAGACATTGTTGGGCCTCCAAGTGCAGAGGTTTGTAGGACAGTAGAAAATTTCCCTCAAGTGGATGACCTAAGGTTTATCAATCCGTGGGAGGCGTACGATGAAGATGGTCTCTCTCAAACAACCCTGCAACCAAATAACAAAGAGTCTCTCGTGTCCCCAACACACCTAATACAATGGTAAATTGTATAGGTGCACTAGTTCGGCGAAGAGATGGTGATACAAGTGCAATATGGATGGTAGATATAGGTTTTTGTAAACTGAAAATATAAAAACAGCAAGGTAACTATTGATAAAAGTTAGCACAAACGGTATTGCAATGCTAGGAAACAAGGCCTAGGGTTCATACTTTCACTAGTGGAAGTTCTCTCAACAATAATAACATAATTGGATCATATAACTATCCCTCAACATGCAACAAAGAGTCACTCCAAAGTAACTAATATCAGAGAACAAACGAAGAGATTATGGTAGGGTACGAAACCACCTCAAAGTTATTCTTTCCAATCAATCCGTTGGGCTATTCCTATAAGTGTCACAAACAGCCCTAGAGTTCGTACTAGAATAACACCTTAAGATACAAATCAAACAAAACTCTAATGTCACCTAGATACTCCAATGTCACCTCAAGTATCCGTGGGTATGATTATATGATATGCATCACAAAATCTCAGATTCATCTATTCAACCAACACATAGAACCTCAAAGAGTGCCCCAAAATTTCTACCGGAGAATCACGACGAAAACGTGTGCCAACCACTATGCATAGGTTCATGGGCGGAACCCGCAAGTTGATCACCAAAACATACATCAAGTGAATCACGTGATATCCCATTGTCACCACCAGACACGCGGCAAGACATACATCAAGTGTTCTCAAATCATTAAAGACTCAATCCGATAAGATAACTTCAAAGGGAAAACTCAATCGATTACAAGAGAGTAGAGGGGGAGAAGAAAAATAAGATCCAACTATAATAGCAAAGCTCGAGATACATCAAGATCGTGCCAAATCAAGAACACAAGAGAGAGAGACAGATCAAACACATAGCTACTGGTACATACCCTCAGCCCCGAGGGTGAACTACTCCCTCCTCATCATGGACAGCGCCGGGATGATGAAGATGGCCACCGGTGAGGGTTCCCCCCTCCGGCAGGGTGCCGGAACAGGGTCCCGAGAGGTTTTTGGTGGCTACAGAGGCTTGCGGCGGCGGAACTCCAGATCTATTCTCTGTTCTGGAAGTTTTAGGGTACGTGAGTATATATGGGCGCAGGAAGTAGGTCGGTGGAGCTTCGGGGGCCCCACGAGGCTGGAGGGCGCGCCCTAGGGGGGCGCCCCCACCCTCGTGGGCACCTCCCTTCTCTCCTGACGTGCACTCCACGCTTTTCCGGTAGCTTTCCTTCCAAAAATAACTTCTCCAGTTGATTTCGTTCCATTTCGACTCCGTTTGATATTCCTTTTCTTCGAAACACTGAAATAGGCAAAAAACAGCAAATCTGGGCTGGGCCTCCGGTTAATAGGTTAGTCCCAAAAGTAATATAAAAGTGGAAAATAAAGCCCAATATTGCCCAAAATAGTAGATAATATAGCATGGAGCAATAAAAAATTATAGATACGTTGGAGACGTATCAAGCATCCCCAAGTTTAATTCCTGCTCGTCCTCGAGTAGGTAAATGATAAAAAAGATAATTTTTGATGTGGAATGCTAGTTGGCATAATTTCAATATAATTCTTCTTACTTGTGATATGAATATTCAGATCTGAAAGATTCAAGACAAAAGTTCATTGACATAAAAATAATAATACTTCAAGCATACTAACTAAGCAATTATGTCTTCTCAAAATAACATGGCGAAAGAAAGTTCATCCCTACAAAATCATATAGTTTAGTCATGCTCCATTTTCATCACACAAGAATGCTCTCATCATGCACAACCCCGATGACAAGCCAAGCAATTGTTTCATACTCTAGTAATCTCAAACTTATAAACCTTCACGCATACATGAGCGCGAGCCATGGATATAGCACTATGGGTGGAATAGTATATGATGATGGGGGTTATGTGGAGAAGACAAAAAAGGAGAAATTCTCACATCAACAAGGCTAATCAATGAGCTATGGAGATGCCCATCGATTGATGTTAATGCAAGGAGTAGGGATTGCCATGCAACGGATGCACTAGAGCTATAAATGTATGAAAGCTCAACAAAAGAAACTAAGTGGGTGTGCATCCAACTTGCTTGCTCACGAAGACCTAGGGCATTTGAGGAAGCCCATCGTTGGAATATACAAGCCAAGTTCTATAATGAAAGATTCCCACTAGTAAATGAAAATGACAAAACAAGAGACTCTCTATCATGAAGATTATGGTGCTACTTTGAAGCACAAGTGTGGAAAAAGGATAGTAGCATTGCCCCTTTTTATTTATTTTCTTTTTTCTTTTTTTTGGGCCTTCTTTTTTTATTTGGCCTTTCTTTTTTTTGGGGACAATGCTCTATTGAATGATTATCATCACACTTATATTTACTTACAACTCAACGATTACAACTCGATACTAGAACAAAGTATGACTCTATATGAATGCCTCCGGAGGTGTACCGGGATATGCAATGAGTCAAGAGTGACATGTATGAAAGAATTATGAACGGTGGCTTTGCCACGAATACTATGTTAACTACATGATCATGCTAAGAAATATGACAATGATGAATGTGTCATGATAAACTGGATGGTGGAAAGTTGCGTGGCAATATATCTCGGAGGCTATGGAAATGCCATAATAGGTAGGTATGGTGGTTGTTTTGAGGAAGATATAAGGAGGTTTACGTGTGAAAGAGCGTATCATATCACAGGGTTTGGATGCACCGGCGAAGTTTGCACCAACTCTCAATGTGAGAAAGGGCAATGCACGGTACCGAAGAGGCTAGCAATGATGGAAGGGTGAGAGTGCGTATAATCCATGGACTCAACATTAGTCATAAAGAACTCTTATACTTATTGAAAAAATCTACAAGCCATCAAAAACCAAAGCATTACACGCATGCTCCTAGGGGGATAGATTGGTAGGAAAAGACCATCGCTCGTCCCCGACCGCCACTCATAAGGAAGACAATCAAATAACACCTCATGTTTCAAATTTGTTACATAACGTTTACCATACGTGCATGCTACGGGACTTGCAAACTTTAACACAAGCATTTCTCAAATTCACAACTACTCAACTAGCACGACTTTAATATTATCACCTCCATATCTCAAAACAATCATCAAGCATCAAACTTCTCTTAGCATTCAACACACTCATAAGAATTCTTACAAATCTTTTATGCTTAGCATATTAGTATTATGCACATTACCATGCTATTTAAGACTCTCAAAATAATATAAGTGAAGCATGAGAGTTCATCTATTTCTTCAAAATAAAACTACCACCATGCTCTAAAAGATATGAGTGAAGCACTAGAGCAAACAACAAACTACTCTGAAAGATATAAGTGAAGATCAATGAGTAGTCGAATAATTATGCAACCATGTGAAGACTCACCCATTTAATAATTTCAGATCTTGGTACTTTATTCAAACAACAAGCAAAGCTAAAGAAAAGAAAATGACTCTCCAAGCAAAACACATATCATGTGGTGAATAAACATATAGCTCCAAGTAAAGTTACCGATGAACGAAGACGAAAGAGGGGATGCCTTCCGGGGCATCCCCAAGCTTAGACGCTTGGTTATCCTTGAATATTACCTTGGGGTGCCTTGGGCATCCCCAAGCTTAGGCTCTTTCCACTCCTTATTCCATAGTCCATCGAATCTTTACCCAAAACTTGAAAACTTCACAACACAAAACTTAACAGAAAACCCATGAGCTCCGTTAGCGAAAGAAAACAAAACACCACTTCATGGTACTGTAATGAACTCATTATTATTTATATTGGTGTTAAACCTACTGTATTACAACTTCTCTATGGTTTATAAACTATTTTACTAGCCATAGATTCATCAAAATAAGCAAGCAACACAATGAAAACAGAATCTGTCAAAAATAGAACAGTGTGTAGTAATATGTATCAAACGCAAACTTCTGGAACTCCAAAAATTCTAAAATAAATTGGTGGACCTGAGGAATTTGTCTAGTAATCATCTGCAAAAAGAATCAGCTAAATATCACTCTCCAGTAAAAAGTTGAAGCTAATCTCGTGAGCGCTAAAGTTTCTGTTTTTTACAGCATGATCATAAATACTTCACCCAAGTCTTCCCAAAGGTTCTACTTGGCACAAACACTAATTAAAACACAAAACCACATCTAAACAGAAGCTAGATGGATTATTTATTACTAAAAAGAACCAAAAAGCAAGAAACTAAAATAAAATTGGGTTGCCTCCCAACAAGCGCTATCGTTTAACGCCCCTAGCTAGGCATGCTGATTTCAATGATGCTCACATAAAAGGTAAGAATTGAAACATAAAGAGAGCATCATAAAGAATATGAATAGCCTATTTAGGTCTAACCCACTTACTATGCATAGGGATTTTGTGAACAAACAACTTATGGGAACAATAATCAACTAGCATAGGAAGGCAAAACAAGCATAACTTCAAAACTTTAAGCACATAGAGAGGAAACTTGGTATTATTGCAATTCCTACAAGCATATGTTCCTCCCTCATAATAACTTTCAGTAGAATCATGAATGAATTCAACAATATAAACATCACCTAAAACATTCTTTTCATGATCTACAAGCATAGAAAATTTACTACTCTCCACACAAGCAAAATTCTTCTCATTTGGAATAGTGGGAGCAAACTCAACAAAATAACTATCATGTGATTGAAAATTAAGATCAAGATGATAAGTTTCATGGTTATATTTATTCTTTAAAGCATATGTGTCATCACAATAATCATCATAGATAGGAGGCATGCTTTCATCATAGTAAATTTGCTTATCAAAGCTTGGGGGGCAAAACATATCATCTTCATCAAACATAGCTTCCCCAAGCTTGTGGCTTTGCATATCATTAGCATCATGGATATTCATGGAATTCATACTAACAACATTGCAATCATGCTCATCATATAAATATTTAGTGACAAACATTCTAATGCATTCTTCTTCTAGCACTTTAGCACAATTTTCCTTTCCATCATACTCACAAAAGATATTAAAAAGATGAAGCGTATGAGACAAATTCAATTCCATTTTTTGTATTTTTATTTTCTAAACTAGACTAGTGCTAAAACAAGAAAACAAAAAGATTCGATTGCAAGATCTAAAGATATACCTTCAAGCACTCACCTCCCCGGCAACAGCGCCAGAAAAGAGCTTAGTTGACGGACGTGAGTGTCGCTTACCTAACCTCCCCGGCAACGGTGCCAAAAAATAGCTTGATGTCTACTACGCAACCTTCTTCTTGTAGACGTTGTTGGGCCTCCAAGTGCAAAGGTTTGTAGGACAGTAGCAAATTTCCCTCAAGTGGATTACCTAAGGTTTATCAATCGTGGGAGGCGTAGGATGAAGATGGTCTCTCTCAAACAAACCTGCAACCAAATAACAAAGAGTCTCTTGTGTCCCCAACACACCCAATACAATGGTAAATTGTATAGGTGCACTAGTTCGGCGAAGATATGGTGATACAAGTGCAATATGGATGGTAGATATAGGTTTTTGTAAACTGAAAATATAAAACAGCAATGTAACTATTGATAAAAGTGAGCACAAACGGTATTGCAATGCTAGGAAACAAGGCCTAGGGTTCATACTTTCACTAGTGCAAGTTCTCTCAACAATAATAACATAATTGGATCATATAACCATCCCTCAACATGCAACAAAGAGTCACTCCAAAGTAACTAATAGCGGAGAACAAACGAAGAGATTATGGTAGGGTACGAAACCACCTCAAAGTTATTCTTTCCAATCAATCCGTTGGGCTATTCCTATAAGTGTCACAAACAGCCCTAGAGTTCGTACTATAATAACACCTTAAGACACACATCAACCAAAACCCTAATGTCACCTAGATACTCCAATGTCACCTCAAGTATCCGTGGGTATGATTATACGATATGCATCACAAAATCTCAGATTCATCTATTCAACCAACACAGAGAACCTCAAAGAGTGCCCCAAAGTTTCTACCGGAGAATCACGACGAAAACGTGTGCCAACTCCTATGCATAGGTTCATGGGCGGAACCCGCAAGTTGATCACCAAAACATACATCAAGTGAATCACGTGATATCCCATTGTCACCACAGATACGCACGGCAAGACATACATCAAGTGTTCTCAAATCTTTAAAGACTCGATCCGATAACATAACTTCAAAGGGGAAACTCAGTCCATTACAAGAGAGTAGAGGGGGAGAAGAAACATAAGATCCAACTATAATAGCAAAGCTCGCGATACATTAAGATCGTGCCAAATCAAGAACACGAGAGAGAGAGAGATCAAACACATAGCTACTGGTACATACCCTCAGCCCCGAGGGTGAACTACTCCCTCCTCATCATGGAGAGCGCCGGGATGATGAAGATGGCCACCGGTGAGGGTTCCCCCCTCCGGCAGGGCGCCGGAACAGGGTCCTGATTAGTTTTTGGTGGCTACAGAGGCTTGCGGCGGCGGATCTCCAGATCTATTCTCTGTTCTGGAAGTTTTAGGATACGTGGGTATATATGGGTGCCGGAAGTAGGTCGGTGGAGCTTCGAGGGCCCCACGAGGTAGGGGGCGCGCCCCCACCCTTGTGAGAACCTCCCTTCTCTCCTGACGTGCACTCCACACTTTTTCGGTAGCTTTCCTTCCAAAAATAACTTAATCCAGTTGATTTCATTCTGTTTCGACTCCGTTTGATATTCCTTTTCTTCGAAACACTGAAATAGGCAAAAAACAACAAATCTGGGCTGGGCCTCAGGTTAATAGGTTAGTCCCAAACATAATATAAAAGTGGATAATAAAGCCCAATATTGCCCAAAACAGTAGATAATATAGCATGGAGCAATCAAGAATTATAGATACATTGGAGACGTATCAGGCATCCCCAAGCTTAATTTCTGCTCGTCCTCGAGTAGGTAAATGATAAAAAGAGAATTTTTGATGTGGAGTGCTACTTGGCATAACTTCAATGTAAATCTTCTTAATTGTGGTATGAATATTCAGATCCGAAAGATTCAAGAAAAAAGTTCATATTGACATAAAAATAATAATACTTCAAGCATACTAACAAAGCAATTATGTCTTCTCAAAATAACATGGCCAAAGAAAGTTATCCCTACAAAATCATATAGTCTGGCTATGCTCTATCTTCACCACACAAAGTATTTAAATCATGCACAACCCCGATGACAAGCCAAGAAATTGTTTGATACCTTAACATTTTCAAAACTTTTTCGATCTTTACGCAATACATGAGCGTGAGCCATGGATATAGCACTATATGTGGAATAGAATGGTGGTTGTGGAGAAGAAAAAAAGAGGGGAAGATAGTCTCAAATCAATTAGGCGTATCAACGGGCTATGGAGATGCCCATCAATAGATATCAATGTGAGTGAGTAGGGATTGCCATGCAACGGATGCACTAGAGCTATAAGTGTATGAAAGCTCAAAAAGAAACTAAGTGGGTGTGCATCCAACTCGCTTGCTCACGAAGACCTAGGGCATTTTGACGAAGCCCATCTTTGGAATATACAAGCCAAGTTCTATAATGAAAAATTCCCACTAGTATATGAAAGTGATATCATAGGAGACTCTCTATCATGAAGATCATGGTGCTACTTTGAAGCACAAGTGTGGTAAAAGGATAATAACATTGTCCCTCCTCTCTTTTTCTCTCATTTTTTATTTTTTTGTTTGGGCCTTCTCTTTTTTATGGCCTCTTGTTTTTCTCTCTTTTTTATTTGGGCTTCTTTGGCCTCTTTTATTTATTTATTTCGTCCGGAGTCTCTTCCCGACCTGTGGGGGAATCATGGTCTCCATCATCCTTTCCTCACTGGGACAATGCTCTAATAATTATGATCATCACACTTTTATTTACTTACAACTCAAGAATTACAGCTCGATTCTTAGAAAAAAATATGACTCTATAGGAATGCCTCCGGCAGTGTACCGGGATATGCAATGAATCAAGAGTGACATGTATGAAAGAATTATGAACGGTGGCTTTGCCCCAAATACGATGTCAACTACATTATCATGCAAAGCAATATGACAATGATGGAGCGTGTCATAATAAACGGAACGGTGGAAAGTTGCATGGCAATATATCTCGGAATGGCTATGGAAATGCCATGATAGGTAGGTATGGTGGCTGTTTTGAGGAAGGTATATGGTGGGTGTATGATACCGGCAAAAAGTGCGCGATATTAGAGAGGCTAGCAATGGTGGAAGGAAGGGAAAAGTGCGTATAATCCATGGACTCAACATTAGTCATAAAGAACTCATATACTTATTGCAAAAATCATGAAGTTATCAAAGAAAAGTATTACGCGCATCCTCCTAGGGGGATAGATTGGTAGGGAAAGACCATCGCTCGTCCCCGACTGCCACTCATAAGGAAGACAATCAATAAATAAATCATGCTCCGACTTCATCACATAATGGTTCACCATACGTGCATGCTACGAGAATCACAAACTTTAACACAAGTATTCCTCAAATTCACAACTACCCAACTAGCATGACTCTAATATCACCATCTTCATATCTCAAAACAATTGTCAAGCATCAAACTTCTCTTAGTATTCAACACACTCATAAGAATTTTTCTTTTACTAATCTTATATGCCAAGCATATTAGAATTATTTAAGAAAATTACCATGCTATTTAAGACTCTCAAAATAATATAAGTGAAGCATGAGAGTTCATCTATTTCTTCAAAATAAAACCACCATTGTGCTCTAAAAGATATAAGTGAAGCACTAGAGCAAACAAACTACGCCGAAAGATATAAGTGAAGATCAATGAGTAGTCGGAAAATTATACAACCATGTGAATACTCTCCCATTTTAAGAATTTCAGATCTTGATACTTTATTAAAACAGCAAGCAAAACAAAATAAAATGGCATGACGCTCCAAGAAAAACACATATCATGTGGTGAATAAAAATATAACTCCAAGTAAAGTTACCGATGAACAAAGACGAAAGAGGGGATGCCATCTGGGGCATCCCCAAGCTTAGACACTTGGTTATCCTTGAATATTACCTTGGGGTGCCTTGGGCATCCCCAAGCTTAGGCTCTTGCCACTCCTTATTCCATAGTCCATCGAATCTATACCCAAAACTTGAAAACTTCACAACACAAAACTTAACAGGAAAACTCGTGAGCTCCGTTAGCGAAAGAAAACAAAACACCACTTCAAGGTACTGTAATGAACTCATTCTTTATTTATATTGGTGTTAAACCTACTGTATTCCAACTTCTCTATGGTTTATAAACTATTTTACTAGCCATAGATTCATCAAAATAAGCAAGCAACACAATGAAAACAGAATCTGTCAAAAACAGAACAGTCTGTAGTAATCTGTATCAAACGTATACTTCTGGAACTCCAAAAAAATATAAAATAAACTGGTGGAACTGAGGAATCTTACATTCTTAAGAAGTTGATCCCCACTATAACCAATTCTCTCAGCATGCACACTGTCCACATCAGCGTCATGCCACATAAGTGTTCAGTTTGCAAAGATCCCCACTACTTCAATTTTCTCAACATGCAGCCTTCCACGTCATCAAATATGCCATGTCATAATTTTATTCTCAATCCTTTACTTCTATGGTGAGGTTCCAACCTGTGGCCACCTTGAGTTAATTACTCCTTATAGCACGCATCAATTTGTCTTCACAACCATCGAGTCTAACTGCAAGACGTGTCGTTCCTCGAGTTGCGAACCATCTCACTGTGTGTATAGTGTTCTATTTGAGCCCACAGGCATGTACAACCATCCCATCTGTGTATGCATGCGTTACTCAAAAAAATCTGTGTATGCATGCACCGTCTATGTCGACGTCACCGGAGTCGTTTTCCACTGAAAGATTTTCCCAACACGTCCCTTCCTTTTTTCTTCAAGCCACCATCCATCAATCAATTGTGTCCTTCCGTTTCTTCCTCCACTGTCTCACATGTTTAATCCAAACGATTAACCAACGAGGCAGTCGAGCCGACGGAGGGATCACGCGCATACTATATAGGGCTGCGTCCCCATCGTCTTCTTTCGGTGCTCTTCCCGCCGCAACTCACAACGGCGAATTCCAACTCCGGTAGGCAGATATCAAACCCATATTTGCACTGCACGGATTGACGAATCAAATATGTGTTGTTGCAGCTGCTGCTGGGAATTTGCCAGCCTCGACCAGCTTCTTGATGCTCTGGTAACCTGATCGCCCATCACTATCGCTAATGGCGAGCCCCTTTTCCTGCTTTCCTCCGACCTAGCAGCTTGCATCGTCCCGTCGAACAAGCAAAGACACGGACGACAAAGAGCCCACGGACGCACGGGCAAGGCTACGAATCGCCGGCGGCAACGTTGGCGAATCAATTACTTCGACGTAGACGGGTTGCTTGAGGGCTGAGTGTGCTTAGTTTTTTTTTTCTGTTTCATTTTCCTTTTCACAATGCCAGTGTTCCTTTTTTTGTGAAGAGTCACCTCGACTTCCCTACTTTCAGCTCCAAAGATCATTATCATCTGCCTTAGAAGTTGATGATTTATGTGTTTTCTCCATTCATTATTGGGAGTAATAAACATTATGTTCTCTTCAGCCTAGGGTTGGTGACACTAAGACGAGTTGGCAACCGCGTTGAAGCTGGGAGCGTTTAAATCTGCTGCAGCGATGTGGATGTCTTGGGGACGTCGTCGACGGGAGTCCAGGAGTTTGGATTGGTTGCCTTCATGTTACAAGACATGAAGCAAACACTCTCTGAAGCAGATCAGACCTGCAAACCAATGTTTGTTTTATTTAAATGAAACCTGGAGTTAATGACCTGCTTCCTTTTCTATATGTGGGATCTAAGAGCACATCTCTTTTCAGACTTTTAGTTCATTTAGATACCTTTGTCCGAGTATATTCATATAAATATTTATCGAATGGGATTCTTACCAATATTGAATCATTAAAATTCCATGGGTTTGAGATAAGCTTCATAAGTTGCTAGCTCTATGAACAATTGGCCAACCGGTACAAATACACGGACAATAGCACTTTCATGTTATTTTAGCGGGACACTTCTACCAGGAAAATATCAAATGTGTTCTCAATTTTTTAACACACTAAGTATTGTTTTTCATATGAAACAATCGTAATGTTCTTCACCACTTATATAGCATCATTCTATCTAAAAATAAATGTTTGGAATCCCGCAGCAATGCGCGGGGTATCTTCTAGTTTGTCTAGTAATCATCTTCAAAAAGAATCAACTAAAAAGCACTCTCCAGTAAAAAGTTGAAGCAAATCTCGTGAGCGCTAAAGTTTCTGTTTTTTACAGCGTGATCATAAATAATTCACCCAAGTCTTCCCAAAGGTTCTACTTGGCACAAGCACTAATTAAAACACAAAACCACATCTAAACAGAAGCTAGATGGATTATTTATTCCTAAACAGAACCTAAAATCAAGAAACTAAAATAAAATTGGGTTGCCTCCCACCAAGCGCTATCGTTTAACGCCCCTAGCTAGGCATGATGATTTCAATGATGCTCGCATAAAAGATAAGAATTGGAACATAAAGAGAGCATCATGAAGAATATGACTAGCACATTTAAATCTAACCCACTTCCTATGCATAGGGATTTTGTGAGAAAACAACTTATGGGAACAGGAATCAACTTGCATAGGAAGGTAAAACAAGCATAACTTCAAGATTTTAAGCACATAGAGAGGAAACTTGATATTATTGCAATTCCTACAAGCATATGTTCCTCCCTCATAATAATTTTCAGTAGCATCATGAATGAACTCAACAATATAACCAGCACCTAAAGCATTCTTTTCATGATCTACAAGCATAGAAAATTTATTACTCTCCACATAAGCAAATTTCTTCTCATGAATAGTAGGGGAGAAAACTCACCAAAATAACTATCATGTGATCAAAAATTAAGATCAAGATGACAAGTTTCATGGTTATCATTATTCTTTAAAGCATACATGTCATCACAATAATCATCATAGATAGGAGGCATGCTTTCATCATAGTAAATTTGCTCATCAAAGCTTGGGGGACAAAAAATATCATCTTCATTAAACATAGCTTCCCCAAGCTTGTGGATTTGAATATCATTAGCATCATGGGTATTCAAAGAATTCATACTAACAACATTGCAATCATGCTCATCATTCATATATTTTATGCCAAGCATTCTATGTAATTCTTCTTCTAGTACTTGAGCACAATTTTCCTTCCCATCATTTTCACGGAAGACATTAAAAAGATGAAGCATATGAGGCACCCTTAATTCCATTTTTTATAGTTTTCTTTTATAAACTAAACTAGTGATAAAACAAGAAACTAAAAGATTCGATTGCAAGATCTAAGGATATACCTTCAAGCACTCACCTCCCCGGTAATGGCGCCAGAAAAGAGCTTGATGTCTACTACACAACCTTCTTCTTGTAGACGTTGTTGGGCCTCCAAGTGTAGAGGTTTGTAGGACAGTAGCAAATTTCCCTCAAGTGGATGACCTAAGGTTTATCAATCTGTGGGAGGCGTAGAATGAAGATGGTCTCTCTCAAGCAACCCTGCAACAAAATAGCAAAGAGTCTCTTGTGTCCCCAACACACCTAATACAATGGTAAATTGTATAGGTGCACTAGTTCGGCGAAGAGATGGTGATACAAGTGCAATATGGATGGTAGATATAGGTCTTTGTAAACTGAAAATATAAAAACAGCAAGGTAACTATTGATAAAAGTGAGAGTAAATGGTATTGCAATGCTAGGAAACACGGCCTAGGGTTCATACTTTCACTAGTGCAAGTTCTCTCAACAATAATAACATAATTGGATCATATAACTATCCCTCAACATGCAACAAAGAGTCACTCCAAAGTCACTAATAGCGGAGAACAAACGAAGAGATTATGGTAGGGTACAAACCCACCTCAAAGTGATTCTTTCCGATCAATCCATTGGGCTATTCCTATAAGTGTCACAAACAGCCCTAGAGTTCGTAGTGAAATAACATCTTAAGACACACATCAACCAAAACCCTAATGTCACCTAGATACTCCAATGTCACCTCAAGTATCCGTGGGTATGATTATACGATATGCATCACACAATCTCAGATTCATCTATTCAACCAACACATAGAACCTCAAAGAGTGCCCCAAAGTTTCTACCGGAGAATCACGAAAACGTGTGCCAACCCCTATGCATAGGTCCATGGGCGGAACCCGCAAGTTGATCACCAAAACATACATCAAGTGAATCACGGGATATCCCATTGTCACCACAGATACGCACGGCAAGACACACATCAAGTGTTCTCAAATCTATAAAGACTCGATCCGATAACATAACTTCAAAGGGGAAACTCAATCCATTACAAGAGAGTAGAGGGGGAGAAGAAACATAAGATCCAACTATAATAGCAAAGCTCGCGATACATTAAGATCATGCCAAATCAAGAACAGGAGAGAGAGAGAGAGAGAGAGAGAGAGAGAGATCAAACACATAGCTACTGGTACATACCCTCAGCCCCGAGGGTGAACTACTCCCTCCTCGTCATGGAGAGCGCCGGGATGATGAAGATGGCCACTTGGTGAGGTTCCCCCTCCGTGAAGTCTTGGAACAGGGTCCCGATTGGTTTTGGTGGCTACAGAGGCATGCGTGGCGGAACTCCAGATCTATTCTCTTTTCTGGAAGTTTTAGGATACGTGGGTATATATGGGTGAAAAAAGTACATCGGTGGAGCTTCAGGGGCCCCACGAGGCAGGGGGCGCGCCCTAGGGGGGTGGGCGCGCCCCCACCCTCGTGAGCACCTCCCTTCTCTCATGACGTGCACTCCACGCTTTTTCGGTAGCTTTCCTTCCAAAAATAACTTCTCCAGTTGATTTCGTTCCGTTTCGACTCCGTTTGATATTCTTTTTCTTCGAAACACTGAAATAGGCAAAAAACAGCAAATCTGGGCTGGGCCTCCGGTTAATAGGTTAGTCCCAAAAATAATATAAAAGTGGACAATAAAGCCCAATATTGCCCAAAACAATAGATAATATAGCATGGAGCAATCAAAAATTATAGATACGTTGGAGACGTATCATGGAGGGCTGGATGAACAGTAGACGGTGGAGGGGTGCCCGTGGAGGGGTGGTTGAATAGTAGCCGGTGGAGTAGTGCGTGGTGGAGGCTGGATGAACAGGAGCCCGTGGAGGCTGGAGGAGGTTGACGGTAGCCCGTGGAGGCTGGAGGAGGTCGATGGTGGAGATGAACAGTATCCCGTGAAGTCCCGTTTTGCGGTACACCACACCCCTCCCGATGAACAGGACCCCCGTTTTGACCGTAGCGCTCCAACACAAGTCCGTTTCGTCCGTTTTGCGGTACGCCACACCCCTCCCGATCAACAGGACCCCCATTTCGACCGTAGGAGGTCCGTTTCGTCCATTTGCAAGATCGCCACACCCTCCCGATCAACAGGACCCCCGATTCGACCGTAGGAGGTCCGTTTCCTCCGTTTTGCGGTACGCGAGACCCCTCCCGATCAACAGGACCCCGTTCCGAACGTAGGAGGTCCGTTTCCTCCGTTGTGCAGTACGTTCTACCTCTGAGCATTGCGTTGGATTTCCCTGAATGGGAGAGAATGATGCAGCAAAGTAGCGTAAGTATTTCCCTTAGTTTTCTAGAACCAAGGTATCAATCCAGTAGGAGGCTACGCGCGAGTCCCTCGTACCTACACAAAACAAATAGCTCAACGCAACCAACACGATTAGGGGTTGTCAATCCCTTCACGGTCACTTACGGGAGTGAGATCTGATAGAGATGATAGATAATATTTTTGGTATTTTTGGTATAGAGATGCAATGTGAAAAGTAAAAGGCAAAGTAAAAAAGCAAAGCAATAATAAAGTGATGGAGATTGATATAATGAGAATAGACCCGGGGGCCATAGGTTTCACTAGTGGCTTCTCTCAAGAGCATAAGTATTCTACGGTGGGTGAACAAATTACTGTTGAGCAATTGATGAATTGAGCATAGTTATGAGAATATCTAGGTATGATCATGTATATAGGCATCACGTCCGAGACAAGTAGACCGACTCACCTGCATCTACTACTATTACTCCACTCATTGACCGCTATCCAGCATGCATCTAGAGTATTAAGTTAAAAACAGAGTAAGGCCTTAAGCAAGATGACATGATGTAGAGGGATAGTTTCATGCAATATGATAAAAACCCCATCTTGTTATCCTCGATGGCAAATTCACAATACCTGCCTTGCTGCCCCTTCTGTCACTGGGAAAGGACACCGCAAGATTGAACCCAAAGCTAAGCACTTCTCCCATTGCAAGAAAAACCAATCTAGTAGGCCAAACCAAGCTGATAATTCGAAGAGACTTGCAAAGATAACCAATCATACATAAAAGAATTCAGAGAATATTCAAATATTATTCATAGATAGACTTGATCATAAACCGACAATTCATCGGTCTCAACAAACACACCGCAAAAAAGAAGATTACATCGAATAGATCTCCACGAGAGAGGGGGAGAACATTGTATTGATATTCAAAAAGAGAGAAGAAGCCATCTAGCTACAAACTATGGACCCGAAGGTCTGAGGTAAACTAATCACACTTTATCGAAGGGGCTAGGATGATGTAGAAGTCCTCCGTGATGATGGCCCTCTCCGGCGGAGCTCCGGAACAGGCCCCAAGATGGGATCTCGTGGATACAGAAAGTTGCGGCGGTGGAATTAGGTTTTTGGCTCCGTATCTAATCGTTTGGGGGTACGTAGGTATATATAAGAGGAAGGAGTATGTCGGTGGAGCTTCGAGGGGCCCACGAGGCAGGGGGCACGCCCTAGGGGAGGGCATGCCCTCCACCCTCGTGACCGCCTCGTGGCTTTCTTGACGGAGGGTCCATGTCTCCTGGGTCTTATCTGATGAGAAAATCACGTTCCCGAAGATTTCTTTCCGTTTGGACTCCGTTTGATATTCTGTTTCTCCGAAACACTGAAATAGGAAAAAAAACAGCAATTCTGGGCTGGGCCTCCGGTTAATAGGTTAGTCCCAAAAATAATATAAAAGTGGAAAATAAAGCCCAATATAGTCCAAAACAGTAGATAATATAGCATGGAGCAATCGAAAATTATAGATACGTTGGGGACGTATCAGGCATCCCCAAGCTTAATTCCTGCTCGTCCTCGAGTAGGTAAATGATAAAAAGAGAATTTTTGATGCGGAGTGCTACTTGGCATAATTTCAATGAAAATCTTCTTAATTGTGGTATGAATATTCAGATCCAAAAGATTCAAGACAAAAGTTCATGTTGACATAAAAATAATAATACTTCAAGCATACTAACAAAGCAATTATGTCTTCTCAAAATAACATGGCCAAAGAAAGCTATCCCTACAAAATCATATAGTCCGGCTATGCTCTATCTTCACCACACAAAGTATTTAAATCATGCACAACCCCGATGACAAGCCAAGCAATTGTTTCATACTTTTGACATTTTCAAAACTTTTTCGATCTTCACGCAATACATGAGCGTGAGCCATGGATATAGCACTATATGTGGAATAGAATTGTGGTTGTGGAGAAGACAAAAAGAGGGGAAGATAGTCTCACATCAACTAGGCGTATCAACGGGCTATGGAGATGCCCATCAATAGATATCAATGGGAGTGAGTAGGGATTGCCATGCAACAGATGCACTAGAGCTATAAGTATATGAAAGCTCAACAAAAGAAACTAAGTGGGTGTGCATCCAACTCACTTGCTCACGAAGACCTAGGGCATTTTGAGGAAGCCCATCATTGGAATATATAAGCCAAGTTCTATAATGAAAAATTCCCACTAGTATATGGAAGTGACAAAATGAGAGACTCTCTATCATAAAGACCATGGTGCTACTTTGAAGCACAAGTGTGGTAAAAGGATAGTAACATTGTTCGTTCTCTCTTTTTCTCTCATTTTTTTCTTTTTTTATTTGGGCCTTTTTTATGGCCTCTTTTTTTTTAGTCCGGAGTCTCATCCCAAATTATGGGGGAATCATAGTCTCCATCATCCTTTCCTCACTTGGGACAATGCTCTAAAAATGATGATCATCACACTTTTTTATTTTTCTTACAACTCAACAATTACAACTCAATACTTAGAACAAAATATGACTCTATATGAATGCCTCCGTGATGTGCAGGGATACGCAATGAATCAAGAGTGACATGTATGAAAGAAGTATGAATGGTGGCTTTGCCACAAAAACAATGTCCACTACATGATCATGCTATCAATATGACAATGATGGAGCGTGTCATGATAAACGGAACGGTGGAAAGTTGCATGGCAATATATCTTGGAATGGCTATGGAAATGCCATGATAGGTAGGTATGGTGGCTGTTTTGAGGAAGGTATATGGTGGGTGTATGATACCGGCGAAAGGTGCACGGTATTAGAGAGGCTAGCAATGGTGGAAGGATGGGAAAAGGTGTGTATAATCCATGGACTCAACATTAGTCATAAAGAACTCATATACTTATTGCAAAAATCTAGAAGTTATCAAAGCAAAGTATTACGTGCATGCTCGTAGGGGTATAGATTGGTAGGAAAAGACCATCGCTCGTCCCCGACCGCCACTCATAAGGAAGACAATCAATAAATAAATCATGCTCCGACTTCATCACATAACGGTTCACCATATGTGCATGCTACGGGAATCACGAACCTTAACACAAGTATTTCTTAAATTCACAACTAAACTAGCATGACTCTAATATCACCATCTTCATATCTCAAAACAATTATCAAGCATCAATCTTTTCTTAGTATTCAACGCACTCAAAAGAAAGTTTTAACCAAGCATATTATTATTAAGCAAATTACCATGCTATTAAAGACTCTCAAAATAATCTAAGTGAAGCATGAGAGGTCAATAGTTTCTATAAAACAAATCCACCACCGTTCTCTAAAAGATATAAGTGAAGCACTGGAGCAAAAGTGTAAAGCTCAAAAGATATAAGTGAAGCACATAGAGCAAAACTATAAAGCTCAAAAGATATAAGTGAAGAACATAGAGTATTGTATCAAATTCCAAATTATGTATGGCTCTCTAAAAAGGTGTTTACAGCAAGGATGATTGTGGCACACTAACAAACGAAGACACAAATCACACAATACGCTCCAAGCAAAACACATATCATGTGGTGAATAAAAATATAGCTCCAAGTAAAATTACCGATGGAAGTAGACGAAAGAGGGGATGCCTTCCTGGGCATCCCCAAGCTTTGACTTTTTGGTGTCCTTGGATTATCTTGGGGGTGCCATGGGCACCCCCAAGCTTAGGCTCTTGCCACTCCTTGTTTCATAATCCATCAAAAGATTTCACCCAAAACTTGAAAACTTCACAACACAAAACTGAATAGAAATCTCGTGAGCTCTGTTAGCGAAAGAAAACAAAAGACCACTTGAAGGTACTGTAATGAAATCATTATTTATTTATATTGGTGTTAAACCTACTGTATTCCAATTTCTCTATGGATTATAAACTATTTTACTAGCCATAGATTCATCAAAATAAGTAAACAACACACGAAAAACAGAATCTGTCAAAAACAGAACAGTCTGTAGTAATCAGTAACTAGCGCAAACTTCTGGAACTCCAAAAAATCTACCAAAGTAGGACGACCTAGAAAATTTGTTTATTGATCAGCAGCAATTGGAATCAGTATTTTATAACGTTCTGGTGATTTTTAACAATTGTTTTCGTGAACAGAAAGTTTCTGGAAATTACAGCAAGATCAAATAACTATCATCCAAGAAGATCCTATAGGTCTAACTTGGCACAAACACTAATTAAAACATAAAACCACATCTAAACAGAAGGTAGATGGATTATTTATTGCTAGACAGCAAGGATAAATATTGGGTTGTCTCCCAACAAGCACTATCGTTTAACGCCCCTAGCTAGGCATAAAAGCGAGGATAGATCTAGGTATTGCCATCTTTGGTAGGCAATCCATAAGTGGTTCTCATGATAGATTCATATGGTAGTTTTATTTTTCATTCTAGGGAAGTGTTCCATGCCTTTATTTAATGGAAATTGGAATCTAATATTCCCTTCCTTCATATCAATAATTGCACCAACTGTTCTAAGGAAAGGTCTACTGAGAATAATAGGGCAAGAAGGATTGCAATCTATATCAAGAACGATAAAATCTACGGGATCATAATTCCTATTTGCAACAATAAGAACATCATTAATTCTTCCCATAGGTTTCTTAACAGTGGAATCCGCAAGATGCATGTTTAGAGAGCAATCATCAAAATCACGGAAATCTAGCAAATCACACAAAGTTTTGGGAATAGTAGAGACACTAGCACCCAAATCACACAAAGCATAAAACTCATAATCTTTAATTTTAATTTTAATAGTAGGTTCCCACTCATCATTAAGTTTTCTAGGGATAGAAACTTTCAACTCAAGTTTTTCTTCATAAGATTGCATCAAGGCATCAACAATATGTTCGGTAAAGGCTTTATTTTGACTATAAGCATGAGGAGAACTTAGCACGGATTGCAACAAGGAAATACAATCAATTAAAGAGAAAATTTCATAATTAAATTCCTTGAAATCCAAAATAGTGGGTTTAGCAACATCTAGGGTCTTATTTCTTTCAATCCCACTGTTATCAATTTCATCATCAAGATCTAAATACTCCGAATTTTTTGAACGCCTTCTAGGTAAAGGAAGATCGTATTCAGTTTCATCAAGATTCATATTGCAAAACAAAGATTTAATAGGGGACACATCAATAACTTTTAGATCTTCATCTTGATTTTCATAGGAATTGGAAGAATACGCTTTAATAAAGGCATCTTTCGTAGCACGCATCCTAGCGCTTCTTTCCTTGCACTCATCAATGGAAATTCTCATGGCTTTGAGAGACTCATTGATATCATGGTTAGGAGGAATAGATCTAAGCTTTAAAGAATCAACCTCAAGAGAAATTCTATCAACGTTCCTAGCCAAATCATCAACTTTAAGCAATTTCTCTTCAAGCAAAGCATTAAAATTCTTTTGTGAATTCATAAACTCTTTAACACTATTCTAAAATTCAGAGGGCATCTTATTAAAATTTCCATAAGAGTTGTTGTAGGAATTTCCATAATTATTAGAAGGATTACTAGGATAAGGCCTAGGATTAAAATTCCCTCTATACGCATTGTTACCAAAATTATTCCTACCAACGAAATTCACATCCATAGATTCATTATTATTCTCAATCAAAGTAGACAAAGGCATATCATTAGGATCAGAAGAAACACTCTTAGTAGCAAATAATTTCATAAGTTCATCCATCTTTCCACTCAAAACATTAATTTCTTTATCGCATGCACTTTTTTATTAGTGGATCTTTCAGTGTGCCATTGAGAATAATTAACCATAATATTATCTAGGAGTTTAGTAGCATCTCCTAAAGTGATTTCCATAAAAGTGCCTCCCGTGGCCGAATCTAAAAGATTTCTAGAGGCAAAATTCAATCCAGCATAATTTTTTTGTATAATCGTCCACAAATTCAAACCATGAGTAGGGCAATTACGTATCATTAATTTCATTCTCTCCCAAGCTTGTGCAACATGTTCATGATCAAGTTGCTTAAAATTCATAATGTCGTTTCTAAGAGAGATGATCTTAGCGGGAGGAAAATACTTAGAGATAAAAGCATCTTTGCACTTGTTCCAAGAATCAATACTATTTTTAAGCAAAGACGAAAACCAAGCTTTAGCACGATCTCTAAGCGAAAAAGGAAATAACTTCAATTTAACAATATCATTATCGACATCTTTTTTCTTTTGCATATCACATAAATCAACGAAGCTATTCAGATGAGTAGCGGCATCTTCACTAGGAAGGCCGGCGAATTGATCTTTCATAACAAGATTCAACACAACAGTATTGATTTCACAAGATTCAGTATTGGTAAGAGGAGCAATCGGAGTGCTAAGGAAATCATTATTGTTGGTATTGGTGAAGTCACACAATTTGGTATTATCTTGAGCCATTGCGACAAACAAGCAATCCAACACACGAGCAAACAAAAGGCAAGCGAGAAAAAAAGGCAAACGGAAAAGAGAGGGCGAATAAAACGGCAAGGGTGAAGTGGGGGAGAGGAAAATGAGAGGCAAATGGCAAATAATGTAATGCGAGAGATAGGGATTGTGATGGGTACTTGGTATGTTGACTTTTGCGCAGACTCCCCGGCAACGGCGCCAGAAATTCTTCTTGCTACCTCTTGAGCACTGCGTTGGATTTCCCCGGAGAGGAGAGCATGATGCAGCAAAGTAGCGTAAGTATTTCCCTCAGTTTTTGAGAACCAAGGTATCAATCCAGTAGGAGGCTACGCGCGAGTCCCTCGTACCTACACAAAACAAATAGCTCAACGCAACCAATGTGATTAGGGGTTGTCAATCCCTTCACGATCACTTACGGGAGTGAGATCTGATAGAGATGATAGATAATATTTTTGGTATTTTTGGTATAGAGATGCAAAGTGAAAAGTAAAAGGCAAAATAAAAAAACAAAGCAATAATAAAGTGATGGAGATTGATATGATAAGAATAGACCTGGGGGCCATAGGTTTCACTAGTGGCTTCTCTCAAGAGCATAAGTATTCTACGGTGGGTGAACAAATTACTGTTGAGCAATTGACAGAATTGAGCATAGTTATGAGAATATCTAGGTATGATCATGTATATAGGCATCACGTCCGAGACAAGTAGACTGACTCACCTGCATCTACTACTATTACTCCACTCATCGACCGCTATCCAGCATGCATCTAGAGTATTAAGTTAAAAACAGAGTAAGGCCTTAAGCAAGATGACATGATGTAGAGGGATAGTTTCATGCAATATGATAAAAACCCCATCTTGTTATCCTCGATGGAAAATTCACAATACGTGCCTTGCTGCCCCATCTGTCACTGGGAAAGGACACCGCAAGATTGAACCCAAAGCTAAGCACTCCTCCAATTGCAATAAAAACCAATCTAGTAGGCCAAACCAAACTGATAATTCGAAGAGACTTGCAAAGATAACCAATCATAAATAAAAAAATTCAGAGAAGATTCAAATATAATTCATAGATAGACTTGACACTACAAAAAAAAGACACATCCGTGACATTTTGGGCCGAACGAATTTTTTTCCTGTCATACATATGACACTTCTATGACGATAATTGTGACAAAACCCGGTATCATCATAGATGTGGTGGGCTCCTACTTCTATGAAAAAAAATCATGACAGGAAATGGGCTTTTCGTCCTGGGCGGGCCGGAGACGCAGCTGCATGACATAATTTGGGCTGTCCATGACGGGAAAAAACATGGTAGAAGCGAGGTGGAGGAAAATTTCGGGAGTTCAGTTACGGTGGGAGGTCGGGCGAGCGATGCGCTGCTTTCTCGTGACACGACGCTGCTGCAAAAAGGGCGCGTTGGTTTCTAATCGAACCCAAGCGAGGCGTTGGGCTCTAATCAACCCGAAGCGACAGACCGCAGTTACGCGTTATCAACTCCGAGCGATCGATCGATGGTCGTTAATCGAACCCGATCGAGCGATTCTTCGCCATCGCCGCTAACTGAAGCCGATCAATGCTGCCTCTGGATGAACACTGAGCGTTGCGGGGGGGTTTGGATGAACAGTTCCCGGTGGGGGTGGATGGACAGGACCCCGTGGTGTTGCCTCTGGATGAACAGGACCACGATCGATCGAGCCGGTTGGGGCTGGATGAACAGGACCCCGTGGAGGGCTGGATGAACAGGACCACCCCATGGAGGGCAGGATGAACAGTAGACGGTGGAGGGGTGCCCGTGGAGGGGTGGTTGAACAGGACCCCGTGGTGTGGAGGGCTGGATGAACAGTAGACGGTGGAGGGGTGGTTGAACAGTAGCCGATGGAGTAGCGCGCGGTGGAGGCTGGATGAACAGGAGCCCGTGGAGGCTGGAGGAGGTCGACGGTGGATGAACAGTAGCTCGTGGAGGCTAGAGGGGGTCGACGGTGGAGATGAACAATATCCCGTGGAGTCCCGTTTTGCGGTACGCCACACCCCTCCCGATGAACAGGACCCCTGTTTCGACCGTAGCGCTCCAACACAAGTCCGTTTCCTCCGTTTTGCGGCACGCCACACCTTTCCCGATCAACAGGACCCCCGTATCGACTATAGGAGGCCCGTTTCCTCCATTTTGCGGTACGCCACACCCCTCCCGATCAACAGGATCCCCGTTTCGACCGTAGGAGGTCCATTTCCTCCGTTTTGCGGTACGCCAGACCCCTCCTGATGAACAGGATCCCGTTTCGAACGTGGCGGTCGAACACAAGGCCGCTTCCTCCGTTCTACGATGCACGCCAGCCTCGCTTCCATCGCCTGTTCCGGCCCAAGCCCTCCCGATGAACACGACCACGCATTCCGTTGCCTCCCCATGAACACGGCACGACGACGCTGTTTCTCGATTCGACCCAGCCATGTCAACGAGCCCTCGCCAGACGTATGCGCGAGTAGGCGTTCGAGACCCGCCCGTATGTACACATATGTGGTCAGATTTTATTTCTTGCACTCGGCGGCAGACGCACGTGTACATGCTATGCGCACCTCTACTATGACACGCAGCGCCTCTACATCGACCAAGATATATATGCGTACCGTTCGCGACCGTAATGACAATGCTACGCACGCTTCGACCAGGTGGGTCCCGACCGCTGTGCACTTCCGTGCTTGCGAAGATGTAGCTGGTGGGTCCCGGCAATGTGGGGCGAATCATTTTTTTGGACGCACTTCCTTGCGCATGCGAAGGTGTAGCTGGTGGGTCCCAAAGACTGTGGGGGAAACATTTTTTTCGCGAACACGGTGGCCCGTCCGGTGGGTCCCTCATTGTCGGTGGAGGAATCATTATTTTCCGCGTAATAAGGAGGCACTTCCTTCTTTGCCGTCGTGGACCCAAATTGTCGACCTCTCCATGTACAGTTCACGTTTGATGGAAGTCGTTCCTTGAACACGTTGACCACGCCGCGCCGAGAGCACCAGGGCGGTGGACGACGGCGAGGCCTAGGAAGGGGACGACGGGGAGCCGGGGAAGACGCGGCAGTGGAAGCCTGCGTGGAGAGGAGTACGAGGTTCACAGTTCACCATGCGGTGTGAGGCTGCCGTTGCCGCAGAGGCCCGCCAGCGGTGGGAATAGTAGGGCGGTGAGGCCTCCGCGGCAAAGACAACCGGCCACGGGAGGCAGGAGCATGCGGCACGACCGGCCGCTTTGGGCGGCTGGAGCAAGAAGACCAGAGGTTGAAGAAGCACTACGGCCGTTGGATGGACATCGTACGGTCACTGGAGCTAGAATCGTTCATATTGACTAAGTTGACAAACCCCTTCATCCCCGTCAACTTAGTAGGCCCACAAGTCAGCCTCCCACCAAGGTGGGTCCTAGCTAGCCGGGGGAGTATTCATTTTTTTGTGCGTAATAAGGAGGCACTTCCGATGGGTCCGAGCTGACAGCGGGGGGAACGTTTTTTCGCGAAATACGGTGGCCCATCTGGTGGGTCCCAGCAGTCAAGGGAAACGATTTTTTTTGCAAAATACTGGGTTCCCCCTGACTGCTTCCAATTTCGCATATTTCTGTGGGTTCCAAACTATTTTTAATACCGAAATGTCCAGCCAGATTTAAAGTACTTTGAAGATATATTTAAATTAGGTTAATGCCCAGTGAAATAGGAATCTGAAAATGTGATAAAATTCAGAAATTATAAAGTAATTGCCAATTTGTCATCTGTTTTATATTTACAACCCATTTCATATTACTTTCAACATTTGCGTGCGTCTTGAAAGAGTTTCAGCCATCAGGCGTAGAAAAATAAGTAGGCCTGGATTGGGTATTCTTCAGAAAAAATAAACTGGGCTCATTTTCACAAAGAAAAAATAGCTGGGCTGGTCACATGGTGAACATAAAATATAAGCCTAGGCTAGACGGGCCACAACCCAGTTCAAACCCTGCTCCGTCTCAACAATACCAAACAAAAAAACTGCTCGAGTAGCTACGTCCTGTGTGTCACCGATCTTGTGCTGTTCTCTTGTCTATTGACTATATACGCTCACAATGTCGTGGGTCCCAGATGTCAGGAAAACACTAGGAGTAAGCATTTTATTTTTCCATACGCTGACGTGGTGGGCCCCTACTGTCATCCTCTCCACGTACTTCTGCCGATTCCTGTTGTTTGTTGACCATGTTGACAACACGAGAGGGCGGAGCCGCGGCGAGCGCACCAAAGCGCTGGAGGACGTCAGATTAACGATTTAGGAGACGGGCGGCGAGCGATGCGGGCCGAGGCACAGCCACCGTGGGAGGCGGAAGGTGTGGCCCCACCGGCGCTGGTTTGGTTTTGGCGGCCGGATGAAGACAGATCAAGAAACACGACATCGTAAAAGCAAAGTAGGAGTACTTAACAACCTTAACTGAAACCAGCAGGGCACTTAACAACCAAAGCTGAAAGCGGTATGAGTACTTATATGAGGTTCAACAGTACATAAAGCACGCCTCGAGCAGTGCTACTTTGCCTATAGTTAACCAAGGGTGAGGCCGCCAAGCCCCGTGACAAGGCTCAGCGCCACCCAGCGCATCCACAACCTTCGAAAGCGGCTTCATCTCGCAACGTGGTCAATAAACAGGAAATTCGCTTTAGAGCCATGGAAAAGCATGAACATAATCTACTGACCTAATCTCCAAGATGGACGGGCCTTCATAATTTGAGACCACCCATGGATAAGTATCTATTCACCTCCAAGGGAATTGAGTAGGTCGACATAAACATCATGTTGTGACCAAGCGCAAGTCCGACCCGACCATGGTCAGCATCTGTATAGGAACAATAGAACTCGGCAGTTCTGTTTCAAGAAGATCACAATTTGTAAAACTGTATAAGCAATAGTTTATGAACAACATATATAACAGAAAACAGCTCGTACCATAAGTTTCTCGACACGCTTGGACCTGTTCAACGAGTGCAAAGAAGGGCACATATCCCACGTGGCCTTCCACCATTGAAACGCCCCACAAGGACCTCAAGATGATCAATAAAGTGTAGGAACTTGTGGATGTCGATCCAGTCAACTTCAGTGCCATTAGTAACAACTGAGTTATTACAGAGTAACAAACGAGCAGAGTGCTTAACTCTGAAAAAACCTACACGTGCCACCAATTATAAGAAAATATTAGTTAGAAGTAGCATCTTCGTGAGAGATTCGTTGCTACTTCTAAAGTTAAATTGTGATTAGTTAGGCGGAATAGGTGGATTAAGAAGTAATCGAGGCAACAAGCAAGAACCAGATACAAAACTAACATGGATGAACAATTGGAATGATGTCGGGGTGGAAGATCGCAGTGAAGATGAGACCAGGTTCTGCTATTTCCATCAACATTCATGCACCAACTTCAGTCCGTAACACTTGAGAAAGTTTATCCAAGTTCGGCCATAAAAAAGCAGCGATCTTCTTGGTTCATGAACCCAACTCGGAACTTATATCCATGGCTTGTCATCACTGTGACCATTAAACTAGTGTATTCAGTTATGGCAAGGCCGAGAATCTTGAGTACATGTGTTCTGGCAGAGCAAATAATACACTGTAGGAAAAATAATATGAGAACACAGCATGTTCAAAAAAACCCCACCCTCCCGGATAGAAAAGAGGATTCTAGGAACATACCGGCGCTGCTTCAAAATGCTGTGTTAGGATGAGAAGGAACAAAGTGTGGCGTCGCCGAGGGCGCAGAAACCTCAGAGGGTACTCGCACTTTGGGCAATCGCAAATGAAACACACTAGATTCAATAGGAAGAAAAATGCATCAATGGCGGCTGCCATCCTAGGATTACCTGCGACCAAGGGACTTGGGTTTATCGGGGATGGATGAAGAATTGCACTGGTTCTCCATGAGAAAACCCTATGCAATTGCGGAGAGGGGGTTTTCTCTGAACAAGCAGACGAGGGAGAAGGGGATTCAGGCCCAGTGAAATATTGCCGCTTCGTCGGTCCAACTTACTGGTAAAGCTGGAAAGGGGGGGGTTGTGATTTGACGGCTCATTGGGCATTACTGCGGCGCTACGACCGGGGTGTGTCTACCGTGAAGTTGTGCACTCTAATTTGTGCATATGGCACGTGGACCCCGTTGCGGTTGCCCCACATATCAGCAAAAGGAAGTTGAAAGACAGGGAGTAACTAGTTACACATAAATATATTTTTGACAGAGAGATACTCCCTCCGTAAAGAAATATACAAATATTTTATATCACAGGCTCACCTTGCCGAGAAATATACTCCCTCCGCAACGCACGGGCATTATGGGGTTCAGCTTTTTTATGGGGGTTCAGCTGAGAATATAATACTCGAGATAGGCTCACGGTTACGGACTTTGGGCCGCAGCCGACTCGCATGTTTGGGGGCCCATGTGTTCTACCTCAGCGCTTTTCATATTGCAAGCGATTGATGCGGGCGCTGGTTTTAGAATCTTGTCGCAAGGCAAATACACAAAATTGAATAAAGCACGGCGGTGTTGGAATGAAATCGAACGACAGTTCCTAACCAAAGCAATCGAGTTGCAATTCTATCAACGATATACCATGTGATAAATAATACCGTCAGACTACTTATACACACAGGACACTTGTTTCAAAGATGCCGATTATTACATCAAAATCTCTCAAGAGGATAGATCAGTTCGGCGATTGCGTCGCTAATTTCAAAGTTGATTTGGACCAGCTCTCCTTGCCGAGAAAGTTTGATTTTGACATCATCCCTACCGCAAGATATGATTTAGATTTGAACCTTGACCATCCTTTAGCATCAATCATCATGCGACCATCCTTTGTACTTATGGTATATTTAGTGTGTTCATTCACACCAAGGCTGCATGGTAAGAGAAACTTGGCATGTCGCCAGGATTGTTGAACGACTCCTTCGTTGCTCTAGGAATTCTCTGTTTGCAAACAAGAAGACATACCCAAACAGTTAGATCAACACCGTGAATCATGTGAAACAACATGGAAAGAAAAAAGAACAAAGCACTTAGGCGGCCAATGCTTACCAAGAAGGTGGACATGTCGATTTTTGTAAGGACTTTGGTATATGAAGTGTGAACTGCAGCCCAGTCTGTTGCCGATTACTGCACGGGCGGGAAGCGGTCTGCAAGTGCAAGTGTTGGTGCAGGTGCGAAACCGCTGCTTCTTGGGAGATGGTGCTCCTTGTAGAGCTGGTGCCGGTGTCGATGCCCGATCCTCCGGTAGATCGGTGATCGATCACCGACGCGGTCGGTGCCCAATCCTCACCGGATCGGGATCGAAGCTGCCGCCATTGGTGCTAGAGCAACTGCTGGTGCTCGATCTGTGCGGGACATCGGCGATCGTGTCTGGTCTGCTATGATCAGCTTTCTAACTTGACTAGGATTCGTGACCGTGATCCAGTTTTTTTTCTTCATTTCTTTTAAACGCGAGAAGGACTAATTGTGGCGTTTTTGTTAAACCAAACTGCAGTTCATCATAGGGATTCAGCTTGTACTCGGACAAATGTGACTGATCCAATTTTTCCAAGAATATAAGTGATGGGCAGTGCCTTCGTTACTGACACGACATAAGAAGTTACACCTGCAAAAATAGCCATCATAGAGCAAACCAAATGGTTTATTCTGTGATGAATGTCACATGGCAAAACCTGCATCGTAAAATTGCAGGAAAAGAAAGAAAACATGACATTAAATCAATAAGATTTAGACAGTAAATCAATAAGATTTACTTGATGTGACACAGTGAATCCTTACCAGGAAATCACTATATTGAAGTACTAAGCGGAAGATTGATCGTCCAACTACGCGTGGCATGCAGGGCCCCGCCTACTCCCACAAGCGTGATACCCAAAGGTCGTGACAAATCGTATGGACCGAACATCCATGGACTGGAAATCCTGGTGGGTGCGATAAACCCTGCAATGCATACAGATATTGGAGTGTAACCATAATTGATAAACCGTCCTCACAAAAAATATGATCTGGATACTTCAAAATATCTGGTGAATTGAGTGGGATGACATTAACATACACCGTTCTCGGGACTGACCACACACACCAAAAGCAGCGGTACTAATAAACAATACAGAGTTCACAAACACAAATCAAGTAATCTTGAACAATAGTACTTACTACGCACAAGCAAAGTTGCACTAACTAAACTCTGCAGACTATTTCTTGCCACCGACCTACGGGATGAACCCCGCATAACTGACTAGGCCATGGACTTCATGTGAGATGTCTACACGCACCATCACCATCTTGTCAACCTTGGAGAACCTAATAGAGTGGTCTTTCCACTCATAAACATGATGATAAAGACATGCCGCATCAGATTTGTTGGGAAGCTTTACAAGAACCACACCCATCGTAATCGAAGGCACAGCCAGGAAATTGTTGTGGTCAAGTACAGCCTCAAGAACACGCCTGACAACAATGCTACAGGAAAACACTAGTTCAGGACACGTGGCGACAAGGACACATCAATTTGGATAGTTCAAAGAAGTAGAACTCATCATCAGTCTTCCAGTTCACACGACATGACTTTGAGAACTTCATCTCCACCGCGGACCTGGTTCTAATTCAAGCAGAAACCATATTTTATTACTACCTCCGCTTCAGAAATATAAGATGATTTTCGATATTATACTCCATATATGACTACATATATGCACAGAAATGAGTGAACAAAGACACTAGAACATGTCTTCAAAGGCATGAGAGCAGAGGGATTACATGCAAAATCCATAACACAAGTTACTGAGGCAATATACCCTCTTAAAAGGTAGCATTGATGTTCATGAAGTACTCCCTCCGTCCCAAAATTCTTGTCTTAGATTTGTCTAGATACAGATGTATCAAGTCACATTTTAGTATTAGATACATCCGTATCTAGACAAATCTAAGACAAGAAATTTGGGACAGAGGGAGTAGTTGAAAGTAATCTATAAGAAATCAGTGTCAACCTCTCGCATGTTTTGGTCAAAAGAGGAATTTAGAACCGTCATTTGGCACACAAAATCACATGCAAGATCACCCAGAAAGTTGTACTACTAGTACTAGTACTGCGTGTTAGATGAAAAAACACGATCAAGATCGAGAAAAAGATCGTCAAGAAGAGATATTACCTGGACTTGCTTAATGAGGGATCCCGGAGAGGGGGGCTTGGATAGGGTGATGGCTTTGAGCTTGTCTACGGTAGTCTCGGCGGGGTGCTTGCGCTTCTTCGTACCATGAGCCTCGACGGTTTTGGCCGGAGCCATAGACATCACTTCGGCCAGTGCTCCGGCGTCCATCAAGAAACTGTCAAATAGAAATAAAAGAAAAGAAACCATAATCACAAACCCAAAAGAAGAAAAGAGAGGGAGTTATAGGATCAGTCTCGGGGTTGTAAGACCGGGCCTTGGCCAGAATCAACACCATTGATGTGCTCACCTTTCCTTCTTTGGGAGAGAAGAACAATGGCAGAAGCAAGTCAGGGTTTTCTTGAAGAAATGAGGAACAAGATGAGGGAGAAGCGAGGGTTGGGTAGAGAAGAAGCTGAGAGAGAAGAGTGAAATGATGGTTGCTTCGTCCGTCCAACTTACTGCTGGAAAGGAGAGTTTTTTTATTTGACGGCTCATTGGGCATTACTGCGGCGCTTCGATCGGGGTAGTCTACCGTCACTCTACTATGGATTAATTTAGTGCATGACTGGTGGTCCCCGATGCTGGCTGTCCCACACGTCGGCGAAAGTGAGTAATTTAGTGCATGGTTGGAGGAGGATCCGCACGGTAGAGCGTGTCCACTGTTTTTCAAAAGAAAAACACGATTACAGCAAGCGTTTCCACTCTTACAACAGAGGAGTGCGACACACGGCAGCCACTTGAACATACACAGTGCTCCTACTACTAGGCATGTGCAGTGGTTCATACGTCAGTACTACACAATCTTGTTGCTAGTGTAGTAAGATATGACGATAACAAGTGATGTTGTGCGCATGTCAACTACTCCTATATGTAACATAGTACCGCTTTTTCGACAGTCCGGTCAAGAATGAATGGTGAGATCAATGTTAACAGAACTAGGTCCACAGCGCACGGAGAGTACGGTGCTACACTACTCCACGAAACATGAACCATATGAAGCACGAATAGTGCTAGGCAGGGTGTATGAAGGGTGAACGGGATGGGAGCAAAAGTTCCCTTCTCGACCCACTTTTGGGTGTTTGGCAGAGTGCATGAAGGGTGCATGAGTCCACACTAGTAGGTTGACAAAAATACACGAAGAGGAAACAACTATATTGAGATGAGAATGCAACCAAACACACCCAATGATCTGCACCGTCTGAGTTTGATCCAACGGTCATGTTGCGCCGAGACATGGACATGCCCATGCAGAGGGCGCCTAAACACCACCGCAGTCCCTCTGCTTCTCAAGGCGCACGACGTTGGTGATGCATGGTGCAACCGCCCGCAGAGCCCGCTCCCGGTCGACGGGAGCCAGCTGGTCAAAGACGGCATCCAATGGCATGAATGGATTCCGGTGACGGAGCCCTGAAAGTATTCGCCCGGCAACGGCGATGGCAACCCGCAACCCCTCCTTGTCCAGCTCAGCCCCCACCATCGCGCGGAGACGGCTCAGCTCCTCGGAGATATAGGTGAAGAAGGAGACCAGATCAGGAAGCCGCAGCTCATTGAAGTCAACCGGGTGGTCGAACGGGTTTAGCCCGACGGCCGGCATCGTCGCGCTGGCACGACGGTAGGCATCACGCAGCCGCAACACGTGTGTGGCAACTTGGTTCACCAAGTGGCTAAGGCGATCCTGGACCTCGTCACGATCGGCCCTTCGGCGCTCGGCCGGCTCCCTGACGGCCTATCGTATCTCCGCTTTCTGCGGCAACGCCGCCCGGCGCCTCAAGCATCTTTGTGGTGGGCGCCGACTTTGAAGCTCCGTGAACTCCGCACATAACGGAGGAGCATGGCACTCCTCTCCTCCTTGAGCTCGCGGAGCTCCACGTCCTGGCCCCGAGCCGCATCCTTGGCATGGAGCTCCTGTGTCAGGAGCCTCACCTCAGACTCCGTGATCTGCTGCGCCGCCATGGCACCAGGTAGAAGCAATGGGGAGAGGAAGCAAAGGGGGCGAAATAGCTGAAAGGCAATGCAATCTACGGGAAGGCGGAGGGAGCGGGGAATCTTTTGGTTTTCACCAAGGTAAAACACCAGTCGACGACTTCTCACATCAGGGAGCGGTGGGTTTTTACAGGCGGAGTCATCATGACTAATTGCTGCCGCGCCTGCTCCCGTCAATCAAAAAATTAAAAATCCTGCCGCGCCTGCTCCCATCAATAAAAAAAAATAAAAATCCTGCCGCACCCAAACACCAGAGCAATGCCGCGGTGGATATTTAAATTTACCTGCCGGCAAGTAGATAAAAAAAGGGTGAAAAAACAAATGTGGTTGTGGCCTAGCTAATCGGTCGAACTAGCGCAACTAGCTAGCCACCGTGCTTCACTGATGTACTCCGCGGGAAAGGTGGTATTTCGTGATTTGGCGACTCATTTACTTGCTTCAGCGCTACGACCGAGGAGGACCCAGAAAACGCGCGGTAGGGCGTCCCACGTCAGGAAGAATATATGCGTGCACTACCCGGGAGGACCCCGAAACCGCACGGTAGGGTGTGCCACGTCTCGACACGGAGGAAAAATGTGCGTGTAAAAATATATTGTATCAGACGTAGTATGTCGGGGCAGGCTGATCTAGCCCACGAACACCTATGGGACCGGCGGACCGAGCCCCTTTCGGTTCGGTGGGGAGCGGAGGTCGCACGAAGAGCAGATCGAGGCGAAGCACACGAGAGGTTTACCCAGCTTCGGAGCTCCCCGGAGAGATAACACTCCTACTGCTGCATGTCTAGGTGTATTGCGTTCTTGCTCAGGAGCGCTGAGTGCTACAGTTCACACGAGCCGCTAACGAGACTGAGCGTGGAGGGAACTGACCGACCAACCCTTTCTACGTTGTGCATGGGCCTCCTTTTATATGCTCAAGGGGCTCCGACAGGTGGCAACGTAGACAAGGGTACAAATGGGAATGGAGTGGTTGGTACACCTACTTGTACAGTGTACAGTGTACCATACCTAACCCTGACGGCAGGGGACAAAGGCATTAAATGCCCATCTACGTCGCCCTAACAGTGCAAACACGGACCGTCAGGGGCGCCACCACTTGCCACGATGGCAATCTTGTCAGCGCTGCTTGCCACCTCGCACCGCTGGCTGCCTGACCTCTCGCCACGCAGCGCTAGAAAGGTCAGGCGACACGTTAGTGGATGCGCTGGAGCGTAGGCTCTGAGAGAGGTGGTCTGCCAACAAGCGCCTTGCCGCGGTTGTTGTCTTGTCGCGCCCGGAAGCTTGTCGCTCACCGGTCCTTCCCGGCAAGCTCCTCTTGTCGGGGCCTCGTCCTGTAAGTGCCTTGGGTGGCCTTCCCGGCAAGCTCCTCTTGCCGGGGTCTTGTTTCCTTGACTCGAATACTTTGTTCTTGAATGGCTCCAAAGGAACCACGGAGGATCTTGGCGGTCACCCGGTAAGCCTTGCCGCGGAGGGCTGCAACTGCCCGTGCACAAGTTAGGGATACTAGGGTACCCCTACTCTAGTACAATCGACAGAGCCCCGCCCTGGGCCACACACGGTGCCGAAGCGCTGTTGGGCCAGGCCCAAAACAGGGCACGGCATACGCGCCCAGGTCACGCCGTTACTCACCCCGACCCACCACGCCCTCCACAGGCAGCGCAGCGTCGATCGCGGCGTCGTGTGAGAGATCGTGGGTGAGATCGTGGGGGGTTTCTTTATTCGTAATAACGGAACGTCCGCCCCCTCCCTCTTTATAAGAAGGGGAAACAGGGGCAGGCCGCCCATCTCGCCAGTTGCTGTCCCATCGAAAAACCACCGCTGCTCCCCCCTTTCTTCTCAAGGCTGAAAAGAGAGCAGCGCTCCGCCCCCCATCGCCACCAGCACCCTCAACACCGTCGATCTCCTCCACCGCCTCCGCCATGGGCCCAAAAGCCGATAAGGGGAAGGCCGTGAAGTCGGCCGAGGCGCAGCGGCTTGCGGCGCTGCAGAAGGAGCGGGCCATCTTCCCTCACCGCCGCGAGGGAGCTGAGGGAGAACTACTACCTCTTCTGGTCGATGGAGACGCGGGCGCATCCGTGCACGAAGGTACTCCCCGCCGCTGCTGCAGAACTGGCCCCGACGGGGTATCCCTTCTTTGTGCTCTTCTTCTACTGCGGGCTCTGCCCGCCTTTCTCTGAATTCTTTTGCAACATCATGAACACCTACGGGTTCCGCCTCCTTGATTTCACCCCAAACGCCGTTCTGACCATGGCAGTTTTCGCACATCTTTGCGAAAACTTTGTCGGAGTCCACCCAAATGTAGCCCTTTTCCGCCACTTCTTTTTACCCCGTGTTGAGAGAGGAGAGCCCCTTGCCGGAGGAATCACTTGGATCTCCAGGGTCGGCAAGAAGGAATCTTATCTGGAGGGAGAGCTCCGTAGCAAATGGGAGGAGTGGAGGGCGGATTGGTGCTGGATTGTTGAGGATAACCCGCAGCCCTTTACCGCCCAGCGCCAAACCCCAGTAGTGCGCGGCAATGATTGGAGCAATCTGGCCCCGGAGGACGCTAGGCTGAAGATCGCAGTCACCCGAATCCTCCGCCTCAGACTTGCCGGACTCACCGTAAACCTTTGTTGGCGCGGACTTTTTTCGCCGCAGACGCTTCTTGCAGGAGAGAAGGAGACCTTCCCGGGAATTTGAACGCAGCGAGATATCATGAGGCTGCGCCCGGGCCTCAACTTCAACTTCACTGTCTTGGAGCTTGACGCGATGCTCTTAGAGCTGTTCAAGCCCGATCCTGATCATCCGAAGATGTTTAGGTTGCCGAGGGGCGTCGTTCCGCTGTGCAACAATTCCGCGCTTGACCGCATCCGTGCAATGATGCCGTTGTGCGACTCGCATGGAATTGTTCCAACTTGGCAAGAGCCTGCAGATGACGTCGTGCGGCAGTTCTTTGACAATCTGGTAGAGATGCCGGTCCGCCCCAATGAGCAGAGGGGCCTCACCCGCGACACTACTGACGATGAGATGCAGCGCATCGCCACCAGGCTGGAAGAGGCGGCAGCAGCTGCTGCCGCGGGTGAGTTTGGCTTCACCGTGGAGGAAGCAGAGGCAGCAGAGGCGGCAAGCCTTGTCGAGCGAAAGTAGTTTGCCGGCGAGGAGGAGCTTGCCGAGCCTGAAGCCGAGTCGAGCGAACCCGCCGAGGGCGCATCCTCCCCGCCTCCAAGCAGCTTGCCGCGAGCGGAGCCACCAGCTCCACCAAGAAGGCGTCTTCGCAAGGCCGGAGACGTAGCGGGGCGGCAGACGGGCCAACAGCCGCAGCGCCACGCGACGCGCTCCACCGCGGCAAGCACCATTGCCGCGGGAGCACCCCACGCTGCTGCGGCAACCGGAGCGGGGCCCTCGCAGGCCACCGGTCCCGCCCCCGCCAAGCGTCCAAGGGAACCCACTCCTCCGCCTCGTCGTACCGGAGGCGGGCCAGAATTTGACCTCTCCGCGCTCAGCTCCGACGAGGAAGAAGAAGAGTAAGATTCCTTGCTGTACTTGTAACTCTTCGATTTGTTGCTTTGTCTTGTATCTGATTTGCTTTACTCTGAATCCATTCCTTTTCAGGTCGCTGGCCCAGAGAATGTCGAAGAGAGCCAAGACCCCAGTGGTTGTCATCAAGGACGAACCCACTGCGACAGCAGGAGGCGCGTCCGAGACCACCTTGTCGGATGAGGCAACTCTTCTTCAAAGCAGCCCCCAGCGCAGCCCCCAGCGTAAGTATACGGTCTACTTCTTGCTGTTCGGCGTGCATGGGTGCTTTTTCCTTGCTGATATCTGGCTGTTGATTTGTGTAGGAGCAGAGCAGCCTCCTTCTGCTTCGACTACGCCGCCAAGGGTGGATTCCCCGGCAAGGGAGCATTCTCCGGCAAGGGGGACTTCTCCGGCAAGGGGCAGCTCTCCGGCAAGAGACGGCGCCAGCGATCCCTTGGCGGCGGAGACCATGACCGCAGCCCCTGGCGCAGGCAACCTTCTTGCCTGAGTACTTCCCTTGTGTTTTTCTTCTTCTGATTTTGTCTTTGAATATTTGCTTGACTCTCTTCATCCGTCCGCCACAGAGCCAATGGAGACCGAGGTCGCATGGCGAGGAGGACGTGCGCTGCAACACCGAGGAAGCCGCCGTGGAAGAAGAAGCTTGGCGCCGACGAGCCTGCGGCGAAGAGGCCGCCAAGCCGGGCGAGGGGTCCGCGATCGACCGACGACCACGAGGCTGCAGGAGCGCCAGCGCTACATCGACCGCCGATCCCTCCGCCGCTGCAGCTGCCAGTTCAAGAGCCCCAGCCCGGCGCCTTACTTGAAGGCCGGCGATGGCGTCTTCATCAAGCTCCCATGGGAGTCGAGCTCAGGGCGCCGGGCGAAGGAGAAACCTTCGATGAAGAATCGCCGCCTCCGCTGGCCGACGCTTAGTCGACGCGCCAAGCAGCGGCGCGAGCCCGAGGAGGAGCAGCTGCGGAAGTTCTTGTCGCTCTACCGCGCCGACAAGCCAAGCTGGAATCCCGGAAGCGCTTGTCACGGCGGCGGAGCAGACATTGAGAAGCCTTGTTGAGGAGCTCCGGGGCCGCAACCAGAAGCTCTCCGGTCCTTGGCGGAGGAGCGGAGCAACTTCGCCGAGGAGCGCAAGGCCTTCATCCTCGAGAAGGTGAAGGCGAGGAGGAATGACTTGTCAGCTGAGAAGCTGTCTGGCAGGAAGGTGAGTTGGCGCAGCGGAAGGTTAACCTTGACAGCCACGAGGAGGATCTTGCCATGCGCGAGCAAACATTTGGCGGGGCTCTCAAGGAAGCAAAGGATGCTGCCGAGGCCGCCAAGAAGGAGCTGGAGACGAAGGTGGCGCAGTTGGAGGCCAGCCTCAAGAAGAGCGGCGAGGAGCTTGCTGTACTCAAGCACAAGCGCGAGAAGTACGCCTACACTCTTGGCGAGCTGCAGGGTCGTCTCGCCGAGAGGAGCAAGGAGCTCAGCGCCGCCAGGGACTCCAATGCAGATCTTGAGTTGAAGCTAACTACTTTGACTCGGTATTTGGACGGCGCCAGGGAGCAGGAGGTGGCCTTGAAGGAGAAGATCGGGCCGACGAGGGGCTCTTGGCGAGTGTTGTTGCCGCCTGAGTGCCTTGAGGGAGAACGTGGAGCCCGGACCGAGGGTCTCGTGGATACCGCTGCAGCCATCCACGTGGAGCTGATGGAGCCGGGATGGTGGATCTTGGATACTCTCCGACGAGCACCTCCAACCCAGCGCCAAGCTTAGCTTGTTCTTCAAGGGCGTGGTGAAGGCCCTCCAGCGACTCCGAGAAGAAGTCCCAAAGCAGCTGGCCGAGGAGTCGCGCCAGATCTGCGCGGGAGCTCTCAGAAGGTGCTGATGAAGGTGGCCTTCCGCAATCCAGGCCTCAACCTCACCAACGCCCTTAAGTCCCCCGCCACGGATCTGATGTGGAGGCGCTCAAGACCCTTGTCACACCCATTGTGGACAGGGTGAGCGGAATCAAGAGGGTTGAGGGCGATCGCGTAGATTAGGCCGCCCGTTTTCTCTTTTCCTTGTCGCTGCTGGTCATGTTAGGATAACAATCTATTAGCGTTGCGACAAGTTATCTTGTAATATAACTTTATTTTGGGCATCAATTGCTATGTTATTTCCTTTACTTGATTCCTTCCTTTGTATATTTTTGCCCTACGCTTTTAGGGAACTTGTCGGCGCGGGCACTGTGTCATGAAAGCATCGAAAAGTGGACGTCAAGAGCCTTTGGCGGTGCTGCTTCCGACAAGCAACCTTGTCGCAACAAGTCGCAGCTCACTTAAGTTGTTGAGCGAACTCGAAACAAAGTAAGGCGCAACTAGCTACGAGTTGGTTCCTCTGCGCATGTGTTTTCCATACAAAGTGCGGTCGTTCAAGGAAGATAACTTAAAAAATTTTAAAACTGATTGCTCAAACTTTGGCAACTTAGCTTTTCTGTCGTTAGCTTCCCGGTAAGGCTAGACTTCCTTGAGCGACGCTTGGTCCACACCATTATCTTCTCCCTTCCCCCCGGCAAACTTGTGTGCGAGGGAACATTCCTTTCTTTGAGAAAGAGAAAGAAGAGAAAATAAAGATATGGAGCCTTGTGGCTCGTTATCACTTACCAGGGGTAGGTGCTGCACAAAGTGTCAGATAACGCATGCAAATAGAAGTAAAAAGCATGAAATCGACAAGGTGTGCGAAACACGCTAGCTTTACTGATGCACGGGTCTGCGCCGGCTTTGTACAAAGGATTACATGCAACAGCGGCAAGACTTGTACAAAAGGTGGTTGCTTGGAACAGGTTCCGGCAACCGCGCTTCTGAGTAAAACTTACGAAGATGCTCAATGTTCGGGAGTTGCTCGGCGGAATGCCATCTTTGGTCTCAAGGCGACAGCGCCTTGAGCCTAGTGACTCGTTTCACCCGGTAAGGGCCTTCCCACTTCAAGGCGTCAACTTGTTGGAATTCTTGGCGGACTGAACGCGTCAAGAACAAGGTCGCCTTCCTCGAGACTTCGCATTAACTTTGGCGGCTATGGTAGTGGCGCAAAGCTTGTCGGTACCGAGCAGCTCGTCTGACAACGAAGACGATCTTCCTCAAGGAGCAGCGTCATCTTGTCGCAGCTGCTCTTGCTCAAGCTCATCATAAGCGAGCACTCGAGGCGATCCGTATCACGAAGTTCCGTGGGGAGAACTTCCTCTGCTCCATAGACTAGAGCGAAAGGTGTGCGGCGGTGGCTCGATTTGGCGTCGTCCCGATCGACCAAAGAACCACCGGCAGCTCATCAATCCAGTTTCTTCCGCACTTGTGCAGCCTGTCGAAAGTTCTGGTCTTGAGTCCGCGCAGCACTTCAGCATTTGCCCTCTCCGCTTGACCGTTGCTTCTTGGATGAGCAACAGAAGCGAAGCAGACCTTGGCGCCAAGATCTTGGACGTACTGCATGAAGGTGCGGCTTGTGAATTGCGTGTCGTTGTCGGTGATGATCCTGTTAGGGATTCCGAAACGGCAAACAATCGACCTGAAGAACTTGATCACGACCGTGGCTGTCACCTTCCTCATCGCTTCCACTTCCAGCCACTTTGTGAACTTGTCGATGGCGACGTACAAGTACTCAAAGCCCCCGACAGCTCGGGGAAAGGGGCCGAGGATGTCGAGCCCCCAGACCGAAAATGGCCAGGATAAAGGGATCGTCTGGAGAGCTTGAGCTGGCTGGTGTATCTGCTTGGAATGGAATTGGCACGCTTCACACTTGGTTACTTGTGCAGTTGCATCCTGGAGGCTGTCGGCCAAAGAAACCTTGCCGAATGCTTTTCCGGCAAGTGCTCTAGCGCCAATGTGGTGACCACATATGCCTCCATGTATCTCTGCCAACAGCTTTTGTCCGTCTTCCGGTGAATACACTTCAATTTCACACCGTTGAGTCTTCTTACATGCAGGTGTCTTTGTCGACAAACTGGTACATACTTTCATTGCCGGGCTACTCTTTCCGCTTCTTCTTGCTCTTCGGGAAGTTCTCCTGTCTGAAGGAAATGGACAATCTGCTGCGCCCATGCTGGAGCTTGCGGCTCGACAACAAGGACTAAAGGCACATCTGCTGCTGTGGGAACATCCGCTTCTACGGCGAGAACCTGCGGCTCTGCCGGAGCTTGGCGTTCCGGCAAGCTTGCCGGAGCAAAACTTGTCGGAGCGTCTCGCTTCAACGAAACAAACCACAGGGTTTGTCGGAGCAGCATCGCTCCTCAAAGATTGGTGTCGATCTTGGGGACCTTCTTGACGGCAGCCGGAAGCTCCGCGGAAAATAGTCACCAGAGATCAACTTCCTCTTCTTGCTCTATCCAGCTTGATGGCGTTCTGACGGTTGAGTCAGCTTGAGCACAAAAATCCTGGTTCCACGTGTAACTTAAGTGCGGTGCACTTTGACAGGCCATCAGCAATGTCGTTCTGAGCTCTTGGAATATATTCCATCTGTAGGCCGTCAAAGTGTTCTTCCAGCTTCCTCACTTCATCAACATAAGCTTCCATCAATGGACTCTAATAATTCTTGTTCACTTGGCGGATGACAAGCTGTGAGTCACCCCTGACAATGAGCTTCGTGATCCCAAGGTCTACTGCGATCCTGAGACCGGCAAGCAAACCTTCATACTCTGCAGTATTGTTTGTGGCTTGTTCCTTGGGAAAGTGCATCTGGACTACGTACTTGAGGTGCTCTCCGGTGGGTGCGACAAGTAGCACGCCGCAAGACCGGGCGCCTTTGCAGCGAAGGCACCATCAAAGTACATCAGCCACTCTTTGCTTGCTTCCTTGACGAGAATGCTCGTTTCTGGAATTTCTTCATCTGGTGTTGGTGTCCATTCTGCTATGAACTCCGCCAATGCTCTGCTTTGGATAGTTGAAGTGCTCTCAAACTTGAGGCCAAAGCTTGACAGTTCCAGTGCCCACTCAACAATCCTGCATGTTGCTTCTGGATTTTGCAGTATCCTCTTTGCGGAAAGCGAGTGACGACTGTGATCTGATGTGCCTGAAAGTAATGGCGCAGCTTTCTCGAGGCCATGAGGAGGCCGAAAAGCAATTTCGCAGACACAGTACCTTGACCTAGCCCCCTGCAGAAGGGAACTGGCAAAGTAAACTGGGCGTTGCACCATCCTTTTCTGCATCTTCTCATGCGTCTGCGCAGATCCGTCCTTCTCGGGACCAGAGCTTGCCGTTGAAGCCCCCTGCTTGTCGCTGGATGCGTCTGCCATGGTTTCTAGCTCATCATCCGCCTCCCTCTCCGCTACTAACGCGGCACTAACCACTTGATTGGTTGCCGCTATATATAGCAGCAACTTCTCTTGTGGCCTAGGTGCGACAAGTGTTGGAGTGGAGGACAGATATCTCTTCAAGTCCTGCAGCGCAACCTCCGCTTCCAGAGTCCATTGCACCGGACCTGCCTTTTTCAAAATTTTGAAAAATGGCAGGGCGCGCTCAGCAGACCTAGAGATAAACCTGCTGAGAGCAGCTACGCAACCGGCAAGCCTTCGTACATCCTTGACGCGCTTTGGTGCTTCAATCTGCTCAATGGCCTTGATCTTGTCGGGATTGGCTTCAATTCCCCACTGAGACACGAAGAACCCGAGAAGCTTGCGGAAGGGACTCCAAACACGCACTTCGGGGGTTGAGCTTGAGGTTGATCTTGCGCAGATTTGCAAAGGTTTCATCTAAATCTTGAATTAGGGTCGCCTTGTCCTTGCTTTTGACCACTATGTCATCCTTGTATGCTTCCACATTTCTGTGCATTTGCGGCTCAAAAGCGTCATGGACTACTCTTGCAAATGTTGAACCAGCATTCTTTAACCCGAAGGGCATCCGTACAAAACAGTATGTGCCACATGGGGTGATGAATGCGGTCTTCTCCTCATCCTCTTCCGCCATGAAGATCTGATGATACCCTGAGTATGCATCCAGAAATGAAAGCAAATCACATCCGGCCGTGGAGTCAACAATCTGGTTGATGCGCGGCAAGGGAAATGGGTCTTTGGGACAAGCTTTATTGACATCGGTAAAGTTGATACAAAGCCTCCATTTCCCGTTAGCCTTGCGTACAACTACAGGATTGGCCAACCACATACGATGGAGCACCCCTCTGACAAGGCCTGCTGCTTCCAGTTTCTTGATTTCTTCTGCGATGAACTCTTGGCGCTCCACTGCTTGCTTCCCGACTTTCTGCTTGACGGGCCGCACATGAGGACAAACAGCAAGATGGTGCTCAATTACTTTCCTGGGAACACTGGGGATGTCAGACGGTTGCCACGCAAACACGTCGACGTTCGCCCGCAGGAAAGCAACGAGCGCGCCTACCTATTTAGGGACGAGAGAGGCAGTGATGGTGAGGTACCACCACTGCCGTCCTCCTTGGCGAACACCTTCATGGTCTATGGCGGAGCTGCCATCGTCTTCTTACACTTGTCGGTGGAGCTCGATGGTGCGTCCTCGACGGTAGCGCAGCACTCAAGAGGTGCGCTTGCCGGAGTGGGCATCGAGCTCTTGCGGACTTGGTCTTCTTCTTCCCCCCGGGAGCTTCAGCGGCTAGTGTCTTTCAATCTGTTGCTGCTGCTGCTTCCCTGTAGATCTTGTCGGCGCAGATAAGAGCATCCTTCTTGTCGCCATGGACAGAGATGACACTTATCGGGCCCGGCATCTTCACATGTTGTAGGCATAGTGAGAGGCCGCCATGAATTTGGCGAGTCTTTGGACGGCCAAGTATTCCATTGTAAGGCAATGGAAAGTCAGCAACATCAAAGGTGACCCTCTCGATCACGAAGTTCAACTCGCCGCCAAATGTCACCGGCAACGTGATCTTTCCCTTCGGCTTGCTCCTTCCTGGATTGATTCCTTGGAAAGTGCCGGTCTCTTCGAGCTCGCCATCAGGGATCTGGAGTTTCTGGAGCACCGCGGAGGAGATCAGGTTCAAGCCGGCCCCGCCGTCAACTAGCATCTTGGTGACCTTGAGGTTGCGGATAGTTGGTGAAACCAACATCGGCAAGCACCTGACCGCGATTACGCCGATCGTGGTGGTCCTCAATATCAAAGATGATAGGCGTCTTTGGACCATTTCGAGGCTTGCGTGACTCGATGGATGGTTCTGCTGCATTGACTTCCTGCATCCACTGCTTGAGTTGGTGGTGTGAAGTATGCAGGGAAGCACCGCCGCCAACGCACAGGACCTCTGTGGCTTTCTGGAACTCCTGCTCATCGGTCTCGTCATCATCCATGTCTTCATCGTCGTCGTCGTCGTCATCCTTGTCGCGGCCGCGGGGAGGTCTGTCTCCTTGCATTGCTTGGCCTTGCCGCGGCGTCCTCCTCGGCCGGGACGTTTCTTGCTAGCTCCTCCAGCACCTTCCTGGGCCTTCTCCTTGTCGCGTCGTTCGTATTCAGCCTTCTGCTGCTCGACAAGCTGCTCGACCTTCTTGCATCTCTGGAGGTCATGGCCCTTGGCGCGGTGGATCTTGCAGTACTGCTTGCCGGAGCTGTCCTGCTTGTCGGCGGCCGCCACAGACTGGCAGTTGGTGCCAGCGGCAACCTCCTTGCCGGAGCTACCAGCCTTGGCTTTCTTGGCGCCACCTCCGTCGCCGGACTGCTCAACAACCAGTACATCTCTGCCTTTCTTCTTCCTGTTGCCCTTGCCACGGGCTCTTCTTTCTTGCCGGGCGGCTTCCTCACTATCAGATCCTCCCGCTTCAGTATTCTCTCGTGGAGTCTCCTCCCTTCCTCAAAGACGTGCGCACTTGTCGGCCAGGCATATAGCTCATCGATGTCTACGATCTTGCACATCGCCATCTCCTCCGCATCCTGCGGTTTCGCGACGCTCGATGGAACACGCTGATTACTGCTGGCAGGTGGACATCTGGGATGTTGTGCTTTGTACACGGCTGAATCTTTGAATATACTTGCGAGGGGCTCTCCTTCCTTCCGGGCGAAGCAGATGAAGGTCGCTTTCTTGGCCATGGGGCTTGTGGTCACTGTAGAAGGCGCCGACAAACTGATGGCATAGATCTGCCCAAGAGGATATGGAGTTGTCCGGCAAGTGCATGAGCCAGGATCGACATTGGGCTTGAGTACCAGCCGGGAAGTAGTTGGCAAGGATCTTGTCGTCTCGCCCCGGCAGCCTTTGCACCGCGATGGTGTAGATCTTGAGGAACTCCGACGGATGCGTCTTGCCGTCGTACTTCTCTCGTACATCTGGCTTGAAGTTTTTCTTGCCGGGCCTTTGGACTTGCCGCAGCTCACGAGTGAACGCAGGGCAACCTACCGCGTCTGACAAGTCGCCTGGTTCCTCTGGCGCATGCATGTCAACAGAGGGCCCAGCGCGCTTGTCGGATTGACGCCGCGCTTCTCTTCGGTGCTCGATGCGAGTTCGAGCTTCTTCTTGTTGTCGTTCGTGAAGAACTTGGCGCTGATCGCGATGAGCTCATGGATCTGATGACGCAGTGGAGTCGTTGTCGAGGTTGATCCGGCGAGTCGGCGATCTTGGCCTTCGGGGCGGAGAGTGCATGGTGGTTGCACCCCACCGGTCTCTGCCGCCACCGCTCGTGTTTTGGCAGTCTGCCGCGGCAGCGATGCACTCGGTTGCCGCGGAGCGTCGCCGTTGGCGAAGCCGATGAGACTCTGAATGGTGGCCCTCCATTCATTGACCTTGTCGGCCGTTGGAGGGTAATCCAGGAGCAGTTGCGCTCTCGCCAGGGCTTCTGCTGGAGTGGTGGGTGGCAGTGGCGAACGGCGCGAGGAGCGGGATATGCTCGGACTTCTAACTATGTTAGAAGGAGCAGTATCCCGTCCGGGCGACCGTGCCTCGCTCGCGCTAGCAAGTTGGCGTGCATGCTGGTCTTGAGCATCCCGAGATCCTCCAGCTCGATCTTGGTCCAACGAGCGTATGGCATTGTGAATGCCATGACGCTGTCGGTCCCGCGCCTCCTGAGACGGGCGCGGTGCATGTACGGACGCCGAGGTCTGTGCAGCCTTGTCCTTGGACTTGGCAGCACCGTGAGCTCCCCCGTCGCCGTCCATTCTTCCGCCGGCGTCTACCCCACCACCTGTTTGCTCCGGTGGCGGTGGGTTCGATGCGGACGGGGCTTCTGCCGCCGAAGCCTTCTTCTTCGGTGGCATGTTGACGAAGATGATGAAGATCTAGCTCACGTGGACATCGGATCAGGTTCACACAACCTCGACGCCCCCTACCTGGCGCGCCAAAGATGTCGGGGCAGGCTGATCTAGCCCACGAACACCTATGGGACCGGCGGACCGAGCCCCTTTCGGTTCGGCGGGGAGCGGAGGTCGCACGAAGAGCAGATCGAGGTGAAGCACATGAGAGGTTTACCCAGCTTCGGAGCTCTCCGGAGAGATAACACTCCTACTGCTGCATGTCTAGGTGTATTGCGTTCTTGCTCAGGAGCGCTGAGTGCTACAGTTCACACGAGCCGCTAACGAGACTGAGCGTGGAGGAATCGACGACCAACCCTTTCTACGTTGTGCATGGGCCTCCTTTTATATGCTCAAGGGGCTCCGACAGGTGGCAACGTAGACAAGGGTACAAATGGGAATGGAGTGGTTGGTACACCTACTTGTATGCGATGTCTGATGTACCATACCTAACCTCGACGGCAGGGGACATAGGCATTAAATGCCCGTCTCGTCGCCCTAACGGTGCAAACAGGGACCGTCAGGCGCCACCGCTTGCCACACGATGGCAATCTTGTCGCCGCTGCTTGCCACCTCGCACCGGCGGCTGCCTGACCTCTCGCCACGCTGCGCTGGAAAGGTCCTGTGGCGACACGTTAGTGGATCTTATTTGGAGCGTAGGCTCTGAAGAGGTGGTCTGCATGACAAGCGCCTGCAGCGGTTGTTGTCTTGTCGCGCCGGAAGCTTGTCGCTCACGGTCCTTCGGCAAGCTCCTCTTGTCGGGGCCTCGTCCTGTAAGTGCCTTGGGTGGCCTTCCGGCAAGCTCCTCTTGCCGGGTCTTGTTTCCTTGACTCGAATACTTTGTTCTTGAATGGCTCCAAAGGAACCACGGAGGATCTTGGCGGTCACCCGGTAAGCCTTGCCGCGGAGGGCTGCAACTGCGCGTGCACAAGTTAGGGATACTAGGGTACCCCTACTCTAGTACACCGACATAGTACCTATGGTTCGACCTCGGGACCCAGCCATTCGGTCGAAAACACCCCACTAGCCACACAGCTTCATCATGCAAACATGGCACGGAGGATAGATGTGGTTATTAGCTCCATCTCGACCAGCCACAACGTCTCTTGTTCTAGGCGATTCTTCTATTTTCCATGCTTTTTTTAGTTGTAATAACACCACGGCAAGCTAAGCGCCGCTTCGTGGTGTGCCCGTGCAAAGGTTAGACGATGGAGAGAAGAGAGATTGAGATCACAGACCTGGGACCCACCAGCAAGTGAGACAACGGTCATGGATGTGTTGACGAGGCACTCCCTCTACTCTACTCAAAGAAAGTACTGTATAAATAAAATCAAGTTATGGGACAAAGCCAACAACCGTTCTTTTTTTCAGGCTATCGACTTACACATTGTAGTCCAGGTTGCCAGTTCGAATCTCGTCTTTCAGATTTGTTAGTTTTAGGTCCAAATTTGATTAATGACAAGTGGGACCCCCGTGTGTTGTTCCGATATTTTAGTGTAGGATGGTTTTTTTGAACAAACATTTTGCACGGTTAGACAAGTAACGACACGAGTTACACGTATTTTGCAAGTTTATGAACAAAAATGACAGCGGCATAGAATATCACATCCACCCCGCAGCTTAGATACTATGGTGATACGAGTTTTTACACCGTTGGAAGTGAGATCCGATGGCTTGGTAATAGTCTTCGTAATTATGCGCAATTTCCAAACTCTCCAAAGGTTTTTCTGCAAATAAAAAATTCAGGCCTCGTGTGTGCCGCTGCATCTTCGATCCAACGGCTCCCCGGTGCTCATATTAGGTGCTCCCCGTAGCTTAATTACCCGCTACGGTGATATGAACATCTAGGTCGTATGATCAGTGGTCAGATGGCACATGCGTAGTACTTGTACTTTCTGCGCATTTCCCAAACTCTATCAGCCATATATTGCAAAAACATTCAAACCTCCTATTGTGGGCCGTTAGATCTCAGTGAACTCGTATCACCATAGAATCTACGGTGCGGGAGCACCTCATACTCTCCCGTGCGAGAAAGCATAAGGTGCTATCGCAGCTTGGATGCTACGGTGATACGAGCTTGGAGGTCGTTTGATCTGAGATCCAATGGCATCTGAGCAGTCTTTGTGCTTGTAAGAAGTGGTGAACACTTTTGAGGATTTTCTGCAAAAAACCATTCGAACCACCGAGGAGGTGTTGGGTCACAAATCCAACACCTCCGAAGAGCTTGTATCACCAAAGCATCTAAGGTGTGGTAGCACATGATATTCTTACATATAGGAGAATATGATGTCCTCCTTCATCTTAGATGCTACAATGATATGAACTTCGAGGTCGTTGGATATGGGATCAAAGGGCATCTAAGTAGTTTTTGTACAAATTGTGTGCAATTCTCAAACTCATCAAGGTTTCCTGCAGAAATATTAAGACACATCATGTGAGCTGCTATATCTCAGATCTACAAGCTCCAAGCAACTCGTCTCGGCATATAGCATCTAAGGTATGGGGGCACATGATATTCTCCCGGGGAGGAGGGGTGGGGGGTGCACAACCAATCGGTGGCTGGGAGGGTGGGGACAAATATAATCTAAACAACCCTAAACAGAGCCCCACAATTTTATCTAAGGTCGAGGGCTTGACCCCCGACAATCATAGCTCCGCCTAAACAGAACATTTGCATGTACTGTAGTAATAGACTTAATATTCATGTTTCAGTTTCATGTTCATTTTAAATATTTAACTGAGGACCATGGATATCTTACATTTTACTCCCTTCATTCCCAAATATTAGTCTTTTTAGAGGCTTCAAATGGGTGACACATCTTGATGTATATAGACATATTTTAGAGTCTAGATTCACTCATTTTGCTCTGTATGTAGTCACTTGTTGAACTCTCTAAAAGACTAATATTTAGGAATAGAAGAAGTATTTTTGAATTTGTTTCATACATGCATGGTTTGGAAAAATAGATGCACTATACTTATTGGATTGTTGCTGTGTTCGTGCGTGTGTGTGTCTGTGTGTGTGTGTGTGTGTGTGGTCATATGCTTGATACATACAAAGTTTTCTCACCTCCATATTGTTCATCTTTTAAATTTGAATTTGCATTGGAAAACTTACTAGGGATACCATGAAATGTGAAATCCACGTTGAGATCACTATATCACAAACTCACTCTAATTCAACAACTTCGTCATAAATCAATTACCACGTTGAGATTAGTATTTGCAAGGAAAATACGGGTATTGTAATACACATAGATTCGTTCGGCAATTTAAAAGGTTCCTTTCGTATTCTCGAATGGTAGGACCCAACGGCGTACCAGCCAGACCTTGGCTCATGTTGATCCTAAAAAAAAGCGGGCTCGTGTCCTTTGGTGGCGTGCGTGGTATGCACATTGGGCAACCCCATTACCCCAACCAGTCGAGCCTCAGCGTTTCAAGTCGAAATATCTGGCGGCCAGAATTCCAGCCCTAGGAAATTCCCCTCATGTCCCCGGTCCATAATGACTACCGATGAACAACGGAGGGATGCTTTAGTAACTAGACAACGTTACCTACCGTGCAGAGCACGGTTCAATTCCCTCGGTCGCCGCTCGTCAATGTCACCCGTCAACTGCATTGCCTAGTACTACTACTACACCACCAGGATGAGCACACAATTGAGCCCATTTGTTCGTGCCTAGTACTTGAGTTAATATATCAAGCAATGCACTGGTACGGAGGTATTATCCTTTTACTATGCGAACTTGTCTGAAGTCTAACTAAGCAAAATGTTTGACCAAATCCTTTCTTAAGAAATACAACAGGACAGATGTACGGCTTGAAAATTTATTGCATGATGCAGGTTATGATATTGTTTCGAATCATGGATCTTAAATTTCAGAAAATCCAAAAGTGAGCATAAATTCTTGAAACTAAGCATTGTCACGTGATATGGCACAAATATTACTTCGTAAGTTTTTTCTTCAATTTGAGACAAGCTGCTTATGACAAGTTGCACAAATGAAGAGCCAAGGTATTTTGGAAGAAAGACCTGTCACGTTAAGGCGAACGCTTTCACTATTGAAACCGTGGGCGTTTACGTGCCGCCACGAGTCCCCGCTTCTCATCGGCAATCGGCAGGTGCCGTCCGAGCAAGCGTGTGAGTCGACGGGAGGCGTGCGAGCAGACCGCTGCGCCGGCTGTCAGGGAGGCGTGCGAGCAGACCGCTGTGTAGGCTCACCGGGAGGCGAGCCCTTTGACCAGGCTCCGCCGCCCACCGTCGTCCCAACTGCTCCCACTTTTAATGTCGCCGGCGCCGCAGTTTAAAATCAACCCCACACTACCCGGTACTCCCTCCTTTCCGGTTTATAGGGCTTATCTCAAAATATTAGTTTTCCATTTTATAAGGCTCAATTTTGTTGTTTCCCATCACATGTTCAGATTCCAAGGTAAATTAATTCATTGCATGCAAGTATTAAGAGAAAATTGACCAATGCATGTAATTTATGCATGCATGCATTGCAATTAATGCATTGCTAAACATATTTTTTTGAGAAAAACAAGAGCATTAATTGGGTGCTTTTGCAAACTACAAAAAGTATTCAACCACTCACCATCTACCTTGGTTGGTGAGATTTTTGAATTGAGCCTTATAAACCGGAAAGGAGGGAGTATCGCTACAATCCTCTCTCTTCCTCTCCGATTCTCCTGTCGTCTACCTCCAACTAGCCTGACCTAAACGTACGCCATGCCGCATCACGATGGTCTGCCCTTAGTGTTCCAGTTTCCTGAGGAAGACACCCAGCCGGAGTCTCAAGAACATAAGGCGCTTTGGGACGAGCTTGAACTGGCCTTGCGGGAAGACGTCGCGCCTGTCCCCGCTCCCGTTCCGGCTCCCGTTGCCCCGATTGCGCCAGTGCCCATCCCCGTGGCATTGATGGGCTGGGAGCCGCACATTGTCGCCGAGCTTGATCCCACGGGGTTCCACGAGGTGCCCACCGACTTTCACGCGCCCGTGCACCTGCCAGCGCATGCGCCTGCACGTGCACTGACGCGCACGCCCGTGCCATTGCCCGTGCACCTGCCGGCGCATGCGCTGGCGATGCTGCAGCGTCGCAGCGCCGATGCGGTGCCCGTGCACCACGAATGTCTCCGCCGCGCCGTTGACAACGCTCGTCCCCAGCAGCTGGTGCCGGTGTCCCCCTCGGCGGCATGGATGGCGGCTGTCGACCGCTTCCTTGCACCAACGCCACCGCCTCCTCCGCCAAATCGACTCACTCCGAAGTCTAGAACATTTGGCCTTCCTTGAAGCTAGGCTAACGTCCAGAGTACGCCAACAACGGCGCAAGAAGACGCCGCTGCCGCCGCCGGTCGGTGGTTCGACGACACACGAGCACGGCGAGGAGCCGCTTCCCACCGCGAGACGCCCCCGCCGCCGCCGCGTAATCTAAATTTTCCATGAAAAACGTTCGGATTGCCATGCTTAAAATCCGAACGTTTATCATTTCCGTTTATTTTATATCGATCGTCGTATAATTTAAAGTCGGAGTCAGACTGAACGAAATGTATGGTTTGATCGATTGAATGTTCTGCTAGAGCTGTATCTAATTAAATATAAAACTTCATCAAGCCACATGTATTCCTTGTCATCCAATGACTAGACTACTTCAATGTCGAGCGCTCAACACGTTTAGCGTGCAGTTAATTTCATGCCAAAAATAGTGCTAATCACATGACAACACGCAAATAATATCCTAGTAGTTAATATCCGCATGCACTTAATATACATCCAAATTAACGTGCATTGCACGTACACACTGACTAGTGCTGCTAGTACGTGAAACTGGTGCCGTGACTTGTGAACGCGTCCAGATATGGTCAACGGCAACATCGCCTCATGAGTTCTTCCTGTTTGCGGTCGTCTAAACGCGGAAGGGAGGAGAGAGAGAGCACACATGGAACCCACCAAGAAGTGAAGGTGAATAGTACTAAAATAATATTACATGTTATCCATTAATTAGGCTGTGGTAATATAAAACATTATGTGAACAAAGGGGTACAACAAACATTGCTATTCTAATGATGTTGCCTACTCTTGACGCGATGCGGCTTGAAGGCCCGGTCGCATGTTCGATCCTCGTCCTCTATTTTTTAATTTGTATATGGGTCCAAATTTGTTTCATGACATGTGGGCCCCTCGGTGTGTAGTTTGTACCACTTTAATTTGTGGGTTGAAATTTGTTCCATTCCAAGTGGACTATCGGTGTGTAGTTTTGTAGCTTATTTACAATAATTAAAGTGAACAACATAGTTTTTTCAATAATACCATGGTGCGACGTTGAAGGCGAGAAAGGACGTGCGAGATAGCGATGACCGAGCCAGAGGGAAATCAACTAGGGCATTTGCGTGGGTTGCAACGGTGTTTGGGGTAGTTGTGGGCCGAATGCTACGAAAATATAATCTAAAACGACCGGAATAAATGCCTACACAAATTAATCCAAGGTTGGAGTGCCCCTCGCAATGTAAATAGCTCCGGCTTTGCGAGGGATGGAGAGGTAGTAGCTTCAATGCGTGGAAGATACGGTGTGAGAAAGCAAGGTCAATCGAGAGACATATAGATAGAGAGACAAAGTGAGTGTGGTCCTACATTCATTGAACAAATATATATGCTCTGGAGAGATATTGCCCGATTGAGCTTTTGGCAAGGGTGAGGGCTGTAAGATAGAGCTTGAGAGATGATCCGGTCACAGACGTGTAGATATATTTTGTGCGTGGGAGGAAGCAAGGTCAACCGATCACATAGGGTCGCCGTGCGATCGAAAGAGTGAGACGGGTTGGAGAGAGTGACCTAGATAGACGATGTGCGTGAGAGAGAGAGTATACAATGTGAATAGGTCGAATTGGGCTCAAACATGGTGATATATCGTTTTTGTCCGAGAAAGAACGAGGTCAATCGAGACATACGGAGAGAGAGAGAGAGATTGAGTGAGCGTGGCCCACCATGAGTTCGAAAGAGTGGTGGTGGCTTGGATGGACTGACCTAGATAGACAATCTGCGTGAGAGAGTATGGAGTGTGTCGATCGAGGCCCGAACAGGGAGATATATCATTTGTGTGTGAAATAAAATGAGGTTAAACGAGACTCGGATAAAGAGAGCAAGATTGAGCGAGTGTGGCCCGCCGTGCGGAAGAAAGAGTGAGACAGTCTCGAGGGAGTGACCAAGATATACAACGTGCGTGCGTGCGCATGCACGAGAGGTTGGGGGGCTAGATAGGCAATGCATGTATTTAGCGCGAGAGGGCGAGAGGGAGAGGGGGAGAGAGAGAGAGCTCGGCATGGGGTGCCATGGCGGGTGTGTGAGGTAAATACATTTGCTAACAGAGTGGAAAAAGGGGTTGTGTAGTTGAGAGACTTAGAGATCAAAACATGGAGAGAAAGAATGAGCGTGTGTTGGAAACCGATAGCTTCCTAAGGTGGTTAGGAGAGGAAGATTGACCGTCTGAGGAAGTATGTAGCGTTTGTCTTGGGGGGGCTAAAAACAACATTTGGATGTACATAGTACGAGACTTAATATCGATGTTTCAATTCGGTGTACATTGTAAGATTTGAACTCAGGACGAGGCATACGGGTAATTATTTCGAATTTGTGCCATACTAAGTTTTGAGAAGTTGACATTGACTCAGTTGGTTGTGCTATTTTGTAGGTCATATGTTTGAATCCATCCAAAAGTTTTCTCACTACCATGGTGTTCATCATATACATATGAATTTGTATTAAAAGTAGCGTGGATACGGTGAAATCACGAAATCCACGTTAGAATTGGAGATCGCTACGTGACACACACTCTAATTCAAATAACTAACTACGTGACACACCTCTAATTCAAATAACTAATTATGTGAGACACACTCTAATCCACGTTAGTGTGGGTACCGTTTTGATTTTTTTCAAATAACTCCTCATTAATTAATATATAGTACTCCCTCTGTTCACTTTTATAAGACCTTGAAGACATTTCAGACAATGTGCAAAACAGTTCATTTTAAGTTGTTTGAAACGACTTACAAAAGTGAACGGATGGAGTATCTCGTTTCGAATGACTAATTATTGCAAGGAAAACACGGGCTGGTAATACATACAGATTCGTTCGCAAATGAAAGAAGATTCGTTTGCATTCTCAAATGTAGGTGCACCAGGCAAACAAGGGTCGTGTCGGGGTGGACGCTGCTTTGGTGCCTTAAAGGCAACTGCCTTTGGGTCACTGACATGTGGGCCAGCCACCTGTTGGGCCCATATGTCATGGATAGAAAGGCAGGTGCTTTAAGGCACCAAAGCATAGTCCTGTCGGGGTGGTCGCGTGTGTCGTACGGACGCGTAGCACCCAGCCACCCACCCCCCTCCCCCCCAAAAAAAGGACGACGACAATATAAGTTCGCGCTTCCACGTTTCGGATTGAAATATCTGGCGGCCCCAATTCCAGCCGTGCAAAATCTCTCTTCTCCACCGTCCCCTTCCGCGCCCAGATTGCTAAAATCCCTAATTTTCTGCCAACCCTCGAATCGCCCCTCGTCTCGTCTCTTTCCCACCGTTCCCCACCTCTGTGCCGGACGGCGGCAGCGAAAGGCGACGATCGCGCTTCACCACCGCAGACCGGAGCTACCTCATCTACGCCCTCGTCCCAGCACCGGGTGGTCCACCGACAACGTCGGCCGCCCATAACCGACGTGCCTCACAGACACCGAGTTCCACCGCATCAGGTGCGCTTCACCGACGCCGTCTCCTAGCTCACCGGGGCTACTTCACCAAGCACATCGTCGCACCTCCGCCCCCCGAGGCCGTTGGGGCTTCACCAACGGTCTCGTCCACCGCATTGTAGCGCTCTGCTGCCACTCAAGATCTGCATCCGTGCGCGGCCAGCCAACGCCAAATAAGATCACCCTCAACGGCTCAAGTGACCCGCACTCTAGCTAGGCGAGCATGCCCAAACGCCGGCCCGAACTAGGTATCCACACATCACTCCCTTGTGCACTATTCCGACGATGTTTGGATATCCTTTCACTGCTCTCTTAGCTTACACGCCTATGCAGATCTGACCTTAACTCTTATTTCTTCTGGAGATATCATCTGAAACTAGAAAATCCATATTTTAGCGAAGCATGACGGCGCTACGGGATCTGGTACACATCCTGCACACCTGTATAACCTTGTAAGTATCTGTCCTCCGGTACAACATCAAGGTCGATTCCTCATATTTGGTCAACCATTCGCCGTGTCAAAAATATAGAGGGGGATGCAAGGAGCACAAGGCCTGCACATCCAAGAAAGTGGTAACATGGACTTGTACATGGAACATCCCAAGCGCAAGCAGAGCTGCAGTGAGCATGTACAACGAGCTAGCGTAAGTCCCTGCATTTCATTTAATTAAATCTTGGCATTCGTGTATGATTTGTGTGCGATGGCTGATCCATGAATTCAAGTTACGAGGCGAACATTTAACTTAAAAAATACGAAGGCACTTGCACTTGAAATCAACATAACTTGAGAAATGTGAAGCTACATGCACTTTGAAAACCAGCTAATGATCCAAAGTAGTTCAGATTATAAACACTAAATGATGCAAGCACCAAAAACACAAAATGCAACATGGTGTACAAGGACTACAAACATGGTGCATGCACTGCTTGAATTATTCGTTTTACGGCTGAAAATATCGAAGTGTAATTGCATGTATAACCAGTGCGCAAACTGCATATCAATATATCTATCCTGCACAAGTATGCCAATAGTTTCAAACAACAGATTAGAAAAGTATTTATGCTATGTTGTCATGATACGGGGACTTTCTGGTACATGGCCTCGACGTTTCCTCAAGCTGTGAAAATGCACTATAATTTGCTTGTCATCAATGCCTGCAAATCTCTGTCTCTCTCAACATAGTAGATCGTCAATAGACACTAAATCTTTCAATGAGCTTGCAAAATTCTTGCATTATATCCCTCAATGAGCATGTAAAATGTTTGCATCAAATCCTTCATTAGCAGTCTGTTCATTAGACACTTCAGGCTCAAGAACAACATGAGCTTGTATGTTTGCACCGGAAACTTGATTAGATACATCAGATTCAGTCAGTTCGGTATTGATTGGGGGAGTTATAAAATAAGTAGAAATTGGTTTCATTTTCTCATAGATTCCCTACATACAAGCAGTTTTACAACACCGTCTGGTTTAACTATTGGCCAGAAATTGAAGAGTTGAATTAGATATAATCAGGGATGTGATGTACCTGCTCGTTGCGCATGCTACTCTTGCAATTAGCGACTGTCCGTTTGTGCAAGCTCGATGCCATGCCCGTGCTGCCGCCGCTGCCTCCCACGCAGGCTACACCCAGGGTTGGATCTTCATCTTCTTGTCCTTCCGTTCGCTTGAAGCCCGGCGACCGCCCTCCAACAAGGGCGCGAGGAAGTGTTGTGTCGGTCTGTCCAGCGGCGGCTAGGTTAGGAGCAAACCAGACTGGAGGCTGGAGCGAATGAATTGGGATTTTTCCTGCTGTAGATCGATATGGGAGGCGCTCGTTTGGGCCGCGAGCCTGCTATAGGGCCTGCCTTGCACTTATGTTATTGGCCCATCCAAATTGAAACATTTTTCTTCATTTTTTACATTGCCTGCTCGTGCGTTGGGATGAACAAAACTTGCGTGGGCCAACCTGGACGACTCAAACTAGGTGCACACTTTCCAGCCACCTGAGGTGGACGCCCATACCAAGCCCCTATGGTGGCGTCGCCCCTTTTTGCGTGTATGATTGGATAGTGAAAAATATTCCAGTGGCACTTTTGATTTACCAACAGAATGGTTGAATTGCTTGTTTCTATGAACTGAGTTCACCAATAATGTGAAGGATGCCAGTATTTTCATCCTATTGTAGATTGCTTAGATCTCGATATGCCAAAAGTAATCGAATGAAATATACAGTAAAAGCCGGTGTGATGTGTTTGGCTACAACTAGTCTGACTAGACGTCCTCATATAACATATCAAGGATGCACCATCTTACCAGATTAACCATTCGACTTACCCATGCAGTGTGGGAAGAAAGAAGTATTGGGACTGCGTATCCAAGCAATTGATGCCATGGACTCCTTCGTACAACCTTGTAAGCGAAAAACAAGTTGCAGTGTGCCTGTACAAAGAACTAGCATAAGTTCAGTTACCTCCTTCTCTGAATTTTAGTTAGCCACTTATTGCAAAATTGTTCAATTACGTTGCTTGGCTTAATTTAGTTTGCTACTGATTACATAATGGCACGGCCTGTTAATCATATTGTAGATTACGCCTATCTATGTGTTTGATACTTACTGTTAGGAATTACCTGTTTGCCTTAACTTAAATATCTACTTGTTTGTTTAACTGCTTTGCTGCTGCAACAACGGGTTACAATGATGTTAATTACTACTTTTCAGCATCCAATTGAAACTCTTTAATTCCTTGTTTGTTTAACTGGTTTGCTGTTATAACTCCCAGTTGAGATGTTTTGCTAACTTCAGCTTTTCTGAATCCAATCGGAACTTTAATGGCAAAACAGGTTAGCCCAAGATCAAAGAGCAAGGTCCCCATGGACGTTGCATCATCCCACATGCTTGGCACCGCCCAATCGTGCATTATGAATTGCCAACTGCTTGATGCTCTAGAGGCTAAATTAGTGGTAGAAAGAGATTACATACGCACTTAGAGCTGAAGTTGACATGTTGAGGAAGCAAACATCACAATCACAAGCAGTACTCAAGAAAACCATTAAATATTTGGTGGATTTCAAAATGAAGCAAGCTGAGACTGACCAGATTGTTAAGGTCCTGAAGGAAAAAAGGAAATTAAATTCCTACTTGGTAAATCATAGGTGAAATGTTCTTTCCATAGTTAAATAACCTTTGTGTTGTCTGTTCATGTAATCAATCAAACCATTTGTTTTAGAGATCATGTAATACTTGTTTTATTTGTAAATTTATTTGAGCACAAGTCTGTATTAATTGATAAGACTGGAGACATTTCATTTGGATTGCTGTGCAGGACCTACAAATATGCCAATCGGGCTGAATGTGCATTCAGCAATAGTAGTATAGATGGACCATAAGTGGCACGCATCGGAAAGGGCCAAGATGCTGGCTAAAAAAAGGATGATGTTGTAGCCAAAAAAAGTACAGCGGCCTGGCTTATGTATGTTAGTTGATATTATTGATCCATATACTCTATAAGTGTTTATATATGCATTAGTTCCGTACATTCTTGGTTGATTGACTCGGTATTTGAATCTTGATACATCGCTTGTGTACATATCTAAATGGGAGTACACCTTATGTTGCATGTGACATTTGAGTTGGAAATGAAGTGTTCCAAATATTCGAATTCACCTTAAACTGGATTCTAGTTTCTGAATTTGAGTATCGGCATTTGTAAACCATATTCATATATGACAGTGGAATACATCTTTGTCGTCCTTTTGAAAATATATAAAAACACATAGAATGATTTATAAGGATTCATATAGGAATACAAAATGGATTCGAATTTAGTTGCCGAGTAGCGTGGATGCTTATTGTCCCAAAATTGAAAGAAACAGCAAAATGTACACTCCCACATCGGCTGCCTGAAGCCAAGTGTTTGGGAGATGGAAATTACTGTCTACCCATTACACGGACAATCCATCGGCCCGATTTCCACTGCTCTAAATAGGGGTAGGTTAGTAACTTCAATTAGACGTGACACCACCGCTCTGAGCCCATTCCGACACGGTGGACGCCAAACGTGGGCGGCAAAACTCATTTGATTCAAGCTCGCCCAAAAGACCTCTATTTCTCCCTCCATTCCCCATTCATACACGGTGGGCGGCAAAACAAACTCTCCTTGTCCGAAATATATGTAGGCTAATATTCTAAATAGGGGCAGATGTGTAACTTCCATCAGACGTGACACAACCGCCCTACCTGTCAGCCCCGTTCATACACCGTGGGTGCCAACTGTGGGCGGCAAAACACCCTCTCCTCGCCCGAAATAGTTACCGGCAAATATTTGGGAGATGCGAGATTACCGTCCTATCCCCAACCAACGAGACGTCCAAATTTGAAACGGGGGATAAGTTCGTAACTTTCCCATATTTCAGACAGGTGCGTCCCAAAAACATGGTTCCCCGTACCTCTCCCTCCATTTTCCCATTCATACACCGTCCCCGCTAGAACACCCCATTCCCACACCAGCCTCCATCCACCACCCCATCCATCGTCGCCGTCCTCCACCACATCCATCGCCACCGTCCTCCACCATGCCGGAGCGCCTACCAAGACCTCGTCGTCCACTGCTAGAGATGGACGTTTCTCATCCACGGTGATGGACCAATAGCCTTGCATCGCGTCCTCTCGCTTCATCGGCGCCGTCGTCCTCTTTGTCGGGGCTGCTCACACGACCTTCTCTTCCACATAGCAGGACTTATCCCCCGATGCACCCGTCTACCGTCACAGATCTGCTTCAACGCCACTGACAGCCATCGCACCCCCGATGCCTACACGGCGTCGCAAGAGAGGTGGTACATCATATCTCCTCAACTTTTTGATATCAACCAGAAAATAGATCTTAACTTGGTTACTCTACTTTATTTTCAGCTCTTAGAATTTAGTTCTTAGTTCGAAGCAAACAATGGATGCTAAATATCATTTCTCCGGTTTGCGACTTCAAATCTGCCATGGCACAGCCATAATATGGTTTAATTGATCATGCTTAGGGTTTAATTGATCATGTTGGTTACGTGGTGGTTTCTTTAATAGAAATCGAGAGGAACCCCTCTTTGCTAAAAAATATATGCTTAGAGTTTCCCCTTTTATGATCACTATCTGATCGAGAATCGTGCTTCGTGTCATAATAACACCGCTCCACCCATCAAGCTAAACAAGCTTAGTTGTTCAAATCTGAATCGACATTATTAAAACAGAGTTGTTTAATTGGTTAGCTAAATATTCCTAAATTAGTTTCGAAAATGCATGTTCGCGGCTCGGGTGTGTATCTACGTGTGTGGTGCAGTCAAGACGGTTGGGGAGGTGAACTTTGCATATGCAGGGGTTTATAGGGAGACACTCTCCGAGTTGAAACCGCAATGCATTCCATAGATAATCTGACTACTTTTTATGTTTTCATGAATCTCAGATTCTGAACAGCATCATAAGGATTATGAGCTTGCGCGCATGAAAAGAATAAAAGCGAGAACAATGCCATGGTCATCAAACTTGGCATTAAGGGACTGAAATCAAGTGCGGATGCAATGCAATGCAAAAACTCTCCACCTACATATTCATGCTCGAATATGATCCTAACTTGATGATTACGAGCTAGAGGGAGACCTAAGTCAATGTAGCTCCCTAGTGGAGGAGTCGAGGAAGATGCCCTATCTTATTCACCCATCAAGGTACTTGCTCTAACTTTCCAAGGTTACATTGCTTGCACATATCTTGCAACTGATGCTTTGCATTGCTTCTACTTTGTTGAACTGCCATTAGCTTAGTTTACACATCGTGTATGTGAATACGCCCTGCCTATCCATTTTCAAGACATATTCCATCTGTCATCATACCATATTTATCCATTCAAATGATGTTCTTGTGTATCAGACGTTCAAAAGGAAGAGGGCGATTGCTGATCGTGGAGGAGCACCAGCAAAGTATTTGGAAAAGGTAGTGGCACCTGATAAATCAAATAGCTCATTAGGTGTAGTTGCAATATCACCTGACCCACAAAATACCCCAACTCTAGTAGACTTTAGCCCTACTACATTGGTCATTTCTGATGCCCCAACTCAGCAGACCCCAAGCTGCGACAAGCAGTATGATTATGCGATTGACATAGCACTAGTATACGACGCAAAACCCCCATTCCAGCAAAGAGTACACCAAATCCAGTTGCCAAATCCCTTTTCGAACCAGAGAGAGCCCCAAGTGCAGCAAATAGGACCCCTGTTCCATTTCTTCCCAGTTTAGAAGACGAAGCTTATGTTGTTGTCAGGAACTTTGTGCGCATCTTTCCTTCATGGAAAGATTATACATGAACCGCAGAACAATTTCAGTCTTCCTCTGCAACTTACGCGTAAGTAATGTACTAATGTTATTCATGGTCATTACTGCATATGTTTACTGTGACGAGAAGACACAAGATTTCATTCTTTTAAATAGGTGAGGCGCAAACTGGATTGTGATGACGAGCAAGGGTTGGTTGCACTTTTCAAGCACTTTCGTTGATGAAGTATCGTTCCTACCGAGGCAAAGCGCGCCGATGGCAAGGCTCTGAACGAAATTTCTGTAAAGTCTCCGGTGCTACATTTATCCGACGGTGACTGGAATAATCTTGTTACACATTGGTCTCGGCTGCAGCGTAAGGTACTGTCTATGATATCACATCACAATTTGAACTACATTTCTACATTTGCCTTAATGTCTCACTTGTACAAAAACTGTTAGCAGAAGAACATTCGTTCTCAAGGGACCACAGAATCTCGCAACTATACGACAACGCATTGCTCTTGTGACTACCTCTTGCCTGTATGACCATACTTACTTTCATAGCTGTTTGATTATGTAGCATCACCGCACATGTTAGCCTCAGAATCGTCCATTTGGTGGACATTATAAGATCCGTATGGACTCTTACATAAATTTAGAATCAACCCAATGATTTTGAAGAGGTTTAGCTCTGCAATCCTCTTGTAAGGACTGAACGTCGTCTATCACTTACATTAACAGCTACTCCCTCCGTCCCATAATATAAGAACGTTTTGTACAGTACATCGGTGTTCAAAACACTCTTGTATTATGGGAAGAGGGATAGTTCATTTTGTAGCATTCTACATCTTATCTCCCTCGCCCACCATTTACTAAAAAAGATCAGATCTATATTTAATCTTACCAACAAGTAGAATACCTGAGACAATGATGGTCAGAAGTGTAGCCCATTGCTCTTGTCAGTACATTTTGTCCTGTAACGCTTGTACTTCTAGGGGTTGGTAGTGATTATGTAGCATCAATCTGCATCTTATCTTCATTATCCTCTTTCCCTTCCAGTATTATCATATCTATAATTACTCTCTACAAAATGTAGAGTACAGGCAATGCTTATGAAGAAGATTACGTCTTTGAAATTCTTGAGTTATCCTTCCCTTGAGATGGAGAAGAGGCGTTATAAAGCCGGTGTTAGCTGTTAATGTAAGTCAGTCCTTCTAAAGCCTTTATCCACAACTGCTGTTTAATTTTCTCATACTCCCTATCGTTCATCGCTGTTTAGTTTCTGTTTCTACCAAAATGCATGTTCGTAAGAACCGTAAGTTCTAAGTTTTACTTATAAAACCAAATTCCTTATTCATACCATGCACATTACTTAATACTCCTTATATGTATGCTTGTTTTTGTGGATCTATAATCCAGTGTGTGGTGAAGCAGCCCACGTTTGCACCTTGTCATCTCCTGTTTTATCTTCTTGATGTGGCTGATGATATGAACAACATGCCATGCACATTATCCAAAATAGATACAATGATTTTCTTTGCCCTTCATCTATGTTTGTTATGTTGACATGGTAATCCAGTAGTGTGGTGAAGCTCCATGCATTATGAACAATGCCAAATTATGCTATTGATATTTTGAACATACTCTTTATTTTCTAATTTGAAATTGGATAGAATTGACAGAACAGTTATCATCTTTGTTTATTGATACGTCTCCAACGTATCTATAATTTTTGATTGCTCCATGCTACTTTATCTATTGTTTTGGACTATAATGGGCTTTATTTTCCACTTTTATATTATTTTTGGCACTAACCTATTAACCGGAGGCCCAGCCCAGAATTGTTGTTTTTTTGCCTATTTCAGTGTTTCGAAGAAACGGAATATCAAACGGAGTCCAAACGGAATGAAACCTTCGGGAATGTGATCTTCTCACCGAACGTGATCCAGGAGACTTGGACCCTACTCCAAGGAGTGCAGGCGGTCACGAGGTGGGGAGCGCCCTCCCACAGGGCGCGCCACGCCTCATGGGCCCCCTGACGCTCCACCGACGTACTCCTTCCTCCTATATATACCTACGTACCCCCAACAGATCGGGGATGGAGCCAAAAACCTAATTCCACCGCCGTACCTTCCTGTATCCACGAGATCCCATCTTGGGGCCTGTTCCGGAGCTCCGCCGGAGGGGCCATTCACCATGGAGGGCTTCTACATCATCACCATAGCCCCTCCGATGAAGTGTGAGTAGTTTACTTCAGACCTTCGGGTCCATAGTTAGTATCTAGATGGCTTCTTCTCTCTTTTGGATCTCAATACAATGTTCTCCCCTCTCTCATGGAGATCTATTCGATGTAATCTTCTTTTGCGGTGTGTTTTTTGAGACCGATGAATTGTGGGTTTATGATCCAGCTTATCTATGGAAAATATTTGATTCTTCTCTGAATTCTTTTATGTATGATTAAGTTATCTTTGCAAGTCTCTTGAGTTATCCGCTTGGTTTGGCCAACTAGATTGGTAGTTCTTGCAATGGGAGAAGTGCTTAGATATGGGATCAATCTTGCGGTGTCCTTACCTAGTGACAGAAGGGGTTGCAAGGCACGCATTGTATTGTTGCCATCGAGGATAACAAGATGGGGTATTTATCATATTGCATGAATTTATTCCTCTACATCATGTCATCTGGCTTAAGGCGTTACTCTGTTTTTAACTTAATACTCTAGATGCATCTCGGATAGCGGTCGATGAGTGGAGTAATAGTAGTAGATGCGTAATCGTTTTGGTCTACTTGTCACGGACGTGATGCCTATATACATGATCATTGCCTGGATAACCTCATAACTATGCTCAATTCTGTAAATTGCTCAACAGTAATTTGTTCACCCACCGTAGAATACTTACGCTCTTGAGAGAAGCCACTAGTGAAACCTATGGCCCCCGGGTCTATTCTCATCATATTAATCTCCATCACTTTATTTACTTGTTTTGCTTTTACTTTTCACTTTGCATCTTTATACCAAAAATACCAAAAATATTATCTTTATCACATCTCACTCACGTAAGTGACCGTTAAGGGATTGACAACCCCTAATCGCGTTGGTTGCGAGTAGCTATCGTTTCGTGCAGGTACGAGGGACTTGCGCGTGGCCTCCTACTGGATTGATACCTTGGTTCTCAAAACTGAGGGAAATACTTACGCCATCTTGTGCTGCATCATCCCCTCCTCTTCGGGAAAACCAACGCAAGCTCGAGACGTAGCAAGAAGGATTTACGGCGCTGCTGTCGGGAGGCTCACGCAAAAGTCAACATACCAAGTACCCATCACAATCCCTATCTCTCGCATTACATTATTTGCCATTTGCCTCTCGCTTTCCTCTCCCCCACTTCACCCTTGCCGTTTTATTCGCCTTCTCTTTCCCAATCTCCTCCTCTTTTTCCTCATCTGTTTGTTTGCTCGTGTGTTAGTACGCTTGCTTGCCGTTATGTCGAATTCCTTATCCGCTCCTATGTCTCCCGAGTTTGAAGTTCTTCACTTCAAGCAAAGGCAAGGAGAAAACTTAAAAGATGCTTGGTATAGGATGATGGAATCTTATTGTAAGTGCACCCTAGAGGTGAACTTTAGAATTCTTCTTCGCAATTTTTATGTTGGGTTAAACATGACGCATAGACAACTCCTGGATTGCATTGCCAAGGGAAATTTCATTAATATTGATCCCAGTATTGCGCATGAGATTATAGAGGGAATAGTGGGAACACTACCCCAAAAGGGAGGATCTCATCCTACCCAGGAAGAAACCCAAGTGTTTGAGAAGATTTGCGAAGTAACAAAGATTTTACAAAAGTCTCTTGAGCCTCTTAAAAATATTAGTGGAAATCTTAACCGTATGAATATGTTGATTACTCTTTGCAATAAACGGTTGGATTCTTTAGATCTAAAAATTTCCGAGTATGACGGGAAGAGGGAAGAACCCCCCGGATTTGAGCATGACTCCGGTAAAAAAATGAAAATTAAAGATGGCAATACCTAGATCTATCCTTGTTTTTATGCCTAGCTAGGGGCGTTAAACGATAGCGCTTGTTGGGAGGCAACCCAATTTTATTTTGTGTTTTTTGTTTTTGGTTCTGTTTAGTAATAAATAATCCATCTAGCCTCTGTTTAGATGTGGTTTTATCTTTTAATTAGTGTCTGCGCCAAGTTGAACCTATTGTATCTTCTTGGATGATAGTTATTTGATCTTGCTGTAATTTCCAGAATCTTTGTGCTCAGTGCCCGAATTGTTAAAAATCACCAGAACGTGATAAAATACTGATTCCAATTGCTGCTGATCAATAAAAAAATTTTCAGGTCGTCTAATTTTGGTAGAATTTTTTGGGTTCCAGAAGTTTGCGTTAGTTACAGATTACTACAGACTGTTCTGTTTTTGACAGATTCTGTTTTGCGTGTGTTGTTTGCTTATTTTGATGAATTTATGGCTAGTAAAATAATTTATGAACCATAGAGAAGTTGGAATACAGTAGGTTTAACACCAATATAAATAAAGAATGAGTTCATTACAGTACCTTAAAGTAGTCTTTTGTTTTCTTTCTCTAACGGAGCTCACGAGATTTCTATTGAGTTTTGTGTTGTGAAGTTTTCAAGTTTTGGGTGAATTCTTTTGATGGATTATGGAACAAGGAGTGGCAAGAGCCTAAGCTTGGGGATGCCCATGGCACCCCCAAGATAATACAAGGACACCAAAAGTCAAAGCTTGGGGATGCCGGAAGGCATCCCTCTTTAAATCTACTTCCATCGGTAATTTACTTGGAGCTATATTTTTATTCACCAACATGATATGTGTTTTGCTTGGAGCGTCTAGTATTATTTGAGTCTTTGCTTGTTAGTTCACCACAATCATCCTTGCTGTAAACACCTTTTGAGAGAGCCATATATGAATTGAAATTTGATAGAATACTCTATGTGCTTCACTTATATCTTTTGAGCTTGATAGTTTGCTCATAGTGCTTCACTTATATCTTTTGAGCGTGATAATTTTTGCTCTAGTGCTTCACTTAGATCTTTTAGAGCACGGTGGTGGATTTGTTTTAAAGAAACTTGATCTCTCATGCTTCACTTAGATTATTTTGAGAGTCGTTAATAGCATGGTAATTTGCTTAATGTTAATATACTTGGTATTCAAGATATGTGAAACTTTCTTTTGAGTGCGTTGAATACTAAGATAAGTTTGATGCTTGATAATTGTTTTGAGATATGGAGGTAATAATATCAAAGTCATGCTAGTTGAGTAGTTGTGAATTTGAGAAATGCTTGTGTTGAAGTTTGTAAATCCCGTAGCATGCACGTATGGTTAAAGTTGTGTAACAAATTTGAAACATGAAGTGTACCTGGCTTGTGCATCCTTATGAGTGGCGGTCGGGGACGAGCAATGGTATTTTCCTACCAATCTATCCCCCTAGGAGCATGCAGCGTAGTACTTGATTTTGATGACTTCTAAATTTTTGCAATAAGTATATGAGTTCTTTTGACTAATGTTGAGTCCATGGATTATACACACTTTTACCTTTCCGCCATTGCTAGCCTCTTGATGCACCGTGCATTGCCCTTTCTCACATTGAGAGTTGGCGCAAACTTAGCCGGTGCATCCAAACCCCGTGATACGATCGCTCTATCACACATAAACCTCCTTATATCTTCCTCAAAACAGCCACCATACCTACCTATTATGGCATTTCCATAGCCATTCGAGATATATTGCCATGCAACTTTCCACCGTTCCGTTCATCATTATTATGACATACATTACTTTTGTCATATTGCCATTGCATGATCATGTAGTTGACATCGTATTTGTGGCAAAGCCACCATGCATTATTTTTCATACATGTCACTCTTGATTCATTGCACCATCCCTAAGACATCACGGGAGGCATTCATATAGAGTCATAACTTGTTCTAGTTTCGAGTTGTAATCCTTATGTTGTAATCAATAGAAGTGTGATGATCATCATTATTAGAGCATTGCCAAAAAAAGGGGAGAAATACCAAAATAAAAAAAAGGACAAAAAAAAAAGAAAATAAAAGGGCAATGCTACTATCACTTTTTCCACACTTGTGCTTCAAAGTAGCACCTTGTTCTTCATGTAGTGAGTCTCATTTTTTGTGCTTCAAAGTAGCACCATGTTTTTCATATACTGAGTTTCATAAGTTGTCCTTTCATACTAGTGGGAATTTTTCATTATAGAACTTGGCTTGTATATTCCTACGATGGGCTTCCTCAAATGCCCTAGGTCTTCATGAGCAAGCAAGTTGGATGCACACCCACTAGTTTTCTTTTGTTGAGCATTCATAGCTCTAGTGCATCCGTTGCATGGCAATCCCTACTCCTCATGTTGACATCAATTGATGGGCATCTCCATAGCCCGTTGATTATCCTCGTCAATGTGAGACTTTCTCCTTTTGTCTTCTCCACACAATCCCCATCATCATATTCTATTCCACCCATAGTGCTATATCCATGGCTCACGCTCATGTATTGCGTGAAGGTTGAAAAAGTTTGAGATTATTTAAGTATGAAACAATTGCTTGTCTTGTCATCGGGGGTATATAAGTTGGGAACATCTTTGTGTGTGAAAATGAAGCATAGCCTAACTATATGATTTTGTAGGGATGAACTTTCTTTGGCCATGTTATTTTGAGATGACATAATTATTTTGATTAGTGTTCTTGAAGTATTATTATTTTTATATCAATATGAACTTTTGTCTTGAATCTTTCGGATCTCAATATTCATATCACAATTAAGAATATTTAGATTGAAATTATGCCAAAGTATCACTCCGCATCAAAAATTCTTTTTTTATCATTTACCTACTCGAGGACGAGCAGGAATTAAGCTTGGGGATGCTGTCGTCTCCAACGTATCTATAATTTTTGATTGCTCCATGCTACTTTATCTATTGTTTTGGACTATAATGGGCTTTATTTTCCACTTTTATATTATTTTGGAACTAACCTATTAACCGGAGGCCCAGCCAGACTGCTTTGTTTTTTGCCTATTTCGGTGTTTCAAGAAAGCGGAATATCAAGCGGAGTCCAAGCGGAAAGAAACCTTCGAACGTGATCTTCTCACCGAACGTGATGCAGGAGACTTGGACCCTACTCCAAGGAGTGCAGGCGGTCACGAGGTGGGGGGCACGCCCTCGCCTGGGCGCGCCTGCCTCGTGGGCCCCCGACGCTCCACCGACGTACTCCTTCCTCCTATATATACCTCATTACCCCCAACAGATCGGGGACGGAGCCAAAACCCTAATTCCACCGCTGTACCTTCCTGTATCCACGAGATCCCATCTTGGGGCCTGTTCCGGAGCTCCACCGGAGGGGCCATTCACCATGGAGGGCTTCTACATCATCACCATAGCCCCTCCGATGAAGTGTGAGTAGTTTACTTCAGACCTTCGGGTCCATAGTTAGTAGCTAGATGGCTACTTCTCTCTTTTTGGATCTCAATACAATGTTCTCCCCCTCTCTCGTGGAGATCTATTCGATGTAATCTTCTTTTTGCGGTGTGTTTGTTGAGACCGATGAATTGTGGGTTTATGATCCAGCTTATCTATGCAAAATATTTGATTCTTCTCTGAATTCTTTTATGTATGATTAAGTTATCTTTGCAGGTCTCTTCGAATTATCCATTTGGTTTGGCCAACTAGATTGGTAGTTCTTGCAATGGGATAAGTGCTTAGCTTTGGGTTCAATCTTGCGGTGTCCTTACCTAGTGATGTAAGGGTTGCAAGGCACGCATTGTATTGTTGCCATCGAGGATAACAAGATGGGGTATTTATCATATTGCATGAATTTATTCCTCTACATCATGTCATCTTGCTTAAGGCGTTACTCTGTTTTTAACTTAATACTCTAGATGCATGCTGGATAGCGGTCGATGAGTGGAGTAACAGTAGTAGATGCAAAATCGTTTCGGTCTACTTGTCACAGACGTGATGCCTATATACATGATCATTGCCTGGATAACCTCATAACTATGCTCAATTACATCACAATTGCTCAACAAAGAATTTGTTCACCCACCGTAGAATACTTATGCTCTTGAGAGAAGCCACTAGTGAAACCTATGGCCCCCAGGTCTATTCTTATCATATCAATCTCCATCACTTTATTATTGCTTTGTTTTTTTATTTTGCCTTTTACTTTTCACTTTGCATCTCTATACCAAAAATACCAAAAATATTATCTATCATCTCTATCAGATCTCACTCCCGTAAGTGACCGTGAAGGGATTGACAACCCCTAATCACATTGGTTGCGTTGAGCTATTTGTTTTGTGTAGGTACGAGGGACTCGCGCGTAGCCTCCTACTGGATTGATACCTTGGTTCTCAAAACTGAGGGAAATACTTACGCTATTGTGCTGCATCATCCCCTCCTCTTCGGGGAAAACCAACGCAAGCTCGAGACGTAGCATTTATACACGTGGAAAACCTGTCATCTCTCTGCTTTGTTTGAGGGTGATATGCCTGATGGCATGCACAAGTCTGCTGAAGGCTGTGAGACAAACCCAACATATATTGCAGCAAAGAAGGCAAAACATCTTGAAGATAGCGAGACAACCCCAAAGTCTTGTCTTGATGCGGTGTTCAAGTTACTTGAGACTAACGGTCGAGACAAGCTCACAGAATTCGTTATGCGAATCGGTTCGACTTCTTGGGTCCCAAGTTCAAGCAGAAAGGCATTACGCAACTCAACTTCGACTTGAAGTCCTATCTCTAAGAAAGATTGCGGAGAACACCAATGAGAACCTCATCGCTAAACAGCTACACAGGAAGCTATGACCGACATGCTAGGCCGGTCTCACAGCCTTGCTTAGCGACTTCTTGCGCAACAGGTCCCTCGCAAGGCTAACCTTTCTTGAACTGTCTTGGAAGTGGTCTCGGTTCAGTATTATTTTGTTACGCTGCAATGGTGCCCAGTTTTTGTAATATGCTTCTTCGTTGCGCTTTATGATCACTGGTGGCGAACTTCGATGCCCAGTGGATGTAATATACCTTAAACCCTTTATTGTATAGTGTAGGTTTATTCTAAGTTACTATGCCCGTAATTTCTTTATTGTATAGAGTAGGTTTGTTCTTAATTCATACTAGTTACGCAGCAGCCCGAAATGAACCCCGACTCATGATTGTGCGAATCAAATCACGGGCTTTTAACAGGCCAAAATTGTCTCGGTCCTTGTTTGGCTAATCGGATATCGGTACGAAAGCAGGCCGAATGCAAACAGAGCCGTAGTTAGGCCCAACTATATGACGGGCTTTTAACAGGCGAAATTAATATAGGGCGAAATGTTAAACGGGCCCTTAACAGGCCAAAACTAATATCGGGCGAATTACTAAGTGGGCCTTTAGCAAGTGGGCCCAAAAGTGTCGATTAACGGGCGAATCGATATGGGCCATAATTGAGCCTGAGCCTCTTAAAGGGCGGACCTGATCTGGCCATAATTTGGCCCATAACGTGGTAAGCTTTTACGGGTCGGATCTCATATGGGCCACTATTAGGCCCGAGTGTGGCGAGCCATTAATGGACCGGATCAAACATGGGCCGACATTTGGCCCAAAACATGGCAGCCCCGATTAATGGGACGGCCTACTAGGGTCCTCAAAATCTTGTGGGCCTACAGCTGGGCCGGCCCATTAATGTCGGTGAAATCTCATGGGCCTTTAGCTGGGCCGGCCCATTATGACCCGCAAGAATCTTGTGGGCTTTACCTGGGCTGGCCCATTATGGCACAAAAAAAATCTTGTGGGCCTTTACCTGGGCCGGCCCATTATGGCCCGCAAAATCCTGTGGGCCTTTAGCTGGGCTAACCCATTATGGTCCGCAAAATCTCGTGGGCCTTTAGCTGGGCCGGCCCATTATGGCCCGCAAAATCTTGTGGGCCTTCAGTTGGGCCGGCCCATTTAAACTTGATGGGCCGATCCACGTGTCAACAAACACGTGTCTCCTCCAGCCAATGATGATTTTACACGTGGAAAATCCCCATTGGTCGGGGCTGTTAACGGGTTATCGGATCCAAAACCTGACCCGATAGCTTAACGGTGTTCGGTTACGGTGTATGCCACGTGTCGGTCACCCTTGACGAAAGCACTTCTGTGACGCGCGATTTATTGTCATGGAAGTGGACACTTCCGTGATGATAATTTTGGTAATGTCATGGAACACTTCTATGACAGCACAGGTATGACTATCTTGATTCTGTCATAAATTTGTCATGGATGTACATGCATGACAAAAAAAGCGACCTACTGTGACAAACACGTATCATCACGGTAGTGTATTTTTGTTGTAGTGTGATCATAAACCCACAATTCATCGATCTCAACAAACACACCGCAAAAAGAAGATTACATCGAATAGATCTCCACGAGAGAGGGGGAGAACATTGTATTGAGATTCAAAAAGAGAGAAGAAGCCATCTAGCTACTAACTATGGACCCGAAGGTCTGAGGTAAACTACTCACACTTCATCGGAGGGGCTAGGATGATGTAGAAGCCCTCCGTGATAATGGCCCTCTCCGTGAGCTCCTAGAACAGGCCCCAAGATGGGATCTCGTGGATCTGAAAGTTGCGGCGGTGGAATTAGGTTTTTGGCTCCGTGTCGATCGTTTGGGGAGTGCAATGAGGTATATATAGGAGGAAGAATGCGTCGGTGGAGCTTGAGGGGCCCCACGAGGCGGGGAGGCGCGCCCTAGGGGGCGCGCCTCCACCCTCGTGACCACCTCGTGGCTTTCTTGACGGAGGGTCCAAGTCTCCTGGGTCTTATCGATGAGAAAATCACGTTCGAAGGTTTCTTTCCATTTGGACTCCGTTTGATATTACATTTCTCAAACACTGAAATAGGCAAAAAACAGCAATTCTGCGCTGGGCCTCCGGTTAATAGGTTAGTCCAAAAAATAACATAAAAGTGGAAAATAAAGCCCAATATAGTCCAAAATAGTAGATAATATAGCATGGAGCAATCAAAAATTATAGATACGTTGGAGACGTATCAGTACGCCAGGCCTCGTTTCTAGCGCCTGTTCCGTCCAAGCCCTCTCGATGAACACGACCACACATTATTTTCCGACCCAGCCGGTTGGCTCCCACGCGTTCCGTTGCCTCCCGATGAACACGACCATTCCGTTGCCTCCCCATGAACACGACGCATTCCGTTGCCTCCCCATGAACACGACGACGACGTTGTTTCTCCGTTCCAACCCAGCCATGTACACGAGCCCTGGTTGTACGTATGCGCGAGTAGGCGTTCGAGACCCCACCTGTACGTACACATACGTGGCCATATTTTCTTTCTTGCACCACAGTGCGTTGTATGCGTGCACGTGTACATGCTACGTCTTGCGCGCCTCTACTATGACACGTCTGGCGCCTCTACTACGACACATACGTGCCTCTACATCCACCGGTATATATATGCGTACCGTTCTCACGACCGAATGACAACGCCACGTGCGCTTCGACCAGGTGGGTCCCATTGTCGAGCACTTCCTTGCCTGCGAAGATGTAGCTGGTGGGTTCCAGCAGTCAGGGGGGCGAATCATTTTTTTTGCCCGGACGCACTTCCTTGCGTGTGAAGATGTAGCTGGTGGGTCCCAGTAGTCAGGGGCAAACGTTTTTTTCACGAAATACGGTGGCCCGTCCGGTGGGTCCCCGCTGTCAGGTGGAGGAATAATTATTTTGCACGTAATCAGGAGGCACTTCCTTGCTGAGGCCGTGGACCCAACTGTCAGCCTCTCCACATACAATCCACGTCCGACGGAAGCCGTTCCTTGACCATGTTGACCACGCCGGCGCGAGAGCACCGAGGCGATGGGCGACGGCGAGGCTGGGAAGGGGACGATGCGCGGCCGGGAAGACGCGGCGATGGATGCCCAGCGTGAAAGAGGAGTACGAGGTTCTTGGTTCGCTGCGGTGTGAGGCTGCCGTCACCGCAGAATAACAGGGGGTGTGGGTGAGTAGAGGGATGGCCTGGCCAGCGGTGGGAGTAGTAGGGGGCGGTGAGGCCTCCGCCTCATCGCAACCGGCCACGAGAGGCAGGAGCACGAGGCACGACCGGCGCTGGTTTGGGCGGCTGGAGCAAGAAGACCAGAGGTTGAAGGGGCACTACGGCCGTTGGATGGACATCATACGGTCACTGGAGCTAAAATCGTGCATATTGACTAAGTTGACAAAGCCCTCCATCCCCGTCAACTTAGTAGGCCCACAAGTTAGCCTGCCACTATACTGGGTCCCAGCTAACAGGGGGAGTATTCATTTTTTTGTGCGTAATAAGGAGGCACTTCCTTGCGCGCGAAGATATAGCTGGTGGGTCCGAGCTATCAGCGTCCGTAACGTTTTTTTCGCGAAATACAGATGCCCTTTCGGTGGGTCCCTGATGTCAGGTGGATGAATCATTATTTTGCGCGTAATACGGATGCATTTCCTTGCGTGCGGCCGTGGACCCAGCTGCCGGCATCTCCACGTATAGTCCACTTCAGATGCATGTAGGTCGTTGACCATGTTGACCAGGCCGCGCCGAGAGCACCAGGGCGGTGTACAACGGCAAGGCCTAGGAAGGGAACGACACGGAGGCAGGGAAGACTCAGCAGTTGTTTCCCACACGGAGGGGAGTACGTTGTACGAGGTTCTTGGTTCGTCTCCCGTCGCCGGAGAATAACAGCAGGTGTGGGTGAGTAGAGGGATGGCTAGGCCATCGATGGGAGTACGGTGGGGGCGGTGAGGCCTGCGCGGCAGCATAGCCGGCCGCGGGGAGGAGGGAGTAGGCAGTCCCGCCGGTGCTTGTTTGAGCGGCTGGAGCAGGAAGAGCAGAGATTGAAGAAGCACGACGGTCGTTCGATGGACATCCAACGATCCTTTGCTTGTGCGTCAACCTTTTTTAGGAAAGCCTCAAATCTGTGGAAAATAGCATACATCCCATCTGCCATTATTTTTAATAATTTACAGCCCATTTGCTAATTCTTAAGGTTCTTTTGGAGCCCATATTCTTTTTGTTAGCATTACAGCCCATATTGTGGCCACGGTTAAAAAATTATACGAAATTTTGCATATTTCGGTGCGGTCCAACTGTTTTTAATCCCGAAATTTCGACTCACATTCAAACTGATTTTAAAAATAAATGTATATCAATATAAAATTCAACAAATTCTCCACGCATAAAAATTAATGTAATTTAAAATCTCCAAATGAAAAAAAGATATTCGAAACTAATTGCCGGTTTGATGTGTTTTAAAAATGTACAACCCATTTCTCACTACTGATAGGCCATTTTCTCGGCCAGCCGAATGAAGCTCTCCTCGTCTTGAAAGATTTGCAGCCCAACAGGCCTGACGAAGCGACTTACTTGGCAAATCACAAAAAAACTGGGCTGTGGCCATGGACCCAGCTGTCAGCCTCTCCATGTATAGTACTCTTCCGATGGAAGTCGGTCGTTGACCACATTGACCACGCCGCGCCGAGAGCACCAAGGCGGTGGACGACGGTGAGGCCTAGGAAGGGGACGACGTGGAGCTGGGGAAGACACGGCAGTGGATGCCCACGCGGAGAGGAGTATGAGGGTTCACTGGTTCGGCTGCGGCGTGAGGCTGTCATCGCCGCAGAATAACAGGGGGTGTGGGTGAGTAGAGGGATACCCTGGGCCAGTGGTGGGAGTAGTAGGGGGCAGTGAGGCCTCCGTAGCATCACAGCCGACCATGAGAGGCAGGAGCACGCGACACGACTGGCGCTGCTTTGGGCGGCTGGAGCAAGAAGACCAGAGGTTCAAGAAGCACTATGGCCGTTGGATGGACAACGTACGGTCACTGGAGATAGAATCGTTCATATTGACTTAGTTGACAAAGCCCTCCGTCCTCGTCAACTTAGTAGGCCCACAAGTCAGCCACCCACTATGGTGGGTCCCAGCTAGTAGGGGGTATTCATTTTTGGTGCGTAATAAGGAGGCACTTCCTTGCGTGCGAAGATATAGCTGGTGTGTCCGACACAGCCGATTGGGGGAACTTTTTTTGTGAAATCTGAAGCCCTTCCCACGCACAAAGGTACGATGACACGTATTAAGGAGGAACTTTCCTTGCGTGTGACCATGGACCTCGTGGGTCCCAGCCGTCGAGCTCTCCATGTCTGATCCTCTTCCGATGACTCTCGTATGTTGACCACGCCGCGCCGAGCGCACCGAGGCGGTGGACGATGGCGAGGCCCCAGACTGGAATGACCCGGAGATGGGGAAGACGCGGCAGTGGAGTCGCAGATGGAGAGGAGTGGGAAACTTGAATGGTTCGGGTGCGGGGTGGGCCTACACTCGGCAGAGAATAACAGGAGGTGCGGAGTGGAGGGATGGCCTGGCTGTTTGTCGTGAGGTAGCGTTTCGCTGAGGAGCGCAAAACAACGCCGATGGACGCCGAAGGCTGGAGCAGGCGGTTCCAGCAGCGCTGGGGGAAGAAGACGAGAGGTTGAAGAAGAATGCCGGCCGTTGGATGTAAATCCAACGCTTTCTTAGGCTTCGACCTAATGGCCCACATGTCAGCCAGTCCATTTGTTTTTTAGTCCATTTGGTGGGCTGGGTGAAACAATGATGTAGCATCTATGCAGCCCTTTTAAATCTCATTTGCATTTTTCTCGAAATCCGTGGACTTGCTGGGCTGGGTGAAAATATCATGTTGGGCTAGACGGAGAAATGTTATAAAAACATAAACACATGATTGCACGCGTCGAGAAAAAATCTTTGAAAGCTTATGTATGCAATCACTAGGAGTTAACTTGCCAAGTTATATATAAACAATTATTATTATTATTTTGTAAGAACTTTCAACTTACGAAATAAAATATCATTTTAATTTGATGAGTTAATAATGCGTGGGTATTATTATTTTTTAGGCTGGATGAGGGACAGTTGAGTTGGTTCTAGGGGAAAGTACTGGGAGAAAACTCAGTTTACATCGAAAAAGAAAGTGGAAGAAAATTCAGAGACCTGCTGGGTCCACCTGAGGAGGGGAATATGTTGGGAGGAAGGAGATTCAAAGCACGGCAGCCGAGTGAACTAGTTTTTTACGGACAAGTGAACTAGTTTACATACATAAGCAAATAGCCACTAAAAAAGCAATCAAGTTAATGGGTTCTTAAAAGAAATACTTGGACAAAGCAGATAATTACAACACATAGGATAATGCATGAAACACTCGGATGATAAAGGTGCTTATAAGCGGATAAAGTACAACATCTAGACCTTCACGGCACGCTTGATCATGACCTGCGGTTGTCCACTGCTTTCGTCGATTCACGGAAGCAAACACGCCCTCATGTCCAAGATCTGCACTGTACATGTCGTAGCATGCGTGTCGTCCTTGGCGGCGTAGGTTATGTAGGCTAGATTCAGAGGTACCTCCCACATGTTCAGGTCCTCTTCTTTCATGTTGGCGTATTAGGGTCGATGATGGTCTCGAGGTCAACCATGGAGTCCTTCTCCTGCCTGCTTTGATGATCTTGTATTGCTACGGATGTCGACAAGCTTGTTGCACCAGATGGCCGAATCGTCACGTTCTTCCTTCTCTCCACCGTAGCGAAGGTGCAGTCGGCACTGCCGATGAAACGGGCGAATGCTCCAAAACCTGGTGCAGCCATAGGACTGAGGCGAGGCAGAACTTCACCGAGTCCGTATCGTTGGTGTACATGACATTCAACTTGGTGCAGCCATAGGACTGAACGACGAACTCAAAGGGGAACTCCTTGCTGAAGTCCATATCCAGCAGGCTCACCCTCGGATCGCCATTGGAGTCTCTTTGAGTGAACGAGTGTGTAGGCGGCGGTAGTAGTTCGTTTTTCAGCTCTTGGGGAACTGGATTCAATAGTAAGCTGAGTGTGTATAGGCGACAACAGTTACTACCCCTCCCTCGTCCGCTACACGCCCGGCAGAAGATGCACCCTCGGCCACACTTCGGTTCACGAGCAGGTCTGTATTGGTACTGTAATAATAGGAGTTAGTGGTCACTTTACTTAAATTTAATTAGCTTTAATAGAAATTTATACTTAAAACAAGCAATGCATTCACTCATTCTATCAGTGCCACAGGATCAACATGCACAACAATTAGAATTATTATTCTCAGGACGCACACGATCAACACATTTGTCGCACTTTCACAAAGATAATACTACCAAGTTTGAACTGTTTGTTATGGTTGTTTTCCTCTACATCATCATGCCGTGTTTCCCAGCTTGCAAGATTCAGAACCAACAAATAAGATCCAAATAATAAGTACAACAAAGATGCCTACACATCTCATCGATTCCCAGCTTGCAAGATTCAGAACCAACAAATAAGATCCAAATAATAAGTACAATAAAGATGCCTACACATCTCATTGATTCCCAGCTTGCAAGATTCATAACCAACAAATAAGATTCAAATAATAAGTACAACAAAGATGCCTACACATCTCCTTTGATTCCCAGCTTGCAAGATTCAGAACCAACCCATTAGAGCCTTTTGATAAAGTGAATATCGGGATTAAATCCATCTTGGCTAGCCATGTCATACAATCAAAGAACTTGGCGAATGCTCTTGACCGTCACAACATCTGTAGTTGAGTATTCCTGTTTGCACAGCATGTTTGCACAACACAAACAAGGAGACATGAGAGCATGATTTCGCTTTAATAGCGGCCTCCTTGAACTCAACCTCCAGCTCTACTTGGATGAGGTGCACTCGAGTTCCATGATTCAATTCATGAGCCTTTTTCTGCAGTTCACCTGAAATGAAATAAAGATTGCATCATTCAGCTAGCAAGAAGTACTTGCTCTTGTGAGCTGGCAGGTTCTTCTTTAGTAGTTGCACTAAAATTGAGGAACATTAAGGTTGGCTATCGGGCTCATGTAAGGTGCAACTATAATTTTCTTATCCTTTTGTGCAGTTCCACTAAAATAAAGTGCCATTGTGGAGACAGTGATAGCTCCATCTTGCAAAGGCTAATAAAATGTTGCACGAGATTACCAGCAGAACTTGACGGAGATTTTGGAAACTCCAATCACCATTTTGTTCAGTTCCACCAAAACTAAGAGATGTTGCCCACGTGACATTTTAGTTGAACTGCACAAGACACTCATTCCAAAAAAAAGTGTTTTGTGCAGTTCACCAAAAGGTCACAATAGCAACAAGGTGAAATGGATATCCCTATATGCACAAAAAGATAGAAAGTAAACAGTTGCTGGTCAATAAGAATATCTGAAACATATACAAAATGAAAAGAAGCATCTTAATTATGTTCATGGCAATCACGCAAGGACAATAGAAATTTTAAAACGTCAGCAATGCTTCATGTTACCAGAAGCATTACGATCAACAATGAGATTCCTCAAATATGGGATTTCTTTAATGGTGGCATTGCTTGTTTACGGAATACGATAAATCAACAAAGACTAAAGAGTTGGTTTAAGGGCATGGGACCGTGGGGACACCAGGACACTCAAGGCGTAAAGGAGCAACCGACTTATCATCTTTGGGAAAACAGCAGGAGTGCCATTTGTAACACAGTTTAATTGCATCTTATCACTGGAGGCATTAGATTAACACTAACACTGGTTAGACATGTCCCTAAGGTAACAGTGTGATCGCTTCATTTTACATGCGCCCTTACAATAACAACAACAAAAGGTTGGTATAAGGACATGCGACAGTGGACGCATCAGCACAATGTACCTACAAGGAGGCATAAAGTGGTGATGCGGAGTTTGTTCATGGTATGTGAGGGCAGCAAACCTAATCCTGGAGACCTTGTACTATGTGAGGGCAGCAAATCTAATCCCGGAGACCTTTTACTATGTGAGGGCAGCAAATCTAATCCTGGAGACCTTTTATTATGTGAGGACAGCAAATCTAATCCTAGAGACCTTTTACTATGTGAGGCGTAAAATCTAATCCACGAGACCTTTTACTATGTGAGGGCAGCAAATCTAATCTGAGACCTTTTACTATGTGAGGGCAGCAAATCTAATCTGGAGACCTTTTACTATGTGATGGCAGCAAATCCAATCTGGACATACTACATTGACTTGTCCACCACCGCCACTTTCTATCCTTTTCTCAACCAATAATAGATATGTTCCTTATCCAGTTTGTACTGTGTTTTCCCATTATTTCCCTTTTCAACCAAGAGACCGGTTGGGTATCCGGTCTCTCCTATTATTTCCTCTTTGAATCAAGTCCTAGATTCATGCTACAACTTTCCCCCCTTTCTTCGTTGTTTGAACAAAGCCCTAGATTTGAATGCATGAAGTACCTTTACCTCTAATAATAGTAAAAATTTAGGTGGCTTTGGAAGAGCTGATGGGAGTAGAAAAAGATGCACATGCAGACACGTGGGGAGCTAAGGCAGTAGAGCAAGGCCGCTTTCGAAGAACTTATACCTGTGGGTCGCCGGGATGTCGGCGGCGGCAGGTCAGATCTGCGGACAATACGACAGGGAGGAAGAAGGGTCGGAGGACCTCCCGACCCGGCGCTGTGTCGGAGACAACGACACGGGCAGAGAATCGGGCCCCTCCAGCAGCTGTGGGTTTCCTCCCTCGGCGGTGATAACCGCGTGAACGATGCACCTTTTAGTCCTCTACACACACCGGCCGAAGGGATCCGGCCGGATCTGTGACCAGCGGTGAGCAGAGAGAAAATGTCGCTACCGCTGTCTTGTTTATATCTGGAGAGGATGAGAGAATGAAGAAAGCAACCCTAGTAAAGCAAGCGCTCAGGCCCCTGCGTCCATATATAGTGGAGTGATTATCTTTTTTCTCTCCACAACGAGCGTTTCAATTTGTGTACGTGGCATTAAAGAAAAGAAACTCTCTATTTAAGGTGACAACTGTACGACTCGTACTTACCACTAGTAGTACTACAGTATTGTTCACTTGTGCTCCCCGCCCCTCCATTCATTGAACAACCCCACGGGTGAATAAACATACAGTAAGTACTGTATTTATATAGAACGAACAAGCTCGAACTATTTTCGCGTAGTTAAAAGTTGAGGGCGGGGCTTTTCCCGGGCAGTACGTGCAACAGTTTTTGGGTAGGCGTTTTGACAAAGAGGCGAGGAGGGTGAGAGAGTGGGGCTGTGCGATTTGACGGCGTGTTACTGCTAGAAAGACTTGTGATATGACGACTCACTATAGTCATGAATTACTGGCGCTCCGACCAGGGTGATGCCCCCCTTCCGTTCCGTGCTCTAATCTGGTGCATGACACGTCGACCCGGATGCTAGCTCTCCCACATGTCGGAGTAGTAAGAAGGAGCAAAGAATGATGCGGTATATACTAGTACTATACTACTGCCTCCGTTCCTAAATATATGTCTTTGGATAGATTTAACTATGGACCACATACGGAGAAAAATGAGTGAATCTACACATAAAATGCATCTATATACATCCGTATGTGGTCCACAGTGAAATATCTACGAAGACTTATATTTAGGAACGGAGGGAGTACTACTCAGTCGGAGGAGTGCGAACCACGGCAGCCAGTGAACCAGTGATGCGAACCACGGTAGCCCAAAGTGAACCAGTAGAAAACAATGTGGTGATATGGCCATAAAAACAATGTGCTATGGTCCACACTTGTAGCATGTACAAGAACACTCCTCTTTGTTTGGATCCACGAGTTAGAGCTAGTTTGTGTTGAAATAGCCTCAAATTATCGAAACAAGAGGGGTTAGTTTGAGCTAGTTTGCTCTAACCCAGCTAAAAAAACTATCCCGGTGGAGAGGTTCTAATTGGGTTAGTTATCCTCGGGCCCACTAAAAGAGAACTAAAAAAATCTCCCCTGCCCGCACCAGATCGCTCCCCCTCTCGCACGACTCCTCTCTATTCCCCATAGGGCCGCTCGCCCTTTCTCTCCGCCGGCCGCCCTCTCCTTCCGGCCTCCGCCGCCCTACTCCGGCCGCCCTCTCCCTCCGGCCTTTGAAGGTCGCCCCGCTCCCCCTTCACGGTCGTTTTCTCCCCTCATCATCTGTGTGGCAAGCATCTCCTAGGGAGGTCGCGAGAGGGGTGAGTTTGTTCGTTCCTTCTCTGTCTCACGGCCATATCATTGATCTTTCTTGCTCTAGTGCTAATTCTGATTTGGAAAAGTAGATCCTGATAAAACTTGGTATAGATTTGTGGTGCACGCATGGAATTGTTTGATGCTGCTTGAGGAGGTAATAAATCTTTCTAGAGGCCCAAAGATTCAGGTCACCTTTCTAGGTATTTCAATTTTAGGCTTGCATTATTTCTAGAGGCCCAAAGATTCAGTTTACCTTTCTAGGTATTTCAGTTTCAGGCTTGCATTATTTCTAGAGGCCCAAAGATTCAGTTCACCTTTCTAGGTATTTCAGTTTCAGGCTTGCATTATTTCTAGAGGCCCAAAGATTCACCTCACCTTTCTAGGTATTTCACTTTCAGGCTTGCATTATTTCTAGAGGCCCAAAGATTCACTTCACCTTTCTATGTATTTCAGTTTCAGGCTTGCATTATTTCTAGAGGTCCAAAGATTCAGTTCACCTTTCTAGGTATTTTAGTTACAGGCTTGCATTATTTCTAGAGGCCCAAAGATTAAGTTCCTAGTCAGCGGCAAGCGGCCCTGCAACCCATGTCGGTGTCGACCTCAACTCGCAAGGGTCGGCGTCGGAGGGGTTCCCGGGGCTTGGGCTCTACAGAGCCTTCCTCCAGAGCGACGATGGCGAGCTCCTCCCTCGGTGCGTGAGGGGCTCCGGGCTCCCTCCCTATCGTGAATGACTTCCGTCATGAGTTAGCTCATTCTTTGTTTCATGAAGTGTTATTTTTATTTTGTGAAGCTTGATTGACGACTTGTATGTTTAAGTGGGATATCTCATTTGTATGGACAAAGTAAAAATTATCATGTTTTGCATGCTTGATTTGTATAGATGGTTCGTTTATGTCAAGCTGTGGCGGGAGGAGGCCACGGAAGAGCCGGCCACACCAAGAGGGTGCTTGGATCCAAGGGACTTATTTTAGTCGACTAAAATAGTCTCTTTAAGAGGCTAAAGTTCCAATAACCCCACGACTAAAGAGGGGCTAAAACTAGTCTTGAGACTAAAAAATTTAGTCGAGGTACCCTACTAAAATGTGGATTAGTCCTCTCTCTCCTCATTTAACTCCTCTCCTTTAACACAGGCGAGTTATGGATTGGAGGGTTTGGAGGATAATAAATGCTCATTAACTTGATTTTAGTCTCTTTAGTATTTGGATCCAAGCATGGGTGAGGCTAGCAAGTTTTAGTCCCACTACTTTTAGTCATGGAACTAAAACGTATCCAAGCACCCTCCAAATCCGGCAGGAAATAGGGTCCAAAGTAGTGAAATGATTGAGATAGAGCATTTATTGTCAATCTAACCCTGCCATCCATCCACCTATTTTGTTTAGAGTTAGTTCAGGGTTAGAATCTAACTCTAACCTCTAACTGAGTTAGAGTTTCCTCGTCTCGGTTCATCGCCATCACACTTTCCCCATTCCTGTGTTTTCAGTATCCTGCGAATCAAAGAGGCTGAGGGAGTCCTGGATTAGGGGGTATCCGGACAGCCGGACTATAACCTTTGGCCGGACTGTTGGACTATGAAGATACAAGATTGAAGACTTCGTCCCGTGTCCGGATGGGACTCTCCTTGGCGTGGAAGGCAAGCTTGGCTATACGGATATGTAGATCTCCTTCCTTGTAACCGACTCTGTGTAACCCTAGCCCCCTCCGGTGTCTATATAAACTAGAGGGTTTAATCCGTAGGAAGAACAACAATCATACCATAGGCCAGCTTCTAGGGTTTAGCCTCTCCGATCTCGTGGTAGATCAACTCTTGTAATACTCATATCATCAAGATCAATCGAGCAGGAGTAGAGTTTTACCTCCATCGAGAGGGCCCGAACCTGGGTAAAAACATCATGTCCCCCATCTCCTGTTACCATCCGCCTAGACGCACAGTTCGGGACCCCCTACCCGAGATCCGCCGGTTTTGACACCGACACTGGTGCTTTCATTGAGAGTTCCTCTGTGTCGTCATCGTCAGGCTTGATGGCTCCTTCTATCATCGATAGCAATGCAGTCCAGGGTGAGACTTTTCTCCCCGGACAGATCTTTGTATTCGACGGCTTCGCACTGCGGGCCAACTCGCTTGGCGATCTGGCACAGATCGAGAGTTACGCCCCTAGCCACCAGGTCAGGTTTGGAAGCCTAAACTACACGGCTGACGTCCGCGGAGACTTGATATTCGACGGATTCGAGCCCCTGCCGAGTGCGCCGCACGGTCACGATGAGCATGATTTAGCTCTACCATCGGACAGTGTTCAGGAGACCGCACCGGCAACCGCTCCGACCCTCAGTTCGGAGCCAATAGCACCATCCATGGATGGGTGGATAGACCCCGCCACGGAGGCCGCATTCTCAGCGGCGATAGAGCCGAGTATCAACCTTACCCTTCACGAGAGCCGTGACGCCAAACTGCCGGATTCTTCCCCGGCCACGGACTCCGAACCGCTTGCGCCCGTGCCTATCGAGTCCGAATAGCGCCGATCATGGAGTTCACCTCCGCGGATATCTTTCAGGACTCACCCTTCGGCGACATACTGAACTCATTAAGGTCTCTCTCCTTATCAGGAGAGTCCTGGCCAAACCATGTCCAGCAGGATTGGGATGCGGATGACGAAGAAATTCGCCGCCCACCCACCACCCACTTAGTAGCCACTGTCGATGATTTGACCGACATGCTCGACTTCGACTCCGAAGACATCGATGGTATGCACGAGGATGCAGGAGACGAACAGGAACCACTGCCCACAGGGCACCGGATGCCCACTTCATCATATGATGTATACATAGTGGACACACCCAAAGAAAACGACGACGAGGAACGGAAGGACGCAGCGAAGGATCGTTCCCTCGAGAAGCAGTCAAGGCGGTGGCGTAAGCGCCGCTCCAAATTCCGCCTCGACAGAAACATCGATCATATAGACCCAGCGATAGAGCAGGGTGAGCCAGCGGACGACGAACACGACATTGAACCACCGTCCGACCAAGGCAACACGGAGTATCAAACCGAACAACCCGTCTCCGGCGAAGATAACAGTCCGGATGATATCACACTGGACAAGCTCCTGGAGCAGAAGAATCTCCATCAAAGGCTTGCTGCCACTGCGCGGAGTCTGAAAAAGCAGAAGCGAAAGCTCAAGGCTGCGCAAGATACACTCAGAATTAGATGGAGTAAAGTACTCAACACCGCAGAAAAGTATGGCGGTAGTCGCCACACAAAGAGCTACCCGAAGCGAAAGCTACTATCTGAATTCGATGATGAGGCCTTAGAGACCCCGCAATCAAAAAACAAAAAAGCCATCCGGTCGGATAGACGACCTCGTGGCCAACATAGAGCGGCAAATGACGCCGCACACAAGCCAGTACGCGATCCACGCGAGGACTCGCATCAAAAGGACGGCCCAACTAGATCCATCTACGGGCCAAGAAAGCGCGCTCCAGCACGCAATGCAACACAACAAAAATCCGAACACCACGGTACACCCAAGTATAGCGGTGCCGCACACCCCCCATGTTTCACCGATGAGGTGCTGGACCATGAATTTCCAGAGGGATTCAAACTCGTAAACATAGAGGCGTACGACAGAACGACACACCCTGGGGTATGGATTGAGGACTACATCCTCCATATCCACATGGCTCGAGGAGACGATCTCCATGCCATAAAATACTTACCCCTCAAGCTCAAAGGGCTAGCCCGGCACTGGCTTAAAAGCCTCCCCGAAAACACCATTGGAAGTTCGGAAGAGCTCGAGGACGCTTTTCGGGCAAATTTTCAAGGGACCTATGTCCGACCACCGGATGCAGACGATTTAAGTCATATAACTCAACAGCCTGGAGAGTCAGCCCGAAAGCTTTGGAACAGGTTCCTCACTAAAAAGAACCAAATAGTTGACTGTCCGAATGCCGAAGCCTTATCAGCTTTCAAGCACAGCATCCGAGACGAATGGCTAGCCAGACACCTCGGCCAAGAAAAGCCGAGAACAATGGCTGCATTAACAAGCCTCATGACCCGCTTTTGCGCGGGCGAGGACAGCTGGTTAGCCCGATGCAGCCCCAACGACCCAAGTACATCCGAAGTCAGGGAAGGAAATGGGAAGCCATGACGCAGCAAAAACAAACGCCGGAATAAACAAGACAGCCCGAAGAGCACGGCGGTAAACACCGGATTCAGAAGCTCTCGGCCAAGTCAGCAAAAGCCGCCCCCAAAGGCAACAGGGACGAACTGTCCAGCCTAAACAAGATTCTGGACAAAATATGTCAAATCCACAACACCCCAGATAAACCTGCAAATCATACCCATAGAGAATGTTGGGTCTTCAAGCAGTCCGGCAAAGTCAACGCCGAACACAAGGGGCTGGATACACCAAGTGAAGACGAGGACGAGCCTCGCAAACAAAGCGCTGGGGAACAGAAGAAATTCCCACCAGAAGTCAAAATAGTAAACGTGTTACACGTGACGAAGGGGAGAAACAAAGCGGCGCTCCTAGAGACACATGCCCCAGGGCCTGTTACCACGGAGTTCTGCCACTGGTCGTCCCAACCGATCACCTTCGACCATCGGGATTACTCGACGAGTATCCGGCATGCAGGATGGGCTGCCTTGGTGTTAGACCCAATAATTGACGGATACCACTTTACACGAGTGCTGATGGACGACGACAGTAGTTTAAACCTGATATATCAGGACACAGTCCGCAAAATGGGGATGGACCCAATAAAAATCAGCCATAGCAATACTACCTTTAAAGGAGTGATCCCAGGCCCAGAAGCCCATTGCACGGGCTCCCTGCTACTAGAGGTTATATTCGGCTTTCCCGATAACTTCGGCAGCGAAAAGTTAACCTTCCACATCGCTCCATCCAAAGTGGCTATCAAGCACTACTCGGACACGAAGCTTTCGCCCGCTTTAACGCAATACCGCATTACGCTTCTCTCATGCTTAAGATGCCCGATCCACGTGGCATCATTACAGTAAATGGAAATATTGAGCGCTCCTTGCGCGCGGAAGACCGTGCGGCTGCCTTGGCAGCCGCACACTAGACGGCCTCACCAACTAGAGCATCTGACAGGTCGTTAAGACCACGGACACGGTTAGACGAGTCCGGTGTAGCTATACATAATTGATACAGGTTTGATGGCTATACCCCTACAAAAACACAAGGGGCTCAAGCGTGTAAACAAGTGACAATTAGGCTCAACATTACTCATCTTGAATTGTATATGGTTTATTTAGTATAACCTTCCTTTTACACGACAACTTTTTAGCTAAGTTCCTCTCTTTTACAGATGACCGTCGTGCTACACCCGTCCAGGATATGGCACAACAGAGACACAGGCGCATACGTGCAGCAGGGACACGTCCCAAGGATTCTTTTTAGATTAAGACCCTGTGTCGGTGTCAAAACCGGCGGATCTCTGGTAGGGGGTCCCGAACTGTGCGTCTAGGCAGATGGTAACAGGAGACAAGGGACACGATGTTTTTACCCGGGTTCGGGCCCTCTCGATGGAGGTAAAAACCTACTCCTGCTTGATTAATATTGATGATATGGGTATTACAAGAGTTGATCTACCACGAGATCGGAGAGGCTAACCCTAGAAGCTAGCCTATGGTATGATTGTTGTTCTTGGTCCTACGGACTAAACCCTCCGGTTTATATAGACACAGGAGGGGGCTAGGGTTACACGGAGTCGGTTACAGGGAAGGAGATCTACATATCCGTATCGCCAAGCTTGCCTTCCACGCCAAGGAGAGTCCCATCCGGACACGGGACGAAGTCTTCAATCTTGTATCTTCATAGTCCAACAGTCGGGCCAAAGGAAATAGTCTGGCTGTCCAGATACCCCCTAATCCAGGACTCTCTCAGTAGCCCCCGAACCAGGCTTCAATGGCGACGAGTCCGGCGCGCAGATTGTCTTCGGCATTGCAAGGCGGGTTCTTCTCCAAATTCGGAGTACCTGTTAAATAGTGTCCGACTTCTTGTAAATGTTGCGCTTCTTGGCTTCTGTGTCCAATAATGGCCACCTTCCATGTGTCGAGCGAATGTGAGAAGCCAGGGTGTTTTTACGTTTACCCCCCTAGCTATGCGAATGAACTGCCTATTAAAGAGACGAGGATCCTCAGATCCAAACCACACCATCCTCCCTTAGCGAGCATTCATCGGAGCGCGCCCGAAAAAATCCATTCCAGCATGGCCGGCCAGCGCAGCTCCTCCTCTCACTCCCACAACCCTAAGCCCGGAGACTGGGAGAAGTGTTCCGTCTTGCACAGTCAATTAGTGAAGCTACAGACCCAGGGATTTCTCCCCCAGCGTATATGGTCCCGGTTCGAGCCGGGCTCGCCACCTATAATGGCGGGGAGCAGGTGGAAAGCTTCCCTAACCCCCTCTAAGGGAGAGCGGGTATGCCTTGTCCCCTATCTGTTAAGGGGACTCGGATTTCCAATCCATCCGTCTCTCCGAGGGCTGCTGGAGTTCTATGGCCTCCAGCTGCACAACCTCACCCCTGCATATCGCTGGCTACGTCGCCCTTTGCGAGCTGTTTCTGGGCTGCGAAGCTCATTTCGCGTTGTGGAAAAAGTTGTTCTGCCTCATCCCCCGTACACAGAGGGGATCAATATATCAAGTGGGCGGAGCTGAAGTATGGTGCATTGCCGGGATCGGATACCTATCTGGTACCCCGAAGAAGACGTCCGAAGACTGGTCTTCAGAGTAGTTTTATATGGAGGACGTCCCTCTTCCAGATCCTGTTCGGATCGGCCTTCCTGAGTTCAACAACGCCCCTTTGAAGAAATGCCTAAGCTGGCGCACACGGAACCCTCAGGAGGAAGATGGCAGAGCCGTATTTTATCTGATGGGCCGGATAAAGTTATTGGCTCAATCAGGACTAACCATAACCGAGGTTATGTCAATATGCATTATGCGGGGGGTGCAGCCACTTCAATATCGAGGCCGCCCCATGAGGGACTTCAACGGGGGAAATGATGCCACCCGCTGTGGTCGCAAGGGACCGGACTCCATTGCCGCTCTAGCAAAAATTATGTCCAGCCTGTACAAGGGAGAGGAGGAGTTCCTCCGCGTCAAGCCACGGGACGGACTCCCTATGTACAATCCTCCGAGCTGGGTAAGCCGCCGCTTTCGTGCCCTTTATTTCCGCATTTACACAATAGATATCTTACTTTGCCCGTTTACCGCAGGAGCTGGGGAAGGAAGTAAGGGAGATCCACAGCCCACCTCCACAACCAGAGGATCCTGAACGGTCCCTCGACCCCGGCCTCCAAGAGGATCCGGATATATTCGTGGAGCTGATTGACAGGACATTTTACCAATTAAGCCGCGATGAGGCCATGGTGGCTATTATAGCCGACTATCCGGGGCTACTCCCTGCCTCGCAGGTAAGTGAGACCAGAGTCCCAACCTTTGAGAAGTTTCTCTTTCCACACACTTCACCTACCGTATCTGTACGGTGTTCTATAGGGAAGGTCCTCGGGACACCATGCTGAGCCCGCGGCGAATCGCCAACAAGGGGCGCCAAAGCCGGGCAGGATGAAAAGGAAGGCGGTCCGGACGGAGACGCCGGTACAGAGGTATTTTGCAAAACCTCATTCCGTGATCATCATATTATAAATGCGGTAACACCCATGTTTCGATGAAGGAAAAGCGCTCGTCGGACTATATCCGGAGAGATCGCTGATCACGCCTCTACTAGCCAGGCTCCGAGGCCGGACACGGAAGCAGAAGCTAACACGGGGCACCCGCCAGATGCACCTCCGACAGAGGATGCAGATAGAATATCCGCCACAAATTCCGAAGTGGAGAGCGCCATGAATCATAGGTGTCGCAGGGCCGTACTCCGCGACGCTTGTTTCTCCCAAGAGGCTTTTGATGCCTTCAACTCAGGAGACGCGTACCTCTGTGCTGCTCAAAACGGTCTTGCCAGAGCCTCGGATCAGTATGTAAAGGATGTACGGGTACGAAAATTTGATGATTATATATTGCAGTAGCCCCCGAGACTTAAAACAGTTGGCACAACTGATTTAAGGATCATGATTTGTGCAGGTCCTTACAGAGAATAATACCCAATTACCTCAAGAGCTGGAAAAGTGCAAGGCCGAGCTGCAGGCCGCAATGGCCGCATTGCAGGAGTCCGAAAAGGCCCTCTTTGGTAACACCTGCTTTAAAGAATCACAGGTACCATATAGGATGCGGCATGCACGCAATTCTAACAATAAATATTTGCAGATGACGCCGGAGTAAATCCGGATAAGCAACATGCTATACGACTGCTAAAGGCTGGCGAGCGCGTGCAAAGGTGAGGCAGGAGAAAAACAGTCTCCAGGATGCCAACACGAAGCTGAGCATGGAACTAAAGGATGTTCGCGCCCAGCTGGCGGACTCCGTAAAGGAGAATAAGCGGCTTCGACGCGGCATATTCAGTAAATGCTTGAGCGAACTTTTAAAGAGTTCGGCGAAGAAGCCAGCTAACAGAGTTATGTCTGTAGGTATGCTGACGGGTCGTCCCGCGGATGAAATGCCCGGGTCTGCGGGTGATCTTCTACCCGAGCTCTCACAACTGCACGAACAAGCTCGGCAGGTGATGCAAGGTATTGCCCAGGCCTTGTGGCCATCCGTCTCCCTGCCCAAAGGCCTTGGAGAGCTTGCGGAGAAGCTTAAGGGAGCGCGGCGGCGCTTCCGACTATGGAAGATATCGGCCTGCCGTCAAGATGCCAGGGAGGCCTGGGCCATGGTGAAGACGCGGTATACCAAGGCTAACCCAAACCACATGGCCGAGGTCGGACCTGTGGGGCCCGATGGGAAAAAGATCCCCTTTAGCTTTGTGTACGGGCAAGTAGAATTAGCCGCAAAGTATTCCCAACAGCATTGTAGGCTAGACAGCCTGTTGGATGGTATAGAAGAGGAATTTAGCCAGTCTAAGTGACTATGTAATTAAAGTGACATGTATAATGCCTTCTAGCCGGATTGTAGATCGTTTGTCATGGCGGACCTTTTCGCTTCAACCTCGGGACCCGATAGTCCGGAGTGTATCCGAATACCCTCTCGGTTATATAAAAACCGGGGTATGCGTGGAAACAAGGCATAGGGGTCATTAGTGCTTTAGCAGACAAGTGCCCCACTAGTTATGTTATATTACATGGGTAGTAAGAAACATCTTCCAGGGAGAATAGTTCCGTTAAGGGTTCCTTTCCCTGGGTACGCATGCTCTAAAGTGCATGTCTGGACTGCGAGAAGAGACGCAGGCAAAAACATCTGGGGTCTGAGGTACACATATAGAAAATTAAACAAAAAGTCATCTTTTGTTCACCGACCGAATACTCCCATAAGAACGCTAGCTTTCGGCTTCACCCAGTCTGAGGTACACATCCGGCTGACTCGGCAGTAACAATCGCAGAGGTGCTCCCCTTATGCCCTAGCCGAATTAACAGGAACGTAGGGCATAGATACAAGAGCCAGGCAACCCAGCTTGGCCAAAACTTAAGTCATATCGATGCATATAATGGCGAAGAAAAGGTACATGTGGAAGAATAACACATGTGCGGGGCATGAAGCCCAGATAAATAATTAAGCTTCTGTGTAAGAAGCCCCCAGGTATAATGAGCGCGGCTAGCGCGTCCATGGTGTGCAAGGAAGGCACAAATTGGCCCTTAAAGGCCTTGAGAGAGTGAAAAGAAAAAGAAAGAGAGAAAGGAAAGACAGATAATGTATATGTAAAAAATGGACAGAGGAAGGAGACGAACTTAGAGTCTGGCACTAGGCGTAGAATCTTCGGAGCCTGGCTGCATTCCATGGGTTCGGCTCGAGTTGATTATCCGATGCATCCCGCAGACAGTACGCTCCACCAGTCAGAACTTAGTCAATAATGAAGGGACCCTCCCATTTGGGCTTGAGTTTGTCCTTTTTCTTCTCCGGCAGGTGTAGAACTAACTCGCCAACATTATAAGTCTTGGCCCGTACTTCTCTGCTTTGGTATCTTCAAGCCTGTTGTTGATAGAATGCGGAATGGGGTTTTTCCACATCACGCTCCTCCTCCAGGGCGTCCAAACTATCCTGCCGATCGAGCTCGGCTTCTCTTTCTTCGTACATGCGCACTCGAGGTGAGTCATGAATTATGTCACAGGGCAGAACCGCCTCTGCGCCGTACACCATAAAGAAGGGTGTGTGTCCGGTAGTGCTATTCGGCATGGTCCGCAGCCCCCAGAGTACGGAGTCGAGCTCCTCCACCTAGTGTGTGTTAGATTCCTTAAGGGAGCACACTAGTATAGGTTTGATGCCGCTCAAGATAAGACCATTTGCTCGTTTGACTTGACCGTTAGTTTGTGGGTGATAGGCAGAAGCGTAATCGAGCTTAATGCCCATGTTTTTGCACCAGAGTTTTACCTCATCGGCCGTGAAGTTCGTGCCATTGTCAGTGATGATGCTGTGGGGGACACCGTAACGGTGTACGACCCCGGATGAAGTCTATCACCGGTCTGGATTCGGCCATTTTAACAGGTTTGGCTTCTATCCATTTGGTGAATTTATCCACCATGACCAGTAAGTATTTTTTCTTATGGGTTCCCCCTTTAAGGGGTCCAACCATGTCGAGTCCCCAGGCCGCAAAGGGCCAGGTAATGTGGATTGTTTGGAGGGCGGTGGGTGGAATATGGCTTTGGTTTGCAAAAAGCTGGCACCCGACGCAACGTTGGACCAAGTCCTGAGCGTCTGCCCGGGCCGTCGGCCAATAAAAACCTGTGCGGAAGGCCTTGCTTACAAGGGCCCGGGCTGCGGCATGGTGGCCGCTGAGTCCGGCATGAATTTCTGCTAGAAGCTTCCGCCCCTCCTCTTCGGAGATGCACCTTTGAAGGACTTCGATAGTACTTTTCTTATAAAGCTCTCCCTCATGGACCCTATAGGCTTTAGATCGCCGTACTATGCGGCGTGCCTCATTTTGGTCTTCGGGTAGTTCCTGCGTAGTTAAGTAGGCCAGGAATGGTTCTGTCCACGGGGCGACGACGACCATTATTACATGGGCTGAAGGTGTTATTTCGGTGGCAGAGCCTCCGATTATGTCAAAGTGTTCGGTATCGGGCATTGTGGTTGGGTCCGGACTATTGTTGCCGGTGTCCCCGTCCCATACCACGGATGGCTTGAATAGCCTCTCCAAAAAGATGTTAGGTGGGACCGCATCGCGTTTTGCGCCGATGCGCGCGAGGACATCTGCCGCCTGATTGTTTTCCCGGGCTACATGGTGAAATTCGATCCCCTCGAACCTGTCACGACCGGATTTTCAATAAAAATATTTATTGAACAACCGACCTATGTAGTCCAATATGAGGAAAATCCTTCATACCGGTAGACAAAACTTTAATACAATAAGCCAGTAGCATTACAATATTACAGGGTCGGACTGAAGATGCCCAACCAATTATTACAAACACGCCGATAATTATACATGACGGCGGATATGAGACAATGGTGTGGGGTGGAAATACTACTGACTTGAGATATGAGTGGTTGGTGGAATAACACAATGGGGTGGTTAATAAGACTACTGCACTGGCGGCTCATCGAGCATCGAGGTGAGGCTCGATGAATTTATATGGGTAGCGGAAGCGGATATATCACAATGACTAATCCAGGGGTTGCACGAGACTGGTAGGATTCCTCTAGGCGTCGGACTCGCTATCGAACTCTTCATCCATGAGATCGCCACAAGATTCGGCCAAATCAACAAGCCAGGTGAGTACTTTGAAAGTACTCGCAAGATAGTTCGGACACAAGATATAACAAATGAATGCATGAATGCGACATGAATAATTTTAACAATGCTCAATTTAATCAGTATAGCAAATAAGTAAAACATGCCACAGTCGGGCGTCTGAGCGACACCTCATAAAGGGCTTACATTGAAATAAAATACATGCGTGCCGCAGTCGGACGTCTGAGCGACATCACAGAAAGGGCTTATAAAAAGGGTAAATAATAACAATGCCACAGTCGGAGGTCTGAGCGACATCGCAGAAAGGGCTTATAATAAAGGTAAATAATAACAATGCCACAGTCGGACGTCTGAGCGACATCACTCAAAGGGGTTATAATTAACGTAAATCATAAAAATGCCACAGTCGGACGTCTGAGCGACATCGCAAAAAGGGCTTATAATTTATTATTCATAACTGACAAGATATGGTGCTCCCGGAAAATATTCATCACAAGACCATAAGCGGGTTAGTCCATTCACAGGAAATAAACATATAAAACTCGTATGGTTATCAGGAGTTTCTGTCACCGAGACTGACACTTGACAAGATGAGATGAATACGATACTCGGATATGATTAAGATGAATTCAAGAATTTTGACTCTGCAGAGTTTGTACCAAAATTGTCCACAGCCAACGGATTTCCGTAGTCACGAAGGACTAGTTCCGTTTACGGTATTTCGGAGGAAACACAACTAGCTAGTACACACCCATCATACCTCACGTTGCCAGGAATCACCCTAGACGGCGTTTAAGAAAAACTTTGAGATGGGGAGATCACAATCTCGAATAGCATGGGATCAAATTTATATACGCAGCTCTAAGGGTGCCCCCTCTCGGTCCCAACCGGAAACACCCATGCCCCGACCGGATGAAAGGCTTTAATCCAGGGCCATGGAACCTTCATCCCGGCCTCTCGATTTGGTGTGTACCAGAAGTGGTTTGCAACTTACTAAGCCATATCCCTTGCGGAAGCAATTGGTAATCTGAAAGGGGAGACGGAAGGAATCTGGTGATTTGTGTTGACGCGGGGTCAACGATCTGGCATAAGCCTGGCATGCTACAACACTGCCATCTTACCCATACTCATGCGAACTCATGGCCATGCAACAAGTTTCCAATAACTCATGGATTTTACCGAGCTCATTTGCCTCAACTCTTACGAGATAAACTATCATCGAAGTACTCATGAATGTGCCATGATAAAAAAATAATGCAAACATGCCCAACACTCATCATATCAAAATATCAAACATCGCTTGCCTGGTTCGGAGTAGTTGGGGTCTAGCTCGGCGAAGTTTGCGGTTCCGTCACCTCCTTCGGTATCTACGGTAAAAAAATACATTCGCTAACGTAAATACCGTGGATCACATAAAGTCAATCCAAATATTTTTCAAATAAATATGATAAAAAACTAGACAAAAATTTGAAGGGGGCAGAAAAAGAATCACTCAAAAATTCCTTTCTGTTAAAAAGTTATAAGGGTTTTTGGTCCAAGGACCCATCTGTATGAAACAGAAAAACCTCAGGGGCCTAAGCAGAAAAGTGCAGAAAAAACGGTTCAGAGTGGAAGCGTATTTGCCAAAGTACGCTTTCATAAAATGATTAAAAAAACAAAAGAGAGGCTGATGGGCGGGTCCCACCCGTCAGGTTTGAAATTTCAACAAGGGAGACGGGCTCGCTTACGCCCGAGAGTCATGATGGTGGCCATGGCGATCCACGGCGAGGCAGGGAGATCGGAGGGTACCTCCGTGTTCAAGGCGCCATTCCGCGCCTGTGGGAGGTGGTGGTGGCCGCCGGCGAGTACCACGTCGACGGTGACGCTTGCTCCAGCGGACGGTGGTTCGGGTGGTCGTGGGCCTCGTCGGAGAGTGCTGCGGAGAAGGAATTGAGGAGGGGGTTAGACCCGTGGTAGCATGAGAGGGTAGCTGACGGGATTTGGGGGCCAGGGATGACCTCACCGGAGTGAATCGAGGTGGATGCCGAGGCGGAACGAAGCGGCCGGAGTCGAGGAAGAAGAGCTCCTCGAGGCCCTTCTAGAGGCTTGGCGTGGACTAGAGAGGTGGTGGAGGTGTGCGGGGGCGAGAGCGCGCTCGGGGGTGCTATATATAGCCGGCCCGAGGCGGTTGCCGAGAACGGGGTTCTCCGGCGAAGTTTACGGCGGCGCAGGGTGTTGATCGGGAGGGATCAGAGGTTGAGCATCGTCGTGGGTGTTCCCTGGTTTCGTTTAGGTGCTAACCGCGTCAGGATTTGGTTGCTTAGGGGGAGCTCGACGGAACGGGGCGGCGCGGGCCCGTCGGCGGCAGGGAGCACGCTCTGTGCTTGCCGTGCCACGGCGACGGTGCTGCATGCGTGCGCTGGCAAGGAAATGGCCACGCGGAGCTACCAAGAGGTTTGGGCGGCGCCGAACGGCGTTATGCCGCCGCTCGCTGCTGTTGCTACGGTGGTTACGCCAAGAAGACACGCCGACGCAGCGGCGGTGGTGCCACCGACGCCAGAACGCCAAGCACGCGTGTGAAGCTCCGGACAAGCGAGGCTAGGCTGCGAGCAATGTGCCAAGTGCACTTTGGGCATGTGATTGAAACTCGACGGAGAACGACCTTTGAAATCTGAATTTAGCGAAGATGAACAGTAATAGTGCATGCAAGGTGTTCGACAGAATGATTTAGGCAGGTAGGGATTTTTCCTTGCGCTGGTTTTTGGTGGAGGGGCCTCTCATTGCATCTAGAGGCTGCCTGAATTTTTGTGGAATTTTTGGAGCAGAAAAAATATGAATTTCACCAAATTTGGCAAATCTGGTCCAAACTTGCAGAGGCTGAAATTTGAAAATTTTGAACAGAAGAGGAGTGGATCTTGATTGTTCTAGGTTGTGGGTACCAAGGACCATCCATGGGAGTTGGTTTGAGGTCAAAACTCAAATGCATTCAGGTACTTGCTTTGCAAATCACCTAGGCTCAAAATAATGGATGAGAAAAAGATTTGGGAGGAGAAATAAATGAAATAAAATTCAGAAAAGGGTTGAATTTGTTGAGACAGAATGTTTGGATTGCCCAAAGTGGAAGGAGATATTTTTGGGAAGATTTTACCATGTGGTGCATGGTAAAAATCATGAGTGGTTTCAAATTTGGGAGAGGATGAAAAACTCCTAGAGTTTCTTTTTGAAAGAAAAATAAACTCCAAGGATTTTTCTTGAAATCTTGGGAAGAGGGAAATCAGAAGAAAATTAAAAAAAACAAACACCAGAGTTGAAGGAGATGCAAAAATAAAATATTTGCTAAAGGGAAAAAGCTTTTGAGAGAGATTTTTGGAAGGGTTTAGAAGACCTTGTTCAAATCCAACAAAATTTTTGAAGAAAACCAAAAGAATATTTTTGGAGTGTCACAGAACCGAGCTGACATTTTTAGGACGGCATTGCGGTAGGCCGCCATTTTTGGATCCTTGGCATCAAAGTCTCCATTTATTTGGGATATTGAGAGGTTCGAATCCCCGCGCACCTGCAGGCGTTGGATGCCCATGGATACTGCCATCCGAAGACCATGTAAAAGGGCCTCGTATTCGGCTGCGTTGTTGGAGTCTGTATACAATATCTGGAGTACGTATTGAACTGTATCTCCGGTTGGGGATGTCAGAATGACGCCAGCCCCCAGACCAACCAGCATTTTGGAGCCGTCAAAGTGCATGATCCAGTTGGAATATGCGCCGTACTCTTTAGGGAGTTCGGCTTCCATCCATTCGACGAAAAAGTCGGCCAATACTTGCGACTTAATGGCTCGCCGTGGTTTGTATGTTATGCCAAACGGGAGGAGCTCGATGGCCCATTTGGCAATCCGGACCGTGGCGTCGCGGTTGTTTATAATATCATTAAGTGGCACTTCCGAGGCTACTGTAATTGAACACTCTTGAAAGTAGTGTTGTAGCTTCCGGGATGCCATGAAGACCGCATAGGCTATCTTTTGATAATGCGGGTATCGTGATTTGCATGGAGTGAGGACAGTGGATACATAATAGATCGTCTTTTGAAGGGGGAACTTATGTCCGTCCCTTTCTCGTTCGACGACGAATACTGCGCTTACAACTTGATGAGTTGCCGCAATGAACAACAGCATTGGTTCGCCTATGTTTGGCGTGGCCAGGATTGGGTTGGTTGCCAGTATGGCCTTTATTTCTTCCAATCCGGCTGTGGCAGCATCCATCCTCTCGAAGTGTTCGATGCGCCGAAGGAGGCGATAGAGGGGTAATGCCTTTTCTCCCGGGCGGGAGGTAAAGCGGCTTAGAGCCGCCACACATCCGGTTAATTTCTAGATTTGTTTGAGGTCCTTGGGATAGCCAACTGTGACAGAGCTTGGGTTTCTCGCCCAATAATGATGTACTGTTTCCTGGGGCTCTTGCCTGATGTGGGAAAGATCGCTTATGTTTGGGTGGGTGGGTGGGTGGAATTGAGTCCGAACCCTTACCTGATCTGAGATCCAGGGGCCGAGGGGTTTCCAATCTTGGAAGTTCGGGTTTCGGGATGTTGCCCGATAATCCTGGCCCGCTACCTGACTCTAGGTTTAGGGCTTGGGTGCTGTCCTCCCGCAAACGGGTATCCGGCTCGAGAGCTCGGGAATCCAGACATAGTTAGTCCTCAAGATAGAGGAAAAGTCGCCGCATTGTTCCTCCACCACTTCAATATGATGGGTGAACAGTGGATAGTTAATCTCCCTTTGATCGGGTTTAAGCCCAATCCGATCGTAGTCCGTAGCGACTCCCAAGGCGGCGATGCGATCCAAGAGCTCGTTTAGGGAAGAGAGCTCCATTGGATCCATTTGCTCGGCAAGTTTCTAGTTGACGTGGAGGCTGTTTTCGATGACCCGAGAAGTCATCAACGGCGCAGCGGCCGAACAAGCGGTCATGATGAAACCACCTAGCCGGAGAGTTTGGCCGACATGCAAAGCTCCTCCAGCGGTAATGCCGTCTTTAAAGACGAGACGAGACATCCTTCCTCACGGCGACGGCACAGTGGAACTCTCAATGAAAGCACCAATGTCGGTGTCAAAACCGGCGGATATCGGGTAGGGGGTCCCGAACTGTGCGTCTAGGCGGATGGTAACAGGAGAGAAGGGACACGATGTTTTTACCTTGGTTCGGGCCCTCTCGATGGAGGTAAAACCCTACTCCTTCTTGATTAATATTGATGATATGGGTATTACAAGAGTTGATCTACCATGAGATCAGAGAGACTAACACTAGAAGCTAGCCTATGGTATGATTGTTGTTCTTGGTCCTACGGACTAAACCCTCCGGTTTATATAGACACCGGAGGGGGCTAGGGTTACACATAGTCGGTTACAGGGAAGGAGATCTACATATCCGTATCGCCAAGCTTGCCTTCCAAGCCAAGGAGAGTCCCATCCGGACACGGGACGAAGTCTTCAATCTTGTATCTTCATAGTCCAACAGTCCGGCCAAAGGATATAGTCCGGCTGTCTGGATACCCCCTAATCCAGGACTCCCTCACCCTGCGTAAACCTTTTTTACTGTCTCTAGTTGATACACATCCCCCGGATTCTCAGTACAACTGAGAAGGATGCTGACGTATTGGCATGTGGCCGCGTCAGAATATTGCACGTACCTGGACACCAGGGGCTTATTACAAGGGGCACTGTTCAGCCCGGTTTACATCATAAAGACCGAATACCTTAGGGAGTGTTCGGCGTCGCGAGTTTGGCCTTATATGCATCAGCTCCGAATCATGTCTTTGGTCAAATGTTGGGTTTGCCCGGCTCCTGTGTTTTGCTGCCTTACGTTCCGCTCTATCGGCTAAGGCGGCACCAGGAGAACTACTGCGATTGTGCCCTGGTTCATCCGGACGAGCACCTCAGTAGAGAAAGCCGAAAACTGACTATCATGATGTAGCGTGAGACTGGTCAACCACTCGATGACCTAGCAGAATCTTCGGGATTCCTCCGCTTTAACGAAGGGCCGTTTCCGCCAGCACGACGCGCCCGATTTGGATGAGCCTTGAGCCACGGGGGCTATATAGTAGCCCCACCGTCAAACTCCTCTCGCTAAGTGAAAGTGTTAAAGCATTATAGTCCGATTGCCTAGTTCGCTGTGCTATCACCTCCTTAATGGACCAAGACATTGGATCAAGTGTGAACATGCGCCTTCTGCGAGCACCCCCGCATTACATGCGTGGGGGCTGAAGCCGATGACTGCCATCTTTCAGGTTATATACATATATACATAAACGGCCGCACAGGAGGTATTATAATTCTTTTAGGCAAAAGTATAAAATAGCCTTTACAATTCAGTAAAACATTGTTTTTCAATGGGAATACATGTCATTAGAACATAATATTCTTAGAGCACTGCGCTTCTATTGAACGAGCGCCCTCGAGAACTTCTCGAAAGTCGTGCTCGGCAGGTACTCGGCTCTCGTCTGAATCTTGGGCTGCAATGGCGGTGGCCTCCATCTCCGCCCAGTATGTCTTCACACGGGCAAGGGCCATCCACGCACCCTCTACGCACGCCGACCTCTTCATCACGTTGACGTGCGGCACCGCACCAAGGAACTGCTGCACCAAACTAAAATAATTGTTCGGCTTTGGCCTTTCCGGCCACAGATGATCCACAATAGACCTCATGGCGAGTCCGAACAACCTATTCAGCTCGGCCCATTCGGCCAACCGATCAGTCAATGGAAGCGGACGCTCTGGAACGTTAAATTGTGACCAGAACAGCTTTTCCACTTCGCGATCTTTTTGATCTCGGAAGTATTCGGCCGCATCGGCAGCACTCGCCGCTAAGTCCAGATATGCATCCGCAGAACTCCACAGCCGGTCCAAAGGGGCGTACTTAGGATCTCCGAACTTCATCCGCAGCATAAAGGGCTTCCCAGCCGCGATATCCCCGGCTTGACGCAGCTCCTCCTTCATCGCTCTCATTGCAGAGCGGGTGTCCTTGGCCGCCATCGTGGCCTTCTCCAGGTCTGTCCTCTTAGCTTGATCTTCCTTTTCAAGAAGCTTGCAACGGTCAGCGGCATTCTTCAATTCCACAGCCATCCTGGCTATTTCCTCCTTGCTTTGGTAGTGAGCAGCCTGTTCGGCTTTCAGCTCCTCGATTGCCTTTAGGGCAGCCGCATCGCTTTTCCAGGCTTGTTCTTTGGCTCGGGCAAGTTCTGCCCGAAGGTTCTCCACGGCCGCAGCTCCGTCTGCATTCACACACACATTATAGATACTGGCATCATGCTCCTCTTCCCATGTGTCACCGGAGGAACCACATACCTTGTGCCTTGTCAAGCCGCTTGTTGACAAGTACGATGTCGACATCTGCCATGTCAAGCTGCCGGTTTAACTCGGCAAACTCGTCAGTACGGCTGGCCACCGGACACTTCGCCACCTGCATATTAAGGCGGCAAGATTATTCCTGGGATTGTGACCCTCAGGCGCTGCCGTCTTCGACAAAGACCCAGAGTCTCAGGGGCTACTATCTACACAGGGCGCATCTAAATATGCGCGGTACTGTAAAAAATGTACATCATTTCGCGTACCTCAAAACCCTTCAGTAGACTCGTAAAGGCTTCATGCAACCCGCTTTCGGCGGACGAGATCCTTTCAATCACCGCACCCATCAACATGCGGTGCTCTTCTGAGATAGCCGCTTGCTCTAACAGATCCCTCAGTATGTCCGACCGCATACTAGACGGTGCCGGACTCTTTCGATTGCTCTCTTCAAGAGCCGGATACTGAGGGCTTCGGGTGGCCATACGATTACCTTCCGGCCTTGCCGGGTCAGGAGAAACCCTCTGCGACGACACCTCAGGGTCACCCGCCACATGAGGCGGTATGGCAGGGGGAGGCGTTTCGCTCTCCATCATCTCTGGAAGAAGATCCCCAGAAGGCGAGCTCTGCTGAAAATCCGAACTGCGAAATAAAGGCTTCGGTTATTTTCCTCAGAAGTAAAGAAAGATATTTTCATTATAAGGTACCCTTTTACTTACAGCTCGGTGGAGGGCTGATCCCCTTGAGGGCATAGTGCGGCCGGGGTATCCCCCGGGGCAGGACCATCCGGCGAAGATTTCTTCCCCCGTTTGGAGACCATCGTCTCCGGGTCCTCGGAGGCGGTCCTCTTCCTTCCCTGGGGAGAGGAAGTTTCAGTTCCTCCTCCCCGGCTAACCTCCTTCACGGAGGCGCTAGCCTCCTTGTTCCCCCCTTTATCTTCTCCCGAGGGCGCTTCATAAGGCGCGATCTCCAGCATCCTGGTTAGCACGAGATCCGGTGAGGTCTCAGGGAGGGGGGCCGGACACCTGATCAACTTTTACTTCGTTATCCAATCTTGGTCAAAGAGCGGCTTTTTTAAAGGCGATGTTGCGTTAAATAAACTGACAGCGTGTTCGGATGCGGGGCTACTTACTTGGGTATCCAAGCGATTGTAGCTCAGACCTACATCCTCAGTGGTGTCCGGACACATTACTTGTGGTCCAAAGAACAATTTATACATCTCCTCAGGCGTCATGCCGATGAAGTGTAGGATAGCTCGTGGTCCCTCTGGGTTGAACTCCCACATGCGGAGGGGACGACGTTTGCAGGGCAGGACTCGGCGAATTAACATGACTTGCATCACCATGACCAGACTGACATCTCTCTCTAGGAGATCTCGGATGCGGCTCTGCAATGTGGGCACATCCTTTAGTGGCCCCCAGTCCAGCCCCTTGTTAACCCATGATGTTAGTCGTGGCGGGCAACCCGAGAGAAAGACAGGTGGGGCCACCCACTTGGTACCCCTGGGAGCTGTGATATAAAACCACTCTTGTTGCCATAAGCTAGGCACCTCCTGGAAAGAGCCCTCGGGCCATGGGGCCTCGGTGTTTTTGCTTATTACGGCGCCTCCGCACTCTGCTTGCCGCCCCTCGATCATCTTCGGCTCCACTTTGAAGGTCTTGAGCCACATTCCGAAGTGAGGGGTAATACGTAGGAAAGCTTCGCACACGACGATGAACGATGAGATGTGGAGGATGGACTCCGGAGCTAAATCGTGGAAGTCCAGCCCATAATAGAACATAAGCCCCCTCACGAAGGGATCTGGCGCGAAGCCTAGCCCTTGGAGGAAGTGAGATACGAACACGATGCTCTCACCGGGCTTGGGAGTGGGAATAACCTGCCCTTGAGCAGGCAGCCTATGCGGGATTTCTCCAGTCAGGTACCTGGCCTCCCTTAACTCTATTACATCTTCCTCAATGATGGAGGATGGCATCCACCGACCTTGAAGGTTGGATCCGGACATAATCGGAGGTCCGAAGCACCTAAACCTGAGCTTTGGGTGTTGGAATTCGAGGTGGGAGGTGGATTTGATTGAGGTCGAAAGAAAAGAATAGGCCTTGGTCTCTTTATAAAGAGATTGAATACCAAGTGTCCTCCTTGTCGGCGTTCTGGGAACGGGGGTCCCCAGACTTGCCTACCTGTGGCCTGCGGCATGGCTCAAGTGGGGGCCCAGTGCGGCCCATCTTCATCAGCTCAAGCTCAAGACCCTCGCAAGGGGCAAAGCCTCGCGGGGCAGACGACAGGAAGCTTCCTTAGGAGCAGCCTCATCAGGCAGGCTCGCGAGGAGGCGAAGAGATCAATGCAGGGGCACCTCGCGAGGAGCCCATGACGCAAGCCATGACGATCGAGACCAGGCGGGCGCCGCCCTGCGCAGCGTCCTTATTTCCCCTTTGGTGCAAAGGGAGGAAGCACATGCCAAGGCATCGGGCAAAGGTTACCATTCTGGTGCAACGAGACCAAGACCAGCAGAGCAGCAGGACGGAGGTCACCGTGGAGCCCAAGACAGCGTCATCACCAGTGCTTTTGGCAGCCGAAGACCACCTTTGGTCAGGATAACTTGTACTAGATGTTCTAGGGCCTCTATAAATAGAGCTAGCCACCACAGAGTAGAGGCATCTGGAAGCCAGTGATCTAGCCATCGATCTAGAGAGAGATAAAGGCGATCGAACTCACCCAACAGTTCATCGCATCAGCTCAAGAACACCTCTCTTGAGGCTGTTCTTCCCCTGTACTGTTCATCATCAGCCCCCAAGGCAATCCACCACACCACACACTGGAGTAGGGTATTACACCACAACGGTGGCCCGAACCAGTATAAATCTCGTGTCCCTTGTGTTGTTCATCGTTTCCAGCTTAGATCGCACAAGGAGATCAGACGTAGATCGGTAGGGAAGAGATCTCCGTGCGCACCCCAAAGTTCGAACCTTAAGGGTCTGCCGAAACCCGAGATCCCACATTTGGCGCGCCAGGTAGGGGTGCGCCAGAGTTCTCCCTCCCGACAACCCGCTCTCCACCAACATCGCATTCCGTCCTCATGGCAGACAACGCGCTGCCCGCTCCGGCAACAGATGCCAGAACTGGGGCCAGGGGGCTCCGGGCCTTTGCCCCCGCCTTGCGACAGGTGCAGTGGACGCGCAAGTTCAAGCCCGCGATGCCGCCGCGCTACAACGGCGCGACGGACCCGCTGGTTTTCCTGCTGGCGTACGAGGAGGCCGTCCTCAGAGCCGGGGGCGACGACCAGGTGATGGCCAACTGGTTACCCATGGCCCTGGGGGGAGCTGCGCGATCTCTTCCTCGACCGTTATGCCGCACCGGCGCCGCCCGTCGTTGCAGCTCTCCTAGGTGGCTCCCAGGCACCACCCTCGAGCCATCACGTCAAGCCGTTCACCCGCCGGATCAGCACCGCCTCCAAGCACCAAGAAGCCTCCCTGGGCCGGGTGGCGCCCGAGGCCGATCTAACCTTCGACTCGGATGATCACCCCTTCAACCCCATCGGTTCGGGCGCGCTCCCAATGCTGTGCACCCCCAGCATCTGCCAAGTGGCCGTCACCAGGACCCTCATTGACAGTGCTGTCGGCCTCAACATGCTCTCGGTGGAGGCCTTCAGCCTCCTCCACGTGCCACTGGAACAGCTTCAACCCAGCAGGCCTTTCTCGGGCGTCGGAGTTGGTTCCACCGACTCCTTGGGACAGATCCGCCTCCGAGTAACCTTCGGCACCTATGACAACTTTTGCACAGAGCTGATAGACTTCGACATCACCCCCATCGGCCTCCCCTACAACGCCATCCTCGGCTATTCGGCCTTGGCCCGGTTCATGGCAGTAACTCACCCGGCATACAACCTCATGAAGATGCCCGGGAGCAGCGGCGTCCTTACCGTGTCAGGAGACACAAGGGATGCGCTGCAGGTGCTCCAGCTCGCTTTCAGGGCGGCCGCGGTGGCGTAGCCCGCCAGCACCGACGCCCTTGAGCCCAAGGGGGCTGTTCCGGCGAAAAAGAAGCAGCTATTCACCCAAGACAAGGCAGAAACCAAGCAGGTACCGGTCGACGAGGACGGGTCCACTGACGCCACCTTCACCATAGGAGCCAACCTCGAGCCCGAGCAGGAGAAGGCCTGGTGAGGTTCTGTAGCGAACAAGTAGGTGTTCGCGTGGGAACCTGATCAGTTAGCAGGGGCCCCGAGGAGTGTGATTGAGCATCACCTCAACGTGTGCCCCAACGTGCGCCCCGTGAAGCAGAAGGCGAGGCGGCAATCCACTGAGAAACAAGCGTTCATCGTTCAAGAGACCCGAAAACTGGAAGCGGCAGGGGTTATCCCCGAGGTCCGCTACCCTGATTGGCTAGCCAATCCGGTTGTTGTGCCAGAAAAGGGAGGAAAGGAGCGCATGTGTGTCGACTTCACCAACCTCAACAAAGCCTGCCCGCAGGATCCATTTCCGCTCCCCCGCATTGACCATATAGTCGACTCCACCGCAGAGTGTGACCTATTGTGCTTCCTAGATCCTTCTCGGGCTATCACCAGATCAAGATGGCGGTGGAGGACGTGGAGAAGACGGCTTTCCTGACCCCATACGGAGTGTACTGCTATACGTGCATGCCATTTGGGTTGCGCAACAATGGCGCAACCATTCAGCGGCTGATGCACATCGCCTTAGGCCGGCAGCTCGGGAGGAACGCTGAAGCTTACGTCGACGACATCATGGTGAAGTCTCAGGAGGAAAAAACCCTAATACAGGACCTGGAAGAAACCTTCGCGAGCCTCAACGAAGTGGACCTACGGCTCAACCCGGAGAAGTGCGTGTTTGGAGTCCCCTCGGGCAAGCTCCTGGGTTTCCTCGTGTCCCACAGGGGCATCTAGGCCAACCCTGAGAAGGTCAAGGCAGTCGAAGACATGAGCCCACCAAGGACCCTCAGGGAGATGCAGAAGCTCACCGGGCGTGTAACCGCGCTAGGGCGCTTCATCTCCAAGCTGGGGGAGCGAGCGCTGCCCTTGTTCAAGTTGATGAAGAAGAAGGGCCCCTTCGAATGGACTGAAGAGGCCGACAAGGCGTTCCAAGATCTCAAGAGGTACCTTACCAGCTCACCAGTGATGGTAGCTCCGCATCCTCAGGAGCCCATGGTGCTCTACCTTGCGGCCACCCCCTACTCCGCTAGCGCAGCCCTGGTGGCGGTCAGGGAGGAGCGCCGAGCCAAGGCCGTCTCGAGCACCCGGGCTGAAGCAGAGTAAGGCCAGGAGGGCCTCGCGAGGACCACGACCGCAGCCGGAAAGGAACAGCCGCAGCAGGAGAGCGCACCCAGAGCAGGAGAGGCCTCCTCAGGCGACCAAGCACAGGGGGCTCCGTCGTCTCAGGAGGCGCCTCGACCTCTCGAGGACGCAACCTACACCAGTACCCTCAACCTCGTCGAGCATCCCGTGCATTTCGTCAGCACGGTGCTACGGGACGCAAGGGCGCAGTACCCCATGCCTCAAAAACTCCTCCTCGCGCTATTAGTGGCCTCACGCAAGCTGCGGCACTACTTCCAAGGCCACCCCATCAAAGTCGTCTCATCATACCCCTTGGAAAGGGTACTCAGGAGCCCCAACTCAGCTGGAAGGGTCCCTGAATGGAACATCGAACTACAGGCATTTCAGCTAGAATTCGGTACGACTAGAGTCATCAAGGGAGCCACACTTGCGGATTTCGTGGCAGAATGGACAGAAGCACCGGGTCTCGAGGCAGGCGAAGACCGATCACTTTCCCCGGTAAGTGAAGCGCCGGACGGATGGGTCATGTATTTCGATGGGGCGTTCTCCCGACACGGCGCGGGAGCTGGCGCAGTGCTCGTATCCCCTACCCAGGACAAACTCTACTACGCCGTACAACTCTGCTTCCAGCACGGAGAAAAGGTCTCCAACAACATAGCAGAGTACAAAGGCCTGATAGCAGGCTTGAAAGCCGCAATCGCCTTAGGGGTGAAGCACCTTATCATCAAGGGCGATTCATAGCTCCTCGTCAACTTCTCCAACAAGATATACAAGCCAAAGGACGAGCACATGGAAGCCTACCTCACTGAGGTCCGCAAGATGGAGAAACAGTTCTGGGGGCTGGAGCTGCAACATGTGCCTCATGGCACCAATCAGGAGGCTGATGACATTGCAAAGAGGGCATCTAGGTGGCTGCCTCAGGAGCCTAGCGTCTTCGAGGAGCGGCTCTTAAAACCCTCGGCGGTGCCGTCACTGTCGAGCACGGCGCAACCAAGGGAGGAGCTCCCTCAGCCGCCTACCTCGGGAGCTCCGGTCTGTGGCCCGGCCCCAGGGGCACGCCTGCTCCTGGCGTTGGAGCCTCAGGAAGGGTGTTGGATCCCGGAGCTCAAGAACTACCTTATGCAAGGGACCCTACCGGATAACGAGGAGGAGGCGGAGCGTGTGGCGCGGCAGGCCACGGCTTATTGCATCAAGGATGGAGAGCTCTACAGGAAGCGACCGAATGACGTGTCCCTACGTTGCATCTCCAGAGAGCAAGGGAAGGAGCTGCTGGCGGACATACACGGCGGGGACTGTGGGCACCACTCGTCGTCACGAACCCTCGTCGGCAAGGCGTTCCGTAGCGGATTCTACTGGCCCACAGCACTCAACGACGCTGCTGAGCTGGTAAAGGCTTGCGAGGCCTGCCAGTTTTACGCTAAGCAGATCCATCAGCCTGCGGGGGGTCTGCAGACTATACCCCTCTCGTGGCCATTCGCAGTTTGGGGGCTGGACATTCTGGGCCCGTTTCCTCGGGCGCCAGGGGCTATCGCTACCTCTTTGTCGCCGTGGACAAGTTCACCAAGTGGGCTAAGGTGGAAGCTGTCCGCACAATCCCGGCAGGCTCCGCAGTCAAGTTCATCAAGGGCCTCGTAAGTCAATTTTGGGGTGCCTAACCGCATCATCACCGACAACGGTTCGCAATTCACCAGTAAACTCTTCAAAACGTACTGTGCTAACCTTGGAACACAGATATGCTACGCTTCGGTAGCACACCCCCGCAGCAACGACCAGGCCGAGCGAGCCAACGCGGAGGTCCTGAGGGGCCTCAAAGCCAGAACCTTCAAAAAGAAGCTGGAGGCCTGTGGCAGGGGCTGGTACGATGAGCTCCAGTCTGTGATGTGGTCAATCCGCACAACTGCGACCAAGCCGACTGGCGAGACCCCGTTCTTCCTCGTCTATGGAGCAGAGGCTGTTCTCCCTCACGAGGTCAGGCGTCGCTCCGCACGGGTCCTGGCGTTCGACGAGACGCAGCAGGACGCCCTGCGGGGGACGGATCTCGTGCTGGGGGAGGAACACCGTCGAGAAGCCGCACTGCGAGCGGCAAGGTATCAACAGGCGCTGCAACGATACCACTACCGCAACATCTGCCCCAGGACCCTTGAGGTAGGGGATCTCGTTCTCAGACGGGTTCTCTCTAGGGAGGGGCTGCACAAGCTCTCTCCCATGTGGGAGGGCCCATTCAAGGTTGCTCATGTTTCCAGGCCTGGCTCCGCGTGCTTGGAGACTCCGATGGGGGTACCCATCCAGAACGCATGGAGCATTCAACATCTCCGGAGGTTCTATCCCTGAGCGAGGCCTAGCACCTATGAAAGGCTCGGTGCCTGTGAAGAAGGCCAATGCTTGTGAAGCTATCGCGTTTTGGGAAAGGCCCGGTGCCTGTGAAGAAGGCCAATGCCTGTGAAGCTGTCGTGTTGTGGGAAAGGCCCGGTGCCTGTGAAGAAGGCCAATGCCTGTGAAGCTGTCGCGTTTTGGGAAAGGCCCGGTGCCTGTGAAGAAGGCCAATGCCTGTGAAGCTGTCGCGTTTTGGGAAAGGCCCGGTGCCTGTGAAGAAGGCCAATGCCTGTGAAGTTGTCGCGTTTTAGGAAAGGCCCGGTGCTTGTGAAGAAGGCCAATGCCTGTGAAGCTGTCGCGTTTTGGGAAAGGCCCGGTACCTGTGAAGAAGGCCAATGCCTGTGAAGCTGTCGCGGTTTTGGGAAAGGCCCGGTGCCTGTGAAGCTCGCCGCACGTGACACTCTCACGTAATAATGAGTGGGGTTGTACACGCCCCGGAGTCTCTGGAGTGCCGCCCTCGGGCCTCGGGGGCTCCCGCCCACGCCCAGTGGCAGCACTTATGGCGCGGAAACATAGCGCAGAAATAGCGGAAGCAGCGCGATAATTAACAGCAACAGTTCTAATATGCCCCCACGGGGCCCTATACTACCTTCTTTTTTCTGCGCAGGAAAAGAAAAGGAACAAAATGGACACGACTTGTCCAGCACCAACTTGCGGCGAAAGCTCGAGCTGCTTCTGGGGCCTAGGCGGATCCCTCCTCTCGCTTCACCGAGGCGTGACGGTGGGCTGACCCTCTACCTTCACCCAGGCGGGCGCGACGGTGCGGGGGCTGGTCGCGGCCACCACTGGAGGAGCTGCTGCCTGAGAGAGAGTCGCCGAAGCTTAGCGAACCCCGAGCACCGCCACCTGTACGCATGTCGCCGTCTTCATCCTGGTCAGTACCGGGGCTGGGCTGGCGGCCGCGGTCATCATCTCCGGGGCAGCACCCAGCACGGCGACCGTCTTCCCCGAACACCCTCACATAGAGGGTGGCATCGCCATCGAACCTGAAGTGCAGGGCGCACCGCCGGCTCAGGCCGCGCGCATGGGCAAAAGTTTGCCAGCCGCGGGTCAGGGCTCCATTCCCAGAAGCGGAGACCTCCAGCGAAGCCCAGGAGGCCCTGCTGCAGCAACCATCTTCCTAGAGCCAGAAGCCGCACCGGGCGCTGGCCGGCAGTTCACCTACGAAGAAACGGGGGAGCTGGAGCCAGGTGCTTCTCGGGTTTGCCAACCACACAACGAACTCTGGCAGCACCTCCGCCGAGCGAAAGCACGGCCTGAGGGGCCTCGCGGCCACGGCGTGCCTCCCCTCGGTAGCCGGGCGCTCACCACCGCGCAGGGCGCCGCCTCCATGACCGCGGGAAGTTGCTACGGAGACCGCGGGATGCTTGCGAGGGCGGCCTCGGCCGCGCTTGGCCGATGAGGAGTCCTGCCCAGCTGGCCGAGCCTTTCCTTTCTCCGCGGCCAAGGACCTCTTCGACGGAGCCATGGGAATGACGAGTAGCAGGAAGGAATGGACTGAAGGGGCTCACGCAGTCCCGTACTTATAGCCGGAGAAGGCCAACCGCCGAGCACCACGATCGCAGGTAATCATGACCCATCTCTCTGCATGCAGGGACTTGTCAAGTCATGCGGTTGCCGAGGCGTCGTGGGGAAGCGCAGACGCCCACATCTAATCAATCGCCACGCGGCGCCCAAGGCCGCAGGCTATTGGGGCCCACGGCGCTTCGCGCTTGCCCCTTTGCTTCTCTACTAGGCCAAGCCCGGGCGCGCCTTGGGCCCAGGGGCTACTGTGGGCGTTCTTGGCACGGGGGTCCCCAGACTAGCCTGCCTGCGGCCTGCGGCGTGGCTCAAGTGGGGGCCCAGCGCGTCCCATCTTCATCAGCTCAAACTCAAGACCCTCGCGAGGGGCCGACCCTTGCGGGGCGGACGATAGGAAGCTTCCTTAGGAGAAGCCTTATCAGGCAGGCTCGCGAGGAGGCGGAGAGATCAATGCAGGGGCACCTCGCGAGGAGCCCATGACGCAAGCCATGACGATCGAGACCAGGCGGGCGCCGGCCTGCGCAGCGTCCTTGTTTCCCCTTTGGTGCAAAAGGAGCAAGCACAGGCCAAGGCATCGGGCAAAGGTTACCATTCCGGTGCAACGAGACCAAGACCAGCAGAGCAGCAGGACGGAGGTCACCGTGGAGCCCAAGACGGCGTCATCACCAGTGCTTTTGGCAGCCGAAGACCACCTTTGGTCAGGATAACTTGTACTAGATGTTCCCCTTCAAAATGGCCAATTGTTGGCGCCCTTCCCGCTCATTATTTGGGGAGAGGCCCAGGGCCTCTATAAATAGAGCTAGCCACCACAGAGTAGAGGCATCTGGCAGCCAGTGATCTAGCCATCAATCTAGAGAGAGAAAGGCGATCAAACTCACCCAACAATTCATCGCATCAGCTCAATAACACCTCTTGCGAGGCTGTTCTTCCCCTGTACTGTTCATCAGCCCCAAGGCAATCCACCACACCACACACTGGAGTAGGGTATTACACCACAACGGTGGCCCGAACCAGTATAAATCTCGTGTCCCTTGTGTTGTTCATCATTTCCAGCTTAGATCGCACGAGGAGATCGGACGTAGATCGGTAGGGGAGAGATCTCCGCGCGCACCCCAGAGTTCGAACCTTAAGGGTGTGCCGGAACCCGAGATCCGACACTCCTCGTGACCGTTTGGGACTTACCTCCAATCGAGGGGTCATACCTACGGGCACGATTGGGTTACCCACGTCTGTATTGATGGGAATTCCGTGATAAGGGGACACGATCTCTGCTTCGACAAGACGTGCCACGGAAACCGCCTCGCAAAATGCGCTGAGATTGGTTATGGAAAACGATTTGAATAAAGACTTGGCTGTGGTGTGATTTCACACTACGGGGTACGTCAGCAGATTAGATTTGTAGGAACATTATTCTCTCTACGGTGGTATGTGGAACTTGTTTTGCAGAGCCGGACATGATCCTCGTGTTCAAAATCTTCTGTGAAGTATTCGGAGGAGGAACCCGCCTTGCAATGCCGAAGACAATCTGTGGGCCGGACTCATCGTCATTGAAGCCTGGTTCAGGAGCTACTGAGGGAGTCCTGGATTAGGGGGTATCCGGACAACCGGACTATAACCTTTGGCCGGACTGTTGGACTATGAAGATACAAGATTGAAGACTTCGTCCCGTGTCCGGATGGGACTCTCCTTGGCGTGGAAGGCAAGCTTGGCGATACGGATATGTAGATCTCCTTCCTTGTAACCGACTCTGTGTAACCCTAGCCCCCTCCGGTCTCTATATAAACCGGAGGGTTTAGTCCATAGGAAGAACAACAATCAAACCATAGGCTAGCTTCTAGGGTTTAGCCTCTCCGATCTCGTGGTAGATCAACTCTTGTAATACTCATATCATCAAGATCAATCAAGCAGGATTAGGGTTTTACCTCCATCAAGAGGGCTCGAACCTGGGTAAAAACATCGTGTCCCCCGTCTCCTGTTACCATCCGCCTAGGCGCACAGCTCAGGACCCCCTACCCGAGATCCGCCGGTTTTGACACCGACAGAGGCCCTTTTTTTGCAGGAAAAATCAAAGAGGCCCTTAGACTGGTTTCGGTCCGGTCATTTTTTATAAACGTGTTATGTCCAAAATTTAATGAACGTGCTCCGGTTTCCATGAAAATAATCCGGTTTCATGTAGTAATTCATTCATTTATTTATTCTTCTGCGGGGGGTTTGCATGTAATTCGTGAGGTCTGAAATGTAAAGTACCCCGGCATATGCTCCGAGTCGTGCATGCACTACGACCCAGATGCTCTATGTCCCACATGTCGGTGAATGGGAGCATGTGGAAATAGCCTAGGAGTACATATAGGAGGATAAATGCGTGAAATAATATGTACTGTGAAGCGTAGCATGTTCAAAAAGGAGACCTAAAGTGATGACAGCTATAGGTTGCACGCACCCAACTAGTGGTACTAGACATACGACTAATTTTCCCTAAAAAAATAAGAGGCATGAGTGCTCAGTACTCCTATTCTATAAACACGAGTCCCATCTGACAACAGCGTCCGTGCTACAGGTAGCTCTCCTCCCTCGTTTCTCTCTTCTAATTCTAAACTCGGCCGACGCCCGGTGGGCGGGGTGGGTTTGCTCAACTGCGGCCCCACCTCACAGTGAAAACGTTACGACTAGAATAAAAATGCCATATACTCCCTCCGTTCATAAATATAAGCCTTTTTAGATACTATTTCAAATGGAATACGGCATACAGATGTATGTAGACATAGTTTAGAGTGTAGATTCACTCATTTTGCTCCGTATGTAGTAGTCACTTGCTGGAATCTTTAGAAAGACTTATATTTGGTAACGGAGGGAGTACTATACTAATAAAACATTAAGGCTACGAGGCGTTGCAGTGTTGGTTACAGGAGGCAAGAAGAAGAGATGCATCCATCGACAACGTCCACCTCCTCGACTCAGGCGCCAGCCCACCGAACGGCGCCTAAGTAGCAGCGGCTTTCGTGGCCAGGTCAACGTGCTTCTGAACAATGGCGTCCAAAGATTCCAGCCGCTGGAAGAAGGCCAACGTCTTTCTGTCCTCGCTTGCCTTGTATTGGCCTATGTAGACGATTTCCTCATAGACGTGGATGTGCAAGTCGACGGTTTCTTGCATGGCGAGGCGCTACACGGCGAGTGCGGCCTCGAGGTGCACATTCTTCGTCGTGACCTCCAGCACCTGCAGGGCCACCAGGGCTTGAAAGAGTTCGTCACCATGGAGGCCAATGAGGGTGGCAGGCAATGAGGAGCCTGGGCGCGCGGGTTGGAGCAGTACGGCAAGGTCGTCCGCGCGCTTCTTGACGGCAGTGAACTTGCGGATGGAGTTGACCATCATGTCGTCCATGCGAGAGGCGAAGCCGGCGTCGGTGAGGGCTACGATGCTTGCGGTCGCCAGCACCGTCTGGAAAAGCTGCGCGGTGTGGGGCCGCAGGCCGGCACCTTCGATGATTTGGCACAGCTGACTGCCGCTCGCGTCCATCGCCTCCATAGGTGCTTGTGGCTTCTGGTCACTTGGTCTTGGATTGGAGTGAGCAGTGTTGCGCAGAGACTTGGGAGTAGATGGATTGGAGTGGTGGGGCGCCTTTATTATATGAGAGTCCAAACTCTGTTGCATTCACATAGTGCTGGCTCTATTCTGCTTCTCCAATTAATTACCTCTGCATGTAATTGAGGATGCATCATTGACCGTTCAACGTCCCGGGAACCGCTACCCTCTCCCTCCTTGGCATTCAAGCACCTATGGACCCGTCGACGACGAGGTGCCTATGGAGACTTCCTAAATTTCAAGATGATAGTGCCGTGCATGTGTGCGTTCATAGGGGTGAGTGTATGCGCGTGTATATGAGCGCTTGCGTCTGTACTGTATAAAAAAAACGTAAATGCGTGTCAAAAAGAGACTAGTCAGTATACTCAATATTGTGCACCTCGGAGAGGAACGATAGAACTAGGACATATTCATTTATGGTGCAGATTCACTCATTTTGCTTCATATGTACTCCGTCTCGGTGTAGTCTAGTCACTTGTTGAAATCTCTAGAAGGGAAAATACTCCTTTCTGGTTACAGGGCTATACTAGCAAGTAGTTGTACATACTAGTACAATAGTGGGCTCACACATCAATTTTGTCTCATACAAGAGCCTGGCTATATGCGTGCTCCAATGTTCACAACTGTAACGTTCAGTTTGCGCTTGGCTCTTCGCCTCTTCGAGAAGATGAACAATGATGTTACTACTACTGCTTCTACAGTGTCGAATCCATTGCTGCATGTCCGTCCACCGCGAGCGGGACGGATAGCTTGTTGTAGAAGTACTACTAAGCAAAAGCCTGTCCTCGTTTGCGAGCAACCGCGCGCATGGGTGAGGGAGAAGGCGTGTAGTAAAATCAAGCTTCTCCTCGTTGTACGAGTTGACGCGACACATCATAGCACTGGCCCCACATGCTTGCCTCTAAACTTGGCTGAAAGACCCGCAGTGTGCAATATATTTGCTGCAACCTCTAAAATTTACCCACCAAAAATTAAAATATATGTGGCCGTATGCATCGTTCTGATGCAGAGGCCTGGGAGTCCCCCCTTTTCGAAAAAAAAACAAATTAAAATATATATTCCTCTCTTGACCAGATGAGCGTGCAAACTACAATCACCAGGATGTCAGGTAGGGCCAGAAGACTTTTAATTTTTTTAAAAACTTTGAGACGGCCACATAGCATGGAGCCGACCCCAACGATTTTATGCTTACAGGCAAGGTACACGCTATCCTAGACTACTCTACACATGAAACTGCCACACGAGCGTCCGGGCTGCGCTTGGCTCTTCGCCTCTTCGGGAAGTCGAACAATGATGGGGTACTACTGCACTGGAGGAGTACTACAGTATGCTTCTGGCCATCTGACACCGATTGAACTGCTGCATGTCCACCACGTGCGGGAGGGAGAGCATGTAGCGAAAGCTTCTCCTAGTCTTGCCAGCCACCACGCTCATGGGCGAGGGAGGGACGCTCCTGCCTTTGCGTGTATGACAGGTGGGCCCGACAGGTGTGTGGCCAACCCGTCATACAGCCAAAGGCAGGTGCAGTTAAGTCCGCGAGGGAGAGGATAATCAAACTTCTCGTTGATGTACGAGTTGACGCGACACATCAAAGCACTGCACTCGATATATTTCAATAATTTGCGCTTACCGATGCATCAATTACAACGCATTCATGCATGCCGTGACTCTGCTTTTGATACTTGCATGTGTTGATTTAATGCACCTTGAAGTAGTACAAAATATGTGACGGTAAAGCTTTGTAATACCCCGGCCCAAGTCGAGAGATGGTTGTGCACGAGGAGGGCGAGATCATGCAGACCGAACAGGACCCGACGATGGAGCTCTCTAAGGTCTCGATGAACCTAACCGTGCTCCACTGCCCCTTGTGCCTCCACCCCTTGACGCCTCTAGTGTATGAGGTTCGAATACACCTCGTCCGTTCGGCTGATTGAGCAAGGTGCAGGTTTCTTGATTGATGTGCTGTTCGATTGATTTCTGCAGTGCAAGGGAGGGCACCTGTCCTGCGCGGACTGCCGCGTCGAGCGCCCCGGGAACCAGTGGCAGTGCCAGAAGCGCGAACGCGGCGGTGGCTTCGACGTGAGGAACACGGCGGTGGACTCCATCCTTTCGTCGGTGAGGGTGGAGTGCCCGCACGAAGGTTGTGGGCTCTACGTCACTTACCACAAGCTCGCCGATCACCAGAGCGTGTGTCCGCTCGCACCCTGCAAATGCCTCATGCCCATCTGCGGCTACGAAGGCCCGCCGCCGGCGCTCTACCACCACATCAGCACCGCGCATCCCATGCCCGTGCACAGGATCTAGTACGGCAAGGTGCTCCAGCTGCAAGTGCCACTGTCGGAGCCACGGCTCTTGCTGTTCGCGGAGGAGGACCGCCACACGTTTTTCTTGGTCGGCGGCGTGCTCGACATTGGCGCTTCTTATCGCCGTGTCGGTCATCTCGCATCAAAGCGGGCGCCCCACCGCCGCACCACGTGGCCAAGCTGTGAGTGAACGGTTCACCGGGGAGCCCAAAGGCACGACCGACGCCCGTCAAGGTGGAAATGGAGGTGACAAGCAGCAAGGATCCCGGCGATGTCGACGTGCAGGAGCTAACCTTCTTGACAGTTCCGCCCAAGCTGCTGTCCGGGGCTAAGCTTGTGTCCCTCCACATTCAGATTGACAAGCTCACGTCCTAAATGTTTCTACAGTGCCTTCTGCATATCTTAGAAGTATGCTAATATAGGGATTACCTTGGTCTACTTTAGCTTAAGAAATGGTGGGTTTTGGTGGCGATGCAGCAATTACTTCGACATCAGATCCATAATTTCCAACAGTGAACGGATATTTTGTGTCTGTTGGATATAAAGTTCCTTTGGGTAAGAAGTATTACTTGTCATCAAAATGGATAAAAGGAGATGTATGTAGACGTATTTTAGTTCTAGATACGTCCTTTTTTATCCATTTTGATGATAAGCACTCCCTCCGTTCCACAATACATGCCTTCCATTTGTCAAAATATAGATGTATCTAGACATGTTTTAGTATATGGGTACATCCATGATAGAGCCAATCGGATGGTTGAGAACACTACAATTCGTAGCTACAGATGCGTGTGTGACTCCCAGATGTAGAGCCCGGGGGTCATCATCCTCCTTTTCAAGAAAAAATAGATGCGTGTGTGAGAGGACGAGTGCGTGCGTGCACCTCTTCTCTTCCTGTATAACGTACTACTAAACTCAGAGTACAAGTTTTTGTGGGTGCCACGATGGTGCGTGCGAGAAGTCCCGAGAGATAGGTTTAATGCGTCTGGAAAAAAGACTAGCCTAGAGCTCGCCACGCGGCTATTCCTGTCGAGCGCCCCATTAACCGTAAGATATGTATACGACGGTGCCAGTTATTGCACGTACAGCAAAGATTCCCTCCTTTCCGGTTTATAGGGCTGAATTCAAAAATCTCACCAACCAAGATGGTGAGTGGTGGAATATTTTTTTGTAGTTTCCAAAAGCACCTAATTAATGCTCTTGTTTTTCTCAAAAAATTATGTTTACCAATGCATTAATTGCAATGCATGCATGCATAAAGTACATGCATTGGTCAATTTTCTCTTAATACTTGCATGCAATGATTTAATGCACCTTGGAATCTGAACATGTGTTGGCGAACAACCAAATTGAGCCTTATAAAATGGAAAAACTAAAATTTTGAGATAAGCCCTATAAAACCGGAAAGGAGGGAGTAGAAAAAGAAGTACTCCATCCAGGAATAGTGCCACACTTCGAAACTAGAACCGTCAATAAATTTTGAGCTTGCGTCTCGTCACATTCCAAATTACTCCACGCTACATTGAATTGCAAACCTGTTCACACCGATCACAACCTAAATGGTTTCTCACTTAGGAGCGTATCAGTACCACGCTATATTGAATTGCAAACCTGTTTACACCGATCACAACCTAAACGGTTTCCCACTTAGGAGCGTATTAGTACTAGGTTATAAATACTAGTATGCCAAGATGACTGCACATTCCTCCTCAACTCCTCATCCACAAAAACTAACAAGTCATTCAGCATCCTTCTCTTGCGTCTGCCATGGCCAGCGTGAGTTCTGGGTCGAGAGATTGCCACGAGGGAGAGGCGAGCATGGAAGCGGAAGCACGAGAGTTGTCCCACCTCGCTGCGAGAGCAGCAGACTTGTCCCGCCCATGGAAGTAGCAAAGACAGAGGTCCCGCTGGCCAGGCAAAGACGGAGGTCCCGCCGCGCCGTCGATGCAGCAGACAGGTCCGGCCGCGCTGCGGAAGCAACAGAGATGTCCCGCTGCGCCACGAATGCAGCAGAGCTGTCCCGCCGCGCTGCGGCGGCCTGGGAAAATTTCTCACGGGCAGGCGACGAATGTTACAGACGCATGCATGTGATCGTCCATAGCCAGATGTATAAGATCTCCGTCTGGGCGAGGTTGCAGGACGACATGAAAGCCTCATTTGAACAGGCTACTGGCATCATTCGGCAACTATGGGAGGGCAATTAGAGGCTCCGGGCCGAGCGCGACCTACTGAGGGAGAAGATCGTCAGAAGTGCAGACCAGCAGGAGGAGACCAGTGCCTTGTTGAAGAGGACCGGCGTCATCGTCAAGAAACTTATGGACGAGAATGACATGCTCCGCGAACGGCGCCAAAGGCTGGTGGAGGAATCCGTGGATGTTCTCAAGCAGCGACTTGAGGACACGAAAGAGCTCATCGCCGCTTCGCGGAGGCTAGTTCCATGACTGCTGACAACGCATCAAGAAAGTAGAGATCAATGAGCGGATCCTTGTCTTCCTTCTTCTTTTGCCCTTGTGTATTTCGGGCGTAGCCGCATGTGGATTTTTTAATTATCTTTATAATTATGTAAGACAATTAATCGTCCTTATCTTTCTTTCGAAGATCAATGTTGCGAGGCTGGAATGAAGAAAACTCTTGCTATGGCGACCCTGGCGTTACTGTTCTTCTAGTTGCTGCTGGGCTTCCTTCAGTTTCCTGGTTTCTTTTGATGTAATAATCGGTTTAGGATGTGGATTGTGTCGTCAGTTGTGAAATGTTGGGTTATAGCGCGGATGTTTAGCCTTTGTTGGCCTCTTGGGATGTTGCGATTTCAATCTGGTAGCTTTTAGTCCTTCGTGTTAGGCTGGAGTTGTGCTGAACTTCTTGTGAATTGTGGTGGTTTTCAGTAATGAAAATCGGAAGGGGCAAGCCCTTCTTTGATAAAAAAAAATTAATCGTCCTTATATATTCATCAGTCTTGCTATAAGTCGCAGTAGATGCTATATAGGTCCGTCGGATCTTACATCAAGATCCGTGCTTTTAGATTTTCTTTTTTCTCTCTTAAATCTCAGTCGAGTGAGACATAGCCACACCATTAAACAGAGGCTCGGGCGCCATTAATGGAGACCTTGGGAGAGAGGTGGACGGCAGATGGAGGTCAAAGGGCTCTCCTCCCGATAAGCACGCGCAGGGTCTGATCGCACGCCTCTCGTACTAAAATAGCTACCCTGCACGGCGCCTCCTAGCTAATAAAAAATGGGGACGCGTGGCAGCACGTAAATGGTACTAGTAAGTAAAACGCCCACGGTTTCAATAATACTTGTGTTTCCGATTGTAATGTGACAACACTTGTTCCAAATTGACTTTGTTGATTGTTAATGTGTGCGCCTTCAAAAATCGGACTGCAAATTTACTATTGACATGTTGGTGTCTTGTCATGGCACCAAGCCAAGTTTCATTATTTTCATGCTTGTTTTGGATTTACAGGAATTAAAAAACTAAGTTTCTCAATGTTTCCAACCCAGCCACGACGCCCAGAATTTTGAATTTCATTCCCATTTCTTGCATGGAACCTAGAAATTTACCCAAGGACACACATGTGATTTTTAAACCAACTTTGGTGCACTGGAACATGTGCTTGTATTTCAAATTTGAATTATGCACACAAAGGTGGCACGTTCCCTCCCAGAACCACGAGCCTTCTTGAGAGAAGCTCCGATTTGCAAGAAGCTTATACCAAAATTTGTTCCTATTCGGCCAAAGTTTTTTACCACGGCATGGTACTACCATGACATGACACCATGCCAAGTTTCATGATTTTAAAACCAAGTTTCTCAATGTTCTCGACCAAGCCACGATGCGCAGATGTTTGAATTTTATTCTCATTTTTTGCATGGGACCTACTCCCTCCTTCCATCTATATATGGTCTAATGTGTTTTTCAAGACAACCTTTGACTATTGACAAGATTAATAGCACATGAGATGTATACTATGAAAATTATATTATTGGAAGCTCCTTTGACATACAAATTTGAAGGTATGCTTTGTGTAAGTTGCATGTCATATATTATTGCTCTAACGTTTGGTCAAAGTTAGCCTCGAAAAACGCATTAGGACCTGCATAGATGCAAGGAGGGAGTAGAAATTCACCCGAGGACACAAATGTGATTTTTCAACCAACTTTGGTGCACGGGAGCATGTGCTTGTAGTTCAAATTTGAATTATGCACATTAAATGACCAAAAACTCAATTAATGTGTAAATAAGGCCAAACGAAGCCGGAATAATTCCAAAATTTAACAGGGCACTCATGTAGTTCTATGTTGCCTTTGTAAATAAACTCAAGGGGACAACGATATCGTCAAGCACTCAAAGGTGGCACGTTCCCTCCTCGTAACCACAAGCCTTCTTGAGAGAAGCTTCGGTTTGCAAGAAGCTTATACCAAAATATGTTCCTATTCGGCCAACTTTTTTTACCACAACATGGTAGTACCATGACATGACATCCATGCCAAGTTTCATGATTATCAGATGTGTTTTGGATTACAAGAATTTTAAAACCAAGTTTCTCAATGTTCTCGGCCGAGCCACGATGCCCAGATGTTTTAATTTTATTCTCATTTCTTGCATGGGACCTACAAATTCACTAGAGGACACAAATGTCATTTTTCAACCAACTTTGGTGCACGAGAGCATGTGCTTGTAGTTCAAATTTAACTTATGCACATTAAATGACCAGAAACTCAATTAATGTATAAAAAACGACAAACGAACCCGGAATAATTCCAAAATTTAACAGGGCACTAATGTAGTTCTATGTTGCCTTTGTTAAGAAACTCAAGGGGGGCAGCGTATATCGTTCCACACTCAAAGGTGGCACGTTCCCTCTTAGAACCACGAGCTTCCAAATCGGCCCACTTTTTTACCACGACATGTTAGTGCCATGACATGACACCATGCCAAGTTTCATGATTTCCAGGCGAGTTTTGGATTTACATGAATTTAAAATCAAAGTTTCTCGATGTTCTCGGCCGAGTCATGACGCCCAGATGTTTGAATTTCATTCTCATTTCTTCCATGGGACCTAGAAAGTTCAACCAAGGACACACATGTGATTTTTCAACCCACTTTGGTGCACCGGAGCATGTGCATGCAATTCATATTTAGATTATGCACATTAAAAGTCCAGAAACTCAATCAGTGTATAAAAAGGCCAAATGAACCCGAAATAATTCCAAAATTTAACAGGGCACTCATATAGTTCTATGTTGCCTCTGTAAATAAAATCAGCGTGGAGGCAGCGTATATCGTTTAGCACACAAAGGTGACACGCTCCCTCTCGGAACCACGAGGCTTGTTGAGAGAATCTCCGGTTTTGCAAGAGGCTTTTACCAAAACTTGTCCCAATTCAGCCAAAAATTATACGTATGAAAACAGGGTTTAGATTATCCCAAACATCTCCCTACCTATACCAATAATGTACTATGATTTGAATTCAACATAAAATGGATACAAATATTTGAATTGGAGAGTGTATGGTACATGTAGTTCATAGTGAAATATGATTACTGCTATATGTATGTTTTTGTTATCAAGATAATATTTAAATTATTGTATAACTTGACAAAAATTGTATTCAAATAAGGAAAATTGATTCAAATTTAGTCCATATGGTAAACGACAATATATATGTTCACATGGTGGAGTAAAATGTTCATATATGATGGAAGATCAAAATGTATGACTACATCAATTATAAACCGCAAGGTCACCTAACGATATATTCAAATTCAACATAACGTGGATTCAAAAATTGAAATTCGAGATCATGGCATCTGTAGTCATATAAAAAGGGACATTACTCTTTCTTTGGTGGGAATTGATTTGTTTTTTGTTGTTGTTGAGGGAAGTGCGAATCGATTTGGTACTATGGAGGGTAATCTTGTTCTCCCGATTTTTTTTACATTTTTCTTATAGTTTTTTCAATGGCATCTATATCAATATAGTAAAGGGGGACATGACTCTCTTGTGTCTTGTATGAATTGTTTTTTTACACGTTAAGTTTGTTCTGCCGAACAAGGAATCCGCACATTGTTATCCAGAAATTTTCAAGCTCGAGTATCTTTTGTCTCACGTGCTTTGAAACTCCCGCTTCTTCAACCCGCACCGCGCCTTGTTATCCCAAAATTTGGACGCGCGCGAGAACTCCCTCCTCATCCGAAATCGCTCCCGCAGCCTAGACACGCGAAATCCCCCTTCTACCCCTCAGCCGAAAATGAAGCTCCACGTCATGGTGTCAAAACCGGTGGGGGTACGCTGGTAACTTACCCTACATTTCGGACAAGCGTCCCTAAGCTTGGCTCCCTCCCCTTCGCCCCCATTCGTACACCGAGGCCGCCAAAACCCGCGAAACCCCACGCTCCTCCGTCGGCCTCCCGACCGCCGCCCAACCGAAGACTCTTCCTCAACTACGTCGTCCACTGCAACAACTCGCCGTCCCTCATCCACCCCATCGGATGAGGATCCGTTGTCAATCTCGTCGTCCCGCCGGATCAGCCGCCCCGTCCTCTACCTCTAAGGAGCTGCCCCAATGTTTGCCTCGTCTATCGCGCCACCTCAATCTCCACAACGCTGTCTTGACCTGCCACACCGGAACCGCAGCACCCTCACGAATTCCTCCGTTGAAGCCGAGGCCAACTCGGCGCCACCAAGGAGGTTCTGCACTCACCGCTGCATTTTATCTTTTATTCGATCTCACGGGGCTGCCGGTGCTCGATACCAAGCATACATGGCGTGTCTCCATCGACGGCGCCGTCGCCGACCACATCATCCACGGCGTCTCTCCCCCATGTTATTGCTTCCTCGGCGGCGACTTCCACAATGGCACTAGCTGCAGTTGCTCCGGCTCTCACTCGCGCTGCGGCTCTATTCTTGCTGTCGGTCGCGCTGCTGCACTGCTCCTGCTTTCGCTCGTGCTGCTGCTCTACTCTTGCTCTCGCTTGTGCTGCTGCTGCTGCTGCATGACCTCCGGCAGCTACAGGAGTTGCTGCTTTAGCACTCGCCGTGTTATCGCCACGACTTGCTCTCTGCTAGTGCGTTCCTCGCTAGAGCGCCCGCTGATTTAGATAATTGCTTCTTCGCTACTAGTGCTCGAACGCCCTAAACATCTATTGCAATGCTCACATTACTAGTTCAATCAGTTTCGGTAAAGAAAATTCAGTTTCGATCGTGAAGTTCATTTTCTTTAGTTAAGTTCAGAGTGAACAGTACTTACAAAGATCTGTCCGGAGCGGCCGTGGCGCTTGATGCGTTTTAAATCTAGCACTTTTTGGTGATGTATTTTACATCATCTATTGCAGATGATATTAGGGTCCCACTTCAGATTAACGTTGTCTGTCTTGTCATGCTTCAGCCTCTTCGCCGTACACCTTAGCGGAGCTGCTCCAACGATGGAACCGTCCATCACAGCGGAGCAGTACCCTTGGCGCCGTTTCCAGAGGCCTCGGTTCTTCTTCCCCGCCTCCGACAGTAACACCAACATCATCACCATCCTCCACATCCAACCCAATGATGTTGAGGTCCACATGGCTATGCCAAAGAGGTTGTACACTCGTCGCACCACTTTGTTTCTCCATTCCTCCGTTCTTCCAATTCATGTGAGCCAAACACCCAGGTTGACTGAAATCCTATGTTTCCAAATGCTCTGTTTTGCACGTGCATTCCTATCCTATTCCTGTGTTTTTCCTGTCCCTGCATTTATAGAATCCTCCAATTCTAAGGAGCCCTTACAGATTTACTTCATTCTCAGATAGGCGTCAAAGAAAACTCTGTGTGTTATGTCCTGCTCCTGCCGTGCCGTCATCCACCCCACCTGAGGTGCACCATCGACAAAAGCGTTCACTGCAGCAGAGACCCCCCCCTGCAGACTTCCTTTCGCTGCCTCAGATCATCTTCCCATTGCCGGCAGCCATGCCAACTGCATTACCATCATCGACTGAGCAGATGAACCTGAGGACTACACAGTTCCGGAAGAGAGCTCGCAGTCTTTCGTGTTTGCTTACGTTATACATCGGTTATTATTACCTGCTACTTTATCGTTCAATCTTGAGTTTTTAATTGCCAATGGGTCTCATATCGAGCCATCAACGAATAGTATCTGTCTACTATCTGGTTCATCTGGGGTCTTCTATGTGGTTCATGTTGGGTGGGCAACAAACAATAGATGATCCATTGTCTATCTTTTTAAACTAAAGCTATAATCTACCTGCTATTATTAGTTTTGGATCTATTCACTCGTTTGCTACCATCAGTCTTGATTTTTGCATGCACCCCTTAGGCCTTACAAAATCTAACTATTTTTTTATTATGCATGCCAGATATTGTACACAATCGTACTGAACATGTAGAGAAAAAGAGAAGACCGTTGCGTGCGAATATAATGTCATGCAGACGCCCCTCCATGGTGGGAGAAGTGGCCCCCTCCCTCCTGCATTTCTAGATTGTATTCCAGAGAAAGATAACTGTTCAGATGGAGATTCAGAAGGAGCCAACCACGCCTGTTTACCACCTGAGGTGTTTGCTCTAACCTGGCATGCTGATGTTGGTCATATCATGCATATGGCGCCTTGCATTGCTTACATTATACATCTTATATGTCATCAGCTTAGTTTAGATTTGCTTTGTGTGAATGCCACCTATTTGGTTTCTATATCATACTCCCACCATTCCTAAATATTTGTCTTTTGAGAGATTTCAACAAGTGACTACATACGGAACAAAATGAGTGAATCTACACTCTAAAATATGTCTATATACATCCGTATGTGGTAGTCCATTTGAAATCTCTAAAAAGACAAATATTTAGGAACGGATGGAGTATATGGGAATTATGCAATGCCATCTTATTTAGCCAGGCATCATATACGTGAATCATGCAATGTCATCCTGTTTAGCTAGTCATCGTATATGTGAATTGTATCGTGCCATATTTTTTCCATAGTGTATTCCATTTGTCAACAATGTTTATACATTCATCTAATCTTCCTGTGCATCAGCCATTTGAGTCGTTCATGGGAAAATCTGGAGTGAAAACAAGGTCTTCTGAGCAGTCAGTGCTACCTGTCGATGCAGATTTCTTGCTGGTTTCTGAGATAGCTCCTCGGAGGAGGATTCAGAGAGAGATGACGGTCGTATTCCCGAGGTGCATGTACTAACTTGGCTGGGTTATATTGCTCAGATCATGCATATGGTGTCTTGCATTGCCATGCCATCTGCTTAGATTAGACATGCTTTGTGTGAATGCCTCCTGTTTGCTTTCTATATTAGATATGTGAATTATGGAATGCCATGTTTTTCAGCCAGTTATCATATATGTGAATTATGCACCGCCATGGAGCCAGGCATCATATATGTGAATTATCTCATGCCATCTTCTTTTTTCATTACGTATTCCATTTGTCGACAATCTGTGTATATTGAACTACTCTTCATGTGTATCAGCCATTTGAGCCGGTTATGGAAAATCTGGAGTGAAAACAAGGTCTTGAGAGTGCAATGGTACTGTTGAAGCATATATCTCGATGGTTATAGGAGCTCCTCAGAGGAGGATTCGTAGATGATGACCAGTCCTATATCCCACCCGAGGTGTATGCTCTAAGTTGCAATGTTTATATTTCTCATATGATGCATATGGTGTCTTGCATTGCTTAGTTTAGACATCATATGCACAATATTGAATTCTATCTTCTTAGTTTAGAGATCATACATGCGAGTGCCAGCTGCTTAGTATATGAATCAATTATGTCAATTATATCATGCCATCATGTATACTTAGATAACATTTATGTGAATTATTTCATCCCAACCTATTTTAGAAAGACATCATATAGTTTTGCCATGTCATCCTGTTTAGGTACTCATCATATGTTGAATTATGCCATTATATCCTGTTAAGTTATCCATCATATATCTGAAATCGTGTCATGCTATCATGTTTAGTTAGGCATCATATATGTGAAATTGTGTCATGCTATCCTGCTTTGGTTAGACAACATATATGTGAATTACCACATCTGCTCATCATACAATGTATGTAATGCTCAATTTCTTTTCTTGTTTATCAGCCATTTGAATTGGAGGGGGTGATGGCAATATCTAAGGGAGCAAAAACCCGTTCTTCACAAAAGACAGTGCTACTCGTCGATGCAGATAGAACCATGGTTGTACTGGCCCACAAACTAGCCCCACCACACATAATTGAGACTCTTCCAGATTGCACACTTACACCATTGGGCGGAGAACCAGCTACAACCCATCTAACCGCAACCCCAGCGGATAGTAACCCACTTATAGTTGACAAAGCACCATGTCCACCACAGAGTACCCCCACAAGAGCAGTTTGTAAAGCTACTGTAGTGCCCAAAGCACGAAGACCACCACAGCTAACCCAAACTCCACGTTTAAAGCAGAAGATCAATTGTTCTCAGGTCAGATTCCGTAGCTATGGTCCATACTCCTTTGTTGTTGCATCACTGTATTTACTCATACCAACTACTTTTGAATTTGAAGGATCCAATTGAAACTCCAATGGCGCAACAAGTATGTTTTAAACCTATTTCTTTAACTGGATTGCTGTTCTAACTTCTTGCTCTATGTTGATTTCAGTTTAAGTTGTATAAACAGTTATGTTCTCATGTGATGCACATTACAAGTGTTGCCAATGCTATGTAGTTTCTCACACTTATATTCTGTCTATGCTGCTGGGTCTTAAAAATATATGAGTTGAACTGTGTCTCTATCTTGACTAGGGAACATAAACTAGAATGATATGGACAATACAGTGACCATAGTACATAGATATATGTTTGTTTCATGCTGTTATCCTGTCCACCTTACTACTGAACCGGTTTACCAAAATGAGTTTCGTATACTACAAGCTAAACCTGCGATGTGTCTCCTTGTTTCTCTTGTAGTATGCAAACAGAATATTGGAGAAGAGCACCGCACTATGCAATGGTAGAGAAAGTAATGCAAATAAGGTTCAAGAAAGTGAGACAACCCTGTTGGTCTCCAAGAAAGGTGATAAAAACGATCTTGTAGACAGTGATAAAACCCCACGATCCTGCGTTGATGTAGTGTTCGAAAGCATCTTGGCGATCACCGGCACAAGCTCTTCGAACTCGCTGCCTGAATCACTTCGTCTTCTTCAGTCTCAGCTACGAGCTGAAAGGTATTAGTCAGCCATGCTGCGGCAAGAAGCCGAAGGACTGAGGAAGTCCCTGCAGAATTCAGATCCGTACTTGTTGTGCAACAACAAGCGCTGGAGGATTTAAGCGCCAAACAAGAGAAAGTTAATAAGCTTGCTAAGCATCTTGCCAGCATTACGGGTACCCAGGATATTGTTTCTTGAACTCTTCTGAAGTGGTTTCAGTTCTGGACTTGGTTTGCTGCGGCGTTTATATGCTGCTTTGTTCCCTATATTTGCACTGGTGGCGAACTTTGATGCCCAGTGGATGTAATATGTGTAATAGCCGTGATAGCCTAGCACAAGTTGCTTGCTTATTTATTTCCTTGTTGTCTTCTTTATTTGTTTGCTTGTAGTCAATGCAGTTCTTTTTCAGCGGTTTGCTAGTGGCTGCAATAACCTATTTTTTAAAACTAGGCCACAATAACCATGGGCAAATATTTCATCAAGTAGTGACACTTTGGGTCCCACGGGTCAGAAACAGTGGGCCTTCTACGGGCCGTAGAAACAGTAGGCCTTCTATGGGCCGTAGAAATAATGGGCCTTCTACGGGCCGTATCATCAATGGGCCTTATATGGGCCGTATGATCGATTGGCCAAACATGGGCCAATAATAGGCCGCATTATGGCCATAAACGGGCTAGAGTTGGAATCGTCCGTTCATGGGCCGACCATAAGCGGCCATCATTAATAGGCCGTATTTGATGATGCTGTGAAAATGGCCCAACGTATTAATGGACCACAAACGGGCCGACTGTAACCACAGGCTGAATTTGGCCCACAAGTAGAAAATGACGAACGCGTCGTAAGTAAACGAATCGCCGGAAATGAGCCCAAGAATAAACGGGCTCACGAGAAGGGCGAAGATAACATGGATCGAAACGGCCCAATGGAATAACGGGCCGTTAATGGGTATAAAGTGATACACCGTTCATTACGGGCCGTTTCACCACGGGCCGTTAATGGGTGTAAAGTGATACACTGTTCATTATGGGCCAGTTTCACCACGGGCCGTTAATAGGCCAAGAGTTACATAGGGCCTCATATGGGCCGAAAGACGTCATAGGCCATTCATGGGCCAGAAGTGAAAAATGGCTGGAATCATATTGGATGGCCCAGATGACGCTACTGGGCCTAATTCAGATAGGGCATAACGGGGCTTGGGTTAGCGGGCTATAAATGGGCTATATGCGAACAGGCCGTTAAGAGGCTTTCCATGGGCCGGCCCGCCACCTTTTGACCAAGTCAAACGGGCTGGCCTTTTCACAGGAATGGGCCTCTGTTGGGCCATGCCACGTGTCGACGTATCATAGGCGCCTTCTGTCCAATGAGTGGATGACATCTGTCCCAACGATGAGCCGACACATGTTTCCTCCAGCCAATGATGATTTTACACATGGAAAATCCCCATTGGCCGGGGTTGTTAACGGGTTATCGGATCCAAAACCCGACCCGATAGCTTAACGGCGTTCCATTACGGTGGATGCCACGTGTTGGTCACCCTTGATGAAAGCACTTCTGTGACGCGCGATTTATCGTCATGGAAGTGCACACTTCCGTGATGATAATTTTGGTAATGTCATGGAACACTTCTACGACAGCACAGGTATGACTATCTTGATTCTGTCATAAAATCGTCATGGATGTACATGCATGACAAAAAACGCGACCTACTGTGACAAACACGTATCATCACGGAAGTGTATTTTTTTGTAGTGTGAGTGATCGATCGATGGCTGCTAACTGAACTCGATCGAGCGATTCCTTCGCTACTGTTGCTAACTGAAGCCGATTGATGCTGCCTATGGATGAACAGTGAGTGTTGTTGGGGGGTTTGGATGGGGGTTGGATGAACAGGACCCCGTGGTAGTAGAGGACGTTGCCGGTGGATGAACAGGACCCCGATCGATCGAGCCGGTTGGGGGTGGATGAACAGGACCCCGTGGAGGGCTGGATGAACAGGACCCTGTGGAGGGCTGGTTGAACAGTAGCCGGTGGAGGGCTGGCTGAACAGTAGGCTGTGGAGGGGTGGTTGAACAGAACCCTGTGGAGAGGGATGATTGAACAGTAGCCCGTGGAGGAGTGGTGGAGGCTGGATGACCAGGATCCCATGGATGAACAGTCGTAGGTGGAGGCAGGAGGAGGTCAACGGTGGATGAATAGTAGCCCGTGGAGGTTGGAGGAGGTCGACGGTGGAGATGAACAATATCCTGTGGAGTCCCGTTTTGTGGTACGCCACACCCCTCCCGATGAACAAGACCCCCGTTTCGACTGTAGCGCTCCAACACAAGTCTGTTTCCTCCATTTTGTGGTGCGCCACACCCCTCCCGATCAACAGGACCCCGTTTCGACCGTAGGAGGTCTAAGAGAAGTCTGTTTCCTCCTTTTTGCAGTACGCCAGACCCCTCCCGATGAACAGGACCCCGTTTCGACCGTGGCCAGTCGGACACAAGGTCGTTCCCTCCGTTCTGCGGTACGCTAGGCCTCGTTTCGACCGGCTGTTCCGTCCAAGCTGGTTGGCTCCCGCTGAACACGACGACGACACAGTTTCTCCGTTCCGACCCAGCCATGTACATGAGCCCTGGCCATACGTATGCGCGAGTAGGTGTTCGAGACCTCGCCCATATGTACGTACGTGGCCGTATTTACTTTCTTAAACCCTCGTCGTTGTACGTACGTGTACATGATATTAAGGGGACTGCGTGACATGCTACATGCGCGCCTCTACTACAACACGTGTGAGGGAGTCCTAGATTAGGGGGTATCCGGACAGCCGGACTATATCCTTTGGCCGGACTGGTGGACTAAGAAGATACAAGATTGAAGACTTCGTCCTGTGTCCGGATGGGACTCTCCTTGGTGTGGAAGGCAAGCTTGGTGATATGGATATGTAGATCTCCTCCCTTGTAACCGACTCTGTGTAACCCTAGCCCCCTCCGGTGTCTATATAAACCGGAGGGTTTAGTCCGTAGGACAACAACAATCATACCATAGGCTAGCTTCTAGGGTTTAGCCTCTACGATCTCGTGGTAGATCAACTCTTGTAATACTCATATCATCAAGATCAATCAAGCAGGAAGTAGGGTATTACATCCATCAAGAGGGACCGAACCTGGGTAAACATCGTGTCCCCTGCCTCCTATTATCATCCGCCTTAGACGCACAGTTCGGGACCCCCTACCCGAGATCCGCTGGTTTTGACCCTGACATTGGTGCTTTCATTGAGAGTTCCACTGTGCCTTCACCGCAAGGCTTGATGGCTCCTTCGATCATCGGTAATGATGCAGTCCAGGGTGAGGTCTTCCTCCCGTGACAAATCTTCGTATTCGGCGGCTTCGCACTACGGGCCAACTCGCTTGGTCATCTGGAGCAGATCGAGAGCTACGCCCCTGGCCACCAGGTCAGGTTCACAAACTTGAATTATACTACCGACATCCGCGGGGACTTGATCTTCGACGGATTCAAGCCCTTGCCAGGTGCGCCACACGATCACGACGAGCATGATATAGCTCTGCCGCCGGACAGTGTTCGGGAGATCACACCTGCAATCACTCCGGCCCCCGATCTGGAGCAAATTGCGCCATCCGAGGACGAGCAGATAGACCCCGCCTTGGAGGCCGCACTCTCAGCGGCGATAGAGCCGAATACTAACTTTACCCCTCACGAGAGCTGTGCTGCCGAACAATTGGATTCGTCCCCGGCCACAGGCTCCGAGCCTCCTACGCCCATGCCTATCGAATTCGATTGGGTGCCGATCATGGAGTTCACCTCCACGGATATCTTTTAGCACTCGCCCTTCGGCGATGTGCTAAACTCGTTAAGGCCTCTCTCCTTGTCAGGAGAACCTTGGACGAACTACATCCGGCTAGAATGGGATGCAGAGAAGAAATTCGTTACCCACCCACCACCCACTTAGTAGCCACTGTCGAAAATTTAACCGACATGCTCAACTTCGACTCCGAAGACATCGATGGTTTGGACGACGATGCAGAGATTTAACAGAACCATCGCCTACAGTGGCAATCGGACCGCCACCTCATCATATGACATATACATGGTGGATACACCCAAAGAAAACGATGACGAGAAACGGGAGGATGCAGCGAAGGATAGCTCCCTCGAGAAGCAACCAAAGCGTCGGCGTAGGCGCCGCTCCAAATCCCGCCTCAGCAAAAACGGCAATAACAGCGGTGAACCAGCAAACAGCGAACGTAGTACGGATCCGCTGTCCGAGCACGGCGACGCCGAGGATATAGCTCATAAACCTCCCTCCGAAGAGGAAAACAGTCTGGACGAAGAGGCATACATCATCCCGGAAAGGCACTTGGAAGAAGAGAACCTCCGCAGAAGGCTTATTTCCACCGCGAGGAGTCTAAAGAAGCAAAAGCAAAGGCTTAAAGCCGCGCAGAATACGCTCAACAGTAGATGAAACAAAGTGCTCGACAACGAAGAAAATTATGGTGGTAGTTACCACACGAAGAGCTATCCAAAGCGCAAGCTGTTGCCTGAATTTGATGCCGAGGCCTTAGAGCCCACACAGCCGAAGAATAAAACGGCCGACCGGTCAGATCAACCACCTTGTGGCGGCGATAGAGCGGCTAACAGGTCCGCACACAAGTATGCACGCGCCGCACATGAAGACTCGCATCAGAAGACCGGCGCAACCAGATCCATCTATGGATCAAGGAAATGCGCTCCAGCGCACAACCAAAACCGAACACTACAACCGTCAGAACGCCTCGGCACAACAAAATATAGGGGGTCTGCACACCCCCTGTGCTTCACCGATGAGGTGCTGGACCACGAATTTCCAGAAGGATTCAAACCTGTGAACATAGAGGCATACGACGGAACCACAGACCCTGGAGTCTGGATTGAGGACTTTATCCTCGATATTCATATGGCTCGCGGAGATGATCTCCACGCCATCAAGTACTTGCCCCTCAAGCTGAAAGGACCAGCTCGGCACTGGCTGAAAAGCCTCCCCGAAAACTCAATTGGAAGTTGGGAGGAGCTTGAGGATGCTTTTCGGGCTAATTTTCAAGGGACTTATGTCCGACCTCCGGATGCAGACGATTTAAGTCACATAGTTCAACAGCCCGAAGAGACAGCCCGAAAACTTTGGAACATGTTTCTCACTAAGAAGAACCAAATCATCGACTGCCCAGACGCCGAAGCCTTAGCAGCTTTCAAACACAGCGTCCGGGATGAATGGCTCACCTGGCACCTCGGCCAAGAAAAACCGAGAACAATGGCAGCCCTAACAAGCCTCATGACCCGCTTTTGCGCGGGCGAGAATAGCTGGTTAGCCCGTAGTAGCACCAGCGACCCAAGCACATCCAAAGTCAGGGATGGCAATGAAAAACCATGACGCAGTAAAAGCAAGCGTCAAAATATAGAAGACAACCCAGACAATACGGTGGTAAACGCCGGATTCAAGGGCTCTCGACCAGGTCAAAGGAAGAAGCCTTCTAGAGGCAACAGAGATGGACCGTCCGGCCTAAACAACATTCTAGACAAACTATGTCAGATTCACGGCACCCCCGATAAACCTGCAAATCACACCCACAGAGAATCCTGGGTCTTCAAGCAGGCCGGCAAGCTAAACGCCGAACACAAGGGAAGAGAAACACCGAGTGAAGACGAAGACGAGCCTCGCCAGCAAAGCACTGGGGGACAGAAAAAATTCCCACCAGAGGTTAAAACAGTAAACATGGTACGTGTGACGAAGAGGAGAAGCAAACCTGCACTCCGAGACACACGCGCCCTAGAGCCCGTCACCACTAAGTTCAACCCCTGGCTGGCCTGCCCGATCACTTTTGATCGCAGGGATCACCCAACAAGTATCCGGCATGAAGGATTGGCTGCCTTGGTGTTAGACCCAATAATAAATGGATACCATCTCGCAAGAGTCCTCATGGACGGCGGCAGTAGTCTAAACCTGATATATCAGGACACAGTCCGCAAAATGGGGATAAACCTGACAAAGATCATCCACAGTAATACTACCTCAAGGGAGTAATACCAGGCCCAGAGGCCCTCTCCACGGGCTCTCTAATACTAGAAGTCATATTCAGTTCATCCGATAACTACCGAAGTGAAAAGTTACACTTCGACATCGCTCCATTCCGAAGCGGTTATCAAGCACTACTCGGACAAACGGCTTTCACTTGTTTCAACACTATACCACATTATGCTTCCCTTAAGCTTAAGATGCCTGGCCCGCGCGGCACCATCACAGTTAATGGAAATATTGAGCGTTCCTTACGCGCAGAAGAACGTGCGGCTGCTTTAACAGCCGAACACTAGACGGCCTCACCAACCAGAACAAATGACCGGTCGTTAAGACCATGGACACGGTTATACGAGTCCGACGCATCATTAGATATAATTGAGATTGGTTTGATGGTTATACCCTTATAAACGGTACCAGGGGCTTCCCGCGTGTAAAACAACGCTAGTTCGGCTCAACCTTACTTATCTTGAATTTTAAATGATTTATTTAAAATAACCATTTTTTGCACGACAACTTTCAACTAAGTTTCTCTCTTTTACAGATGACAATCCTGCCACACCCGTCCAGGATACGGCACAACGGAGACACAGGCGCAGACTTGCAGCAAGGACCCGCTCAAAGGTTTCTTTTTAGATTAAGACCCTGCGTAAACCTTTTTTACTGTCTCTTGTTGTTCACATCCTCCGGATTCTCAGTACAACCGAGAAGGATGCTGACGTTATTGGGATTTGGCCATGACAGAATATTGCACATACCTGGACACTCGAGGTTCATTATCAAGGGCATTATTTAGCCCGGAATATGTTATAAAGACCGAATACCTTAGGGAGTGTTCGGCGTCGCGAGTTTGGCCTTACATGCATCAGCTCCGAATCATGTCTTTGGTCAAATGTTGGGTTTGCCCGGCTCCTGTGTTTTGCTACCTTACGTTCCGCTCCATCGGCTAAGGTGGCACTAAGAGAACTACTGCGATTGTGCCCTGGTTCATCCGGACGAGCACCTCAGTAGAGAAAGCCGAAAACTGACTGTCATGATAAAGCGCGAGACTGGTCAACCACTTGATGACTTAGCGGAATTTTCAGGATTCCTCCGCATTAACGAAGGGCCGTTTCCCGGCCAGGCATGTACGCGCCCCGTATTCGGACGAGCGCGGAGCCACCAAGGGCTATATAGTAGCCCCAATGTGAAACTCCTATGGCTAAGTGAAAGTGTTAAAGCAATATGGTCCAATTGCCTAGTTCGCTGCACTACCACCTCCTTAATGGACCAAGACATTGGATCAAGTGTGAACATGTGTCTTCTGCGAAGCCGACGACTGCAAACTTTCAGGTTATATACATATATACATAAACGGCCGCACAGGAGGCATCATAGTACTTTCAGGAAAAAGTATAAACACAACCATTATAATTCAATAAAATATTGTTTTTACAATGGGAATACATGTCACTAGAACATAATATTCTTCGAGCACTGAGCTTCTATTGAACGAGCGCCTTCAAGGACTTCTTCAAAGTAGTCCTCGGCAGCTACTCGGCCCACGGCCGAACCCTGGGCTGCAATAGCGGTGGCCTCCATGTCTGCCACGTATTTCTTCACACGGGCAAATGCCATCCGCGCACCCTCTATGCACGCCAACCTCTTCATAACATCGATATGCGGCACAGCACCAAGGAACCGTTGCACCAAACCAAAATAACTGTTCGGCCGCGGCCCTCCCGGCCACAGATGATCCACAACAGACCCCATGGCAAGCCCGGACAACCTATGGAGCTCGGCCCACTCGGTCATTCGCTCATTTAACAGTAGCGGACACGCGGGACCATTGAACTGCGACCAGAATAGCTTTTCCACTTCACGATCTTTTTGATCCTTGAAGTACTCGGTCGCATCAGCCGCACTGGCTGTCATATCCGCATATGCGTCCGCAGAACTCCATAGTTGATCAAGAGGGGCATACTTCGGATCTCCGAACTTCGTCCGCAGCAAGAAGGTCTTCCCAGCCGTGATATCTCCAGCTTGACGCAGCTCCTCCTTCGACGCTCTGATCTTAGAGCAGGCTTCCTTGGCTGCTACCATGGCCTTCTCCAGCTCCGCCGCCTTCGCTCGGTTTTCCTTTTCAAGAAGCTGGTAACGGTCGGCGGCATCTTTCAATTCAACGGCCATCTTGGCCAGTTTTTCCTTGCTTTGGCAATGGGCAGCCTTTTCTGCCATCAGCTCTTCGACCGCCTTTAGAGCGGCCGCATCACTATTCCTGGCTTGTTCCTTGGCTCGGGCGAGTTCTGCCGGAAGGGTCTCCACGGCCGCAACTCCATCTGCAGTCACAACATATTAAAGATACTGGCATTATGCTCCTCTTACTACGTATTGATCACCGGAGAAATCACATACCCTATGCCTAGTCAAGCTGCTTGTTGACGAGAACAATGTCAGCATCCGCTGCATCAAGTTGCCGCTTTAGCTTTGCAAACTCTCTAGTCCGGCTAGCCACCGGACCTTCCGCCACCTGCATATGAAGGCGGCCTGGTTATTACATGGGACTATGATCCTCTGTTTGCCACCGTTCTCGACGACAACCAGAGTCTCAGGGGCTACTATCTGCACAGGGCACACCTAGCGTGTGCGGTACTGCCAAAAATACACACTATTTCACGTACCTCAAAGCCTTTCAGCAGACTTATAAAAGCTTCATGCAACCCGCTTTCGGCGGATGAAATCCTCTCGATCACCGTACCCATAAGCGTACGATGCGCTTATGAGATAGCCGCTTGCTCTAGCAGAGCCTTCAGGGCGTCCGATCGCACACTAGGCGGTGCCTGACTCTTTCGGTTGCTCTCTTCAGGAGCCGGATACTGAGGACTTCGGGTGGCCGAAGGATTACCCTCGGGCCTTGCCGGATAAGGAGAAACCCTCCGCGATGACACTTAAGGGTCGCCCGCCTCATGAGGCGGGGTGGCATGGGGAGGTGTTTCGCTCTCCATTATCTCCGGAAGAAGATCCCTCGAAGACAAACTCTGTCGAGAAGGGCTACGATCCAAACTACAAGATAAATGGTTCGGTTATTGTCCTCAGAGGTAAGGCAGGATATTTTTTCCATTAAGTACCTTTTTACTTACAGCTCGGTGGAGGGCTGATCCCCTTGCGGGCACTGTGCGGCAAGGGTACCCCCCAGGGCAGGACCCTCTGGCGAAGATTTCTTCCCCCATTTGCAAACCGTTGTTTCCGGGTCTTCAGAGGCGGTCCCCTTCCTTCCTTGGGGAGGGGGAATTTCAGATTCTTCTGCCCGGCCATCCTCCTTCGCGGAGGCGCTAACTCCCCCGGTTTGGATGAACAATGAGCGAGGCTCGCTTTCAGCCTCTTTATTCCCCCCCCCCTTTATCTTCCCCTGAGGGCACTAGATAGGGCGGAAGCTCCAACATCCTGGCTAGTACAGGATCCGGTGAGACCTAAGGGAGGGGGGCCGGACACCTGATCATCTTCGCCTTTGTTACCCAGTCTGGTCAAAGAGCGACTTTTCAGGACGATGTTATGATAAATAAAAAGACAGTGTGTTCGGCTACGGGACTACTTACTTGGATATCTGGGCGATTGCAGCTCAGACTCGCGTCCTCGGTGGTGTCCGGACACATTATTTGTGGTGCAAAGAACAATTGATACATTTCTTCGAGCGTCATGCCGAGGAAGTGTTGAATAGCTCGCGGTCCCTCCGGGTTGAACTCCCACATGCGGAGGGGACGACGTTTACAGGGCAGGACTCGATGAACTAACATGACTTGCATTACCGTGGCCAGACTGACATCTCTCTCGAGGAGATCTCGGATGCGGCTCAAGTGTCGGCACATCCTTTACTGGCCCCCAGTCCAGCCCCTTGCTGATCCATGACGTCATTCGTGGTGGGGGCCCCGAGCAAAAGGCAGGGGCGGCCACCCACTTGGTACCCTGGGGAGCTGTGATGTAAGACCACTCCCGTTGCCATAAGCTGGACACCTCCTGGAAGGAACCCTCTGGCCATGGGACGTCAGAACTTTTGCTTATTACGGCACCTCCGCACTCTGCGTGTCGCCCCTCGATCATCTTCGGCTCCACATTGAAAGTCTTGAGCCACAGGCCGAAGTGAGGGGTAATGCGGAGGAAGGCCTCACATATGACGATAAACGACGAAATATGAAGGACCGTGTCCGGGGCTAGGTCATGGAAATCATGCCCATAATAGTACATGAGCCCCCTGACAAAGGGATCTAGAGCGAGGCCTAGCCCTCGGAGGAAGTGAGAGATGAATACAATGCTCCCGCGGGTTCGGGAGTGGGAATGACCTGCCCTCGAGCAGGCAGCCGGTGCGAGATCTCGCCGGTCAGAAACCTGGCCTCTCTTAGCTTCTTGACGTCCTCCTCTGTGACAGAGGAAGGCATCCACCGACCTTGAAGGTTGGATCCGGACATGGCTGGAGGTCCGAAGCGCCTGACCTAAGCCTCGGGTGTTGGAACTCGAGGCGGGGGGGGGGGAGGATTCGATTGAGTTCGAGAAAAAAGGATAGGCCTTGGTCTCTTTATAAAGAGAGTGAATACCAAGCGTCCTCCTCGTGACCGTTTGGGACTTGCCTACAATCGAGGAGTCATACCAATGGGCACAATTGGGTTACCCACATCCGTATTGATGAGAATCCCGTGATAAGGGGACACGATCTCTGCTTTGACAAGACATGCCAAGGAAACCGCCTCGCAATATGCGCTGAGGCTGGTTGAGAAAAACGGTTCGAATAATAACCGGGCCGTGGTGTGATGTCATGCTACCAAGTGTGTCAGCAGATTAGATTTGTGAAAGTATTATTCTATCTACGGTGGTATGTGGAACTTGTTTTGCAGAGCCGGACACTATCCTTGTGTTCAAAATCTTCTATGGAGTATTCGAAGGAGGAACCCGCCTTGCAATGCCGAAGACAAACTGCACGTCGGACTCATCGTCATTGAAGCCTGGTTCAGGGGCTACTAAGGGAGTCCTGGATTAGGGAGTATCCGGACAGCCGGACTATATCCTTTGGCCGGACTGCTCGACTAAGAAGATACAAGATTGAAGACTTCGTCCTGTGTCCGGATGGGACTCTCCTTGGCGTGGAAGGCAAGCTTGGCGATACGGATATGTAGATATCCTCCCTTGTAACCGACTCTGCCCCCTCCGGTGTCTATATAAACCAGAGGGTTTAGTCCGTAGGACAACAACAATCATACCATAGGCTAGCTTCTAGGGTTTAGCCTCTACGATCTCATGGTAGATCAACTCTTGTAATACTCATATCATCAAGATCAATCAAGCAGGAAGTAGGGTATTACCTCCATCGAGAGGGCCCGAACCTGGGTAAACATCGTGTCCACCGCCTCCTGTTACCATCCACCTTAGACGCACAGTTCGGGACCCCCTACCCGAGATCCGCTAGTTTTGACACCGACAACGTGCGCGCCTCTACTACGACACATGCCCTTCCTTACATGGCCACGGTTCATCGCTACAGCTTGTAGACAGACTGATCGACTAGTATGTACGCTTTGACCAGGTGGGTCCAGAATGTTAGGCACTTCCTTGCATGCGAAGATGTAGCTGGTGGGTCCCAGCAGTCAGGGGGCGAATCATTTTTTTGCCCATAATATGGACGCACTTCCTTGCATGCGAAGATTTAGTTGGCGGGTCCCAGCTGTCAGGGGGAAACATTTTTTTCACGAAATATGGTGGCCTGTCCGGTGGGTCCCTGCTGTCAGGTGGAGGAATCATTATTTTCTGTGTAATAAGGAGGCACTTCCTTCTTTGCGTCTGGTGGACCCAATTTGTCACTGTCCACGCGTCTGACTCTTTTCGATGGAAGTCATTCGTTGACCACATTGACCACGCCACACCGAGAGCACCAAGGCGGTGGACGACGGCGAGGCCTAGGAAGGGGACAACACGGAGCCGGGGAAGATGCGGCAGTGGATGCCCACACGGAGAGGAGTACGACGGTTCACTGGTTCGGCTATGGTGTGAGGCTGCCATCGCCGCAGATTAACAGGGGGTGTGGGTGAGTAGAGGGATGGCCTCGCCAGCGGTGGGAGTAGTGGGGGCGGTAAGGCCTCCGCGGCAGCACAGCCGACCATGGGAGGCAAGAGCAGGCGACACGACCGGCGCTGCTTTGGGTGGCTGGAGCAAGAAGACTAGAGGTTGAAGAAGCACAATGGCCGTTGGATGGACATCGTACGGTCACTACAGCTAGAATCGTTTATATTGACTATGTTGACAAAGCCCTTGGTATGCGTCAACATAGTAGGCCCGCAGGTCAGCCTCCAAAACTGTGCGCCCCAGATGTCAGGTGGAGGAATCATTTTTTGGGCGGCTGAAGCTAGCATATCCAAGATTGAAGAAGAAGCACGACATCCATTGGATGGACATACAACGGCCACTGCTGCTAGAACCGTGTGTTGACTATAAGTTGACAAAGCCTTGCACACGCGTCAACTTACTTTTCTTAGGGGACGCGTCAACTTAGTAGGCCCACAAGTGTGTGGCAGAGAACTTATAGCCCATTTGCGATATGTAAGAATGTACAACCCATTTTTGAATTCTAATGGAATTTAATACAACCCATTCACAGTTTGTTAAAAGTACAACCCATTTTCTAGCTAGGACAATGATTAATAATTTCAACCAACCGTTCAAAACAGAATTCAATAAAATTTCCCACATTTTGATGGGATCCGAAATATTTTTACCCCGAAATTTCTAGTTGGATTAAATAAAATTTCAATATAAATTTATATTACGTAAAATTCTAACGAAACATTGTACATGCAATAATTAATGAAATTTAAATTTTCAAAATACAAAAATAATATTTTATAAACTAATTACATGTTTGGTGCATTTTTTTGTTACTGCCCAGTTTTTATAATTACATCCCATTTATTATTTCTTAAATACCATTTTCTTGTTAAGCCTAATGCATCCCTCCTAGGAAAGATTTGCAGCCCAACGGGGCGGAGAATAACAAGTTGACCTTGCCTGGGTATTCCTCAAAAAAAGTATAGCTAGGCTAGCCATTTTCAGCTTGAAAAAAAAATTAATATTTGGGCTCGATATCTTGCCTGGGCTAGACGGGCCACAGCCTGCCCAGTTAATACCCTGCTCTCCTCTGAACAACAACGAAAATATCGCTGAAGAAAAACTCTGCAGTGCTCACACCTCAAAAACACAAATACTGCTCGAGCTGCTTGGTCCCGGTACCGGCCGCCCTTGTGCAATTCTCTCGTTTATTGACTACATAGGTTGACAATGGTGTGGGACCGTGATGTCAGGAAACCAGGAGGAAGCAAAAAAAATTATAGTTGTATATAATAAGGAGGCACTTGCGTACGTGCAGCTATGGCCCTGGTGGGTCCCCACTGTCCCCCTCTCCAAGTAAAGTCATCTCCTCATTCCTCATGTCCGTTGACCATGTTGACAAAGCGAGATGGCGGCGCCATGGAGAGTGCACCAACTCGAAGGACGACAGAGAGGGCCTCGCGGGCCCTACGGATGGTCTGATACAACGAGTGCTGCTCATTCGGGAAGCCAAGATCATAGGGCCAAATGACCGTGACGACATTGTCGTTCGCTTGTTCACCGGTGCTCCTTGAGGAGACGGAGGTTGCAGCATAGGTCCTCCTGCGCTGGTAGCTCTTCCGCCATTAGGGGGTCGAAGTGCAGCCGCAGCTGCTCTATGGTGAACACAACATGAACCGGCTTGGACAGTGGCGCCGACTCCTGGTCGGAAGCTACGTCCATCGTCTGATTGTCGTTGCTCAGCTCGGCGAGCTCACTGGTGAGCCAGCATGTGTGGCTGCTGGACCGACCCGCTGCCAAGCACGAGTCTGACTGCCCTGGCCCACCCAGACCACCTCCCTCGCCGCTTCCACCACCAAAGCGGTCAAGACGCTCGCCCGCTTCCCAGTGTAGGCGATTGCTCCGCCTTCAAACGACACAAGTGCCATCCGTCCGTCCGTCTGCCGCCCACATTAATGATATGCGGTTGCCGAGGCGGCTACTCCGGCGCCACACGTCCGTCCCTCCGCTGCCTACCATTACTATATAAACTGTTGCGCCGGCCATAGCCGCAGCCATCCGTGTTCGTTCCCTTTCTCCTGTCCACGCCACTTCTGCCCACCGTTGCTTCCTCGCGCTACAGCGCTCTTCGAGATGGGCGGACGATGGACCACAAGGTGATGGAAGCCATTGATGCCGACTGGCTGGCCGGCAAGCAGCCGGAGGATGACGACGTCCCAAGGGAGAAAATGGTAGTCGACGATCCGGCCAACCCCCTCCTCTGAGCCATCCTCGCTGGTGCATTGCACCATGAACATCAGCGAGGCCCGTGCCCAATACATGGACACGGTGAGGCAGAAGCGTCAGGAGCAGTTCCGGGAGCCACAGGCCGACGCCGCCTACAACCACCATCTCCTCCAGGAGCACCTGCAGGCGGAGGAGCAGATCGCCGCGAAGCGGGTGGAGCAGGAGGCGCTGCTCGACTCGTATCGCTCCGCCCGCGAGGGCCACCTCGAGCGCTGGCGGTACCGCATGCAGGTTGCGGAGGCTGCAGCCACCTACAAAGAGGGCGATGAAACGAGCGAGGCGCTGTTCGACGAGACCGAGGACGAGGCAGAGGACAATGCCGACTCTGACGAGTCCCCGCTCCGCTGGTGTCGACAAGGCCCTGCTCCGCCGAGGCCTCGCGGCGCCAACAACTCCGCCGAGGCCCCGCCCAGCCGGCACCGAGGTGGAGGACCTCGCCGGCTCCGGCGAGGCCCTACTTTGCCGAGGCCCCGCCCCGCCAACTATGAGGCAGATGACATCGCCGGCTCAGCCGAGGCCCCACCCTGCCGGCACCGAGGGGGAGGATTTCCCCACTCCGTCGAGGCGCCGCCCCGCCGACAATGAGGCAGAGGACATCACCAGCTCTATCGAGGCCCTGCCCCACTGCCAACGAGGCCACGCCACACAGAAAACGAGGAAGAGTAGAACATGGTAGGTTGCCGCCGCTCGGTTCCAAGGAAGTCCACCGCTGCTACCCTCTGGTTGAAGCCAAGCTAGGCGGTTTGACCATTGACGACCGATTAGCTTCTTGGCGCGATGTGGAGCCGGAGAGCTATGTTGGAGAAGAACGATGCTTTAGTTAGTTAACTGCTGGTGCAGTTGGGTCACTGACACGTGGGCCCAACAGGCATCTGGGCCACATGTCGATTCACGAATCGCACTGCGATTAAGTCATCAAGCTCACCGATGGAGGAGAAGCTTCTGTTCATCTCAACTGGACACATGTAGGTAGCTTCGGTTAATTAATTATACCTCCAGCGCACCCCTTTTTAGTTGAAGATTGTATGAAATGTAATGAAATCCGGCATGTTTATATGAAATCCTACTATGTATGATTGAATTTAGTTCGATTAGTTTGAATTCTTGTATCACTGGCATTGGATGAACATGCAAAACAATACTTACTAGCATTATTCCCAGGGTGATCACCTCGTTTGTAACAGTTTCACATGTACTCCATCCGGTCCTTTTTAGTCTGCATACAAGTTTTGTCTGCAGTAAAAATATCTCTACTTTGACCAATCTTATAAAAAAAGTATGAAAATTCACAATGTAAAATCAACTGACTTGAAAGAAATCTAATATGCATAGTAAAAAGGAACAAAGGGAGTACAAATAGATTGAGCAGCTTTTTAGCGTTCATGTACGTTGCAATCAAACACACAGGCCTCGCAGTTCATAGAGAACATTCAAAACAATCGATGATTATGCATCTCAGCGATTCACATGTCAGAGCCAATATTTACTTCACAGCTAAAGAAGAAAGAAAAATTTATTGATGCTGCTGACAGCAAAGGGCATCCCATTCGGAAATATCAAACGCATGTCTTCTTGCTAACATCAATGAGAAAAATTTGACAAGGTTGTCCCGTTCCAAAATGTCAAATGCGTGTTGTTTTGTGTACATCAATGAGCAAACTTTGACAAGGTTTTCCCATTCCAAAATATCAAATGCCTACGATTGTGGAATGGGCAGGGTTTGCCATCAGTTCGGACATTGACATGGCACCTCGTGCTAAACAAACCAGCTGCTCTTTTTGTGCAGTTCCACCAAAATCAACCAAATTCGCGCGTAGCTTGTATGATTTCGCCTTTATATGTTGCAATGCCTTGAGCATATTGGCACCTCCTTTCTTGTCAGGAGGCTTATTGTGTAGAGCATACAGATCAAGCACTTCTTCGGAACCAACTGTTGTTATCTACTATGGTTGACATGCTTACTATATACTCCTGATTAGTTTAATATTTCCAACATCTTCTTGTGCAGTTCCACTAAAATATATGGTATCTTCAAAGAAGATCCTTGTTTGCACAAGTAGAGATAATTACATATTACATTAAGATTGGCATCAAATCAGTGGCAAAACAATTGCTCGTTCCAGCCATAGCAATAAATTAAGATGCAAAACTATATCATTACTTGTGTCATCATAGTTCCAGTGCTTCATTACAGCACCGGGAGTTGATTTTTTTTCTTCCACTTGTTCTTCCCCTTCATAACTTGATTCAATAACAGACAAGCTTCGCCTTCAATGTAATATTTGGCATGTCAATTAGGGAGCACAAGTATAGCACTAAACAACGACATTAATTTTCTGATGAAAGTGGCAAAATACAGGCCAACAGTTGTGAAATATTCTTATCTTAGCTCAATGGGATATTACGGTGCACATACAGATTGGAAGTCTTGTCTCCATTTGTGCAGTTCACTAAAATCAAGCAACACAACCATACAAGTAGCACAACATATGAAGCCACACTGCACAATCATGTGAAAGAAGGCTAGTACTGACCTCTCATGACGCAGAATTCAAACAACTCACAAGAAGAAGATCTGAACCAAATTTGCCAACACGGATAGGAAGTAAGATCTCCTCTTGTGCAGTTCCACTAAGATCAAGCAATCAAGCAATGTTGTCGGTGTGACATTTTGGTTGAACTGAATAAAACACTCTTAAAACAAAAGTGTTTTGTGCAGTGCAACAAAAGGTCACAATAGCAACAAGGTGAAGTAGATAACCCTGTTTACACAGAGGTGCAAAGGAAACAACTAGTGGTCAATAACGGTGGATGACACAGAAGCCAACAAAAAGAAGCATCTAACTTATCTAAATGGGAAAGAAAGCAAGACAGTAGCATTTCTCAAATGGTGGCATTGATTCATATGAACACAGAGATTATATTAACAATAAAATTCGTTAAACATGTAATTTGCTTTTAACTATGGCATTGCATCAATTTTCCAGCGGCATTATTAGATGGTGTTTGTTTACATGGACTTTTTGGTGTAGGGACTAAAAAAGGTTCGTTTCAGTCTCATCTAAACCAGACAGGAGGGACTTTTAGGGACTAAAAGTGGGAATTTGGGACTAAAGAAAGAATACCCCGAGGGAGAGTCTTTTTGGGACTTTTTCCAATAGTTGCCCCTGCCCCGCATCGCACCTTATCTCTATTAGTTCATTACTAGGGGTAACATGGACTTTTAGCATGTCATTTAATAACCTCTAGTCCATGTTTAGTCACTGGAACCAAGCAGGTAGGGACTAGGGACTTTTTAGTTGGGACTAAAAAAAGTCCTAGGACTTTTTAACCAAATGGGCCCTTAGATTAACAACAGCTAAAGAGTTTGCCTTAGAGTAACAACAGCTAAAGAGTTGCACGGGACAGTGGACGCACCAGCACCATGTGCATCTACCGATGTAGGAAGGGGTGATGCACAGTCTGTTGCAACAAATAACAAACAACCAAGGAGCATATTTGTGTTGGTCCCAGTTTTGTTATATTTGGACACCTTTCCCTATGTGAGCGCAGCAAATCTAGTCCTGCTCAAACTCTACAACCTTGTCCCCCAAAACAAAAAAAAGATCAGTTCGTTACATATGTGCATACTGCATTTATCATTGTTTTCCCTTTTCGACCAACATAGGTGCTGGATAGCCAGTCTGTACTAGTACTTTCCCCCTTCCTTTCCTCTTTGAACCACGTCCTAGATTCATGCTATACAACTTTCCCCACTACTTTCCCCCCTTTCTTTCCTCTTTGAACCACGTCCTAGATTCATGCTATACAACTTTCCCCACTACTTTCCCCCCTTCCTTTCCTTTTTGAACCACGTCCTAGATCCATGCTATACAACTTTCCCCGCCGCTTTACCCCATTCCTTTCCTCTTTGAACCACGTCCTAGATTCATGCTATACAACTTTCCCCACTACTTTCCTGTTTGATCCAACACCTAGATTCGAGTGCAGAAGCAGAAAAATCCCACATGAAGTTAGAGCAATGCATGTGAAATAAGTAAATTATACCTTAAGGTTCTTGGGGTCTGGTTCGGTGGGCGACCGGAGGCTGTTCTGCCCACACTATGTATGGTGACAAGGAAGAAAGGGTCGGAGGCCCTCCAACGCCACCGCTGGGTGAAAGAGAACAGTTGCGCCAGTAGTGGATTCCCTCCCTCGCTGACGGTGACAACGTTAAGCCTCCTTCCCTTCCCGGTGGACGGATCCTGCCGGCTCTTTGACCAGCAGTGAGGAGAGAGAGAGGCCAATGAAGTCTTGTTTAGATCTGGAGAGGGTGAGAGAGTGTGAAGAGAGCAACTACAAGCGCTGAGACTCCAGCATGTATATATATATAGTGGAGAGAGAGTGAAGAGTGCAAACCCTAGAAAACAAGCGTCGAGGCTGCAACGTATACATGATGAGGTGATTATACGGTCACTACGAGATCGTATAGCTCCGTATCCATTCATTTTGACCAGTCAAAGAATCCTCCTGGCACCGCCCTAGATCACTTTCTCTCTCTGTCATGTGGGGCCTACCTCTCATTGGGTGGAAGAAAGAAGTCGAACAAAAACAAAATAATGCTCAAGTGCGGTTATCGAACCCGAGACCTCAAGTTGGATGAGCGAACAGGCTAACCAGCTACACCACCCTCACGTTATGTTTAACGAGAGGAAAATAACCTTTTATACATTCCTGCATTCGTGTGAAAAGCATGCCGTGTTTTTTTTTGCATGGGAGTCATTGGGATTTAAATCATAATCGTGTCATGTGGCTTTGGTGGTAAGGTCTTTTGGGATTTAAAGCAGTGTTGGTAGTACATAAATAATGCAGCCTTAGTCACCTTACGTCTCTCCACATAGTACGTTGGGTCCCACCAGTCAGAGGGTGAAACAAACAAATTAATAAGAAAAATTAAAAGCGCCAGCGGTGTATCTTACCTCACACATCTCGCTATTGCTCGTGAACACTGTCCAATTGATCCCTCTGTTCACTCACGTACTATTTTAAGTGAATCCTTATTATAACATGTACACAATTTTGGGCACTTGTATTCGATCTAAGTCAGTGTGCCACCATATCCCGTACTACTCCCTCAGTCTAGGTGTAACAAGTCACGTTAGAAGGTGCAGCGGGACCAAGGTGCAAGCAGATTGGAGGAGAAAGAGAAACTTGACCGGTCCTTCCTCCAATCAAAGCCCCAATTTCTGTCTCTAAACGCAACAATTAATCACAATAACTAAGAGATGCCATTTTAGCTACCATGCAGGGCCACGTATTAACTCGCATGCAAGCCGACTTTGATTTCTTGACTGATCAACACGTAGTTGTGCTCCATGCATTGGGTTTCCGGGGGAGATAACAAGGCAGAGTAAGGAGCGTTTGGTTACATTGCTTAGGCTGGTCATAGTGGTGAGTAACTTGGACTAGTAACATGCATATGTTACTAGTCTATGTTACTACCTTTATAGTGGGTAGTAACATATGGATGGTAAAATGCAAGTCTTCATTAATTGAGATATAGACTCATTTTACCTCGGGGTGTGTTATGTTACAGTAACATATTATGTTACCACAAGCATCTCTTTCCTCATCAACTCCATGCCACATAAGTAATTTTTTCTTCGGATGTGCTATGTACTACCTAAGTTACTCCCACTATGGCTATCCCTAGTAAGGGCATCCACAATGTGATGTTTTTGCGCCTCTAAGGCCACCTCTAAGGATTTATAGTCTGCCTCTACACACTGCATGATTTAGTTTGTACGCCTATTTGCTTAGCGTCGCTTCCAACACTAGAGGAAACCTCCAAGTGAATAAACAAATGGAAGAAAAGAAGAGAGGAGGAAAGGGACCTGCATGCACGCGGATGCGAAGTTGTAACTTGGATTTTTTATTTTTTGTAGGCTTATGGTGGGATCCACCTTGGAGGCATGTTAAAATCTTTATACGCTGTGGAACTTCCATTCATGCTTAGATGCACTAACGTGGGGCCCAGCTTAGAGGCTACACTGCCTCCATACATTGGAGATGCTCTAAGGAAATTGCTCGCCTAGCCCAGCTAGCCAGCTTTTGCTTTGCCAACCTTCCCTGGTCAAACGGTTTAGTTCTTTTTCTTACCAGCCTTGCCCTGTGAAAATCGTTGTCATGAGTGGGTCACCGATTTTTCTGTGCGCGAAGTTTGCCATCGGAAGTGAGCCGATCTAGCTCTCCAGAGCTAGCAAGGTTTTTCTAGCCCGCCCAAGCTAGCTGGCCCACAAAAGCTAACATATTTTAACAGTTCCAAACGCCTAACCTTGCCCGGCTAGGCTATAAACTGTTCTTGCTAAGGATACAAATGCTCCCTAAGTAATAACGCTCGCTAGCAACAAGGCCAGGAGGGGATTGAGATGCGAAATTAATGGTCGACGCCTAAACATTTTGTGAATATCTGATTTTCGTAAGATGACTTAACACCTAGATGGAGGGGGTACTACTCCTTAGTCCAGGTTTGATGGAATATTCGTCACCTCTTCTCTTCTTGTATGTACTCCCTCCGGTCGTTCTTTGTCTGCGTATTAGGTGCAGCCCGGATACCAAGGAGGGGATGGATTGCTTAAAATTAGACGAGTTTGCCCCTGTTTATCACAGACAAAGGCTGGGTTAGTCAATGCGCGCATTGAAATGATTGACTGGCTTGTTGCATGCCTAAATTCTTGCGTACATACTTTTCTCCCTCTCCATCTCTCTGCATGCGCGTTGGAGAGATAGATAGGTTGTTACCTTGCCTTGGGAAGATGAGGAAGGCATTGGAGGGAGAGATTGGAGTAATTGTGGGTGCATGCATGTAGGGGCACTACTGGAAAGACCGACCAAAATATGCCAATGCGCAGAGCATTGCGGCAAAAACCGATTTTTCTTATACGCAAACAAAAGAGGACCAGAGGGAGTACTCCATTTGTATCTCACTTCTTGTGGTTCGCACTCGCACGATATTCCTATTCTATGAACATGTGTGTGCGTGTGCATGTGTGTGTTTAACAACATGTGTGTGTTAGAGAGCGCGACACATCGACCTACTCCTATATAGAGATGGTGTGTGTAGTGTATGATTTAGCCGCGAGAGTTGGTGCATCCTCTCGTTTCCAGCGCCTTGGTCAGACAAAGTGACAGCTGCGACACCGCCTCCTCGACCAGCCTGGCCCACCCAAAGCCCCTCCATCGCCCGCGCGTGCTTCCCGCCCGAAACGGTTAGTGTTGCTCCAAAGAATCGGTGCCGCATTCATGCCCGGGCAGAGCAGACGCGACCTCTCACTGGCGCCTGCGTTGAAGGGTGAAGAGGATTCAAGAGTGATAGTTGCTTCATCTGTCCAACTTACTACTGGGTCTATGTGATTTGACGGCTCATTGGTCATTATTACTGAGGTGGTACGATTGCTGGATGTCCCACGCTTTCGGCGAAAGGAGGTACTACTAGATTACAATTTTCTCCATTCTTACAGCGGAGGAGTGCGAAAGCAGTGAAAACACGCAGGCTCAGTGATTACATGGCCCACCTCACACTATCACCATATTTTCTGGACACCATGCGACACCTAACTCTTTACATAGTACTAGTATAGTACGTACTGTAATTTCTCAGCGAGATAAATTTGTACAATGCTATGAAGCTTCCAGCTTTTGTTTTCATGTAGTTTGCATCCAAGGTTGCCCGTTGCAACACTTCATCAAATACAAAGGAGACTAAGATACATGCTATTGCATCTCAATGATTGACAAATCATAGCCAATATGTACTTCCTCTGTTCCAAAATAAGTGTCTCAACTTTATGCAAACTTTAGTGCAAAGTTGTACTACCACTAAAGTTGACACTTATTTTGGAACAGAGACATCTAAAGAAAAAAATGATCCATGCAGTCCCTAGCTCTTGAACCGTAAACCCTAACCATGCTTTAATTTGTTGGCAACGTTGGAGCTTCCCAAGAAATGAAGTTTGCAACCCTTTGATCATCGGATCATTTTGTGCAGTTTCACCAAAATCGAGATGAGAATCCCTGTGGCAAATAAATTGAAGAAGCGTGATTAGAATAAGATTACTGGGACTAGTTTATGAGACATAAACTCATCACAAATATAGTACGTAGAAGCCAGTAGAGGTATGTGCGGGGCAAATAAGTAGAGAAATATCCACATGGAGTGATGTGGGCAGCTGGAGCAGTGGTGCAAGCCAGCTGTAAATGAAGTTGTACCTAAGGGATTTCGGGACGTAGCTCAACCTAGAGGAGGGCGGCGGGAGGCGGCAACTGCCCACGTCGCGGTAGTGAGCAAGGGACGAAGGCAACCTCACCGGCTTTGTGAGAGAGAACGGCGGGGACCCCTGATCGGGACATGCCGACAGTGGGTTTTCACCGTTGGCGACGGCGACCGCATCTACACTAATCATCCACCCCTTCCCCCGGCGGACGTGATCCGCCGGGATGTTAGAGATGTGACCACAGTCGTTTTGTGCGAGAGAGTGTGAAGAGAGCAACCCTAGCAAGCAACCGTGTAGGCTCATCCTGGCTATGTATATAGTGGAGCGGTTTCCTTTTCTCTCCATATGAACCTATTTATATTGGCGACGTGCTAATCAAGAAAAAACTTTATTTATAAATGACGCAGCACCGTTCATGCGTGGTTCCTGACCCTCCATTATTTATAAGTGAGTAACTACTATACTAGACGCGTCAAATTATCACGTGGGCTACATCATCTTACAGAAATGAGCTCCACCGTGTCACGTGTGTGGTTGGGGAAGATGCAAAAGACGCAAAGAGTGCTACTAGTACTCTACGTGCGTGGGTGCGTGCACCTCTCCTCTTCGAGCATGGTTATTAAAAGTATAGCCCACTACTGTACTACCACGCAGTTATTATATATGGGCAAAGAGTATAGGCAGTAATAATGACTAATAAGCCATGAAATCACGAGGCCCACCTTTCTCTATGTTTGACCGAGGAAGCAGCCATCATTTCACTCCTCGTTGAATATCCATCCACTGCTACCTCCGCGAATAAATAAAAATCCGCTTCTACCTCTGTAGCATGGTTAATAATATACCATGTCCATCACGACGTAGAAATATCATTCACTGATATAATAGGGCTGGATGTAAGGCTGGTGATTTTTTTAACTTTGTCTCTTTCTCTTTTTGTCTCATTTACTCATTTTACATAGGAGCACGTGTAGAGGATGGCTATTCCTTTCGATGGGACTTCTTCATGGGGTTTAAGACTAAGCAGCTCTGAATTATGTCCGCTGCCCACCACTCTGAATCGTGCCATCTATGATAGGGAGTAGTCCCATTGCAACAATGAGGTCCACTAGGTCTAGCACGTCCTGTAAGAAGGGGTTGTCACGCAAAACATACATCTTGTTGCCTTCTTCCTCATACAGTACATACCACTGGTACGTACTACTAGTACTACTACTACTCGTTCTCCTATAAACCTTGCGCTTGGCATCTCCAAAATATTAACCTTGCGATTGGCTCTTCGCCTCTTCGGGAAGTCGAGCAATAATGGTACTGCAGTATATATTGTTCTGGCTATATGAGACCGAATGAATTGTTGCACGTCCATCATGTGGGCGAGGGTCGAGGGGCGAGGGAGAGTGCATACTATTACGCCCATTTCGGTATGGACTACATACGGAGCAAAATGAGTGAATCTACACTCTAAAATACGTCTATATACATCAGTGTTTGGAGTATGTACTAGTACTTCATACTAAAATCTACTAAAGAACATATATTCCAAACAATATGATAATCTCTCTAACCAAGGTAGGGACGAGGAGTAAACAGAGGGAGTAGTAAAATTTTCTCCTCGTCCTGCGAGCCACCGCGCGCGTGGGCGAGGGAGCGGGCGTGAGGCGTAGTAAGCAAGCTTCACCTCGTGTTGTGAGCCACTGCGCCCGTGGGCGGGGGGGACGGCTTACTAAGCAAGCTTCTCCTCGTTCTGCGAGTTGACGGGACACATCAAAAGCAATACGTACAGAGCATCTCGAGTGTATAGAGCCTTGCCTCTAAGGGAGGCCCCACATGGTTTGCCTCTTTTTTAACATAACGCGTTAATTTGCAATTTCTTTGTTCACCCGTGGTAGACGATCCTCCATCAAGTGGACAACCAGTACACGTGTCAAATTACCACGTGGGCTACCTTTTCGTACAGAAATGAGCTCCACTGTGTACCCATGCGGTGTGGTTGGGAAAGAGACGGGAGTACGTGCGCCATGAGTGCACCTCTTCTCTTTGTGCATGTCCCCCACCTATGTGCGTGTGTCTATACAAACCTAGACAGATGGAGTGTGCGTTCGTGAGTGTTTTTTGTTTGGGGGGGGGGGTGGGATTTCGTGAATGTATTTGTAGGAATATGTGTCGATGACATCTCAAATAACAATTTGGCACATGCAACGTGTGTGAAATAGAGGCCTATCTATATCATATATAGAGGGGGAGATCCACAAGAAGAGAGGGACGGGTCATAGATATCGATAGAGTCGAAGAGAGGATCAAGTGGGTGGTGCGAGATCGATGAAGAGAGCCATCGAAATTGTGTGTGTGCAAGTCAAGGATATAGGGCGACTGACCTACCCGGAACGCCAGAGGGCACAGGGCAAGTTTGTGTGTGGCAGGGAGACATGACTAGAGCGCTTGATGTATCGATGTGTGTGGGGGGGGGGGGGTGGGGGAGGCAGAGGCCTAACTAGAGAGGTAGAACGACTCGTATATGTGTTGAGAGGGAGATACCTAGCTATGTCTTGAGGGAGATCGGTCGACATCCATACATAACTGAAGGACGGGAAATAGGTTGGGACAGAGAGAGAGAGAGAGAGAGAGAGAGAGAGGAGAGAGAGAGGATAGTGAGAGAGAGAGGGAGGGAGGGAGAGGGGTAGAGTGATGGGTGGGTGATGGAGTTGCTTCTCGAAGATGGTGGGAGAGGCCTACTAGAGAAACTGAGGGTACAACTGCAATATTATCAATAAGAGTGGGGATGTGTTTCTATGTGTGCCTGTGTGTGATAGATGTGTCAGGACGCAGGCATGGATGATGAAGGGGAACCATGTGTTTGGTAAGAAAACCTAACTAGATCGGTAGATCAATTATTGTTTGTTGGAGGAAGCACTACTGCAGGAGACTGCTAACGCGACACTAGATCAGACACCCTTTGCTGAAACTGTGTGCGACACAATAATCGCAAACAGTGGTGTAAAATACGTCAAAAAAGGTGCAAAACGTTTGCGATGATGTATGCATCAAACACGGTTCAGGTTTTAGTTGCGTGTGCGATGAAGGGCATACGGTTAATCCATTCAAACTGTCTGCGATAAGGCAGAACAACAGAAATGGGCAGCCATAACAATGTGTGTGCGATGCAGGACACACGGTTAATCCATTCGAACTGTTTGCGATGAGGTAGAACAATAGAAACGGGCAGCCATATCAATGTGTGTGCGATATACGGCATACGGTTAACTCGGACGACTGTTTTCGATTAGGGAACACAACAAAAACGGTTCAACTTAACAAGATGTGTGTGATATGCAACATACAGTTCACATGGATGCACTGTTTGCGATGAGCCAAAAGAACACAAACGAGTCGTGTAAACAAGACGTGTGTGATACGTGGCGAACAACCAACTTGGATGAACTGTTTGCGATGAGAAATTACAACACAGACGGTCAATACAGTTACTTCATGTGAGATTCTGTGTGTACAGAAAACTTTGAAAAATGCAAACTAGTTGGTTGCGGTGGCTAGGAGTATCGCACACGATACGTCTGCAAGTACTCGTGTGCGATGATTAGTATGTTACACATACGTTTCCTTATGTGAACATGTGTGTGAATTTGCAATATGGACAGTTAATATGCAAATGCCTTCTGGACATCGGGCACACACTTAAACTCAATGAACTGTGTACGGTACTAATACTTTCCATGAAAATTTATGAACTTGGGTAACAGCATTTGAGTAACATATATATAGTGGTTACACTATTCGACAAAAGGAGGATCTTCGTAACACGGTTTTGACAACCATATGGTCCATATCTACATACTTAACATAGTAACAACTATCACATTTTAAGAGGCTAAGGGCCAACAACCATATGGTCCATATCTACATACTTAACATATATAGTAACAGCTAGCACATTTTAAGAGGCCGAGGGCCAACAACCACAAGTATCCATTGGAAGCGGCTTGATCACGGTGACTCGGCATCTCGTTAATGAAAAGGAAGAGCCCTCTTGTGCCTTGGTAGAGCAGGAGTAGAACAGTATCTCCAATTTTTCAATATGGATGCATTGCCACGAGAAGCGAGAACTTGTTAATTTGAATGGTTCCACTTTTGCAGGAAATGCAGTACCTTGCAATCACTTTGGCGTTATTAGCAGGCACAAGTGTAATTCGACCACGCCAGGAAATCGATCCAGGAACGGCTACAGGGGGCAATTTCTGTTGACATGTAGAATAAAAAACAATTGTAACATATCGTTGAAGATATATATATATATATATATATATATATATATATAGTTTATGAGCACCAACATTAAAATAAGACTTTTTACTAGGGCTTTGTGCACGCAATTGGTCTTGTTCAATGTGTGCACCTAATTAATCCCATCCAAAATCCAGCATTCATACGCTGTGCTATCTCTATCAGACTATCAACAAAGTTTATGACATGCTTCAAGTCCTTCCAGTGAAATTTGGTACACTTAGTAACATATAGATCGTTCACTATGCATCCAACATATCCTACTTAAAAGGTGGAAAGGTATTATTTATTCAGAACATGGCAGAAGAATATATAGTGCGCAAAAATTGGTAAACAGAATTTGTTACTGCCTAGGAACGGAGTCAGAATATGATAACACAATTGGTTGCTTAAATAGTGATCAATTGGTTGCTTAAATAGTAATATGACAGCATGGAGAAAGCTGAAAGGACACTAACCTCGATCAGACTTTGATCACCGATGATGTTGGGGAAGTAAACATCCATGTTAATTAGACCAGCTGTGGTGCACGCACTAGAATTTTATTGCCAGCTTTCAGTTCATAACACTTAGACATTTTTCTCCAAAGGTCCGCATTAAAATAGGAGTGACCATCTTTATCAAGTTTTACGCTAACCGTCATTGTAAATCCATGTTGCATTGTCAATATGACATCCTGGGAGTCATCAGCAAAGTAAAGCCCAAGATTTCCTTCTACTCCTGTTCTTGCAAAGCAAGGGATGTACTGCTTGAAATGAAAATTAAGATCAAAAAATAGATATATTGAGATAACCGAGCAAGATGCAAATATGGGAGTAACTGATAGAACATATTCATATATAGATGCAAACAAAGTACAAAAATATAGAATTAAAAATAGCTAATGTAACAAAGATTTGATGCAAATATATAGATAATGTAGCAACACACAGTATATGTTCACAAATTTAGGCCATGCCGACCATGGTAGGTAGATACTGAACATACCGAGCGCTCCCTGAAGTCATCCGAAATGGTGAGATAGAACTTCGTTTCCGACCGGCCACGACCACAGTTGCCCGATTTGTGCTTGCACTATGCACACATGAATGAACACCCACGAATCAGCTAGAACAAAAATGATTCCAAGGAGATTTCCGCTGGTTGATTAATAGCAACGGATGGAGTGCGATAAGAGATGAGTGAATATTCTGCTAATTAAGTTGATTACCTTCTCCATGAGAAAAATCCCCGGCCCAATCCCGCAGAAAACTCCAGTTGACCAGAGTCTAGAATGTCGGTGTAGATAGGCGGCGGAAAGCGGTGGAGGCGAAATCCGGTGCTGTTTGGAGCGCGACCTACGGCTGCCGCCAACAGTCGTCAAGCTTAGGGTGCAGAGTTGCGGAGTGGTCCGCGGCGAGTGAGTGGTGACAAAGTGGGCGAGGGTTTTCTTTTCCTTTTGCATGTGTGAGTGAACACACACGATTCACAGAGGCGACGGAGATGAACCGTGTGCGATAGTAAATCACCGAGATTGAATGGGAATCCAAATTTCCTTTGTCTTTCATCCATGAGTTTTTTTCTACTCTGAACATAAACCCTGCTAATCACCGTGTTCAAATTTGACACTTTTCCGGGTTCATTTACAATATTTAGGGGATTATGTGCATTTTGAAGGCATTAATGCACGTAATTCAAATTCAAACAATTGGTGCATGAAAGGGTGCACAAGAATGGTCTGGAAAAACCATACTCGTGGTATTTAGTAATTTCTCAAGCCTTTTACATGGAATGGGCAGAGATTTCAATGGAGTCAACCACAAAAACGTCATTTACTGGGTTATCAACTATAGAACAATGAAATATGTGCTTGAAAAACATGACGGTTGGCATGGTGCCATGGTATGGCCTCACCATGCCCTGGTTAAAAGCTGAGAAGGTTTCATTTATGTTTTCATGCACGCCCTTCATAAATCGAACCATCACCGAGGAAGTTCAATGCTTTCGAGAGGAAATCACCAAGATTGAAGGGGAATCCAAATTTCCATCCTAGTTTGCCATTCAGTTTTTTCCATCGATCAACATACCGCCTCAAATGAAATGTGTTCAAATTTGCCATTTTTCTGAACTCATTTACCATATTTAGGGGATTATGTGCATTTTCTAGGCATTAATTATGCACATAATTCAAATTCGAACAATCGGTGCATGAAAAGGTGCACAAGAACGGTCTGGAAAACCATGCTCGTGCTATACAAAAAATGAAACACATGGTTGGAAAACATGACGCCTGGTGTGGTGCCATGGTATGGCCTCACCATGCCCTGGGTAAAAATTGGAGAATGTTTTCCTTATGTCGTGATGCGCGCCTTTCATAAAAAGAACCAAAGATCCGAGGAAGTTTCATGGTTTCGAGGGGAAATCACCAAGATTGAAGGGGATCCAAATTTTCTTTGTCCTTTGTCCACGAGTTTTTTTCTATGATGAGCATACAACCTGCAAATCACCATGTTCAAATTTGGCACTTTTCCGGGTTCATTTGCCATATTTAGGGGATTATGTGCATTTCCTAGGTATTAATGCGCATAATTCAAGTTCAAACAATCGATGCATGAAAGGGTCCACAAGAACGGCCTAGAAAACCATGCTCGTGCCATTTAGTAAATTCTCATGCTTTTACAAGGAACGGACAAATATTTTGATGAAATGTATGGCAATAGTCAACCACAAATGTTTGTTTGTTAGGTTTTCAACTATAGAAAAAAAATGAAACAAATGCTTAAAAAACATGACGCCTGGCATGGTGCCATGGTATGATCTCACCATGCCCTGGTAAAAATTTGATAAGGTTTGGCTTATGTCGTCATGCACGCCCTTCATAAATCGAACCATCACCGAGGAAGTTCCTGCTTTCGAGAGGGAAAACCCTTTGAAGGGGAATCCTAATTTGCGTCCTAGTTTGTCATTCAGTTTTTTCCAATGATCAACATACCACCTCAAATGCAATGTGTTCAAATTTGGCATTTTCCCGGGCTCATTTACAATATTTAGGGGATTATGTGCATTTTCTAGGCATTAATGGACATAATTCAAATTTGAACAATCGGTGCATGAAAAGGTGCACAAGAACGGTCTGGAAAACCATGCTCATGTTATTTAGCACATTCTCGTGCCTTTTACAAGGAATGGACAGATATTTCAAGGAAATGTGTGGCAATAGTTAACCATAAACGTGTCGTTTACTCGGTTAACAACTACACAAAAAATGAAACACATGGTTGGAAAACATGACGTCTGGCTTGGTGCCATGGTATGGCCTCGCCATGCCCTGGTAAAAATTGGAGAATGTTTTCCTTATGTCGTGATGCGCGCCTTTCATAAATCAAACCATCACAGAGGAAGTTTCATGGTTTCAAGGGGGAAATCACCAAGATTGAAGGGGGTCCAAATTTCCTTTGTCCTTTGTCCATGAGTTTTTTCTACGATGAACATACAACCTGCAAATCACCATGTTCAAATTTGGCACTTTTCCAGGTTCATTTTCCATATTTAGGGGATTATGTGCATTTCCTAGGCATTAATGCGCATAATTCAAGTTCAAACAATCGATGCATGAAAGGGTCCACAAGAACGGCCTAGAAAACCATGCTCGTGCCATTTAGTAAATTCTCATGCCTTTTACAAGGAATGGACAGATATTTCGATGAAATGTGTGCCAATAGTCAACCACAAATGTCTGTTTGTTGGGTTTTCAACTATAAAAAAAGAAATAAATGCTTAAAAACATGACGCCTGGCATGGTGCCATGGTATGACCTCATCATGCATTGGTAAAAATTTAAGAAGGTTTGGCTTATGTTGTCATGCACGCCCTTCAAAAATCGAACCATCACCGAGGAAGTTCCATGCTTTCGAAAGGGAAATCCTCAATATTGAAGGGGAATCCAAATTTTCTTCGTTCTTTGCCCTGGAGTTTTTTTCTACAATGAAAATACACCCTACAATCACTGTGTTCAAATTTGGCATTTTTCTAGGCTCATTTACCATATTTAGGGGATTATGCGCATTTTCTAGGCATTTAGCGCATATAAATCCAATCCAGCTACAGGTGCACGGGTGTGATGTGAGGGACGTGGATTGCCGTTCAATCGCGGCGCATCCAACAATGCACACGCGCGATCCGCGTGGCTGGGTTTCCGGCCAATCATAACGCAACACACAATAGGCTCAGCGCACACTGTTTCCAGAAGCGACGGAGATGAACCGTGTGCGATAATGAACGAGCAAAATTGTAAGGGAAGTCAAATTTCTGTTTTCGTTTGTGGTTGAGCTCTTGAATACCACCGCACTGTAGGGTTGCCCGGCCCCTCCGTCACAGAGTTCTCTCCAGGCGTCGTCCACGGCACCACGGCGCACAGTAATTAGTAAGGAAGCGATGGCATCCCGCCGCGCCGCATTCCTTGCCGCCCGTGACCGCACACATGGTAAGGAAGCGATGGCATCTCGCTGCGCCGAGTTCATCGCCGCTTGCGCCAAATATTTACATGGGCGGACTTTGAGGCTGCCATGGCCGAATGGGTGGTGGATCTAGAGGCGGCCAAAGCCGCATAGAAGGAGCGGAAAAGTCAAGAAAAGAGAGTCCCGCCACCGCAAGAAAAAAGAGGCCGCACGCCATGGTGAGGAGAGCTTGGCGGAGATCGAAGTATGGTGGGCTGCCACCTACAAGGTCGGTAAGGAGAACGACGGCGTCTGGCCAGCATGCCCTGATGGCAGCATGTGAGAAGTAGTTTAAGTTTGTAGTATTAGAGCAAATTACCAGTAGTACTTTAAGTTTGTAGTATTAACGTACAATGTCCGTAAGAGCATCCTTTGAGGGCTTTGAGCATTGATTAGCATGTGTGCTCGTGTGCGTTTTTTTGCATTAATCATTAGAAGATCACAAAACACACGGTTTCTATGCCGTACCCGTCTGCATTTTTTGCGTTAATGACCCATAAGTCAGTTACCTGTGCGATATTTCCTAATAAGCCAGGCATATCATTGACCGAAAAAATCAACTACATGTGTACTTTTTTTGGAGACGGGATCTGCCAACTTTCTTTTTTCTCTCACACGAGTATTTTACGCGCTTCGTCTGTGCTGTGTGTTCCCCCCGCCCAAGTTTCAAATTTCGCACCGAAATTTTCATTAGGCGCGCGATTTCAGAATTTATTCCTCCAACCACACCCCCTTCCCCTCAGTATCCCCCCTCCCTCGTGCCTCCCCCTACCGGCATCTCAAACCGCCGCCGTCGCAACCACAGCTTCAACCACATCTACATTCTGCCCGGATCCAGTCAGGCAACCCACTGATCTCTATCACGTCCACGGCCTGATTGCTTAAATGGCGCCTGCGAAACATCCTCATGCCTCCAAATCCCCCCCGCCAGGAGCTGATGGCGGTCCATGGCGCGATGGCCGCTATGCGTGTTGACCCGGAGGAACACCTCGCCTCCACTGCCGCCGCCGACATGGTGCAGGCTCTAGCCCAGATGAAGTCCCCCAGCGACTACCCCCCGGGACTTAACAGGTAAGATCTGACCAGCTAAATATTACCAATACCACTTGCAACGGCTATGATTTGTACGGTTGATGTATTAAGCATGTTCGTGCCTTGTTTATTTCAGTACTACACACTGTGTGATGTTCAAATATTATCGTGTCCAGCTCAATTTCACCAATACCAGCAACAAACTTACAATACATGACTCAGGATATCACTGGAGATGTTGCCCATTTGCTATTTCTAGTGGATGCTAACCTGTTGCACTTAACATGCCTGTCCGTGTACTTACTAGGGTCATAACGGCCGATGCTTTTGTTTGCCATCGAGGTGAGCTGCATCCATGTCTTACAGTATTTCACATAATATGGGCAATTGCAGTTTAACTTCTACCCATTTACTGCTTGCATGTAGGTACACATGTCAGTGGCACTGATACACGCTTCGACCCGGAGGAACAGCTCGCCTCCGCCGTCGCTGACTTTGGGCGAGCTCCGGCCAAGATAAAGTGCCCCAACAACTACCTCTCAGGACTTACCAAGTATGTACTCACCAGTTCAATCTTACCAATACTAGTTGAAATTAATGGCTATGTTCTGTACGGTCGATGTATTAAGCATGTTCTAGTGAACATGCCTAACACGTTGTTGCTACTATCCCTACCTTATTATAGACATATGGGCCATTCTCTGCTCTGGCAGCACCTGCCTTGTGATGTTTAACTATGCCAATTGAATTTTTATCAGTACCGGTTTCAATGTCTATTAAGCATGTTGCAATTAACAGTTGAATCCATTTTTAAACAGTTGCATTTCAATGGCTACAAACGTACAAAACATGACTTATGATGTTGTTAAGCCTGTTGCAATTAATAGTTGTATCCATTTTTTAATCTGTCCATTTGCTACCATGCTACTCTCCGCAATGAAGATATACTAGAGATGCTGCCGCATTTGCTATTTTTGGTGGATGCTAACCCTATTGTACTTAACATGCTTGTCCATGTACTTACGTAGGGTCATAATGGTCGATGCTGTTGTTTGCTGTCAAGGTTAGCTGCATCCCATGTCTTACAGTATTTCACATCATTTGTCAGTTTAACTTCTACCGGTTACTGGTTGCCTGTAGGTACACATGTTAGTGGCACTGATCCATGCTTCGACCTGGAGGAACAGCTCGCCTCCGCTGCCGCTGACTTTGGGCGGGCTCTGGCCAAGATGAAGTGCCCTAGCAACTACCTCTTAGGACTTACCAAGTATGTACCCACCAGTTCAATCTTACCAATACCAGTTGCAATTAATGGCTATGTTTTGTACTGTCGATGTATTAAGCATGTTGTAGTAAACATGCCTAACATGTTTCAGCTATTTTCCCTACCTTTTTATAGACAACTGGGCCATTATGTGCTCTGACAGCACCTGCCATGTGATGTTTAACTCTGCCAATTACATTTTTATCAGTACCGGTTTCAATGGACATTAAGCCTGTTGCAACTAACAGTTGTATTTCAATGGCTACAAACTTACAAAACATGAATTAGGATGTTGTTAAGCCTGTTGCAATTAACAGTTGTATCCATTTTTTAATCCGTCCCCTTGCTACCGTGCTACTCTTTCCAAATGAATATATCACTATAGATGTTGTCGTTTTATTACCATTTGCTATTTTTGGTGAATGTTAACCCTGTTGTAGTTAACATTGGCTTTCCATGTACTTACACAGGGCTACAATGGGCGATGCTATTGTTTGCCGTCGAGGTTAGCTGCATCCCATGTCTTATACACCATCTATCCCTAAATATAAATATTTTTAGAGATTCCAATATAGACTACATAAGGAGCAAAATGAGTGAATCTAGATTCTAATCTAAACTATATCTATAATTCTATATACATCCGTATGTAGTTCATATTGAAATCTCAAAAAAATACTTGTACTTAGGAACATAGGTAGTTGTATTTTACATCATTTGTGCAATCTCAGTTTAGCTTCTAACATTTACTGGTTGCTTGTAGGTACATATATGAGGGGTACTGATCCATGCTTCGATCCCTTTTGCGTATGGGGCAATGAGATATTCATGAACAAGCGTCAAGTGAGGAAACTAAGGAAGATTGTTAGGCGAAAGAAACGGGTGATTGGAATTAAGCTCTTTATTTACACTTTGTCGAAGACAACAGTGAACTTTAGGATGGTAAGTAATGTGTTGCCTTTTCCCCCTGCCCACAACAAGTTACTCTATTAGACCACGATTCGATATTTTTCTCTTTTCTTGGTTTCCGGAGCTATTTATGATGATTACCTTGCAAACTACATGACCAGTGGAGGCAACTAAGGTTAAAGTATATAATTCATGCTACCATGATAATGCTCTAGAAGTCTTCTGAAGGCGGTGAAGGATGGGCGGGCGATAAATCACAGGGGTTGGACAAAAGTGGTTCATGCCTATGGCATGCAGGAAGGCACATTATGGGCATTCTGCTTCTTCAACACCGTCGGCAGTCAAAATGATTTACACTTGTCTCTTCACCTTTACCGCCTTTAAATACTGCGGTTCATCATAGTTAATTGCTACCTAATCCTATAATTACTGAACATATTGTACTGGCAATTTTATTTATGGATTCGTTGTTGAACCATTGTGCTGAGAATTTGAATTGCACGTTTCGCATTTCAAAATTTCCAATTAGAATAATAAATTACAGGCAAAAAATATAACAGACGGTCATGGACCTTTGCAAAAGGTTCTAGCAGTAAAAGCGCTTGCGATGGACAGCCCAATGCCACACAGTTTTCTACATCAAATTGTGTGTGATGTAGTTAATGAAAGCAAACAGTTAACCAAGGTAGAGGGTGTGTGATAGTTACACCTTTCACAAATGAGCGTATACATAAAACCATGTGGGATGTACATCCGAACGGAAACGTTTTCCCTGGATTGACTGTGTGGGATGTACATAAGAACGGAAGCATATTCCTTGGATTGACTGTGCGTGATATACATACGAACGGAAATGTTTTCTGGGATTCACCATGTGGGATGTACATACCTACGGAAATGATTTCTCGGATTCACCGTGTGGGATGTACATACCTATGGAAATGATTTCTGGGATTCACCGTGTGGGATGTACATACGTACGGAAATGATTGGGTTTCGATGCCTCGCCCGGTCGCACACGGCCCCAGCCTGGGTCCCAGGAGGGCCTATCCCCGATGATTTCTGGGTCGTGTGGGAAGGACACCCTATCGCACACACTCACTTGGCGACAGTTCCGAATGATGTTGCGGAAAGGGGTTTTAAACCGATTGTTTAGGACTGACGCGCACCAGTAAAGGGAGAGACACAACTAATGAGGTAGATCGATCGACGCATGGGAAAAACGAGTTATAAGGACCTAGCTAGCTATATGCATAATAGGAGATCGGTCGGTGTACATCCATTTGTTAGAGGCAAATAAGGCCCAGCGAGACGGGTAGACAGAGAGAATGGAGCGAGGAGGTGGTGCAAGAGGTCGAGCTACTATTTAGATAGGGAGAGGAGTGTGCGATTGTGAGATCAATCAAAAGAGGGGCGAGAGTTTACACATGTGTGGGACCGTATGAGAGACACGAGGCATGGACACAGAAAGGAGGAGATGGAAGGTGCGTGTGTATGTTGTAGGCAGACATCGCTGGAGAGGTTTATCGATCGGTGTGTGTCGGAAAGGAGTTGTGGAGACTGTGGGAGAACGACCTAAAGAAAAAAATGAATGTGCGCGATGGATAGAAGGCTGAGGGAGGGGGCGGGGGCGGAGGGCGTGTGCATGCATGAGAGAAAGTTAGTGCTAGCTACAAAGGTTAGAGGATTGTGTGGGTGCAAGAGACTAACAAAGATCATAATTTGATATGAAAGTGGATTCATATATTTGAATAGGAGATCATAGTGTTATAAACATATGCATGTATGAATATAGCAGTGATACACGTGATGTGGTTTTGCACATGTTATACCGTAATGTGATAATGCATGACGTTTGCAACTCACAGCTAAATGTCGAACAATCTAAACCATACTATACATCCAACAATGTCACATTTTATTTGAATTTCTGATAATGTGTGGCGTTTGTAGCTTACAACTAAATATCGAACAATCTAAACAATACTATATATCGAACAATCTCACATTTTATTTGAATTTGTGGTAATGTGTGGCGTTTGCAACTCACATCTAAATACTTGTTGGCGTAGGGGGCGGGGCACCATACATTATGTGATAAACACATTATACATATGAGACATGGTTTAGATTATGAAGATCTAGCTAGACCTTGAAATGTAATGTGCAACATAAAGTGGATTCAAAAAATCGAGTTCGAGTTCATATAGTACACATAGTTCATATCTAACTCGACAGTAATCATGTGGTGTGCTGTGAAGATAATACACAAATGATGGTTTAACTTGACAATAATGATGATTGTAGATCTTATTAAAATATAGAAACGAATTCAAATGGTTTGACTTCACAACAATCATTATTGTAGATCTTATTCAAATAGAGAAACGAATTCAAATTTAGTTCATATTGAAGCGGTAGTATATACGTTTGGAATGCACTAAAATATTCATTTGAGTAGCAGATTGCATGCATTATACACGTAGCGTAATATTTTAATTGAACATAACATGAATTCAAAGTTTTGAATGGCATTTGTAGTGCGAATTGATTTGGTACAGTACACGGGACTAGACTCTCTTGTGTGGTGCGAATTGATTTCTTTTTGTTGTTTCGTCGACGGAAGTGCGAATTGATTTGGTACAGTACATGTTTGGCTTTCCCGGAAATTTCAACCCGCGCCTTGTTACCCCAAAATATTTAAGATATATCTTTGTCTCGTTGTGCTTCGAAAACTCCCTCCATCTCAACCCGCGCCTTGCTATCCTAAAATTACAATGCGCGCAAAAATTCCCACCTCCTGCAAAATCCCGACACGTGAAATGCTTGTGATACCCCTGAACCGAAAGAACCGCCTAGCTCAAATTGGTGGGGTACTTTCGTAACTTATCCCAAATTTCGGACAAGCGCATCCCTAAGCCATGGTTCCCCACTCCCATCCCATCAGCCCACCCATTCGTACACCGAGGCCGCGAAAACCCGTGAAGCCCCACACCCTCCTCTGTCTGCCACCCAGCCGGAGCCTCTTCCCGAATGACGTCGTCCACAGCAACACCTCGATGTCCCTCATCCACCATACTGGATGAGGATCCGTCGTCGATCTCGTCGTCCCGCCGGTTCAGCCACCTCGTCCTCCACCTCCAAGGAGCAGCCCCGATGTTCCCCTCGTCTTTCGCGCCACCTCCATTCCCACACCGCCGTCTTCACTTGCACCACCGGAAGAGCAGCATCATCACCGTTTCCTCGGATGAAGCTGAGGCCTAATCGGCGCCACCAAAGAGGTTGTACACTAATCACTGCATTTTCTTCTTGATTCGATCTCATGGTGCTGCCGGCGCTCGGTCCCGAGCTGACATGTCGCGCCTCTAGTCACGGCGGCGTTGCCGGCCACTTCCTCCATGGCTTCGCTCCCTCGGCGGCGACGTCCACATCAGGAGTTGCTGCTGCTTTAGCTCTCGCTCGCGCTGCTGCTCTGCTCTTGCTCTTGGTCCCCTGCCTGGTCTGCTCTTGCTATTGCTCTTACTCTTGCTCGTGTTGCTGCTCTCGCTCTTGCTCTTGCTTGCGATGCTAATCTGATTTGGCTACGCTTCAGTCGGTTGAATCGACTTTTGGGTCAGCCGATTTTCAGGGGGTAGGGTGCTCGCCGGAGTTAAGGAAGAACCAGCCGCAGCAGGGAGGGGGCTCGCTGGAGAGGTACCCCACTATCTATCTTAGGGTTTAGGGTGGGGCGGTGGTCGCCGGCGGTGGTGGGGTGGTGGCGTGGGGACTGCCGGAGAAAAAACTCAAAGACGGGGTGGGGGCTAGAGGGATGGCCGGGGCGGTAGCGGACCGGTGGTGGGGAGTTGTTTTAGGGCGGGCGGGGCAGCGCACCGCCGGCCGCGGGTGGCGGCGGGGGGGGGGGGGGGGCGGGTTGGCGGGTGGTTGGTGGCGGCTCAGGGGAGTGGAGGTTGAAGATGAACTGCGGGCCCTTGATTTCGTATCCAACGGCTGGAAAATCGACTGACTGGAGATGAAAAAGTCAGTCAACTGACGTGTAGCCTCACCCTAATGCTGCTACACGACCATCTGCCCCGGCTCTCGCACGCGCTGCTGCTACTAGTGCGTTCAGTTTCGACGCTAAAATTCAATTTCAACAGCAAAATTCAGTTTCGACAGTTAAGTTCAGTTTCGACAGTTAAATTCAGTTTTGATAGTTAAGTTCAGAGATGAGCAACTGATGTATTTTACATCTAGCACTTTGTGGTTATGTATTTTACGTCATCTATTGGAGATGCTATTAGAATTCCACTCAGGTTAATGTTGTCTCTCTTGTCCTGCTTCAGCCTCGGCGTCGTACAACTCACCGGAGCTGCTCCAACGAAGAAACCCTCCATCACGGCGGAGCAGTACCCCGGGCTCCATCTCAAGATGCCTAAGATCTTCTTCCCCTCCTCCGACAGCCAAGTCGGCCAGATCATCCTCACCGACGAACCCAATCATGCTGAGATCGACATGGCTTCGCCAGAGGTTGTACACTTGTTGCATCTCTTTTTTACTCTACATGTTATATATATTGTCCACTGAGCACACGTAGTAACATGAAATACAATTAGTTTCTCATACTATATGACAAGCAGTGAGGTATCAGGCAACTTAGCTATCCGTGATGGACTCTCTTGAATGCCATCATTATTTATCTCTGCGTGTTTGAGCTGTGCATTTGTTGATGGGCCTGGAAGTTGAGCTAGTAGGTCAGTGGCCTGGGTCCAAAGTAGTAGAAGTAGCAGAAAAACATTTTTTGAGTATAGGCTTTTCCTTGCTCAAGCCTGCCTACAAGAATCACTAGTGCTTGAAAGGAAAAGTGAAGGAAAAACATAGGAATTGGAAAGTTTCCTATGGCACTATTATTCATGCATTTGGTTCAAAGGAATGGAGCAAAGGAAAATTGTAGGATTTGTTCCTTTAATGTCTCCTTGAAAGAAAAACCATAGGAATTTTAATATTCACTTGTCCTCCTTTTCAAATTCCTATTCATGAAGCACAAGACTAAGAGATAGTAGCATAATAGCATTATAATCGTACATTTTCTTGTGGTTTGACTTAATCTCACCATGCTTGTTTGCATCCTGTGATCTTCCAATTCTTGTGAACCAAACACCCAGATTGGAAGAAATCATGTGTTTTTAAATTCTGTGTTTTGCACGTGCATTCCTATCCTATTACTGTGTATTTACTATCCCTGTGTTGTTAGAATCCTCCAATTCAAACGAGCCCTTACAGAATTACTTCTCTTACAGATAGTTGTCAAAGAAAACCTTGTGTGGTTTGTCCCGCTCCTGCTGCATCGTCATCCACCCCAGCTCAGCTGCTCCAACGATAGAAGGGTCCAGCACAGTAGGGATCCTGCCTCCAGACTGTCTTTCGCTGCCTCCGATCTTCTTCACCGCCGCTGGTAGCCATGGCAACCTCATTACCATCACCAACCGACCAGATGACCTTGAGGACTAAACGGGTCCGCAAGAGAGGCCGCACTCTTTCGTGTCTGCTTATGTTATGCATCGCTTAATATTACATGCTACTTTATCGTCCTGTTCACCGATTAGAATCTGAATCAGCTCCAAACTAATGGTCAAACTTGATTTTTTAAATGGTTGTGCGGTACATGTCGGGGTCGCAATCAATAGTATCTATCTACTATCTGGTTAATCTCTGGTGTCTACTATGAGTTTCATGTTGGGTGGGAAACAAACATTAAAGAAGCCATTATCTGTATTTTTTAACTGAAGCCATTATCTGCATGCTATCGTTGGTTTTGGGTCTATCCACAGGTTGCCACCATCACTCTGGATTTCTGCATGCACTCCTTACATAATCTCACTATGTTTTATTCCTATGCATGTCAGTTATTGTACACAATGGAACTGAACATGTAGAGAGAAAGATACGAGCCTTGCAAGGCAATAAAATTTCATGCAGACGTCGCTCCATGGTAGGCGCAAAGGCAGCCCCCCCTCCACCCATTTCGGATTGTAATCGAGAGGAAGATATTTGTTTTGAGGGGGATTCAGAAGGAGAAGACCACTCCTATTTACCCCCTGAGGTCTTTGCTCTAACTTGGCATGCTGATGTTGGTTATATCATGCATATGGTGCCTTGCATTGCTTACTTTATACATCAAATATGTCATCTGCTTAGATTAGACATGCTTTGTGTGAATGCCATCTGTTTAGTTTATTCATCATTTATGTGAATAATGCAACACCATCTTGTTTAGCCAGGCATCATATATGTGAATTTTGCAATGCCATCCTACTTAGCCAGTCATCTTATATGTGAATTATATCAGGCCATCCTTTTTTCATTACGTATCACATATGTCAACAATGTTAGTACATTCAACTACTCTTCGTGTGCATCAGCCATTTGACACGGTGATGGAAAGTTCTGGAGTGAAAACAAGGTCTTCAGAGTGGACTATGCAATCTGACGAAGCGCATATCTCACTGGTTATGGATAGCTCCTCAGAGGAGGATTCAGAGATAGATGACCAGTCCTATCCCCCCCCCCCCCGAGGTGTATGCTCTAACTTGGCAGTGTTATGTTGCTCATATCGTGCATATGGTGTCTTGCATTGCTATGCCATTTGATTAGTTTATACATGCTTTGTGTGAATGCCACCTGTTTAGTGTCTAATTACCATATATGTGAATTATGCATTGCCATCTTGTTGCAAGACATTATATATGTGAATTATGCAATGCTATCTTGTTGCAAAGGCATTATATATATGAATTATGCAATGCCATGCTGTTTAACCAATCATCATGTATGTGAATTATATCGTGCTATTATTTTTTTGTATTACGTGTTCCATTTGTTGACAACGTTTGTATATTCAACTACTCTTCCTGTGCATCAGCCATTTGAAGCAGTGATGGAAGTATCTGGAGTGAAAACAAGGTATTCAGAGCAGACAATGCTACCTGCTGAAGCAGACATCTTGCTGGTCATAGAGACTCCTCAGAGGAGGATTCGGAGACTGATAACCAGTCCTATTTCCCCCCTGAGGTCTATGCTCAAACTTGGCAGGGTTATATTATCCATGTCATGCATGTTGTCTTGCATTGGTTAGTTTTTACATCATATATGGATTGCCATCTGCTTACTTGCTTACTATATAAATCATATATTTGAATTATATCATGCCATCATGTTTACATACACAGCATTGATCTGAATTATGGAATGGCAACCCATTTAATAAAGACATCATATAGTTATATCATCTCATCCTGTTTAGTGTTTACAGTCATCATATTTTGAATTATGTCATTCTATCCGTGAATTATATCATGCTATCATGTTTCGATGGGCGGCATGTATGTGAATTATGGCATGCCAACCTATTTAATAAACACATTATATAGTTATATCATGTCATCATGTTTACATAGTCATCATATTTTGAACTATGTCTTTCCATCTTTTTTAGTTAGCCATCATAATGTGAAATTGTATCATGCTATCCTATTTAGTTAACCATCATATATGTAAAATTGTGTCATGCTATCCTGTTTGCTTAGACAACATAAATGTGAATCATTTCATGCCCTCTTTTATTCCCTACTATCCATTGCACCTATCTATCATACAATGTCTGTACATTCAATTACTTTTCTTGTCTATCAGCCATTTGAATTGGAGAGGGTGATTGTCGGATTTCGGGTTCCGGCAGACCCTTGAGGTTCAAACACTGGGGTGCACGCGGAGATCTCTCCCCTACCGATCTACGCTCGATCTCCTCGTGCGAACTAAGCTGGAAAACGACGAACAACACAAGGGACACGGGGTTTATACTGGTTCAGGCCACCATTGTGGTGTAAAACCCTACTCCAGTGTGTGGTGTGGTGGATTGCCTCAGGGACTGATGATGAACAGTACAAGGGAAGAACAGCCTCGCGAGAGGTGTTCTTGAGCTGGTGCGATGAACTCCTGGGTGAGTTCTATCGCCTCTCTCTCTCTCAGCTCTTCTCAGATCGATCTCGATTCCTCCCTAGATGCCTCTACTCTGTGGTGGCTAGCTCTATTTATAGAGGCCATGGGCCTCTCCCCCGAAAATAATGAGTGGGAAGGGCGCCAACAATTGGCCATTTTGAAGGGGAACATCTAGTACAAGTTATCCTGACCAAAGGTGGTCTTCGGCTGCCAAAAGCACTGGTGGTGACACCGTCTTGGGCTCCATGGTGACCTCCATCTTGCCGTCCGGCTGGTCTTGGTCTCGTTGCACCGGAATGGTAACCTTTGTCTGATGCCTTAGCCTGTGCTTGCCCCCTTTGCACCGAAAGGGAAACAGGACTCTGTGCATGCCGGCGCTCGCCTGCTCTTTGATCGTCATGGCTTGCGTCATGGCCTCCTTGCGAGGTACCCCTGCATTGATCTCTCCGCCTCCTCGTGAGCCTGCCTGATCAGGCTGCCTCTAAGGAAGCCTCCTGTTGTCCGCCCCGCGAGGCTTGGCCCCTCGCGAGGGTCTTGAGCTTGTTTTGACAAAGATGGGCCATGATGGGCCCCCACTTGAGCCATGCTGTAGGCCGCAGGCAGGCAAGTCTGGGGACCCCCGTTCCCAGGCAGCCGTGATAGCCCGGGCCCAAAGGCGGAGCTTGGCTTAGCGGAGAAGCAAAGGGGAAAGCGCGAAGCGCCGCGGGCCCCAATAGCCTGCGGCCTTGGGCGTCGTGTGGCGGTTGATTGGACGTGGGCGTCTGCGCTCCCCCACAACGCCTCGGCGACCGCATGACCTGACAAGTCCCTGCATGCAGAGATATGGGTCATGATTACCTGCGATCGTGGTGCTCGGCGGTTGGCCTTCTCCGGCTATAAGTATGGGACTGCGCGAGCCCCGTCAGTCCACCCCTTTCTGCTACCCCCTTTCTTCTTCTTCCTCATCCTTGCTCCTTCTTGCGCCAATGGCACCAATCCGCCGGTTTTCTACAGAAGAGAAGGGAAAGGCCCCCCGAGAGGGTCCTGACCCTCTTCTGCTGAAGAAACGGCCGGTCCCCTGCCGCCGTGACGAGGGCGCTTGGCAGGAGGAGTCGAGGCCCTGGTATGAGCGACCGCCACCAGGGTTCCCGCTGCCCTTGTACGCCCGCGTCGTGGGCCCTAGGGAGGAGGGCGCCGAGCGACACCGACAGGGCCGCCGTCGTCGCCGGCGAGTCACGGTGGTGCGCGTCGTTCCTCCTGGAGTTCACGCCGAGGGCTCCTCTCGCGAGCTTGTGCTTCACGCCGCCATGCCTCCAAGCTCTTGGATCCGCCTTCCTCCCTCCTTCGCCTTCGAGATGCCGCGGAGCGGGTCTCTAGAGCTCTGGCTGCAGCACGCCGACTGCAGCACCCTTGCGACCGGAGCTGAGGTCGCGGTTGTCACTCCGGGCAAGGTCTTCATGACCCGGGGCTGGGGTGAGATCGCCCGGGTCTACCGATCGGTGGGTGCCCTCGTAATTCATCTTGAATACGACGGCGCCTCCCTGATGTTCTTCAAGGTCTTCGATGCTGAAGGACGCCGGCTGGAGTGCTGCCCCAAGGGAAGCGTCCGGGGTGACGAACTAGCGAGGGCCAGTCCCGCCTGTTGGTCTTCCAGCGGCTCCTCAGGCAGCAGCGGAGGGGTTGAGGACTTCAGCGGCTCCCCCGAGCTTCTCGCGACTCCGGAGACGAGCGACGACAGCAACGAGCCTCCCAGCTCGCGCCGCGCTAGGAGCATGGCGACCGCGTCAAGCCGCCGATGCTGCTGATCTGGATGGGATTGGCGCCGGCCCCAGGCGGCCCGCTGCTGATGATGGCGTCGCTTGCGGGGGCGCAGGCAGCCAGCGTTCCTCAGGATTAGCACCTTTTGTTCCCTGCGAGGAATCAAAGCAACGCCCCGTGGGAGTATGTAAGGCGGCTGCCATGTCTTTAGTGAATATTATGTCCTTGGTATGAATCGATGTGGGGTGCTTGTCCTGTCCCGGCTAGGTTCCCCCTTTCTATCCTCGTGAGGACTTGGCGCTCTACGCTGACAGGTCCCAGTCCCCAGGCAGGCTTCAGCCGTCGCTAGTATGCCAGGTCGCGATGCCGTGGTCAAGGCCAGGAGGTGAGCGGACCGAGGTCCAGTAAGAGCCCCCGAGTCGCGATGCTCGGGAGGTCCCCTTTAGTGCTCAAGCAGCCCTCGCTGGGCGAGAAAGGAAAGCAGCGTTGCCGTGACAGAGCTGCACTGGGCGAGGGTATGGCGTTGCGCTGGTCTAGCTCCGGTAAGGGCGTGACTTATCTTGTGCGTGTGATGCAGTTCCTTGAAGAGGCGCCCAGCCCGAGAGGTGGTGGCCGAGGTACTGCTGTGTTAGGTCCTCGCGAGCTTCTTCCCACTCCCCAGCACTTTCCTTATGCTCTACGTCCTCAGGTCCCGGCCCTCGAGCAAGCTCAGCCGCCGCTGGTATGACAGGTCGCGATGCCGTGGGTCAAGGCCAGGGGGTGAGGGCTGGAGAACCAGTAGGAGCCCATGAGTCGCGATGCTCAGGTACCCCCCTTTTAACGTGCAAGCGGTCCGTGCCGGAGAGAGGGAGAGAGAGCTTGCGATGTCCCCAATGTTGCTCCTGGAGTAAGTCCTGCACATCAATCATGAGGAGAAACAAGGCCTATCGTTACGGTTGCCAGCCAACCTTCAGCCACTCCGAGGGAGTGATTAGGGCACTAAGGGCCTGGTGAGGTGGCGCCTTGCGGGGCTGCCGAGGCCAGACCTTGACCACTCAGATTTATCGGCGTTGCAGGGACGGACCCGTGCGCAAGCGCCGTGCCAGAGCGAGCGGCCCCATAGGTAGGTGTCAATCGAGCAGGAGATTAGGTCAGGTACGTTAAGCGAGCAGAAGGAAATTCATTTCAGGTAGATGCAGGGAAAGCAAACGCCATCGGGCCAAGCCCGAGCAGCTTGGGGATGATGCAGCCCGAGGGGCGCCCCCAAAAAGGTAAGTAAAGAGCATAAGCAAAATGGATACATGCCGCGGGGACGGACCCACGTGGCCTGGGAATGATGCGGCCCTGTGAGCGCTCCCAGCTGGAAGTAGAACTCTGAAAGATGTCACCTGATATCGTTGACAATGAAGTGATGCTGAAGAAGCAAGCGATGCGAGGTGGAGATGCTGGTCCTCACGAGCCCCCAGGCCCTGGAGCCTCGGGAGGCTCAGGGGGCACAAGTAGGTCTTCGAGGGCCGTCGCCTCCTCCGCCAGGACCACACAATGCATGACCTCCTGAGCTTCCAGAATACTCCTCAGCAGGCGCTGATGAACGACAACCGCGTTCGGTAGGCCGAACGGCATGCGAACATAGCTGTGAGGTGGCCCGTCGCAGCGCCCCACGCGTGAAGGCCAGAGGCGCTCTTGAGACGCGGCTCGGTTGAGCCCTAGTACGTCGACGCAGACACGCAGCCCACCATCCTCGCCTGGATGTGGGGCTACGGCGGGCAAACAGCGGCTGCCGCGCATGACTCTTGACTCCTGTAACTCTTGGGTGTTTCTTGCTATGAACTCCTGAGGGTTTGGTCTTCCTTGACTTGTACCTTCCTGAGGGAACCGTGCCTGAAAGCACCCCTCCAAGTGGTGCCCGAGCGCCTCCCTCGCGACCTTGGCAAAGTCGGTGGCTCTCCAAGAAAGAGCCCCCGAGCCCTGCCTAAGGAGGGCGCCGGGCGCGCCTTCCTATGCATGAGAGGGTGGCGCTCCCTGATCAGGCGTGAATCCTGACGCAACACCTCCGGAGGCGCCTGCCTCCTTGTGGCTTGGGCCAGGCGAAGTCTTCTTCTTCTTGAGGGTTGCCTCGGGAAGCCTCCCACTCCTATGATCTAGGTCTTCGATTGCTACGGCTTGGAACGCACGCTCGAGCGAACACACTGCGTCCTTTTCTTCACAGGGTACGGTAATGACTCCACTGCTTCCCGGCATCTTGAGGATGTTGTATCCATGGTGAGTCACTGCCATGTACTTGGCTAGGGCTGGGTACCCGAGGATGGCGTTGTACGGCAGGTGAATGTGGGCAACGTCGAAATCGATGAGCTTGGTGCGATAGTTGTTGCGTTGCCCGAAGGTGACTCGAAGGCGAACCTGCCCAATTGGAACAGTGGAACCATCGGTGACTCCTGAGAAAGGCTTGGTCGGCTGAAGCTGATCGTACGACACTTGGAGATTGTCGAACGTCTCGACGGACAGGACGTTGAGTCCTGCTCCACCATCGATGAGGGTCCTGGTGACCTGCACATTGCTGATGACTGGGGAGCAAACCATCGGGAGGACTCCGGCCGTTGCCGCGCACTTGAGCTGATCCGCCGAACTGAACGTGATGGCGCACGTAGACCACCTGAGAGGGCGCGTGGCCTCAAGCTTGGGGAGGACTGCATTCACCTCGCGAGCAAACTGCTTGAAGATGCATTGTGAGGCTGGGGCTTGGGCGCCACCCAAGATGCAGGCGATTGCGCGTGGCTCCTGGAAGCCCCCAGCCCCATCGTCTTGGTGTTGGTCTTCGTTCCTCCTAGGTGGTGGCGGCAAAGGAGGGAGGCCTGCGTTGCCGTGCGGGCGGTCCTCACGAGGCTGATCCCTCCAGCCTCCCTCGCGAGGCTGGTCCTGCCAGCGATCCTCGCGAGGGCGGTCACGCCATCCCTGTCGAGGGCCACGGTCTTCCCATCGTCTGCCACCTCTTCCTCCTCCTCGGCCATAGCCCCTGTCGTTGCGCTCGGGGCGTCGGCCGATTCGCCCATCTCGCACGGCTCCGAGCTCTTGACATTCATTGGTGTTGTGGGTGTGGAGGTCGTGGTACACGCAGTATCGGCTGCCCTTGGATGACTCAGGCTGATCCCTACCTCGCTTGGTGTCTGGTTCTGCTGCTAGAACGGCAGCCCCCTTGCGCTTCACGTCCATGGCCTTGAGCTTCTTCTCTTCTGGGTCAGCTGCCGGGAGCTCGAGGAAGGAGAGGCGCCCTTCCTCAGCCCTGGCACACTTGGTCGCCAAGTTGAACAGTTCTAGGGATGTGCACAGGTCTTCATGGATTGCTAGCTCTTCCTTCATCTTGACATCTCTCACGCCATCTGAGAAGGCTGAGATGATGGCCTCCTCAGCACCCTGGGGATCTTGAAGTGAGCGTAGTTGAAGCGTTGGATGTACTTCTTCAGGGTTTCCCCTGGCTGTTGCTTGATGCGGCGCAGGTCACCCACGACCAGGGGCCGGTCGTGAGTGCCCTGGAAGTTGGCGATGAAGCGGGTGCGCATCTCGCTCCAGGAGGAGATCGTGCCAGGAGCCAGGTTCAGGAGCCAGGTGCGGGCGCCGTCCTTGAGCGCCATGGGAAACTAGTTCGCCATGACCATCTCGTCTCTGTTGGCGGCTTCGATGCCCAGCTCGTAGAGCTGCAGGAACTCCACGGGGTCCGATGTGCCATCATAGCGGGGAGGGAGGTCAGGCTTGAACTTGCCTGGCCACGTGACTCCGCGTAGTTCGGGGGTGAAGGCAAGGCAGCCTGCTGTGGCCACCGGCGCCCGTTGCTGATGCTGGGTTTGCTCTTGGGGGTCACCACGCACCGCTGCTTGGAGCAGCGCGGGGTCTTGGCGTGGAGGCGCAGGGACGCGGTCTTGGCGTGCCGGCGCTGGGAGCGCGCGAGCGCCTTCTTGGGGACGAGGGATCTCCAGGCAGCTCCCTTCTTGCTACGCAGGCGCCGGACATGGAGGATCTCGCCTTGGGACTGTGGGCCTTGGAGCCAAGACGCCTTCTTGGGGAGGAGGTGGTGGAGGCGCCTCCTGACCCTCGCCCCCTGTGCGGGATGGAGGGTGAGGCAGCAAGTAGGACGGCAGGGGGAGCCCCGTGCGGCGCTGACGAGCTCGGTGATGCGGGCGAGCCAGTCCTCGTAGAAATCATCGACGGGGCGGTAGTGCAGGAGCTCTCTTGCCAGGAGCAGCGAGGCGTGCGCATCCATGGGGGCGCGTCGGGCATGGGACGACAAACCAGCTGGAGTCAGCGACGGGGTGGCGGTGCAACCATCCCGCCGCACCGAAGGGTGCAGAGACAAAGCTTGTTGCTCGTTCCCTGCCGGGCCGGTGGCGGCGTTGGCGACGGGCGACTGGGAACGACGAGGGGGGCCTCCGACGGGTGCCGTCTGGGCGACGTGGGTGGCGCGAGCAGCCCGACGCTCAGCGCGAGCCCGGCGAGCGTCAGCCATGGACACGACGGAAGATCGCACGCGGATAGCGGAAGAAAGATTCCGGCGCACCCCTACCTGGCGCGCCAAATGTCGGATTTCGGGTTCCGGCAGACCCTTGAGGTTCGAACACTGGGGTGCGCGCGGAGATCTCTCCCCTACCGATCTACGTTCGATCTCCTCGTGCGAACTAAGTTGGAAAACGATGAAGAGCACAAGGGACACGGGGTTTATACTGGTTCAGGCCACCATTGTGGTGTAGTACCCTACTTCAGTGTGTGGTGTGGTGGATTGCCTCAGGGGCTGATGATGAACAGTACAAGGGAAGAATAGCCTCGCGAGAGGTGTTCTTGAGCTGGTGCGATGAACTGCTGGGTGAGTTCTATCACCTCTCTCTCTCAGCTCTTATCAGATCGATCTCGATTCCTCCCTAGATGCCTCTACTCTGTGGTGGAGAGATCTATTTATAGAGGCCCTGGGCCTCTCCCCCGAAAATAATGAGCGGGAAGGGCGCCAACAATTGGCCATTTTAAGGGGAACATCTAGTACAAGTTATCCCGACCAAAGGTGGTCTTCGGCTGCCAAAAGCACTGGTGGTGACGCTGTCTTGGGCTCCACGGTGACCTCCATCTTGCCGTCTGGCTAGTCTTGGTCTCGTTGCACCGGAATGGTAACCTTTGCCTGATGCCTTGGCCTGTGCTTGCCCCCTTTGCACCGAAAGGGAAACAAGGACTCTGTGCAGGCCGGCGCCCGCCTGGCGCCTACCTTGGATTTAATCGTCATGGCTTGTGTCATGGGCTCCTCGCGAGGTACCCCTACATTGATCTCTCCGCCTCCTCGTGAGCCTGCCTGATGAGGCTGCCTCTGAGGAAGCCTCCTGTCATCTGCCCCGCGAGGCTTGGCCCCTCGCGAGGGTCTTGAGCTTGTGTTGACGAAGATGGGCCATGCTGGGCCCCCACTTGGGCCACGATGCAGGCCGCAGGCAGGCAAGTCTGGGGACCCCCGTTCCCAGAACGCCGACAGTGATGGCAGCATCTAAGGGAGTAACAACACGGTCTTCAGAAAAGATAGTGCTACCAGTTGATGCAGATAGAACCACGGTTGTACTTGCCGAAGAACCAGCCCCAACACACATAACCCAGACTCTTGCAGATTGTACCCCTACCCAGTTGGACAGAGAACCAGCTACACCCCTTCTAACCCCAACCCCAGCAGATAGTAACCCAGTTCCAGTTGACGCAACACCGTCTCCACCACAGAGCACCCAAACACGAGTAGTTAGTAAGGGAACTGCAATGCCCAAAGCACGAGGACCACTGTAAGTGCATCTAGTGCCCCTTAGTGATTTGGTGTATTGAAGACTTATAGGTTAAGGGACTAATGTGTTTGTCAGTGTACACAGGTCTATAAGTCTATGAGGAGTTTGATATTTACAGAGAAATTCGACCCCTAAAAATGAATATCTTCGACTGAAGACTTTGGTTTTTTGAAGACTTTGAAAATGAAGAAATTGGTGCGACCTTGAAGACTTTGTATTCATTCAAGGAACATGAAGCGTGAAGACTTTTGTTTTCATAGTTTCATTTTCTCTTTCTTCAGTCATAGGAAACACCGTACTGTTCAAGGAGGTCGAGGAAATACTAAGGAAAGATTTCCAAGTGATGCTCAACTCAAAATCCTACACCTACCCAATCCTTTCGAGTGAAGCCATTGGAAATCTCATATAGTTCAGTCAATTTCTTCAGTGACAGAGACGAAGATCTTTTGGTCTCTAAGGAATTTGTTCTGACTGAGGAGTTAGGAATTTGCCAGTGCGGATTGCCTACGAGTGAGGAACATGATAGCCCTGAGGAATTTGATAGTCAAATTTCCGAATTCGTGCTATGCGCCAACCTTGTCCCAAAATATCTACCCACCTAACGGTCATATCATTGAAGGGCATTTATGTCTTATCATGTCGGGCTACTCCCTAGGCTATAAATAGCCGCCCCCTACAACCACTAGCTGGTTGGCTGCTCCGAGAGTAACTAACACTTGTCATTGAGAGCATCCCATCCTCCGAGGACTTTGAGCGAAAATCATCAAGTGAGGAAAACCCAAACCCAAAGTGATTGAGCATCACTGAAGAAATTGATCCTGTGTGGATCCGATGCTTGTTACCTTTGAAGACTGTGTATCTTCCAGACGGTTAGGTGTCATGGTCTAGAGCATCCAAGAGGAAATTGTGGATCACCGAGTGACCGAGTTTGTGAAGGTTTGGAAGTCACCTGAAGACTTACCACGAGCGATTGGACGAGGTCTGTGTGACCTTAGTTCAAGGAGAATACGGTGAGGACTGTGTGTCCGGGACTGTGTGTCCTCAGGTTTAAATACCTAGCCACTCCAACCAAATGTACAACTATCACAATAGTCGGAACTGGTTTACCAAATCATTGTCTTCACCGATCTTACTGGTTCTATTTCCTCAACCCTTTCATTTTCTCATTACAGTGTTGTTTGCTTGTTCATATCTGTTTGAAGACTGAAGACTTTCTCAATTTCCTCAGTTCAATTTCTTCAGTCTGTTTATCTTCATCCTGTTTTATCCTGTGCTTACGCTTCCTATACTCTGTGTCTGTTTTCATTTCATCATGATGACCATGCTTATGTTCTGTTATGTTTCCATTTGAGTACTTATTCTGCTGCAAGTAGTTCTTCGCTAAGGAATTTCCTCACCCAGAAATTCCTCAGATAAGAATTCATAAAAACGCCTATTCACCCCCCCCTCTAGTCGACTTAACGCGCTTTCAATTGGTATCAGAGCAAGGTACTCCCTTGTTTTGTGTGATTTTGGTTTAACCGCCTGGAGTTTTAGTTATGTCGATCGCAGGTATGAAGAAAGTGACATGCCCCATCTTTGACGGTCATGATTATCCCAAGTGGAAGGCCATGATGAAGAAGCGCCTCATGGCGATGAACAACAAGCTGTGGACCGTCATCAAGATTGGTCTTACCGATCTGTGCAAAATGTCGGAAGCTGATGACATTCGCAAGTACACTCTTCTCAACCTCAGGGCGAAGGACGTCATCTGCTGCTGTCTATCTCAAAATAAGTTCAGGAATATCATGCATCTCAGCCATGCGAAGCTTATCTGGGACCGTCTCTCTGAGGTCTATGAAGGTCATCGAACTCGTCATGATCCTTGGTTTGAAGATTTCAAGGAATCACTCAAAGCTATGACATTTGAACCAGAATCATCATCCTCTACAGCATGCCTTATGGCAAAAGGTGCTAAAGTAACTGAATGCTACCTATCCGAGTCTAGTGATGATGACTCTGGTGATGAATTTGGACCCAGTTATGTGATAATCCCCAAGTGCAGGTGATGACCCACAAGTATAGGGCATCTATCGTAGTCCTTTCGATAAGTAAGAGTGTCGAACCCAACGAGGAGCAGAAGGAAATGATAATCGGTTTTCAGCAAGGTATTCTCTGCAAATCAGAAATAAGTGGTAACAGATAGTTTTGTGATAAGATAAATTGTAACGAGCAACAAGTAACAAAAGTAAATAAGGTGCAGCAAGGTGGCCCAATCCTTTTTGTAGCAATGGACAAGCCGGAACAAACTCTTATAATAGGAAAAGCGCTCCCAAGGACACATGGGAATATCGTCAAGCTAGTTTTCATCACGTTCATATGATTCGCGTTCGGTACTTTGATAATTCGATATGTGGGTGGACCGGTGCTTGGGTGATGTTCTTACTTGAACAAGCATCCCACTTATGATTAACCTCTATTGCAAGCATCCGCAACTACAACAAAAGTATTAAGGTAAACCTAACCATAGCATGAAACATATGGATCCAAATCAGCCCTTACGAAGCAACGCATAAACTAGGGTTCAAGCTTACATCACTCTAGCAATCCATCATCTACTTATTACTTCCCAATGCCTTCCTCTAGGCCCAAATAATGGTGAAGTGTTATGTAGTCGACGTTCACATAACACCACTAGAGGTTAGACAACATACATCTCATCAAAATATCGACCGAATACCAAATTCACATGACTACAAATAGCAAGACTTCTCCCGTGTCCTCGGGAACAAAGCGTAACTACTCACAAAGCATATTCATGTTCATAATCAGAGGGGTAATAATATGCATAAAGGATCTGAACATATGATCTCCCACCAGGTAAACCAACTAGCATCAACTACAAGGAGTAATCAACACTACTAGCAACCTACTAGCACCAATCCCGGACTTGGAGTCAAGAATTGGATACAAGAGATGAACTAGGGTTTGGAGATGAGATTGTGCTGGTGAAGATGTTGATGGAGATTGCCCTCTCCCGATGAGAGGAGCGTTGGTGATGATGATGGCGATGATTTCCCCCTCCCAGAGGGAAGTGTCCCCGGCAGAACAGCTCCGCCAGAGCCCTAGATTGGTTCCGCCTCGTGGCGGCGGAGTCTCGTCTTGAAAGGTTGCTTATGATTTTTTCCCATCGAAAGACTTCATATAGGAGAAGATGGGCGTCAGAGAGCCACCAGGGGCCCACGAGGTAGGGGGGCGCGCCCAGGGGGAGGGGGCGCGCCCCCCACCCTCGTGAGCAGGGTGTGGGCCCCCTGGCCTTCATCTTTGGCGATGATTTTTCTTTATTTATTTTAAGGTATTCCATGGAGTTTCAGGACTTTTGGAGTTGCGCAGAATAGGCCTTCAATATTTGCTCATTTTCCACCGAAATTCCAGCTGCCGGCATTCTCCCCCTTCATGTAAACCTTGTAAAATAAGAGAGAATAGCCATAAGTATTGTGACATAACGTGAAATAATAGCCCATAATGCGAGAAATATCAATATAAAATCATGATGCAAAATGGACGTATCAACTCCCCCAAGCTTAGACCTCGCTTGTCCTCAAGCGAAAAGCCTATAACAATAAATATGTCCTCATGTTTAGAGGTAGAGGCGTCGATAAAAATAAAATACGGACATGAAGGCATCATGATTATTCTCATAACAACAACATATATTGATTTGTCATATGATTACTTATGTTCAAGTGATGATCTTTTCACAAAGCAAAAGTATGAATCGAAACTTTATTGGGCACCAAAGAAAGTATAACCTCGATCATTGAAGCAATTGCAATTTATCATAACATCGGAAAGAGTCTATGTCAGAGCTTAAAAGCAAGTCCACATACTCAACTATCACTTAGTCCTTCATAATTGCTACACTCACGCAATACTTGTGGTTACGGAGTTTTAGTCGGACACAAAGAAAGATAGGGGCTTATAGTTTTGCCCCACAACCATTTACCTCAAGGGTAATGTCAACAATAACAATTCATGCTCCCCTACATCCAATTAGATCACCAAAAGGAAAGGTGAAGATCACCGCGACTCTTGCATAAGGTAGAAGATAATAATAAAAGATAGGCCCTTCGCAGAGGGAAGCAGAGGTTGCCATGCGCTTTTATGGTTGGATGCACAAAATCTTAATGCAAAAGAATGTCACTTTATATTGCCCTTCTATGTGAACCTTTATTATGCAATCCGTACGCTTTTATTGCGTCCACAACAAGTTAAATACAAAGCTTATTTCTCTGCATAATAAGTCATGCATATTTAAAGAGCAATTTTTATTTCTTGCACCGATGACAACTTACTTGAAGGATCTTACTCAATCCATAGGTAGATATGGTGGACTCTCATGGCTAAACTGGTTTAAGGGTATTTGGAAGCACAAGTAGTATCTCTACTTGGTGCCGAGAATTTGGCTAGCATGAGGGGGAAAGGCAAGCTCAACATGTTAGAGGAACCATGACAACATACTTTATCTCAGATATAAGAAAACATAACTCATTATGTTGTCTTCCTTGTCCAACATCAACTCTTTAGCATGTCATATTTTAATGAGTGCTCCCAATCATAAAAGATGTCAATGATAATATATCTATATGTGAAACCTCTCTCTCCTTATTACTTCCTATTAATTGCAACGATGACCAAAGCTATATTTCCCAACTCCCAACAACTTTTAATCATCATACTCTTTCTATGTGGAGTCATTACTTTCACTAAGATCAATATAAACTCTTTGATTCTTTTTATTCTTTTCTTTTATTCACTCAAGATCATGGCAAAGTAATCAAGCCCTTGACTCAACACTAATCTTTATTATATATAGCTCACGGACTCGATTGCATAGAGGGATCATAAAGCAAAACTTCAAAACTAGATCATGCCATGACTTTGTTCTACTATATCAAGATACTACTAATAGGATCGAACTAAGAAAAACGGTAAATATAGGAGTTGTGATGGTGATACGATACCGGGGCACCTCCCCCAAGCTTGGCAGTTGCCAAGGGGAGTGCCCATACCCATGTGATTATGTCTCCTTCTTTGTTGTTGGCGGTGGAGGTGTTATTGATGATGCAAGCTTGTCGTCCACCTTCCATGTCATAGGCTCACCCTCATAGAAGGATGATCGAGTCTCCGGAATCCTCAAATCTGCAACGGAAACAGCTCGAAACGAAAATAGAGGATATTTGCATGATACGGTCGTCAAAACCTTCGGGATAATATATAATGAATTTTTACTGACCAAAATACGTATCGTGCAAGAAAACGGAGTCCGGAGGGCACACGAGGTGGTCACGAGGTAGGGGGGCATGCCCAGGGGGTAGGGCGCGCCCTCCACCCTCGTGGAGGCCTCGTGTCCTCCCCGGACTGCTACTTATTTTTCTATTTTTCTAAATATTCCAAAGCGGAGAAATATTGCCTCAGAATTTGTTTTGGAGTCGGTTTACTTACCGTAACACATACTATTCCTTTTCGAGATGCAGAACGTTACGGAAGGTGTCCCTTATGTATTCCTCTGGGGTTACGGTTTCAATAATATTAGTTTCAACATTTATAGGATTACCCGAGATATAGTGTTTGATCCTTTGACCGTTTACCACCTTGGATTTGTGCCTTGAAGTTGTTGATTTTATGGCACCGAACGGTAGACCTCCTCGATAACGTAGGGACCTTCCCATTTGGAGAGAAGTTTTCTGCAAAAATCTTAAACGAGAGTTGTATAGCAATACATAATCACCTACATTAAACTCACGCTTTTGTATCCTTTTGTCATGCCATCTTTTAACTTTTCTTTAAACAACTTGGCATTTTCATAGGCTTGGGTTCTCCATTCATCAAGTGAGCTAATATCAAATAACCTCTTCTCATAAGCAAGTTTGAAATCATAGTTGAGCTCTTTAATAGCCCAATATGCCTTATGTTCTAGTTCGAGAGGTAAGTGACATGCTTTTCCATAAACCATTTTAGACGGAGACATACCCATAGGATTCTTATGTGCAGTTCTATAGGCCCATAATGCATCATCAAGTTTCTTGGACCAATTCTTTCTAGACCTATTAACAGTCTTTTGCAAGATTAATTTGAGCTCTCTATTGCTCAATTCTACTTGACCACTAGACTGCGGGTGATAAGGAGATGCAATTCTATGATTAACATCATATTTAGCAAGCATTTTACGGAAAGCACCATGAATAAAGTGTGAACCACCATCAGTCATTAAATATCTAGGGACTCCAAACCTCGGAAAAATAACTTCCGTAAGCATTTTAATAGAAGTGTTATGATCAGCACTACTAGTTGGAATAGCTTCTACCCACTTAGTAACGTAATCAACATCAACTAAAATATGTGTATATCCATTAGAGGCAGGAAAAGGTCCCATATAATCAAAGCCCCAAACATCAAATGGTTCAATAACAAGTGAATAATTCATAGGCATTTCTTGATGTCTACTAATATTACCAATTCTTTGACATTCATCACAAGACAAAACAAACTTACGGGCATCCTTGAAGAGAGTAGGCCAATAAAAACCAGATTGCAATACCTTATGTGCAGTTCTATCTCCGGCGTGGTGTCCTCCATAAGCTTCAGAGTGACACTTGCGTAGGATCTGTTCCTGTTCATGCTCAGGTACACAACGTCTAATAACACCATCTACTCCTTCTTTATAAAGATGTGGATCATCCCAAAAGTAATGTCACAAATCATAAAATAACTTTTTCTTTTGTTGGTATGTGAAGCTAGGTGGTATAAATTTAGCAACAATATAATTAGCATAATCAGCATACCATGGAGTGCTACGAGAAGTGCTTACGACATTTAATTGTTCATCAGGAAAGCTATCATCAATAGGTAGTGGGTCATCAAGAACATTCTCTAACCTAGATAAGTTGTCTGCAACGGGGTTCTCAGCTCCTTTTCTATCAACAATATGAAAATCAAATTCTTGCAGCAAGAGAACCCATCTAATAAGTCTAGGTTTAGCATCTTTCTTTTCCATAAGATATTTAATAGCAGCATGATCGGTGTGAATAGTTACTTTACAATCAACAATATAGGGTCTGAATTTATCACAAGCAAATCAACTGCTAAAAGTTCCTCTTCGGTAGTAGCATAATTTCTTTGAGCATTGTCTAGAGTCTTACTAGCATAATGGATAACATTTAATTTCTTATCAACTCTTTGCCCTAGAACAGCACCTACAGCATAATCACTAGCATCGCACATAATTTCAAAGGGTAAATTCCAATCAGGTGGTTGAACAATAGGTGCAGAGACTAATGCTTTCTTAAGTATTTCAAATGCTTCTACACAGTCATCATCAAAGACAAATGGTACATCTTTTTGTAATAAATTAGTCGAGGTCGAGAAATTTTGAGAAGTCCTTAATGAACCTCCTATAAAATCCGGCATGACCAAGGAAACTTCTTATACCTTTGATGTCCTTGGGACATGGCATCTTTTCAATAGCATCAACCTTGGCTTTATCAACTTCAATACCTCTTTCGTAAACTTTGTGTCCCAAGACAACACCTTCATTAACCATAAAGTGGCACTTTTCCCAATTCAAGACAAGATTAGTTTCTTCACATCTCTGCAAAACTCGATCAAGATTGCTCAAGCAATCATCAAAAGAGGAACCATAGACGGAAAAGTCGTCCATGAAAACCTCACAAATCTTTTCACAAAAGTCGAGAATATAGCCATCATGCATCTTTGAAAGGTAGCAGGTGCATTACATAAACCAAAAGGCATACGTCTATAAGCAAAAGTACCAAAAGGGCATGTAAAATTAGTCTTTGATTGATCTTTAGCCGACACAGGTATTTGAGAGAAACCAGAATAACCATCTAGAAAGCAATAATGTGTATGTTTGCATAATCTTTCTAGCATTTGATCAATAAAAGGCAAGGGGTAATGATCTTTCTTAGTAGCTTTATTTAATTTGCGGAAATCAATTACCATCCTATAACCTGTGATAATTCTTTGCGGAATCAATTCATCTTTATCATTAGGGACAACAATAATACCTCCCTTCTTAGGGACACAATGGACAGGGCTTACCCACTGACTATCAGCAACGGGATAAATTATACCTGCCTCCAGAAGCTTGAGTATTTCCTTTCTTACCACTTCTTTCATTTTAGGATTCAAATGCCGTTGAGGATCACAAACTAGTTTGACATCCGCTTCCAAATTTATTTTATGCTGACATAGAGTGGGACTAATGCCCTTAAGATCATCAAGAGTATATCCAATAGCGGCACGGTGCTTCTTCAGAGTTTTCAATAATCTTTCTTCTTCATGCTCTGAGAGGTTAGCACTAATAATAATACGATATATTTTCTTTTCATCAAGATAAGCATACTTAAGATTATCAGGCAACGGTTTAAGCTCAAATACGGGATCACCCTTGGGTGGAGGAGGATCCCCTAGGATTTCAACAGGCAAATTGTGTTTTAATAGGTTCTTGTTTAAAGAATACTTCATCTATTTCTCTTCTTTCATTCATAAACATATCATTTTCATGGTCTAGCAAATAGTGTTCCAAAGGATCACTAGGAGGTACGGCAATAGAAGCAAGACCAATAATTCCATCCTTACTAGGCAATTCTTCTTCACGATGTTGTTTACTAAATTTGGAGAAATTAAACTCATGAACCATATCATCCAAGCCAATAGTAACAACATTCTTTTCGCAATCTATCTTAGCATTAACAGTATTCAAGAAGGGTCTACCAAATATAATGGGACAAAAGCTATCTTGCGGAGAAGTAAGAACAAGAAAATCAGCAGGATATTTAGTTTTCCCACACAAGACTTCAGCATCTCTAACAATTCCAATTGGTGAAATAGTATCTCTATTGGCAAGTTTAATTGTGACATCAATACCTTCTAACTCAGTAGGTGCAATTTCATTCTTAATTTCTTCGTATAAAGTATGTGGTATAACACTAGCACTCGCACCCATATCACATAAGCCATGGTAACAATGATCTCCTATTTTAACAGAAATAACAGGGACGCCTACCACAGTCTATGTTTATCTTTAGCATGTGGTTTAGCAATTCTAGCAGTTTCACCTTGAATGAATAACATGCCCATCAATATTATCAGACAAGAGATCTTTAACATTGCAATATTGGGTTCTACTTTAACTTGCTCAGGAGGTACATAAGTTCTAATATTGCTTTTACGAACAACAGTTGAAGCTTTAGCATGATCCTTTACTCTAACAGGGAAAGGTGGTTTCTCAACATAAGAGGTAGGAACAATAGGATCATTATAAGTGATAGTCTTTTCTTCAACTTTAATAGGTGCAACTACTTTTACTTCTATGGGAGGATGATATTTAAACCACTTCTCCTTAGGGAGATCAACATAAGTAGCAAAAGATTCACAGAAAGAACCTACTATCTCGAGTCAAGTCCATATTTAGTGCTAAACTTACGGAAAATATCGGTATCCATAAAAGATTTAACACAATCAAACTTAGGTGTCATACCTGACTCCTTACCTTAAATCGAGGTCCCAATCTTCAGAGTTGCGTTTAATTCTATCCAATAAATTCCATCTGAATTCAATAGTCTTCATCATAAAAGAGCCAACACAAGAAGTATCGAGCATGGTGCGATTGTTATCAGAAAGCCGAGCATAAAAATTCTGAAGAATTGTTTCTCTTGAGAGGTCATGATTGGGGCATGAATATAACATTGATTTAAGCCTCCCCCAAGCTTGAGCGATGCTTTCTCCTTCATGAGGCCAAAAATTATATATATAATTGCGATCACGATGAACAAGATGCATAGGGTAATACTTTTGATGAAATTCCAATTTCACTCTTTTATAGTTCCATGATCTCGTATCACATAGCCTATACCATGTCAATGCGTCTTCCTTCAAAGATAAAGGAAAAGCCTTCTTCTTAACAACATCATAGGGTATACCTGCAAGCTTAAATAGTCCACAAATATCATCCACATAGCGAAGATGCTCGTCAGGATGCTTTGTTCCATCTCCTGTAAAAGTATTAGCCAGCAGTTTTTCCATGATACTCGAAGGAAATTCAAAAGGAGTTTCATTTTCAATGGGTTCAGTAGGTTGAGGGGCAACTCTTTGCTCTACTGGAAGGGTGAAGATACCCGAACAAGCCCCTCAGAGAATTACTTTCCATAGTAACAAGTGACAGAAAATTTCAGCACACTATATAAATTTTTCCTTACCAAAGGCGCTACACTCACCGGCAACGGCGCCAGAAAAGAGTCTTGATGACCCACAAGTATAGGGGATCTATCGTAGTCCTTTCGATAAGTAAGAGTGTCGAACCCAACGAGGAAGCGTAAGGAAATGATAAGCGGTTTTCAGCAAGGTATTCTCTGCATAATCGAAATAAGTGGTAACAGATAGTTTTGTGATAAGATAAATTGTAACGAGCAACAAGTAACAAAAATAAATAAGGTGCAGCAAGGTGGCCCAATCCTTTTGTAGCAAAGGACAAGCCGGAACAAACTCTTATAATAGGAAAAGCGCTCCCGAGGACACATGGGAATATCGTCAAGCTAGTTTTCATCACGTTCCTATGATTCGCGTTCGGTACTTTGATAATTTGATATGCGGGTGGACGGTGCTTGGGTGTTGTTCTTACTTGAACAAGCATCCCACTTATGATTAACCTCTATTGCAAGCATCCGCAACTACAACAAAAGTATTAAGGTAAACCTAACCATAGCATGAAACATATGGATCCAAATCAGCCCCTTATGAAGCAACACATAAACTAGGGTTCAAGCTTACATCACTCTAGCAACCCATCATCTACTTATTACTTCCCAATGCCTTCCTCTAGGCCCAAATAATGGTGAAGTGTTATGTAGTCGACGTTCACATAACACCACTAGAGGTTAGACAACATACATCTCATCAAAATATCGAACGAATACAAAATTCACATGACTACAAATAGCAAGACTTCTCCCGTGTCCTCAGGAACAAACGTAACTACTCACAAAGCATATTCATGTTCATAATCAAAGGGGTAATAATATGCATAAAGGATCTGAACATATGATCTCCCACCAAGTAAACCAACTAGCATCAACTACAAGGAGTAATCAACACTACTAGCAACCTACTAGCACCAATCCCGGACTTGGAGACAAGAATTGGATACTAGAGATGAACTAGGGTTTGGAGATGAGATGGTGCTGGTGAAGATGTTGATGGAGATTGCCCTCTCCCGATGAGAGGAGCGTTGGTGATGATGATGGCGATGATTTCCCCCTCCCGGAGGGAAGTGTCCCTGGCAGAACAGCTCCGCCGGAGCCCTAGATTGGTTCCGCCAAGGTTCCGCCTCGTGGCAGCGGATTCTCGTCTCGAAAGGTTGCTTATGATTTTTTTTTCATCGAAAGACTTCATATAGGAGAAGATGGGTGTAGGAGAGCCACCAGGGGGCCCAGGAGGTAGGGGGCGCGCCCAGGGGGAAGGGGCGTGCCCCCACCCTCGTGAGCAGGGTGTGGGCCCCTTGGCCTTCATCTTTGGTGACGATTTTTCTTTACTTATTTTAAGGTATTCCGTGGAGTTTCAGGACTTTTGGAGTTGCGCAGAATAGGCCTTCAATATTTGCTCCTTTTCTAGCCCAGAATTCCAGCTGCCGGCATTCTCCCTCTTCATGTAAACCTTGTAAAATAAGAGAGAATAGCCATAAGTATTGTGAAATAACATGAAATAATAGCCCATAATGCGATAAATATCAATATAAAAGCATGATGCAAAATGGACGTATCAGCAGGGAATCATCATAGCAATTCCCAAAGGTGGAAGTGATAAGTATGGATTGTTGAACCCACAAGGAGCTAAAGGTAAGATTAATATTCTCTCAAGTCCTATCTGCCACTGATATGACTCTCATTACACCTAACGTTTGCTTCCAACTAGAAACGAGAAATAAAACTACATTGTGGGTATGAAGAGGATAACTTTGCATGATATCAGAGAGCTAAAATATAAAAGTAGGTGTTGTTATCATATAAAGTTAGAATATATTACTAAATAATATAAATAGCAAGTGCGGAGTTGTCCTAGGCAATTGTTAACAAGACCGATAGTTGTTATTGCAATTTCATATGAGGGAGAGGCATAAGCTAACATACTTTCTCTACTTGGATCATATGCACTTATGATTGGAACTCTAGCAAGCATCCGCAACTACTAAAGATCATTAAGGTAAAACCCAACCATAGCATTAAAGCATCAAGTCCCCTTTATCCCATACACAACAACCCCCTTACTCGGGTGTATGCTTCTGTCACTCAAGCCACCCACTATAAGCGAATCATGAACGTATTGCAAGACCCTACAGCGGGAATCCCTCACGCTTGCGCGACACGGAGGGCACAATAGGACAGCACCACAATAAAACATACAACTCATACCAATCTATATCATCAATCAACCTAAAGACAAACGATTTCTACTCAAAACATCATAGGATGGAAACACATCATTGGATCATAATATGTGGGATAAAGCACCATGTTCAAGTAGGCATTACAGCAGGGTGCGGGAGAGTGGACCGCGTAAAACAGATGAGGATGGTGATGATGGTGGTGATGTTGATGAAGACGATCACAGCGGCGATGATTCCCCTCCAAGGGGGTGGGCACGCCCCCACCCTCGTGGACGGCCCGAGACTCTTCTGGCCCAACCATTTTACTCCTGGGTCTTCTTTTGGTCCATAAAAAATCATCAAAAATTGGCACGTCAATTGGACTCCGTTTGGTATTCCTTTTCTGTAAAACTCAAAAACAAGGAAAAAACAGAAACTGGCACTAGGCTCTAGGTTAATAGATTAGTCCCAAAAATCATATAAAATAGCATATAAATGCATATAAAACATCTAAGATGGATAATATAATAGCATGAATACTTCATAAATTATAGATAAGTTGGAGATGTATCAGCATCCCCAAGCTTAATTCCTGCTCGTCCTCGAGTAGGTAAATGATAAAAGAAATAATTTATGAAGTGTGAATGCTAGCAGGTGCACAAGTTTGATCAATGATAATTTCAATCACCCTTTTCTAGCATCATTATATGTCATAACAGTAGCTCATCTCATAAAAAATTTCATGATCAAGTAACACGCTATTCACATGTTACAGTATAGATCATGAACTTTCTTGAAACTAACAAACTATATTCTTAGTCATCAAACAATTGTAATTCATCTTATTTTCCGGAAGGGTCTATGTCAGAGCTTTGATTCAGCAAACTCCACATACTCAACTATCATTTAATCTTTCATAATTGCTAACACTCATGTGATATTTATGGGTTCAAAGTTTTAATCGGACACAGAGAAAGATAGGGGCTTATAGATTCGCCTCCCAACCTTTTACCTCAAGGGTGATGTCAACAATAATAGTTCATGATAACTTACATCCAATTGGATATATATATATATATATATATATATATATATATATATATATATATATATATATCAGGATCTTTCCAACACAATGTGCTTGCCAAAGGATAAAATGTAAAAAGGAAAGGTGAAGATCACCATGACTCTTGCATAAGGTAGAAGATAAAAGTAAAAGATAGGCCTTTCGCAGAGGGAAGCAGAGGTTGTCATGCGATTTTAAGGTTGGATGCACAAAATCTTAATGAAAAAGAACATCACTTTATATTGCCACTTGTGATAGGGACCTTTATTATGTAGTCCATTGCTTTTATTGCTTCCATATCACAAGATCATATAAAGCTTATTTTCTCCACACTAATAGATCATACATATTTAGAAAGCAATTTTTATTGCATGTACCGATGACAACTTACTTGAAGGATCTTACTCAATCCATAGGTAGGTATGGTGGACTCTCATGGCAAAACTCGTTTTAAGGGATGTTTGGAAGCACAAGTAGTATCTATACTTGGTGCAAAGAATTTGGCTAGCATGAGAGGTAAAGGCAAGCTCAGCATGTTGGATGATCCATGAAAATATACTTTATTTCGTATATAAGAAAACATAACCCATTAAGTTGTCTTCCTTGTCCAACATCAACCTTTTATCATGTCATATTTTAATGAGTGCGCACAATTACAAAAGATGTCCAAGATAGTATATTTATATGTGAAATCTCTCTTCCTTCAATATTCTTTCATGAATTGTTCAAGTGACCAATTCTGCGTTTGCTAACTTTCAATAAGTTTACTACCTATACACATTATGTGTGAAGTCATTACTCCCCATGTTATAAGCATATGAAACATATATAAATTCAGATTTATGATATTCAATTCATTCAACCATTTACTCATAGGATATACGTGAAGCACGTGAGTAAATGACAAACTACTCCAAAAAGATATAAGTGAAGAACAATGAGTAGTCAAGTAATTAACTAGCCATGGGAGGATTCTTTTTCATTCAAGATTTCAGATCCAATAATTTTATTCAAACAGCAATTAAAATTGAAAATACACTCCAAGCAAAACACATATCATGTGACGAATAAAAATATAGCTCCGAGTAAGGTATGCCGATAGTTTTGAAGACGAAAGAGGGGATGACTTCCGGGGCATCCCCAAGCTTATTCGCTTGAGTCCTCCTTAAATATTACCTTGGGGTGCCTTGGGTATCCCCAATCTTAGGGTCTTTCCACTCCTTATTCTCCTCATATCGATATCTCACCCAAAGCTTGAAAACTTCAATCACACAAAACTTAACGGAACTTTGTGAGATAGGTTAGTATGATAAAGAGTAAACCGTTCACTTTGGTATTGTCACAGACAAGGTTCATAATTGTTCTCACACAATGCCTACTGTACCCTATCATTTCTACAATTTATATTGAGAAATATAAGCCATAGAAACTAGAAAGCAAGCAAACTATGCAATGAAAACAGAATCTGTCAGAAACAGAACAGTCTGTAATGATCTGAACAGCAACCATACTTCTACTACTCCAAAAGTTATGAAATAAATTGATTGACGTGAGGAATTTGTCTATTAATCTTCTGCAAAAAGAATCAACTCAAAAGCACTCTTCTGCAAAAAATGACAGCTAATCTCGTGAGCTCAAAGTTTCTGTTTTTTACAGCAAGATCACATTAACTTTCACCCAAGTCTTCTCAAAGGTCTTACTTGGCACTTTATTGAAACAAAAGCTATCAAAAATTATTACCACAGTAGCTTAATCATGTAAACACACAAAAACAGTAAGGGTAAATATTGGGTTGTCTCCCAACAAGCGCTTTTCTTTAATGCCTTTTAGCTAGGCATGATGATTTCAATGATGCGCGCATAAAAGATAAGAATTGAAACATAAAGAGAGCATCATGAAGAATATGAATAGCACCTTTAAATCTAACCCACTTCCTATGCCTAGGGATTTTGTGAGCACACAATTTATAGGAACAATAATCAACTAGCATAGGAAGACAAAACAAGTAGAACTTCAAAGCTTTAAGCACATAGAGAGGAAACTTGATATTATCGCAACTCCTACAAGCATGTATTCCTCCCTCATAATAATTTTCAGTAGCATCATGAATGAGTTCAACAATATAACCATCACATAAAGCATTCTTTTCATGATCTACAAGCATAGAAATTTTACTACTCTACACATAAGCAAAATTCTCCTCATTCGGAATAGTGGGAGCAAACTTCTTCCAAATCCACTTTGGATGATAGTATTATTCATACTCCAAAAGATATAAGTGAAGTTCATGGAGCATTCTAAAATTAATAAAGACTAACCAATATCCATGCTCAAAATATATAAGTGAAGCACACGAAGCATTCTATAAAACCATACTCAAAAGATTTAAGTGAAGCACAAAGAGCATTCTATAAGGTCATACTCAAAAGATATAAGTGAAGCACGTGAAGCATTCTATAAATTGATGAAGGGCTATCTCATACTAGCATGTTTCTTAAAGAAAAAGAATAACACAATGTACACAAATCATGTGAACGAAACAAAAACCGAGGTATACCAATAATTGTTGAAGAAGAAAGAAGGGATGCCAACCGGGGCATCCCCAAGCTTAGATGCTTGAGTATCCTTGAAATATTTATTTGGGGTGCCTTGGGCATCCCCAAGCTTGAACTCTTGCCTCTCTTTATCTATACCTACTAATAAAGCAAGGTGTGTTTCTTTAATTTTTTCATCCGTTCACCAGAGAAAATATTTTTTTACTATTCGAGGTGGTACTAAATTTTTGTGCATCCATGTGCTACAAAAAGAGATACGATTTGTTCAGAATTTCATACATGGGCCGCGCGCTGCGGCCCAGTAAAGTCCCCAACTTATTTCCTTGCCCACGCAGAGGGGAAAATACTATTTGCCGCACAGATAGCCCTGGACTGGGCCGTCCCCTTTTTCTTTTTCTGTGTTTATTTTCTATTTAAACTTTTTATGTTCCTTTCTGTTTTTCTTTCTCCTTTATTTTTTATTTTCATTTTTAAGTTAACTTTTAACTTTTTTGATAAACTAAATTTTTTATATTTTTTTAGAATTTCAATTTTTGTTCAATTTTTTGAAAAAAATGTTCAGAATTTCATAATTTTATTCCCATTTAAAAAATGTTCGGATATTCAAAAAAATCTTGTTCCTAAATTTCTTAAAAACTCAAAAAATGTTTGTGTTCTACAAAATTGTTCGAGATTTAATAAAAATTGTATTTTCAAAAATGTTCCAAATTCGAAAAATGTTCTTATTGTAGTGAATCGTTCACGAATTCAATATAAAAATATTTTAAATAGTCCCATATTGCTCTTTACATATAGTTGTACCAATTTATAAACGTGTGTGATACCACATGTAGTAATAAGATGTATGAAGTATGGATCTATTATCCCGCAAGAAGGATGGATGAATTGGCACGTGAGCTAGGTGGAAAAGGACACTTTTTTTAGTGAAAAGTAATATTCCCATTTTTTTTCAAAAAATGTTGTACTTTCCAAAACTGTTCAAGATTCTTAAAAAATTCTCCAAATTTGAAAAATATTCTTGTTTTAGAGAAATTTTTACAAATTCAAATAATGTCCGCGTTTTAAAATTACACATTTTCTACAATTGTTTTGAATGCTCAAAACATGTTCCCGTTTTTTGAAAATTGTTCACATATGGAAAAAATGCTCATGTTCTTATAAAAGGTTCATGTTTTTTTAATAATGTTCGTGAATTTTAGAAAATGTTCCTGTTGGAATTTTAGTTTCTGTACTTCTGAAAAAGTATGAAACTTTCAAAAAACAAATCATAGTTTTGAAAACTGTTCGGGATTTCAAAAAAATTCCATGTTTCCAATAATATACGGTAATTCATAATAATAATTATTTTTTGAAAAGCTGAAAAAAAGTAATCATAGAATGTTTCGAATCTGATACTACGGTATGTTCTTAAATATTTACGTTGGCCATAAGTTAGCAGGACGTGTTTGTTCGAGTGAATGGCAGCACTATGTCGAGTGTTTGAAATCATGAGTACGATCATTCAACTCATGTTTTTTACTGGATATTTACTCACGCCTTACAAATACAGGTCGATTCGGTGTCTGAAAATTTCACACCCCACGGAATTTAGCCAGCCCAAGTACCTAGGAAATAAGGAAAAAATATATTTTCAATCCCATATTGCTCGTTTATATACAGTCATAAAAATTTATATACGTCTGTGAAACTATATGTAGTAAACTGAATGAAGGGTGGATGAATTAACTTGGATGAAGGATGGATGAATTAAGCCGGATGAAGGATGGATGGATTAGTAAGTGAGCTTTCTACAAAAGGGAATTAAATCCAGTACGTGAGCAAGATGGATGGATTGCTTGCTGAACTGTCTACAGAAGGGCCCTAAATGTCTCAAGGATTCCTACTCGAGGCAAAGAGAAGAGAAGACCCGACTACGTGAGCTAGATGCATGAAAAAGAAAGGATCCAGCGACCTCCCACATATTGGAAATTTAACCTTAAATCCCCTTGACCAAGGAACGCAAAAATAGTGGAGTACAATTAACTCGGGTTGTGTACATCGAAAAGAGAAGACCCGCCTCATTTCCATATTATTGAACTTCATGCCTTAAAATCGCCTCGAATGAATGAAAAAATATATTGAATAATTCATGGACCTTCTCTAGCGTGTGATGACCTAATAATACCCTTAAATCCACTCGATCAATGAATAAAAAAATAGCGGATTGATTACTTCACAGCCGATGAAACCCAGAACAAAATATTTCTTCTAGACGTGCACACATGGTTTTTCTTGCACATATAATTCTCACTAATTAAGTGCATACTATTTTGCCTCCCGTTGCAACGCACGGGCATATGTGCTAGTTCTTCTCATATTGATAGCTCCTCGATCTTCGAACACTTCATCCACACAAAACTTTAACAAAAACTTTGTGAGATCCGTTAGTATAATAAAGCAAATCACTAACTTTAGGTACTGTTGCAACCTCATTCCAATTTCATATTAGCACTTTATCTATTGTATTCAAACTTCACCATGGTTCATACCCCCCGATACTACCCATCGATTCATCAGAATAAGCGATCAACACATAGAAAACAGAATCTGTCAAAAACAGGACGGTCTGTAGTAATCTGTAACTCTCGAATACTTAGTGATAAGTATGGAGTATCGAACCCACAAGGAGCTAAAGGTAAGATCAATATTCGCTCAAGCCCTATCTTCCACTGATACGACTCTACGTGCACCGAACGTTTACTTCCAACTAGCAATGGGAAATAAAACTACGTTGTGGGTATGAAGAGGATAACTTTTCATGATATCGGAGAGCTAAAATATAAAAGTAGTTGTTGTTATCATAAAGTTAGAATATATTACTGAATAATATAAATAGCGAGTGTGGAATAATGGTGGATCGGTGTGCAGAATTGTCCTAGGCAATTGTTAACAAGACCGGTAATCACTATTGCAGTTTCATATGAGGGAGAGGCATAAGCTAACATACTTTCTCTACTTGGATCATATGCACTTATGATTGGAACTCTAGCAAGCATCCGCAACTACTAAAGATCATTAAGGTAAAACCCAACCATAGCATTAAAGCATCAAGTCCCCTTTATCCCATACACAACAACCCCCTTACTCGAGTGTATGCTTCTGTCACTCAAGCCACCCACTATAAGCGAATCATGAACATATCGTAACACCCTACAGCGGGAATCCTCACGCTTGCGCGACACGGAGGGCACAATAGGACAGCACAAAAATAAAACATACAACTCATACCAATCTATATGATCAATCAACCCAAAGACAAATGATATCTACTCAAAACATCATAGGATGGCAACACATCATTGGATCATAATATGTGGCATAAAGCACCATGTTCAAGTAGGGATTACAGCGGGGTGCGGGAGATTGGACCGCGTAAAAGAGATGAGGATGGTGATGATGGTGGTGATGTTGATGAAGACGATCACTGCGACGATGATTCCTCCCGATGGCACTCCAAATACCACCAAGAGAGAGGAGGAGAGGTTCTCCCCCTTGTGCTTCCTCCTCCATGGCCTCCCCCCTAGATGGGGAGGGGTTCTCCCTCTGGTCCTTGGCCTTCATGGCGATGATGGCCCCTCCGAGATCCTTCCCCATGGCCCCCGGTGATGATGGTCCCCTCCGGCAGGGTGCCATAGAGGGCCTAGATTGATTTCTCATGGCTACAGAGGCTTGCGGCGGCGGAACTTCCGATCTAGGTTATTTTCTGGGGGTTTCTGTATTTATAGGAATTTTTGGCGTTGGTTTCACGTCAAGGAGGTTCCCGAGTTGTCCACGAGGCAGGCCCACGCGCCCAGGGGTGTGGGCGCGCCCCCCACCCTCATGGACGGCCCGGGACTCTTCTGGCCCAACTCTTTTACTCCGGGGTCTTCTTTTGGTCCATAAAAAATCATCAAAAATTGGCACGTCAATTGGACTCCGTTTGGTATTCCTTTTTATGTAAAACTCAAAAACAAGGAAAAAACAAAAACTGGCACTGGGCTCTAGGTTAATAGGTTAGTCCCAAAAATCATATAAAATAGCATATAAATGCATATAAAACATCTAAGATGGATAATATAATAGCATGAATACTTCATAAATTATAGATACATTGGAGACGTATCATTATGTCAAACTTGCTTCCCTTGCCACTAAACAACAAAGAGCTTTGGAAAAATTTCAATACATGCTAGATAAAAGCGATGATATGTTGGGTGAAGAAATGGATCAGTCAAAAGCTCTGGCTGAAAGTCTTCAGAGACTTCAGTCCAAGTTTGACACCCTTCAAAGTCATCATAACACTCTCTTATCTGATCATGAGAAGCTTTCTTATGAATTTCTTCAAAGAAAGCAAGATCTTGAGAAGCTAAGGGTGAGTTATGATGATCTTCAGAAGGAGCGTAATTCATTACTTGCTCAACAAATCGGTGCTGCTCAGGAAGAATTCATTCCGCCATGTTTAAAGTGCATTGAACGTGATTCTGCTAATTCCTCACCTGAATGTTCAAATGCTTCTACTGTTACAAATTCTTCAACTGTCTCTTCTATCACAAATTCCTCATCTAAGGATATTGCTAGTATCATTGACAATGCAGGGTTGAAGGAATTGTATATGACAGGCATGTACAGAAGCCTCAGAGGGCATCAGGCTCTTTGTGATGTGCTTAAAAAGCAGATCCTCAACAGGAACCCTAGGAAAGAGGGTATTGCCTTTGAGAGGGAAACTTAATGCTGATGGGACATACTGGAAGCCCGAAAGATCCCAAAACCTCATGGGTTGCTGCAAAGGGACCTCCAGTAGATCCATCTACCTTATCTGGCTTTACATGTGAATCTCCTCATTCTTCTGATGAGTCATTTGACTCCAACTATAAACTGTTCAAAGATCAGAATGGTGAATTATTTGTTAGATATGTTGGCACTAAGTGCAGGAACGGTTCTCCTATGAAGAAAATCTAGGTTCCCAAAAGGTGCCTTGAAAGTCTTCAGGTGAATGTCATCATGAGACACATGTGAAGAATAGGAACCCCAGATCAAATTCTTCATATGGATCCAAGTCCTCATACAGACCGAATTCCTCAAATGGATCAAAATCCTCACATGAACATCATCGTGCTAACACTTCTGCTTCATAGGGAAGATCTAAGGGCTATGAATATGTGCATTATTCTTCAAACCATTATGTTCATAAGTCCTCGAAGAATTTCTCTGCTTATTCATATGCTTACCCTAACCCCTCTTATGTGAAATGAAGTGGACTGGCTTCTATGCCACCTTTCTCGTATGGAGCTCGCATAATGATGAACTCTTTGCCACCCCTTCAGATGTGGGTGGTGAAGAAAAAGAACTAATCTCTTATGCAGGGTCAGGTCTGCAGACGTTCTTGAACGTTTGAGGAATTTGCTGGAGACCTGAAAAATTGCCTGAATGGACGTAGGCTAATCATGAAGAAATGAATCCTCATTTCTCACATCCTCATACTGCTTTATCTGTCTTATTGCTTGATGAAATTGATATGATGAACTGGATGTCATATTCTTCACTGATGAAGTATATGAGTTTGTAAGCTACACTAATTCATCTGTAGGATGATCAACCCAAAGCCAATGAGTGGGTTCTCGATAGTGGATGTACTAATCACATGACTGGTGACAAGAATCTATTGATGGACGTTCCCTTATCTCCATCGCATCTGAAGCATATCATCTTTGCTGACAAAGGCAAAAGCAAGGTATTGGGTATAGGTAAGGTTGCGATCTCAAAGGATCGACACATGGACAAAGTCATGCTTGTCGAGTCCTTAGGATACAACCTCATGTCTGTCTCAATGATTTGTGATCTTGATATGGTTGTCATCTTTGGCAAGTATCGTTGTGTTGTGATCATGGATGCTGACAATTCCAAAGTCTTCGAAGGATTTAGGAGAGGAGATCTCTATATTGTTGATTTCACTACAGGACCACAACCAGCTATATGTCTACTTGCAAAAGCTTTAGAAGGCTGGCTATGGCATCGACGACTTGGTCATGCTGGCATGAGGAACCTGCACACACTTGCGAAGAAGAAGCATGTCATTGGCATTGAGAATGCCATATTCTCAAGGATCACTTGTGCGGAGCCTGTGAAGATGGAAAGATGAAAAAGGCCAAGCATCCAGCAAAGACTATCATGACCACTACTCGACCATTTGAATTGCTTCACATGGATCTCTTTGGTCCTAACCATTACTCTGCATTCACAAATGAAGCATCTCTTTATGGCTTTGTTATTGTTGTAGATTATTACACATGGGTGCATATTGTTACTTACAAACGTGAAGTGCAGGAAGTCTTCAAACAATTTTCCTCGAGGGCTTCAACCAACTTTGGTGTGAAGATCAAGTACATCAGAAGTGATAATGGAACTGAGTTCAAGAACACTGGTCTTGATGACTATCTTGATGAACTTGGTATTACTCATGAGTTATCTGCTCCTTATACTCCTCAACAGAATGGCGTCGTGGAGCACAAGAACGGGACTCTTGTTGAGATGGCTTGCACTATGCTTGATGAGTACAAGACGCCTCCTCACTTCTGGATTGAGGCAATTGATACTGCATGCCACATCATCAATAGGGTATATCTTCACAAATTCTTCAATAAGACTGCATATGAACTCCTCACTGACAAGAAACCCAATGTGAGTTATTTCAAAGTCTTCGGTGCTAAATGTTGGATTAGAGATCCTCATCACAGTTCTAAATTTGCACTGAAAGCACATGAAGGTTTTATGCTTGGTTACAGAAAGGACTCGCACACCTACAGAGTCTTCAACAATGTTCACCACAAGGTCGTTGAAACTGAAGATGTGCGGTTCGATGAAACTAATGGCTCGCAAAGAGAGCACCTACCTTCTGTGTTAGATGAACAATCACCTGAGGAAACCATCAAGTTCAAGGCTACTGAGGATGTCATTCCTACCGAAAAATTTGCTGAAGAAGTTATTCCAGAACGTGAAGAACGTCATGCTGATGCACCTGAGGAAAATGATGCTGAAGGAAATGCTGATCGAGTTCCTCAATGGCAACCAGCTCATCCTCGTGTCGCACATGAAGTGCAGATTGAGAAAATCATCAGCGACATCAACATCTGAGGTCCTCTCACACGCTCAAGAGCTTCTCATTTGTCTAACTTTTGTGGGCACTTTGCTTTTGTCTCTATCACAGAGCCCATTAAGGTAGATGAAGCATTTCTGGAGCCTGAGTGGATTCAGGCTATGCAAGAGGAATTGCATCAATTCGAGCTAAACAACGTCTGGGAACTGGTCAAATGTCCAGACCCTCGCAAGCACAATATCATTGGCACAAAGTGGATCTACCGCAACAAGCAAGATGAAAATGGCCTTGTGGTGAGGAATAAGGCACGGCTTGTAGCTCAAGGCTACACACAGGTTGAAGGAATTGATTTCGAGGAAACTTTTGCACCTGTTGCTAGACTTGAGGCTATTCACATATTAATTGCTTATGCTAACCATCATGACATCATCTTATATCAAATGGATGTGAAAAGTGCATTCCTCAATGGTAAGCTTGAGGAAGTAGTATATGTACCTCAACCCCCAGGTTTTGAAGATCCAAAGCATCCTGACAAAGTCTTCAGACTCAACAAGGCCCTCTATGGCCTCAAGCAGGCCCCACGGGCGTGGTATGATACTTTGAAGGAATTTCTCATGAAGAAAGGCTTCAAACCCGGTTCACTTGACCCAACTCTTTTCACTAAATCTTATGATGGTGAATTGTTTGTGTGCCAAATATATGTTGATGATGTTATCTTTGGCTGTACTTACCAACGTTATAGTGATGAATTTGCCTATATGATGATTGAAGAATATCAAATGTCTATGATGGGAGAATTGAAATTCTTCTTAGGTCTTCAAATTAACAACAAGAATGGCATATTCATATCTCAGGAGAAATACCTCAAGGATGTATTGAGGAAATTCGGCATGCAAGATTACAAATGGCCATCTATGCACTGATGAAAATGGTATTGACTTCGATCAAAAGGTATACCGCTCCATGATTGGTTCTTTATTGTATTTATGTGTCTAGGCCAGATATTATGCTTAGTGTTTGCATGTGTGCCGATTTCAAGCTACACCGAAGGAATCACACCATAAGGTGTGAAGCATATTCTTTGATATCTAGCTCACACACCAACACTTGGATTATGGTACCCCAAGGGTTCGGCTTTTGATCTCACTAGATATTCAGACTCTGACTATGCTGGTGATCGTGTGGATCGCAAGTCAACATCTGGCACATGCCATTTCCTCAGACGATCCTTGGTCTGTTGGTTCTCGAAGAAACAAGACAGTGTATCACTGTCTACTGCTGAAGCTGAGTACATTACTGCCGGTTCGTGTTGTGCACAATTGCTATGGATGAAGGAAACTGAGGGAGTCCTGGATTAGGGGGTATACGGACAGCCGGACTATATCCTTTGGCCGGACTGTTGGACTATGAAGATACAAGATTGAAGACTTCCTCTCGTGTCCGGATGGGACTCTCCTTGGCGTGGAAGGCAACCTTGGCGATACGGATATGTTGATCTCCTCCCATTGTAACTGACTCTGTGTAACCCTATCCCACTCTGTTGTCTATATAAACCGGAGGGTTTAGTCCGTAGGACAACAACAATCATACCATAGGCTAGCTTCTAGGGTTTAGCCTCTATGATCTCGTGGTAGATCAACTCTTGTACTACTCATATCATCAAGATCAATTAAGCAGGAAGTAGGGTATTACCTCCATAGAGAGGGCCCGAACCTAGCTAAACATCGTGTCCCTTGCCCCCTGTTACCATCCGCCTTAGACGCACAGTTCGGGACCCCCTACCCGAGATCCGCCGGTTTTGACACCGACATTGGTGCTTTCATTGAGAGTTCCACTGTGTCGTCACCATAAGGCCTGATGGCTCCTTCGATCATCGGTAGTGATGCGGTCCAGGGTAAGGTTTTCCTCCCCCGGACAGATCTTCGTATTCGGCGGGTTCGCACTGCGGGCCAACTCGCTTGGCCATCTGGAGCAGATCGAGAGCTACCCCCCTGGCCACCAGGTCAGGTTCAGAAACTTGAACTACACGAGCGACATCCGCGGAGACTTGATCTTTGACGGATTCGAGCCCATGCCAGGTGCGCCGCACGACCACGACGAGCATGATTTAGCTCTGCCATCGGACGGCGTTCAGGAGATCGCACCAGGAACAACTCCGGCCTTCAATCCGGAACAGGTCGCGCCATCCAAGGACGGGTGGATAGACCCCGCCACGGAGGCCACACTCTCAGCGGCAATAGAGCCGGATACGAACCCTACCCCTCGCGAGAGCCGTGATGCCGAACTCATAGACTCGTCTCCGGCCGCAGACTCTGAACCGCCTGCGCCCATGCCTGTCGAATCCGACTGGGCGCTGGTCATGGAGTTCACCTCCGTGGATATCTTTCAGCACTCGCCATTCGGCGATGTACTAAACTCGTTAAGGTCTCTCTCTTTGTCAGGGGAACCTTGTCCGAACTATGTTCGGCTAGAATGGGATGCGAACGATGAGGAAATTCACGCCCCACCCACCACCCACTTAGTAGCCACTGTCGATGATCTAACCGACATGCTTGACTTCGACTCCGAAGACATCGATGGTATGGACAACGATGAAGGAGACAAACAAGAACCACTGCCCACAGGGCACTGGACCGCCACCTCATAATATGATATATATATATATATATATATATATATATGGTGGATACACCCAAAGAAGGCAATGGCGACAAGACAGTGGAGGATGACCCCTCCAAGAAGCAACCCAAGCACAGACGTCAGCGGCGCCGCTCTAAGTCTCGCCATAGAAAAAGCGGTGATACCGGCACAGGAGATAACATTACTCTGGAAAGTGCCGAAGACGATGACAATCCCCTCCAGCAGGATCCAGAGCCGGAGGATGAACAAGCCAGCCCTCCGGAGCGAGCGGCAGAGGGAGAGGAGGACAATTACATGCCTCCCTCCGAAGACGAAGTGAGCCTCGACGACGAAGAATTTTTCGTACCTGAGGATCCCGTCGAGCAGGAGCGCTTTAAGTGTCGGCTTATAGCCACAGCGAATAGCCTGAAGAAAAAACAGCAACAACTTCGAGCTGATCAGGACTTGCTAGCAGATAGATGGACTGAAGTCCTTGCGGCCGAGGAATACGAACTCGAACGCCCCTCCAAGGGTCACCCAAAGCGCAGGTTGCTACCCCGACTTGAGGAGGAAGCATTAAAACCTACATCACCAGCGTTCGGTGCGGCTGATCGGCCACCTCGTGGCCGAGACAGAGAGGCATTTCAGCAAGAAGTTCAGCCCACACCCCGCCGCCACTCAAACAAAAATACCAAGGCACCGGGAATCACACGAGACCTGCGAGACGTATTGGAAGACAGGCAAAACACGCAAGATCGATCTACAGATCATGAGGGCGCGCCCTACGCGGGACGGTGACTGTCACGCCAGATACAGTAAAGGTAAATCAGGCCAGGCCAAATATAGCGGGCAAGACTCATATGAGCTACGCCGCGATATAGCCCAGCACAGAGGCGCCGCACACCCCCTATGCTTCACTGACGAAGTAATGGATCATGAATTCCCAGAGGGTTTTAAACCCGTAAACATCAAATCATATGATGGTACAACAGACCCCGCGGTATGGATCGAGGACTTCCTCCACTACATCCACATGGCTCGCGGCGATGATCTACATGTCATCAAGTACCTCCCGCTAAAGCTTAAAGGACCAGCTCGGCATTGGCTGAATAGCTTGCCACCAGACTCCGTTGGCTGTTGGGAGGATCTGGAAGACGCATTCCTCGACAACTTCTAGGGCACTTATGTGCGACCACCAGATGCCAATGACTTGAGCGACATAATTCAGCAGCCAGGGGAATCGGCCAGGCAATTCTGGACACAGTTCCTAACCAAGAAGAATCAAACTGTCGACTGTCCGGATGCAGAGGCCTTAGCGGCATTTAAGCACAACATCCGTGACAAGTGGCTCGCCCGGCACCTTGGCCAGGAAAAGCCGAAATCCATGGCAGCCCTCACGACACTCATGACCCGCTTTTGCGCGGGAGAGGATAGCTGGCTGGCTCACAGCAACAACATATCAAGGAACCTTGGCACTTCAGATACCAAGGATAGCAACGGCAGGCCACGTCACAACAAACATTAGCGCCGCAATAACGGCGATAACGCAGAGGATACGACAGTCAATGCCGGATTCAGAGGCTATAAACCCGGTCAGCGGAAAAAGCCATTTAAAAGAAGCACTCAGGGCCCGTCCAGTTTGGACCACATACTCGATTGCTCGTGCCAAATGCACGGTACCCCCGACAAACCAGCCAATCACACCAATAGAGAATGCTGGGTGTTCAAGCAGGCCGGCAAGTTAAACGCCGAAAACAAGGACAAGGGGCTGCACAACGATGACGAGGAGGAGCCCCGGCCACCGAACACAGGAGGACAGAAGAGGTTCCCCCCACAAGTAAGGACGGTGAACATGATATACGCAACCCACATCCCCAAGAGGGAACGGAAGAGTGCACTAAGGGACGTATATGCGATGGAGCCCGTCGCCCCAAAGTTCAACCCATGGTCCTCTTGTCCGATCACTTTTGATCGCAGGGATCACCCCACTAGTATCCGTCATGGCGGATCTGCCGCATTGGTCTTAGACCCAATCATTGACGGATTTCACCACACTCGAGTCCTTATGGACGGCGGCAGCAACCTGAACCTGCTTTATCAGGATACAGTGCGCAAAATGGGTATAGACCCCTCGAGGATCAAACCCACCAAAACGACCTTTAAAGACGTCATCCCAGGTGTAGAGGCCCATTGTACGGGCTCAACCACATTGGAAGTGGTCTTCGGATCTACGGACAACTTCCGAAGCAAGGAATTAATCTTCGATATCGTCCTGTTCCGCAGCGGCTATCATGCACTGCTCGGGCGCACCGCATTTGCAAGATTCAATGCGGTACCGCATTACACATACCTCAAGCTCAAGATGCCAGGACCTAAGGGGGTCTTCACAGTCAATGGAAACACAGAGCGCTCGCTCCGTATGGAGGAGCACACTGCAGCCCTCGCAGCAGAAGCACAAAGTAGCCTTTTAAGGCAATCCACCAGTTTGGCGATCAAGCCCTCGGACACCGTCAAGCGCGTCCGGAGTAAACTGCAACAGGATCGCCTGGCACGTTCAGAGCTTGCCTAGCAATTCGGCCCCCTCCCTAGTCTCAGTACAACGGCAAAATCCGTCCCGCGCGTACATAATTACGCACTAAAAATACCATGGGTATCGGCGGGAGCACGATCACGGCACATCCCACAATGCGTCTCAACCGCACTAGGGGCTTACTACCTTTATCATTCTCTCTCTTTCAGGACTTTACTCTCTGGAAGCCCTATCCGGCAGTACGATAGCCGGACACACGATACAACACCCAAGGAGGCAGGAAGCTACGACGTGCAATGGAATCCCCAGGTGGTCTCTGATAACAAGTGAAATACCCGCTTTAAATACCAGTTCACAGCTTGCCCTTGGACAGGACATGTCAAATAGTCCTATTTTTTGCTTATCGCACTGCTTGTATCAGTATGCTTCGACGCATTTTTTAATAAATAATGCATAGCACTAGTCTATTATTGCATCCTATATTGTTTTACATATATATGTTCATTTATGATAATCAGCATCCGTACACTTTGGTACGGCCAATACGCGAGGGGCTTCCATATACCCCATAATTTGGCGTGAGAAGTCCAAACACTCTTGACAGTGCGGCACCCCGAACTTATAGCATTATATGCATCAGCTCCGAATCATGTTCTTGGGTCAATAGTTGGGTTTTCCCGGCTCCCATGTTTTGGTACCTTACGTTACGCTATATCGGCTAAGGTAGCACTGGGAGAGCTACTGCGATTGTGCCCGGTTCTTCCTACTGAGCACCTCAAGAGAGAAAGCTAAAATCGATTGTCATGATGAGGCGAGAGCTGGTCGCTGTTCGCGAGGTCTCAAGTCCCTAAAGGCTTTTTCTGCTTCGGGCGAGGAGTCGGCCTTGTCCGGCTTAGGCGTGTATAGCGCCCCAAATTCGGCCTTCCGGATACTAGGGGCTTCGCCAAAATTTAAAATTGTAGACTTCTATGGCTAAGTGAGAGTGATAAAGCATTATAGTCTGATTGTTCTGGTTCATTGCAATGAGCACCTCCCTCGAAGGACCCATAAATGGGAAAAAGAGTGCCCAGATTAATTTAACACCCCAAAGACTAGTTGCATGAAATTTGAAGCCGACGACTAGCAACTCTCATATTTTATAAACGGCCGCACAAAAGGTAATATTTTAAATACGAAAGCGTTGCATAGCGCAAATGAACTAGTTTTCATAATACAGGATCACACGAGCAAGTTCATTCAAAAATTACATCCTTCGCACACTCGTCCGCCACAAGATGGGAACCCTTCAGGACACCCTCATAATACATTTCAGGGTGGCAATGCTCCTTGCCCTGCGGCGGCCCCTCCTTCACCAGCTTCTCGGCGTCCATCTTGGCCCAGTGCACCTTCGCACGAGCAAAAGCCCTGCGTGCACCTTCGATGCAGACGAACCGCTTTATGACTTCTAGCCGTGGGCAAGCATCCACAAGCCGCCTCACCAGGCCGAAGTAGCTGTTGGGAAGGGAATCGTCAGGCCACATCCGGGCTATAAGGCCCCTCATGGCCTGTTCGGCCGCCTTGTGGAGCTCGACCAGTTGCTTCAGCTGGTCGGTCATGGGCATCGGGTGTTCGGTCCCAAAGATACCGAGACCGTAACAACTTCTCCGTCGAGCTTCCCTCCTTGGCTGGTAGAACTCCACAAAGATCGCCAGACACCGCAGGCAGATCCGTGAACGCAGCTCCCCGAGAGCTCCGAACTCGGGTAAGTAAAAGGAAATTTTCTTTCGCATGCTTGCTTTGCATAATGAATGCCTTACCCGCTACTATCTTCTTCACCGCCTCAATTTCCTGGAGGGCCTTTTGGGCTTTGTCCTTGGCATGCTTTGCACTTTCGAGGGCCTTGGCAAGCTCGGACTCTCGGGTCTTCGAGTCATGTTCCAAGGACTCGTGCTTCTTCACGAGTTCTTGGAGCTCTTGCTGCACTTCACTTGCTCAGGCCTCTTGTTTTTCTCGCTCGATACGCTCCTTGGCTGCTTTGTCTTTGGCCTCGGACAGCGCCTGCTTCAGGGCCGCCACTTCAGTTGTGGACCCTGGTACATCCATGATGATCCTATTATTTTGCAACCAACTTTCTTTTCTATATATAGACAAGGTATTACTTGCCTTTGTTCTCCTCGAGCCGCTTTTTGGCAAGGTCGAGTTCTTCCTCAGACCGCTCAAGGTTCAGCTTTAGTGCGGCGATCTCCGCAGTATGTGCGGCAGCGGCCAACAGTGAAGCCTGCATACGCATATAGACATATTTGGATTAGACTCCTGCAGTTATTATTCGATCCTCTATTCGGCTTTTCTTCGCGAACGCCTAACAGAGCATCAGGGGCTACTGTCTATGCGGTAATATTTTTATTTTGATTACTTACCTCAAAGCCTGTTAGGAGGCTGGCACAAGCTTCGGTTAGTCCGCTTTTGGCGAACCGAACCTTCTCGATCACCGCACTCATAATAGTGCGGTGCTCTTCGTCAATGGAAGCGCCGCGAAGCGTTTCCAACAAATTGTCCGGTGCCTCTGGATGGACAGAGGCCACCGGCGCGGGCGGCTTGTCCCCTTAATGGGGAGTTGCCTACCGGAGTCCGGAGCCACTGAAGGCTCCGGCACGGTGTCCGGCCGACGGCCGGACTTGGAGCCTGTGGGAGTCTTGCTCCCTTTATGCCCAGGGCCCGGAAGGTCGCCTCGGGGCGCCTCTAGGACCGCCTCCCCTCGGCCCGGTGCCCTTGCAGACAACACCTCGGCATTGTCTGTAGGGTGGGGGGAAGAAGCGGTCGGAAGTGAATCGCTCTTCATATCCGACGAGCCCAAAGAATCACCCGACGAAGATACGTCGATTCGGGCTCTGGGCGGACTGCATAATCGTGTTCGTCATGAGTAGAAGCAGTTCGATAAAGCAGACCAATAATCATTATGATATACGGATACTTACGACTTCGCCAGGGGCTTGTCCCTAAGCAGCCATTCGTCACCGCTGTCGGCAGCCGTCGTGGAACAGTCCGAAAGGTGAGTCTTTCCCTTCTTGGACCCTTCGGCCTCCGCAGTTGGGGCAGCCTTCCTTTTCTTGTCTCCCCCGGCTGGAGGGGGAGAACCTTCATCTTCCTCCTCCTCGCTTTCACGAGAGGAGTGCGTCTCAGAGTCATGAGGCGATGAGTCCGATACCACCTGACGCCGGGAACTCTTTCGGGTCCCCTCGGCCTTCTTCTTGGCCTTCTTCTCCGGCACCTCATAAGGTGCCGGAGTCAACATCTCCGTCAGGAGAGCGTCCGTTGGATCTTCGGGCAGGGGAGCTGGGCAGTCGATCTGCTCCGCCGTCTCCACCTAGTCCTGTTAAAGGCATGGGAGCTTAGGTCCTGCACATGATTAAACTGGGGAGGATAAATACCCTATAAGATATAGAGACCTTACCGGTTTCGTGAGGCGCTTCGTGTTAAGTCCGCGATCCTTGGTTAGGGAAGGGGGGACCTCGGCACCTTTGAACAGCACCTTCCAGACGTCCTTGTGCATCATGTCGAAGAGCTCACGCAGAGTCTGGTGCTGGGCCGGGTCGAACTCCCATAGATTGAACGCCCGTTGTTGACACGGGAGGATCCAGCGGAAGAGCATGACCTGGACCACGTTGACAAGTTTTATTTTCCTGTTCATCATTTTCTTGATGCAGTGTCCGAGTCGATCCAGCTCTACCGGTTACCCTGTGGTAGGCCCTTCTCTTTCCGTGAGGTGAGCCGCATAGGGATTCCGGATCGGAACTCGGGGGCCGCCACCCATTTGGGGTCGCGTGGCTCGGTGATGTAGAACCACCCCGATTGCCACCCCTTTATGGTCCCCACATAGGAGCCCTCGAGCCATGTGACATTGGGCATCTTGCCCACCATGGCACCTCCGCACTCCACTTGTTGGCCGCTCACTACCTTCGGTTTCACATTGAAGGTTTTCAGCCACAGGCCAAAGTGGGGCCGGATGCGGAGGAAGGCCTCGCACACGATGATAAACGCCGAGATCTTGAGGATGAAGTTTGGGGCCAGATCATGGAAGTCCAACCCGTAGTAGAACATGAGGCCGCGGACAAATGGGTGGAGGGGAAATCCCAGCCCGCGGACAAAGTGGGTGAGGAAAACTACCCTCTCATGGGGCTCTGGAGTAGGGACGATTTGCCCCGCACTGGGCAGCCAGTGCGCGATATTCGTGTCCAAGTATCCAGCTCCCCGCAGCTTTTTGATGTTCTTCTCCTTGACGGAGGATTTCATCCACTTTCCTCCCGCTCCGGACATGGTTGGGTGGTCTGAGGAGAAAGGTGCGAATTTGGGCGTTGGAGCTCGAGTGCGCGAGAATGGATAGGCAAGGAGGAAGAAGGCATGGGTGAAAAAAGGTGAAACCTTATCCCTTTATAAAGGCGGACGAAACTATACGCCCCCACTAGCCTGGTTAACTCGCTTATTCCCCAAGCGCCGCGATTGATGGTGCGGTTGGGCTACCCACACCCGTATTGATGAGGATCCCGTGGTAAGGGGACATGATCTCTGCTTCGACAAGACGTCCCAAAGAAACCGCCTCGCGATATGCGCCAAGGCTGGTTGAGAAAAACGGTTCGATAATAACCGGGCCATGGTATGATGTCATGATATCAAATGTGTCAGCAGGTCAGATTTGTGGAAATATTATTCTCTCTACGGTGGTGCGTGGAACTTGTTTTTCAGAGCCGAACACTATCCTTGTGTTCAAAAATCTTCTATGGAGTATTCGGAGAAGGAACCCGCCTTGCAATGCCGAAGACGAACTGCGCGCCGGACTCATCGTCATTGAAGCCTGGTTCAGGGGCTACTGAGGAGTCTGGATTAGGGGTATCCGGACAGCCGGACTATATCCTTGGCCGGACTGTTGGACTATGAAGATACAAGATTGAAGACTTCGTCTCGTGTCCGGATGGGACTCTCCTTGGCGTGGAAGACAAGCTTGGCGATACGGATATGTAGATCTCCTCCCATTGTAACCGACTCTGTGTAACCCTAGCCCCCTCTGGTGTCTATATAAACCGGAGGGTTTAGTCCGTAGGACAACAACAATCATACCATAGGCTAGCTTCTAGGGTTTAGCCTCTATGATCTCGTGGTAGATCAACTCTTGTACTACTCATATCATCAAGATCAATCAAGTAGGAAGTAGGGTATTACCTCCATAGAGAGGGCCCGAACCTGGGTAAACATCGTGTCCCTTGCCCCCTGTTACCATCCGCCTTAGACGCACAGTTCGGGACCCCCTACCCGAGATCCGCCAGTTTTGACACCGACACAAAACCTCAAGGACTACGACATCAACCTGGAGAATGTGCCTCTCTACTGTGACAATGAGAGTGCCATCACGATTGCTCATAACCCAATTCAGCACTCGAAGACAAAGCACATTCAGATTCGTCATCATTTTCTTCGTGATCATGTGTTGAAGGGCGACATTTGTATTCAACATGTGAAGACTGTAGAACATCTAGCCAATATCTTCACAAAGCCCTTGGATGAGAAGAAATTTAGCAAGTTGCGGTGTGAGCTAAATATCTTAGAATCTTCAAATATCCTTTGAAAAGGACACACAACCTAACACTTATGAAAAATTGATGACTTAGATGTGCAACACGTGGAGTAACACTTTTCTTCAATCAATGAAGACTAACCCTCTAAGTGTGAAGAAATTAATGAAGAATTTGATTCTCGGAGCCCTACGGCACAATTGTACGCAGTGTCTGAAATCATCATTCTTATACGGTGGGTCTCGGCACCACCAAAAGTTAAAAATCTTCAATTTGAGTTTCTCTTCATTTTGAATTTCCACAGTTGTTCGATTTCCTCAACTTATATATATATATATATATATATATATATATATATATATATATATATATATATATATATATATATATATATGAGTTTATGTCCTCTACAACATTCACTTATTGCTATTTCTTCGAGTTGCCTGTTCTGCTAAGTGAATGTGATCGGACCCTTCCCCCTCTATGCTAAAATCAACCCAATCTATTCACAAATTCTTCATGTGCGATCTATTTGAAACTCGTTCAAAATCTTCACTATGTCCTTGTCAGTAGAAGAATTTGCGAACGAAACTTTAAAAACTAATCTTATCTGAATTTCCAGCGTTTGCTGCTCAAACCATCCGCATTCCATGATATATTATCCTATTGACCCACGATCGCACACGATCGCCTCCTCTCAGTACGTGGGTGACACATGTCGCATGAATGAGAAGGGTCAGGGACACGTTCGTCCAATTTCTTCGGGCGAACAGTTTTTCACCACGGCTATTAATATCCCCTTCCCTTCCTCACTTCACTTTTACTATGCTCGATCTCGCTCCCTCGCTCGAACTCTCAAAACCCTAGCGCCGCCGCTACTTCCATCGTCGCCGGTGAGGAAGAGCTTCACTGCCTCGACCTCATCGCCGTCGTACTCGCGCTGGTCGCGGATTTCTTCACTCTGCCGCCGCCGTAGTTGTCGTCCTCAGCCAAGTTAGGGCGTGGAAGATCTGAACCGACGAGCTTCAAATCTACACTTCCCAGTTAATCGTGTTCTTCATCAAGGGTAATTAAAAGTCACTTTTACTGCCCTTGTTGATTCTGATGTTTTCTACAAAATCTTCAAAAGGTGTTTATTCTTCAATTCTTCACACACTAAACACCTCACATGTCATCTGTTCTTGATCCGTTTCTCTAAGATACATTTTTCTTCAAGATTCCTCAATTGTGCGGATTTCCGATCTGTACAACTCTGGAACCTAAGACAAAGAACGCTTAGTGAACACCTAAGACTCATCAGGTCAAATTCCTCAAACTTCTTCTTTTTGCAAAAACTTCTGAGAACACATATGACCTATCCAAATTCTTCGCAACTATATTCTGTTCACAGGTACACATGTCTGCTGCTGAATCTCTAGGTTCTCATAAACTTAACTCATTTGCAGCGTTCCTTGAAGATAAATTGCACACCTCTTCAGAAAATTCTATTGTTCAGATTCCTCTGCTGAAGAAAATGGCTGATGGCAAGAAACCTCAGAAGGGAGGAAAACGACCAGAGGTCAACATTGCGTTTGAAATCCGTGATGACATCTATGCAGGGTACTGCACACCCCCTGAGGAAACGAAGAATGAGCGCAAATTGCGCATTCAGAGGATAGAGAGGAGATGGGCCAGAGAATGGAGGGAATATCGCTATGTCACGCCCAAGTACATGAAGAAACTCGTTGTACACCCTCCATGCCCAAGACCTCCATTGGCACCTGGCCAAGAAGCTGATCCCTCTAGCATCAGAAGAGGTGAAGAATTTCCAAAGGAATGGGCTAAGCGCCAGGCCAAGCTAGCCAAAATGGCTAAGGAAGCAGTGAGGAAATTCAATGAAGACTCTGCTGCTGCTGCTACCACTGCTGAGGCCTCTGCAAGCAAGCCAAAGAAGGCTATGCCTAAGAAGCCCGCACACAAGCCAAAGGCTTCTACACCAATGCCCTTAGGGCCAAGTTCTTCAAAGCTCCCACGGCCAATTCCTCAAGTTGCACCAGCTCCTCCGTCCAAATCCTCAACACCTGCGCATATTGCCTCGTGCCAAAGGACAACTGGCATCTCTATTGCCTTAGGAGCCTCTGCTAGTTCTTCAGCTCCACCAAATTCCTCAACAGGCCCCACTCTACTGAAGACTAAGGCCAGTACTGGATGAGGTTTTCGACCAAGTCCTCGCAAGAAGCAGGTTGCCTTTAAAGTGTCGTCTGATGAAGATGAAGCTGATGATGAAGAACTTGCTGAAATCATCAGGGACATGCAGCTCAAGGCCGCTAGAGCCAAAGGAACAAATGTGCTTCTACTTTTGGATCCAAAGTTGATCCTCGACTTTATTGATCTCTGGCACAAGGACCCCAACACGCCTATGCCCGACTTCAAGCTGACTCCTGGCCAAAGTCACATGCTGACCGCCTTCATAGGCGAAGAAAAATGGAAATTTGAGAAGGCTAGGCAGTTGAAGAAAGTGCAGTACAAGAAGGAGCGCTTCCTGAAGAAGAATTTTGTCACTATGACAACTGAAGAACTTGTCACTATTGAATCTGAGATCAAGAAACTCAGTGATGAATTTAACGCATACCGCGCTGGGAGCCAAGGTCCGTTTTGTGAAATTAGTTGAAGGACTCACCACAAATGTTGCAGCTCCAACGCAACAAGAAATTGCCCAGGCTGAAGCATCTGCTCAGCCTACTGAAGAACATGCCAGCACCACTGATGAAAATTAGGCTGCTGATGATACTGCTAGTGTCAGGGCTGATGACTGCATTCCAGCCTCTGATGACTCTGCCAGGGCAACCACTAGTGTTGCGCCTGAAGAAACTATCAGGACATCTGAAGCTTCAATGGCTATGCGTGAAGAACCTGAAAATGCCAGGGAAACTGCATCAGTTGTGCCTGAAGAAAATAAGCCAATTTCCTCTGCTCCTCCTGCACCTACACCAAGTCCAGTTCTTCCTTCTGCATCAGATGTGAAGAAAACCAAGGCTGCAGAGCGGGCATCTGTGAAGAAAATGAAAGCATCAACTTCATCAGAATCTTCAGCTCTGAAGAAGATGCAGAAATTGACCAGCTCTTTTGAGAATCCAACTGATGATGTTCCAGTCTCATCCATGCTATCAAAGGAACTCATTCATTTTGGTGAAGAATATGTGATCCCAAGCGGATCTGATGAAGATATTCCTTCTGCTGCTTCCTCGGAGCATTGGATGAAGAAATTGAAGTGGATACAATCCCTTCAACACCACTTGTCTCATCGCCCATGCCTCAGTTCACTACTGAAGAGGCCGGCATTGAAGAAATGAATGAAGAAGATGAGGATGTGGACATTGGATGTACCACACCTGTGTTGAATGATGACTTTTGGGAAAATCAGCACCCAAACTCTCCTTTTTTCACACCGCTGCAACAAATCCCTCAGTCCCCGGAGCACACTAAAGTTTTAATGGGATCTGAAGAACCTCGCACCACCCCGCCTGTCCATGAAGAGATTCCAGCCACTAGTGCTGATGAAATTGCTACTGAAGGATTGAAGACCCTGGCTGCCACTGAAGAAGTAACTGAAATTCCTCAGCCTGTAGAACCTGAGATTGCGATTCCTGAGGTGGTGATGCAATTGACTGACTCTCCTCAGCCCAAGCCAAAGGATCCCTTCTTGAAGAAGCAAAAATTCAAGGATGATGACTTCTTCGACGAGCATGTGTTCTTCACCAACTATAACCCCTATGACTCTGCTCGTCTTAGAAGGAAGCATTTCTGGACTGCCAGCCAAGCCAACTTCTATTCTTCACTGCTTTTCAACAAAGACAAAGTCTTCGACCATGAGCATATTCCTCACATGGACATGGAATCACTTCCTTGCTTCATGCCAGTCCTCAGTGTTCTTTATGATGCTGGACTGCTCAACTTCTGCACTGATAAAGTTGATTGGAATGAAGAGCTAATTATTCAGTTCTATGCAACGCTGCACATCACCCGTAATGCTGAAGATGTGAACTCTTGGTTATTGGACTGGATGACAGAGAACACTCACTTCAAAGCACCGGCCACTGAATTGCTTCATGCCCTACCTGTCAGTCCTCCCCTTGAAGGTGCTCGTTGTATCTACCATGAACCTGAGCTTACAGATCACTATATGCAAGTGCTAATGAAGCCTCTGAAGCCCGGTCAAGCCCCACAAACCAAATTCCTCGTGAAGGAATTGTTGTATGTGCCACGGACCGTCTATCGCATTCTGACAAAGACAATGAGTCCAATCAAAGGCCACGACTCAAATGATGAAGAAGTCGTTGGCATCATGAATAATCTGCTATCCAACATCATTCATGGCGTTCCTGTCAACTACCATGATTTCTTCATGAGGACTCTGGCAAATGTTGCATTATCGCCATTTGAATTGAAGCTTACGCTCCTTGGATTATGAGATTCCTCATATCAAGGTTTTCAATCAATTACAAGGATGACACACTCAACCATGGTAGCTATTTGCCCCCCATTGAAGTCCTCAAGCGAACATTTTCCTCATCGATGAAAAGGGCAAGGCCCTTTCTTGTTATTGATGAAGGCATTCGTCCATTGGATGGTCGGCCCGCAAAGTTGCATATTACTCCACCAATGATGACTCAGCTACTCATGACTCTGCCGCCAATGCTCCAAAGCAATATCCTCAAGCCACAGCTCCAAGGATGATGACTAATCGTGAGCTTCTCCTTAGTCTTCACCAGAAGGTCGATCGCAACCACAAATGGGTTAAGCATCAGTTTGGTTCTATTCTTCACAACATGACTGCTATCCACAATGCAGTGGAGAAAAACCACTACTACCTCCATGAACTCTTCGGTCGCACCTGGGCTGTTCTATCACATCTCTATGGAGACGAAGATCTGAAGCAAATGGGTCTCCAACAGGACTTTGACTGGTCTCAACCACCAGCGAAGAAATTCAAGAAAGTCAATGTTCCTTCAACGGTAGCAAGCTCATTTTCTTCATCTCGCGACACCGATGAGCATGAAGATTTGGACGACACTGCGCAAGCCCTACTACAACAACCGACCCCAACAACTCTGGCGCTCCTCCTTCATCATGATATTCTTCAGGGGCATTAGTCCTCATTTTCGATCCTTTTGGTCATTGGATGACAAAGGGGGAGAAATTTGAGTTAGTCTTCAAGCGGGTCTACAATTATGGGTGTTTTTTTGCTAAGTTACAACTCTCGTTCTTTTGATGACTTTGTTGGATTGAGTTGTAAACTTAAACCCTATGGTGGTCGGATACTTTTGCTGTGTTTTTTTTCATTTTTTTTCTTCATATATGTTGATGCACGCATGCTGAATTACATCAGTCACCATATTTCATCATGCATTTCAAATTCTTCTTATCATATGTTAAATGTGTGTATGTATTACAAGATATAGGGGGAGATCTCCATGATTCTACTCTTTAAGTGTGCAATGCTTCAAAAGCAAATTCCTCACTATGCACATCTTCAGGGGGAGTTCTTCTATATCTTGCAATCAAATTCCTAAAAATTAGTATTTACACTTGATATGTTTATCCCCGTTGAAAACTTAACTTTTATTGTCATCAATCACCAAAAAGGGGGAGATTGTAAGTGCATCTAGTGCCCCTTAGTGATTTTGGTGTATTGAAGACTTATAGGTTCTGGGACTAATGTGTTTGTGAGTGTACACAAGTCTATAAGTCTATGAGGAGTTTGATATTCTGAGAGAAAGTAGACCCCCAAAATGAATATCTTCGATTTGAAGACTTTGGTTTTCAAGACTTTGAAAATGAAGAAATTGGTGTGACCTTGAAGACTTGGTATTCATTCGAGGAACATGAAGCGTGAAGACTTTTGTTTTCGTAGTTTCATTTTCTCTTTCTTGAGTCATAGGAAACACCGTACTGTTAAACGGGGTCGAGGAAATACTAAGGAAAAATTTCCAAGTGATGCTCAACTCAAAATCCTACACCTACCCAATCCTTTTGAGTGAAGCCATTGGAAATCTCATACAGTTTAGTCAAATTCTTGATGTGAGATGAAGATCTTATGGTCTCTGAGGAATTTGTTCTGACTGAGGAGTTAGGAATTCGCCAGTGTGGATTGCCTACAAGTGAGGAACATGATAGCCTTGAGGAATTTGATAGTCAAATTTCCGACCGTTGTTGTGCTATGCGCCAGCTGTCCCAAAATATCTACGCACCTAACGGTCATATCATTGAAGGGCATTTGTGTCTTATCATGTCAGGCTGCTCCCTAGGCTATAAATAGCCGCCCCCTACAACCACTAGCTGGTTGGCTGCTCTGAGAGAAACTAACACTTGTCATTCAGAGCATCCCATCCTCCGAGGACTTTGAGCGAAAATTATCAAGTGAGGAAAACCCAAACCCAAACACCTACAAACCCAAAGTGATTGAGCATCACTGAAGAGATTGATCCTGCGAGGATCTGACGCTTGTTACCTTTGAAGACTATATATCTTCCAGACGGTTAGGCGTCATGGTCTAGAGCATCCAAGAGGAAATTATGGATCACCGAGTGACCGAGTTTGTGAAGGTTTGGAGTCACCTGAAGACTTACCACGAGTTATTGGATGAGGCATGTGTGACCTTAGTTCAAGGAGAATACAGTGAGGACTGTGTGTCCTCAGGTTTAAATACCTAGCTGCTCCAACCAGACGTACAACTGTCACAGTAGTTGGAATTGGTTTACCAAATCATTGTCTTCACCGAGCTTACTGGTTCTATTTCCCAAACCCTTTCATTTCCTCATTACAATGTTGTTTGCTTGTTCATATCTGTTTGAAGACTGAAGACTTTCTCAATTTCCTCAGTTCAATTTCTTTAGTCTGTTTGTCTTCGTTTTTATCCTGTGCTTACGCTTCCTGTACTCTGTGTCTGTTTTCATTTCGTCATGATGAGCATGCTTATGTTCTGTTATGTTTGCATCTGAGTACTTATTCCGCTGCAAGTAGTTCTTCGCTAAGGAATTTCCTCACCCTGAAATTCCTCATAGAAGAATTCATAAAAATCGCCTATTCACCCTCCCCCCCCCGCGAGTCGACTTAACGCACTTTCAACCACCACTTCGAATCCCAACTCAACGCTTAAAGGAGAAGAAGAATTGTTCTCAGGTCAGGTTCTGTACCTATGGTTCATACTCCTTTGCTCTTGCATTACTGTATCTACTCATACCAACTATTTTCAAATTTGAAGGATGGAATTGAAACTCCAATGGCGCAACAGGTATGTTTTAAACCTGTTTCTTTAACTGGTTTACCGTTGTAACTTTCCCTATGTTGATTTCAGTTTCAATTGAAAAAACAGTTATGTTCTCATGTCATGCACATTACAAGTGTTGTTATTGTTCTATAGTTTCCCACACTTATATTCTGTCTATTCTGCTTTGTCTTGAACAAATATTATTTGAACTGTTTATCTATATTGATTTGGCAACAAAAACTAGAATGATATAGACCATAAAGTGTCCATGGTACATAGATATATGTTTGTTTCATGCAGTTATCCTGTCCACTTTACTACTGAACTGATTTACCAAAATGAGTTTCATATACAACATGGTAAACATGTGATGTGTCTGCTTGTTTCTCTTTTAGAATGCAGACAAAATATTGGAGAACAAAGACCCGTTATGCAATGGTGAAGGAAGTAATGAAGATAAGGTTCAAGATAGTGAGACATCCCTCTTTGGTCTCCAAGAAAGCTGATAAAAACTATCTTGACGACGGTGAGAGAACCCAAGAGTCCTATCTTGATGTAGTGTTAGCATCGGCCACTTCATTGTCACAAGCTCTTGAACTCACCGCTGAATCAGTTTGTCTTCTTGAGTCTCAACTTCAAGTTGAAAGCCATCGATCAGATTTCTGCTGACAGAAGTCAAGGACCGAGGAAGTCCTGCGAATTCAGATGCATACTTTCTGGTGCAACAGCAAGCATTGGAGGATTTAAGCGCCAAACAAGAGAAAGTTAATAAGCTTGCTAAGCATCTTGCCAGCATTATGGGTACCCAGGATATTGTTTCTTGAGCTCTTTTGAAGTGGTTTCAGTTCTGTACTTGTTTTGCTACGGCATTTATTTGCATTGGTCGCCAACTTTGACAACCAGTGTAAATGATATGCGGCTTTGTTCCCTATATTTGCACTGGTGGCAAACTTTGATGCCCAGTGGATGTAATATGTGTAATAGCCGTGATAGCCTAGTGTAAGTTGCTTGCTTATTTATTTCCTTGTTGTCTTGATCATTTGTTTGCTTCTAGTCAGTGCAATTCTTTTTCCGCGGTTTGCTAGTGGCCGCAATAACCTATTTTTTAAAACTAGGCCACAATAACCATGGGCTATATATTTATTGTAGTTACCACGGGCCTCCTACGGGCCGTAGAAACAATGGGCCTTCTAAGGGCCGTAGAAACAATGGGCCTTCTACGGGCCGTAGCATCAATGGGCCTTCTATGGTCCGTAGCATCAATGGGCCTTCTACGGGCCGTATGATCGATCGGCCAAACATGGGCAATAACAGACCGCATTATGGGCCTTAAACGGGCTAGATTTGGAATCGTCCGTTCATGGGCCGAACATAATGGGCCGTCATTAATCGGCCATTTTTTATGACGCTATGAGAACAGCCCAACGGATTAACGGGCCGATTGTAACCACGGGCTGAATTTGGCCCACGAGCAGAAAAGGCCAGTAACGGGTCGTAAGTAACCGAATGCTGGAAATTAGCCCAAGAATAAATGGGCCTTGAGAAGGCCGAAAGATAACACGGGTTGGAAACGGCCCAATGGAATAATGGGTTGTTAATGGGTATAAAGCGATACACTGTTCATTACGGGCCAGATTCACCACGGGCCGTTAATGGGCCAAGAGATACAAATGGCCTCGTATGGGCCAAAAGACATCAGGGGCCATACATGGGCCGGAAGTTACAACAGACTGGAATCATATTGGATGGCCCGGTCAAGCCCCACAAACCAAATTCCTCGTGAAGGAATTGTTGTATGTGCCACGGACCGTCTATCGCATTCTGACAAAGACAATGAGTCCAATCAAAGGCCACGACTCAAATGATGAAGAAGTCGTTGGCATCATGAATAATCTGCTATTCAACATCATTCATGGCGTTCCTGTCAACTACCATGATTTCTTCATGAGGACTCTGGCAAATGTTGCATTATCGCCATTTGAATTGAAGCTTACGCTCCTTGGATTATGAGATTCCTCATATCAAGGTTTTCAATCAATTACAAGGATGACACACTCAACCATGGTAGCTATTTGCCCCCCATTGAAGTCCTCAAGCGAACATTTTCCTCATCTGATGAAAAGGGCAAGGCCACTGCTGTTATTGATGAAGGCATTCGTCCATTGGATGGTCAGTTCCGCAAAGTTGCATATTACTCCACCAATGATGACTCAGCTACTCATGACTCTGCCGCCAATGCTCCAAAGCAATATCCTCAAGCCACAGCTCCAAGGATGATGACTAATCGTGAGCTTCTCCTCAGTCTTCACCAGAAGGTCGATCGCAACCACAAATGGGTTAAGCATCAGTTTGGTTCTATTCTTCACAACATGATTTGCTATCCACAATGCAGTGGAGAAAAACCACTACTACCTCCATGAACTCTTCGGTCGCACCTGGGCTGTTCTATCACATCTCTATGGAGACGAAGATCTGAAGCAAATGGGTCTCCAACAGGACTTTGACTGGTCTCAACCACCAGCGAAGAAATTCAAGAAAGTCAATGTTCCTTCAACGGTAGCAAGCTCATTTTCTTCATCTCGCGACACCGATGAGCATGAAGATTTGGACGACACTGCGCAAGCCCTACTACAACAACCTAACCCCAACAACTCTGGTGCTCCTCCTTCATCATGATATTCTTCAGGGGCATTAGTCCTCATTTTCGATCCTTTTGGTCATTGGATGACAAAGGGGGAGAAATTTGAGTTAGTCTTCAAGCGGGTCTACAATTATGGGTGTTTTTTTTGCTAAGTTACAACTCTCGTTCTTTTGATGACTTTGTTGGATTGAGTTGTAAACTTAAACCCTATGGTGGTCGGATACTTTTGCTGTGTTTTTTTTCATTTTTTTTTCTTCATATATGTTGATGCACGCATGTCAATTACATCACCACCATATTTCATCATGCATTTCAAATTCTTCTTATCATATGTTAAATGTGTGTATGTATTACAAGATATAGGGGGAGATCTCCATGATTCTACTCTTTAAGTGTGCAATGCTTCAAAAGCAAATTCCTCACTATGCACATCTTCAGGGGGAGTTCTTCTATATCTTGCAATCAAATTCCTAAAAATTAGTATTTACACTTGATATGTTTATCCCCGTTGAAAACTTAACCTTTATTGTCATCAATCACCAAAAAGGGGGAGATTGTAAGTGCATCTAGTGCCCCTTAGTGATTTTGGTGTATTGAAGACTTATAGGTTACGGGACTAATGTGTTTGTGAGTGTACACAGGTCTATAAGTCTATGAGGAGTTTGATATTTACAGAGAAAGTAGACCCCCAAAAATGAATATCTTCGACTGAAGACTTTGGTTTTCTGAAGACTTTGAAAATGAAGAAATTGGTGTGACCTTGAAGACTTGGTATTCATTCGAGGAACATGAAGCGTGAAGACTTTTGTTTTCGTAGTTTCATTTTCTCTTTCTTGAGTCATAGGAAACACCGTCTTTGTTAAGCGAATTAGGAAATACTAAGGAAAAATTTCCAAGTGATGCTCAACTCAAAATCCTACACCTACCCAATCCTTTTGAGTGAAGCCATTGGAAATCTCATACAGTTTAGTCAAATTCTTCAGTGACAGAGATGAAGATCTTATGGTCTCTGAGGAATTTGTTCTGACTGAGGAGTTAGGAATTCGCCAATGCGGATTGCCTACAAGTGAGGAACATGATAGCCTTGAGGAATTTGATAGTCAAATTTCCGACCGTTGTTGTGCTATGCGCCAGCTGTCCCAAAATATCTACCCACCTAACGGTCATATCATTGAAGGGCATTTATGTCTTATCATGTCAGGCTGCTCCCTAGGCTATAAATAGCCGCCCCCTACAACCACTAGCTGGTTGGCTGCTCTGAGAGAAACTAACACTTGTCATTCAGAGCATCCCATCCTCCGAGGACTTTGAGCGAAAATTATCAAGTGAGGAAAACCCAAACCCAAACACCTACAAACCCAAAGTGATTGAGCATCATCAAGAGATTGATCTGCGAGGATCTGACGCTTGTTACCTTTGAAGACTATATATCTTCCAGACGGTTAGGCGTCATGGTCTAGAGCATCCAAGAGGAAATTATGGATCACCGAGTGACCGAGTTTGTGAAGGTTTGGAGTCACCTGAAGACTTACCACGAGTTATTGGATGAGGCATGTGTGACCTTAGTTCAAGGAGAATACAGTGAGGACTGTGTGTCCTCAGGTTTAAATACCTAGCTGCTCCAACCAGACGTATAACTGTCACAGTAGTTGGAATTGGTTTACCAAATCATTGTCTTCACCGAGCTTACTGGTTCTATTTCCCAAACCCTTTCATTTCCTCATTACAATGTTGTTTGCTTGTTCATATCTGTTTGAAGACTGAAGACTTTCTCAATTTCCTCAGTTCAATTTCTTTAGTCTGTTTGTCTTCGTTTTTATCCTGTGCTTACGCTTCACATACTCAGGTTCTGCATTTTCATTTCGTCATGATGAGCATGCTTATGTTACATTATGTTTGCATCTGAGTACTTATTCCGCTGCAAGTAGTTCTTCGCTAAGGAATTTCCTCACCCTGAAATTCCTCATAGAAGAATTCATAAAAATCGCCTATTCACCCCCCCCCCCTCTAGTCGACTTAACGCACTTTCAACCACCACTTCGAATCCCAACTCAACGCTTAAAGGAGAAGAAGAATTGTTCTCAGGTCAGGTTACATGCCTATGGTTCATACTCCTTTGCTCTTGCATTACTGTATCTACTCATACCAACTCTTTTCAAATTTGAAGGATGGAATTGAAACTCCAATGTCGAACCAGTTATGTTTTAAACCTGTTTCTTTAACTGGTTTACCGTTGTAACTTTCCCTATGTTGATTTCAGTTTCAATTGAAAAAACAGTTATGTTCTCATGTCATGCACATTACAAGTGTTGTTATTGTTCTATAGTTTCCCACACTTATATTCTGTCTATTCTGCTTTGTCTTGAACAAATATTATTTGAACTGTGTCTCTATATTGATTTGGCAACAAAAACTAGAATGATATAGACCATAAAGTGTCCATGGTACATAGATATATGTTTGTTTCATGCAGTTATCCTGTCCACTTTACTACTGAACTGATTTACCAAAATGAGTTTCCTATACAACATGGTAAACATGTGATGTATGCCTTGTTTCTCTTTTAGAATGCAGACAAAATATTGGAGAACAGTACCCCGTTATGCAATGGTAAAGGAAGTAATGCAGATAAGGTTCAAGATAGTGAGACATCCCTACTGGTCTCCAAGAAAGCTGATAAAAACTATCTTGACGACAGTGAGAGAACCCAAGAGTCCTATCTTGATGTAGTGTTCGAGTTACTGGCCACTTCTGCTGTCACAAGCTCTTCGAACTCACTGCCTGAATCAGTTTGTCTTCTTGAGTCTCAACTTCAAGTTGAAAGCCATCGATCAGATTTGTCATGACAGAAGTCAAGGACCGAGGAAGTCCTGCAGAATTCAGATGCATACTTTCGGTGCAACAAAGACAAGCATTGGAGGATTTAAGCGCCAAACAAGAGAAAGTTAATAAGCTTGCTAAGCATCTTGCCCGACATTATGGGTACCGGGATATTGTTTCTTGAGCTCTTTTGAAGTGGTTTGATTACGTACTTGTTTTGCTACGGCATTTATTTGCATTGGTCGCCAACTTTGACAACCAAAGGTAAATGATATGCGACTTTGTTCCCTATATTTGCACCGGTGGCAAACTTTGATGCCCAAAGGATGTAATATGTGTAATAGCCGTGATAGCCTAGTGTAAGTTGCTTGCTTATTTATTTCCTTGTTGTCTTGATCATTTGTTTGCTTCTAGTCGATTGCAATTCTTTTTCCGGTTTGCTAGTGGCCGCAATAACCTATTTTTAAAACTAGGCCACAATAACCATGGGCTATATATTTATTGTAGTTACCACGGGCCTCCTACGGGCCGTAGAAACAATGGGCCTTCTAAGGGCCAGAGAAACAATGGGCCTTCTACGGGCCGTAGCATCAATGGGCCTTCTATGGTCCGTAGCATCAATGGGCCTTCTACGGGCCGTATGATCGATCGGCCAAACATGGGCAATAACAGACCGCATTATGGGCCTTAAACGGGCTAGATTTGGAATCGTCCGTTCATGGGCCGAACATAATGGGCCGTCATTAATCGGCCATTTTTTATGACGCTATGAGAACAGCCCAGCGGATTAACGGGCGATTGTAACCACGGGCTGAATTTGGCCCACGAGCGTAAAAAGGCCAAGAACGTGGTCGTAAGTAACCGAATCTTTGAAATTAGCCCAAGAATAAATGGGCCTTGAGAAGGCCGAAAGATAACACGGGTTGAAACGGCCCAATGGAATAATGGGTTGTTAATGGGTATAAGCGATACCTTTGTTCATTACGGGCCAGATTCACCACGGGCCGTTAATGGGCCAAGAGATACAAATGGCCTCGTATGGGCCAAAAGACATCAGGGGCCATACATGGGCCGGAAGTTACAACAGGCTGGAATCATATTGGATGGCCCAGATGAAGCTACTGGGCTTAATTTCGATAGGCCATAATGGGCCATGAGTTAGCGGGTCGTAAATGGGCTATATACGAACATGTCGTTAATAGGCTTTCCGTGGGCCGGCCCGTTACCCTTTGACCAAGTCAAACGGGTCGGCCTTTTCACCGGAATGGGCCTTTGTTGGGCCATGCCACGTGTCGACCTATCATAGGCGCCTCCTATCTAATGAATGGATGACATCTGTCCCAATGGTGAGCCAACACGTGTTTCCTCCGGCCAATGACAATTTTACACGTGGAAAATCCTCATTGGTCCGGGCTGTTAACGGGTTATTGGATCCAAAACCGGACCCGATAGCTTAACGGTGAACCATTACGGTGGATGCCACGTGTCAGTCACCCTTGACGAAAGCACTTCTATGACGCGTGATTTATCGTCATGGAAGTGGACACTTCCGTGATGATAATTTTGGTAATGTCATGGAACACTTCTCTGACAGCCTGGTATGACTATCTTGATTACGTCATAAAATTGTCATGGATGTACATGCATGAGAGAAAACATGACCTACTGTGACAAACATGTATCATCACAGAAGTGTATTTTTTTGTAGTGTGTGTCTCGGTCATGTCTACATAGTTCTCAAACCCGTAGGGTCCACATGCTTAACGTTCGGTGACGATTTGTATTATGAGTTATGTGAATTGATGACCGAAGTTTGTTTAGAGTCCCGGATGAGATCACACACATGACGAGGAGTCTCGAAATATTCGAGAGGTAAAGATTGATATATTGGACGAAGGTATTCGGACACACTACAAAAAAAATACACTTCCATGATGATACGTGTTTGTCACAGTAGGTCACGTTTTCTGTCATGCATGTACATCCATGACGATTTTATGACAGAATCAAGATAGTCATACCTGTGCTGTAGTAGAAGTGTTCCATAACATTACCAAAATTATCATCACGGAAGTGTCCACTTCCATGACGATAAATCACGCGTCATAGAAGTGCTTTCATCAAGGGTGACCGACACATGGCATCGACCGTAATGGGTCGCCGTTAAGCTATCTGGTCTGGTTTTGGGTTCGATAACCCGTTAACAGCCCGGACCAATGGGGTTTTTCCATGTGTAAAATTCTCATTGGTAGGAGGAAACACGTGTTTGCTCCTCGGTGGGACAGATGTCGTCTGTCCGTTGGAGGAGACATGCCTATGATACGTCGACACATGGCAGGGCTCAACAGAGGCCCATATAGGTTAAAAAGGCCGGCCCAGTCAAAGGCATGTAGTACTTACTCAGGTACTAGTGGGCCAGCCCAATAATGGCCTATTTAATAAAGGCCCATTTACGGCCCGAAGCCAGATCTGGCCTGTTAATTGTTCGCCAAATATTTGGGCCCAATTACGACCCAGTGACTTTCGTCCTGTTAGAGGCCCAATGTAGACATGGGCCCATTTTAGCCCGGTGTGTCTTTCAGCCTGGGAATGGCCCGTGCTACCCATGGGCCATATATGGTCCGCCGCGACATCCGGCCCACTAACGGCCCGTGATAAAGGTGGCAACAGTTCTGCCCAACGTGACTTTGGGCCTGTTAAAGGACTGTCGCATAATTCGGCCCGTTGATGCCAGTACTAAGCTTTCGGCATCTTAAAGGCCCATGATATCAGTGGACCAACTAAGGCCCGAGATATGTTTCGGCCTGGTAACGGCCCATCATATATGTGGGCCAAAAAAGGCCCGGTCTACATTTCAGCCTACTGAAGGCCCGTCGATGACTAGTGAAAATTGCGGCCCAACATGAATTTTGGCCTGACAAAGGCCCATGGTTTCTTCTGGGCCATAACAGACCAGCAGAATATTCAGCCTGCTAATGGCCCAATGCTACATGGGACAAACTAAGCAATGGGTCCACAAAAGGCCCAACTAAAAATTGGGCCGAATATTGGCCGGAGTAAGTTGTGGGCCTGGCGCAAAGTGTGATGGCCCCAAAGGCCATTCGGGCCCAAGAAAGATGCAGGCCGGACCAATTGTGGCCCGCTAAAAACCAGGCCCGTTAGAGCGAATGTTTCGGCCCGGTCGACTACATTAGATTTTTTTTCCAGATAGCGAATGATGGTAGTAACTAGTAGGAATTAAGAACAAACCTACTCTATACAATAAAGAAATTATGTCATAGTAAATTTGAATAAAACTACACTATACAATAGAGGATTTATGGTATATTACATCCACTGGGCATCGAAGTTCGCCACCGGTGATAATAAAGCGCAACAAAGAAGCAGATTACAAAAACTAGGCACCATTGCAGCGTAACAAAATAATACTGAACCGAGACCACTTCCAAGATAGTTCAAGAAAGGTTAGCCTTGTGCGGGAACTGCTGCACATGATGCTGAGGAAGGCTGTGAGACCGTCCTAGCATGTTGGTCATAGCTTCCAGGTGTAGCTGTTTAGCAATGAGGTTCTCATTGGTGTTCTCCGCAATCTTTCTTAGCGATAGGACTTCAAGTTGAAGTTGAGTTGCATAATGCCTTTCTGCTAGAACTTGGGACTGAAGAAGTCGAACTAATTCAGACAGCGAATTATGTGAGCTTGTCTAACTGCTAGTCTCAAGTAACTTGGACACTGCATCAAGACAAGACTTTGGGGGTTGTCTCGCTATCTTCAAGATGTTTTGCCTTCTTTGCTGCAATATATGTTGGGTTTGTCTCACGGCATGAAACAAGCATATCACCCTGAAACAAGCAGAGAGATGACAGGTTTTACACGTGTATAAACAAAGATGATAATTGTGCTGTCAATTCCATCCAATTTCAAATTAGAAAATAAAGAGTAAGTTCAAAAATATCAATAGCATAATTTGGCATTGTTCATAATGTGGGGAGCTTGACCACACTACTGGATTACCATGTCAACATAACAAGCATAGATGAAGGGCAAAGACAATCATTATATCTATTTTGGTTAATGTGCATGGCATGTTGTTCATATCATGAGCCACATCAGTAAGATAAAACAGGAGATGACATGGTGCAAACGTGGGCTGCTTCACCACACACTGGATTATAGATCCACAAAAACAAGCATGCATATAGGGAGTATTGAGTAATGTGCATGGTATGAACAAGGAATTTGGTTTTACAAGTAAAACTTGGAACTTATGGTTCTTGCGAACATGCATTTTGATAGAAACAGTAAACTAAACAGCAGTAAACGATAGGGAGTATGAGCAAATTAAACAGCAGTTGTGGATAAAGGCTTTAGAAGGACTGACTTACATTAACAGTTAACAACGTCTTTATAATGCCCTTCTCCATGTCAAGGGAAGGATAACTCAAGAATTTCAGCACATAATCTTCTTCATAAGCATTGCATGTACTCTACATTTTGTAGAGAGTAATTATAGATATGATAATACTGGAAGGGATAGAGGATAATGAAGATAAGATGCAGATTGATGCTACATAATCAACTACCAATCCCTGGAAGTACAAGCATTAGAGGACAAAATTTACTGACAAGAGCAATGGGCTACACTTCTGCATTGGCATTGTCTGTGTATTCAACTTTTTATTATGATTAAATATAGATCTGATATTTTTTAGTAAATGGTGGTCGAGGGAGATAAGATGCAGAATGCTACACAATTAAACAATCCCTCTTCCCATAATACAAGAGTGTATTGAACACTGGTGTACTGTACAAAAAGTTCTTATATTATGGGACGGTGGGAGTAGCTGTTAATGTAAGTACAGTGATAGACGACGTTCAGTCCTTACAAGAGGACTGCAGAGATAAACCTCTTCAAAAGCATTGGGTTGATTCTAAATTTATGTAAGAGTCCATACGGATCTTATAATGTCCACCAAATGGACGATAACGAGGCTAACATGTGCAGTGATGCTACATAATCAAACAGCTACGAAAGTAAGAATGATTATACAGGGCAAGAGGTACTCACAAGATCAATGCAGTGTGCAATATAGTTGCGAGATTTTGTGGTCCCTTGAGAATGAATGTTCTTCTGCTAACAGTTTTCATACAAGTGAGACATTATGGCAAATGCAAAAATGTAGTTCAAATTGTGATGTGATATCATAGATAGTACCTTACGCTGCAGATGAGACCAATGTGTAACACGATTATTCAGTCACTGTCTAATAAATGTAGCACCGGAGACTTTATAGAAATTTCGGTTAGAGGCTTGCCATCGAAGTGTGCTTGCCTCAGGTAGGAACGATACTTCATCAACGAGTGCTTGAAAAGCGCAACCAACCCTTACTCATCTTGACAATCCAGTTTGGTCCTCGCCTATTTAAAAGAATGAAATCTTGTGTCTTTTGTCAGTAGAAACATATGCTATAATTACCATGAATAACATTAGTACATTAGTTATGCGTAAGTTGCGGAGGAAGACTAGAAATTTTTCTGTGTCTGCAGTATAATCTTTCCATGAAGGAAAGATGCGCACAAAGTTCCTGACAACAATATAAGCTTCATCTCCTAAACAGGGAAGAAATGGAACAGGGGTCCTATTTGCTGCAATTGGGGCTCTCTCTAGTTCGAAAAGGGATTTGGCAACTGGATTTGGTGTACTCTTTCTTTGGAATGGGGTTTTGCATCGTAGAGTTGGTCTTTGTGTCAAGCGGCATCATCATCTTTGTTCTTTGCTTGGGGTCTGCCGAGTTGGGGCATCAGAAATGACCAGTGTAGTAGGGCTAGAGTGTGCTAGAGTTGGGGTGTTTTGTGGGTCAGGTGATATTGCAGCTACACCTAATGGGCTATTTGATTTATCAAGTGTCACTACCTTTTTCAAATACTTTGCTCGTTCTCCTCCGTGATCAGCAATCACCCTCTTCCTTTTGAATGTCTGATAGACAAGAACAACATTTGAATGGATAAATATGGTATGATGACAGATGGAATATGTACTGAAAATGGATAGGCAAGGTATATTCACATACACGATGTGTAAACTAAGCTAATGGCAGTGCAACAAAGTATAAGCAATGCAAAGCATCAGTTGCAAGATATGTGCGACCAATATAACCATGGAAAGTTAGAGCAAGCACCTTGATTGGTGAATAAGACAGGGCATCTGCCTCTGACTCCTCCACTAGGGAGCTACATTGACTTAGGTCTCCTTCTAGCTCAGAATCACTGTTAGGATCATATTCTGAGCATGAATTTGTAGGTGGAGAGCGTTTGCATTGCATTGCATCCAGACTTGATTTCAGTCCCTTAATGCCAAGTTTGACAGCCTATGGCATTGTTCGGCTTTATTCTTTTCGTGCGCGCAAGCTCATAATCATTATGATGCTGTTCAGAATCTGAGATTCATGAAAACATAAAAAGTAGTCAGATTATCTATGGAATGCATTGCGGATTCAACTCGAAGAGTGTCTCCCTATAACCCTCTCCATACGCAAAGTTCACCCCCCAACCATGCTGACCAGACCACACACAGAAATACAAACCTCTTATGTCTCTATAACAGGCAGACACACATTTCAAAACTGAAGTAGGAACATTAGAATCATATCAAATTCGTATTTGAACAAATAAACTGTGACACCCCAAAACTTTAACCTTGTTTTGTCTATTAAAAATTTTGCCAAGAAATTAAATTTTGTTTATTTTCTGGATTTTCATTGATTTCAGAACCATTTCTTTCCTTTGTTATTGTGGAGTTTTTACCCAAGTGAAAACTTTCCAAATGTGTTGTTGGACTTGTATACCCTCTCAAGAAAACTTCTCTTTTTATCAGTGGAATTAATTTTATAATTATTTCCCCTGATCTTTATTTCTTTAAAAATGGTTTCCCATGGTTTTAGGGTACCATTTGAACTACAACCATTTGATAAATGCATTTAAAATTTTCACCAAAATTTTGGGATGTCATGTGATGTTTTTAAATCACTTTTATGCAATTACATCTTTTTTTCATTGGATTTTTTTAGCTCTACACCAAATTTTCAAATCTGGTCCAGTTGGCAATTTTGCACTACAACCTATTTAAATATTCTTTAAAGCTCCCACCAAAATTATGGGATGTTAGTAGTGGTATATTATTCAACTTTATGCAAAAACCCAGTGATGTTCTTTGAAAAATTTGAGTAAACCAACCTCATCTTCATTCTGGTCCAGATTGGTGATTTGTACTGCAGCCATGTTTTAACTTACTCTTTTACCCATGATTCTTTTTCCTGCTTATAGACCACCCTGCCAAACCCTTAAGTCCAAGAGAGTGGACCCATTGGAGGATTTTAAGTGCATGCAATAAGGCCTTTTTATTTCTGTCCAAAACTGTAGATTTGCAAAACTTGCACTAGCAAGTTTCTGTTTTTGCCCAAATGACCTTGCCATCATCACCTACATCTAAATAGACCCCAATCTGGAGATGTTGGCCACCCCAAGAGTTGACTAGATGCCCTTGGCATTCTGTCAAGCACCTGGAGTGCATAAGCAATTTTGGCATGATTTTGTTTTAGCAGTGTGATCTTGCCCCTCTGGACAAACTAGCATGTCCACTAAGCTCCTGGATGACCCTAGCATAGACCCGTTAATCCCTAGCCCCACCGAAGCCTCCTAGCATGCCGTGGCATTTTGCCGAACAGTTGGCGTGCACGCTCTGGGCGCGGCTAAAGCGCGCGTTTTGCACGTGTGTGCGCACGAGTCGCCGCGTCCCGCTGCCACATACCCGCACCCGTTCTGGCCCCTCCCCTCTCCCAGTTGATGCACCCGACCCCTCACTCACCGCAGGGCCGCCCTGGCCCCCTCCTGGCGCCCCACAGCGCCGCCACCGCTAGCCGCCGACGGCCGCAGCAGGCCACTGCCATGGACGGCGCCGCCCGAGCCACAGCAGCACGCCAGCTGCCCCCTGGAGCAGCTCAAGCTTATCCTCGAGCCCGCCCACTAGCGCTCGTCGCCGCCACGTCGCCCTGCAAGATACAGCGAGGCGGTTCGCCGATCTTATCTCCGGCCGCCGCGGAATCGACCTCGAACGCCTATATAAGGGAACCTCGTACTATCCCCCTAGTGCCCCAACACCCAGCAATCGACAGCGGGAAGCCTTCTCCCTCGTCTCCGGCCGTTTCGGCCGCCGCCCCACTCCGGTGTCAGGCATCGCGAATAGAGCTCCTCTAGCCCATCCAGCGCCACCACCCTCTTCCCCTCGATCTCGTGGAGCCGCCCCACCCTTCAAACTTGATCGGGAACCACCATAGCCCAGAACCCCAATCCCTCCCGAAGCCGTCTCTGCCGCGGAGCTCGCCGCCGGTGACTCCCTCCATCCCCGCCGGCCTTTCGACCACCGGGAGGACCGCCCTGGTCTAGCGGATCCATCCCTGCCCTTGGATCCCCGTGGGGAGCCACTGTTCGTCGGCGACGATCGCGGAGCCTCGCCCCGCTCGGACAGAGGAGGAAGAAGAGCGCGGGCGACTGGTCAAACCTGACCAGTGGGCCCGAGGACCCACTCTCAGTGACCCCGAGCCGGCCCGCGTGGTTTAAGTGGAAGCGTAAAAAACGCAGAGTACATCTCCCCTGCCCCGAAATCGTATTCTGTATCAAAATGTTTTCTTTTTTCTGTTTTATTTAAAAACAGAATTTGACTGGCTATAACTTTTTAAATATAAGTCCAAACGACTTGATTCTTTTTCTGTTGTTCCTCGAATTCGGTCTAGTTTATTTTCATATTTATTTGAAAATTTTACAAACAACTTTTTTGTACTATTTTGAAACTATGTGTTGATTTGATTTTTTTAAATAGGATTATGGAGAGAGAAGAAAACTTTCAAAAGTTTTGGAATGCCCCTGCCTCCCCACCACTTGAAGGGAAGCATTTATGAACCCTGGCATAATATTATTGTGTGTTGTTTGATACGATCGCAACACCACCTCGACGCGAAGTTTCCGTTACTTCATGTGATGATATGATCATACTCATAAGTGCATATTGATGATTCTGTGCTGTTGGCATTCGATATATTGTGATAGTAGACACCCTCGTATACCTTTCATGCCTACCGGGAGGAAGTCGGGAGAGCCTACATCTTGGGTAGACACGAGCTTGTCTCCGGTCTTCGTTCAGACGGTTGTGTCCGGTACGGCAAAGTGAGGCATGACGAGTGGTAACTTTGTCTGTTGGTTGAAACATATTTGTTATGATAACCATGCAGGGAAATACTTAAACCTCCTGAGTCGACCATAGATCGAGCCTTGTTCCGGTAACCTCCATACTTGTTTCGTACTACCACTTGTCCCTGCCACAGGCAGGATACGGTTCAGTAAGTTGTCAACCCCTTTCCTAGCACACACCGTACAGAGAGGCCATGGTGGAAGATACCGGAGGCCTCCGGTAGGCATGCCACCTGGTCCAAGGGCATGGGTGTTTTCGGTTGTAGCCGAAGGGGTAGCTCCCCCTAGTTTGCGCGCGGTATAAATTTTGTGATCCCATGCTAATCGAGGTTGTAGCCTCCCCACTTAGAGTTTTACTTAACAGTGTCGTGGGTGATTCTTGACACCGGTAAGTTAAATTTGGTGTGTGATCGGTGTGTTTTCAATCAAAAGACCGTAGACGGAATTAGTCCCGATGGACTAAAGGAATCTGTTACTCGTGGGTAAAGAGTACACCCTCTGCAGAGATTATATCTATTCGAATAGCCGTGTCCATGGGTAAGGACTACAGTCTGGGATGGGTCAAGTGTCGGTCTTAGTGTCGGTCTTCGGAGGAAAAACTGCTAACCAGAACATTGATTATGACCTGTGGCACATGATGATTGTGATTACTATTATAGTGGACTAATCATTTGCATTATTTGAATTGATGAGTATCCCTTGGACGGTTCTACCTCCTGGACATTCACTGTGATTATTCTTATATAAGCCCTTTATGTGGTGTCGCACAGACGCCCGACTGTGGCATGCTTGTCATATCTTTTATATATAAGCCCTTTATGTGGTGTCGCACAGACGCCCGACTGTGGCATGCTAGTCATATCTTTTATATACAAGCCTTTATGTGGCGTCGCACAGACGCCCGACTGTGGCACGCTTGTTATATCTTTTATATATAAGCCCTTTATGTGGTGTCACTCAGAAGCCCGACTGAGGCATGCTTCATATTATTATCCTTTCGAGGCGTCGCTCCAGACACCCGATCGGTGCATTTTATTTCTATTATCGGGTTGTTTATTCATGTTCTATATGAATAGGTTTCTTGTGTGCATCATAAATTTTATTTCATGACATGACATAGTGATCGTGGCATATTTCAGAGCATGATCAACATTTGTTATATTATACCTGTGTTCATAATGTTTGCGAGTACATTCAAAGTACTCACTGGCTTGTCCCTGGCTATTGTCTTGGCCAGATTTCTTGCGCGGAGAGGAGCGTCTCGATGACAGCTCGAAACCTACGCAATGGTGATAGCAGCCTCGCAAAGATAGGAGTTGTCCAGGTTAGCTGTTCCTGTGGGAAATAGAGTCCCATAGACGTTGATGATCCGCAAACCGCTTCCGCCATCAACCACTAGAAAACATTTGTTGTACTTATAGGCGAGAATGCTCTTGTACTACACATTATGTACTTTGCTTGGAATTTCTGTATCAAGTTGGTGTCTCATCAGCTAACAGTAATCCTAGGGCTGGTGAGCACAAGGGCCATTTTCTGGGAAATTGATATCCCGAAAATCCGGTCCTGACAAACTTGGTACGGTTGTGTCCGGTACGGCAAAGTGAGGCATGACGAGTGGTGACTTTGTCTGTTGGTTGAAACATATTTGTTATGCTAACCATGCAGGGAAATACTTAAACCTCCTGAGTCGACCATAGATCGAGTCTTGTTCCGGTAACCCCCATACTTGTTTCGTACTACCACTTGTCCCTGCCACAGGCAGGGTACGGTTCAGTAAATTGTCAACCCCTTTCCTAGCACACACCATACAGAGAGGCCATGGTGTAAGATACCGGAGGCCTCTGGTAGGCATGCCACCTGGTCCGGGGGCATGGGTGTTTTCGGTTGTAGCCGAAGGGGTAGCTCCCCCTAGTTTGCGCGCGGTATAAATTTTGTGATCCCATGCTAATCGAGGTTGTAGCCTCCCCACTTAGAGTTTTGGTTAACAGGTGTCGTGGGTGATTCTTGACACCGGTAAGTTAGGCTGGTGTGTGCGGTCAGGTGTGTTTTCAATTAAAAGACCGTAAATGGAATTAGTCTCGATGGACTAAGGGAATCCGTTACTCGTGGGTAAAGAGTACACCCTCTGCAGAGATTATATCTATTCGAATAGCCGTGTCCATGGGTAAGGACTACAGTCTGGGATGGGTCAAGTGTCGGTCTTAGTGCCGGTCTTCGAAGGAAAAACTGCTAAACCAGAACATTGATTATGACCTGTGGCACATGATGATTGTGATTACTATTATTGTGGACTAACCATTTGTATTATTTGAATTGATGAGTACCCCTGGGACGGTTCTACCTCCTGGACACTCACTATGATTATTCTTATATAAGCCCTTTATGTGGTGTCGCACAGACGCCCGACTGTGGCATGCTTGTCATATCTTTTATATATAAGCCCTTTGTGTGGTGTCGCACAGACGCCCGACTGTGGCATGCTTGTCATATCTTTTATATATAAGCCCTTTATGTGGCATCGCACAGACGCCCGAGTATGACACGCTTGTTATATCTTTTATATATAAGCCCTTTATGTGGTGTCGCTCAGACGACCGACTGAGGCATGCTTCATATTATTATCCTTTCGAGGCGTCGCTCCAGACAGCCGATCGGTGCATTTTACTTCTATTCTGGGGTTGTTTATTCATGTTCTATATGAATAATTTGCTTCTGTGCATCATAAATTTTATTTCGTGACATGACGTAGTGATCGTGGCATATTTCAGAGCATGATCAACATTTGTTATATTATACCTGTGTTCATAATGTTTGCGAGTACATTCAAAGTACTCACTGGCTTGTCCCTGGCTATTGTCATGGCCAGATTTCTTGCGCGGAGAGGAGCGTCGTGATGACAGCCCGGAACCTACGCAATGGTGATAGCAGCCTCACAAAGATAGGAGTTATCCAGGTCAGCTGTTCCTGTGGGAAATGGAGTCCCATAGACGTTGATGATCCGCAAACCGCTTCCGCCATCAACCACTAGAAATCATTTGTCGTACTTATAGGCGAGAATGGTATTGTACTACACATTATTTACTTTGCTTGGAATTTCTGTATCAAGTTGGTGTCTCATCAACTAACAGTAATCCTGGGGCTGGTGAGCACAAGGGCCATTTTCTGGGAAATTGATATCCCGAAAATCCGGTCCTGACAAACTTGGTATCAGAGCCAGGCTGACCATTGGCTAATCCTATCTTAGCCAAGTCGAAAAACCTAGGTAAACCAACCCACCAAGCCTTAACCAAACTCCGACCAAGCTTCTCGTGTAAGATAGCCACAAAGTGAGCCTGACACCTTTTGGCAGTCGGTGCCCAACCTATCAACCTAGCCTGTCGATCACGCGCCAGTGATCGACACCTGAAATCTCTCATTCGCAAGCGTGCGAAGGAAGACTTCGTCCCCTTTTTCTGTAAAAGGGCACGCTAGCCTCAACCCAGCATAGCACAACCTCTACCCCAAAACCGAGCTAGAATGCCAGGACCCATTGTTAACAATGAGACCACAGCAACCAACCTTGGAGGTTTTGTGACCGTGCTAGCAAACCTCACCCGCCGTGCCTTCGCGTTAGAAGAGCCCCCAGAATATGTTGTGTACCAGGGGTCCATGAGCGGAGAGGGCCGTCGATTCTGGGCCACTGTGCACGTCTATGGTAGGGGTCTATCGCCAGAACGCCCCTACAGGTTCACCGGAAGGACAACTTCCTTTGAGCCACAAGCCATCCAACTAGCTGCTCGAGAGGCTATAGTTCAACTCCGGCACTTGTCGCCCAGAGTTAACTGCCGCTCGTTCTACTACTACCCCAGTCGTAACGGGTATGGTAGGCCACCCCAGGTTACCAACGGAGATCATGAGACGGATCCTGCATTATTGCATCTGGTGCGCTATATAAGTGCACTAGAGGAGTTGTTCGATCAAATCACCCTTGATCTGATCGCAACTCGAGGAGAACTGGTTCGCCGAACCCCGGCAAGAAGAGAAGATGAGCCCGACGCCGACATCCCAGTCGTGCTGTTCGGACAACCGATCGAGATCATGAGGTCAGCCCCAGCCCTCGACCAAGGTGCTTTGGTGTCCCCAGAAGTGCTTCATCGCCTTTTGGGAACACGTTCCAATGGGATTGTGGCCAACAATCCCCGCGATGGTCATCATCGCTACCACGACCCTGCAGCCCCTCAACCCCCTCCAGCTAACCCCGACGGTGAAACCCGCGGAGAAGCCTCGGCATCCACAAGGCAAGCCCGCTTAGATATTAACGAGGTAGACTATGTCACTCGAGTAGTACCGAGCCTTAGTATGTCCATGCCCTGTAATTGTGAGATCTTGTATCACCGTAATTAAATGTTGTCTGCTTGTGCATCCCTATTTTTGTAGCCATGCATAAGTGCGTTGGTGTACGATTGCATTTTTAATTCCGGGCGTAGCTTCCAAAAAAACCACCCCGACGACACCCACAGTAATACGTCACTTTTGGGTGATATGTGTATCTGTGGCATTGACCCCGACCCAGTACAGCAGAACCGACAAACTAGTTGCCCCTCACCGCGGTAAATAACCCAGCCCAGTTGCTATATAAAAGGCCACTTCGTGACCTTGCCAAGTATTCCTCACCTTGGGCACAACCCTCACAACCATTCCTTTGCCATGCCGAGCCCTAGTATTTATCTGAGGACTCTAGATGCCACCCCAGGTAGTTTTGTTAAATTATTGTGGGACTTTACCTGCAGTACCATGAGTGCTACCCATCCACCCCAGTACGAGTTGCTCAAATCGAGGATCACCCCATCCACCTCGAAATATTGGGCAGTAGTGCACATCCCTCCCGCAAACCCAAACCAAGACCCAACGGAAGTCTCCTTCGTGGGGAAATCAATGCCGACTCCGCAGATGGCCATAGAAGCTGCTGCGTATGAAGTACTTGCCCGCCTTCGATTCGCGGTACCCTATGCCAGCGATCGAGGGTATTATTACTTACCGAGTCGTGCAGCACCCGGAGAAGTAACATCTTTTCCCGGGGGACGAATCGAGAGAGACCCAAGATCGCCAACCTTGCTCAAGATGTCATCGCCAAGAAGAGCGCTGACCCAAATGGGTAATGGGTTATCTCCAGAGCCTTGCTGATTTAAACCCTCAGATCGCCATTGGCAGACCATTGAGGACCGACCAGGAGAGACGCATTCATCGACTAGTCAATCTGCTTCCCCCGATAGAAGAAGAGTGTGCCCCAGTACTAGAGACTTTTTCTCGGGACCCTATCCATATGCCGTTTTCATTGTGAACACCATAGCTATGTTTATCTGTTGTAGCTTATGCGTTGTACCCTAAGTTTGTGCTATGAGTAAACCATTTGGTTTCAGCTAATAGGAGCAATATTTTTCAAAACGACCCTTAACAAATCTCGAGGACGAGATTTTTCTTAAGGGGGGTAGTGTTGTGACACCCCAAAAATTTAACCTTGTTTTGTCTACTAAAAATTTTGCCAGGAAATTAAATTTTGTTTATTTTCTGGATTTTCATTGAGTCCAGAACCATTTCTTTCCTTTGTTACTGTGGAGTTTTTACCCAAGTGAAAACTTTCCAAATGTGTTGTTGGACTTGTATACCCTCTCAAGAAAACTTTTCTTTTTATCAGTGGAATTAATTTTATAATTATTTCCCCTGATCTTTATTTCTTTAAAAATGGTTTCCCATGGTTTTAGGGTACCATTTGAACTACAAGCATTTGATAAATGCATTTAAAATTTTCACCAAAATTTTGGGATGTCATGTGATGTTTTTAAATCACTTTTATGCAAAATCATATTTTATTAATTGGACTTTTTTGAGCTCTACACCAAATTTTCAAATCGGGTCCTGTTGGCAATTTTGCACTACAACCTATTTAAATATTTCTTTAAAGCTCCCACCAAAATTATGGGATGTTAGTAGTGGTATATTATTCAACTTTATGCAAAAACCCAGTGATGTTCTTTGAAAAATTTGAGTAAACCAACCTCATCTTCATTCTGGTCCAGATTGGTGATTTGTACTGCAGCCATATTTTAACTTGCTCTTTTACCCATGATTCTTTTTCCTGCTTATAGACCACCCTACCAAACCCTTAAGTCTAGGAGAGTGGACCCATTGGAGGATTTTAAGTGCATGCAATAAGGCCTTTTTGTTTCTGTCCAAAACTGTAGATTTGCAAAACTTGCATTAGCAAGTTTCTGTTTTTGCCCAAATGACCTTGCCATCAAAACCTACATTTAAAGACACCCCAATCTGGAGATGTTGGCCACCCCAAGAGTTGCCTAGATGCCCTTGGCATTCTGTCAAGCACCTGGAGTGCATAAGCAGTTTTGGCATGATTTTGTTTTAGCAGTGTGATCTTGCCCCTCTGGACAAACTAGCATGTCCACTAAGCTCCTGGATGACCCTAGCATAGACCCGTTAATCCCTAGCCCCACCCAAGCCTCCTAGCATGCCGTGGCATTTTGCCGAACAGTTGGCGTGCACGCTCTGGGCGCGGCCAGAGCGCGTGTTTTGCACGTGCGTGCGCACGAGTCGCCGCGTCCCGCTGCCGCATACCCGCGCCCGTTCTGGCCCCTCCCCTCTCCCAGTCGACGCACCCGACCCCTTCCTCACCGCAGGGCCGCCATGGCCCCCTCCTGGCGCCCCACAGCGCCGCCACCGCTAGCCGCCGATGGCCGCAGTAGGCCACTGCCATGGACGGCGCCGCCTGAGCCACAGTAGCACGCCAGCTGCCCCCTGGAGCAGCTCAAGCTTATCCTCGAGCCCGTCCACTAGCGCTCGTCGCCGCCACGTCGCCCTGCAAGCTACAGCGAGGCGGTTCACCGATCTTATCTCCGGCCGCCGCGGAACCGACCTCGAACGCCTATATAAGGGAACCTCGAGCTCGACCAAGCACTCAGGCAACCTCATACTATCCCCCTAGTGCCCCAACACCCAGCAATCGACGGCGGGAAGCCTTCTCCCTCGTCTCCGGCCGGTTCGGCCGCCGCCCCACTCCGGTGCCGGGCGTCGCGAGCAGAGCTCCTCCAGCCCATCCAGCGCCACCACCCTCTTCCCCTCGATCTCGCGGAGCCGCCCCACCCTTCAAACTTGATCGGGAACCACCATAGCCCAGAACCCCAATCCCTCCTGAAGCCGTCTCCGCCGCGGAGCTCGCCGCCGGCGACTCCCTCCGTCCCCGCCGGCCTTTCGACCACCGGGAGGACCGCCCTGGTCTAGCGGATCCATCCCTGCCCTTGGATCCCCGTGAGGAGCCGCCGTTCGTCGGCGACGATCGCCGGAGCCCCGCCCCGCTCGGACAGAGCAGGAAGAAGAGCGCGGGTGACTGGTCAAACCTGACCAGTGGGCCTGAGGACCCACTGTCAGTGACCCCGAGCCGGCCCGCGTGGTTTAAGTGGAAGCGTAAAAAACGCAGAGACGTCTCCCCTGCCCCGAAAACGTATTCTGTATCGAAACATTTTCTTTTTTCTGTTTTATTTAAAAACAGAATTTGACTAAACTTTGACTGGCTATAACTTTTTAAATATAAGTCCAAATGACTTGATTCTTTTTCTGTTGTTCCTCAAATTCGATCTAGTTTATTTTAATATTTATTTGAAAATTTTCCAAACAACTTTTTTGTACAATTTGGAAACTATGTGTTGATTTGATTTTTTTTAAATAGGATTATGGAGAGAGAAGAAAACTTTCAAAAGTTTTGGAATGCCCCTGCCTCCCCACCACTTGAAGGGAAGCATTTATGAACCCTGGCATAATATTATTGTGTGTTGTTTGATACGATCGCAACACCACCTCGTATGAAGTTTAGTTACTTCATGTGATGATATGATCATACTCATAAGTGCATATTGATGATTCTGTGCTGTTGGCATTCGATATATTGTGATAGTAGACACCCTCGTATACCTTTCATGCCTACCGGGAGGAAGTCGGGAGAGCCTCTGTCTTGGGTAGACACGAGCTTGTCTCCGGTCTTCGTTCAGACGGTTGTGTCCGGTACGGCAAAGTGAGGCATGACGAGTGGTAACTTTGTCTGTTGGTTGAAACATATTTGTTATGATAACCATGTAGGGAAATACTTAAACCTCCTGAGTCGACCATAGATCGAGCCTTGTTCCGTAACCTCCATACTTGTTTCAGTACTACCACTTGTCCCTGCCACAGGCGGAATCTGATTCGATAAGTTGTCAACCCCTTTCCTAGCACACACCGCATGTGAGGAGGCCATGGTGGAAGATCTGGGAGGCCTCCGGTAGGCATGCCACCTGGTCCGAGGGCATGGGTGTTTTCGGTTGTAGCCGAAGGGGTAGCTCCCCCTAGTTTGCGCGCGGTATAAATTTTGTGATCCCATGCTAATCGAGGTTGTAGCCTCCCCACTTAGAGTTTTACTTAACAGGTGTCGTGGGTGATTCTTGACACCGGTAAGTTAGGCTGGTGTGTGCAGTCAGGTGTGTTTTCAATTAAAAGACCGTAAACGGAATGAGTCCCGATGGACTACTGTTACTCGTGGGTAAAGAGTACACCCTCTGCAGAGATTATATCTATTCGAATAGCCGTGTCCATGGGTAAGGACTACAGTCTGGGATGGGTCAAGTGTCGGTCTTAGTGTCGTCTTCGGAGGAAAAACTGCTAACCAGAACATTGATTATGACCTGTGGCACATGATGATTGTGATTACTATTATAGTGGACTAATCATTTGCATTATTTGAATTGATGAGTATCCCTTGGACGGTTCTACCTCCTGGACATTCACTGTGATTATTCTTATATAAGCCCTTTATGTGGTGTCGCACAGACGCCCGACTGTGGCATGCTTGTCATATCTTTTATATATAAGCCCTTTATGTGGTGTTGCACAGACGCCCGACTGTGGCATGCTTGTCATATCTTTTATATACAAGCCTTTATGTGGCGTCGCACAGACGCCCGACTGTGGCACGCTTGTTATATCTTTTATATATAAGCCCTTTATGTGGTGTCACTCAGAAGCCCGACTGAGGCATGCTTCATATTATTATCCTTTCGAGGTGTCGCTCCAGACACCCGATCGGTGCATTTTATTTCTATTATCGGGTTGTTTATTCATGTTCTATATGAATAGGTTTCTTGTGTGCATCATAAATTTTATTTCATGACATGACATAGTGATCGTGGCATATTCGAGCATGATCAACATTTGTTATATTATACCTGTGTTCATAATGTTTGCGAGTACATTCAAAGTACTCACTGGCTTGTCCCTGGCTATTGTCTTGGCCAGATTTCTTGCGCGGAGAGGAGCGTCTCGATGACAACTCGAAACCTACGCAATGGTGATAGCAGCCTCGCAAAGATAGGAGTTATCCAGGTTAGCTGTTCCTGTGGGAAATAGAGTCCCATAGACGCTGATGATCCGCAAACCGCTTCCGCCATCAACCACTAGAAACCATTTGTTGTACTTATAGGCCAGAATGGTCTTGTACTACACATTATGTACTTTGCTTGGAATTTCTGTATCAAGTTGGTGTCTTATCAGCTAACAGTAATCCTGGGGCTGGTGAGCACAAGGGCCATTTTCTGGGAAATTGATATCCCAAAAATCCGGTCCTGACATAAACTAAGGAATTATCAGTGGCATAATGTTTAGCTTCAAGGGTGGAGTGTTGGTAGTGCGACACAAAGCAAGTAGGCAGATTGTATTCCATGTAAAAGATCGTAGTCTTTGTAAAAGCTAGAAATGACACTTTCTTTCTATACAATGCAGTGTTCATTGCCCACACGTGATGGAAGAGATCACACAGAGAAATAATATTCACTCATGTCTACGGCTCCAGTATTTTGAAACAGGGTGGTCCACCCTGAAAGAATATTGACAACAAATATGACAAGGCAAGCATAGATGTAGTGAATCAATCATTTACTTGTGAGCTTACTAGGACAAGTATGCAGAATTATAACTGCAGTAAGAGACCGTCCAAAATCTGAATCAAGAAGTTTGTCTAGCACTTTTTGTTTGCAACTAATCGACGTGAATAATTGGATGTCATATCAAATGGGTAAGAAAGACAAGTAAAATTGTCAACAAACCTGGCCTGCAGTAGTAATCTGGGTCAATGTCACTACGACCTACAATCCAAAATGACTAGTGTCTGTTCCTAGGGCTGGAATTTTGAAACCCTGTGAACTTTACAGGTACTAAAGATTACTGAAATACATCTGAACCATTAAGTGTAGGTAGCACTCAGCACACAACAAACCCTAATGACAATCCTACTTAATGAGTACTGAATCAATTAGAAAATGGGTGATGAGGAGTGGCTGCTGAGTGTTGAGGACGTATCTCAGGATATATCGGGTTGGCTTAGTGGGTGCTGCACGCCTGATCCCTGAACGGACTGGGAAGGTAGGCACGGTGGCGTGCCCAGGCAGCGGTGACGCTATTGGGTGAGTGTCTCCTGACCTCCTGTTAGTCCGGCGTCTCCTCCTAGAGTCATGCCGTCGGGGACGGCAAGTCGCCAGCGAGGCAGTCGGCTGGGGGCGAGTAGAGATCGGAAGCGCGCAACAGAACAGAGGGGAATTGGGGCCTGGGTTGATACAAAATCCTAGGGTGGGTCGCGGCCCATCGTGGGCACCCTGTAGAGATACACACCCGAGTTGTGAACATGCATTTTCAAAACTAAATTAGGAACATTTATTGACCAATTAAACGACTCTGTTTTAATAATATCAGATTCGTATTTGGACAACTAAGCTTGTTTAGCTTGATGGGTGGAGCAGTGCTATTATGACACGAAGCACGTATGCTGATCGTATAGTGATCATAAAAGGGGGAGACCCTAAGCATTTTTTTTGAGCAAAAAAGGGTTTCTCCTCTGATTTCTGTTAAAGAAGCCACCACGGAACCAACATGATCAATTAAACCCTAAGCATGATCAATTAAACCCTATTATGACTGTGCCAAGGCAGATTTAAAGCTGCAAACTGGGGAAATGCTATTTAGCATCCATTGTTTGCTTCGAACTAAGAACTAAATTCTAAGAGTTGGAAAGAAAGTACAGTAACCAAGTTACAATCTATTTTCTGGTTAAGATCAAAAGGTTGAGGAGATACGAAGTACCACCTCTCTTGCGGCACCGTGTAGGCATCGGGGGTGCGATGGCTATCGGCGGCGTTGAAGCAGATATGCAACGGTAGACGGGTGCATCGGGGGATAAGTCATGTGCGGTGGAAGAGAATGTCGTGTGAGCGGCCCCGACAAAGAGGACGATAGTGCCGATGAAGCGAGAGGACGCGATGCAAGGCTCTTGGTCCGTCATCGTAGATGAGAAACATCCATTTCTAGCAGTGGACGACGCGGTCTTGGTAGGCGCTCCGGCATGGTGGAGGACGGTGGCGATGGATGGGGTGGAGGACGGCGGCAGTGGATGGGGTGGCGGACGGAGGAGGCTGGTGTGGGGATGGTGTTCTAGCGCGGACGGTGTATGAATGGGAAAATGGAGGGAAAGGTACGGGGAACGATGTTTTTGGGACGCGCCTGTCTAAAATATGGGAAAGTTACGAGCTTAGCCCCCGTTTAAAATTTGGACGTCTCGTCGGTTGGGGATAGGACGGTAATCTCGCGTCTTGCCAATATTTCCCCAGAGCGATTTTGGGCGAGGAGAGGGTGTTTTGGAGCCCATGGTTGGCGCCCACGGTGTATGAACGGGGCTGACAGGTAGGGCGGTTGTGTCACGTCTGAGTGAAGTTACAAACCTGCCCCTATTGAAAATATTTGCCTGCATCGATTTCGGCCGAGTCGAGTTTGTTTTGCCGCCCACTGTGTATGAATGGGGAAATGGAGGGAGAAACAAAGGTCTTTCAAAAGAGCTTGAATCAAATGTGTTTTTCCACCCATGTTGGCGCCCACCATGTCGGAATGGGCTCAGAAGCGGTCGTGTCACGTCTAATTGAAGTTATTAACCTACCCCTATTGAGAGCAGTGGAAATCGGGCCGATGGATTGTCCGTATAAGGGGTAGACAGTAATTTCCATCTCCCAAGCACTTGGCTTTGGGCAGCCGACGTGGGAGTGGACATTTTGCCGCTTCTTCCGAATTTTGGGACAATAAGCATCCACGTTTACCCCGGCAACTAAATTCGAATCCATTTTGTATTCCTATACAAATCTCTATAAATCATTCTATGTGTTTTTGTATATCTTCAAAAGCACGACAAAGATGTATTCCACTGTCATATATGAATATGATTTACAAATGCCGATACTCGAATTCAGAAGCTAGAATCCAGTTTAAGGTGAATTCAAATATTTGGAACACTTTTTGTCCAACTCAAATGTCACGCGCAACATAATGTGTACTCCCATTTAGATATGTACACAAGCGATGTATCAAGATTCAAATACTGAGTCAATCAACCAATAATGTACAAAACCAATAGACATATAAACACTTATAGAGTATATGGATCAATAATATCAACTAACATACATAAGCCAGGCCGCTGTACTTTTTTTGCTAGAAGAGCATCCTTTTTTTAGCAAAGCTAGTACATCATCTTGGCCCTTTCCGATGCATGCCACTTATGGTTCATCTATGCTACTATTATTGTTGAATGACATTCAGCCCGATTGGCATATTTGTAGGTCTGGCACATCAATCAAAATGAAATGTCTCCAAGTCTTATCAATTAATACAGACTTGTGCTCAAATAAAATTACAAACCGAAAAACAAAAAGCAATTATTACATGATCTCTAAAACAAATGGTTTGATCGATTACATGAACAAACAACACAAAGGTTATTCAACAATGGAAAGAAAACTTCACCTATGATTTACCAAGTAGGAATTTAATTTCCCTTTTCCCATTCATGACCTTAACAATGTGGTCAGTCTCAGCTTGCATCATTTTGAAATCCACCAAATATTTAATGGTTGTCTTGGGTACTGCTTGTGATTGTGTTGTTTGCTTCCTGAACATGTCAACTTCATCTCTAAGTGCAGAAGCGGAATCTCTTTCTACCACTAGTTTAGCCTCTAGAGCATTAGCAGTTGGCAATTCATGATGCACGATTGGGCCTGTCAGGACCCCGATTCCAAGTCACATCGATCTAGCCGGTAACACCTCATATCACTTTGCGGCCTCACGCACGGTATTCCCACGGGTGTCGCCTTACCATGGCCCGGGACCGTTTGTGCCTTTTGGCTCACGTATATGATAGTGTCGCTAGCATCCATATGACATAGAACCCGGGCCGACATGGCTAGTCGTGAACCCAAAGCGGCACTAACCCATGGGGACAGGCATACATGAATCACATTGAGCATGTCGGTCAGCAGCGTGTGAATCCGGGCTGTAGCACTGGGCTAACAGGACTCCGGGAACCCGGGCTGTAGCAGGCTAGGCAGGACTCCGGATGTCACCGCGTGACATTTCCCCGAAGGGATAGACACAGGAACGAAGTGAATCACATGCCGGCCAGTCAAGTGTCACGAGCGGTAGTCTTTGGGCTAGCAGGACTCCGGTGAACCGGGTCAGAAGCGGACTACTATGGCTCAAGGAAGCACTAGACTACATTTCCCCATAAGAGAGGCTGCCAAGGATAAACAACTAGATTGTCCGATCCCACACATACCAAGCATTTCAATCATACACACAATATGCTCGATATGTGTAAATACAACATGGCATCACAACATAACTCTACGACTCAAGTATTTATTCATTAGGCTCCGAGGAGCCAAGATATTACAAACATGGGTCTCATGACCCAACATTCAAAGCATACAAGTCAAAGAACATGCGGAAGCTTAACATGTCTGAGTACAGACATCTACAAATGAAAAAGGCTTAGAAGCCTGACTATCTACCAGATCCTGCCGAGGGCACAAGATCGTAGCTGAGGTATCAAGCTAAACGTCGAAGTCCACACGGAACTACTAGCGAGACTGAAATCTCTCTGCAAAACATAGAATAAGCAATCGTGAGTACAAATGTACTCAGCAAGACTTACATCAGAACTAACTACATATGCATCATTGTCAACAAAAGGGGAAGGTGGGGTTTAGATGCAGCAAGCCAGCTTTGACTCGGTGGCTATCCTGAACTACGTCTGCAAGTAACTCTTTTGAGGTGGCGCACACGAGTCCACATATTCACCAATCAATACACCACTATGGATTCGATCATGTCTTCCTACGGGAACGCCATCCATAGCACTCACGCTTATCTTGCGCATTTTAGAGTATCCACTTTCACTTGTCTATGAACTGTTATAGGCAACCCAGAAGTCCTTTACCGCGGACACGGCTATTCGAATAGATGATGTTAACCTTGCAGGGTGTACTTCTTCACACACGCTCTCGCCACTTACCGCCATGTACACGTCATATATCTCGGCAACCTTCAAGCGGAAGCCTGGCGAGGGTGTCGGCCACGGCCTACCTAAACACACGAGTCCCTAGTATAGGTTTATCGCCTATTCGGGTTCCATCCGCAGGGAGTCCGGTCGAGGTTTCCACTAACGGCCCCGAACGATGTGTGCAGGGTTCCCGAGACACCAAACGGGCGAATCGGTACACCGGGCCACGTGCCTACCACAACAAAGCCCACCCCTAAGGTCGGTATGCGTGCCCCCAAAGACATGCTACAAACACCAGAAACTACTTTGCAACTCCCGGACAGAGGACAAGGGTGGTTAAGAAGCCGAGAGAGTCAATAAAGGATCCCAATGTGTGGTAGTAATTGTTCATGGATCACAAACACAGAACTCGGTTCCTGAGGACGGTTTCAATGAGACAACCCACCATGTACTCCTACATGGCCTCTCACCGCTACCTTTACCAAATCGTGTTCACACACTTAGCTCACACACAGTAGGACATGTTCACACACCTCTGATTCATCCTCGATGAATCAAACCCGACTCAACTCTAAGCAGTAGCAGGCATGACAAACAAGCATGAATGAGTAGGCACAACAGGGCTCAAATAACTCCTACTCATGCTAGTGGGTTTCATCTATTTACTGTGGAATGACAGGTCATGCAGAGGATAAAGGGGTTCAGCTACATGACAAGTAACAGATGAATCGTTGTTGTCCTAATGCAGTAAAAGAGAGCAGGAGCGAGAGAGTGGGATTGTATTGGAATGAACAAGGGGGTTGTGCTTGCCTGGCACTTCTGAAGATAATATAGTTCTTCATTGGTGTCATCGATCTCGTCGTCGGAACATAAATCTCATCGAGAGGGGACTTGCAAGCAAACACAGAAGGACACAATCAATGCAATGCGACAATACGATGCATGCTATGACATGGCAATATGATGTGTGATCGGTCTAATGCAACTTGGGACAGAAAGGTTTGAGTCCATTTGAACCAAGGATTCAAATGATCACCCAAAATAATAAGTGATATAAGTGCATTAGCTTGTTTCACCTAAATAGCAAGGTTAAAGTGTTCTGACATGCATGAAACTAGTACAGATGGAAAGATTGGATTTTTCTGATCATTTTTCATATATAACTTATTTGATTTGGAGCTACGGTTGTTTTTCTATGATTTTTAGAAGTTTGTACTATTTTCTGGAATTTCCTGTATAAGAATAATTCCAATAATGTAATTAATGCGTCGGCATTGCGTCAGGGTGACGTCAGTGGTCAAAGGGACGGTCCAGGTCAAACCTGACAGTGGGTCCCGCGTGTTAGTGTAATTAGTTTAACTAAATTCAATTAGTACTGATCGTAATTAATTAACAGGGTCGGGCCCCACCTGTCATTGACCCACGGGGTCAAACTGGGCCCACCCATGGTCAAATGGGGTCAGCAGGGTCAACTCGCCGGCGTTTAGCCGCCGGCGAGGCTAAACGCGGCGGTGCCGGTGCGGGTTTCACGTACAGGGCACCGTTCGGGGCGCCGTTGGGCTCTATGGGTAGCTGGGAGCGAGCCGCGGCGGGTGGTGCAGGTAGTTGGGCTCGGGGTCGCCGGAAATGGCGCCGGCGACGTGTTCGGCGGCGGCCGGAGCTCGCTCGCTGGTTGCAAAGTGGTTTCAGGCGGGCGGAGCTAGCATCTACGGCTCCTACGCGTTGCGGGGAGTGCGTTGGACACAAGCCCGGGACCATATGGTCACCGAAGCATGCCCGGCGACGACGCGGGCGGCGGCGCGGGCGGTTGAGCTTCGTGCGGTTGCTACGGTACTCGAGAGAGGGGACGGAGAGGATGGGAAGGTAGCTAGGCTCACGGTGGTCACGACGGGGTAGATGGCGAGGTCGGGGACGAGCTGCTGCAGCGGTGACGACGAAATGGATCTCCGGCGACTGTCGGTGAAGACGGGGTTGGTGGAGGCGGTGCAGAGCGTGCGAGCGCTCGGGGCTCGGCTAGCTCGACGGAGCGGACGATGGCAGGGCTCGCGGACATGGTGGAGCGGCGCGAGGACGACGGTGGCCGCAGCTACGGCGGCGGTGCGGCTACGGCAGCGTCGGCCATCGTGGGAGAGAGCGAGGGAGAGAGGCAGGGGCGCGTGTGATGTGTCCACGGGGCCGGGGCGGTGCCGCAGAGGCGCTTCGAGGTGTCACAAGGGCGGCGGGCGATGTGCAGCGGTGGTGGTGGCGTGGCGAGCTCGGCGACGTCGCGGTGTCCCTCCTCTGCCTACTGGCAGAGGTGGGTGGTGACTGGCACGGGCTAGGTGGGCCGGCCCAGTGCGGGTAAGTGGCCACTGGCCTTCCTCTCTCTCTCTCTCTTTTGTCATTTTAATTGTTTTTCTAATTTTCTGTAGCTGTGTGGCTTTATTAAAAATAGTACGTCAAACCCAAAAATCATGAAACTAATCAATGCCACTGTTTGGAGTATAACCAACAGCAAACATTTTAGTTTATGGTTATTTGAGCATTTAAACTATTTATTAGCATTTAAATGCCCAAATGCAAATACTTTATGATTTAATTCAAAAATCCAAGAATAACCTAGAAATATGTTCATCATTTTTGACAGAGGTTTTCACCTTTATCAAAAATCATGAACATTTCCAAAGTCGTTTTGGATTCACTGAAAATGATTTTATTTGAGCCTATTTGAATTCATTTGGTGCTAGGGTTTAAACAATCCCCATTTCAAGTTTCTTTAAATTTAAATATGATGCATGGATGCTAAAGCAAAGACAAGCAAGGCCTGAGCTGGGGCTGTGACAACTCACCCCCACTAAACAAGAATCTCGTCCTGAGATTCAAGCATAGGGTAAGATGAAGGGGAAACGCAACTAACGTAATCTTCACGATCCAGGTTGCATCCCACAAGAACGTTGATTCGATCGCCATCTTTGTCTCGACGGTCTTGCTCTGAGAACTCCAGCTATCATGACAATGAGAGGAGAAGGAGATTCTAGAAGGATCAATCTTCTCGAGGATCGAACAACTCAGGGTTAACTCACGGGATGAGACATAGCAACATTTCTCGAGCTGAGACATGAAACATACATCCATAGGGATGGAGTGTCACAGATGACGAAGATTCACTACGTAGGCACAATTCCACACTTAAGAAGGTGGTGAACGGTTGTCCACGTAGCGAGGAGTTGAGTTGCCATGATACCATAACGAGACATCTTAAGGAAGGTGACGCGCAAAGATATTCCCTTAAGTGGCAAAAAGAATTACTTTTGATATAGAGATCATTGAGACTCTTTATACTAGCCTAAGGCAATCACAATCGATCATTTGAAGGAGTTCGAAAGAATGACATACTCGGACTAGAATGGATGATGTGGACTACCTTGTTGAAGACAACGCAATGGATGACTTTTGCTTATCATCAGAAATGGATGGAACCCATGGTAAGTCCACTTTTGAAGATGATCTTGGACAACAACTGCTGAGAAGGCAGCCCATGGAAATTGGCACAATGGCGATGCAAGCTGGGAACGAAATGCAATTGTTGGAATGTTCCAACCATCATATCTGCCTGAGATTCAGATCCGGTTGGTGATAGGATACTTCAGACTCAGCATGTCTGGAAAGAAAGTTTGCAACACAGATCGACGAGATGACGTTGCCAGATTCTCGAGAAAATGAACTACGATAGCAAGCTCCAAAACATGAGCTGGTTCTGCTACACACATGTGAACATGATGTCCTAGACAAGCATGACCACCTAGTAGTCTTATAATAAAACACTACCGAGTTCAGGTTGGGAACCATCATCGAGGATAACGAAGTCCTAACATAAGTCATGACTAGTTGTTATGAAGGAACTCCTTCTCCTTGAAAAAATCAATCAGTGGCTTGGTGTGCTAGGGATACATATGGAGTGGAGGTAATTAATCTACCAAACCATAGAATACTTCGCACATATGCATGACTGATTTGGGATGATTCCAAGGAAACAAAACAAACCTTTCTCAGACTCACGACAAAGAACTTGCACCAATGCACATGAATTCGAGGAAGTCACTTCTTCCATCCAAGCATAAGCTTCATGAACGGAACACGAAGGCATTGCTTACAAAGTTTCCAACACTAGCTTAATGTTTAACACGAATCATGGGGAGACAATATGCTGGCGATGGACTCAACGACAACTCATCGAAATTTCCATATCAATTGGACTTCCACCATCATGTGAACACGGTGATAGCATTGGTCAGACCAAAAGATGTAATGGTGTATGCTCGAGGGATCAACCACAAGTAAGACAACATTACGAACATCGTGGGTTCTGATTTGACTTGACGATGGCCCATACTCAAGTCAAAGTTTGGTTAAGATGGTAGGTCCATTAATTGATCACGAGGACCAATCGATGAAGAAATCATCTTTCTACAACAAACACACAACACAAGATATCCCTTTGAAATGAACTAAGTTAGACAAGCTTTTATCTTCCAACTCTCCAAGTTGTTGTTTAGCTTAACCAACTAGCTCAGGGTATCCAACATAGATTCTTGGAGAAAGGGTGGTTTACAAGAAAACCAACTTGATCACGAACTCAACATAGCGGTCAGGTGACAACCTGGTGATACTTCTGAGAAGATATTCAGAATATCACGAGCCACCGATATATTACTAAGCTCGAGAACAATCTTGCTTTTCAGGGCAAGACGATATGATCAAATAAGCGAGGGATTGGCACAATCCTAACTCATTGATCGAAGTGTGCACCAGAAATAAGGACTAGGTAGCACGATCAATCTTAGGATGATGATTTAATAACCAACGCGCTAAGAATGAGAATATTGTCCATTAACTACCAAGCAAGGGGGTGCTAGGCGTATCGATTTCACACACCACAATTCACTTGTCGGCATTCCGGTTCCAACAACACGGAACCGAGAAATGAATAATGATGGTGAGAAGTATCACTGCGTCAAGAATTCATAAGAGGTGGTGCAATTCTCATGACATTCTTGACATAAAGATGGTAACACTCCAGGTGGAACAGAATCAAAAGCTGGGTGGGCACTTTGATCTGCGGAATACAACTACTTTGACCCAATCCTAGAAATGGACAAGGTACTGGAGTTTGTTTCTCCTAGTCATTCCGGAATAGAATGGCTTGACGGACCACATGAGTAATAGGCATCGATGAACATGAATGCACAATTAATCCTGACTATCAATTGATAGACGAGGGTCAGAAGACAATTAAAGAGGAACAACTCGAGGAACATATAACTTTCTGAGTTGTGGATGCATAGATTAGTATGTCGAACCAAGTTCAACAGGTTTCTTCCAGATAACCCATGCAGAAAGGTAGAACTGGCAGAATCACAATTATGGATGGAGAACTCCTCAAGAGTGCTCTGGTTGTGATCCTTCGGTACAACGAGGAACTTCTGCCATAAGCGGTTCATAGTATTTGGAAGAAGGAGATACCATGGACCTCGAGGACTATTGCAAGGTTACTAATATCCTAAAGGAACTAGCGAACACTATCAACAGGAGGTAAGTAGGGTGAACCTCGGGTTCAAGAACCCAGGAATAGAATACCTACTAACTAAATTGCATCACGGGATGCTTTCGAGAATAATGGCCAGAATCATCACACCGGGAACACAAAACATGGCTGGATTACTAGGTGACTCCCTAAAACACCTAGGGTCATAATAGTAGCTCCAACATATATACCGAGGCAATAGAGTACCTCAACGCACCGGTTAGTGTGCTTATTCTGACCAAAAAGGACATCGGGAACGGAAAGAAAGGATTTGCAAATGCATCAGACTATTTTGAGACCTAGGATGACTCGGACAGCATAACGGCTGTAAATGCTCAAAATGATTTGAGACATCCTGCAAAATAGTGGCATGACCACTCAACATCACAATATCAAGGTTCTGAGACCAACTATGAACACACGGAAGTAGTAGAAACTGAACTGGGCTTAAAACCAACAATCTTAAGGGTCTATGGATTAGTAACACGTGAACCTGATAGAGAGAAGAGAGCCTAGTCCTTAACCCACGTAGAATGAGAAGAGAATGACACAGATCAGAGGGAATAAGGTAAAGGAGTAAAAAGAGCCTTACGTTCCCTTCCACAATCAATTCCCTTACATAACTAAAGCATTTCTAGACACAACTTCGACCAGTTTGGCTTGGTAATCCTACAGGCAGTCAGGCTCTGATACCAAAGCTGTCAGGACCCCGATTCCAAGTCACATCGATCTAGACGGTAACACCTCATATCACTTTGCAGCCTCACGCACGGTATTCCCACGGGTGTCGCCTTACCATGGCCCGGGACCGTTTATGCTTTTGGCTCACGTATATGATAGTTTCGCTAGCATCCATATGACAGAGAACCGGGCCGACATGGCTAATCGTGAACCCAAAGCGGCGCTTAACCCATGGGGACAGGCATACATGAATCACATCGAACATGTCGGTCATCAACGTATGAATCCGGGCTGTAACCTTTGGGCTAACAGGGACTCCGGTAATCCGGGCATGCTTGCAGGCTAGGCAGGACTCGGATATCATCGCGTGACATTTCCCGAAGGGACAGACATATAGGAACGAAGTGAAACACATGCCGCCGATCAAGTGTCCAAAGCAGTAGTCTTGGGCCACAGGACTCCGTGAACCGGTCAGAAGCGGACTACTATCGCCAGAAGCACTAGACTACATTTCCCCATATGAGAAGCTGCCAAGGATAAACAACTAGATTGTCGGATCCCACACATACCAAGCATTTCAAACATACACACAATATGCTCAATATGTGTAAATACAACATGGCATCACAACATAACTCTACGACTCAAATATTTATTCATTAGGCTCCGAGGAACGAGATATTACAAACATGGGTCTCATGACCCAACACTCGAGCATACAAGTCAAAACACAAGCGGAAGCTTAACATGTCCGAGTACGAGACATCTACAAATGAAAAAGGCCGAGAAGCCCGACTATCTATCGATCTCGCCGAGGGCACAAGATCGTAGCTGAGGTAACAAGCTAAACGTCAAGTCCAAGCGGAACTACTAGCGAGACCGACGCCTCTCTGCAAAACATAAAATAAGCAAACGTGAGTACAAATGTACTCAAAGAAGACTTACATCGTAACTAACTACATATGCATCATTATCAAAAGGGGTGGTGGAGTTTGACTGCAGCAAGCCAGCTTTGACTCGGTGGCTATCCTGAACTACGATCGCAAGTAACTCTTTTGAGGTGGCGCACGAGTCCACATATTCACCATATCAATACACCACTATGGATCTCCTCCCGCCTCCCTACGAGAACGCCATCCATAGCACTCACGCTTATCTTGCGAAGTTTTAGAGTATCCACTTTCACTTGTCTATGAACTGTTATAGGCAACCTGAAGTCCTTTACCGCGGACACGGCTATTCGAATAGATCATTTATAACCCTGCAGGGGTGTACTTCTTCACACACGCTCTCACCACTTATCGCCGTTTACACGACATGTACTCGGCAACCTTCAAGCGGAAGCCCAGCGAGGGTGTCGGCCATGACCTGACTAACCACACAAGTCTCTAGTCCAGGTTTATCGCCTATTCGGGTTCCATCCGCAAGGAGATCCGGCCGGGGTGTCGCTCACGGCCCCAAACGATGTGCGCAGGGTTCCCAAGCCCACCTCGACGGGTGGATCTACGCTTGGTACACCGTGCCATTGTGCCTAGTCTGTCCCAAGCCCACCTGTAATGGGTGCCACTTGGTAGACTACTAACACTACCTACAAACGCCAGAAACTAGTTGCAACTCCTGGACAGAGATCAAGTTGATTAATAAGCCGAGAGGGGTCGAGTTACCGGAACCCAATGTGTAGTAGTAACTGTTCATGGATCACAAACACAGAACTCAGTTCCTGAGGATGGCTGCAATGAGACAACCCACCATGTACTCCTACATGGCCTCTCACCGCTACCTTTACCAAATCGTGTTCACACACTTAGCTCACACACAGTAGGACATGTTCACACTTTCCAATTCATTCCCGATGAATCAGACCTGACACAACTCTAAGCAATAGCAGGCATGACAAACAAGCATGAATGAGTAGGCACATCAGGGCTCAAACAACTCCTACTCATGCTAGTGGGTTTCATCTAATTACTGTGGAATGACAGGTCATGCAGAGGATAAAGGGGTTCAGCTACCGCAGCAAGTAACACATGAGTCGTTGTTGTCCTAATGCAATAAAATAGAGCAGGAGCGAGAGAGTGGGATTATATCGGAATGAACAAGGGGGTTTTGCTTGCCTGGCACTTCTGAAGATAGTATAGCTCTTCATCGGTGTCATCGATCACATCGTTGGTATCACGTCTATCGAGAGGGACAAACACCGGCAAACAAGGAAGAACACAATCAATGCAATGCGACAATATGATGCATGAATGTGACATGGCAATATGATGTGATTTGAGCTAATGCAACTAGCAGCAGGTTAAATGAAGTTGGTTTGAACCCTAGGTTCAAATTCAAACTCCACATGTAGTTATTTAAATGCCATTCATTTCATTTGTCCTAATCAGTAGTCATAAGTTGTTCTAACATGCATGAAAATGGTACAGATGGATAGATTGGATTATTCAGATCATATTCATATATAATTTATCTCATTTGGAGCTACGGTTGAATTTATATGATTTTTGGAAGTTTGGGGTATTTTCTGAAATTTCCTGAATTAAATTAAATCCAGAAAAACCTATTACTACGTCAGCATGACCTCACGGTGACGTCAGCAAGTCAACGGGCGCTGTCCAGGTCAAATCTGACCAGTGGGACCCGCGTGTCAGTGTAACGGGGTAGGAAAAGAGGCTGACCTGTGGGGCCAGGTCAACGTTGACGTGGCATGGTCAACTGATGTGTGGGGCCGGCCGTGTTAATCTAAACTAAACAGAAAAATAATTCTGGGGTTAGTTAAGGCATGGGGCCCACTAGTCAGTGGCTAGTGTTAACTAATACGGTTAATTAGTCCCTAATCTAATGTCAGCCACGCCGGGCGTTAGCCGCCGGTGACACACTGACGCTGGCGGCGGCGTTGCTCGCCCGGCGACTCCGGGCGACGAGAGGGGCGGGTTGGACTCTAACGCTACAGCGACGGGCGCATCGGGTGGTGGCTGCGGGCTGCCGGAGATGGCTCGAGGCGACGGCGGCGTCAAGCGAGCGCGCCGGAGCTTCGGCAAAGGGGAAATGGCGCTGAGGGCACGACAGGGCGAACCCTGGGTGCTGCAGGTTCGCAGGAGCGTGGCGAGCACGCTGGTGATGCTCGGGCGAGCGGAAGAGCTCAGGAGCATGGAGCTCGTCGGCCATGGCGGCGTCGAGCTTCAGCGGAGGTGGGGAACGGAGCTAAGGCAAAAACGCGAGCAGGAGAGGAGGGGGAGTCGGTCCGTGAGCTCACATCGGTTGCAGAACACGTCTCAGTGGGCTCGGGGGAGGTCGGACGGCGTCGGGGCATTGTCGGTGATCTCGGAGGCCGGAGTTGAAGATGACGGTGGTGGCGGCGTTCCCAGCAACAGCTGGCGTATGCGTGACTCGGTGGAGAGTACGAGGACGCTGTCCGCGGATCTCGAGGGCACGTCTAGGGGTGTAGGGGAGGTCGGTGGCTATGCGAGCAGTGGACGGGCGGCGACGGGCCGCTTCGGCGTTCGCAGGAGAGAGAGACGGGAGGGGATGAGTGAGCGAGGGGAGGCCGAGGATTCAGGGGCACGTGGGCGTCTCTAGCCGGGCCGGGCGAGGCGGCAAGCAGGAGGTGGCCGGGCGCGTTGCAGGCCGGGCCACGCTGCTGCCCATGGCGCGAGGAAGACGACAGGAGGGAAGGTCTTTGGGCTGGGCCTCGCCAACTAGGCCGCCAGTGTAGGTTTTGGGCGGTGGGCTGCCAGGTAAGGTTGCTCTGTTTTATTTTCTGTTATGTTTTCTTTTGTTAAATATTCTGCCACTGTTCAAAATTCAAAATAATTTCAAAACACAAAACCCTTTGAATAATTTTATGTTGCAAAATGGACATTTCCAAATGCACATAAAATGTTTCAAAGATATTTGAAATTATATTCTAGTTATATGAATATAACTCAAATTCAAATAGCTATTGATTTAAATTCAGAGTCCCAAAAATAAATCCTTAAAAATGTTCCTAAATTCTGGTTTGATATATAGCTCTTGCCAAAATTCTCAAACATTGCAAAAGGACATCATGGAAACAAAGAATGAGATTTCCAGGGTTCTTTGCCCTTCTTTTATTTAAGTTTATGACGCTTCCACTTTCCTCAATTCCAAGTTTCATAAATTTAGACATGATGCAAGCAAGGTACAAACACTAGGCAGCACCAGAAGTTAGGGATGTGACAGCATCACAACATAACTCTACGACTCAAGTATTTATTCATTGGGCTCCGAGGAGCCAAGATATTACAAACATGGGTCTCATGACCCAACATTCAAAGCATACAAGTCAAAGCACATGCGAAAGCTTAACATGTCTGAGTACAGACATCTACAAATGAAAAAGGCTTAGAAGCCTGGCTATCTACCAGATCCTGCCGAGGGCACAAGATCATAGCTGAGGTATCTAGCTAAACGTCGAAGTCCACACGGAACTACTAGCGAGACTGACATCTCTCTGCAAAACATAAAATAAGCAAACGTGAGTACAAATGTACTGTAACGCCCTCGATGCGGCTATATCTCCCACATGTCGAAGCACGACTTAGAGGCCTAACCGCATTGAAAGCAATGTCGCAAGCGAGGTAATCTTCACACAACCCATGTAATTCATAAGGGAAAGAGATACATAGTTGGCTTACAATCGCCACTTTACACAATACATGAGTAAAGCATTACATCGTACAGATACAATCAAGGTCCAACTACGGAACCAAAATCAAAGAAGACTACCCCAAATGCTACACAGATCCCCGATCGTCCCAACTGGGCTCCACTACTGATCAACTGAAACGAAACAACACAATGAACAGGATCTTCATCGAGCTCCTCCTTGAGCTCGGATGCGTCAACTGCACTGCAGTTTCATCGGCACACCGCAAACTAGTTTTGGAAGTATCTGTGAGTCACGGGAACTCAGCAATCTCACACCCGCGAGATCAAGACTATTTAAGCTTATGGGAAGGGTAAAGGTATGAGGTGGAGCTGCAGCAAGCGACTAGCATCTATGGTGGCTACCATATGCAAAAGAGAGCGAGAAGAGGAGGCAAAAGCACGGTCGAACAACTATGATCAAGAAGTGATCCTAGAACAACCTACGTCAAGCATAACTCCAACACCGTGTTCACTTCCCGGACTCCGCCGAGAAGAGACCATCATGGTTACACACGCGGTTGATGTATTTTAATTAAGATCAACTTCGGGTTTTCTACAACCGGACATTAACAAATTCCCATCTGCCTCATAACCGCGGGCACGGCTTTCGAAAGATAATACCCTGCAGGGGTGTTCCAACTTAGCCCATTATAAGCTCTCACGGTCAACGAAGGATATTCCTTCTCCCGGGAAGACCCGATCAGTCTCGGAATCCCGGTTTACAAGACATTTCGACAATGGTAAAACAAGACCAGCAAGACCGCCCGAATTTGCCGACAAATCCCGATAGGAGCTGCACATATCTCGTTCTCAGGGCACACCGGATGAGCAGTCCGTACAACTAAAACCAGGCCTCAAGTTTCCCCGAGGTGGCGCTGCAAAGGGCTCTAGTTTGGACCAATACTCAGAGGAGCATTGGCCCGGGGGGGTTAAAATAAAGATGACCCTTGAGTCTGCAGAACCCAAGGGAAAAAGCCTTAGGTGGCAAATGTTAAAACCAATGTTGGGCCTTGCTGGAGGAGTTTTATTCAAAGCGAACTGTCAAGGGGTCCCGTAGAATCACCCAACCGCGTAAGGAACGCATAAAATCAAGGAACATAACACCGGTATGACGGAAACTAGGGCGGCAAGAGTGGAACAAAACACCAGGCATAAGGCCGAGCCTTCCACCCTTTACCAAGTATATAGATGCATTAATTAAGATAAGAGATATTGTGATATCCCAAAATAACCATGTCCATCATGGAGCAATCTTCAAGTTCACCTGCAACTAACAATGCTATAAGAGGGCCGAGTAACGCGGGTAACATAGCCAAACAACGGTTTGCTAGGAAAAGATGGTTAGAGGTTTGACATGGCAACATGGGAGGCATGATATAGCAGGTGGTAGGTATCGCGGCATAGCAAAAGAGCGAGCAACTAGCAAGCAAAGCTAGAAGTGATTTCGAGGTATGGTCATCTTGCCTGAAATCCCGCAAGGAAGAAGAACGAGTCCATGAAGAAGACAAACAGAAGTAGTCGAACGAATTCTCACAACTCCGGAACGAAACCGAAGCTAACGAGAGAAGCAAACCGGAAAGAAGCAAATAACATGGTAAACACACAAGCATAATCATGGCATGATGCACAAACAAGTATGATGCATGTCCGGTTTTAAAGAAGCATGGCATGGCAAAGTGCAACAAACAATACTACAAATTAAGTGGAGCTCAATATGCAACGAGTTGCATATTGACGAAACACCACATTCAAATATTTAGTTCTCTCTCATTTCTGTACCCAACAATATTAAATGTTATTAAACATGGCAAGAGGTGAAGCATGAGCAAACCACCTATTTAGGCAAGTTTAAATGAGGCCGGAAATAACAAACAACAATTCCGAAAATCCCCATATGTTATTTAGCAATTTAACGCAAACAACAATTTTACCCATTTAAATGTTGTTATCATGATGCGGATGACATATACAAGTTTTATGCAATTTTTATGAAAATGTTGACATGAGCATGTTATGAAGCATTTGGTCACCATGGCGGAACGAAAGGGGTGCCACGACAACGGAAATGGTGGCACGACAACATTTCGCTGATCCAACAACTCATTGAGATGCCGGTGCAAAAGAGCAAGTGTGCGGATGTGCGGAACAAGCAAAAGATGGTGGGGTGATCCCGGTTACCGGGTTCCCACGGGTCGACGGCATGGCAAACGAGGAGGAACGTACATGAAGCAAACGGGCACGGTGCAAACACGAGCATCTCATACAACACATGCATTCATTCACGGGCATCGTCTCGGCGTTATACCTTCGAAGCGTGCATTTTCGGGGCGGAACGAGTTCGGTGCAATGAAGAGGAAGTAGTTGTACACGTTCGTTTCGAAGAGGCACTTGACGAATCCAACATCTTCGGGGCGACGGTAGTGGAAGTAGTGGTACACGTCTCGAAGAGGGACTTGACGCATCCGATGTCTCCGGGGTCGACGGTTGTGGTACACGGTCGTCGTGGTACTTGGCGAGTCCGCGTAGTCGTAGACGTTCCAAGGTACTTGACGCATCAGCAGGTGTAGTCGTACATGGTGTCCGCAGCAACATGTCCATGATGGCCAAACAAACCAATAGCGACCGAAGGCAGCAGGGTCTTGAAGTCGAGGCCGACAGGGACAGCTTGAGGAGTCAACACGGCGGCAGGGGCACGAGGTCTGGACGACGTCGAAAGGCGCGATGGTGGTGGCGGGTCGGCTCGATCCGGACGGATCCGGGTGCGAAGGTGGCGGGGAGGCAACCGGCGAGGCTGTAGGAGCTCCTGTGCATCACGAGGAGCACGCCTCCTAGTGGCTTGCGGGGCTGCAGGAGGGAGGCGTGGGGTCGCGAGCCTGAGGTAGGGGCTCGGCAGTGGCGAACTTGGCGGGCAGGGAGGTCTGGGCGCCGGGAACCACGGGCGACGGAGAGGATCCTGCCGGTAAGAGGTCGGGACGGTGCGATGATGGGGTCGCCGAGCGGGCGCAACAGCCTGGGCAGATCTCGGCGTTGGAGGCCGGGACTTGGCCGGCAGCAGGCGTCGCGGAGGAGCAGGAGAAGGGAGGCGCTTGGCGGCAGGAGGGAGCAAGGCGAGAGGCAAGAAGAGCGGGCGGCGGCCATGGCCTCGACGAGGGGTTGGGCGAGGCTCTACTCCTCTCTTTCTCTGTGGGAGGCAGCGTGAGGGAGGAGACGAGAGGGAGATGGGGATCAGGCGATGGGTGTGTGGCGGTGCAGGAGGAGAACGAAGGGAGAGATGGGGATCGGCGATGGTCTGGCTAGGGTTACGAGGGGTGCGGCGGTGGGCCTTGGGCCATCTCGGTGAAGAGGGAAAGGCCAGGAGGAGTTGGGCTGCGCTGATCTCTCTCTCCCCTTAATTCTTTCAAAATCTTTTCCAAAAAACAGTAAATCGCAATGAAAGAAAGGAGAGAAAAGAAAGGGGTTAGGGGAAGGATTTAAGAAGAGGTTAATTTCCTGGACTCACTACACCGAAGTTTGATCCCAGGAAAATAGAAGTGGGCATGATTGAAAGATTAAATTCAAACTCATTTGATTTAAATTCAAATGGTTTGAATAGGAAGTGAGGATTGGGAAGGTCCAAAATGTTCGGATTTTTGGTGGAGCTCGAATATGATGAAAGAATATATGGCAAGGTTGGAAACCAAGAATTAAGATAACAAAGGCATTGGGATAATTTGCAAGTGTGTTATGGTGATTTCCAAATTAAAGAAATATTTAATATAGCTCCCTAATATTGGGACGTTATGTTATAAAGAGAAGTCACCCTTCCTCGATTTAAATAGATCAAAAGATCTATGCAATTTATTTAGTTGAGGTTGAGATGCAAAGGTTAATGACATGATGGCATGATGACATGATGCAATGCAAAAATAAAAGAGCAAGCACAAAAGAAACACATGGCGAAACTCGGAATATCTGGAAGTCTTCTAGAGCGTCGGTCTCGGGGCGTTACAACACTCCACCACTACAAGAGGATCTCGTCCCGAGATCTAGGATGGCACCGGAGAGAAACGGAAGAGGAAGAGAAGAGGTAAAACTAAGTTGCTTCTTTGACAAACGAGTAAAACCACGAACCTTGAGAGGTTGAGCGAATTGAAAGAAGGAATACAATGGAATGAACGAGATTGTGAACAGTCCGTGGGATAAGAAGAACATGGGATACAATGAGAACCATGAGGTTAAGTGACAAGATAGATATTGACACCACTCCGGTTAAAACAAGATAGAGAAGGAATAAGAATTATATAATTTGGACAGCACCCCGACTGGAAAGAGATGCAAGACTTGATAAGAAGAAAAGAACTTAAGCAGAGGACACAATACTCCGGTTGGAAATGGATAAGCACGAAAGAATATGATCTTGACAAAACAAGAAGATGGGTCGAAGAGAACAACATCACAATGCCTTGAACGAAAAGAATAGAATCTAGATTGTTGGGATAAAGGGACGGAGAAGAAAATGACAACTTCTACCACAAATGAATTTGAAAGAAACATCCTTACGAGGAAGGCTAGAACGGAGTTGTTGAAAAATCAACAATGAAAAGAATAAACTTGTAGTGGGCTTATGGAAACAACTCAAAACTTAGAGGTGAATACATGCCACTACGAAAAACAATTGATTGCTTGAGAGCAACATGGAGATGAAAACTTGATTCGCCGAGAGAATAGGAGAAAACTTGGATCATTGATAAGCACCACAATTGGCAACATTCCTTCGGAAAGGCTTTAGGTGAAATCTAAACCAAGATAACTCCAAGGAAGATATTGATGGATTTAATATACCTCATTCCTGACAACTTGTGAATCAAGAAACACGAAGGGAAATTGTCAAGAATGACATAACACCACCTCAAAAGATAATGATAGAAAGAATTGCACTTTGGAATGCAAGATGAAGAATGCTTGAACTCCTCAAGACAAAACATGTGTTGAACACCATGTTTATTTTAGAGTATAGCTTGGCGGATCTTAACCCCGAGAGAAACTTGAAGGACAAATCGAGAAAGAAATGAATCCTTGACGAACCACCATGTAGAGCCTCCATGAAGAACTCTGATAATAAAAGGATGATGAAAAGAAAGAAAAGTTGAAAACACAAGGTGAAGCCTTGCAATGATTAGATGGAGCTTCACGATGATATAATGAGAAAACTTTGAACTCCGGAAAAGAAAAGATGAAGCAACTCGAACCGAGAATTGTGACATGATGAACAACTCTGGAAAGAAGAAACTAGATCACTTGGATGAACCAATAGTAAGAATTATGTTATGCGTATCCTTCACCAATATAAATTGATGACAAGCAACGGATTTGGCATACTACTTATTTCTCGTAGAAAGGATTAAGATAGATATAGCGTAAACTTGAGAAGGTCTTCATCGAACCACCGGTAGGACTGAAACAACAAATAAATTAATATGAGAAGATAGGGAGAGGAATCTTGAACAAACCGCCGTAAGAATTAAAAACGAACAAAGAAAAGATAGCGAAACCTTGGGAAGAATTAGAAAATGAACGAAGATACTTGAGGGGATTTAGATACATGAGAACGGAGAGATCATGAACTGATTAGTGAATACTTGAATGATGCACCGTAAGATTTGGGGAACAAGAGCTGAAAGCTGGAATGAATAATTACGAGATGATGGGCTCGGAAGAATCAAACTGAAAAGACTCCTGAATTGCTCGGATGGGTGAAAAAATTCTCACAATCAAAACAATTATGAGGATGGCACGAAGCTAGAACCATGAATCTTGAAGAGAATGGAGCAGGATTAAAGAGAAACTCTTCTTCGGTCTTCAAAATTCGAGAATGACGACGAAACACCACCATGAATTGTTGAGGCACTCCGGAATGAAAATTAGAAAGGTTGAACCAACGATGAAAAGAATTTGAAAGATCTTGGAGAAAGCCATGACTGATGAAAACCCATTCTTACGTCAAACTTAGAAAAGAATTTTAGAAGCTCCGGAAAAATTAGAAGAGTCAGGTAAGATACTGGAAAAGACCTGTGGGTTAGGGCCCACTCAAAAGAACCACCATTGAACAATTATTTGAAAAGAGAGATTGCACCGGTTGAATTAAATGGCTCAAAAGGGATAACAACTTCGAGAAATCTTGCACGGATTAGGAATGAAAACACGAATCTTCTGAGATAATCTTTAGCACTCCGGAAACAAATGAATAACAAGAAGTGAAAAATTAAGAGGTGCACCGGCATGAGAAAACATTTGAAACGAGGAAGGGAATATGATCAACACCGAAAACTTGACTTGAGTCCACCGGAGAAGAAAAGAACAAAGAATAATAAACTCGAAGCTTCCTTTAGCATCTTCATGAGAATCACCAGATAAGAGCATTGAGGAAAAGAATGAAGAGACATCACAGCAATAAAACGGGTACTTGGTTAGGGATATATGAGTCCTTGACGAAAAGGGTGGGAGGGCGTGGAAAACAAATACAACTTGGGACGGATGAAGCAAGCACCGTTGCAAAGAACTGAGAATTGATCTCGTGAATGGGGAGAATGATGGGATCATCTTGAAGAGAAGCGCACCGGTGAGAAGAAATTGAGATGACAAACTCGATGATCAAGAAGGATTAGTATTCACATAGAAATATGAGAACACCATTTAGGAAAGGTATGGAATCAACACTTGACATTGAAGCAACTCGAATACCACAACTTAAAACAAAAAGAAGGAGTGGCTTGCAGAATAGGCCAGAAACAAACATATGATAGATCCCATATCGTATCATGTGTCTGTTGGAAAGATACCCTACGAGATACTTGAATTCCCACTTATAAACTCCCGAAACTTTCTGGTTATGCAATCAGGTGTTGGGGATACGGGGGACACAAAATATATCACCCAAACTAACAATACCTAGATCCAGCTGTATCCATCCTTCAACACATAACCAAGAAACCTTCGGAAATCGTTTACCTCAACCTTCGAAAAGCATCTGTTATACGAGTTATGGCAATACTCTCGAGCTCGCCCCAGTACTGGGTTATCGAGGTTATCTCACCAACAACTGCATAAAAGAGATTTTCGATGTCGGCGAAACTCAGGTATTCCAGAACTGCAACGATAAAATTGTGACGACAACACCTCGGAGCTCAACTCCCCGGGACACTGCCACAACCCCTAAATGTCAGGAGGCACCAAGAACAATGTTCTCGTCACAAAATCATCGGAACGATTCCAAGATACCCGCGTGATCCTAAAAAAAAATTAGTGAAATTTGAGGAGAGGAGAGTCAAAACTTCTACGTCAGGGGGCCTCACCAGAGCGACGAAGGGACTGAGGAGTAAAAAGAATCCTACTCTCCTATATATGTACTCCTAAGACTCAAAACATTTTTTCTAGACTCAACAACGCCAGTGATTCGATCAAGAAGGGGGCTCCTAAGTCGGGGATGGCTCTGATTACCAACTTGTAACACCCTCGATGCGGCTATATCTCCTACATGTCGAAGCACGACTTAGAGGCATAACCGCATTGAAAGCAATGTCGCAAGCGAGGTAATCTTCACACAACCCATGTAATTCCTAAGGGAAAGAGATACATAGTTGGCTTACAATCGCCACTTCACGCATTACATGAGTAAAGCATTACATCATACAGATACAATCAAGGTCCGACTACGGAACCAAAATCAAAGAAGACTACCCAAATGCTACACAGATCCCCGATCGTCCCAACTGGGCTCCACTACTGATCAACTGAAACGAAACAACACAATGGACAGGATCTTCATCGAGCTCCTCCTTGAGCTCGGATGCGTCAACTGCATGGTTTCATCGGCACCTGCAAACTGGTTTTGGAAGTATCTGTGAGTCACGGGAACTCAGCAATCTCACACCCGCGAGATCAAGACTATTTAAGCTTATGGGAAGGGTAAAGGTATGAGGTGGAGCTGCAGCCAGCGACTAGCATATATGGTGGCTACCATACGCAAAAGAGAGCGAGAAGAGGAGGCAAAAGCACGGTCGAACAACTATGATCAAGAAGTGATCCCGGAACAACCTCGTCAAGCATAACTCCAACATCGTGTTCACTTCCCGGACTCCGCCGAGAAGAGACCATCACGGTTACACTGATTGATGTATTTTAATTAAGATCAACTTCGGGTTTTCTACAACCGGACATTAACAAATTCCCATCCGCCTCGTAGAATCGCGGGCACGGCTTTGAAAGATAATACCCTGCAGGGGTGTTCCAACTTAGCCCATTATAAGCTCTCACGGTCAACGAAGGATATTCCTTCTCCCGGGAAGACCCGGTCAGTCTCGGAATCCCGGTTTACAAGAAATTTCGACAATGGTAAAACAAGACCAGCAAGACCGCCCGAATGTGCCGACAAATCCCGATAGGAGCTGCACATATCTTGTTCTCAGGGCACACCGAATGAGTAGTCCGTACAACTAAAACCAGGCCTCAAGTTTCCCTGAGGTGGCGCTGCAAAGGGCTCTAATTTGGACCAACACTCAGAGGAGCATTGGCCCGGGGGGTTAAAATAAAGATGACCCTTGAGTCTGAAAACCCAAGGGAAAAAGGCTTAGGTGGCAAATGCTAAAACCAATGTTGGGCCTTCTTGGAGGAGTTTTATTCAAAGCGAATCGTCAAGGGGGTCCCGTAAATCACCCAACCGCATAAGGAACGCAAAATCAAGGAACATAACACCGGTATGACGGAAACTAGGGCGGCAAGAGTGGAACAAAACACCAGGCATAAGGCCGAGCCTTCCCTTTACCAAGTATATAGATGCATTAATTAAGATAAGAGATATTGTGATATCCCAAAATAACCATGTCCATCATGGAGCAATCTTCAACTTCACCTACAACTAACAATGCTATAAGAGGGGCTGAGCAACGCGGTAACATAGCCAAACAACAGTTTGCTAGGAAAAGATGGTTAGAGGTTTGACATGGCAACATGGGAGGCATGATATAGCAAGTGGTAGGTTTCGCGGCATAGCAAAAGAGCGAGAAAATAGCAAGCACAGATAGAAGTGATTTCGAGGGTATGGTCATCTTGCCTGAAATCCCGCAAGGAAGAAGAACGAGTCCATGAAGAAGACAAACGGAAGTAGTCGAACAAATTCTCACAACTCCGGAACGAAACCGAAGCTAACGAGAGAAGCAAACCGGAAAGAAGCAAACAACATGGTAAACACACAAGCATAATCATGGCATGATGCACAAACAAGTATGATGCATGTCCGGTTTTAAAGAAGCATGGCATGGCAAAGTGCAACAAACAATACTACAAATTAAGTGGAGCTCAATATGCAACGAGTTGCATATTGACGAAACACCACATTCAAATATTTAGTTCTCTCTCGTTTCTGTACCCAACAATATTAAATGTTATTAAACATGGCAAGAGGTGAAGCATGAGCAAACCACCTATTTAGGCAAGTTTAAATGAGGCCGGAAACAACAAACAACAATTCCGAAAATCCCCATATGTTATTTAGCAATTTAACGCAAACAACAATTTTACCCATTTAAATGTTGTTATCATGATGCGGATGACATATACAAGTTTTATGCAATTTTTATGAAAATGTTGACATGAGCATGTTATGAAGCATTTGGTCACCATGGCGGAACGAAAGGGGTGCCACGACAACGGAAATGGTGCCACGGCAACATTTCGATGATCCAACAACTCATTGAGATGCCGGTGCAAAAGAGCAAGTGTGTGGATGTGCGGAACAAGCAAAAGATGGTGGGGTGATCCCGGTTACCAGGTTCCCACGGGTCGACGGCATGGCAAACAAGGAGGAACGTGCATGAAGCAAACGGGCACGGTGCAAACACGAGCATCTCATACAACACATGCATTCGTTCACGGGCATCGTCTCGGCGTTATACCTTCGAAGCGTGCATTTTTGGGGCGGAACGAGTTCGGTGCAATGAAGAGGAAGTAGTTGTACACGTTCGTTTCGAAGAGGCACTTGACGAATCCAACATCTTCGGGGCGACGGTAGTGGAAGTAGTGGTACACGTCTCGAAGAAGGACTTGACGCATCCGATGACTCCGGGGTCGACGGTTGTGGTACACGGTCGTCGTGGTACTTGGCGAGTCCACGTAGTCGTAGACGTTCCAAGGTACTTGACGCATCAGCAGGTGTAGTCGTACATGGTATCCGCAGCAACATGTCCATGATGGCCAAACAAACCAATAGCGACCGAAGGCAGCAGGGTCTTGAAGCCGAGGCCGACAGGGACAGCTTGAGGAGTCAACACGGCGGCAAGGGCACGAGGTCTGGACGACGTCGGAAGGCGCGATGGTGGTGGCGGGCCGGCTCGATCCGGATGGATCCGGGCGCGAAGGTGGCGGGGAGGCAACCGGCGAGACTGTAGGAGCTCCTGTGCATCACGAGGAGCACGCTTCCTAGTGGCTTGCAGGGCTGCAGGAGGGAGGCGCGGGGTCGCGAGGCTGAGGTAGGGGCTCGGCAGTGGCGAACTTGGCGAAGCAGGGGAGGTCCGGGGCGCCGGGAACCACGACGACGGAGAGGATCCTGCCGGTAAGAGGTCGGGGACGGCGCGATGATGGGGTCGTCGGAGCGGCGCAACAGCTCGGGGCTTATCCTGGCGTTGGAGGCCGAGACTTGGCAGCGATGAGGCGTCATGAAGGAGCAAGAGAAGGGAGGCGCTTGGCGGGAGGGAGCAAGGCGCAGAGGCAAGAAGGCACGGCGGCGGCCATGGCCTCGACGAGGGGGTCGGGCGCGAGGCTCTGCTCCTCTGTCTTTCTCTGTGGGAGGCAGCGCCAGGGAGGAGACGAGAGGGAGATGGGGATCGGGTGATGGGTGTGTGGCGGCGCAGGAGGAGAACGAAGGGAGAGATGGGGATCGAGCGATGGTCGGGCTAGGGTTATGTAGGGGTGCGGCATTTGGGCCTTGGGCCATCTCGGTGAAGAGGGGAAAGGCCAGGAGGAGTTGGGCTGCGCTGATCTCTCTCTCCCCCTTAATTCTTTCAAAATCTTTTCCGAAAAAATAGTAAATCGCAATGAAAGAAAGGAGAGAAAAGAAAGGGGTTAGGGGAAGGATTTGGGCAAGATGTTAATTTCCCTGGACTCACTACACTGAGTTTGATCCCAGGAAAATAGAAGTGGGCATGATTGAAAGATTAAATTCAAACTCATTTGATTTAAATTCAAATGGTTTGAATAGGAAGTGAGGGTTGGGAAGGTCCAAAAATGTTCAGATTTTTGGTGGAGCTCCGGAATATGATGAAAGAATATATGGCAAGGTTGGAAACCAAGAATTAAGATAACAAAGGCATTGGGATAATTTGCAAGTGTGTTATGGTGATTTCCAAATTAAAGAAATATTTAATATAGCTCCCCAATATTGGGACGTTATGTTATAAAGAGAAGTCACCCTTCCCTCGATTTAAATAGATCAAAAGATCTATGCAATTTATTTAGTTGAGGTTGAGATGCAAAGGTTAATGACATGATGGCATGATGACATGATGCAATGCAAAAATAAAGGAGCAAGCACAAAAGAAACACACGGCGAAACTCGGAATAGCTGGAAGTCTTCTGGAGCGTCGGTCTCGGGGCGTTACATGTACTCAGCAAGACTTACATCAGAACTAACTACATATGCATCATTGTCAACAAAAGGGGAAGGTGGGGTTTAACTGCAGCAAGCTAGCTTTGACTCGGTGGCTATCCTGAACTACGTCTACAAGTAACTCTTTTGAGGTGGCGCACACGAGTCCTCATATTCACCAATCAATACACCACTATGGATTCGATCCCGTCTTCCTACGGGAACGCCATCCATAGCACTCACGCTTATCTTGCGAATTTTAGAGTATCCACTTTCACTTGTCTATGAACTGTTATAGGCAACCCAGAAGTCCTTTACCGCGGACACGGCTATTCGAATAGATGATGTTAACCCTGCAGGGGTGTACTTCTTCACACACGCTCTCGCCACTTACCGCCATGTACACGTCACGTATCTCGGCAACCTTCAAGCTGAAGCCTGGCGAGGGTGTCGGCCATGGCCTACCTAAACACACGAGTCCCTAGTCCAGGTTTATCGCCTATTCGGGTTCCATCCGCAGGGAGTCCGGCCGAGGTTTCCACTAACGGCCCCGAACGATGTGTGTAGGGTTCCCGAGACACCAAACGGGCGAATCGGTACACCGGGCCACGTGCCTACCGCAACAAAGCCCACCCCTAAGGTCAGCGCTGCGTGCGGCCCCCAGCATGCTACAAACACCAGAAACTACTTTGCAACTCCCGGACAGAGGACAAGGGTGGTTAAGAAGCCGAGAGAGTCAATTAAGGATCCCAATGTGTGGTAGTAACTATTCATGGATCACAAACACAGAACTCAGTTCCTGAGGACGGTTTCAATGAGACAACCCACCATGTACTCCTACATGGCCTCTCACCGCTACCTTTACCAAATCGTGTTCACACACTTAGCTCACACACAGTAGGACATGTTCACACACCTCTGATTCATCCTCGATGAATCAGACCCGACTCAACTCTAAGCAGTAGCAGGCATGACAAACAAGCATGAATGAGTAGGCACAACAGGGCTCGAACAAATCCTACTCATGCTAGTGGGTTTCATCTATTCTTGTGGAATGACAGGTCATGCAGAGGATAAAGGGGTTCAGCTACCGCAGCAAGTAACAGATGAATCGTTGTTGTCCTAATGCAGTAAAAGAGAGCAGGAGTGAGAGACTGGGATTGTATTGGAATGAACAAGGGGGTTTTGCTTGCCTGGCACTTCTGAAGATAATATAGTTCTTCATTGGTGTCATCGATCTCGCTGCCTAACATCGCTCTCATCGATAGGGACGGTTACTAGCAAACATGAAGGACACAATCAATGCAATGCGACAATATGATGCATGCTATGACATGGCAATATGATGTGTGATAGGTCTAATGCAACTTGGGATGAAAGGTTTGAGTCCATTTGAACCAAGGATTCAAATGATCACCCAAAATAATAAGTGATATAAGTGCATTAGCTTGTTTCACCTAAACAGCAAGGTTAAAGTGTTCTGACATGCATGAAACTAGTACAGGTGGAAAGATTGGATTTTTTTGATCATTTTTCATATATAACTTATTTGATTTGGAGCTACGGTTGTTTTTCTATGATTTTTAGAAGTTTGTACTATTTTTTGGAATTTCCTGTATAAGAATAATTCCAGTAATTGAATTAATGCGTCGGCATTGTGTCAGGGTGATGTCAGTGGTCAACGGGACGGTCCAGGTCAAACCTGACAGTGGGTCCCGCATGTTAGTGTAATTAGTTTAACTAAATAAATTAGTACTGATCCTAATTAATTAACAGGGTCGGGCCCCACCTGTCATTGACCCAGGGGGGTCAAACTGGGCTCACCCATGGTCAAACGGGGTCAGTGGGGTCAACTCGCCGGTGTTTAGCCGCCGGCGAGGCCTAACGCGGCGGTGCAGGTGCGGGTTTCACGTACAGGGCACCGTTCGGGGCGCCGTTGGGCTCTATGGGTAGCTGGGAGCGAGCTGCGGCGGGTGGTGCAGGTAGTTGGGCTCGGGGTCGCCGAAAATGGCGCCGGCGACGTGTTTGGCGGCGGCCGGAGCTCGGGCGAGCTCGGTCTTGTTGCTGAAGTGGCCTAGGCGGGGCGGCGCTAGCATCTACGGCTCCTACGCGTTGCGGGGAGTGCGTTGGACACAAGCCCGGGACCATATGGTCACTGGAGCATGACCGGCGACGACGCGGGCGGCGGCTCGGGCGGTTGAGCTTCGTGCGGTCGCTACGGTGCTCGAGAGAGGGGACGGAGAGGATGGGAAGGTAGCTAGGCTCACGGTGGTCATGGCGGGGCAGATGGCGAGGTCGGGGACGAGCTGCTGCAGCGGTGACGGCGAAAGGGATCTCCGGCAACGGTCGGTGAAGACGGGGTTGGTGGAGGCGGTGCAGAGCGTGCGAGCGCTCGGGGCTCGGCTAGCTCGACGGAGCGGACGATGGCGGGGCTCGCAGACACGATGGAGCGGCGCGAGGACGACGGTGGCCGCGGCTACGGCGGCGGTGCGGCTACGGCAGCGTCGGCCATCGTGGGAGAGAGCGAGGGAGAGAGGCAGGGGCGCGTGATGTGTCCACGGGTCGGGCGGTGCCGTAGAGGCGCTTCGAGGCGCCAGGGCACGGGCGACGGCGAAGTGTGCAGGGTGGTGGCGTGGCGAGCTCGGCTGACGTCGCGGTGTCCCTCCTCCGCACGCCTCGGCAGAGGTGGGTGGTGACTGGCACGGGCCAGGTGGGCCGGCCCAGTGCAGGTAAGTGGCCACTAGCCTTCCTCTCTCTCTCTTTTGTCATTTTAATTGTTTTTCTAATTTTCTGTAGTTGTGTGGCTTTATTAAAAATACTACGTCAAACCCAAAAATCATGAAACTAACCAATGCCACTGTTTGGAGTATAACCAACAGCAAACATTTTAGTTTATGATTATTTGAGCATTTAAACTATCTTTTAGCATTTAAATGCCCAAATGCAAATACTTTATGATTTAATTCAAAAATCCAGGAATAACCTAGAAATATGTTCATCATTTTTGGCAGAGGTTTTCACCTTTATCAGAAATCATGAACATTTCCAAAGTCATTTTGGATTCATTGAAAATGATTTTATTTGAGCCTATTTGAATTCAATTGGTGCTAGGGTTTAAACAATCCCCATTTCAAGTTTCTTTAAATAAAAATATTATGCATGGATGCTAAAGCAAAGACAAGCAAGGCATGAGCTGGGGCTGTGACAGGGCCGGTGCCACTGCTGTGGGATGATACAACGTCCATGGGGACCTCGCTCTTTGATCCTGGGCTAACCTGTTTTGCCATTAAATTCCAATTGGATTCCAAAAAAGTTGAAATTAGCAAAACATCTCAACTAGGAGTTATAAGAGCAAACCAGTTAAACAAACAAGGAATTAAAGAGTTTCAATTGAATGCTGAAAAGTAGTTATTAACATCATTGTAATTGGTTGTTGCAGTAGCAAAGCAGTTAAACAAACAAGTTTTGCAAAAGGCACCTGTTGTGGCATTGGAGTTTCTCTTGGATCGTAAAAAGTTGAGTAGCCAGTAACGTGATTAGAGCAACCGGTTGCAGCAGCAAAGCAGTTAAACAAACAAGTTTTGCAAAAGGAACCTGTTGTGGCATTGGAGTTTCTCATGGATCCTGAAAAGTTGAGTAGTCAGTAACTTGATTAGAGCAACAAGTTACAGCAGCAAACCCATTACACAAATATATTTTTGGAAATGTACCTGCTGTGCAATTGGACTTCCAATTGGATCCTGAAAACTTGAAGTTTGTAAGATGATTACAGCAGCAAGTTACAACAGTAAACAAGGAAGTTTCTGAAAACATACCTGTTGTGCCAACAGAGTTTCAGTTGGATCCTGCAAACATGAATGTTAGCAATCAATAAATAAAGTTTTGCAAGAGCCATAAGAAACTAACATCAAACTAGTAAAACTAACCAGTTTTGGCAACGTATTTGATTACACATGAACAAGTAAAACTAACAAGTTCTTGGCAACGTATTAAAGTAACAAGTAGGTACCGTTTACCAGCAACACAGAGATCTGTAAATTTCTTTGATGTAAGCAAAATGATTCCAACACATATATAAGTTAAAAGACGGTGTCCCTCATATAAACCTGACAGTTGTCTATCTATGAACATGCAAACATTACTAGTGCTACAAGTGATAACAACAAACCATTTAAACAAACAGGGTATTAGAACATAAATTACACGTGAATTCTGTTGCACCATAGAAGTACATATGACCAGCTATCTACGTTCTTAAGTAGCTATTTAAGTTCAGGCAAACAGGTAATTCTTAACATTAAGTATCAAACACATAGATAGGCGCAGTCTATAATAGGATTAACAGGCTATGGCATTATGTAATCAGTAGCAAACTAAATTAAGCCAAGCAACGTAATTGAATAATTTTGCAATAAGTGGCTAACTAAAATTCGAGAAGGTGTAATCGAACTTACGCTAGCTCTTTGTACAGGCACACTGCAACTTCTTTTTCGCTTACAAGGTTATACGAAGGAGTCCATGGAATCAATTGCTTGGATACGCAGTCCCAATACATCTTTCTTCCCACACTGCATTGGTAAGTCGAATGGTTAATCTGGTAAGATGGTGCGTCCTTGATATGTTATACAAGGATGTGTAGTCAGACTAGTTGTAGCCACACACATCACACTGGCTTTTACTGTATATTTCATGCGATTACATTTGGCATATCGAGATCTAAGCAATCTACAATAGGATGAAAAGACTGACGTCCTTCACATTATTGGCAAACTCAGTTCATAGAAACAAGAAATTCAACCATTCTGTGGGTAAATCAACAGCGCCATTGGAATATTTTTCACTACCCCAATCATAGACACAAAAAGGGGCGACGCCACTGTAAGGGCTGGTATGGGCGGCCGCCTCGGGTGGCTGGAAAGTGTGCACCTAGTTTGAGTGGTCCAGGTTGTCCTAGGCTAGTTTTGTTCGTCCCAACGCACGAGCAGGCAATGTAAAAAATGAAGAAAAACGTTTCAAATTGGATGGGCCAATAACGTAGGTGCAAGGCAGGCCCTATATCAGGCACGCGGCCCAAACGAGCGCCTACCATATCGATCAACAGCAGGAAAAATCCCAATTCCTTCGCTCCAGCCTCCAGTCCGGTTCGCTCCTAACCTATCCGCCGCTGTACAGACCGACACAGCAATTCCTCGCGCCCTCGTTGGAGGGCGGTCTCCGGGCTTCAAATGAATGGAAGGACAAGAAGATGAAGATCCAACCCTGGGTGTAGCCTGCATGGGAGGCAGCGGAGACAGCACGGGCATGGCATCGAGCTTGCGCAAATGGACAGTCGCAGCTTGCAAGAGCAGCATGCGCAACGAGCAGGTACATCACATCCCTGATTATATCTAATTCAACTGTTCAATTTCTGGCCAATAGTTAAACCTGACGGTGTTGTAAAACAACTTGTATGTAGGGAATCTATGAGAAAATGAAACCAAATTCTGCTTATTTTATAACTCCCCCAATCAATACAGAACTGACCGAATCTGATGTATCTAATCAAGTTTCCAGTGCAAACATACGAGCTCATGTTGTTCTTGAGCCTGAAGTGTCACTGGTGCACGTCGGTCCTAAACAAACGGTTTTTAACCCCTTTCCGCGATGGCATCTGGAACCGTCGGCAAAGTGAGTGTGGGTGGTAGGGGGGTCCTTCCCACACGACCCAGAAACCGTCGGGGATATGCCCTCCTGGCACACACATGCGGCAAAATGAGGTCGTGTGCGACCGGCGAGCGCTCAAATACGGAAATACGAACAATATGGCTAAAAAATACAATTATATGGCCAAATTGTTTCCGGTCGCAAGTACATCCCACACAGTCAGTCCCCGCTAAATGTTTCCATTCATATGTACATCCCACACAGTCGCGCCAAGGAAAACATTTCCGTTCATAAGTAGATCACACACAATTTTTCCCATTAAATCGTTTGTGATAGCGTTGCCATTGCACACGATATTAATAATTTTATCGTTTGTGTTATTGAATGCATCACACACGGTGCGTGAAAAGAAATCAGGTGGCAAAGGCTGTCCATCACACACACTTTTTATGTGATAAACGTTTGCGCAAGGTGGCCTAACACTACTAGGGAAAACCTTATACACAGAATCTTAGCAGCAGTGCAGCATAAAAATAGGCGCTACTGCTAATTAGCAGTAGCGAGGTTAAGAAAACCACCCTACTGATGTAAATTTAGTAGTAGCGCTGTTGTCTAAACCGCGCTGCTACAAAAATCCACCGACAGTACCCAACAACCTAAGTTTACTAGCTGCGCGGTGTCACGATGCGCGCTACTGCTAATGCAATAGTAGTAGCGCGCTGTTTAGTCACGTCGCTGCTGCTAATTGTGAAATTGTCAACACGGGTGGCCCATTTAGCGATGGCGTGCAGACGAAGGGCGCTGCTGCTACGCTCTTAGCAGTAGTGCGTTTTTCACGCGCGCTACTGCTAAGACACAGCACCCCACCAACTTTTCCCATCCGTCCTCCCATCCCCCATCTCCTCTCCTCCCTTTCCCCTACCTCCCACATCCTCCCTCTCTCACTCTTCTTCTTCCTCAATACTTCTCCCCCCATTACTCTCCCTCTTCTACCTACCTTTCTCTCTCTTCATTACTCCTAGCTAACTACATGTCAGGACCGGATTTTCGGGATATCAATTTCCCGGAAAATGGCCCTGGTGTTCACCAGCCCCAGGATTATTGTTAGCTGATGAGACACCAACTTGATACAGAAATTCCAAGCAAGGTACATAATATGTAGTACAAGACCATTCTGGCCTATGAGTACAACAAATGGTTTCTAGTGGTTGATGGCGGAAGCGGTTTGCGGATCATCATCATTTATGGGACTCCATTTCCCACAGGAACAGCTGACCAGGATAACTCCTATCTTCGCGAGGCTGCTATCACCATTGCGTAGTTTCCGGGGCTGTCATCGCAACGCTCCTCTCCATGCAAGAAATCTGGCCAAGACAATAGCCAGGGACAAGCCAGTGAGTACTTTGAATGTACTCGCAAACATTATGAACACAGGTATAATATAACAAAAGATAATCATGCTATGGAATATGACATGATCACTACGTCAGTAAATGAAAATCATGATGCATGCAAGCAATTTAATCATGTCAAATATGAATATGCAATCAGAGAGTAGAAATAGAATGCACCGATCGGGTGTCTGAAGCGATGCCTCGAAAGGATAATAATAATAAGCATGCCTCAGTCGGGCGTCTGAGCGACACCACATAAAAGGCTTATATATAAAAGATATAACAAGTATGCCACAGTCGAGCGTCTATGTGACACCACATAAAGGGCTTATAAGTAATTGAAATAACAAGCATGCCACAGTCGGGCGTCTGAGCGACACCACATAAGGGGCTTATATATAAAAGATATAACAAGTATGCCATAGTCGGGCGTCTGTGTGACACCACATAAAGGGCTTATAAGTAATTGAAATAACAAGCATGCCACTGTCGGGCGTCTGAGCGACACCACATAAAGGGCTTATATAAGAATAATCACAGTGAATATCTAGGAGGTAGAACCGTCCCAGGGATACTCAATAATCCAAATAATACAAATGGTTAGTCCACAATAATCATAATCATAATCATCATATGTCACCAGTCATGATCAATGTTCTGGTTTTGTAGTTTTCCTCCGAAGACTGACACTAAGACCGACAATTGACCCATCCCAGACTGTAGTCCTTAACCATGGACACGGCTATTCGAATAGATATAATCTCTATAGAGGGTGTACTCTTTACCCACGAGTAACGGATTCCTTTAGTCCATCAGGACTAATTCTGTCTACGGTCTTTCATTCGAAAACACACCTGGCCGCACACACCAGCCTAACTTACCGGTGTCTGGAATTACCCACGACACCCGTCAAGCGAAACTCTAAGTGGGGAGGCTACAACCTCGTTTAGCATGGGATCAAACTTATATCACGCGCTCTAAGGGGTGCCCCCTCTCGGTCCCACATGCCCCTGGACCAAGTGGCATGCCTACCGGATGCAGCCGGTATCTTCCACCATGGCCTCTCTGTACGGTGTGTGCTAGGACAGGGGTTGACAATTTACTGAACCGTACCCTACCTGTGGCAGGGACAAGTGGTAGTACGAAACAAGTATGGGGGTTACTGGAACTAGACTCAATCTATGGTCGACTTAGGAGGCTAAAGCATTGCCTGCATGGTTAGCACAAGGATTATATTTTCACATCCATCAGACAGAACCACCACTCATCATACCTCCTCATGCCCCACCGGACATAACCGTCTCGACGAGGGGTTAGGGACAAGCTCGTGTCTACCCAAGACAGAGACTTTCCCGGATCCTTCGCGGTAGGCATGAGAGGCATATGAGGGTGATTGCTATCACAAACATGTCAATTACCAACAGCATGGAATCATCAATATGCACTTATGGGTCGAAGGGAGCTGCTCGCCTGACTCCGGAGCCATAAGGGTCTCCGAAATCGTATTCGGTTGAGGGCCGAACTGAATACGGCCCTCTTAGCTAGTCTACACGGGGATATGCTCCCCCACGTGTCCGGCAGCGGAGGTGTCGCCTTGTGGCGCCTCGCGGACAGCATCTTGGGCCCCTCCCTGGCTCGGAGCGGTCCTCCGGGACAACACTTCGGTGTCGTCCCTGGCCTCGGGAGAATAAGCGGGCAGCGGCGACATGCTGGCCATTTCCGCCGGATCCAACGAGCCTCCAGATGAGGATCGCTGGATGTGGTCACGGGCCGGACTGCAATAGCATAGTTAACCATATCAGGATGACAAAGAGAAAAGGCCAGATATACGGGCATGTATGAGTCATGACACTTATGATGCGGCCCGGGGCTTAGTGCGGGGGTGTCGTTCCGGACTGCTGTCAACGTCCCATGCGGTGTTGACCGCGGGGACGCCCTTCCCCTTCTTGGGTGTTTCCGCCTCCAGATGCGCGGAAGCCGCCCTCTTCTTCTTTCTCTACTCAAGGGGAGGGTTGTTCTCCTCCTCCTCCACTTCCTCGTCATTGTCCTCAGGGATAGAGGAATGGGCTTCTTCGTCTTCGGACGTCACGTCCGAAGTACCCTTGCGATGGGGGCCACTCTTGGCCCCTTGGCCTTTTTCTTGGCCTTCTTCTCTGGCGCCTTATAAGGTGCCAGCACCAGCATCTTCGTCGGACGCAGGATGACCGGTTCTTCGGGCAGCGGAGTCGGACACTGGATCCGCTTCGCCCTCTCCATCCAGTCCTGAAAAAGCAATAATAAAAGCTCAGGCATCATCCTTGAAACAAACAAGTAGGGGATACGTTAAAAATAACATACGTCGCTGGCGAGGTGTTTAATGTCATGCCCGCGGTCTAAATCTGTGGCCGGCGGTTTCTCGTTGCCCTTAAAGAGCAACTTCCAGGGTCTGGTGCTTCTTCGGATTGAACTCCCACAGAGGGCGTCTTCGGCACTGACACGGGAGAATCCGGTGAACTAGCATCACCTAGATTACATCAACAATCTTGACATTTTTTGTTACCATGCTTTGGACGCGCGTCTGCAGCGCTATCAGCTCATTAGGCGAACACCAGTCCAGACTCTTCTCGACCCAGAAAGTGAGTCGCATGGGAGCACCAGAGCGGAATTCGGCAGCGGCGGCCCAGGTGGTGCCGTGGGGTTCTGTGATGTAGAACCACTGTTTATGCCACTCCTTTACTATGTCCACGAAAGTGCCTTTTGGCCAGGAAACGTTGGACAGCTTACTCACCATGGCTCCTCCGCACTCCGTGTGCTGGCCATCCACCACCTTCGGCTTTATGTTGAAGACTTTGAACCACAGCCCGAAGTGGGGTTGGATGCGGAGGAAGGCCTCACACACGATGATAAACGCCGAGATGTTGAGGAAGGAATTCGGGGACAGATCATGGAAATCTATCTCGTAATAATACATCAGCCGGCGGACGAAAGGGTGGAGTGGAAACCCTAGCCCGCGGAAGAAATGGGGGATGAATACTACCCTCTCGGTGGGCTTCAGCGTGGGGACGACTTGTCCCTCGGCCGGCAGACGGTGGGCGATCTCCTTCGCCAAATATCCGGCCGCCCGAAGCTCAGTAATGTCCTCCTCCTTGACGGAGGAGGCCATCCACTTGCCATGACCTCCGGATCCGGACATGGTTGAGTGCTTGCTTGAGTGGAAAGGAGATGAGAACTTGGGCGCTGGAGCTCGAGATTGGAAGGGCGGAGACAGGGAGAGGGCATGAGAGAGGAAGAGGGAATTCTTGTCCCCTTATAAAGGCAGCGAATATTGAACGCCTCCTCACTCGCCTTAAAATTCGTCTATTCGCACAGGATGTATAAGCGGCACGGTTGGATTACCCATGCCCGCATTGATGAGAATCCCACTATAAGGGGGCACGATCTCTGCTTCGACAGGACGTGCCAATGGCACCCGTGTCTCTGGACGTGGAGCGTCAGGCACAAAACGGTCTGGAATTATGACCGGTTGGACGTGATTTCATGCAACCAAAATTTGTCAGCGGATTTAACTCGTGCAAAATTATATTCTCTCTGTGGTTGCGTATGGTGTGTGTGTGACAGGTCTGGATACTATCATCGCGTCCGAAGATTATCTTGGTGTTCAGATAGAAGGGAACCCGCCTTGCAATGCCGAAGACAATCTGCGCACCGGATTCCTCGTCATTGAAGCCAGGTTCAGGGGCTACTGAGGGAGTCCTGGACTAAGGGGTCCTCGGCGTCCGGCCTATTATCCATGGGCCGGACTGATATGGGCTATGAAGACATGAAGGCCGAAGACTGTACCCGTGTCCGGATTGGACTCTCCTTGGTGTGGAAGGCAAGCTTGGCGATCAACTATGAAGATATCTTCCTATGTAACCGACTCTATGTAACCCTAGATCCCTCCGGTGTCTATATAAACCAGAGGGCGTAGTCCAGATATGATATTCGTTACCATAGTCATACAGGCTAGACTTCTAGGGTTTAGCCACTACGATCTCGTGGTAGATCAACTCTTGTAATACTCATATTCATCAAGATCAATCAAGCAGGAAGTAGGGTATTGCCTCCATAGAGAGGGCCCAAACCCGGGTAAACATCGTGTCCCACGTCTCCTGTTACCATCGATCCTAGACGCACAATTCGGGACCCCCTACCCGAGATCCGCCGGTTTTGACACCGACACATGCACCCTCTGTAAGCCCCCCACCGCTCCTCCTCTCTCTGGTAGATAGGTTTTTTGGTTAATTTACTTAGGTTTTAGTTAGGGCATATGTTTAATTAGGTAAATTTAGCTAGGTTTTTTCTTCAAGTTCTATATTTTTCTTCCTTTTATATGCAAATTTGAAGTGGACATGTGATATGTGGACATGTGATGTTTTGGACATGTCATATTTGGAATTTGGACATGTCATTTGGACATGATGATTATGTGTAGGGTAAATGATCCCACTGGCCTATGTTACGCCGGAATGTTGATTCATTTCCGTTTCGGTGAATTTCAGGCGCTCGATATGTCCATTTTTTAGCAAAGGTCATGCCAAAAAATTTCGTCAATTTTGGCATGATTTGTGCTAGACAGTAGGCATATCGAGTGCTGCGAGTTGCTGGGAAACGACATTCCGGCAAACATAGATTTCTTTTTATGTCATTTCTCATTTTTTATAGTTTTAGAATTAAACGAGGAGACTTAATCATAGGAAACATGTCGAACAACGAAGAAACTGGGCCTTCTGACCAAGATGCAGACGAGATGGATTACGAGGGTGAACAAGAGTACCTCGACTATGTGACTGCTAAGAAAATGCAAAGTCAAGGTTTGCATGTCGGCCTCGATGATGGTACTGATGCCAACATCGACGCCGACGGCGCCGGCCCCGATGGCAGCGCCGAGACGGGCGGGGAAGGTACCGGCGGGGAAGATACCGGTGGGGAAGGTACCGGCGCCGATGCCGCTAGCAAAAGGAAGAAGCAGAAGAAGCAGAGGATACGAAAATCTAACAAACTAGGGATTGGACAACTGGTGATCACAAAGATGGCACCTAGCAAGTTTGAGCCATTAGATCCGGAAGAACCTCGCAAGTGCTATGCGAACCAAGTAGGATGCATCCTACGGGAATGCGCGAGCATCAACGACGATGACTTAAGGAGTAAAGAACATTTGACGTAGTTGCTCCTGACAAAGTTGCATAAGAGATTCAAGTTCCTTGACTGGGATGATAACATAGAGCAACCGTGGGATGATCCGAAGATGAAAAAGGTTAACAATCACGCCATGGGCATGTTCAGCAATGATTTGGCCTCCTGGAAAGGGATGGTGAATGAGCTATTGAGGCTGAGGAACCCCTGTCCAAGATTCTGGAGGAAAATCCGACACTTACGGAAGAGGAGTTCGAAAAGTTCAAGGACACTTGCGCTACCGAGGCAGCCAAGGCTAAGGCTGCGAAATTCAAGAGCCTTCAGCAAAGGAACACGGGGAAGCATCGCCTCGGAAGCCATGGCTACCTCGGTAAAAGGCCCATATGGGATAAGAAGGATGCAGAACGTGAAGCCGCGGGTATCCCAGACCCCATCGTGAAGTTCACCAACCCCTTGGAGCGTGACTTCATCAGGGCCCGCTACAAGTGGGACAAGGAAAAGAAAGTTTTTTACACGGACCAGATCACGAGGAAATTGATTAGACTACTGGTAATTATTCTTTTACCACCTTACATTTAGCTCCATATCTAGTTGACTACACATTCCTAAACGGTTCACACTCCTTCTACATGAGAAGCAACACCAGCTTGCGGCCGAAATCCCTACTTCTCCGATGAGGCCCAAGTGGGACACCCCTCTCAACCGGGCCTTGAATGAACTTAAGGGACTACCTTTGGGCCAGCGGCCGCAATATGGTCGTGTGCACGGCGCTGGAGACGGCGCCACGTGGAAGGTGTTTTACAATGAGGGCCCGGAGGCCAAGAAACAGAAAAATAAGCTTAGTCAGGCGGATATCGATGAGAAGGTGAAGCTTTCGGTCGAGAAAAAAGCAGCTGAGGAGGCGAAAAAAACAGCCGAGGAGAAAAATGAGTTGCTACAACAGGCAGTCAATGCAGCTGTAACTGCCTGCAGAAATGATTTTGCTACTAACTTGGTTCCAGCTATCATCAACTGGACGAAGGAAAATCCAGACAAGACGGTACATGATTTCCCATTGCCCAGTTTCGTCGGGAGCAACTCCATGAACAACAACACCACCGCACCATCACTTGCTCACGCAACCGGGCCTCCTCTCGCAGTCGCTCCCGCTCATAGTAGCCCGTCCTCAGTCTCTGGCGCGCTAGGTGGGCCTTCGTCTTTGGCTGAGCTCGACGCCCTCATGGTAATTACATGTCGCACCAACATATATATATATATATATATATATATATATATATATATATATATATATACAATATTCCATTTTCGTTGCCTTTCGGATGTTTTACGCCACAGAAATATGTGTTTGCACGCCGAAGAAACCCCGTGCACCATACTCTACTTGATCAAAGGCCAGAAGGTGGACGTGGGAAAGGGGATGATAATCAACCCCTTGCAACCCACGTTCCACAACCAGCCGATCCCCGTTGGGCACTTCAGGGTTAACTTGTCCAGTGTGAAATCAGGGCACAAGGATTTGCCTCCTCCAGTACAGCATGTGGGAGAGGACGACGAGATCCCGCCGCGGATTGGAAGCTGCAAGGGTTGGGTGCTGCTATGGCTGAAGAATCTTATTCGTCTGGAGCTGGCCGAGAGCACACCAATAACCACACATCAACAAGCATGTGCGGAAACCACCACCCCGCCTATGCAATTACCAGCTCATGTAGTACCGGGTGAGAGCGACGGAGAATGTGATGAAGGGGATGCAATAGTACTGGCTGATGTAATCGGTCCTGTAGAATAGATAAATGGATGATGAGATGGAGGTCGACCCTATGGGTTTCCTCAATACAAACGCGTATGACTGTGACATAGATATGATGAGTCAACCATATGACGAATCGGGCTATCAGCATGCTAATGAGGATATGGATGATCTGCCCGGGCAGGAAGGTCGTAGCAGGGATTGCAAAAAGTCTCTCTTCATGAAATCCTCACAGGACACGCCTGAAGATGCCGCCTCAACACAGGCTCAACTAGCCGGGGGTCGTACAGTGCTTAGCCCGGGAACACTGGGGCAGGGGTTAAGGAAGGGTCTGGAAGGTGTGCCCAAGAAAAAGGAGAGGAAGAGATCGGGGAAGATAGCAGCCTCCAAACAAGCCAGAGCACATAGCAGCCAAACGATGGATTCTGAAGAGCATGTACCCGTGAAAGGTGCGGCCATGTTCTATCTCACGGGCGAGCCGGTGCTACCACCAAAACCGTTGGAGGCACTATCAGGGGATCTCAGGAGACTGCACGACCATGTGTTGTCGATTGAGAAAAGCCTACTAGCCTCGAAGGATCTAGGATATCCGACATACACGGCTCGTGTGCCTGAGGGGAAGTGCTACGTCGACACACGGCCCGCGGAGGTGTTCTTCCTGCGGTTTGACCATATCTTTGAGATGTTTCTGACAAGGCGGCTCGATTTTACAATATTTCGCCTTTTTGCGCTACATATGAGCACCGTCATGAAGAGAGAAGAAGTCCCGCAAATGTGTGGCGGATCCGTACTACATGCACGAGTCTTTCTTGAGTCTCGGCGACTTTGAGTGTGAAACTGCTAGGGACTACCTCCAAAACTTCATGGTACATAATAAGGACCAGGAAATTGTCCTCCTGCCTTATCATCCAAAGTAAGTCAGTTCTGGACAACCCTTTCGTACATTTCAATCATTCCTTCTCGCTCATATGGAGAATAATTTGAGGTGTCTTTTCCCCGCAGCAACGGGCGCGCCGTCCTTCGTTCTTTACCCGCAAGGCTCCCACGCCGTGTATTTCGACCCTTCCAGAGACCACGAGAAAAAGTACTACACCCAAGTAATGAATATTCTAGATGATGCTCTCCAAGGCTTCAGCATTAGAGGTGGCCACATGCAGATTAGGAAACAAAGGAACTAGAAGATGGGTTTCGCGCATAAAACTTACTTCTGCTGCATCCATGTCTCAAAACCAAGCAAGGATGGATTCTACATCGTCCATCTAATGATTGAGTTCAACACGGATCACCAAAAGCTTCGCATGACAAGCAGAAATGATGATCATATCCACAAGTGGCTAGAATCTCATGGAGAAGCAGATTATAAACTTAGAGATGACTTCTTTCGCATCCAAAGGGACATTGCGACGATCATCATGAAAGAAGTCGTCGATGAGAAGGGGATGTTCCACCACGGCCCTATATCGCGAAATGACGTCCGAACTCGCATAGGCATGCAACATCTAGACCTCACGCCATTCAAGAAGCTAGGGTCCATCCTCGATGATATGGAAGGATGGAACTTCTAGTGATTCTGATCTTGATGATGATGATATGTGTCGGTTGAACTTGTATACTTTCTGTAGCGATGAAACTTTGTGATGTCCATGGTCCCTGCCAAACTTGCGTAACGCTACTTTGTTAGTTTGCGTATGATGACATGCGTACCTCTAGTTAATTAGTTTGCATACTATATGTTGCATCTACTTGCTAACCCTTTCTTTTTCGTGTTGCTCTAGTATATTTTGTTGCATATGATTGTACATCCTCTTGATGAAGATGCATCTCTAACAGATACCTAGTTTCTTGATGGCGAGATGGCAGTGCTATGTCGTGTACAAAGGGAAGGTTCCGGGGGTGTACAACGAGTGTCCTGAGTGTCAGGCACAAGTGAATGGGGTCTTGGGCGCCAGCCATAAAGGCTTCAAAAGCAGACAAGAAGGAGAAGCTAGTTACTTGAGGTTCACGCTAGCACGAGAGAGGACTCGTAACTGCCGCCTCATGTACTGCATGGTTCCGCTCTCACTCATAGTGATAGCTCTTCTCGCGTATACCATATTTTAGATGGATGATGTTGTAGTTGCAAGTATTCGAGACTTGCATGTATCGCTATTTTTGAGACGATGACGAGATACCACTTTGTGTTAGATGATGATTATGATGAGACTATTTGTATGTATATGCTATGATTACATTTGTGGTCTCGTAGCCATTTGTATGTATATCATGATGACATTTGTATCTGCTAAAGATTCCTGTATAAAGCATGTTCAAATACAAAACAAATATGCAGAAAAAAACAAAAACTACTAAAATTAGCGATGGCGAGTGGATAAAGGTTAGCGGCAGCGTCATCGCTATAAGCGCGTCCGAGTGCAAAGCGCGCTAGAGCTATTAGCGATGAGCGAAGCTTCAACGGTTAACGCTGCGCTACACTTGTATAGCAAGAGCGGGTGTGCACGCAGCTGCTATTGGAGTTAGTCATGGCGCGGTCCCAGCCATCTTGATATACCTAGAACCCGCGCTGCTGCTAGGCTTTTCTCTAGTAGTGTAACGCAAACAGTTTTCAAGAGAAAGTCGTGTGTGCAGTGGAGATTGATCGCACACGTAGTGGATCCTAGAAACGTTTCTGATCTCCATGTATATCGCAGACGTTTCACTTTCACAAACAGTGTGCAGTGTAATCCCTATTTAATCCATAATTAATGCAATTAATCCCTAATTTAAAAATCACATGTTATGAATTTGAAAGTAGGCAATCACTTATTTCATATCCAACCATGTTTATTACAAATATAGGTTCAACCACGAATCCATAATTCAATGCACAGTACATATCTTTGAAGAACTACTGAAGCACCAAGTAAAGAATGATGAACCACAGTTGTACTAAAGACTGTATAGAGATAGGCGAAAGACATTACAGTTCTTTGGAGAAGGTGAAGCGGAATGCCCATATTGTGCCCTCCTCCATGCGTAAGGCGCGCACGACTCTAGGCCAACCCCTTGTGATGGCTGCCCGTCCATCCTTCACTGTCTTCATTAGGACTTCTCAATGCTCACTATAGTCTGGATGAAATACTTTAACCTTCATTGAGTGTCCACCAATCATGTACTTTGCGAGGTAATCTTGAGTGAACTGCTTCGGGAACCACTAGGAACGAAAAAGATTCAGACATTGTTGTCTAACAACTCATTATGGGCAGTAAAAAGAGAAGGCTGCAGAGTTTGTAGTTACCATCCTATAGCTCACTGTTGTGTTGGATAGAGCATAAACAAATAATTTGCTTGCCACCATTTGTATCTTTTTGCTAATAATCCTTATCAGTTTACTCACTTGATGCTTGTTCATCAATATCTCATTGCCCCATACGCAAAGAGGGTCGATGCATGGATCCTTGCCAAGGGCATATATACCTACAAGCAACAAGTCAATATTAGAAGCTAACTAGTGTCCAGGCATGGATCTATATTCACTACATTATGGAACGACGGGGGGAGTACAAGCCGAGGGATGAAGCTAACCTCGACGGAAAATGGTGGCCACTCCCGTTGTTGTCCTGCATAAGTAGTGGAAAGGCATAATAAGTACAGCAATCTTAACATCAAACAAATATAGAAAAGGTAAACAACATCATCTCCAAATGATAGCTTGAATGTGTTGGTTTCAGTGCTACCTCTTGAGCACTGTTTGGATTTCCCCGAAGAGGAAGGGATGATGTAGCAAAGTAGCGTAAGTATTTCCCTCAGTTTTTTAGAACCAAGGTATCAATCCAGTAGGAGGCCACGCGTGAGTCCCTCGTACCTACACAAAGCAAATAACTCCTCGCAACCAACGCGAATAGGGGTTGTCAATCCCTTCACGGTCACTTACGAGAGTGAGATCTGATAGATATGATAGATAATATTTTTGGTATTTTTTGTATAAAGATGCAAAGTAAAATAAAAGAAAAGTAAAAGGCAAAGCAATAATAAAGTGATGGAAGATTAACATGATGAGAATAGACCCGGGGCCATAGGTTTCACTAGTGGATTCTCTCAAGAGCATAAGTATTTTACGGTGTGTGAAAGAATTACTGTTGAGCAATTGACAGAATTTAGCATAGTTATGAGAGTATCTAGGTATGATCATGTATATAGGCATCACGTCCGAGACAAGTAGACCGACTCCTGCCTGCATCTACTACTATTACTCCACTCATCGACCGCAATCCATCATGCATCTAGAGTATTAAGTTAATGAAAACAGAGTAACGCCTTAAGCAAGATGACATGATGTAGAGGGATAAATTCATGCAATATGATAAAAACCCATCTTGTTATCCTCGATGGCAACAATACAATATGTGCCTTGCTGCCCCTCACATCCTTTGGGAAAGGACACCGCAAGATTGAACCCAAAGCTAAGCACTTCTCCCATTGCAAGAGAAACCAATCTAGTAGGCCAAACCAAACTGATAATTCGAAGAGACTTGCAAAGATAACCAATCATACATAAAAGAATTCAGAGAAGATTCAAATATTGCTCATAGATAATCTTGATCATAAACCCACAATTCATTGGTCTCAACACACACCGCAAAAAGAAGATTACATCGAATAGATCTCCACGAGAGAGGGGGAGAACATTGTATTGAGATCCAAAAAGAGAGAAGAAGCCATCTAGCTACTAACTATGGACCTGAAGGTCTAAGGTAAACTACTCACACTTCATCAGAGGGGCTATATATGGTGATGATGTAGAAGCCCTCCGTGGTGGATTCCCCTTCCGGCGGAGCTCCGAAACAGGCCCCAAGATGGGATCTTGTGGGTACAGAAGGTTGCGGCGGTGGAATTAGGTTTTTGGCTCCCTATCTGATCGTTTGGGGGTACGTAGGTATATATAGGAGGAAGGAGTACGTCGGTGGAGCTTCATGGAGCCCACGAGGGTGGGGGCGCCCTAGGGGGGTGGGCGTGCCCCCTACCTCGTGCCCACCTCATGGCTTTCTTGACATAGGGTCCAAGTCTCCTGGATCATATTCGGTGAGAAAATCACGTTCCCGAAGGTTTCATTCCGTTTGGACTCCGTTTGATATTCTGTTTCTTCGAAACACTGAAATAGGCAAAAAACAGCAATTCTGGGTTGGGCCTCCGGTTAATAGGTTAGTCCCAAAATTAATATAAAAGTCAAAAATAAAGCCCAATATAGTCCAAAACAGTAGATAATATAGCATGGAGCAATCAAAAATTATAGATACGTTGGAGACGTATCAGGCATCCCCAAGCTTAATTCCTGCTCGTCCTCGAGTAGGTAAATGATAAAAAGGAATTTTTGATGTGGAGTGCTACTTGGCATAATTTCAATGTAACTCTTCTTAATTGTGGTATGAATATTCAGATCTGAAAGATTCAAGACAGAAGTTTAATATTGACATAAAAATAATAATACTTCAAGCATACTAACAAAGCAATTATGTCTTCTCAAAATAACATGGCCAAAGAAAGTTATCCCTACAAAATCATATAGTCTGGCTATGCTCTATCTTCACCATACAAAGTATTTAAATCATGCACAACCCCTATGACAAGCCAAGCAATTGTTTCATACTTTTGACATTTTCAAAACTTTTTCAATCTTCACGCAATACATGAGCGTGAGCCATGGATATAGCACTATATGTGGAATAGAATGTTGGTTGTGGAGAATACAAAAGAGGGAAGATAGTCTCACATCAACTAGGTGTATCAACGGGCTATGGAGATGCCCATCAATAGATATCAATGTGAGTGAGTAGGGATTGCCATGCAACGGATGAACTAGTGCTATAAGTATATGAAAGCTCAACAAAAGAAACTAAGTGGGTGTGCATCCAACTCGCTTGCTCACGAAGACCTAGGGCAATTTGAGGAAGCCCATCATTGGAATATACAAGCCAAGTTCTATAATGAAAAATTCCCACTAGTATATGAAAGTGACAAAATGAGAGACTCTCTATCATGAAGATCATGGTGCTACTTTGAAGCACAAGTGTGGTAAAAGGATAGTAACATTGTCCCTTTTCTCTTTTCTCTCATTTTTTATTTGGGCCTTTTCTCTTTTTATGGCCTCTTTTTTTTCGTCCGGAGTCTCATCCCGACTTGTGGGGGAATCATAGTCTCCATCATCCTTTCCTCACTGGGACAATGCTCTATAAATAATGATCATCACACTTTTATTTTTCTTACAACTCAACAATTACAACTCAATACTTAGAACAAAATATGACTCTATATGAATGCCTCCGTGATGTGCAGGATATGCAATTAATCAAGAGTGACATGTATGAAAGAATTATGAACGGTGGGTTTGCCACCAATACTATGTCAACTACATGATCATGCTAGCAATATGACAATGATGGAGCGTGTCATAATAAACGGAACGGTGTAAAGTTGCATGGCAATATATCTCGGAATGGCTATGGAAATGCCATGATAGGTAGGTATGGTGGCTGTTTTTAGGAAGGTATATGGTGGGTGTATGATACCGGCAAAAAGTGTGCGGTATTAGAGAGGCTAGTAATGGTGGAAGGATGAGAAAAGTGTGTATAATCCATGGACTCAACATTAGTCATAAAGAACTCATATACTTATTGCAAAAATCTAGAAGTTATCAAAGAAAAGTATTACGCGCATGCTCCTAGGGGGATAGATTGGTAGGAAAAGGCCATCGCTCATCCCAGACCGCCACTCATAAGGAAGACAATCAATAAATAAATCATGCTCCGACTTCATCACATAACGGTTCACCATACATGCATGCTACGGGAATCACAAACTTTAACACAAGTATTTCTCAAATTCACAACTACTCAACTAGCATGACTCTAATATCACCATCTTCATATCTCAAAACAATTATCAAGCATCAAACTTTTCTTAGTATTCAACGCACTCAAAAGAAAGTTTTACAAATCTTGAATACCAAGCATATTAAGATTATTAAGCAAATTACCATGCTATTTAAGACTCTCAAAATAATCTAAGTGAAGCATGAGAGATCAATAGTTTCTATAAAACAAATCCACCACCGTGCTCTGAAAGATATAAGTGAAGCACTAGAGAAAAACTATATAGCTCAAAAGATATAAGTGAAGCACATAGAATATTCTAACAAATTCCAATTCATGTATGGCTCTCTCAAAAGGTGTGTACAACAAGGATGATTGTGGTAAACTAAAAAGCAAAGACTCAGACGCTCCAAGCAAAACACATATCATGTGGTGAATAAAAATATAGCTCCAAGTAAAGTTACCGATGGAAGTAGACGAAAGAGGGGATGCCTTCCGGGGCATCCCCAAGCTTTGAATTTTTGGTGTCCTTTATATTATCTTGGGGGTGCCATGGGCATCCCCAAGCTTAGTCTCTTGCCACTCCTTGTTCCATAATCCATCAAAATATTTCACCCAAAACTTGAAAACTTCACAACACAAAACTCAACAAAAATCTCGTGAGCTCTGTTAGCGAAAGAAAACAAAAGACCACTTCAAGGTACTGTAATGAACTCATTATTTATTTATATTTGTGTTAATCCTACTGTATTCCAACTTCTCTATGGTTTATAAACTATTTTACTAGCCATATATTCATCAAAATAAGCAAACAACACACGAAAAACAGAATCTGTCAAAAACAGAACAGTCTGTAGTAATCTGTACCTAACGCAAACTTCTGGAACTCCAAAAAAGCAGCCAAAATAGGAATACCTAGGAAATTTTCTTACTGATCAGCAGCAATTGGAATCACTATTTTATCACGTTCTGGTGATTTTTGACAATTGTTTTCGTGAACAGAAAGTTTCTGGAAATTACAGCAAGATCAAATAACTATCATCCAAGAAGATCCTATAGGTTTAACTTGGCACAAACACTAATTAAAACATAAAACCACAGATAAACAGAAGGTAGATGGATTATTTATTCCTAAACAGAATCAAAAAACAAAAGAACTAGAAATAAAATTGGGTTGCCTCCCAACAAGCGCTATCGTTTAACGCCCCTAGCTAGGCATAAAAACAAGGATAGATCTAGGTATTGCCATCTTTGGTAGGCAATCCATAAGTGGCTCTCATGATAGATTCATATGGTAGTTTTATTTTATTCCTAGGGAAGTATTCCATGCCTTTCTTTAATGGAAATTGGAATCTAATATTCCCTTCCTTCATATCAATAATTGCACCAATCGTTCTAAGGAAGGGTCTACCAAGAATAATAGGACATAAAGGATTGCAATCTATATCAAGAACGACAAAATCTACGGGCACATAATTCCTATTTTCAACAATAAGAACATCATTAATCCTTCCCATAGGTTTCTTAATAGTGGAATCCGCAAGGTGCAAGTTTAGAGAGCAATAATCAAAATCACGGGAATCTAGCAAATCACACAAAGTTTTGGGAATAGTGGAAACACTAGCACCCAAATCACATAAAGCATAAAATTCATGATCCTTAATCTTAATTTTAATAGTTGGTTCCCACTCATCATAAAGTTTTCTAGGGATAGAAACTTCCAACTCAAGTTTTTTCTTCGTAAGATTGCATCAAGGCATCAACGATATGTTTAGTAAACGCTTTATTTTGACTATAAGCATGAGGAGAATTTGGCACGGATTGCAACAAGGAAATACAATCAATTAAAGAGCAACTTTCATAATTAAATTCCTTGAAATTCAAAATAGTGGGTTTAGCAACATCTAGGGTTTTGCTTTCTTCAATCCCACTTTAATCAATTTTAGCATCAAGATCTAAAAACTCCAAATTTTTGGAACGCCTTCTAGGTAAAGGTGGATCATATTCAGTCTCATCATTATCAAGATTCATATTGCAAAACAAAGATTTAATAGGGGACACATCAATAACTTTTAGATCTTCATCTTTATTTTCATGGAAATCCGGTTTAGCGGCCATCTTATTGACTAAGGTAGCCTGCTTATACGAAATTTCAGCAGTCAACTTCTCAAGACGAGCAATTTGAGATCTTATTCCATCAAATTCTTTAGACATATCATCGAGCTCTTTATTCATATAGCTCATAAAACTTTTTTGTTCTTTAAGCTCGTTTCTGAAGAAATTATTATGCTCAAATTGCAAAACCATAAAACTCCTGACGTTGCTTTCGATCTCTTCTAACCTTTTAAGGTGAAGATCACCAAATCTAGGTAGAGCCGTTGTGACAAACAAGCAAACCAACACACGAGTAAACAAAAAGCAACGAGAAAAAGGCAAACAGAAAAGAGAGGGCGAATAAAACGGCAAGGGTGAAGTGGGGGAGAGGAAAAAGAGAGGCAAATGGCAAATAATGTAATGCGAGAGATTAGGGATTGTGATGGGTACTTGGTATGTTGACTTTTACATAGACCTCCCCAGCAACAGCGCTAGAAATCCTTCTTGCTACCTCTTGAGCACTGCGTTGGATTTCCCCGAAGAGGAAGAGATGATGCAGCAAAGTAGCGTAAGTATTTCCCTCAGTTTTTGAGAACCAAGGTATCAATCTAGTAGGAGGCCACGCGCGAGTCTCTCGTACCTACACAAAGAAAAAACTCCTCGCAACCAACGCGAATAGGGGTTGTTAATCCCTTCACGGTCACTTACGAGAGTGAGATCTGATAGATATGATAGATAATATTTTTGGTATTTTTGGTATAAAGATGCAAAGTAAAATAAAAGAAAAGTAAAAAAGCAAAGCAATAATAAAGTGATGGAAGATTAATATGATGAGAATAGACCCGGGGGCCATAGGTTTCACTAGTGGCTTCTCTCAAGAGCATAAGTATTTTACGGTGGGTGAACGAATTACTATTGAGCAATTGACAGAATTGGGCATAGTTATGAGAGTATCTAGGTATGGTCATGTATATAGGCATCACGTCGGAGACAAGTAGACCGACTCCTGCCTGCATCTACTACTATTACTCCACTCATCGACTGCTATCCAGCATGCATCTAGAGTATTAAGTTAATGAAAACAGAGTAACGCCTTAAGCAAGATGCCATGATGTAGAGGGATAAATTCATGCAATATGATAAAAACCCCATCTTGTTATCCTCGATGGCAACAATACAATACGTGCCTTGCTGCCCCTACTGTCACTGGGAAAGGACACCACAAGATTGAACCCAAAGCTGGTTTAAAGGAAGTGGACTTGCATCTCTTATCAAGTATCACGTCGTCCCTGTCCACCGTGGAGCGCAGCGCAGTCAGTTCCTCGGCCGCAAGGGCTTCGGATAATGCCTCGAGGGCCAGTGCGGTTGTCTTGTTTTCGGCGCAGAGTGCTGTGTCCGGATCACTAGCGAGAGTGATGATTCCATTGGGCACGGGCATTTTGAGCTTCATGTACCCTTAATGGGGTATGGCTTGGAATGTCGTGAACGCCTCCCGCCCTAAAAGGGCATGGTATCCGCTACTAAACGGAGCCACTTGGAACGTAATCTCTTCGGACCGGTAATTCTCTGGCGTGCCGAACACCACATCTAGTGTGATTTTGCATGTACAACGCGCTTCCCGACTGGGGATTATTCCTCTAAAGGTTGTGCTACTTCGCTCAATGCGGTTCCAGTGTATTTCCATTTTTTGAAGGGTTTCCTCATAGATGAGGTTTAATCCGCTGCCGCCGTCCATGAGCACCTTGGTGAGTCGGAAGTCGTCCACAATTGGACTGAGGACCAATGCGGCTGGTGCTCGGGCTGTTTGGAATTTAGGTTCGTCACTGGCATTGAAAGTAATAGCCGTGTCACTCCATGGATTTGTTGTTGCCACATGGTAGATTTCGGCAAGGCTGCGGAGTGTTCGCTTTCGCCTATTATTTGATGCGAAGGTCTCGAAGACTGTTAAGACCGTATTGTTCTCCCTGGGATGGTGCTCTGTGGCGTCTGGGATAAGAACATCCTCGCCACTTTTGGCCACCTGCCGGAGTATCCAACATGCTCTAAGGCTGTGTGTTGGTATGGTATCCTCTGTACTATGGATTTTGCAGGGTCCGTTGAGCCATCCCTCCAGTACGGTTCCACACCCTGTGAAGGGTTTTTGCTTTTTTGGGATTACCTCAGGTGTCCTATGATAGTGCACCCTTTTGCTGCGGACTGGGTGTGTGCTCGGAGCCGGATTATCCCAAAATTTTGTTTCGGTTTTCCAGGCACTTTCCATCGCAAAGTACTTTCGTATTATGGACGCCAATTTTTAGCGAAGCGTGATATGTCACGGCGACTTATGGCGTTAAGGATTCCCTTGTCCGTGCAATTATTGCAGAAAAATAGGATTGCGTCTTTCTCGCGACAGTCCTTAATCCTGTTCATTACAAGAAGGAATCTGGCCCAATAATGATGTACTATTTCCTGGGGCTCTTGCCTGATGTGGAAAAGATCGCTTATGTTTGGGTGGGTGGGTGGAATTAAGTCCGAACCCTTACCTGATCTGACATCCAGGGGCCGAGGGGTTTCCAATCTTGGAAGTTCGGGTTCCGGGATGTTGCCCGATAATCCTGGCCCGCTGCCTGACTCTAGGTTCAGGGCTTGGGTGCTGTCCTCCCGCAAAAGGGTATCCGGCTCGGAGAGCTCGTGAATATGGACATAGTTAGTCCTCAAGATAGAGGAAAATTCACCGCATTGTTCCTCCACCACTGCAATATGATGGGTGACCGGTGGAGAGTTAATCTCCCTTTGATCGGGTTTAAGCCCAATCCGATCGTAGTCCGTAGCGACTCCCAAGGCAGCGATGCGATCCAAGAGCTTGTTTAGGGAAGAGAGCTCCATTGGATCCATCTGCTCGGCAAGTTCTGAGTTGACGTGGAGGCTGTTTTTGATGACCCGAGAAGTCATCGACGGCGCAGCGGCCGAACAGGCGGTCATGATGAAACCACCTAGCTGGAGAGTTTGGCCGACAGCCAAAGCTCCCCCGGCAGTAATGTTGTCTTTAAAGACAAGACGAGACATCCTTCCTCACGGCGACGGCACAGTGGAACTCTCAATGAAAGCACCAATGTCGGTGTCAAAACCGGCGGAACTCGGGTAGGGGGTCCCGAACTATGCGTCTAGGCGGATGGTAACAGGAGACAAGGGACACGATGTTTTTACTCAGGTTCGGGCCCTCTCGATGGAGGTAAAACCCTACTCCTGCTTGATTAATATTGATGATATGGGTATTACAAGAGTTGATCTACCACGAGATCAGAGAGGCTAACCCTAGAAGCTAGCCTATGGTATGATTCTTGTTCTTGGTCCTACGGACTAAACTCTCTGGTTTATATAGACACCGAAGGGGGCTAGGGTTACACGGAGTCGGTTACAAGGAAGGAGATCTACATATCCGTATTGCCAAGCTTGCCTTCCACACCAGGGAAAGTCCCATCCGGACACGGGACGAAGTCTTCAATCTTGTATCTTCATAGTCCAACAGTCCGGCCAAAGAACGTAGTCCGGCTGTCCGTATACCCCCTAATCCAGGACTCCCTCAGTAGCCCCCGAACCAGGCTTCAATGACGATGAGTCCGGCGCGCAGATTGTCTTCGGCATTGCAAGGCGGGTTCTTCTCCAAATTCCGAGTACCTGCTAAATAGTGTCCGACTGTCTGGCTTCTTGTATATGTTGCGCTCCTTGGCTTCTGCGTCGAATAATGGCCACCTTCCATGTGTCAAGCGAATGTGAGGAGCCAGGGTGTTTTTACATTTACACCCCTAGCTATGCAAATGAACTGTCTATTAAAGAGACGAGGATTCTCGGATCCAAACCACACCATCCTCCCTTAGCGAGCATTCATCAGAGCGCGCCCAAAAAAATCCATTCCAGCATGGCCGGCCCGCGTAGCTCCTCCTCTCGCTCCCGCAGCCCCAAGCCCGGAGATTGGGAGAAGTGTTCCATCCCGCACAGCCAATTGGTGAAGCTATAGACCCAGGGATTTCTCCCCCCAGCGTACATGGTCCCGGTTCGATCCGGGCTCGCCAGCTATAATGGCGGGGAGCAAGCGGAGAGCTTTCCTAACCCCTCTAAGGGAGAGCGGGTATGCCATGTCCCCTATCTGTTAAGGGGACTCGGATTCCCAATCCATCCGTTTCTCCGAGGGCTCCTGGAGTTCTATGGCCTCCAGTTGCACAACCTCACCCCTGCATCTATTCTGCATATCGCCGGCTACGTAGCCCTTTGCGAGCTGTTTCTGGGCTGTGAAGCTCATTTCGCTTGTGGAAAAAGTTGTTTTGCCTTGTCCCTCGTACACAAAGGGGAACAATATATCAACTGGGCGGAGCCGAAGTATGGCGCATCGCCGGGACCGGATACCTATCCGGTACCCCGAAGAAGATGTCCGAAGACTGGCCTTCAGAATGGTTTTATATAGAGGACGTCCCTCTTCCAGATCCTGTTCGGATCGGCATCCCTGAGTTCAACAGCGCCCCTTTGAAGAAACGCCTAAGCTGGCGCCCACGGAGCCCCCAGGAGGAAGATGACATAGACGTATTTTATCTGATGGGCCGGATAAAGCTATTGGCCCAATCAGGACTGACCATGCCCGAGGTTATGGCAGTATGCATTATGCGGGGGGTGCAGCCACTTCAATATCGAGGCTACCCCATGTGGGATTTCAACAGGGAAAATGATGCCACCCGCTGTGGTCGTAAAGGACCGGACTCTATTGCCGCCCTAGCAAAGATTCTGTCCGGTTTGTTCAAGGGAGAGGAAGAGGAGTTCCTCCGCGTCAAGCCACGGGACGGATTCTCCATGTACAATCCTCCGAGCTGGGTAAGCCGCCACTTTTTGTGTCCCTTCTTTCTGCATTTTTACAACGGATATCTTACTTCGCCCGTTTATCGCAGGAGCTGCGGAAGGAAGTGAGCGGGATCTACAACCCATCTCCACAACCAGAGGATCCGGAACGGTCCCTCGACCCCGGCCTCCAAGAGGATCCGGACATATTCGTGGAGCTGATAGACAAGAAATTTTACCAATTAAGCTGTGATGAGGCCATGGTGGCTATTATAGCCGACTATCCGAGGCTACTCCCCGCCTCGTAGGTAAGCGAGATCAGAGTTCTGACTTTTGAGAGGTATCCCTTCCCGTGCACTTTACCTACCGTATTTGAACGGTATTCTATAGGGAAGGTCCTCGGGACACCATGTTGAGCCCGCAGCGAATCGTCAACAAGGAGCGCCAAAGCCGGGCAGGATGAAAAGGAAAGCGGTCCGGACGGAGACGCCGGCACAGAGGTATTTTACCAAACCTCATTCCGTGATCATCATATTTTGACACGCAGTAATGCCCATGTTTCGATGAAGGAAAAGTGATCGCCGGACTATATCCGGAGAGATCGCCGATCACGCCTCTACTAGCCAGGCTCCGAGGCCGGACACAGAAACAGAAGCTAACATAGGGCACCCGCCAGATGCTCCTCCGACAGAGGACGCGGATAGAATATCTGCCACTAATTTTGAAGTGGGGAGCGCCATGAACCACAGGCGTCGCCAGGCCGTATTCCGCGACGCTTATTTCTCCCCAGAGGCTTTCGATGCCTTCAACTCAGGAGACGCGTACATCCGTGCTTCTCAAAATGGTCTTGCCAGAGCCACGGATCAGTATGTAAAGGATATACGGGTAAGAAAATTTGATGATTATGTATAGCAGTAGCCCCCGAGACTTGAAACAGTTGGCACAGCTGATTTAAGGATCATTATTTGTCTTGAGTTCTTCTGAGAAGAATACCCAATTGTCTCAAGCACTGGAAAAGTGCAAGGCCCAGCTGCAGGCCGCAATGGCCGCATTGAAGGAGTCCGAAAAGGCCTCTTCTGGTAACACCTGATTTAAAGAAATGACAGGTACCATATAGGACATGGCATGCACACAATTATAACAATAAATATTGCAGATGACGCCGGAGTGAATCCGGATGAGCAACATGCCATACGGCAGCGAAAGGCGGGCGAGCGTGTTCTTACAAAAGTGAGGCAGGAGAAAAATATTCTCCAGGATGCCAACACGCAGCTGAGCGTAGAACTAAAGGATGTTCGAGCCTAGCTGTCGGACTCCGTGAAGGAGAATAAGCGGCTTCAACGCGGCATTTTCAATAAGTGCTTGAGCGAACTTTTAAAAAAGAGTTCGGCAAAGAAGCCGGCTAACAGATTTATGTCTGTAGGTATGCTGACGGGTCACCCCGCGGATGAGATGCCCGGGTCAGCGGGTGATCTTGTACCTGAGTTCTCACAACTGCACGAACAAGCTCGGCAGGTGATGCAAGGTATTGCCCAGGTCTTGTGGCCATCCATCTCCCTGCCCAAAGACCTTGGAGAGCTTGTTGAGAAGCTCAAGGGAGCGCGCGACGCTTCCGATTATGGAAGATATTGGCCTGCCGTCAAGGTGCCAGGGAAGCCTGGGCCATGGTGAAGACGCGGTATACCAAGGCTGACCCAAACCACATGGCCGAGGTCGGACCTGTGGGGCCCGATGGGAAAGAGATCCCCGTTAGCTTAGTATATCGGCAAGTAGAATTAGCCGCAAAGTATTCCCAATAGGATTGTAGGCTAGACAGCCTGTTGGATGGTATAGAAGAGGAACTCAGTCAGTCTAAGTGACTATGTAATGAAAATGACATGTATAATGCCTTCTAGCTGGATTGTAAATCGTTTGTCATGGCGGACCTTTTCGCTTCAACCTCAGGACCCGATAGTCCGGAGTGTATCTGAATACCCTCTCAGTTATGTAAGAACTGGGGTATGCGTGGAAACCAGGCGTAGGGGTCATTAGTGCTTTAGCAGACAAGTGCCCAACTAGTTATGTTATATTACATGGTTAGTAAGAAACATCTTCTAGGGAGAATAGTTCCGTTAAGGGTTCCTTTCCCTGGGTGCGCATGCCCTAATGTGCATGTCCGGACTGCGAGAAGAGATGCAGGAAAAAACATCTGGGGGCATGTATCAAAATAAATAAAAGTCATCTTTTGTTCACTGACCGAATATGCCCTTAAGAACGCTAGCTTTCGGCTTCACCCAGTCTGAGGTACACATCCGGCTGACCCGGTAGTAACAATCGCAGAGGTGCTCCCCTTATGCCCTAGCCGAATTAACGAGAACGTAGGGCATAAATACAAGAGCCAGGCAACCCAGCTTGGCCAAAACTTAAGTCATATCGATGCATATAATGGCGAAGAAAAGGTACATGCGGAAGGATAACACATGTGCGGGGCATGAAGCCCGGATAAATAATTAAGCTTCTGTATAAGAAGCCCCCAGGTATAATGAGCGTGGTTAGCGCGTCCATAGCGTGCAAAGGAGGCACGAATTGGCCCTGAAAGGCTTTGAGGGAGGGGAAAAGGGGAAAAAGAGAGAAATGAAAGATAGATAGTATATATATGCAAAAAATGGACAGAGGAAGGGAACGAACACAGAGTACGGCGCTAGGCGTAGAATCTTCGGAGCCTTGCTATGTTCCATGGGTTCGGCTCAAGTCGATTATCCGATGCATCCCGCAGACGGTACGCCCCACCGGTCATAACTTGGTCAATAATGAAGGGACCCTCCCATTTGGGCTTGAGTTTGTCCTTTTTCTTCTCCGCCAGGTGTAGAACTAACTCGCCAACATTATAAGTTTTGGCCCGTACTTCTCTGCTTTGGTATCTTCGAGCCTGTTGTTGATAGAATGCGGAACAGGCTTTTGCCACGTCATGCTCCTCCTCCAGGGCGTCCAAACTGTCCTGCCGATCGAGCTCGGCTTCTCTTTCTTCGTACATGCGCACTCGAGGTGAGTCATGAATTATGTCGCAGGGCAGAACCGCCTCTGCGCCGTACACCATAAAGAAGGGTGTGTATCCGGTAGTGCGATTCGGCATGGTCCGCAGCCCCCAGAGTACGGAGTCGAGCTCCTCCACCCAGTGCGTGTTAGATTCCTTAAGGGACCGCACTAGTCTGGGTTTGATGCTGCTCAAGATAAGACCATTTGCTCGTTCGCCTTGACCGTTAGTTTGTGGGTGATAGACAGAAGCGTAATCGAGCTTAATGACCATGTTTTTGCACCAGAGTTTTACCTCATCGGTCGTGAAGTTCGTGCCATTGTCAGTGATGATGCTGTGGGGGACGCCGTAACGGTGTACGACCCCGGATATGAAGTCTATCACCGGTCCGGATTCGGCCGTTTTAACAGGTTTGGCTTCTATCCATTTGGTGAATTTATCCACCATGACCAGTAAGTATTTTTTCTTATGGGTTCCCCCTTTAAGGGGTCCAACCATGTCGAGTCCCCAGACCGCAAAGGGCCAGGTAATGGGGATTGTTTGGAGGGCGGTGGGTGGCATATGGCTTTGGTTTGCAAAAAGCTGGCACCCGACGCAACGTTGGACCAAGTCCTGAGCGTCTGCCGGGCCGTCGGCCAACAAAAACCTGTGCGGATGGCCTTGCTTACAAGGGCCCGGGCTGCGACGTGGTGGCCGCCGAGTCTGCATGAATTTCTGCCAGAAGCTTCCGCCCCTCCTCTTTGGAGATGCACCTTTGAAGGACTTCGGTAGTGCTTTTCTTATAAAGCTCTCCCTCATGGACCCTATAGGCTTTAGATCGCCGTACTATGCGGCGTGCCTCATTTTGGTCTTCGAGGAGTTCCTGCCTAGTTAAGTAGGCCAGGAATGGTTCTGTCCACGGGGCGACGACGGCCGTTATTACGTGGGCTGAAGGTGTTATTTCGGTGGCAGAGCCTCCGATTACGTCAGAGTGTTCGGTATCGGGCATTGTGGTTGGGTCCAGACTATTGTTACCGGTGTCCCCGTCCCATACCACGGATGGCTTGAACAGCCTCTCCAAAAAGATGCCAGGTGGGACCGCATCACGTTTTGCGCCGATGCGTGCGAGGACGTCTGCCGCCTGATTGTTTTCCCGGGCTACATGGTGAAATTCGAGCCCCTCGAAACGAGTTGACATTTTTAGGACGGCGTTGCGGTAGGCCGCCATTTTCGGATCCTTGGCGTCAAAGTCTCCATTTATTTGGGATATTGCGAGGTTCGAATCCCCGCGCACCTCCAGGCGTTGGATGCCCATGGATACTGCCATCCGAAGACCATGTAAAAGGGCCTCATATTCGGCTGTGTTGTTGGAGTCTGTATACATTATCTGGAGTACGTATTGAACTGTATCTCCGGTTGGGGACGTCAGAATGACGCCAGCCCCCAGACCAGCCAGCATTTTCGAGCCGTCGAAGTGCATGATCCAGTTGGAATATGCGCCGTACTCTTTAGGGAGTTCGGCTTCCGTCCATTCGGCGACAAAGTCGGCCAATACTTGCGACTTAATGGCTCGCTGTGGATTGTATGTTATGTCAAACGGGAGGAGCTCGATGGCCCATTTGGCAATCCGTCCCGTGGCGTTGCGGTTGTTTATAATATCATTAAGTGGCACTTCCGAGGCTACTGTAATTGAACGCTCTTGAAAGTAGTGCCGCAGCTTCCGGGATGCCATGAATACCGCATAGGCTATCTTTTGATAATGCGGGTACCGTGATTTGCGTGGAGTGAGGACAGTGGATACATAATAGACCGGCTTTTGAAGGGGGAACTTATGTCCGTTCGTTTCTCATTCGACGATGAGTACTGCGCTTACAACTTGATGAGTTGCCGCAATGTACAACAGCATTGGTTCGCCGATGTTTGGCGCGGCCAGGATTGGGTTGGTTGCCAGTATGGCTTTTATTTCTTCCAATCCGGCTGTGGCAGCATCCGTCCACTCGAAGTGTTCGGTGCGCCGAAGGAGGCGATAGAGGGGTAATGCTTTTTCTCCCAGGCGGGAGATAAAGCGGCTTAGAGCCGCCACACATCCGGTTAATTTTTGGATTTGTTTGAGGTCCGTTGGGATAGCCAACTGTGACAGAGCTTGGATTTTGGCCGGATTTGCTTCAATTCCTCTGTTGGAGACTGTCGGTGTCAAAACCGGCGGATCTCGGGTAGGGGGTCCGAACTCTGCGTCTAGGCGGATGGTAACAGGAGACAAGGGACACGATGTTTTTACCCAGGTTCGGGCCCTCTCGATGGAGGTAAACCCCTACTCCTGCTTGATTAATATTGATGATATGGGTAGTACAAGAGTATGATTGTTGTTCGTCCTACGGACTAAAACCCTCCGGTTTATATAGACACCGGATAGGGTTAGGGTTACACAGAGTCGGTTACAATGGTAGGAGATCTACATATCCGTATCGCCAAGCTTGCCTTCCACGCCAAGGAAAGTCCCATCCGGACACGGGACGAAGTCTTCAATCTTGTATCTTCATAGTCCAGGAGTCCGCCAACGGTGATAGTTCGCTATCCGGACACCCCTAATCCAGGACTCCTCGGTAGCCCCTGAACCAGGCTTCAATGACGCATTTAATCCGGGCGCGCATATTGTCTTGACATTTCAAGGCGGGTTCCTCCTCTGAATACTTCATAGAAGATTTTGAACACAAGGATTGTGTCCGCTCGCAAAACGAGTTCCACATACCACCGTAGAGAGAATAACCTTTGCACAGATCTGCTGACGTATTCCGCGGCGTGACATCACACCACGGCCAGGCCTTTATACGAATCGTTTTTACTGTTCCACCTCAGCGCGTTTAGCGAGGTGGTTTCCTTGGCATGTCTTATCAGAAAGGAGATCGTGCCCCCTTATTCCGGGATTCCCATCAATACGGACGTGGGTAACCCAACCGCGCCATTCATTACGGCGCTTGGGAGATAAGCGAGTTTTACCAGGCTGGCAGGGGACGCATATCTTCGTCCGTCCATATAAGGGGATAAGGATCCACCTTTTAACCTACGCCTTCTTCCTCCTTTGCTCATCCATTTCCGCTAATCGAGCTCCAGCGCCCAAGTCCGCACATCCCTCCTCAACCTTCTCCAGCCATGTCCGGAGCGGGAGGCAAGTGGATGGTCTCCTCCGTCACGGAAGGACAAGTCAAAGCTGCGGAAGGCGGATACTTGTCCAAATGACATCGCCAAGACCGGCTCCCCGACGAGGGGCAGCTCATTCCCACCCCGCGGCCCCATGAGAGGGTGGTGTTCCTCACCCACTTCCTCCGCGGACTAGGTTTTCCACTTCACCCATTTGTCCGGGGGCTCATGTTCTACTACGGCCTGGATTTCCACGATCTGGCCCCGAACTTCATCCTCAACATCTCGGCGTTCATCGTCGTGTGTGAGGCCTTTCTTTGCATCCAGCCCCACTTCAGCTTATGGCTGAAGACCTTCAATGTCAAGAAGAAGGTACTGGGCGGCCGCCAAGCGGAGTGCGGAGGTGCCATGGTTGGCAAGATGGCCAAAGTCCGATGGCTCGAGGGCTCCTTTGTGTAGACCGTGAAGGGGTGGCAATCGGGGTGGTTCTACATCACCGAGCAGCAGCGACCCTAAATGGGCAGCGGCCCCCGAATTCAGATCTGGTTTCCCTACGCGGCTCACCTCTTGGAAAGAGACGGGCCTGACGTGGGGTAATCCGGAAGAGCTGACCGGACTCCAAACCTGCATGCAAACCCTTGTGAACAAGAATCTCAAGCTTGTCAATGTAGTCCAGGTTATGCTCATCCGCCGGATCCTCCCCTGCCAACAACGGGCCTTCAAATTGTGGGAGTTCAATCCGGCACAGCACCAAACTCTAAAAAGGCTCTTCGACACTACGTACGAAGATGCTTGGAAGGTGTTGTTCAAGGGTGCCGAGGCTCCCACATCCGCTACCGAAGATCGCGGATTCAGCTCGCAGTGCCAAGCTACCGAGGTAAGCTATTTTACCCTTTACGGGACTCTTGTTTTTCATAGTTTGACTCTATGTGGGATCTAAACTCCCTTACCTTTGACAGGACTGGCGTAACATGTCCGGGCAGGTTAACTGTCCGGCTCCCTTGCCAGAAGACCCAGCGGACGCCCGCTTTTGAGGCTCTTGGCTCGGCACCTCACCTAGTGCCGGAGAAGAAGGCCAGAAAGGAGGCCACGGGGACTCGAAGGAGCGCCCGACGCCAGGTGTTGTCGGACTCATCGTCCAAGCGACTCTGGTGAATCCTCCCCGAGGACGGGAGGAGGAAAAAGAAGCCTCTCCCGGTGAAGGAGAGAAGAAAAGGAAGGCCGCCTGACCGGGGAGGCCGAGGGTCCAAGAAAGGAAGGACCCTTCCTCCGGACTTCTCCACCAACGCCGACAACGACGAGGAGGAGTGGCCACCAAGGGCCAAGCCCCTGGCAAGATCGTAAGTGTCCGGACTCCGGAATAGCTCATGACTTTTTATTTGTCGCATATTGTCTTCTAACGCTGAATATAACCATGTAGCCCACCCAAGGACGAGCTCGCCGCTTCGTCGAGCGGCTCCCTGGATTCGTCGGATGTGAATAGCACTTCACTTCCGACCGCCTCCTCTCCTCGTGACGCAGACGACACCGCGGTGGAGTCCCAAAAGGGGCCCAACCAGGAGGAGGTGGTCCTAGAGGCGCCGCAAGGCGACCTCCCGGACTCCGGGAGCAAAGGGGGAGAGACCCCAGAGGGCTCTAATTCCGCCCTGTCTTGCGGACTCCGTCTGAGGAACCTTCAGTGGTTCGAAGTCCGCAAGCGGCCCCTTCGTGAAGAAGGGCAAGACTGCGACGCCGGTGACCTCCGTCCATCCGGAGGCACCGGATAGCTTCTTTGAGGCGCTTAACGGTGCCTCCATCGATGAGGAGCACCGCCTTTATTATGAGTGTGGTGATCCGGAAAGTTCGATCCGCCAAGAGCGGGCTGGTGAAAGCCTGTACCAGCTTTCTAACAGGCTTTGAGGTAAGTTTAGAATATGTAAAAATGTTACCGCATAGACAGTAGCCCCTGATGCTTAGTTCGGTGTTCGGAAAGAAAAGCCGGACCGAGGATCTAAAAAGATATACGCAGGAGTCTAACATAAGTATGTCAATATGGGAATGCAGGCTGCGCTGCTGACCTCTGCCGCACTGACTGCGGAGGTCAATGCATTGAAGCAGAGCCTCGAGCGGTCCGAGAACGAGCTCGGACTTGCCAAGAAGCAGCTCGAGGACAAGGAAGGTAAGTAATACCTTATTAAAGTAATACCTTATAGAAAGGATTTGGTTGCAAAAATGACAGGACTAACGTGTGTATTGTAGCGGCCACTTAACGAGGTGGCGACCACGAAGGAAGCGGTGTCCACGAAAGCAAAGCGGGCCATGAGCGCACTGAGCGAGAGAAGCAGGAGGCGCGGGTGGCGGAGGTGCGGCAAGAGCTCCAGGCTCTCGTGGAAAAACACGAGAGTTTGGAGCGTGACTCAAAGACTCGAGAGTCCGAGCTCGCCTTGGCTCTTGAGAGTGCCAAAGCCGCTAAGGCCGAAGCCTAGAAGGCCCCGAATCCGGAGCTCTCCAGGAGCATTCGCAGATCTGCCCCGTAGTGTGTCTGATGCTGCCGCGTTCTACCGCGCCGAGGAGGGGAGCTCGACGGAAAAGGTGTTCTGGTCTCAATATGCTGAGGCCGGACATCCGGTGCCCCTGAGCGACCAGCTGAAGCAGCTGGTCGAGCTCTAAGGTCGCCAAACAGGCCATGAAGGGCCTCATAGTTTGGCTGTGGCCCTCTGAAGCCATGCCCGGAGCTACTTCGGGCTAGTGCGGCGGCTGGTGGACGCCTTTGTCCATGGATTGAAGTCATCAAGCGCTCCGCTGCATTGAAGGTGCCTGTCGGGCCCTTGCCCGTGCTAAAGTGCACTGGGGCAAGATGGATGCTGAGAAGCTTGGGACGGACGGGCCACCGCCGGGCAAGGGGCATCGCAAGCCCGAAATGTACTATGAGGGCGTCCTAAAGGGTGCCCGCCTTATAGCGGGTGAATGCTCCAAAGATGTAATTTTTTAATAGACTCGCATTTGTTATCACAGACGCTGAAAACTTGTTCATATGCACTAAGCAACGCTTGTGAATTTAAAATATTACCTTCCGTGCGGCCGTTTATCAAATTTGAGAGATGGCAAGTCGTTGGCTTCAGCCCCCATGCCACGAAAGTCTTTGGGGTGTTCGGGATAAACTTCAGCGCTCTTGTTCCCATTCTTGGGTCCTTCGAGGGAGGCGCTCAGCATAGCGAACAAGGCAACCGGACTATAGTGCTTGAACACTCTCACTTAGCCATAGAATTCTATAATTTTAAATTTCGGCGAAGCCCCTAGTATTCAGAAGACCGAGTTCGGGCGCTATCCACGCCTTGGCCGGACAATGCCGACTCCTCGCTCTAAGCGGCATAAGTCTTTAGGGACCCGAAAAAAATCTCTCGAACAGCGACCCGGCTCTCGCCCTATCATGACGGTCAGTTTTAGCTTTCCCACCGAGGTGCTCAACCCAGCTCAACCGGGGCACAATCGCGGTGGTTCTCCCGGCTACCTTAGCCGATATAACGAACGTAAGGTACCAAAACATGGGAGCCGGGCAAACCCAACTATTGACCCAAGACATGATTGGAGCCGATGCATATAATGCTATAAGTTCGGGGTGCCGCACTTGTGAAAGTGTTCGGACTTATCACACCATATTTTTGGGGTACTTAAGCCCCTGGTGTATTGGCCGTACCAAAGTGTACGGGTGCAACGTGTCATGAATGAACATATATATAGATAAAGAAAGGAGTACAATAATAGGCAAAAGCTATGTATTGTTTATTCAAAAAGGTACTGCAATGAAAGCAGAACGATACAAATAGTGCGATAAGCAAGGGATGGGACTATTTAACATGTCCCCTCCGAGGGTAAGCTGCGGATGGTATGTAAAACAGGTATAATGCTTGTAATAGAGACCACACGGACACTCGACGTAGCTACGCTTCCTGGCTGTTGCATCGTGAGTTCGGCAATTCTAGTGCGGACAGGGCTTACGGAAAACGGAGTCCTGAAAGTAAGAGAAAATAAGAAAGAAAAAGAATGACACAATCAGAGCCCACAGTGCGGTTGAGACTCATTCTGGGCGTTCCGTGGTCGTGCCCCTCCCCTTATGCCCACGGTATCTCCAGAGCGTAGTTATGTATGCGTAGTACTGGCTTCGCAATTTCGCGAGGGCTGGGGCTGGGGCCGGATTGCTACGCGTGCTAGGATTGTGCCAGGCGGTCTTGTTGTAGGTTATTCCGGGCGCGCTTGACGGTGTTCGGACGTTTAGTAGCCGGACTCGAGAATTGCTATGAGAGGCTGTTTTGCACTTCCGCCGCGAGGGCCGTCGTATGCTCCTCCGTTCGGAGAGAGCGTTCGGTGTTTCCATTGACCGTGATTACTCCTCAAGGGCCTGGCATCTTGAGCTTGAGGTATGCGTACTGCGGCACCGCATTGAACTTTGCAAATGCGGTTTGTCCAAGCAAAGGCGTGATAGCCTTCGGAACGGGACTATGTCGAAGATTAACTCTTCGCCGTAAGTTATCCGGGGATCCAAGACCACTTCAAGTGTAACTGAGCCTGCATACAATTGGCCTCTACACCTGGTATGACGCCTTTAAAGGTCGTCTTTGTGGGTTTAATCCTTGAGGGTCTATGCCCATTTTGGCGACCGTATCCCGATAGAGCATGTTCAGTTGCTACCGCCGTCCATCAGGACTCTAGTGAGGTGAAATCCATCGATGATTGGGTCAAGAACCAATGCGGCGAATCCGCCGTGGCGGATGCTAGTGGGGTGGTCCCTTCGATCAAAGGTGATCGGGCAGGAGGACCATGGGTTGAACTTTGGGGCGACTGGCTCCATCGCATATACGTCCCTTAGTGCATGCTTCCGCTCCCTTTTGGGTATGTGGGTTGCGTATATCATGTTCACCGTCCGCACTTGTGGGGGGAAGCCCTTCATCCTCTATTGTTCGGCGGCCGGGCTCCTCCTCGTCATTGCTATGCAGCCCTTGTCATTGAGTTCGCATTTAACTTGCTCGCTTGTTTGAAGACCCAACAATCCCTGTTGGTGTGGTTGGCTGGTTTTCAGGTGCCATGTATTTGGCACGAGCGATCGAGTATTCGGTCCAGATTGGGCCAGACCTGAGTATTTCTTTTGAACGGCTTTTTCCGCTGACCGGGTTTAGAGCCTCTGAATCCGGCATTGACCGCCGTATCTTCGCATTATCGCCCGTTAATGAGGCGCTTTGTGCTTGTTGCGACGCGACCTGCCATTGCTGTCCTTGGTATCCGAACTACCGTGGTTTTTGGTCAAGTTGTTACTACGAGCTAGCCAGCTGTCCTCTCCAGCAAAAGCGGGTCATGAGTGTTGTGAGGGCTGCCATGGATTTTGGCTTTTCCTGTCCTTGGTGCGGGCAAGCCACCGTCGTGGATGTTATGTTTGAAGGCTGCAAGGGACTCTGCATCCGGACGATCAACGATTTGGTTTTTCTTGGTTAGGAACCGTGTCGTAATTGTTCCGCCGATTCTTCTGGCTGCTGAATTATGTGGCTGAGGTCATCAGCGTCTGGTGGTCGCACATATGTGCCCTGGAAGTTATCAAGGAATGCGGCTTCCTGGTCCTCCCAACAACCGATTGATTCTGCTGGCAAGCTATTAAGCCAATGCCGAGCTGGTCCTTTAAGCTTGAGTGGGAGGTATTTGATAGCGTGAAGATCATCACCGCGGGCCATGTGGATATGGAGGAGGTAGTCCTTGATCCAAACCGCAGGATCTGTTGTGCCATCATATGATTCGATGTTTACGGGTTTGAAACCCTCGGGGATTTGATGATCCATCACTTCGTCTGTGAAGCATAGTGGGTGTGCGGCACCTCTGTACTGGGATATATCACGATGCAGCTCAAATGAGCTTTGTCTACTGTGTTCGGCCTGGCCGGAATTGTTGTATCCGGCGTGACGGTTATCATCACGTGTCGTGCGGCGCCCACGTGATCCGTAGATTTATCTTGTTTGCCTTGCCTTGTCCTCCAATATGTCTCGCAGGTCTGGCGCGTTTCCCCGTGCCTTGGTACTTTTCGAGCGACACCGGGGTGCGGCTTGAATGGAGGGCCTAGAGGCCTCTCTATCACGGCCACGGGGTGGCCGGTCGGCCGCATCATGCGTTGGTGATGTAGGTTTGGGTGCTTCCTCCTCTAATTGGGGTAGCAGCCCGCGTTTTGGGTATCTATTGGAGGGGCGTTCGAGTTCGTACTCTTCGGCTGCAAGGACTTGATCCATCCGTCGCCTAACAAGTCTTGGTCAGCTCTAAGCTGCCGCTGCTTTCTTGAGGCTGCTTGCCGTGGCCATAAGCCTGCATTTGAAACGCCTCCTGTTGGCGGGATCCTCGTGCACGACAAATTGGCTCGTCCGAGGCTTGCCTCATCTTCGGAGGGAGGCATGTAATTATCGTCCTCCACCTCCTGCCTGCCGCTCTATCATGAGGGTTGGCTTCTCCCTCCTCTGTGCTGAATCCTGCCGGAGGGGTTGTCTTCGCACCGTCCGGGTGTTATTATCTCTGTGCGGAATCACCGCTTTTCTTTGTGGCGGGATTTAGAGCGGCGCGCCCGACGCCGCGGCACTTGGGCTGTTTCTTGGAGGGGTCATCCTCCGCTGTTCCGTCGTCGTTCCCATCTTTTGGGATGTCCACCATGTATATGTCGTATGACGAGGTGGCTTTCCAGTGCCCTGTAGGCGCTGGTTCTTAGTCGTCTCCAGCATCGTCATCCATACCGTCGATGTCTTCGGAGTCGAAGTCGAGCGTGTCGGTTAAATCATCGACAGTGGCTACAAAGTGGGTGGTGGGTGGGCGTTGAATTTCTTCGTCGTCCGCATCCCAACCTTCCTGACCGTAGTCCGGCCAGGGCTCTCTGATAAAGAGAGAGATTTTAGTGAATTCAGGATGTCGCCAAAGGGCGAGTCTTTGAAAGATGTCTGTGCGATGAACTCCATGTCCGCGCCCAATCGGATTCGATTGGTAGGGGCGAGGAAGGTTCGGAGTCCGGAGAGGAGTCCGGCACCTTGGAGTCACGGGATTCGCAAAGGACAGGGATGGTGTTCGGCTCAATCGCTGTAGAGATCATAGCCCCCGAGGCGGTGTCCAGCCACTCGTCCTTGATCGGCGGAGTCGGCTCCGAGCTAACGGTCGGAGCGGACGCTGGTGCGGCCTCCAGGGTAGTGTTCGGCGGCAGAGCTAGATCGTGCCCATCGAGACAGTGCGGCGCGCTTGGCTGTGGCTCGAATCCGTCGAAGATCAAGTCTCCGCGGATGTCGGTGGTGTAGTTCAAACTCCCAAACCTGACCTGATGGCCATGGGCGTAGCTTTCGATCTGCTCCAGATGGCCAAGTGAATTGGCCCGCAGTGCAAAGCCGGCGAATACGAAGATCTGTCCGGGGAGAAAAGTCTCGCTTTGGACCGCGTCGTTGTTGATGATCGAAGGAGCCATCGGGCCTAAGGATGACGACACAGAGGAACTCTCAATGAAAGCACCAATGTCGGTGTCAAAACCGGCGGATCTCGGGTAGAGGTCCCGAACTCTGCGTCTAGGCGGATGGTAACAGGAGACAAGGGACACGATGTTTTTACCCAGGTTCGGGCCCTCTCGATGGAGGTAAAACCCTACTCCTGCTTGATTAATATTGATGATATGGGTAGTACAAGAGTAGATCTAGCACGAGATCAGAGAGGCTAAACCCTAGAAGCTAGCCTATGGTATGATTGTTGTTCGCCCCACGGACTAAAACCCTCCGGTTTATATAGACACCGGATAGGGTTAGGGTTACACAGAGTCGGTTACAATGGTAGGAGATCTACATATCCGTATCGCCAAGCTTGCCTTCCACGCCAAGGAAAGTCCCATCCGGACACGGGACGAAGTCTTCAATCTTGTATCTTCATAGTCCAGGAGTCCGGCCAACGGTGATAGTTCGGCTATCCGGACACCCCCTAATCCAGGACTCCCTCAGAGACAATGAAGCCCAGGAGCTTTCCGGCTGGTACACCGAAAACGCATTTTTCCGGATTAAGCTTGATGCCGTATGTTCGGAGGTTGTCGAATGTGAGCCTCAAGTCGTCTATTAAAGAGTCGACGTGTTTGGTTTTAACGACCACATCGTCTACGTATGCCTCCACTGTTTTGCCGATCTGGTTTTCCAGACATGTCTGAATCATGCGCTGATATGTTGCACCGGCGTTTTTTAGCCCAAAAGGCATTGTGTTGATACAGAAGGGGCCGTATGGTGTGATAAATGCCGTTGCTGCTTGGTCGGGCTCCGCCATCTTAATTTGGTGGTAGCCAGAGTATGCGTCGAGGAAACACAATAAATCGTGTCCTGCGGTAGCGTCGATAATTTGATCGATGTGGGGGAGGGGAAAGGGATCCTTTGGGCAAGCCTTGTTGAGGTCCTTGAAATCGGCCTTACAGCGCCAGGATTTGTCCTTCTTTGGTACCATCACCAGGTTTGCTAGCCAGTCCGGGTGTTTTATTTCTCTAATGAACTCGGCCTCCAATAACTTGGCTAGTTCCTCTCCTATAGCTTGTCTTTTAGGTTCAGAGAAACACCGAAAAGCCTGCTTGACCGGCTTGAATCCCTTTAGGATATTGAGGCTGTGCTCGGCCAGCCTGCGTGGGATTCCTGGCTTATCTGAGGGATGCCAGGCAAATATGTCCCAATTCTCGCGTAGGAACTCTCGTAGTGCGGCGTCCATTACGGGGTTTAACTGTGCCCCGATGGAGGCTGTTTTGTAGGGTCCGTTGGATGGACTTGGAATTTGACTATTTCATCCGCTGGTTTAAAGGAGGTGGACTTGGATCTCTTATCAAGTATCACGTCGTCCCTGTCCACCATGGAGCGCAACGCAGTCAGTTCCTCGGCCGCAAGGGCCTTGGATAATGCCTCGAGGGCCAGTGCGGCTATCTTGTTTTCGGCGCGGAATGCTGTGTCCAGATCACTAGCGAGAGTGATGATTCCGTTGGGCCCAGGCATTTTGAGCTTCATGTACCCGTAATGGGGTATGGCTTGGAAGATCATGAACGCCTCCTGCCCTAAAAGGGCGTGGTATCCGCTACTGAACGGAGCCACTTGGAACGTAATCTCTTCGGACATGTAATTCTCTGGCGTGCCGAACACCACATCTAGTGTGATTTTTCCTGTACAACGCGCTTCCCGACTGGGGATTATTCCTCTAAAGGTTGTGCTACTTCGCTCGATGTGGTTCCAGTCTATTTCCATTTTTTGAATGGTTTCCTCATAGATGAGGTTTAACCCGCTGCCGCCGTCCATGAGCACCTTGGTGAGTCAAAAGCCGTCCACAATTGGACTGAGGACCAATGCGGCTGGTGCTCGGGCTATTCGGAATTTAGGTTAAATCCTTTGGCATTGAAAGTAATAGCCGTGTCACTCCATGGATTTATTGTTGCCACATGGTAGATTTTGGCAAGGCTGCGGAGTGTTCGCTTTCTCCTATTATTTGATGCGAAGGTCTCGAAGACTGTTAAGACCGTATTGTTATCCCTGGGATGGTGCTCTGTGGCGTCTGGGATAAGAAGATCCTCGCCACTTTTGGCCACCTGCCGGAGTATCCAACATGCTCTAAGGCTGTGTGTTGGTATGGTATCCTCTGTACTATGGATTTTGCAGGGTCCGTTGAGCCATCCCTCCAGTACGGTTCCACGCCCTGTGAAGGGTTTTTGCTTTTTTGGGATTAGCTCGGGTGTCCTATGATAGTGCACCCTTTTGCTGCGGACTGGGTGTGTGCTCGAAGCCGGATTATCCCAAAATTTTGTTTCAGTTTTCCAGGCACTTTCCATCGTACAAGATTTTCAGATTATGGACGCTTAAGTCAAGCGTGATATCTCACGGCGACTTATGGCGTTAAGGATTCCCTTGTCTGTGCAATTATTGCAGAAAAATATGATTGCGTCTTTCTCGCGACAATCCTTAATCATGTTCATTACAAGAAGGGATCTGGCCCAATAATGATGTACTGTTTCCTGGGGCTCTTGCCTGATGTGGGAAAAATCGCTTATGTTTGGGTGGGTGGGTGGAATTGAGTCTGAACCCTTACCAGATCTGAGATCCAGGGGCCGAGGAGTTTCCAATCTTGGAAGTTCCGGTTCCGGGATGTTGCCCGATAATCCTGGCCCGCTGCCTGACTCTAGGTTCAGGGCTTGGGTGCTGTCCTCCCGCAAACGGGTATCCGGCTCGGAGAGCTCAGGAATCCGGACATAGTTAGTCCTCAAGATAGAGGAAAAGTCGCCGCATTGTTCCTCCACCACTGCAATATGATGGGTGACAGGTGGAGAGTTAATCTCCCTTTAATCGAGTTTAAGCCCAATCCGATCGTAGTCCATAGCAACTCCCAAGGCGGCGATGCGATCCAAGAGCTCGTTTAGGGAAGAAAGCTCCATTGGATCCATCTGCTCGACAAGTTCTGAGTTGATGTGGAGGATGTTTTTGATGACCCGAGAAGTCATCGTCGGTGCAGTGGCCGAACATGCGATCATGATGAAACTACCTAGCCAGAGAGTTTGGCCGACAGCCAAAGCTCCTCCGGCGGTAATGCCGTCTTTAAAGACGAGACGAGACATCCTTCCTCATGGAGACGGCACAGTGGAACTCTCAATGACAGCACCAATGTCAGTGTCAAAACCAGCGGATCTCGGGTAGGGGGTCCCGAACGTTGCGTCTAGGCGGATGGTAACAGGAGACAAGGGACATTATGTTTTTACCCAGGTTCGGGCCCTCTAGATGGAGGTAAAACCCTACTCCTGCTTGATTAATATTGATGATATGGGTATTACAAGAGTTGATCTACCACGAGATCAAAGATGCTATCCCTAGAAGCTAGCCTATGGTATGATTGTTGTTCTTGGTCCTACGAACTAAACCCTCCGGTTTATATAGACACCGGAGGGGATAGGGTTACACGGAGTCGGTTACAAGGAAGGAGATCTACATATCCGTATTGCCAAGCTTGCCTTCCACGCCAAGGAAAGTCCCATCCGGACCCGGGACGAAGTCTTCAATCTTGTATCTTCATAGTCCAACAGTCCGGCCAACGAATGTAGTCCAGTTGTCCGGATACCCCCTAATCCAGGACTCCCTCAGGGAGAACATTGTATTGAGATCCAAAAATAGAGAAGAAGCCATCTAGCTACTAACTATGGACCCGAAGGTCTGAGGTAAACTACTCACACTTCATCGGAGGGGCTATGGTGATGATGTAGAAGCCCTCCATGGTGGATTCCCTTCGGTGGAGCTCCTAACAGGCCCCAAGATGGGATCCCGTGGAGTGAGAAGGTTCTTGGCGGTGGAATTAGGTTTTTTGCTTCGTATCTGATCGTTTGGGGGTACGTAAGTATATATAGGAGGAAGGAGTAGGTCGGTGGAGCTTCATGGGGCCCACGAGGGTGGGGGCACGCCCTAGGGGGTGGGCGCGCCCCCCTACCTCGTGCCCACCTCGTGGCTTTCTTGACATAGGGTCCAAGTCTCCTGGATCATATTCGGTGAGAAAATCACGTTCCGGAAGGTTTCATTCCGTTTGGACTCCGTTTGATATTACGTTTCTTCGAAACACTGAAATAGGCAAAAAAACAGCAATTCTGGGCTGGGCCTCCGGTTAATAGGTTAGTCCCAAAAGTAATATAAAAGTGAAAAATAAAGCCCAATATAGTCCAAAACAGGTAATATAGCATGGAGCAATCAAAAATTATAGATACGTTGGAGACGTATCATTCAGCATGCTATTAAAGCAGATATAAAATGGAAGGCGGTTAGTTACAAGAAGCTTAATGACCATCAAATATTGCAATTCAAACTGGTATTGTTGAAAATGAATAGAACGTAGGTAATGCTTAAACATCACACTGGATAAATGTGTAAAGCTGAAATAAAGGGCATGTGTTAACTACACCAGGAATAACTGGAACCAAATATAGCCGTTCAAACTGGTATTGATGTAGTCGAGCGGCACAGTTCCGACTTGCACATAATGAACCACACGTTGTGAATGACTGAAATAAACAAGGCATAAATGATCAGTATACAACCAAATATAGCCATTGAAAACTGGACAGAGTCTCACTGGAACCAACCTAACAAGCAAATACAGATAAACAGGGCATATGCTTGAAAACTGGACAAATGCTCACTGCAACCAACCTAACAAGCAGATAAAGATAAACAAGGCATCTGCTTGATAACTAGAGAAATGCTAAAAAAGAAACCTAACAACCAAATACAGATAAACAAGGCATCTGCTTGATAACTGGACAAATGCTAAAAAAAGCAACCTAACAACCAAATACAGATAAGGAAGGCATCTGCTTGATAACTGGACAAATACTCACTACAACCAAACTAAGAACCAAATATAGATAAACAAGGCATCTGCTCGACAACTGAAAAAATGCTCACTCCAACCAACCTAACAACCAAATACAGATAAACAAGGCATCTACTCACTATAAACAACCAAATATAGCCATTCGTGAAACTAAAGTGGACAATTCATACTTAAACATCACATAGACCTATTGAACAATACATTTTTGCATAACTTAAATAATTAAACACGGCACAGTTAAAGCACCGCATGGCAAATGCTACTACAACAAAGGGTACGGGTTGGCAAGCTAGAAAAGGTAATATTTGCTGATAGAATGTTGCCTCACATTTCATGGATGAGATCCTTCCAGTTGGAAGAGCACAGACACATGGTGCACTCTTTGATGTCACAGATGGGCTGTTTCACCTTGGAAGAACCTTCGTGGATTCCCTCCTCGTGGTCGTGGTCGTGGTCAATGAGATCTGACTTGGCAATTGAGGATCCCAAGCCGTCGCCGTAGAACATGTCCTTTAGAAGTGACAAAATGGGCTCGATGGCGTATAAACCTCGCAAATCCTTGACCGCTTGGTGGAGGAGATCAGCGGCAGGGCCATCGAAGAGATTGACGGCGGTTGAACCAGAGGGGTTGGGGATGGACCACGTAACCTGTGACATGGCCTGCGTGAAGCCGTCGGTGTGGACGAGCTTGATGTCGTAGCCAGCTTTCCCGAGATACAGTAATACGCTAGCCCGCTGACATGAAGCCTTCGGCATGGCAACGTAGTCAACGTCTTCGCCGGCTTCCGCGACAACGTGTTTCTCCGGGATCGATAGGTCGGGGCGAACGGCGGCCACCTCGCCAACGTCCGCCAGAGAGGCCATGATAAACCTCTTCTTGGCCGAACGCTCGTCGGGCTCCCCGGAATACGTGGTCGAGCTTAGGCTGCGACATTCTGGAGCAAGGGATGTGGATCTAGCGGGGAGGGACACCGCATGCCTCATCTAAAAACTCAGGGGAGTGGGGCAATGGTATGGGAATCGCTGGATAACCTGAACTTTATTATCTAAGCTAGGAGGAACGGGCAGACCGGCAGGGTTGGCGGCGGCGCCGGTGGCGGCCGCGAGCTAGGGTTCGAAGGGGGGAGGGGGCGGTGGGGGACTGTGGAGGGGAGTGAGGGAGTCATGGATTAAGGGGTCCTTGGGCGTCCGGACTATGATACGTGGGCCGGACTGATGGGCTGTGAAGATACAAGACCGAAGACTCTCCCCCGTGTCCGGATAGGACTCTCCTTGGCGTGGAAAGCAAGCTTGGCGTCCTGATATGAAGATTCCTTTCTCTTTAACTGACTTTTGTACAACCCTAGTCCCCTCCTGTGTCTACATAAACCGGAGGGCTTAGTCCGTAGGGGCAAGAAATATATTCAGTCATACATGCTAGACTTTTAGGGTTTTAGCCATTACGATCTCGTGGTAGATCTACTCTTGTAATACTCATATTCATCAAGATCAATCAAGCAGGAAGTAGGGTATTACCTCCATAGAGAGGGCCCGAACCTGGGTAAACATCGTGTCCCCCGTCTCCTGTTACCATCGACCCTAGACGCACAGTTCGGGACTCCCTACCCGAGATCCGCCGGTTTTGACACCGACATTGGTGCTTTCATTGAGAGTTCTGATGTGTCGTCGTCAAGAGGTTCGATGGCCCCGTCAATCATCTACAACGATGTTGTCCAGGGAGAAACCTTCCTCCCCGGACAGATCTTTGTATTCGGTGGCTTCGCACTGCGGGCCAATTCGCTTGGCCATCTAGAGCAGATCGACAGCTACGCCCCTGGCCATCGGGTCGGGTTCGGAAACTTGAACTACGTCGCGGACATCCCCGGAGACTTGATCTTTGACGGATTCGAGACCGCGGTAGCCGCTCCCTGTTACCGCGATGAACATGACTTAAATCTGTCATCGGACCATACCCAGGAGATAGCGCCTGTAACTGCTCTGGCCCTAGATCCGGAGCAGATCACGCCATCCGAGGACGGGGGGCTCAACCCCGCCACGGAGGCTGCAGACTCCGCGGCGTGGGAGCCGCACAGAGAGCCAACCTCAAGTGGGATATGTGTTACCGGAACCTCAGGCACGTTTCTGGCCACTGGTTCCGAGGCATGTGCGTCCGTGCACGACGAGCTTGATCGGTCATCGATCATCGAATTTAGCTCCGCGAACATATTTCGGCACTCGCCCTTAGGCGGCATGCTAAACTCTTTAAAAACACTCTCCTTGGCGGGGGACTCACAGCCGAATTATATCCGGTTCGAACTGGAGGCTGATGATGGAGAATTTCGTTTCCCACCCACCGCCCACTTCATAGCCACTGTCGAAGACCTAACCGACATGCACGATTACGGCTCCGAAGACATCGACAGTGTGGACGACGATGCCGGAGAAGAAGAGGACCAAAACCCGTTGTTTACCGGACGTTGGACGACCACTCCCTCGTATGACGTATACAAGGTGGATACACCTAAAGAGAACAATGGCGATAACAAGAAGGATCCAGTCGAGGACAAACCTCCAAAGACACAGCCAAAACGCCGATGTCGGAGACTGATGAAGCCATGTACCTAGGGTAGGGTCATGGACCTGTCCAAGATACCCTCCCCAAGGACATCTCTTGAAGAAAACACCTTTCAGTCGACCTGGAAGGATTCCACTCGACGGACCTGAAGACACTCGACCATCAGCCAACCACTCGACCGCCAGGAGATCTACAGTCAGTCTGCTTGCAAACGGTCGGTCATTAAGTAGCTTTATGGTCATCATAGCACTTTATGTGGGATGTTACCAGTAACTCCCTATCTTAATGTACCTTAATCCCTACATAACTGAGGGCTGGAGGGGTCTGGCAAACTCTATATAAGCCAGCCCCCTCCTCAGTGTAAAGGGTTCGCACCCCTGTAACTCATACGCACATAATACAGTCGACCGCCTCCGGCTCCGAGACGTAGGGCTGTTACTTCCTCCGAGAAGGGCCTGAACTCGTAAACATCTTGCGTATACAACTACTCCATAGCTAGGATCTTGCCTCTCCATACCTACCCCCCGTTCTACTGTCAGACTTAGAACCACGACAGTTGGCGCCCACCATGGGGCAGGTGTCTTAGTGACTTGTTGGAGAAGTTGCAGTTTTTCTGATCCCCATCATCATGGTTTCAGGCGGAGTTTTGGTTGAGGGTCGCGAGATCCGTCTCGGCGCACTCACGTTCATCTCCGACGACTTCGCTTGGCTGCAGGAGGCTCCACTCGACGCCGACGCGCTCCCCGTCCGCGGGGCAACGCACTTTCACGCGTGCGTCCGTGGTGTCCTCCTGCGGCAGCCGTCGACCCATTATCGGTCGGCTCATGTGTCATCCTCCCTCCCAGTCTCTCGCCGGCGCAAGCGCTCCGGTCGGTCGAGGCTTCAGCGGTGGGTGAGGCACGCGGTGGCCCGCCAGTCGGCCACTCCCCAAGTCACGTCAATCGAGCCCGACGAATCTCTCTACGGCCTGTTCGACTGGCTCCGCAGAGACTGCAACTGAGTGCGACAGCAGTGGTCCAGCGGTGGAGGTTCTGATGGTCGACGGACAACGTAGTCCTCCTGGTTTCCCCCGCGCCGACGGAGGCATTGGCGGAGGCAAGCCAGCGCAGGTTCACGAAGGGTATCAACCCGAGCCCCTCACTTCACTGCAGAGGGAGGAGCTTCGCCGCCGGAACATGGATGCGCTTCACACTCCTATCGTTGGAGAAACCCCTGAGGCCCGTGCCTTAGAAGATGCGCGTTTGGCCAACTTGGCTGAGCGCACTCGACTAGAAAATCTCCAAATGAAAGTGCTTTCGGCGAACAAGCGCAACAACGGGTCCCGTCGTCCAGTCGACGTCAACTCTTTCCACAACCGACTCAGGTATACCGAACTCCAATTCAGAATCTAGCAGCTGCTGCCTGTATACCAGAGTCCATTCAGCCTTCTCAGTCAGAGGCTGGCAGAGGCTTGCTACAGATCAGAGATTTACTTCGGGCAGCAGGAGATCAAAATTCAGCTGTATCGCAGTCGCGGAATAGGATTCACAGCAGATCCGTCGCTGCGAATACAGTCCAGTCGGCTCATAGCCCAAGATCGCCCCCGAGGCGTGAGGGACATGGAGGCCGGCGTGATCAGTATGAGGACCGATTCCATCGTGATGATCAACGTCGAGTGCCCACTCCTCCTCCAAGGGGTGGATCATATGCGCCTCGATAGCAGGATGATAGACGCCATCACAGTGTTGGGCGAAGGATTCCAGTCGACCCCAGGGAACCAGGCTTTGATGCGAGATCCGTCATTGTTCAAAGCTTGGTCGACAGGAACAGAGCTCACCGAGAAGGCCATGATGTAAATCGCCCACCGGCAGAGTCCACGTCTCAGGACCAGAGTGTTTTAGCAGAGCCATCAGGGCCGCGGTGATTCCTCCCAACTTCAGGTTGGCGACTGGAGTTAGTAAGTTCACTGGTGAGTCCAAGCCGGATACTTGGCTTGAGGACTACCGAGTGGCTGTTCAGATCGGCGGCGGCAACGATGAAGTGGCCATGAAACACCTGCCTCTTATGTTGAAGGGCTCAGCCAGAGCGTGGTTGAATCAGTTAGCACCTAGCAGCATTTACACTTGGGAAGATCTTGCCCGAGTGTTTGTCAGGACATTTGAAGGAACTTGCAAGCGGCCAGCAGGGTTGACAGAGTTGCAGTCGTGTGTGCGTAAGTCGAATGAAACTCGAGGGATTACATCCAGAGATGGATCACATTGCATCACACGGTAGAGAATGTATCGATCATCAGGCGATGCGTGCCTTCAAGGAAGGCGTTAAGAACGAGAGAGTTGAGTTTGAAATTCGGTCGGACCGGAGACATGACCACTGAGTCGAATGATGGAGATTGCCACCAAGCACGCCTAATGGTGAAGAAGAGGATCGGCTCCGAGTGGCAAGTACAAGTCAGCCGCTAATGAAACGGGGAGGAAACTCAATCGGAAGCGAAGCGAAAGCCGAGCCAGCTGCTCTGGAGAAGCCTTGGCCGTGACTCGGGGAAAGTTCAAGGGAAATCAAGGGCCGTGGAACCCCAAGAAAGTGAAAGACCAAGATGGAAATGATGTGTTGGACTTGCCATGTCACATTCACACGAAGAAAGATGAAGAGGGTAAACTCATTTACCCAAAGCATACCACTCGACGATTGTCGGCTCTTGATTCAGCGATTGCGGGGAAGCAGCCCAAGGATAAGGAGAAGGAGTCGGACAAAGTTGAGGACAAGGAAGATAGTGACGGTGGATACACCTGTGTCAATTCCACTCGATGATTTTCTTGACGTTGAAAGCAAAATTCGATTGAAAGTTATCAACCGGGAAGTGAATATGGTCGCTCCGGCGAAATCCAGTTACCTGAAATGCTCACAGACCGCCATCACGTTCGACCAGTCTGATCACCCGACACACATAGCCACCCCTGGGAGGAAAGCGTTGGTGGCTGACCCAGTCGTTGAAGGCACTCGGCTAACTAAAGTTTTGATGGATGGTGGCAGTGGCCTGAACATACTGTATGTAGAGACGTTGAAAGGGATGGGCATTCCGATGTCGGACTCAAAGACCTGACAACATGAGCTTCCATGGAGTCATTCCTGGAAAGAAGGCTGAGTCATTCGGCCAAATTGCTCTCGATGTGGTTTTTGGTGATTACAAGAATTTTCGTAAGGAAAAGCTGACCTTTGAGGTCGTGGATTTCCAGAGCGCTTATCACGCTATTCTGGGAAGGCCAGCGTATGCACGTTTCATGGCTCGACCATGTTATGTATACCTCAAACTGAAGATGCCCGGCCCCAAAGGTGTGATCACTGTCACTGACAATCGGAAGAAAGCATAAGAGTGTTTTCAGAAAGGCTCTAAGATCACTGCTGCTCAGATGGCAGTGGTAGAGTTGGAAGAGTACCAGAAAACTGCAGACCCAAGTGATTTGTTGCGAGCCAAGAAGCCCGCCACGGAGTCAGCATTTTAGTCGTCCGGTGAGACGAAAACAATTCATATTCACCCGACTGATCCCAATGCTGCTTCGACTCACATCTCAACAACACTCGACTCCAAATAGGAAGAAGCGCTCATCCAGTTCCTCCGTGAGAACTGGGACATCTTCGCATGGAAGCCTGCTGACATGCCGGGTGTTCCTAGGGGACTGGCTGAGCATCGTCTATGAGTCGCCTCAAAAGTTAAACCTGTCAAAGAACATCTTCGACGGTTCGCCGTCCAGAAGAGAAAGGCCATTGGCGAGGAGGTGGCTCGGCTCTTAGCAGCAGAGTTTATCCGAGAGATTTACCACTCCGAGTGGCTCGCCAATGTTGTCATGGTCCCTAAGAAGGACAAATCACTTCGCATGTGCATCGACTTGAAACATACCTCTGTAGTTTGTTTATCGAAGACAGGAATGTTATATTTTCCCAGTGATTGTTATTACTTTTTGTTTACATGAGAAATTTCCCCCCAGTGGGTGGCTTAGCTGCGAACCCGTTTCGCCTAAGTTTGTAAAAAAAATCCCTGCAGAGTGGAGAGCCAGCCTCCCACTCGGGGGTTTAGCTTTGAATCCGTTTCGCCTAAGTGTTTAAAATCCTACCGAGTGGTGAGCCAGCCTCCCACTCGGGGGCTTAGCTGTAGTCCAAGTACTCGACTAAGTGTTTAAAATCCTACCGAGTGGTGAGCCAGCCTCCCACTCGGGGGCTTAGCTGCAGTCCAAGTACTCGCCTAAGTGTTTAAAATCCTACCGAGTGGTGAGCCAGCCTCCCACTCGGGGGCTTAGCTGCAGTCCAAGTACTCGCCTAAGTGTTTAAAATCCTACCGAGGGGTGAGCCAGCCTCCCACTCGGGGGCTTAGCTGCAGTCCAAGAACTCGCCTAAGTGTTTAAAATCCTACCGAGTGATGAGCCAGCCTCCCACTCGGGGGCTTAGCTGCAGTCCAAGTACTTGCCTAAGTATTTAATACAATGTGCGCTTTGCAAGGACGACGAGGTACAGGTCGACTGTTGCCTTCCCCTTCAGAGCTACGACACAAAAAATCCTCCCACTCGGAGGCTTAGCTGCAGTCCAGTACTTGCCTAAGTTTGAAAAATCCTACCGAGTGGAGAGCAAACCTCCCACTCGGGGGCTTAGCAAGACGATCGATGCTACGCCTATGTTTGAAAAATCCTACCGAGTGGAGAGCAACCCTCCCACTCGGGGGCTTAGCTACAGTCCAGTACTCACCTAAGTGTCTGAAAATCATACCAAGTGGAGAGCAACCCTCCCACTCGGAGGCTTAGCTGCAGTCCAGTACTCGCCTAAGTACGAAATCCATTCCAATCCACAAGGACGACGAGGTGCAGGTCGACTGTTACCTTCTCCTTCGGAGCTGCGCCACAAGTACAACATGCGCTCCATCCCGATCCGCAAGGACGACGAGGTGTAGGTTGCATGTTGCCTTCTCCTTCGGAGCTGCGCCACAAGTACAACGTGCGCTCCATCCCGATCCGCAAGGACGACGAGGTGCAGGTCGACTGTTACCTTCTCCTGCAGAGCTACGCCACAAGTACAATCCATGCTCCATCCCTACCTGCAAGAACAATGAAGTGTAGGTCGACTGGATTTTTTACCTCAGAGCTGCATCTCAAGCACTGATGTATATTCCGAGTGAAGAACAAAGTTCGCTCGAAGGCAAATGAAAGCATATTCGACGATAAGTAAAGTTCGGATAACATCCTATGGATGCAGAAGTACCCAGGCCTCAAGCCTGTTAAAGTTTATTGGTTACAAGATCACTCGGCATTCCGAGGCAAATTTAAGACGAATCATAGAAGTTTTTTACTCCTCAGGTGGAGGACTGGAAGGCGCGACATACTGGTCCAGGTCGATCCCGTCAGCGATCCGGATGGCAGCACCAATGAAAGTTTCCATGAAATATCAGAAGTCGTACTTCTTGGTATTGGAAACTTTGATGGACGCCAGCCTTTCCTCTCACGCCTCCTTGCAGTGAACGCGGACCAGGGACAGAGCAACATCGGCACCGCATCTGGCAGAAGAGTTTTTCCATTCCTGCACTAGACTTGGAACGTCATTCAGTCGAGTCATTAAAGACTCGAGGTCATTTTGAAGTGTTTCGCCTGGCCAGAGTGTCGAGTCAATCTGCGACACCGCGACCTTCAGTCGAGCGAGGTAGTCCACCACAGCAGCGACACGAGACTCCAGTCAGAGCACATTCATGGCGGCTTCATCCTTCACGGGGGAGTTAATGGGGTCCAGGCTTGTCTCCACTCGACTAGTCTCTTCCTCGAAGTTCGGCTGCACTCGCAAACACAACTCGAGTTCAAGCTAATGGCTCTATGATGAGTCAGGGATAACAAGTCAGTCGGATAGGAGGAATTACCTTCAAGCATGAGGAATAACTTCTTGGCGAGCCCTCCCAGATAAGCCTCCAGATCGTTCCTCTTCCCTTGATTCTTGACCTTTGTCGCTCAGAGCTATCTTGTCATTCTTCAGTCGGCTAACCTCCTTGTTGGCCGCGTCGAGAGCAGCTTTCAGATTGGCGTTCTCTTCTTCAAGTTTTCCGACTGAAGATAGATTTTCTTCCGCGAGCTTGGTTTTCTCCGAAGGCGTTTTCTGCGCCTCGGCAAGGTCATGATCCTTCTTCTTCAGAGCCTCCTCCATTTTGTCTGCAAAATGACAGTGAGATAAGAATTAAGAAGGGGCAGAAAGACAAAGACAGTCGTCAAGTTCTCACCAGCCATACCTTTTGCTTCGTCTCTCACCTTCTGCAAGTTCTCCTGAGCAAGCTTTAAGTCAAGGTTGAGCTGGATCTGTTTGTTTTCCAATTCAGTATAGCGAGCCACAAGCTCGCAGGATTTCTGCGAAGAATCAATCGACAGACATCAAAGATAGGTTACTTCCGAGTGACTAAGAAAAATCGTTGCGTTTCTAAGACTAGAGTCGAATCAAAATATTCGACAGTAGTCTCGGGGACTACACCCAGTGGGTGCACTAGCGTGCCCCCACTGGTCCTACCAACTCGGTTCGATCAATCGACCGAAAGAGACAAAAAGGTTATGATCCCAAACCATAGCTAACTGTCAGCAGTTAGCCTTGGTGTCATAAAAAAAGAGTTCTTCAGACTACGGTCGATCGCCAAGATCCACCATAGTCTCAGGGACTACACCCGGTGGGTGCACTGGGTGTGCCCCCACCGGTTTCAAGATTCCATTCGACATGGTCCGACTGCACCGAGTGAAGAAGTTACAAAAGAAATACAAAGTATAAAGACTACGGTCGACTGCCAGCAGTCCACCATAGTCTCGGGGACTACACCCAGTGGGTGCACTCAGCGTGCCCCCACTAGTCCAAAAATTCAATCGACACACCCAGTGGGTGTGACACGTAAGATCTTCGTAAAGAATAGTTTTCGGGTAGCATATCCTAATGTAACAAGAGGTGACCAACTAACACGGACGTTGCTCTGAAGAGCTGAGCTGGCATCATAGGCCGCCTGGCTGGCCTCCCGGACCACCTTCACTTGCTCCATCATGATCCCCGCCTGGCGTATAGCTTCCTTAGCAGCACCCACTTGGTCCTCTGGGACGTGGTGTGTGGCGAAAAGGGAGGGCGGATCAGCAGTCGACGATGAAGGCCAGATGCTCGTCAGCAGCATAGCGAAAGACACAGAAGCCCGAGTGATGTTGCCACCCTCATGAACCAGCGTCTCATGCACTGATACAACTTGAGCAGTCTTGCCAGCAGGCGCCTTTTTATTCCTCCTCCGCCTCAGTGGCGCCTCATTGTCATCATCAGGGAGATCAATGACATGAGGAGGGACTACAGGAAAGATTCAAAGTTAAAAACAGAAATCCAATCGACCAAAAGCGAAACTATAGTGATCATACCAAGGTTAGAGGTAGCAGCATCTTCCATCCTGGTCTTCGTTCCTGGCTGAGGTCTCGGAGGTGGCAGCGCTGCAGATTTCAGAAATCAGTTGATCAGTCAACAAGTCGACCAAAAGTATGTCCATGCTGAACAAGAAAACACAAGTTCTGCTGTACCCGGAAATGGTAGGAATGGCCATATTCATATTGGGAAAAGCCTTCGTCGGCTTTGATGGCGTCGCTCGGGGTTGCTTCGGCGCCTTTTTAGTCGGCGCCGGAGAGGTCGTCCGAGGGCGTTTCGTCGACTGCCCAACAGGCGCGATAGCCTTGCCACGCTCGACTGCGGGGTCATGGGTGAGCTTGGACCTCCTTTCCGTGCAAAGAGGGTCGACTTCTTCCTCCTCTTCCTCCTCCTCTTCGCCGGAGCTGTCATCGTCTTCGTCCTCCGCACCATCAGATTGCCATTCCTCCTGGCTTTCACCTCCGCTCCCTTCCTCCTCCTCAACTGGTTCTTGCGCCCCGTTGGGCATCGAGTACATCTCAGTGGTGGCCTGGAAGACGACAAACAAGACAAAAGTCAATCGACCGATTTTAAGCAAACAAGATGGAGAAAGCGGGGTCACAATCAAAGATGCAGGAATGAACCTTGTCTACTTCGTATGACTGGTCGAGTGGAGGGATCCTCCTGGCTCCTCGAGGGTTGTCCTTGTTTCAAGTGATGCCCCCAAGACACCTTTCCAACATGGCATCCTCGATCTCCTCCGGGTGGATCCGAGTGGTGTCATCAGTGCCAGAGTACAACCACCTCAGATGGTCTCGGGCTTGAAGCGGCTGGATGCATCGTCAAAGGAAGACCTCCAATAGATCCATGCCAGTCACCCCGTCTCGGATGAGCTGGACGACTCGTTCGACCAACACATTCACCTGCGCTTTCTCTTCCGGGATCACCTTCAAAGAAGATGGCTTGTTCACTCGGTCCATGGAAAAACGAGGGAGTCCAGTCGACTGCCCTGGCGTTGGCTGGTCCTTGCAGTAGAACCAAATCGACTGCCATCCACGGACCGACTCGGGTAAGATCATGGTCAGAAAAGAACTTTTTCCTCTCATTTGAACCCCAAGACCCCCACACATCTGAATCACTTGAGTTCTCTCGTCACTCGGATTGGCCTTTTTTCACCGTCTGGGAGCGACAAGTGAAAATGTGCTTGAAAAGACCCCAATGAGGCCAGCAACCCAAAAAATTCTCGCACAAAGACACGAAAGCAGCGAGATACACGATGGAGATGGTAGTGAAGTGGTGAAGTTGTGCCACAAAGAAGTACAGAAATCCCCGAAAGAAAGGGTGAGGTGTCATAGAAAACCCTCGGTCGACATGGGTGGCCAAGAGAACACACTCACACTCCAGAGGTTGTGGCTCCCACTCCTTCCCCGGAGCCGTGACCGATCCATGGGGATCCATCCCTCATTGGCCATGTCGTCGAGATCCTTCGGCTGATCGTCGAGCGGATCCGATCGCAGATCCAGCCTCGCTGACAAGCCGGCCCTCGACGAAGATCCGCCCCGACTGGTCGCTCTTCCCTTCGCCTTCGCCGTCGCCTTCTTCGCCCACTCCAAAGTCGCCGTCTTGTCCTTCACCATTGTCACCGGCGAAACACGCACAAAGCAGCAACACTGAGGTGGAGTCGCGCGCGACAGATGAATCTAGAGAAGGGAGGAGGAAAGGGGAACGTACTGTTCAAAAACCCCCCGTCCAGGGCCTTATATGAGGTTGCTTCCGAGTGACTGACTGGTAGGCCCGGACGATCCTGTCAAATCCCGCAACAGACGCCCCGCGTGATACATGGCGAAAAAGGTGGCGTGGAGATCGAAGCGCTCCTGCCTTATCCCGTCCGATTACTGCGGCCTCCTTCGCCCCGCTCACTTCCCAAAATTCGAATCCCGCCAAATCCGCGCGCCACAGAGAAAATCATCAGACAAAAGATTTCCTCCGTCCTGTAAATCAGAGTTCTCGAAGCATGAAAAACACACTCGACGGATAAAAAGAATGGATCAAGGCGACCGAAAAAGAAGTTGAAGCTGTCACCTAAGCTCATTGATCCAGAATAGGGCGTGCTCATCGCACGAAAAGTGGGTCGGAAGAATTCTCAACTCCTTCCCCACTCAAACCTCGATCCATTCGGGGCTCTCGATGAAGCCATGTACCTAGGGTAGGGTCATGGACCTATCCAAGATACCCTCCCCAAGGACATCTCTTGAACAAAACACCTTTCGATCGACACGGAAGGATTCCACTCGATGGACACGAAGACACTCGACCATCAGCCAACCACTTTCGACCGCCAGAGATCTCTGATCAATCTGACGCATAAACGGTCGGTCATTAAGTGGCTTTATGGTCATCATAGCACTTTATGTGGGACGTTACCAAGAACTCCCTATCTTAATGTACCTTAATCCCTACATAGCCGAGGGCTGGAGGGGTGCAGCGAACTCTATATAAGCCACCCGCTCCTCGGTGTAAAGGGTTCGCACTTCGTAACTCATACGCACATAATACTGATCGACCGCCTCGGGATCCAAGACGTAGGGCTGTTACTTCCTCCGAGAAGGGCCTGAACTCGTAAACATCTTGCGTATACAACTACTCCATAGCTAGGATCTTGCCTCTCCATACCTACCCCCCATTCTACTGTCAGACTTAGAACCACGACAGCGACGCCGCTCTAAATCACGCCGTGGAGAAGATAGCGATATCGGCACAGGAGAAGATAACACTCCGGACGGTGCCGAAGACAGACAAGACCCCAACGAGCAAACTGCCGAACAGGACGATTGGGAAGATGGGCAATTTAGCCCCGATGAACAGGCCACAAACAAAGTCTCGGAGGATAGCAATTATCTACCACTCTCCGAGGATGAGGTGAGCCTTAGCGACGAAGATTTCATCGTGACTAAAGAACCTCTCGAGGAGGAGCGCTTCAAGCGCCAGCTAATGGCCACCGCAAGGAGCCTGAAAAAGAAATAGCAGTAACTTCAAGCCGATCAAGATCTGCTCAACGATAGATGGACTGATGTCCTGGTAGCCGAGGAATACGGCCTCAAGCGCCCAGCCAAAAGTTACCCAAAGAGCAAATTGCTACCTCAGTTCGATGATGAAGTGCTGGAGCCCGTACCATCATCGCGCAATGCAGCTGACCGACCACCACGTGGTCGGGATAAAGCGGCAACTCATGCCGAACACCAGCCCACCCCACCTCACCATAAAGGCAGAGATAAAGCAGCTCAGCAACACACCTACGACCTGCGGCAGGACCTAGACAGTAGAGCAAGTTAGAACAGATCGATCTATGGATCACGGGGACGCGCCCCAACACGCGATAACGGCTACCCAGCCGAACACAATAATCATACTCACACTTGAGGCGAGAACCGCAGACGGACTCCATCTGAGCTACGTGGTGACGTGGCCCGACATAGAGGCTCCGCACACCCCCTTTGCTTCACGGATGAAGTAATGGAGCATGAATTCCCAGAAGGGTTTAAACCCATGAATATCGAATCATACAATGGAACAACAGACCCCGCGGTATGGATTGAGGACTTTCTTCTCCATATCCACATGGCCTGCAGTGACGATCTCCATGCCATCAAATATCTCCCACTAAAATTAAAGGGACCAGCGCGACACTAGCTAAATAGCCTTCCCGAGAACTCCGTTGGCAGCTGGGAAGACCTGGAGGACGCCTTTCGCGATAACTTCCAAGGCACATATGTCCGACTGCCAGACGCCGATGACTTAAGTCACATTATCCAGCAGCCCGGAGAGTCGTCCAGGGAACTCTGGACTAGGTTCTTAATTAAAAAGAACCAAATTGTCGATTGTCCAGACGCCGAAGCCCTCGCGGCCTTCAAACACAGTGTCCGGGAGGAGTGGCTCGCCCGCCACCTTGGCCAGGAAAAACTAAAATCCATGGCAACCCTTACCGCTCTAATGACCCGCTTTTGCGCGGGAGAAGACAGCTGGCTCACTCGTAGAAGCAACAGCGGCAGCGATCCGGGCACTTCTGAAGTCCGAGACGGCAACGGCAAGCCACGACGCGATAAACACAGGCGTCGCAATAATAATGAAAGAACGCATGACACGGCGGTCAACGCCGGATTCAGCGGCTCCAAACCCGGTCAACGGAAAAAGCCATTCAAGGCAAACAGAGACGAACCGTCCAATTTAGACAAGATCCTGGATTGACCCTGCCAAATTCATGTCACCCCCGATAAACCAGCTAATCATACCAACAGAAGATGTTGGGTCTTCAAACAAGCCGGCAAGCTTAATGCCGAACACAAGGGGAAGGGGCCGCTCAGGGACAGCGATGATGAAGAGACTCGCCAGCCAAATACCGGGGTTCAGAAGCAATTTCCCCCGAAGTAAAAACCGTAAACATGGTATACGTGACGCACACCCCTACAGGGGAGCGCAGGCACACACTACGGGACGCATACGCCATAGAGACGGTTCCCCCAAAATTCAACCATATCCGTCCCAAGGGTTCGGCAACTCTAATGGTCGATCCAATCATCAATGGGTTCCATCTCACGGAAGTCCTTATGGACGGCGGTAGTAGCTTTAATCTCCTCTACCAAGACACTGTCCGCAGAATGGGCACTGATCCTTCAAGAATCAAGCCCACCAAAATTATCCTCAGGGGAGTAATACCCGGCGTAGAAGCCCATTGCACGGGCTCCGTCACACTGGAAGTTGTTTTCGGTTCGCCGAACAACTTCCGAAGCGAGGGCTTGACCTTCGATATTGCCCCGTTCCATAGTAGCTACCATGCACTTCTGGGGCATACCACTGTTGCTAGTTTTAATGTGGTCCTACTTTACGCCCGCGCAAAACTTAAAATGCCTGGTTCATGCAGCGTCATAACAGTAATGGAAATACGGAACAATCCCTCCGTACAGAGGACCATACTACGGCTATTACGGCTGACGTACAAAGCGGCCCCATCAAGTCGCACAACTCATCGGCCATTAAGCCGCCGGTCCCTATTAAATGCAACCGATCAATCTCAGAGCTGGATTAGCAGTTCGGCCTCTGTCGTTCGCCTTCCACACACGTGAAGTTTACACCGTGCATGCATAATTGTGTACTTAAAGTGCCTTGGTCATCGGCGGAGGCACAATACGGACAAGCCTACAAGCATTCCCATTCAATCCTTTTCTTTTCTAACCGTCTTTTATCTCTTATCATAGGTGGCTCAAACACTGGTCATCTCAGGGTCTTTTCCGGAGCCCGGCTTCATACACTCATCCAAAGGTTGTTCCTGTTAAGGACTCCTTTCACCGAGGCAAGGCGACGCAGACGTGCGGCAGGAGGTCCAAACAATTTTGTGTAGACCGCACTCTCTATTTTGAGCGTGTAAAGTGCCTTTTCCCTCAGCCTTCGACCCCCGGCACGTCAAACAGCCTGGGTTGTGGCGTTATAATCTGTAAGATGGCGACTGACATATCAATCAGGTTCCAGTGAACATCATCCGTATTCAGTATTCGCTTTTTCTAGAGAACTGAATTTTGCTTCTTCGGTTGTTTCACACACGCACCTCGGCACAAATTGCCAGGGGCTCGATACGGGAACGTATGAGTTGCCGACAAGTCCGAATAGCTTTATAGCACACTTCAGCGTCACGAGTTTGGCCTTATATGCATCAGCTCCGAATCATGTCTTTGGTCAATAGTTGGGTTGCCCGGCTCCTGTGCTTACTACCTTACGTTCCGCTCTATCGGCTAGGGTAGTAAAGGGAGAACTACTACGATTGTGTCCTGGTTCATCCGGATGAGCACCTCAGTAGAGAAAGCTGAAAACTGACTGTCATGATGCGGCGAGAGCTGGTCAACCACTCGATGTCTCACCGGAATCTTCGCGATTCCTTCCGTACTACACAAGGGACCGTTCTGGTCAATATGAAAATGCACTGTATTCGGATAAACGCATACATAACAGGGGCTATATCATAGACCCACCGTCAAACTCCTATGGCTAAGTGAAAGTGTTAAAGTCTTATAGTCCGATTGCCTAGTTCGCCACATTGACACCTCCTTTACGGACGAAGACGTTGGGTCAAGAGTGATCAATTGCTTTTCCGAACACCCCCGTATTATATGCGAGGGGGCTGAAGCCGGCGACTCGCGAACTTTCAGATTATACAAAAAATGGCCACACAGGAGGCACCAAAACTTTCCGGCAAAAGTATAAAACATAGCCTTAATATATCATAAATATTGTTTTTACAATTTCAATACATTCACTCGAACATCATATCCTTCAAGCACTGACCCTCTATCAAGCGGGCACCCTCTAGAACATCTTCAAAATAATGCTCCGGCACGTAATGGTACTTGCCCTCGGGTGGACTCTTCGCTGCAATTTCGGTGGCCTTCATCTTCGCCCAATACGTTTTGACATGGGCAAAGGCCATCCGTGCACCTTCAATGCACGATGATCACTTCACGGCATCGATACGTGGCACCGCATCAACAAGTCGCTGTACCAAACCGAAATAACTATTCGGAATTGGCTCGGCCGGCCACAGCCGGACCATGATGTCCTTCATGGCAGATCTGGATATCTTGTGGAGCTCGGCCCACTGGGCCATCTGTTCGTTCAGCAACAGCGGACGCTTTGGCATGCTGAATTGCGACCAGAAAAACTTTTCCGTTGCATGTCCTTCTTGCGCTTGGAAAAACTGCGTCGCGTCAGAGGCACTCTTAGGCAAGTCCAAAAATGCGTCTGGAAACTCCAAATTTGATTAAGCGGGGCATACTTCGGGTCTCCGAATTTAGTCTATAATAAGAAAGGCTTACCGGCTGCTATATCCCCAGCTTGCCGGATCTCCTCCCGGGCCGCCCTAGACTCGGATCGTGCTTCTCTCGCCTCTCGTAAGGCCTTGTCGAGATCGGCCATTTTGGCTTTATTATCCTTTTCAAGTGATTCGCATCAGACAGTGGCATCCTTCAGCTCGCACGCCATAAGGGATATTTTCTCCTCACACTGGCACCAAGCAGCCTGTTCGGCCTTTAAATCAGCAGCTGCCTTCTCGGCAGCCGCACTACTCAGCATGGCTTGCTCCTTGGCTCGGGCAAACTCAGCCCTGAGGGTTTTCACCGCGGCAGCACTATCTGCAATATGCATATAATTCTTAGATTCGTGCTCGTATTATTATACATATACTGACTGCCACAAAAATGTACCTTGTGCCTCGTCGAGCCGCCTATTGATATGCGCAATGTCATCATCTGCCACATCAAGTTTATGCTTCAGATGTGCAACCTCTATAGCAGGGGCAGTCGCTGTGGATGTAACAACATGTGTTCCAATTAATCATATCATTTCCTGGGAATATCTTTTTTTGATCCTCTGATCGCCTCCCACTACAAAAAAAAGACACATCCATGACATTTTGGGCTGAACGAATTTTTTTTTCTGTCATACATATGACAATTCTATGACGATAATTGTGACAAAACCCGGTATCATCATAGATGTGGTGGGCTCCTACTTCTGTGACAAAAAATCATGACAAAAAATGGGCTTTTAAGTCACAGGGCGGGCGGAGGCAGCAGCTGCATGACATTCTTTGGGGCGTCCATGACGGAAAAACCGTGGTAGAAGCGAGGGGAGGAAAATTTCATGGAGTTCCGGTTACGGTGGGAGGTCGGGGCCGAGCGATGCGCTGCTTTCTCATACACGACGCTGCGTGTGCGAAGTCATTGGCTCTAATCGAACCCGAGCGAGGTGTTGGGATCTAATCGAACCCGGCGACAGACTGCAGTTACGTTCATCGAACCCGAGCGATCGATCGATGGCTGTTAATCGAACCCGATCGAGCAATTCCTTCGCTATCGCTGCTAATCGAAGCCGATCGATGTTGCCTCCGGATGAGCAAAGTGAGTGTTGCGGGGGTTGGATGAACAGTTCCGGTGGGGTGGATGAACAGGACCCCGATCGATCGAGCCGGTTGGGGCTGGATGAAAAGGACCCCGTGGAGGGCTGGATGAACAGGACCACCCTGTGGAGGGCAGGATGAACAGAAGACGGTGGAGGGGTGCCCGTGGAGGGGTGGTTGAACAGGACCCCGTGGTGTGGAGGGCTGGATGAACAGATGAAGCGGTGGAGGGTGGTTGAGCGATGGCGGTGGAGTAAGCGTAGCGGTGTAGGCTGGATGAACAGGAGCCCATGGAGGCTGGAGGAGGTCGATGGTGGATGAACAGTAGCTCGTGGAGGCTGGAGGGGGTCGACGGTGGAGATGAACAGTATCCCATGGAGTCCCGTTTTGTTGTACGCCACACCCCTCCCGATGAACAGGACCCCCGTTTCGACGTAGCGCTCCAACACAAGTCCGTTTCCTCCGTTTTGCGGTACGCCACACCCCTCCCGATCAACAGGGCCCCCGTTTCGACCGTAGGAGGTCCGTTTCCTCCCTATTTGCGGTACGCCACACCCTCTCGATCAACAGGACCCCGTTTGCCGACCGTAGGGAGGTCTGTTTCCTGCTTTTCTTGATGCGCGGACCCCTCCCGATGAACAGGATCCCGTTTGAACATGGCGGTCGAACACAAGGCCGTTTCCTCCATTCTGCGATACGCCAGGGCCTCGTTCCATCGCTGTCTGGTCCAAGCCCTCCCGATGAACACGACCACGCATTCCGTTGCCTCCCCATGAACACGACGCATTCTGTTGCCTCCCCATGAACACGACGACGACACTGTTTCTCCGTTTCGACCCAGCCATGTCAATGAGCCCTCGCCAGACGTGCGCGCGCGAGTAGGCGTTCGAGTCCCCGCCGTATGTACACATACGTGGCGTATTTTCTTTCTTGCACCACGGCCAGACGTGCGTGTACATGCTACGTCGGCGCGCCTCTACTACAACACGTGCGGCGCCTCTACATCGACCGGTATGTATGTACACGTTCGCGACCGAATGACAACGCCACGCACGCTTTGACCAGGTGGGTCCCGACCGAGCACTTCCTTACTGCGAAGATGTAGCTGGTGGGTCCCGGTGATCGGGCGAATCGTTTTTTCGGACGCACTTCCTTGCGTGCGAAGATGTAGCTGGTGGGTCCTAGCGATGGGGGCTGGTGGGTCCCGAAGTCGGCGAATCATTTTGTTTTTTTTGCCCGGACGCACTTCCTTGCTTGCGAAGATGTAGCTGGTGGGTCCCAGCAGTCAGGGGGACGAATCGTTAATTTTTTTTTTTGCCCGGACGCACTTCCTTGCGTGCGAAGGTGTAGCTGGTGGGTCCCAGCAGTCAGCGGGGAAACGTTTTTTTCACGAAATACGGTGGCCCGTCCGGTGGGTCCCTACTGTCAGGTGGAGTAATCATTATTTTCCGCGTAATAAGGAGGCACTTCCTTGCTGCCGCCGTGGACCCAGTTGTCAGCCTCTCCACCTATAGTCCACGTCCGATGGAACTCGTTCCTTGACCACGTTAACCACGCCGCGCCGAGAGCACCAGGGCGGTGGACGACGGCGAGGCCTAGGAAGGTGACGGCGCGAGCGGTGAAGACGCTGGCAGCGGATGCCCATGCGGAGAGGAGTATGAGGGTTCACTTTCGTTCGGCTGCGGTGTGAGGCTTGCCGTCGCCGCAGGGCCTGGCGGTGGGAATAGTAGGGGCGGTGAGGCCTCGCGGCAAAGACCTGACCCGGCCATGGGAGGCGGGAAGCGGTGACACGACCGGCGCTGCTTTGGGCGGCTGGAGCAAGAAGACCAGAGATTGAAGAAGCACTACGGCCGTTGGATGGACATCGTACGGTCACTGCAGCTAGAATCGTTTATATTGACTAAGTTGACAAAGCCCTTGGTACGTCAACTTAGTAGGCCCACGGTCGACTTCGAAACGGCACGCCCGGATGTCGGGGAGGAATCATTTTTGGGCGGGTGAAGCTAGAATATCCAAGATTGAAGAAGAAGACGGCATCCGTTGGATGGACATCCAACGCCACCGCTGCTAGAACCGTGTGTTGACTATAAGTTGACAAAGCCTTGCATACAGCGTCAACTCTGCTTTTTTAGGGACGCGTCAACTTAGTAAGGCCAGAAGTGTGTGGCGAGAACTTATAGCCCATTTGAGATTTGTAAGAATGTGTAGCCCATTTGTGAATTCTAATGGAATTTACTACATCCCATTTACGCTTTGTTAAAAGTACAGCCCATTTCAACCAACCGTTCAAAACAGAATTCAATAAAATTTCCCACATTTTGATGGGATCCGAAATATTTTTATCCCGAAATTTCTAGTCAGATTAAATAAATTTATATTACGTAAAAATCCAACAAAACATTGTGCTCGCAACAATTAATGAAATTAAAATTTTCAATATGCAAAAATAATATTTTATAAAGTAATCACGTGTTTGGTGCATTTTTTTAATAGTTACTGCCCAGTTTTTATAATTACATCCCATTTATTATTTCTTAAAGCCCATTTTCTTGTTAAGCCTAATGCATCCCTCCTACGAAAGATTTGCAGCCCAGCGGGGAGAATAACAACTTGACCTTGCCTGGGTATTCCTAAAAAAGTATAGCTAGGCTAGCCATTTTCAGCTTGAAAAAAATTAATATCTGGGCTGGATATCTTCGGGCTAGACGGGCCACTGACGCCCAGATTAATACTGCAGTGATGTTTTCGTTTTTGTTCGGAGGAGAAAAATTAATATCTGGGCTAAACATCGAAAAACTCTACTGTGCTCACACCTCAAAAACACAAATACTGCTCGAGCTACTTGGTCCCAGCTGTCGGCCGCTTCTTGTGCAATTCTCTCGTTTATTGACTACTACATAGGTTGACAATGGTGTGGGACTGTGATGTCAGGAAACTAGGGGGAAGCAAAATAAATTACTCCAGCGAGCGCTTCCACCTCTGCCTCGTTGTCTCCCGTGGAAACCCCTTTCCTCCCTTTTTATTTTGCTCGGGCAAGGACCAATGCATGCAGCACGTCCATGCGGTTATTAGGCAAGAAATAAAAGCGCTTTGCATGCTATGAATTACGATGGCCTGCATGGGTAGCTAATAAGGCATCCTCTTAACTGCTATGATTAAATGTTGTGTTTAGAAGAGAGAAATATTCTTCTTTTCAACCAATCTGCTTGCACCTAGGTCGTGATGCACCTTCTAATATGACTTATTCACCTAGACGGAGGGAGTATAGTTTTATACATATATATATATATATATATATATATATATATATATATAAAATAAGTAGGCACTTGCGTACGTGAGGCTATGGACACGGTGGGTCCCCATTGTCATCCTCTCCAAGTAAAGTCATCTCCTCGCTTGGCCTCTTCCGAAAGCAGTCAGCGCCGCCCGCCCCGCTTCCAAGTGCAGGCGATTGCTCCGCCTTCAAACGACACAAGTGTCGTCCTTCCGTCCATCTGCCACCCACATTAATGATACGCGGTTGCCGAGGCAGCTACTCCGACGCCACACGTCCGTCCCTCCACCCGACCACCATTTCTATATAAACTGCTGCGCCGGCCATAGCCGCAGTCATCCGCATATGTTCCCTTTCTCCTGTCCACACCACTACTGCCCACCATGGCTTCCTCGCACTCCAGCGCACTTCGGGACGGGCAGACGATGGACCACAAGGAGATGGCAGCCATTGCTGCCGACCGGCTAGCCGGCAGGTAGCCGGAGGACGACGACGTCCCAATGGAGAACATGGTAGTCGACGATCCGGCGCCAACCCCCTCCTCCGCGCCATCCTCGCCGGTGCATTGCACCATGACCATCGGCGAGGCCCGTGCCCAATATATGGATAGTGTGAGGTAGATGCTCAGGAGCAGTTCCGGGAGGCGCAGGCCGACGCCGCCTGCAACCACCATCTCCTCTAGGAGCACCTGCAGGCGGAGGAGCAGATCGCCGCAGCGGCGGAGCAGAGGCGCTGCCGACTCGCATCGCTCCGCCCGCAAGGGGCCGCCGAAGGCCGGAGGTACCGCATGCGGGTGGCGGAGGCTGCGGCCGCCTACAAAGAGGCTAGCAAAGAGGGCGATGAAGCGGGCGGCGCTGTTTGGCGAGACCGAGGACGCAGGCAGAGGACAATGCCGGCTCCGACGAGTCCTCGCTCGTGGCGTCGACGAGGCCTGCTCCGCCGAGGCCTTGGCGCCAACAACGAGGCAGAGGACACCGCCGGCTCCGCCGAGGCCCCGCCCCGCCAACAACGAGGAAGAGGACATCGCCGGCTCAGCCGAGGCCCCACCCTGCCGGCAACGCGAGGGAGGATTTCCACCGCTCCGCTGAGGCGCCGCCCGCCGGCAACGAGACAGAGGACATCGCCGGCTCCGCCGAGGCCCCGCCCCGCTGCCAACGAGGCCGCGCCACACAAAAAACAAGGAAGAGTAGAACACGGTAGGTCACCGCCGCTCGGGTCCAAGTAAGGCCACCGCTGCTACCCTCCTGTTGAAGCCAGGCTAGGCGGATTGACCATTGACGGTCGGTTAGCTTCTTGGCGGCGACGTGGAGTCGGGGAGTTCTGCTGGAGAATAACGCTGCTTCTACTTAACTGCTGGTGCAGTTGGCTGACTGACACGTGGGCCCAACAGGCCACATGTCAGTTACGCAACTGCACCTGCAGTTTAGTCACTGAAGCTTCTGTTCGGCTCAGCGGGACATAGGTGGGTAGCTTCGGTTAATTAATTATACCTCCTTCGTCACCAAGCTTCCTCCTTCGTGGATCTCATTGGCACTCTTGATGTGGAAGAAAAGGCGAGAGCAAAGGACACACATGCTTGAGGAATTGAGGAGGATCTAGTGCCAATATAGTGCTGAAGAACTTCCAGCCCCACAAGTTCAAGAACAAGGGAGAGTTTGATGGTAAAGCAAAGTTTGATGGGAAGAACAAGGCTGTGCAACACACGAACTTCAAGAAGAAGAATGACAAGAAGAAAGGTGTTTGTCATGTGGTTATCCTGATCATTGGGCTCCTAGTTGCCCTAATCGCTATGACAAGCTACGCGAGTTGACCACTGACGGCTGGTTAGCTTCTTGGCGGCGACGTGGAGTCGGAGAGCTATGTTGGAGAAGGACGCTGCTTCTACTTAACTGCTGGTGTAGTTGGCTGACTGACACGTGGGCCCAACAAGCATATGGGCCACATGTCAGTTACGCAACCGCACCTGTAGTTAAGTCACGAAAGCTTTCTGCTCGGCTCGGGGACACGGTGGGTAGCGTTAATTAATTATACCTCGGCGCACCCTTTTTAGTTGAAGAATGTATGAAATGTAATGAAATCCGCTTGTTTATTTGAAATCCGACCGTGTTTGAATGTATTTATTTCGATTAGTTCGTATTCCTGTATCTCTGGCATTGGATGAACATGCAAAACAATACGTACTAGCATTATTCCCAGGGTGATCACCTCGTTTGCAAAGATTTCACATGTACTCCCTCCGGTCCTTTCTAGTCTGCATACAAGTTTTGTCTGCAGGTCAAAGTATCTCTACTTGACCAATCTTATACAAAAAGTATGCACTTTCACAATGTGCTAAGTAAAAGGACAGAAGGAGTACAAAGAGTTTGAGCAGCTTTTTAGCGTTTACGTACATTGCAATCAAACACACAGGCACGGCAATCCATAGAGAACATTCAAAACAATCGATGATTATGCATCTCGGCGACTCACATGTCGAGGCAATATTTACTTCACAACTAAAGAATAAAGAAAAAATTGATCGACGCTGGCGACAAAGAAAAGGCATCCCATTCGAAAATATCAAACGCATGTCTTGCTAAAATCAATGAGCAAAATTTGACAAGGTTGTCCCATTCCAAAATATCAAATGCCTGCGATTGTGGAATGGGCAGGGTTTGCCATCAGTTCGGACATTGACATGGCACCTCGTGCTAAATAAACCAGTTGTTCTTTTTGTGCAGTTCCACCAAAATCAACGAAATTCACGCGTAGCTTGTATGATTTCGCCCTTATATGTTGCAACGCCTTGAACTTATCGGCACCTCCTTTCTTGTGGTGGAAATGAATGATTCAATGTATTCATGAACATTTTGTGCAGTTCCCATTGAAATCAAGCTGAGCACCCCTGTTTGCACAAACATAAAAAAGTGATTAGTATAGAGCAAACTGTACTATGAATTGATAGTTTCAACAGGCACATATATGGTCCATGTAGAGCACACTTTTAGAAAAATGGAACTCACCAGAAAGAATCCTAGAACAACATTGTACTCAAGCATCACAAAAAAAAATGGAGATTTTGTCAGTCATTCTGAGCTCAAGTTAGTTTGGTCTTGTGGGGAGTAATGTAACCATCCTTCAACTACTCCTTCTGATGATAAGATAGACAGGGCTACTTTATCCTAGCATAATCGGAACTAGTCACTTCACGTACTCCATATTCTTCTTCAGAGGAAGATGATCCTGTTGTGCAAAGACAAGAGGACTACTAAATGCTAGCATCACTGTTTGCTCGAAAAAAAGGAAAGGAAATATTTAAAACAGCACAGATGAAGCACCTCACACAGACAATACCACTTTTTCATGGCAGTATCTAAACAGTAGCACAACACCAATAGAGATGACAAAGCTCAATCATATGGATGAAATCAGTGGGCGAGTACCAACCTTTGTCAGGAGGCTTATTGTGTAGAGCATACAGATGAAGCATTTCTCTAGAACCATCTGTTGCTATCTACGGTGGTGGCCAAGCTTACTATATACTCCTCGATTAGTTTAATGTTTCCAACATCTTCTTGTGCAGTTCCACTAAAATATATGGTATCTTCAAAGAAGATCCCTGTTTGCACAAGTAGAGATAATTACATATTACATTAAGAGTGGCATCAAATCGGTGGCAAAACAATTGCTCGTTCCAGCCATAGCAATAAATTAAGATGCAAAACTATATCATTACTTGTGCCACCACAGTCCCAGTGCTTCATTACAGCACCGGGAGTTGATTTTTGTTTTTTTCCTTGTTCTTCCCCTTCATCACTTGGTTCAATAACAAACAAGCTTCGCCCTCAATGTAAGATTTGGCATGTCAATTAGGGAGCACAAGTATAGTACTAAACTTAATTTTTTGATGAAAGTGGCAAAATACAGGCCAGCAGTTGTGAAATATCCTTATCTTACCTCAATGGGATATTACGGTGCACATACAGATTGGAAGTCTTGTCTCCATTTGTGCAGTTCACTAAAATCAAGCAACATTATCGTACAAGTAGCACAACATATGAATGCACACTGCGAGAATCATGTGAAAGAAGGCTAGTAATCTTGACCTCTCATGATGCGGAATTCAAACAACTCACAAGAAGAAGATCTGAACCAAATTTGCCTTAACGGATAGGAAGTAAGATCTCCTCTTGTGCAGTTCCACTAAGATCAACCAATCAAGCAACGTTGTCGGTGTAACATTTTGGTTGAACTGCACAAAACACTCTTAAAACAGAAGTGTTTTGTGTAGTGCAACAAAAGGTCACAATGGCAACGAGGTGAAGCAGATACCCCTGTTTACACAGAGGTGCAAAGGAGACAATTAGTGGTCAATAACGGTGGATGACACAGAAGCCAACAAAAAGAAGCATCTACCTTATGTAAATGGGAAAGAAAGCAAGACAGTAGCATTTCTCAAACAGTGGCATTGATTAATATTAACATAGAGATTATATTAACAATAAAATTCGTTAAACATGTAACTTGCTTTTAGCTGTGGCATTGCATCAATTTTCCAGCGGCATTATTAGAGGGTGTTTTTTTACAGGGACATTTTGGTGTAGGGACTAAAAGAACTCCATGTCAGTCAGTGTTGGTCCCAGTTTTGTTATCAGACGCCTTTCCCTATGTGAGCGCAGCAAATCTAGTCCTGCTCAAACTCTACAGCCTTGTCCCTTCCTTTCCTTTTTGAACTAGTACTTTCGCCCCTTCCTTTCCTTTTTGAAGCACGTCCTAGATTTATGCGATACAACTTTCCCCACTACTTTCCCCCATTCCTTTCCTCTTTGAACCACGTCCTAGATTAATGCTATACAACTTTCCCCCTTCATATCCTCTTTGAACCACGTCCTAGATTCATGCTATATACAACTTTTCCCACTCCTTTCCTCTTTGAACCACGTCCTAGATTCATGGTATACATGCAGCTAGAGCAATGCATGTGGAGTAAATAAATTATACCTTAAGGTTCTTGGGGCGTGGTTCGGTGGGCGACGGGACGGCGGCGAAGAAGAAGGGGCCGGAGGCCCTCCCGCGCCGCCGCTGGGTGGAAAGTGAACAGTTGTGCCGGTAGTCCCTCGCCGACGGCGACAGCGTTAAGCCTCCTGCCCTTCCCGGCGGACAGATCCTGCCGGCTCTTTGAGCAGCAGTGAGGGGAGAGAGAGGCCAAAGAAGTCTTGTTTAGATCTGGAGAGGGCGAGAGAGTATGAAGAGAGCAACTACAAGCGCTGATGCTCCAGCGTGTATATATATACTGGAGAGAAAGTGTGAAGCATGCAAACCGTAGAAAACATTGTGACCAGTCAAAGAATCCTCCTGCCACAAATTATGCTCAAGTGTAGTTATCGAACCCGAGACCTCAAGTTTGATGAGCGAACAGGCTAACCAGCTACACAACCCTCCCGTTATGTGACTTTGGTGGTAAGACTATCCATAGTGGTGCAGAAATCACCTTACCTCTCTCCACGTAGTACGTTGGGTCCCACCAGTCAGAGGGTGAAACAAACAAATTAATAAGAAAAATTAAAAGCGCCAGCGGTGTACTTACCTCACACATCTCGCTACTGCTCGGGAACACTGTCCAATTGATCCCTCTGTTCGCTCATGTACTATTTTAAGTGAATCCTTATTATAACATGCACACAAATTTTGGGAACTTGTATTCGACTTAAGTCAGTGTGCCACCGCATCTCGTATACTTACTGCTCCCTCCGTCTAGGTGTAATAAGTCGTTAGAAGGTGCAACGGGACCAAGGTGCGTGCGTGTGCGCACGCGCGTGTGTGTGTATGTGTGTGTTTAACACCATGTGTGTGTTAGAGAGAGCGACAGATCGACCTACTCCTACAGAGAGATGTTGTGTAGTGTATGATTTTAGCCACGAGAGTCGGTGCATCCTCTTGTTTCCAGGCGTGTCCGGTAGGGACATGCGGACAGCTGCCACGCCCGCCTCGCTCGACCAGCTGGCCCACCCAAAGCCCCTCCATCACGCGCGCGCGCTTCCCGCCCAAAACGGTCAGCACCGCTCCAAAGAATCGGTGCCGCATTCATGCCCGGGCAGAGCGGACGCGACCTCTCACTGGCGCAAGAGTGATGGTTGCTTCGTCCTTCCAACTTACTGCTGGGTCTATGTGATTTGACGGCTCATTGGTCTTTATTACTGAGGTGGTAAGACTGCTGGATGTCCCACGCTTTTGGCGAAAGGAGGTATACTACTAATAGATTACAATTTTCTACATTCTTATAGCGGAGGCGTGCAAGAGCAGTGAAAACACGCAGGCTCAGTGATTACATGGCCCACCTCACACTATCACCGTGCGACACCTAACTCTTTACATAGTACTCCCTCCGTTCCTAAATATTACTACTAGATGAGTCCCCGCGCATTGGCACGGAACAGCGGTATATCTCTCTGCGCAAAATTATCGATTTCATAGAACAAAAAAAAACTCTATAACCGCATGACAAATGTGGTAGCCAAACTAAATAAACTCACATCATCATTTAGATCATCCCACGTAAGGAAAAAAGATCAGCCAACTCCTACTACATAATGGGATTATATTTTCTTTTTGACATGTTAATGGGACTTAAAAGCTCACTTACATGCACGCTACCAGTGCATGCTTGCATGCAGACATGTTGATGTGATTTAAAACCCACTCACATGCATGTGTCACGGTATTTCTGCATGCTTGCATGTGGCTTAGTGCGGAGCCTCTCAACGTCTAGATCGGGGCGGCTATTATGGACTGATTTACTTCATCTAACGGCTACATCAATTTTGATGACGTGGCTCAAGGAGAGGATAGAGAATTCCTAGTAGTGGGGGCTAGCTATTACTAGTAGATAGTAAGTCTTTGTAGAGATTCCACTACATACGGAACAAAATGAACGAATCTACACTTAAAATGCATCTATATACATCCGCATGTGGTTCATGGTGAAATCTCTACAAAGACTTATATTTAGGAACGGAGGAAGTACTAGTATAGTACGTACTGTAATTTATCAGCGAGATAAATTTGTACAATGCTATGAAGCTTCCGACACATTACTTTGTATATTGCGTCCAAGGTTGCCCGTTGCAACATTTCATCAAATACAAAGGAGACTAACATGCATGCTATTGCATCTCAATGATTGACAGATCATAGCAAATATGTATTCCCTCCGTTCCAAAATAAGTTTCTCAACTTTGTGCAAACTTTAGTATACAAAGTTGTACTACTACTAAAGTTGACACTTATTTTGGAACAGAGGCAGCTAAAGAAAAAAATGATCCATGCAGTCCCTAGCCCTTGAACCGTGAACCCTGACTAGGCTTCAATTTGCTGGCAACGTTTGAGCTTCCTAATAAATGAAGTTTGCAACCTTTTGACCATCGGATCATTTTGTGCAGTTTCACCAAAATCGAGATGAGAATCCCTATGGCAAAGAAATTGAACAAGCGTGATTAGAATAAGATTACTGGGACTAATTGATGAGACATAAACTCATCATAAATATAGTACGTAGAAGCCAGTAGAGGTATGTGCGGGGCAAAGAAGTATAGAGAAATATCCACAGGGAGTGATGTGGGCAGTGGAGCGATGGTGCAAGCCATTGTAAAGGGAGTTCTACCTGAGGGGCGTAGCTCAACCTTGAGGAGGGCGGCGGGAGGCGGCAACTGCCCACGTCGCGGCAGTGAGCAAGGGACGAAGGCAACCTCACCGGTTTTGTGAGAGAGAACGGCGGGGACCCCTGATCGGGACGTGCCGACAGTGGGTTTTCGTCGTCGGCGACGGCCACCGCATCTACACTAAGCGTCCACCCCTTGCCCAAGCGGACGTGATCCGCCGGGATGTTAGAGATGTGGCCATAGTCATTTTGTGCGAGAGAGTGTGGAGAGAGCAACCCTAGCAAGCAACTGTGTAGGCTGGCCCGTCCTGACTATGTATATAGTGGAGCGGTTTCCTTTTCTCTCCATATGAACCTATCATATTGCGTACGTGCCACTGAAGAAGAAAAAAACTTTATTTATAAATGACGCGGCACCTACTACTCGTTCTCCTATAACCTTGCGCTTGGCATCTCCAAAATATTAACCTTGCGATTGGCTCTTCGCCTCTTCGGGAAGTCGAGCAATAATGGTAGTGCAAAGATATATCGTTCTGGCTATAGGAGACCGAATGAATTGTTGCACGTCCACCACGTGGGCGAGGGTCGAGGGGCGAGGGAGAGTGCTACATACGAAGCAAAATGAGTGAATCTACACTCTAAAATACGTCTATATACATTAGTGTTTGGAGTATGTACTAGTAGTTCATATTGAAATCTACTAAAAGACATATATTCCAAACAATATGATAGTATAATCTCTGTAACCAAGGTAGTAGGTACGAGGAGTAAACGGAGGGAGTAGTAAATTTTTCTCCTCGTCCTGTGAGCCACCGCGCGCATGGGGGAGGGAGCGGGCGTAAAGCGTAGTAAGCAAGCTTCACCTCATCCTGCGAGCCACCGCGCCCGTGGGCGGGGGAGACGGCGTACTAAGCAAGCTTCTCCTCGTTCTGCGAGTTGACGGGACACATCAAAAGTACTCCGGTGTATAGAGCCTTGCCTCTAAGGTAGGCCCCACATGGTTTGCCTCTTTTTGTAATTTAACATAACACGTCAAGTCGCAATTTGTTTGTTCACCCGTGGTAGACGATCCTCCCTCCACCAAGTGGACAACCAAGACATCGTGCCAAATTATCACGTGGGCTGCCTTTTTTCAGACAGTAAATGAGCTCCACCGTGTACCCGCTGGTGTGGTTGGGAAAGAGACGGAGTACGTGCGCCGTGCATGCACCTCTTCTCTTCGTGCACGCCCCCACCTACGTGGGTGTGTGTGAGAGATACAAACCGCGTTCGTGAGGGTTTTTTGTTTTGGGGTGGGGTTGATTTCGTGAATTATTTGTGGGAATATGTGTCGATGACATCTCAAACAAAATTTTGCATGCAATGTGTGTGAAATGGAGGCCTATCCATATCATACATAGAGGGTCGGGCAATCCACGAGAAGAGAGGGAGGGGTCATAGCTATCAATAGAGTCGAAGAGAGGATCAAGTGCGTGGGTGCGAGATCGATGAAGAGAGCCATCGAAATTGTGTGTGTGTGTACAAGTCAAAGATATAGGGCGACTGGCCTACCGGAATGTTAGAGGGCACACATCAAGTTTGTGTGTGGCAGGGAGACATGACTAGAGCGCTCGATGTATCAGTGTGTGTGGGGGGAGGGGCTGGTGGGAGGGGTAGGCAGAGGCCTAACTATATAGGTAGAACGACTCGTATATGTGTTGAGAAGGAGAGACCCAGCTATGTCTTGAGGGAGATCGGTCGAAGTCCATACATAACTGAAGGACGAGAAATATGATGGGACAGAGAGAGAGATAGGAGGGAGAGAGGGAGGGAGAGGGGTAGAGTGCTGGATGGGTGATGGAGTTGCTTCTCGAAGATGGTGGGAGAGGCCTACTAGACAAACTGAGGGTGGAACTGCAATGTTATCAATAAGAGTGGGGATGTGTTTATGTGTGTGCCTGTGCGTGATAGATCTGTCGGGATGCATCCATGGATGATGAAGGGGAACCATGTTTTTGGTAAGCAAACCTAACTAGATCGGTAGATCAATTGTTGTTTGTCGGAGGAAGGGAGAGACACAACTAATGAGGTAGATCGACTGACGTGTGGGTAAAAACAAGTTATAAGGACCTAGCTAGCTATATGTATAGCGAGAGATCGGTCCGTGTATGTCCATTTGTTAGAGGCAAATAAGGCCCAGCGAGACAGATAGACAGAGAGAATGGAGCTAGGAGGTGGTGCGAGAGGCCCAACTACTAGCTAGATAGGGGGAGGAGTGTGCGGTTGTGAGAGCGATGAAAAGAGGGGTGAGAGTTTACACGTGTGTCTGACCGTATGAGAGACACGAGGCAAGGACACATAAAGGAGGAGATTGAAGGTGTGTTTGTATGTTGTAGGCAGGCATCGCTGGAGAGGTTTATCGATCAGTGTGTGTCGGAAAGGAGTTGTGGTGACTCTGGGAGAACGACCTAAATAAAAAAATGAATGTGCCAGGTGGATAGAATGCCGAGGGAGGGGGAGGGCGAGGAGGGCATGTGCATGCATGAGAGAAAGTTAGTGGTAGCTACAAAGGTTAGAGGATTGTGTGGGTGTAAGAGACTAACAAAGATCATAATTTGATATGAAAGCGGATTCATATTTGAATAGGAGATCATAGTGTTTTAAACATTGCATGCATGAATATAGAGGTGATACACGTGTTGTGCACATGTTATACCATAATGTGATAATGCATGGCGTTTGCAACTCACAACTAAATGCCGAACAATCTAAACCATACTATATATTAAACAATCTCATATTTTATTTGAATTTGTGATAATGTGATGCTCAGACTTACAACTAAATATCGAACAATCTAAACAATACTGTATATCGAACATTCTCACATTTTATTTGAATTTGTGGTAATGTGTGGTGTTTGCAACTCACATCTAAATACTTGTAGGCGTAGGGGGCGGGGCACCATACATAATGTGATAAACACATTATACATATGAGACATGGTATAGGTTATGAAGATCTAGCTAGAACTAGAAATGTAATGTGATTTGAAATCAAAATAAAGTGGATTCAAAAAATCTAGTTCGAGTTTATATAGTACACATAGTTCATATGTAACTCGAGACTAATCATGTGGTGTGCTGTGAAGATAATACACAAACGATGGTTTAACTTGACAATAATGATGATTGTAGATCTTATTAAAACAGAGAAACGAATTCAAATGCTTTGACTTCACAACAATCATTACTGTAGATCTTATTCAAATAGAGAAACGAATTCAAATTTAGTTCATATTGAAGCGGTAGTATATACATTTGGAATGCACTAAAACATTCATTTGAGTAGTGAGTTGCATGCATTATACACGTAGCGAAATATTTTAATTGAACATAACATGAATTCAAAGTTTTGAATGACATTTGTAGAGCGCATTGATTTGGGACAGTACACGTTAGGCTTGTCCGGAAATTTCAACCCGCGCCTTGTTAGCCCGAAATATTTAAGATATATCTTTGTATCGTTGTGCTCCAACAACTCCCTCCATCTCAACCCGCGCCTTGCTATTCCAAAATTACAACGCGCGTGAAAACTCCCACATCCTGTGAAATCCCGACATGCGAAATGCCTGTGGTACCCCTGAACCGAAAGAACCGCCTCAAATCGGTGGGGGTACTTTCGTAACTTACCCCACATTTCGGACAAGAGCGTCTCTAAGCCATGGTTCCCCACTGCCATCCCATCCGCCCACCCACTCGTACACCGAGGCGGCGAAAACCCGCGAAGAAACCCCACACCCTGCTCCGTCCACCACCCAGCCGAAGCCTCTTCCCCGACGACGTCGTCCACAGCAACACCTCGACGTCCCTCATCCACCATACTGGATGAGGATCCGTCGTCGATCTCATCGTCCCGCCGGTTCAGCCACCCCGTCCTCCACCTCCCAGGAGCTGCCCCGACGTTCCCCTCGTCTTTCGCGCCACCTCCATTCCCACACCGCCGTCTTCACCTGCACCACCGGAAGAGCATCATCATCACCGTTTCCTCGGATGAAGGTGCGGCCTAATCGGCGCCACCAACGAGGTTGTACACTAATCGCCGCATTTTCTTCTTGATTCGACCTCACGGTGCTGCCGGCGCTTGGTCCCGAGCCGACACGGCGCGGCTCCATCCACGGCAGTGTCGCCGGCCACTTCCTCCACGGCGTCGCTCCATCGGCGGCGACGTCCACATCAGTAGGACCTGCTGCTGCTTTAGCTCTCGCTCGCGCTGTTGCTCTACTCTTGCTCTCGGTCCCCTGCCTACTTTGCTCTTGCTATTGCTTTTGCTCGCGCTGCTGCTCTCACTCTTGCTCTTGCTTGCGATGCTGCTCCGATTTAGCTACACTTCAGTCGACTGAATCGACTTTTGGGTCGATCGATTTTCAGGGGTGGGGGCTCGCGGGGTGAAGGAAGAACCAGCCGCAGCGGGGATGGGGGCTCGCCAGAGAGGTACCCCACTATCTATCTTAGGTTTCAGGATGGGGGCGGTGGTCGCCGGCGGTGGCGGGGCGTTGGCGGGGCGGTGGCGTGGGGATCGCCGGAGAAAAATCTCGGCACGGGGGGGCCTAGAGGGATGGCCAGGGCGGCGGCGGACCGGCGGTGGGGAGTGTTTTCAGGGCGGGTGGGGCGGCGCACCGCCGGCTGCGGGCTGCGGGGGGCTGCTGTTTGGCCGGCTCAGGGGGGTGGAGGTTGAAGATGAACCGCAAGCCCTTGATTTTGTATCCAACGGCTACAAAATCGACTGACCAGAGATGAAGAAGTCAGTCGACCGACGTGTAGCCTCACCTTGCTAGTGTGTTCGGCCGACAAAGATAATTCAGCCGACAAAGAAAATTCAGTTTCAACAGTTAAGTTTAGTTTCGATTAAGTTCGGTTCGACGCTTAAATTCAGTTTCGACGCTTAAGTTCAGAGATGAGCGGCTGATGTATTTTACATCTAGCACTTTGTGGTTATTTATTTTACGTCATGTATTGGATATGCTATTAGAATTCCACTCAGTTAACGTTGTTCGTTGTCTCTCTTGTCTGCTTGACCTCGGCGTCAGACAACTCACCGGAGCTGCTCCAACGATGAAACCCTCCATCATAGCGGAGCAGTACCTCGGGCTCCATCTCCAGACGCCTAAGATCTTCTTCCCTTCTCTGACAGCCAAGTCAGTCGGAGCATCCTCACCGGCCAACCCAATCACGCCGAGATCGACATGGCTTCGCCAAAGAGGTTCTACACTTGTTGCATCTCTTTTTTACTCTACATGTTATATATATTGTCCACTGAGCACACGGATTTGTTCCTTTAGTGTCTCCTTGAAAGAAAAAAACGTAGGAATTTTAATTTTCACTTGTCCTCCTTTTAAAATTCCTATTCATGAAGCACAAGACTAAGAGATAGTAGCATAATAGCATTATAACCGTACATTTTCTTGTGGTTTGACTTAATGTCACCATGCTTCTTTTTCACACAAAAAAATGTCACCATGCTTCTTTGCATCCTGTGATCTTCCAATTGTTGTGAATCAAACATCCAGATTGGCAGAAATCATGTGTTTTTAAATTCTCTATTTTGCACGTGCATTCCTATCCTATTTCTGTCTATTTCCTATCCCTGCATTGTTGGAATCCTCCAATTCAAACGAGCCCTTACAGAATTACTTCTCTTACAGATAGTTGTCAAAGAAAACCTTGTGTGGTTTGTCCCACTGCTGCGTCGTCCACCCAGCTTTCACCTGCTCCAACGACAGAAGGGTCCAAAGACAGCAGGATCCGGCCTCCAGATCGCCTTTCGCCGCCTCGATCTTCTTCCCATTGGCAGCCATGAAAACTGCACTACCATCATCAACCGAGCAGATGACCTCGAGGACTACATGGGTCCGCAAGAGAGGTCTCACTCTTTCATGTCTGCTTACGTTATGCATCGCTTAATATTACATGCTACTTTATCGTCCTGTTCATCGATTAGACTCGAGTCGACTCCAAACTAATGGTCAAACTTGAGTTTTTAAATGGTTGTGGGTACATATCGGGCCGCTATCAATAGTATCTATCTACTATCTGGTTAATCTCCGGTGTCTACTATGAGTTTCATGTTGGGTGGGAAACAAACAAGAAAGAAGCCATTATCTGTATTTTTTAATGAAGCCATTATCTGCCTGCTATTATTGGTTTTGGGTCTATCCACGAGTTGCTACCATCACTACGGATTTCTGCATGCACTCCTTACATAATCTCACTATGTTTTATTCCTATGCATGACAGTTATTGTAAACAATGGAACTGAACATGTAGAGCAAAAGAGACGAGCCTTGTGTGGCAATAAAATTTCATGCAGACGTCGCTCCATGGTAGGCGCAAAGGCAACCCCCCCTCCACGCATTTCGAATTGTAATCAAGAGGAAGATATCTGTTCTGAGGGGGATTCAGAAGGAGAAGACAACTCATATTTACCCCCTGAGGTCTTTGCTCTAACTTGGCATGCTGATGTTGGTTATATCATGCATATGGTGTCTTGCATTGCTTACTTTATACATCAAATATGTCATCTGCTTAGTTTAGGCATCCTTTGTGCGAATGCCATCTGTTTAGTTTATTCATCGTTTATGTGAATTATGCAACGCCATCTTGTTTAGCCAGGCATCATATATGTGAATTTTGCAATGCCATCCTGCTTAGCCAGTCATCTTATATGTAAATTATATCAGGCCATCCTTTTTTTGGTTACGTATTACATTTGTCAAAAATGTTACTACATTCAACTGCTCTTCGTGTGCATCAGCCATTTGACACGGTGATGGCAAATTCTGGAGTGAAAACAAGGTCTTCAGAGCAGACTATGCTATCTGACGAAGCGCATATCTCGCTGGTTACAGATAGCTCCTCGTGAGGAGGATTCGAGACAGATGACCAGTCCTATTCCCCGAGGTGTATGCTCTAACTTGGCAGGGGTTATGTTGCTCATATCATGCGTATGGTGTCTCGCATTGTTATGTCATTTGATTAGTTTAGACATGCTCGTGTGTGAATGCCAATTGCTCAAAGTGTCTATTTACCAGATATTTGATTTATGCATTGCCATGTTGTTGCAAGTCATTATATATGTGAATTTTACAATGCTATCTTGTTGCAAAGGCATTATATTTGTGAAGTTTGCAATGCCTTGCTGTTTAGCCAATCATCATGTATGTGAATTATATCATGCTATCATTTTTTGTATTACGTGTTCCATTTGTCGACAACGTTTGTATATTCAACTACTCTTCCTGCATCAGCCATTTGAAGCGGTGATGGAAGTATCCGGAGTGAAAACAAGGTATTCAGAGCAGACAATGCTACTGCTCAAGCGTACATCTTCTTGGTTACGTAGAGCTCCTTAGAGGAGGATTGAGACCGATGTCGGTCCTATTTTCCCCGAGGTCTATGCTCAAACTTGGCAGGTTATATTACCCATGTCATGCATGTTGTCTTGCATTGCTTAGTTTTTACATCATATATGGATTGCTATTCGCTTACTTGCTTACTATATAAATCATATATTTGAATTATATCATGCCATCATGTTTACATAGTACATACACATCATCTATCTGAATTATGGCATGGCAACCCATTTAATAAAGACATCATATAGTTATATCATCTCACCCTGTTTAGTGTTTACAGTCATCATATTTTGAATTATGGCATTCTATCCGTGAATATATGTGAATTATGGCATGCCAACCTATTTAATAAACACATTATATAGTTATGCCATGTCATCCTGTTTACATAGTCTCATATTTTGAACTATGTCTTTCCATCTTTTTTAGTTAGCCATCAAAATGCGAAATTGTGTCATGCTATCCTGTTTAGTTAGCCATCATATATGTGAAATTGTGTCATGCTATCCTGTTTGGTTGGACAACATAAATATGAATTATTTCATGCCCTCTTTTATTCCCCACTATCCATTGCACCTGTCTATCATACAATGTCTATACTTTCAATAACTTTTCTTGTTTATCAGCTATTTGAATTGGAGAGCGTGATGGCGGTATCTAAGGGAGTAACAACACGGTCTTCAGAAAAGATAGTGCTACCAGTTGATGCAGATAGAACCACGGTTGTACTTGCCCAAGGACCAGATCCACTGCACATAACCCAGATTCTCGCAGATTGTACCCCTACCCAGTTGGACAGAGAACCAGCTACACCCCTTCTAACCCCAACTCCGGCAGATAGTAACCCAGTTCTAGTTGACACAGCACCGTCTCCACCACAGAGCACCCAAACATGAGCAGTTAGTAAGGGAACTGCAGTGCCCAAAGCACGAGGACCACCACTCTGAATCCCAACTCAACCTTAAAGGAGAAGAAGATTTGTTCTCAGGTCAGGTTCTGTAGCTATGGTTCATACTCCTTTGCTCTTGCATGACTGTATTTACTCATACCAACTATTTTCAAATTTGAAGGATGGAATTGAAACTCCAATGGCGCATAGCAGGTATGTTTTAAACCTGTTTCTTTAACTGGTTTGCTGTTGTAACCTGCTCTATGTTGATTTCAGTTTCAATTGAATAAACAGTTATGTTCTCATGTCAAGCACATTACAAGTGTTGTTATTGCTCTATAGGTACCCACACTTATATTCTGTCTATTCTGCTTTGTCTTGAACAAATATTATTTGAACTGTGTCTCTATCTTGATTTGGCAACAAAAACTAGAATGATATAGACCATAAAGTGACCATGGTCCATAGATATATGTTTGTTTCATGCTGTTATCCTGTCCACTTTACTACTGAACTCATTTACCAAAATGAGTTTCATATACAACATGGTAAACATGTGATGTGTCTGCTTGTTTCTCTTTTAGAATGCGGACAAAATATTGGAGAACAGTACCACGTTATCCAATGGTAAAGGAAGTAATGCAGATAAGGTTCAAGATAGTGAGACATCCTTGTTGGTCTCCAAGAAAGCTGATAAAAACTATCTTGACGACAGTGAGGGAACCCAAAAGTCCTGTCTTGATGTAGTGTTCGAGTTATCTTACTCACTGGCCGGCACAAGCTCTTCGAACTTCATTGCTGAATCAGTTCGTCTTCTTGAGTCTGAACTTCAAGTTGAAATACATCGATCATATGTCTTTGTGACAGAAGTCAAGGACCGAGGAAGTCCCTGCAGAATTCAGATGCATATTTTTCCGGCGCAATGACAATATTTGGAGGATTTAAGCGCCAAACACGAGAAAGTTAATAAGCTTGCTAAGCATCTTGCCAGCATTATGGGTACCTGTGATATTGTTTCTTGAGATCTTCAAGTGGTTTTAGTTCGGATTTGTTTTGCTGCGGCGTTTATTTGCGCTGGTCGCCAACTTTGACAACCAGTGTATATGATATGCTGCTTTGTTCCCTATATTTGCACTGGTGGCGAACTTTGATGCCCAGTGGATGTAATATGTCTAATAGCCGTGATAGCCTAGCGTTAGTTGCTTGCTTATTTATTTCCTTGTTGTCTTGTTTATTTGTTTGCTTGTAGTCATTGCAGTTCTTTTTCCACGGTTAGCTAGTGGCTGCAATAACCTATTTTTTAAAACTAGGCCACAATAACCATGGGCTAATATTTACTATAGTGACACTGGGCCTCCTACTGGCCGTAGAAGCAGTGGGCCTTCTACGGGCCGTAGAAACAATGGGCCTTCTACGGGCCGTATAAATAATGGGCCTTCTGCGGGCCATATTATCAATGGGCCTTATACGGGCCCTATAATCGATTGGCCAAACATGGGCCAAACAGACCGCATTATGGCCGTAAACAGGCTAGAGTTGGAATCGTCCGTTCATGGGCCGACCATAACGGGCCATCGTTAATAGGCCGTATTTGATGACGCTATGAAATCGGCCCAACGTATTAACGGACCACAAACGTGCCCACTATAACCATGGGCTGAATTTGGCCCACAAGCAGAAAATGACAGTAACGGGCCGTAAGTAAACGAATGCTGGAAATGATCCCAAGAATAAATGGGCTCTGAGAAGGCCGAAAGATAACATATCGGAAACGCCCAACGGAATAACGGGCCATTAATGGGTATAAAGTGATACATCGTTCATTACGGGCCGATTTCACCACGGTCCGTTAATGGGTGTAAAGTGATACACTGTTCATTACGGGCCAGTTTCACCACGGGCCGTTAGTAGGCCAAGAGTTACATAGGGCCTCATATGGGCCGAAAGACATCATGGGCCATACATGGGCCGGCGAAAACGGCGGAATCATATTGGATGGCCCGGTGACGCCATCGGGCCTAATTCGGATAGGGCGAACGGGCCTTCGGTTAGCGGGCTGTAAATGGGCTATATTCAACAGGCCGTTAACAGCTTTCCATGGGCCGCCCGCCACTTTTGACCAAGTCAAATGGGCCGCCTTTTCATCGGAATGGGCCTCTGTTGGGCCGTGCCACGGTCGACGTATCATAGGCGCCTATCTCGACCCAATCGACAGCTGACACGTGTTTCGTCGGGCCAATAAGAATTTTACACATGGAAATTTCCCATTGGTCTGGCTGTTAACGGGTTATCGGATCCAAAACCCGACCCAATAGCTTAACGGCGTTCCGTTACGGTGGATGCCACGTGTCGGTCACCCTTGACGAAAGCACTTCTGTGACGCGCGATTTATCGTCATGGAAGTGGACACTTTCGTGATGATAATTTTGGTAATGTCATGGAACACTTCTACGACAAAGACAGGTATGACTATCTTGATTCTGTCATAAATTTGTCATGGATGTACATGCATGACAAAAAAAGCGACCTACTGTGACAAACATGTATCATCACGGAAGTGTATTTTTTTGTAGTGTCCCTTATGACACCAATCAGAGTCTCAGGGGCTATTATCCATACACGGGCACATTTTGCGTTTATAGCACAATTGAAAGAATTACATTACATACCTCGAAGCCTCTCAGTAGGCTCGCAAAGGCTTCATTTAATCCGCTTTTCGCGGATAGAATCCTCTCAACTACCGTACCCATTAAGGTACGATGTTCCCCTGAGACGGGCGCATGTTGCAACATGTCCATCAATGTATCCGGCGCCTCCGGATTCCTAGAAGCGGCTGCAGGAGTACGGTCTCCCTTGGAAAGGATATGCTTACTTGACCCTAGAGTCATCTCCGGCTGTAATCCGGATAGTCCGGGGCCTTTATTGTTGGTCCCTGTATGGGTCGCACACCCCGGACCCTGGGCGACCGAAGTTCCACCTTCGGACGTTGTCTTCATTGTCCCCCGCACCACTTGTTGATCGGGAGAGATCCTCCGGGATGACACCTCAAAGTCATCAGCCCTATTGGGCGCAAAGGTCTGTGGGGGCGTCTCGCTTTCCATCTGCTTCGGAAGAAGATCCCCCGAGGAGGAAGATTGTTGAGGAAGGCTGTGTGCCAGACTGCAAACATATATTTTAAATGATTACCCTGGTAACCAGAATGGAATGGGATATACTTGGCACACCCTTATTTACTTACGATGCGGCTAAGGGCGTGTCCTTACGGAGGAACCACGCGATAACATCGCCTTCCGAATCCGAACCGCCTGATAGGGACGTCTTGACTCGTTTAGGAGCCTCTACCTCCCAATCTTCGGAGGCGGCCCTTTTCTTACCACGGGGAGAACGGATGTCAGCTTCTCCCCCTCTTTTGTCTTCGGAAGAGAGAGCCTTAATCTCCCCAGACACAGGGTCTGGTGTACCTTCGGAATAAAAGCTACCTTTGGCTCCCCCACTCTCCTTATTGTCCTCTTTCGCCGGCACTTGGTATGGTGCTGGAGCCAGCATCCTTGTTAGCACGGGACTAACTGAGTCCTCAGGAAGGGGGGCCGAACACCAGATTCGCTCCGCCTTGTTTATCCAGACCCGTAAGAAGATGGTTTTCTCAGTATCTAGTTATAAGATGTTTAACTAAGCTGTGTTCGGGAGTTGGATGCTTACCGAGGTATCCGGATGGTTGCAGTCGAGGCCGATGTCCTCTGTAGTATCCGGCCACTGTTTTCGTGTCCCGAAGAATAATTTCCACATTCCTCTATGTGTCGTGCCGAAGAAGTGATGAAGGGTTTGTGGTCCTTCCGGATTGAACTCCCACATGCGGAGAGGCCATCGCTGGCACGGTAGGATCCGGCGGACTAGCATTACTTGGATTACATTGATAAGGTCGGTGTCCTTTTCGATGAGGGTCCGGATGTGGCTTTGCAGCGTATGCACTTCGTCAATTGATCCCTAGTCAAGCCCCTTATTAATCCATGATGCAAGCCGTAATGGAGGGCCGGATCAGAACGCAGGTGCAGCTGCCCACTTGGTGCCGTGGGGTTCAGTGATGTAAAACCACTCCCGTTGCCATGGGTTGGAAGTTTCTGTGAAGGAGCCTTTTGGCCAAGGAGTATTGGTGATTTTGCTCACTGTAGCATCGCCGCACTCCGCCTGTTTCCCATCGACTACCTTCGGCTTCACATTGAAGGTCTTGAGCCATAAGCCGAAGTGTGGGGGAATACAGAGGAAGGCCTCGCAGATGATAATGAATGCCGAGACATGAAGAAAGGAGTCCGGAGCTAGATCGTGAAAATCTAGCCCGTAATAGAACATTAGCCCTCGAACAAAGTGGTGGAGAGCGAACCCTAGCCCTCGGAGGAAGTGGGAGATAAATACAACCCTCTCGCCGGATCTGGGGGTAGGAATAACCTGCCCTTGAGCAGGAAGCCTGTGGGGGATTTCCGCGATCAGGTATCTTGCCGCCCGGAGCTTCGCGATATCCTCCTCTGTGACAGAGGAAGGCACCCACCGACCTTGAGGGCTGGGACAGGACATGACTGGGAAGCTCGAAGCAATCGAACCTTGGGCGCCGGAGCTTGAGGTTGTAAAAGCTGAGGAGAGGGTTGGCGTAAAGAAGCAAGGCGGGCCTTAATCTCTTTATAGAGCAAATGAATATCGAACGCCTCCTCCTCGGTCTTAAAACCTGCCTATTCCTAAGGAATCATGCAAACCGGATGGTTAGAATACCCACGCCTGTGTTGATGAGGATCCATCAATAAGGGGACACGATCTCTGCTTCGACAAGACGTGCCAATGAAACCGCGTCTCGAAACATGGAACGACGGGCTAAGAAACGGTTCGAAATAATAACCAGGCGATGACGTGGCATCGCGTTACCAAAAGTTGTCAGTGGATTAGACTCGTGAAATAATATACTCTCTGCGGCTGTGTGTGGAATTTGTTTTGCAGAGTCGGACATGTTCGTTGTGTCCAAAGACTGTATTGGAGTATTCGGAGAAGGAACCCGCCTTGCAATGCCGAAGACAATCTGCGTGCCGGACACCTCATCATTGAAGCCTGGTTCAGGGGCTACTGAGGGAGTCCTGGATTAAGGGGTCCTCGGGCGTCCAGACTATGATACGTGGGTCGGACTGATGGGCTGTGAAGATACAAGACCGAAGACTCTCCCCCGTGTCCGGATAGGACTCTCCTTGGCGTGGAAGGCAAGCTTGGCGTCCTGATATGAAGATTCCTTTCTTTGTAACCGACTTTTGTACAACCGTAGTCCCTTCCGGTGTCTATATAAGCCGGAGGGCTTAGTCGGTAGGGGCAAGAAATATACTCATAGTCATACATGCTAGACTTTTAGGGTTTTAGCCATTACGATCTCGTGGTAGATCTACTCTTGTAATACTCATATTCATCAAGATCAATCAAGTAGGAAGTAGGGTATTACCTCCATAGAGAGGGCCCGAACCTAGGTAAACATCGTGTCCCCCGTCTCCTGTTACCATCGACCCTAGACGCACAGTTCGGGACCCCCTACCCGAGATCCGTCGGTTTTGACACCGACAGGGGGTGGTGTTTGAGGATACGCCGTGGCTACTGAAAAATTTAGTAATGGTGGGTGGAGATGGTGGTGGATGAGGGAGAGCGGCGGTTCAAATGCCTCGGCTACTACAATTTTACTATAAGGTCGGTGCTGGAGGAGTGTGGGATGGTTGAAGTACGGCGGCTACTAAAATTTGGGTAAAGGAATTGATGCAGGGCGGTAGTGCCCAAGATCATGCACAGTCCAATAACAATATGCGTGTATGATAATAAGGAAAAGTGGCGCGGATCCGCAGATTTTTGCAACACTCAAGGCGGGTAGTTTGTTTTTTATATTTCTAGCTAGATGGTCTATCGCACACGGTTCGTCCTAATTTCCAAATAAACTTACCCGCCTTTAGCTTCCACAGGTCGTGGTTTCTCAACAAGACTTGCATCGCCGCAGTTAAGCCGATTACCTCCACCCTTTGCTCGCGCTTGCACGGTCATGGTGATTTCAGCGCACTTGCATCGCACACGGTTGAGCCAGTACCTCCACCCTTTGCTCGTGCTTGCGCAGTCATGACGATTTTAGCGCACTTGCATCGCACACGGTTGAGCCAGTACCTCCACCCTTTGCTCGCGCTTGCGCGGTCGTGGTGATTTCAGCGCACTTGCATCGCACACGGTTGAGCCAGTACCTCCACCTTAATTTGCTCGCGCTTGCGCGGTCGTGGTGATTTCAGCGCACTTGCATCTCACTCGGTCAAGCCAGTACCTCCACCTTAATTTGCTCGCGCTTGCGCGGTCGTGGTGATTCACATCGCACTTGTATCGCACACGGTTAAGATATTATACCCCGTGTCCGTTGAGGATCATCAGTGTCTTTGCAGCAAAAAATAACGTTGGGGAGGGTCAAAAGACAGCCACACCAGCATGCGGCCCAAATATATATGAGTAAAAAGGGTGGTATGTGATGTTCAAAATTCCAATGCACAACTTTGACCCCGCGGGCCCATGGTTGGGCGCGTCATTGAAGATCGATGAGAGGGGCCAGAAGTCAAGAACCACCTGGAAGTGGCCAAATATATGTACGAATATTGGGGATGTTTAAAACTTTAAATACACAATGCATAACTTTGGTGGCACCTGCCTCGGACCCGAAAGCACCCTAACAACCACCTAGCTAGGATATATATAATGACATAATGTCGTACCTAGCTAGGATGCTTGGCCCACCACCTCCCATTCCGTGTCAGGGGAGCGGATGCATGTAACGATTGATACTTTGGTCATACATGCATGTCGCCATGACCTACCATAAGACAGACCAATGAATCTTTCGTTTGGTCAAATGACAGTTGTTGTTGTCGATAAACCGCTTGGGCCAATAGATTGAACCATCATAAACATCGCACGAGAGGGACCACAAAACCAGCACATCTTGCATGCGGCCCAAAATGATGTATGTTGGGAAGGGGTGATGTGTGTTTTCAATATAGAATAATGTACAATTTAGATCTGGTGCCTACTTCTCGATACAGACAACAACCATGAAGGCAAGGTATTTAAGGACGAGATACGTACGCAGGGTTTGATGTAGGTCGAACCCAGCAATCCGAGCATCTGGGAGGGAATCCTGACAATGCATGAGCTCGAGCTTTGGTTGATCGGCATTTCATGGTGACCGGTCCTAACATGAACTAGGAGGAATCCATTCATAGCCAACACATACCCCTCATTATCGGTCAAAGGGATGATATATATATATACACTTGGGGAGCCCACAGATATCCGTGTCGTCACAAAAAACCGCACAACGGAGATGTGGTCGATCAGAAGACCCCGTATACACTGCATGCGGCCGAACATATGTATGGGTACGATGGTGTATGATGTTTTTAAATCCCAAATGCACAACTTCGATGGGCCACGCCAAGTACATTACAAACCGAACACCGCATCGACTCACGACTGGTTCAATACCTATGATGTCGGTTCCCAACTTCGAGGCAGCGTGGGGGTCCCACGCATGCGCTCAAACTTTATTTTGTGTAGCATGGGACACATCTATATATATATATATATATATATATATATATATATATATATATATATATGTTGTGTGCGAATAACTATGAAAGTTGCTCGTCGAATGAAGCCAATCCGACGGTACAGAGATGGCAAATCCGAGCACTACTGGCCGTTGGATATCATATACATTCCACCAGATTCTGCCACATGTACAATCTAGAAGAATCCATGGTTGAACTTAAGCATAATGCACAAACCTCAAAACACAAGCACTTCTCCTTTGTTCTCTAGAATCTTCCATATCTTAATTGCCCAAACCTTTTTTTTCTAAATGAATTGTCACCTTTTGTTTTTACATTTACAATGCACAATTCCATGAATCTTAAAATAGTTTTTTTGCAAAACAAATTGATTTTGGATGAGATGAACTATAACAATTAAATGGACATCTACATCATGCATATCTGGGAGAAGAGGCGCCAAACCGATGAGAGGAGTGGCGAGAAATGGTAGCCTGTTTTGAATGAAAACCTAGTAGAGAAGGAAGCGTGAGCTACACGACGCATGCACACAGTGCTTACCCATGTACTGCATGTTTTGTGGAAAGGGCTCTGGGTTGCCGTTCGATCTGGGAGCATCCAACGGTGCAGACGTACGATCTGTGGGGTTTGGGTTCTGGCCAGTCAGAACGCAGGAATCAGATCGCGCGTGCAGCGGGGGGGATTTCATACGGAAACCAACATTCGATGGAAACCGGTGAAAACCACGAGAAAAAGATGTTTTGAAGTTTCAAAAAAAATAAAAAATGCGGGATGTTAAGAGGATGATGTTTTATTGGCACACAAAATTTCAAGTTGAAACACATTTAGAGATGTGAGCTATGAAAAAGAAAAAATCAGTGTTGAATAGTGCCGAATAGTAATGTCACTATTCAAGGCAGAATTTGTCTTTTTCATAGCTCACATCTCGTAATGTTTTTCAACTTGAAATTTTGTGCCGCAATAAAACATCACCTTCTTAACATCCCACATTTTTTCAGATTTTTATGAAACTTTAAAATATGGTTTCCACGAAGTTTTCATTAATATTAGCTTTCGTGAGTGAACCATGTGCTATTTGAAAGCATTTCGTGAGAAGAATCTCGGTTTTTAAATCCCCGTAAATCCAAAACTAAGCTGAAAATCATGAAACCTGCCATGGTGTCATGACATCGCACTCATATGTCGAGGGATTTTTTCGTCCATTGTGGCGCAAGTTTTATTACAAGCCTCTTACAAACCGGAGCTTCTCTCAAAGAAGCCTCGTGGTTCCGATAGGGAAACGTGTCCCCCTTGTGGGCGAAACGTAATCACTGCCTCTTTTCGCCTTGTATTTTCTTCCACGGGCAGCATGGAACGACAGGATATCCGTGCTGAAATTTAAGCTTATTTAGGATTCGTTTGGCCTTTTTATACACTAATTGATTTTCCTAGGCATTTAATGTCCATAATTCAAATCTGAACTACAAATACATGCTCCAGTTCACCAAAATGGCTAGAAAAATTATACATGTGTCCTTGGGTGCATGTTTAGGTCCCATGCCAGGAATGGGAACGAATTACAACCGTACCGGTGTCATGGCTCGTACTCAAACATTTCGAATCTCGGTTTTTAAGTCCCCATAAATCCTAAACTCACCAGAAAGTCATCAAAGGTGGCATGGTGTCACGTCATGGCACATATATGTCGTGGTAAAAACATTGTCCAAATTGGGCCAAGCTTTATTACAAACCTCTTACAAAAACTGGAGCTTCTCTCAAAGAAGCCTCATGGTTCTGATAGGGAAACATGTTCCCCTTGTGGGCGAAATGTAATCACTGCCTCTTTTCACCTTGTATTTTCTTCCACAGGCAACATGGAACCACGGGATATCCGTGCTGAAATTTAAACTTATTCAGGGTTCGTTTGGCCTTTTTTGTATAGTAATTGAGTTTCCTAGGCATTTAATGTCCATAATTCAAATATGAACTACAAATACATGCTCCAGTTCACCAAAATGGCTAGAAAAATTATACATGTGTCCTTGGGTGCATGTTTAGGTCTCATGCCAGGAATTGGAACGAATTACAACCGTATCGGTGTCCTGGCTCTTCCTCAAACATTTCGAATCTTGGTTTTTAAGTCCCCATAAATCCTAAACTCACCAGAAAGTCATCAAAGGTGGCAAGGTGTCATGTCATGGCACATATATGTCATGGTAAAAACATTGCCAATTTGGGCCAAGCTTTATTACAAACCTCTTACAAACCGGAGCTCGTCAAGAAGAACCCTCGTGGTTTCGATAGGGAAACGTGCCCCCTTGTGGGCCAAACGATAATCACTCCCTCTTCTAGCCTCGTATTTTCTTCTACACGTGACTCGGAACAACAGGAGATTCACGCTGAACTTTGAAGTTATTCAGGGTTCGTTTGACCTTTTTTATTAATTAATTGAGTTTTCTAGGCATTTAATGTCCATCATTCAAATCCGAACTACAAATACATGCTCCAGTGCACCAAAATGGCTAGAAAAATGTACATGTTTCCTTGGGGTGCATGTTTAGGTCCCATGGAACGAATGGGAACGAATTCAACCGTCTCGCCATCCTGGCCTGGCCACAAACATTGCGAATCTTGGTTTTTAAATGTCTGTAAATCCAAAACTCACCAGGAAATCATGAAACATGGCATGGTGTCACTACATGGTATATATAATTGTCCAATTTGGGTGAAGCAATATTACAAGCCTTTTACAAACTGGAGCCTGTCGCAGCCCTCGTGGTTCTGGTAGGGAAACATGCCCCTCTTGTGGGCGAAATGATAATCGATGGCTCTTCTCGCCTTGAACTTTGTTTTCTACAGGCAACATAGAATAACAGGAGTGTCGGGCTGAAATTTGAAATTGTTCAAGGTTCGTTTGGCCATTGTATATATATTACTAATTACTAAGTTTTCTATGCATTTAATGTAGTCCATAATTCAAATTTGAACTACAACCACACGCTCCAGTTTAGGAAATCGTACATGTGTCATTGGGTCCATGTTTAGGTCTTGTTTAAGGAATGAGAATGACTTACAAACTTGTCGTCGTCCTGAAACAATGAGAATCTCGTTTTTTAAATTCCAATAAATAAAAAATTCATCGTAAAAACATGAAACTTGGCATGCTTGCATGACATGGCACATATATGCCGTGGTAAAAAAATCGTCCAGTTTGAGAAGAGGTGCACACATTAGTAGCCAACGAAGTCCTTTTCGAAACAAAAAGCTGACACGTTAATATCGCAAACGGTGGTATTATTTTTACCATGTTGAAATTTAACCATACTCGGTGGCGTGAGTGCAGCTGTTTGATTAGACGGGACGAGCGCGAGAAGTCCGCCGTGCAGGTTCGATGGGACGCGTGCGAGCAGTCCGCCGCACAGGCTCGACGGGACGCGTGCATCCTATCCACCTCGCAGGCTCGACGGGACTCGTGCTAGCAGCAAGGCCGCCCATGCTCATCGCGAACCGAGCTCTTTGACCTCCATGCACCAGCCGCCGCCCGCCTCGCTCACAACTTCTCCATTAATAGGTTAATTAAAGCACCTGGACAGAGGGTGTTTGCGTGTGATCTCATGGCAGCATTTGCTTTGTTCATGTTTTCAACTAGTATTCCGCCCTAATTTAAATTGCCACATAGGGCAATAGATAATGCGACCACAAATAAAATGGCAATGGATAATACGACGACAAATTTACAATGGCGCACATAATAATTGTTTTACATATTCTGAATAATTTAAAATGCCACATGCAGCAAAGCCCGGAAGACACGGGGGCAAGAGAAGAAGGAAATTGCAGACAACGATCTGGATCGCTACTGTCTCTACTCGTCGATGGATCGTCGGGCGGTGAAATCCTGCAGCTCCTTCTTCAATTCCTCACGACGTTGCTTGAAAGCAGCCACGGATTCCTCCACCTCTTGCTCGCGCTCGATCCGGAGCTTCCTCAAGCCACCCATCAGTTCCTCGACGACCGCTTTCAGCGTCATCTCCGAGAATCGCTTCCGCTCATGCAGCATCTTCCAGCCGGCGGCCTCCTCCTCCTTCTTAGCGACCAACTTGAGGAGCTTAGCATTGTCATCCATGAGTTGCTCGACGAGGCCGGTCGCCTTGACAACCGAGGCATCGCTGATCTTGAGCATATTCATCAAGTCGTCGACCAGCTCCTGCCGCATAGTGACGCCAGCGAGAATTTCATCATCACCGGCGAAGGACTTCAGGAAGGCCGGCTCATTGCGATGGCTGACGCCACGAATGCGCTTGTGAGAGCCCTGATACGTCTCCAACGTATCTATAATTTTTTATTGCTCCATGCTATATTATCTTCTATTTTGGACATTATTGGGCTTTATTATTCACTTTTGTATTATTTTTGGGACTAACCTATTAACCGGAGGCCCAGCCCAGAATTGCTGTTTTTTGCCTATTTCGGAGTTTCGCAGAAAAAGAATATCAAACGCAGTCCAAACGGAATGAAACCTTCGGGAACGTGATTTTTGGAACGAACATGATCCAGGAGACTTGGACCCTACGTCAAGCAACCAACAGGGAAGCAACAAGGTAGGGGGGCGCCTGCACTTCTGTGTCGCCCTCCACCCTCGTGGGCCCCTGTTGCTCCACCGACGTACTCCTTCCTCCTATATATACCTACGCACCCCAAACGATCGAGACGGAGCCAAAACCTAATTCCACCGCCGCAACCTTACGTACCCACGAGATCCCATCTTGGGGCCTGTTAGGAGTTCACATGGAAGGGGCATCGATCACGGAGGGCTTCTACATCAACACCATAGCCTCTCCGATGATGTGTGAGTAGTTTACCTTAGACCTTCGGGTCCATAGTTATTAGCTAGATGGCTTCTTCTCTCTTTTTGGATCTCAATAAAATGTTCTCCCCCTCTCTTGTGGAGATCAATTCGATGCAATCTTCTTTTGCGGTGTGTTTGTTGAGACCGATGAATTGTGGGTTTATGATCAAGTTTATCTATGAACAATATTTGAATCTTCTCTGAATTCTTTTATGTATGATTGGTTATCTTTGCAAGTCTCTTCGAATTATTAGTTTGGTTTGGCCTACTAGATTGATCTTTCTGGCAATGAGAGAAGTGCTTAGCTTTGTGTTCAATTTTGCGGTGTTCTTTCCCAGTGACAGTAGGGGCAGCAAGCCACGTTTTGTATTGTTGCCATCAAGGATAACAAGATGGGGTTTTTATCATATTGCATGAGTTTATCCCTCTACATCATGTCATCTTGCTTAAGGCGTTACTCTGTTCTTATGAACTTAATACTCTAGATGCATGCTGGATAGCGGTCGATGTGTGGAGTAATAGTAGTAGATGCAGGAAGGAGTCGGTCTACTTGTCTCGGAGGTGATGCCTATATACATGATCATACCTAGATATTCTCATAATTATGCCCAATTCTGTCAATTGCTCAATAGTAATTTGTTCACCCACCGTAAAATACTTATGCTCTTGAGATAAGCCACTAGTGAAACCTATGGCCCCCGGGTCTATCTTCATCATATTAATCTTCCAACACTTAGTTATTTCCGTTGCTTTTTACTTTGCTTTTATTTTACTTTGCATCTTTATCATAAAGATACCCAAAATATTATCCTATCATATCTATCAGATCTCACTCTCGTAAGTGACCATGTAGGGATTGACAACCCCTTATCGCGTTGGTTGCGAGGATTTATTTGTTTTGTGTAGGTGCGAGGGATTCGCGCGTAGCCTCCTACTGGATTGATACCTTGGTTCTCAAAAACTGAGGGAAATACTTACGCTACTTTGCTGCATGACCCTTTCCTCTTCAGGGAAAACCAAAGCAAAGCTCAAGAGGTAGCAAGAAGGATTTCTGGCGCCGTTGCCGGGGAGGTCTACGCAAAAGTCAACACACCAAGTACCCATCACAAACCCTTATCTCCCGCATTACATTATTTGCCATTTGCCTCTCGTTTTCCTCTCCCCCACTCCACCATTGCCGTTTTATTCGCCCTCTCTTTTCCGGTCGCCTATTTTTCATTTGCTTGCCTTGTCGTTATGGCTAGTCCTCTGTCTTCTCCGTTGTCTCCCGAGAATGAAGTTCTAAATTTTAAACAAAGGGAGGGAGAAAATCTAAAAGACGCTTGGTATAGAATTTGCAATGCTCAAAATAGATCTACCAGGAAGCAATCTACTTCCGTTCTTCTCCGCAATTTTTATGTAGGTGCTAATCCTTGGTATAGATATATTCTTGACACCATTACCGGAGGGAATTTCTTGGGTAGCCATACTTTTGACTCTTATAATGCTATGATAGATTTATTTGGCTCACCACCTCTCTTGGTTAATGGAACTATTTTAACTTTGGAGCATGTAATGCGAAGACTTGAAATTATTGAAAATAAAGTTGCTACCGTAGAGCTAATTGAAAATTTGGATAAAAAGATCCACAACCAAATTACCCAATACGGATCTAAAGTAGGAGTCACTTTGAAAAATATTAAGGAGAAGGAACCCATAGTTAATGAAAGAATAAATCAGGATTCTACTAGAATCGATAAACTTGAGGGTATCATTACCAACTTGGGAACCACTTTTTCTACCGTAAAAAATACTCCTAGTCCTCCCACGAAAATTGCCAAGCTTTTGTATGTTCCTAAAAATAAGGGTGAATCCTCTAGTAAAGAAACTGCGGATCTTAAATCTATAAGTATTCATCCCAATCTTTTTGCTATCATTAAGGAACCATTTGCTACAAATGAATTTTTCGATCTTGTGCCTAAAAGTTTGATAATCAATAAAAAGAAAGAAATTCCTAAGGATGGTAGATGCCTCATTGAAGAGTTGCCTACCAAAGATGGCAATACCTAGATCTATCCTTGCTATTATGCCTAGCTAGGGGCGTTAAACGATAGCGCTTGTTGGGAGGCAACCCAATTTTATTTTTAGTTTTTTTTGCTTTTTTCTTCTGTTTAGGAATAAATATTTGATCTAGCCTCTGGTTAGATGTGTTTTTATGTTTTAGTTAGTGTTTGTGCCAAGTTAAACCTATAGGATCTTCTTGGATGATAGTTATTTGATCTTGCAGAAAATTCCAGAAACTTTCTGTTCACGAAAATAATTGTTAAAAATCACCAGAACGTGATAAAATATTGATTCAAATTGCTACTGATCAATAAACAAATTTCCTAGGACTTCCTATTTTTTCTGATTTTTTGGAGTTCCATAAGTTTGCGTTAGTTACAGATTACTACAGACTGTTCTGTTTTTGACAGATTCTGTTTTTCGTGTGTTGTTTGCTTATTTTGATGAATCTATGGCTAGTAAAAGAGTTTATAAACCATAGAGAAGTTGCAATACAGTAGGTTTAACACCAATATAAATAAAGAATGAGTTCATTACAGTACCTTGAAGTGGTCTTTTGTTTTCTTTCGCTAACGGAGCTCACGAGATTTTCTGTTAAGTTTTGTGTTGTGAAGTTTTCAAGTTTTGGGTGAAAGATTTGATGGATTATGGAACAAGGAGTGGCAAGAGCCTAATATTGCGGATTCCCATGGCACCCCCAAGATAATCTAAGGACACCATAAAGCCCAAGCTTGGGGTTGCCCCGGAAGGCATCCCCTCTTTCGTCTACTTCCAACGGTAACTTTACTTGGAGCTATATTTTTATTCACCACATGATATGTGTTTTGCTTGGAGCGTCTTGTATGATTTGAGTCTTAGCTTTTTAGTTTACCACAATCATCCTTTCTGTACACACCTTTTGAGAGAGACACACATGATTCATAATTTATTAGAATACTCTATGTGCTTCACTTATATCTTTTGAGCTATATAGTTTTGCTCTAGTGCTTCACTTATATCTTTTAGAGCACGGTAGTGTATTTGTTTTATAGAAACTATTGATCTCTCATGCTTCACTTATATTATTTTGAGAGTCTTAAAATAGCATGGCAATTTGCTTTAATTAATATCATGAGAAATTTGATGCTTGATAATTGTTTTGAGATATAAAGGTGGTAATATCATAGTTGTGCTAGTTGAGTAATTGTGGAATTGAAAAATACATGTATTGGAGTTTGTGATTCCCGTAGCATGCACGTATGGTGAACCGTTATGTAACGAAGTCGGAGCATGAAGTATTTGTTGATTGTCTTTCTTTGTGTGGCGGTCGGGATCGCGTGATGGTTAACTCCTACCAACCCTTACCCTAGGAGCATGCATAGTAGTACTTTGCTTCGAGGGCTAATAAATTAGTATATGAGTTCTTTATGACTAATGTGAGTCCATGGATTATACGCACACTAACCTTTCCACAATTTTCTAGCCTCTTCGGTACCGCGCATTGCCCTTTCTCACCTTGAGAGTTGGTGCAAACTTCGCCGGTGTATCCAAACCCCGTGATATGACACGCTCTATCACACAAAAACCTCCTTATATCTTCCTCAAAACAGCCACCATACCTACCTATCATGGTATTTCCATAGTCATTCCGAGATATATTGCCATGCAACTTTCCACCATTCCGTTTATCATGGCATACTACATCATTGTCATATTGCTTTGCATGATCATGTGGTTGACATTGTATTTGTGGCAAAGCCACCGTTCATAATTCTTCCATACATGTCGCTCTTGATTCATTGCATATCCCGGTACACCGTCGGAGGCATTCATATAGAGTCATATTTTGTTCTAAGTATTGAGTTGTAATTCATGAGTTCTAAGTAAATAAAAGTGTGATGATCATCATTATTAGAGCATTGTCCCAAGTGAGGAAAGGATGATGGAGACTATGATTCCCCCACAAGTCGGGATGAGACTCCAGACTAAATAAAAAAAGAGGCCATAAAAAAGGCCTAAATAAAAAAATGAGAGAAAAAGAGAGAAGGGAGAATGTTACTATCCTTTTACCACACTTGTGCTTCAAAGTAGCACCGTGATCTTCATAATAGAGAGTCTCTCATTTTGTCACTTTCATATACTAGTGGGAAATTTCATTATAGAACTTGGCTTGTATATTCCAATGATGGGCTTACTCAAATGCCTGAGGTCTTCGTGAGAAAGCAAGTTGGATACACACCCACTTAGTTTCTTTTTGAGCTTTCATACACTTATAGCTCTAGTGCATCTGTTGCATGGCAATCTCTACTCCTCACATTAACATCAATTGATGGGCGTCTCCATAGCCCGTTGATTAGCCTCGTTGATGTGAGACTTTCACCTTTTTTGTCTTCCCACATAACCCCTACCATTATACCTTATTCCACCATAGTGCTATATCCATGGCTTGCGCTCATGTATTATGTAAGAGTTGAAAAGGCTGAAGCGCGTTAAAAGTATGAACCAATTGCTTGGCTAAAACCGGGGTGCATTACATGATATGAATATTTTGTGTGGGGAAGATGGAGCATAGCCAGACTATGTGATTTTGTAGGGATAACTTGCTTTGGCCATGTTATTTTGATAAGACATAATTGCTTAGTTAGTATGCTTGAAGTATTATTGTTTTTATGTCAACATTAAACTTTTATCTTGAATCATATCAAATCTGAACATTCATGCCACAATAAGAAGAATTACATTGAAATTATACCAAGTAGCATTCCACATCAAAAATTTTGTTTTTATCATTTACCTACTCGAGGACGAGCAGGAATTAAGCTTGGGGATGCTTGATACGTCTCCAACGTATCTATAATTTTTTATTGCTCCATGCTATATTATCTTATGTTTTGGACATTATTGGGCTTTATTATTCACTTTTATATTATTTTTGGGACTAACCTATTAACCGGAGGCCCAGCCTAGAATTGTTTTTTTTTCCTATTTCAGAGTTTCGCAGAAAAAGAATATCAAACAGAGTCCAAACGGAATGAAACCTTCGGGAACGTGATTTTTGGAACGAACATGATCTAGGAGACTTGGACCCTATGTCAAGCAACCAACAGGGAAGCCACGAGGTAGGGGGCGTGCCTACCCCCCCCCCCCCAGGCGCGCCCTCCACCCTCATGGGCCCCCTGTTGCTCCACCGACGCACTCCTTCCTCCTATATATACCTACGTACCCCCAAACGACCAGAGACGGAGCCAAAAACCTAATTCCACCGCCGCAACCTTCAGTACCCATGATATCCCATCTTGGGGCATGTTCCGGAGCTCTACCGGAAGGGGCATCGATCATGGAGGGCTTCTACATCAACACCATAGCCTCTCCAATGATGTGTGAGTAGTTACCTCAGACCTTCAGGTCCATAGTTATTAGCTAGATGGCTTCTTCTCTCTTTTTGGATCTCAATACAATGTTATCCCCCTCTCTTGTGGAGATCTATTTGATGTAATCTTCTTTTGCGGTGTGTTTGTTGAGACCGATGAATTGTGGGTTTATGATCAAGTTTATCTATGAACAATATTTGAATCTTCTCTGAATTATTTTATGCATGATTGGTTATCTTTGCAAGTCTCTTCGAATTATCAGTTTGGTTTGGCCTACTACATTGATCTTCTTGCAATGGGAGAAGTGCTTAGCTTTGGGTTCAATCTTGCGGTGTCCTTTCCCAGTGACAGTAGGGGCAGCAAGGCACGTATTGTATTGTTGCCATCGAGGATAACAAGATGATTTTTTTATCATATTGCATGAATTTATCCCTCTACATCATGTCATCTTGCTTAAGGTGTTACTCTGTTCTTATGAACTTAATACTCTAGATGCATGCTAGATAGCGGTCGATGTGTGGAGTAATAGTCGTAGATGCAGGCAGGAGTCGGTCTACTTGTCTCGAATGTGATGCCTATATACATTATCATACCTAGATATTCTCATAACTATGCTCAATTCTGCCAATTGCTCAACATTAATTTGTTGACCCACCGTAAAATACTTATGCTCTTGAGAGAAGCCGCTAGTGAAACCTATGGCCCCCGGGACTATCTTCATCATATTAATCTTCCAACACTTAGTTATTTCCGTTGCTTTTTACTTTGCTTTTATTTTACTTTTCATCTTTATCATAAAAATACCAAAAATATTATTCTATCATATCTATCAGATCTCACTCTCGTAAGTGACCGTGTAGGGATTGACAACCCCTTATCGCGTTGGTTGCGAGGATTTATTTGTTTTGTGTTGGTGCGAGGGACTCGCGCGTAGCCTCCCACTGGATTGATACCTTGGTTCTCAAAAACTGAGGGAAATACTTACGCTACTTTTCTGCATCACCCTTTCCTCTTCAAGGGAAAACCAACACAGTGCTCAAGAGGTAGCACGCCCTCGCGTGCCCGTGAGAGCTCGTTCGAGGGCTCCGCGGCGCACCGGAACATGTCTGCTGTGGCTGCGGCGGGGCCTCTCTAGTGCTTCCGCAGCCTTGGTCTTTGCTGCCTGGTTATATGTCCACCCTAAACTCCTCCTACCGGTCATGGCGGAACGACTTGACAGAGAAAACTAGTTTTGTGGGTGATGAGGAGAGGAACTGTGAAGTAATTTTCTAGTGGGTAGCTTTTATAGCCCGGTGCTAAGTGTGAACACATATTAGTTTGATCGGTTTGAACAAATTTGCAATTATAGTTGTTGCGTTGTAATCAGCAATGTGACGAGAAACAAGGTCAAAATTTATTGAGGGCAGAAGGTTGACAACGTGGTTGCTCGCCGTTGAGGCGGCCGCGGCATGCTCCGCTCTGGCGTCCCTGCGTGCACTCTGCTCGCTGTTGAGGCAAAGTTACAATGGCAACTATTAATAATTCTTAATAATTGTCTTACATATTCAGGATAATTTAAAATGCCAAATGTGACAAGGCCCAGAACACTCATGGCCTACATATGCATACAATTATAATAAAATATAAGCTAAAAGGCTGAGTTGGCGGCCTTTCGATGATGGTCTTCTCGGACTCCATGATCAGCATAGCACCCTTGCGACCGTTCACTCCGAGTGTCCCGACCCGCCTCCGCCTCTGAGAGCTTTGGTGCTGGGAGGCTCTTGGGGCTGCTTTGGGCCTCTTCCGGAAGAGCTTGACGGTGTGCAATCGTGCGCGCATGACAACTCCATGGAACCGCTCCATTTCCATGTCTCTGGCCTGGTAGAAAATTCCGTCGATCACCTGCATCCTCAAGATATCACGTTGGCGATGTTCTACTTCGTCGGGGACATCAACTCCGCCAAGGATGCGCCCGAGTCTGGCCACCACATCATCGGGATCGAGGTTGACACGGCCGACGCAGGCAATGATGAAGCCGTAGGCTGCCTTTATCTTGACAGAATCGCAGAGGTCCTCTGCCCATTCCTTGCGGGGCATCAGGCTCTCGATGAGCACTGGTGACGGTGGCTCTTCGGGTGGTTCGTCGATCGTGCCACCGAGCAGCTCTGGATCTTTCGCACGATGGATGGCAAACTGCTCATCACACCTCCTCTGCAATATGTCGATTGTGCTCCCAAGGACTGTGACGCCGATATCGCTGCCGATGGGCCACGGTGCCTGCACCAGCCGATGAAGCCCTTGCTCCTTGACCTGCTCCAGCTCATTCTCCTCGCTGAAGATGTAACGCAGGTAGGCGTCAACGTCGAAGCTTTGGTTGTTGCCTAGCATGCTTGGAATAACTAATGGTAGATGGGTGAGGACTAGATCTTCGCAGAGTGTCGCGGCGGTGCATTGCCGCCTGGGTTATATGCAAGAAGCCCTTAGCTGGTGGCGGAAAACCGGTGAGGGAATAGGCGTGGATTTTACAATTCATCCATGTGGAGCGCGGGAAGCATTCGCTGGAGCGCGGGAAGACTAAGTGGAGCACACACACAACCCGAATACTATATCCAGTGCCACGTGTTATTTATCACACAAGTGTTAACATAAGGAAACGTATGTGTAACTTACTAATCATCGCACACGAGTACTCGCAGATGCATCGTGTGCGATATTCCTAGCCACCAAAAGCAACTAGTTTGCATTTTTCAAAGTTTTTTGTACACACAAAATCACACACGAACTAACTATATTAACCGTCTGTGTTGTAATTTCTCATCGCAAACAGTTCATCCGATCCAGCTGTTTGCCACATATCACACACATCTTGTTAAGTTGAACCGTTTATGTTGCGTCCGCTAATCAAAAACAGTTCGTCCGAGTGAACCGTATGCCCTATATCACACACACCTTGATCTGGCTAATCGTTTATGTTGCACTCCCTAATAGCAAACGGTTCATCAGAGCGAACTGTATGTCATATATCGCACACACAATGATATTGCTGCCCGTTTCTATTGTTCTGCCTCATCGCAAACAATTCGAACGGGTTAACTGTGTGGCATGAATCGCACACGCAACTAAAATCTGAACCGTGTTTGATGCATCCTCCATCGCAAATGTTTTGCATCATTTCTGATGGTTTTCATACAGCACGGTTTGCGATTATTGCATCACACACAGTTTCTCGAAGGGTCTCTGATCGTAGTGTCGCGTTAGCAGCATCCTGCAGTAGTGTGTCTAATGAACAGGCTGCTAATGAAGGATTTGATGCAAACATTTACATGCTCGTGGTAATGAACATATAATGTCTAATGAGGTATCTAATGCAAGCATTTTGCAAGCTCCCATTGAAGGATTTAGTGTCTAATGTTGATCTGCTATGGAGAGAGAGACATAGAGATTTGTAGGAATTGATGATAAGAAAATTATAGTACATTTTCATGGCTTGAGGAAACGTGGAGGCCATCTACCAGAAAGTCCCCGTATCATGACAACATGGTATAAATACTTTTCTAATCTGTTGTTTGAAACTATTAGCATACTTGTGCAGGATAGATATATTGATATGCAGTTTGCGCACTGGTTATAGGTGCAATTACACTGTGATATTTTCAGCCAGAGAACGAATAATTCAAGCAGGTACAGACCATGTTAGTAGTCCTTGTACACCATGTTGCAATTTGTGTTTTTTGGTGCTTGCATCATTTAGTGTTTTATAATCTGAACTACTTTGGATCATTAGTTGGTTTTCAAAGTGCATGTAGCTTCACATTTCTCAAGTTATGTTGATTTCCGGAGTGCAAGTGCTTTTGTATTTTTAAGTTAAATGTTCGCCCCTGGTAACTTGAATTCGTGGATCCGCCACTGCACACAAATCATACACACAGGCCAGTACGAATTAAATGAAATGCAGGGACTTACACTAGCTCGTTGTACATGCTCACTATAGCTCTGCTTGCGCTTGGGATGTTCCATGTACAAGTCCATGTTACCACTTGCTTGGATGTGCAAGCCTTGTGCTCCTTGCATCCCCCTCTGCAGTTTTGACACGGCGAATGGTTGATCAAATAAGAGGAATCGACCTTGTTGTTGTACCGAGGATGAGATACTTACAAGGTTATACGGTGTCTTGAGGATGTGTACCAGATCCCGTAGCGCCGTCATGCTTCGCTAAAAAAATGGTTTTGCTTGTTTCAGATGATATCTCCAGAAGAAACAAGAGTTAAAGTCAGAGTTGCATAGGTGTGTAAGCCAAGAGAGCAGTGAAAGGATATCCAAACATCGTCGAGCGATTGCACAAGGGAGTGATGTGTATACCTAGTTCGAAATGGCGTTTGGGCATGCTCGCCTAGCTAAAGTGCGGGTCACTTCAGGGCCGTTGAGGGTGATGCACTGGCGTTGGCTGGCCGCGCACGGATGCAGATCTTGAGTGGCAGTGGAGCGCTATGATGCGGTGGACGAGACCATTGGTGAAGCACCAACGGCCTCGGGGGTGGGGAGGTGCAACGATGTGCTCAGTGAAGTAGCCCCGATGAGGTAGGAGACGGCATCGGTGAAGTGCACCTGATGCGGTGGAAGTCGGTGTCGGTCAGGCACGTCGGTTGCGGTGGCCGACGTTTTTGGTGGACCACCCGGTGCGGTGGACGAGGGCGTATATAAGGTAGCTCCGGTGCGGTGGTGAAGCGCAACCGTCTTCTTCGTCGTCCGGCACAGAGGTGGGGAAAGGGACGAGACAAGGGGCGATTCGAACTTTGCTTGGGTTGGCGGGGAATTAGGGATTTGAGCAATCTGGGCGCAGAAGGGGACGATGGAGAAGGGAGATTTTGTAGGGCTAGAATTAGGGCCGCCAGATATTTCAATCTGAAACGTGGAAGGTCGAACTTATTTTGTCGTCGTTCTTTTTTTGGGGGGAGTGGGGAGGGAGGAAGGGGGGTGGGTGTGTGGGTGCTAAGCGTCCGTCCGACTGGCAATTACCACCACGACCACGAATTCTGGTCTACCTGGTGCACCTACATTTGAGAATGCAAACGAATCTTCTTTCATTTACAAACGAATTTGTATGTATTTACCATGCCCGTGTTTTCCTTGCAAATAATTAGTCATTCAAAACGAGATACTATAAATTAACTAATGAGGAATTATTTGAAAAAAATCGAAACGGTATCCACAGTATCCATGCTAACGTGGATTAGGGTGTGTGTCACATAATTAGTTATTTGAATTAGAGAGTGTGTGTCACATAGCAATCTCTAATTCTAACGTGGATTTCGCATTTCACGGTATCCACGCTACTTTTTTAATACAAATCCATATGTATATGATGAACACCATGGTAGTGAGAAAAAATTGGATGGATTCAAACATATGGCCTACAAAATAGCACAACAATCGAGTCAATGTCAAATTTTCCAAACCTAGTATGGCACAAATTCGAAATAATTACCCATATGCATGGTCCTCAGTTCAAATCTTACAATGTACACCGAATTGAAACATCGATATTAATTCTCGTACTATCTACATTCAAATGTTGTTTTTAGCCCCACCCCCCTCGGCACACATGCTACATACTTCCTGTATAGGTCAATCTTCCTCTCCTAACCACCTTAGGAAGCTATCGGTTTCTGACACACGTTCATTCTTTCTCTCCATGTTTCGATCTCTAACTCTCTCAACTACACAACCCCCCTTTTCCACTCTGTTACCAAATGTATTTACCTCACACCCGCCATTGCACCCCGTGCCGAGCTCACTCTCTCTCCCTCGCACCCTCTCTCGCTAGATACATGAACTGCCTATCTAGCCCCCCAACCTCCCGTGCGCTCGCACACACGTTGTCTATCTAGGTCACTCCCTCGAGACTGTCTCACTCTTTCTTCCGCACGGCGGGCCACACTCGCTCAATCTCACTCTCTTTATTTGAGTCTCGGTTAACCTCGTTTTCTTTCACACACAAATGATATATCTCCCTGTTCGGGCCTCGATCGACACACTCTATACTCTCTCACGCAGATTGTCTATCTAGGTCAGTCCATCCAAGCCGCCCCCACTCTTTCGACCTCATGGAGGGCTACGCTCGCTCGATCTCTATCTCTCCCTCTCTCTCTCTCTCTCTCTATGTCTCGATTGACCTCGCTCTTTCTCGAACACAAACGATATATCTCCATGTTTGAGCCCAATTCAACATATTCATATTGTATAGTCTATCATGCACATTGTCTATCTAGGTCACTCTCTCCAACCCGTCTCACTCTTTCAATCGCATGACGACCCACACTCGATCAATCTCTCTCCCTTTATATATGTAATCGATTGACCTTGCTTCCTTCCACGCACAAAATATATCTACATGTCTGTGACTGGATCATCTCTCAAGCTCTATCTTACAGCCCTCACCCTTCCCAAAAGCTCAATCCGACAATATATCTCCAGAGCATATATATCTTTTCAATGAATGTCGGACCACACTCACTTTGTCTCTCTATCTATATGTCTCTCGATTGACCTTGCTTTCTCACGCCATAACTTCCACACATTGAAGCTACCTCTCCATCCCACGCAAAGCCGGAGCTATTTACATGGCGAGGGGGGCTCCAACCTTGGATTAAATTGTGTAGGCATTTATTTCGGTGGGTTTAGATTCTATTTTCGTAGCATTCGGCCCACAACTACTGCGAACACCGTTGCAACACCCCCACCTCCCCCAATTGATTTCCCTCTGGCTCGGTCATCGCTCTCTCGCATGTCCTTTCTCACCTTCAACGTCACACCATGGTACTATTGCAAAAAACTATGTTGTTCTCTTTAATTAGTACAAATAAGCTACAAAAGTACACACAGATAGTCCACCTGGAATGGAACAAATTTCGAACCACAAATTAAAGTGATACAAACTACACACCGAGGGGCCCACTCATCATGAAACAAATTTGGACCCATATACAAATTAAAAAATAAAGGACGAGGATCGAACATGCGACCAGGGCCTTCAAGCCGCACATCAATACACTACAAAAAAAGACACATCCGTGACATTTTGGGCCGAATGAATTTTTTTTGTCATGCTTATGACACTTCTATGACGATAATTATGACAAAACCCGGTATCATCATAGATGTGGTGGGCTCCTACTTCTATGACAAAAAATCATGACAGAAAATGGGCTTTTCGTCCTGGGCGGGCCGGAGACGCAGCTACATGACATTATTTGGACCGTCCATGATGGAAAAAACCGTGGTAGAAGCGAGGGCGAGGAAAATATCGGGGGAGTTCCCGGTTACGGTGGGTGGTCGGGGGCCGAGCGATGTGCATTTCTCTCGTACATGTACGTGCGTGTGCGAGGTGTTGCGCTCTAACTGAACCAGGGCGAGGCGTTGGGCTCTAACTGAACCCGAGCGATTGCACTATAGGCTACGCATTACTGAACCCGAGCGATCGATCAAATCCCATGCTGTTAACTGAACCCGAGTGTCGGTGTCAAAACCGGCGGATCTCGGGTAGGGGGTCCCGAACTGTGCGTCTAGGCGGATGGTAACAGGAGACAAGGGACACGATGTTTTTAACCAGGTTCGGGCCCTCTCGATGGAGGTAATACCCTACTCCTGCTTGATTAACACTGATGATATAGGTAGTACAAGAGTGGATCTACCACGAGATCAAAGAGGCTAAACCCTAGAAGCTAGCCTATGGTATGATTGTTCTTCGTCCTACGGACTAAAACCCTCCGGTTTATATAGACACCGGATAGGGTTAGGGTTACACAGTAGTCGGTTACAATGGTAGGAGATCTACATATCCGTATCGCCAAGCTTGCCTTCCACGCCAAGGAAAGTCCCATCCGGACACGGGACTAAGTCTTCAATCTTGTATCTTCATAGTCCGTGAGTCCGCCAACGATGATAGTTCGCTATCCGGACACCCCTAATCCAGGACTCCTCAAGAGCCTCGAACCAGGCTTCAATGACGACGAGTCCGACGCGCATATTGTCTTCGGCATTGCAAGGCGGGTTCCTCCTCCGAATACTTCATAGAAGATTTTGAACACAAGGATAGTGTCTGGCTCTGCAAAACAAGTTCCACGTACCACCGTAGAGAGAATAACCTTTGCACAGATCTGCTGACGTATTCTGCGGCGTGACATCACACCACAGCCAGGCCTTTATACGAATTGTTTTTACTATTCCACCTTAGCGCGTTTAGCGAGGCGGTTTCCTTGGCACGTCTTATCAAAGCGGAGATTGTGCCCCCTTATTCCGGGATTCCCATCAATACGGACATGGGTAACCCAACCGCGCCATTGATTACGGCGCTTGGGAGATAAGCGAGTTTTACCAGGCTGGCGGGGGACGCATAGCTTCGTTCATCCATATAAGGGGATAAGGATCCACCTTTTCACCTATGCCTTCTTCCTCCTTTGCTCATCCATTTCACAAGACTCGAGCTCCAAATACCAAGTCCGCACATCCCTCCTCAACCTTCTCCAGCCATGTCCAGAGCGGGAGGCAAGTGGATGGTCTCCTCCATCACGGAGGGACAAGTCAAGCTGGAAGGCCGGATACTTGTCCAGCGACATCGCAAGACCGGCTCCCCGACGAGGGGCAGGTCATTCCCACCCCCAGGCCCCATGAGAGGGTGGTGTTCCTCACCCACTTCCTCCGCGGACTAGGTTTTCCACTTCACCCATTTGTCCGGGGGCTCATGTTCTACTACGGCCTGGATTTCCACGATCTGGCCCCTAACTTATCCTCAACATCTCGGTGTTTATCATCGTGTGCGAGGCCTTTCTCTGCATCCAGCCCCACTTCGGCTTATGGCTGAAGACCTTCAATGTCAAGCCGAAGGTAGTGGGCGGCCGCCAAGCGGAGTGCTTGAAGGTGCCATGGTTGGCAAGATGGCCAAAGTCCTATGGCTCGAGGGCCTTTGTGGAGACCATAAAGGGGTGTCAATCGGGTGGTTCTACATCACCGAGCCGCGACTCTCAATGGGCGGCGGTCCCCGAATTCGATTTGGCTTCCCCACACGGCTCACATCATGGAAAGAGACGGCCCGACGTGGGGTGATTCGAAGAGCTGTCCGGACTCCAAACCTGCGTCTGGAACACGGTGGACAAGAATCTCAAGCTTGTCAATGTAATCCAGTGATGCTCATCCGCGGATTCTCCCATGCCAACGGGCCTTCAAATTGTGGGAGTTCGATCCGCACAACACCAACTCTGAAAAGGCTCTTGACACTAAGTAATGCGAAGATGCCCGGAAGGTGTCCGTTTCAAGGGCGCCAAGCTCCCGCATCCGCCATCAAGATCGTGGATTCAGCTCATGACGTCAAGCCAACGAGGTAAGTTATTTTACCCTTTATGGGACTCTTTTTTCATAGTTTGACTCTATGCGGGATCTAAAACTCCCTAACCTTTGACAGGACTGGCTGAAGACGTCCGGACAAATTAACTGTCCGGCCCCCTTGCTAGAAGACCCAGCGGACGCCCGATTGACGGGGCTGCTGGCTCCGGCACCTCACGTGGTGCCGGAGAAGAAGGCCAAGAAGAAGGCCACGGGAACTCGAAGGAGCTCCCGGCACCAGGTGCTGTCGGACTCATCGTCCGACGACTCTGAGGCGGAATCCTCCCCTGAGGAAGAGGAGGAGGAAAAATAAGCCTATCCCCCAGCGGGGGGAGAGAAGAAAAGGAAGGCCGCCCCAACTGGGGAGGCCGGAGGGTCCAAGAAAGGAAGGACCCTTCCTCCGGACATCTCCACCAATGCCGACAACGACGAGGAGGAGTGGCCACCAAGGGCCAAGCCCCTAGCGAGATCGTAAGTGTCCGGACTACGGAATAGCTCATGACTTTTTATTTGTCGCATAGTGTCTTCTAACGCCGAATATAACCATGTAGCCCGCCCAAGGACGAGCTTGCCGTTTCGTCGAGCGGCTCCCTGGATTCGTCGGGTGTGAATACCACTTCACTTCCGACGGCCTCCTCTCCTCGTGACGCAGACGACACCGCGGTGGAGTCCCAAAAGGGGCCCAACCAGGAGGAGGTGGTCCTGGAGGCGCCGCAAGGCGACCTCCCGGACTCTTTGCACAAAGGGGGCGAAACCCCAGAGGGCTCGAGTCGGCCCGGTCTTGGGACTCGCATCGAACCTTCAGTGGTTCGAAGTCCGGCAAGCGCCCCTTCGTAAGAAGGGCAAGATTGCGACGTCGGTGACCTCCGGCCCATCCGGGAGGCACCGGACAGCTTGGCCGGAGGCGCTTAACGGCGCCTCCATCGACGAGGAGCACCGCCTTTGTTATGAGTGTGGTGATCCAGAAAGTTCTGTCCGCCAAGAGCGGGCTGATCGAAGCCTGCATCAGCCTTCTAACAGCTTTGAGGTAAGTTTAGAATATGTAAAAATATTACCGCATAGACAGTAGCCCCTGATGCTTAGTTCGGTGTTCGGAAATAAAAGACGGACTGAGGATCTAAAAAGATATACGCATGAGTCTAACATAAGTATGTCGATATGGGAATGCAGGCGCCGCCGACCTCTGCCAAGACCGATCGCGGAGGTTAATGCATTGAAGCAGAGCCTCGAGTGGTCCGAGAACGAACTCGGCCTTGCCAAGAAGCAGCTCGAGGACAAGGAAGGTAAGTAATACCTTATTAAAGTGATACCTTATAGAAAGGATTTGGTTGCTAAAATGACAGGACTAACGTGGGTATTATAGGGGCCATGAACGAGGTGGCGACCCTGAAGGAAGCGGTGTCCACGGCCGAAAGCAAAGCGGCCGCAGAGCGCACCGAGCGAGAGAAGCAGGAGGCGCGGGTGGCGGAGGTGCGGCAAGAGCTCCAGGCTCTCATGGAAAAACACGAGAGTTTGGAGCGTGACTCGAAGACTCGAGAGTTCGAGCTCGCCTCGGCTCTTGAGAGTGCCAAAGCCGGTAAGGCCGAAGCCCAAAAAGCCCTCCAGGAAATTGAATCATTAAAGAAGATAGCGGTGGGTAAGGCATTCTTTATGCAAAGCAAGCATGTGAAAGTGGATTATCTATTACTTACCCGAATCCGGAGCTCTCCAGGAGCATTCGCAGATCTGCCCCACAAGGTGTCCGATGTCGCTGCGTTCTACCGCGCCAAGGAGGGGAGCTCGACGGAAAAGGTGTTCTGGTCTCAGTATGCTGAGGCCAGACATCCGGTGCCCCTAAGCGACCAACTGAAGTAGCTGGTCGAGCTCCACAAGGTCGCCGAACAGGCCATGAAGGGCCTCATAATTCGGCTGTGGCCATTAGAAGCCATGCCTGGGAGCTACTTCGGGCTAGTGCGGCGGCTGGTGGACGCCTGTCCATGGATTGAAGTCATCAAGTGCTCCGTCTGCATTGAAGGTGCCCGTCGGGCCCTTGCCCGTGCTAAAGTGCACTGGGGCAAGCTGGATGCTGAGAAGCTTGTGACGGACGGGCCACCAAAGGGCAAGGAGCATCGCTAGCCCGAAATGTACTATGAAGGCGTCCTGAAGGGTGCCCGCCTTATAGCGAGTGAATGCTCCAAAGATGTAATTTTGAATAGGCTCGCATTTGTTATCCTGTGCGCTGAAAACTTGTTCATATGCGCTAAGCAACACTTGTGAATTTAAAATATTACCTTCTGTGCAGCCGTTTATCAAATTTGAGAGAGGGCAAGTCGTTGGCTTCAGCCCCCATGCCACGAGTGTTGGGGTGTTCGGGATAAACTTGAGCGCTCTTGTTCCAATTCTTGGGTCCTTCGAGGGAGGCGCTCAACGCAACGAACAAGGCAACCGGACTATAGTGCTTGAACACTCTCACTTAGCCATAGAATTCTATAATTTTAAATTTCGGCGAAGCCCCTAGTATTCAGAAGACCGAGTTTGGGGCGCTATCCACGCCTTGGCCGGACAATGCCGACTCCTCGCTCTAAGCGACCTAAGTCTTTAGGGGCCCGAAAAAACCTCTCGAACAGCGACCGGCTCTCGCCCTATCATGACGGTCAGGTTTAGCTTTCTCCACTGAGGTGCTCAACCCAGCTCAACCGGGGCACAATCGCAGTGGTTCTCCCAGCTACCTTAGCCGATATAATGTAACGTAAGGTACCAAAACATGGGAGCCGGGCAAACCCAACTATTGACCCAAGACATGATTCGAGCCGATGCATATAATGCTATAATTTCGTGGTGCCACAATTGTGAAAGTGTTCGGACTTATCGCACCATATTTTTGGGGTACTAGCCCCTGGTGTATTGGCCGTACCAAAGTGTACGGGTGCAACATGTCATGAATGAACATATATATAGATAAAGAAAGGAGTGCAATAATAGGCAAAAGCTATGTATTGTTTATTCAAAAAGGTACTGCAATGAAAGCATAACGATACAAATAGTGCGATAAGCAAGGGACGGGACTATTTAACATGTCCCCTCCGTGGGTAAGCTATGGGATGGTATGTAAAACAGGTATAATGCTCGTAGCGTAGACCACCGGACACTCGACGAGCCGCTTCCTGGCTGTTGCATCGTGAATTCGGCAATTCTAGTGCCGGACAGGGCTTCTGGAAAACGGAGTCCTGAAAGTAAGAAAAAAGAAGAAAGAAAAATAATGACACAATCGGGAGCCCGTGGTGCGGTTGAGCCGCATTCTGGGCGTGCCGTGGTCGTGCCCCTCCCCTTATGCCCATGATATCTCCAGAGCGTAGTTATGTACGCGTAGTACTGGCTTCGCAATTTCGCGAGGGCTGGGGTTGGGGCCGGATTACGCTGCGTTTCCGGATCGTGCCAGGCGGTCTTGTTGTAGGTTACTCCGGGCGTGCTTGACGGTGTCCGGACATTTAATAGCCGGACTCGAGAATTGCCGTGAGAGGCTGCTTTGCACCTCCGCCGCGAGGGCCGCCGTGTGCTCCTCCGTTCGGAGAGAGCGTTCGGTGTTTCCATTGACTGTGATTACTCCTCGAGGGCCTGGCATCTTGAGCTTGAGGTACGCGTAGTGCGGCACCGCATTGAACTTTGCAAATGCGGTTCGTCCCAGCAGTGCGTGATAGCCGCTGCAGAAGGGGACTATGTCGAAGATTAACTCTTCGCTTCGGAAGTTATCCGGGGATCCGAATACCACTTCGAGTGTAACTGAGCCTGTACAATTGGCCTCTACACCTGGTATGACGCCTTTAAAGGTCGTCTTTGTGGGTTTAATCCTTGAGGGTCTATGCCCATTTTGCACATTGTATCCTCGATAGAGCAGGTTCAGTTGCTACCGCCGTCCATCGGGACTCTAGTGAGGTGAAATCCGTTGATGATTGGGTCAAGAACCAATGCGGCAAATCCGCCGTGGCGGATGCTAGTGGGTGGTCCTTCGATCAAAGGTGATCGGGCAGGAGGACCATGGGTTGAACTGGGCGATCGCTCCATCGCATATACGCCCTTTAGTGCACGCTTCCGCTCCCTTTTGGGTATGTGGGTTGCGTATATCATGTTCACCGTCCGCACTTGTGGGGGAAGCCCTTCATCCTCTATTGTTCGGTGGCCGGGCTCCTCCTCGTCGTCGCTATGCAGCCCCTTGTCATTGAGTTCAGCATTTAACTTGCCTGCCTGTTTGAAGACCCAACAATCCTGTTGGTGTGGTTGGCTGGTTTTTCGGGGGTGCCATGTATTTGGCACGAGCGATCGAGTATTCGGTCCAGATTGGACGGGCCCTGAGTATTTCTTTTGAACGGCTTTTTCCGCTGACCAGGTTTAGAGCCTCTGAATCCGGCATTGACTGTCGTATCTTCAGCATTATCGGAGTTAATGCGGCGCTTGTGCTTGTTGCGACGCGACCTGCCACTGCTGTCCTTGGTATCTGAACTACCAGGGTTTTTGGTCAAGTTGTTGCTACGAGCTAGCCAGCTGTCCTCTCCCATGCAAAAGCGGGTCATGAGTGTTGTGTGGGCTGCCATGGATTTCGGCTTTTCCTGTCCTAGGTGCCGGGCAAGCCACTCGTCGCGGATGTTATGTTTGAAGGCTGAAAGGGCCTCTGCATCCGGACAGTCAACGATTTGATTTTTCTTGGTTAGGAACCGTGTCCGTAATTGTCCGGCCGATTCTTCCGGCTGCTGAATTATGTGGCTGAGGTCATCGGCGTCCGGTGGTCGCACATATGTTCCCCGGAAGTTATCAAGGAATGCGGCTTCCGTGTCCTCCTAACAACCAATTGATTCTTTGGCCGGCATTTGTTAAGCCAATGCCGAGCTGGTCCTTTAAGCTTGAGTGGGAGGTATTTGATGGCGTGTAGATCATCACCGCGGGCCATGTGGATATGGAGGAGGTAGTCCTCGATCCAAACCGCAGGATCTATTGTGCCATCGTATGATTCGATGTTTACGAGTTTGAAACCCTCGAGGATTTGATGATCCATCACTTCGTCTGTGAAGCATAGTGGGTGTCTTGGCGCCTACGTATTAAGCTATATCACGACGCAGCTCAAATGAGCTTTGTCTACTGTGTTCGTCCCGGCCGGAATTGCTGTATCCGGCGTGACGGTTATCATCACGTGTCATGGGGCACCCACACGATCCGTAGATCGATCTTGTTTTCCATGCCTTGTCCTCCAGTATGTCTCGCAGGTCTGGCGCGTTTCCCCGTGCCCTGGTACTTTTCGAGCGACATCGGGGTGCGGCTTGAATGGAGGGTCTAGAGGCCTCTCTGTCGCGACCACGGGGTGGCCGGTCGGCCGCATCATGCGCTGGTGATGTAGGTTTGGGTGCTACTTCCTCTAATTGGGGTAGCAGCCTGCGTTTTGGGTATCTCTTGGAGGGGCGTTCGAGTTCGTACTCTTCGGCTGCAAGGACTTCAGTACATCTGTCAGCTAGCAAGTCTTGGTCAGCTCTAAGTTGTTGCTACTTTTTCTTGAGGCTACTTGCCGTGGCCATAAGCCTGCGTTTGAAATGCTCCTGTTCGGCGGGATCCTCAGGCACGACAAATTCGTCGTCGTCGAGGCTTGCCTCATCTTCGGAGGGAGGTATATAATTATCGTCCTCCGCCTCCCTGTCTGCCGCTCTATCATGAGGGCTGGCTTCTCCCTCCTCCTATGCTGAATCCTGCTTTGGAGGGTTGTCTTCAGACCGCCGGGGTGTTATTATCTCCCGTGCCGGAATCACCGTTTTTGCTGTGGCGGGATTTAGAGCGGCGCCGCTGACGCCGGCGCTTGGGCTGTTTCTTGGAGGGGTTATCCTCCGCTGTTCCATCGCTGTTCCATATTTGGGATGTCCACCATGTATATGTCGTATGACGAGGTGGCCTTCCAGTGCCCTGTAGGCGCTGGTTCTTGGTCGTCTCCAGCATCGTCGTCCATACCGTCGATGTCTTCATAGTCGAAGTCGAGCATGTCGGTTAAATCATCGATGTGGCTACAAAGTGGGTGGTGGGTGGGCGTTGAATTTCTTCGTCGTCCGTATCCCAACCTTCCTGACCGTAGTCCGGCCAGGGCTCTCCGGATAAAGAGAGAGACTTTAGTGAATTCAGGATGTCGCCAAAGGGCGAGTGCCGAAAGATGTCCGCGGCAGTGAACTCCATGACCGGCGCCCAATCGGATTCGATTGGCAGGGGCGCGGAGGGTTCGGAGTCCGGAGAGGAGTCCGGCACCTTGGAGTCACGGTCTTCGCAAAGGACATGGATGGAGTTCGGCTCAATCACCGTAGAGATTGTAGCCCCCGAGGCGGTGTCCAATCACTCATCCTCGATCGGCGGAGTCGGCTTCGAGATAAGGGTCGGAGCGGACGCTGGTGCGGCCTCCAGTGGCCTTGTTCGTGGCAGAGCTAGATCGTGCCCATCGAGACAGTGCGGCGCGCTTGGCTGTGGCTCGAATCCGTCGAAGATCAAGTCTCTGCGGATGTCGGCCGTGTAGTTCAAACTCCCAAATACGACCTGATGGCCAGGGGCGTAGCTTTCAATCTTCTCTAGATGGCCAAGTGAATTGGCCCGCAGTGCAAAGCCGCCGAATACGAAGATCTGTCCGGGGAGAAAAGTCTCACCCTGGACCGCGTCGTTGCTGATGATCGAAGGAGCCATCGGGCCTAAGTATGATGACACAGAGGAACTCTCAATGAAAGCGCCAATGTCGGTGTCAAAACCGGCGGATCTCGGGTAGGGGGTCCCGAACTGTGCGTCTAGTCGGATGGTAACAGGAGACAAGGGACACGATGTTTTTACCTGTGTTCGGGCCCTCTCGATGGAGGTAATACCCTACTCCTGCTTGATTAATACTGATGATATAGGTAGTACAAGAGTGGATCTACCACGAGATCAAAGAGGCTAAACCCTAGAAGCTAGCCTATGGTATGATTGTTCTTCGTCCTACGGACTAAAACCCTCCGGTTTATATAGACACCGGATAGGGTTAGGGTTACACGTAGTCGGTTACAATGGTAGGAGATCTACATATCCGTATCGCCAAGCTTGCCTTCCATGCCAAGGAAAGTCCCATCCGGACACGGGACAAAGTCTTCAATCTTGTATCTTCATAGTCCAGGAGTCCGGCCAACGGTGATAGTTCGGCTATCCGGACACCCCCTAATCTAGGACTCCCTCACCGAGTGACTCCAACGCTACTACTGCTAACTGAAGCCGATCAATGCTGCCTCTGGATGAATAGTGAGCATTGTTGGGGGGGGGGGGGTGGATGAACAGTTCCCGGTGGGGGTTGGATGAACAGGACCCCGTGGTAGTAGATGCCGTTACCGCTGGATGAACAGGACCCCGATCGATCGAGCCGGTGGAGGGCTGGATGAACAGGACCCCGTGGAGGGCTAGATGAACAGGACCCCGTGTAGGGCTGGTTGAACAGTAGCCGGTGGAGGGCTGGATGAACAGTAGCCTCTGGAGGGGTGGTTGAACAGGACCCCGTGAAGAGGGCTGGTTGAACAGTAGCCGGTGGAGGAGCGCACGGTGGAGGCTGGATGAACAGGAGCCCGTGGATGAACAGTCGCAGGTGGAGGCTGGAGGAGGTCGAGGGTGGTTGAACAGTAGCCCAAGGCTGGAGGAGGTCGACGGTGGAGATGAACAATATCCTGTGGAGTCCCGTTTTGCGGTACGCCACACCCCACCCGATGAACAAGACCCCCGTTTCGACTGTAGCGCTCCAACACAAGTCTGTTTCCTCCATTTTGCGGTATGCCACACCCCTCCCGATCAACTGGACCCCGTTTTGACCATAGGAGGTCCAAGAGAAGTCTGTTTCCTCCATTTTGCGGTACGCCAGACCCCTCCCGATGAACAGGATCCCGTTTCGACCGTGGCCGGTCGAACACAAGGCCGCTTTCTCCGCTTCGCTGCAGACGCCAGCCTCGTTTCCATCGGATGTTCCGTCCAAGATGGTTGGCTCCCGATGAACAACATGCTTTCCGTTGCCTCCCGATGAACATGACACATTCCGTTGCCTCCCCATGAACAGGACAACGAGATAGTTTCTCTGTTCCGACCCAGCCATGTACACGAGACCTGGCTGTACGTATGCGCGAGTAGGCGTTTGAGACCCCGCCCGTATGTACGTACGTGGCCGTATTTACTTTATTGCACCCTGGCCGATGTACGTATGTGTACATGCTACGTGCGCAACTCTACTATGACACGTGCGCGCCTCTACTACGACACGTGCCCTTCCTTACACGGCCACGGTTCATCGCTGCAGCCTACATATAGACCGATCGTATGCACATACACGTTCGCGACCAGAATGACAATGTTACGTACACTTCGACCAGGTGGGACCCGACTATCAGGCACTTCCTTGCGTGCGAAGATGTAGCTGGTGGGTCCCAGCAGTCAGGGGGACGAATCATTTTTTTGCCCGTAATATAGACGCACTTCCTTGTGTGCGAAGATGTAGCTGGTGGGTCCCAGCAGTCAGGGGGGAAACGTTTTTTTTCGTGAAATACGGTGGCCCATCAGGTGGGTCCCTGCTGTGAGGTGGAGGAATCATTATTTTCCGCGTAGTAAGGACACACTTCCTTGCTGCGGCCGTGGACCCAGCTGTCAGCCTCTCCACGTACAATACTCTTCCGATGGAAGTCGTTCCTTGACCACGTTGACCACGCCGCAGCGAGAGCACCAGGGCTGTGGACGACGACGAGGCCTAGTAAGGGCATGATGCGGAGCCGGGGAACACGCGGCAGTGGAAGCCCATGCTGGGAGGAGTACGAGGGTTCACTGGTTTGGCTGTGGTGTGAGTCTGCCTCGCCGTAGGGCCTGGCCAGCGGTGGGAGTAGTAGGGGGCGGTGAGGCCTCAACGGCAGCACATCCGGCCACTGGAGGCAGGAGCAGGCGGTCTCACCGACGCTGGTTTGGGCGGCTGGTGCAAGAAGAGCAGTGATTGAAGAAGCAGCAGGACCGTTCGATTCAAATCCAACGGTCACTGATGCTAGAATTGTTTGTTGACTAAGTTGACAAAGCCCTGCGTACGCGTCAACTTAGTAGGCCCACAGGTCAGTCTCCGAACCGGTGCGCCCCAGATGTCAGTGGGAGGAATCATTTTTTCAGCGTAATAAGGAGGCAGTTGATTGCGTTCGGCCAGGCCAGTGGAGGGAGTAGGGTGTGCCGGTGAAGCCTACACGTTATGATAGTGGGCCACAAGAGGAGAGAGCAGGCAGTCCCGCCGGCGCTAGTTTAGGTGGCTGGAGCAGGAACATCAGAGATTGAAGAAGCACATCGGCCGTTGGATGGACATCCAATAGTCACTGCTGCTAGAATCGTGTGTTGAGTGACAAAGCCTTGCGTAAACAAGTCAGCCTCGAAATCTATGGCGTGTACAGCCCATTTGCTATTATTTTTATAATTTTTTACTCATTTTCTAATTCATATGGAATTTATTGCAGCCCATTTTCCATTTTTAGAATTGCTGCCCATTTTCTGGTCAGTACCAGGGTTAAAAAATGAAATAAAAATGTGCGAAATTTTGAAAATTCGCAAATTTTTGCTGGGGAACAAAATAGTCTTAATCCAAAAATTAGTAGCCATACTAAAACAAATATTAAAATAAATTAGTACTATGTCAATGTTAAAATCCAATGAAATATAAAATATCAATGAAGAACAAAAACAAAAAAGAAACTAATTTTCCCATTTACTTTTAACAAATACTGACCATACTCTTTGGCCAGGCCGGAATGCATCCCTCCTCGCCTTGAAAGATTTGCAGCCCAGTAAGTCGCAGAAAACAAATAGGCCTAGCTTGGGTATTCTTCAAAAAGAAATAGTGGCCTATCTATTTCCCAAAGAAAAAACTGCTGGGCTGGTCATGTTGTTAGATGGGCCACAGAGACCGCACAACCCAGTTTATAGCCTGCTGCTCCGAACAAATCCTCAAAAAAAGTTGTGCAATTCTGTCGTTAATTGACTATATGTTGAAAATGATCTGGGTCCCAGATATCAGCAGGGTGGATTAGTGCATCTGAGTAGTAAAAGAGGCGCTTGCTTGTGTTCGGGAGTGGACCTGGTGGGTCCGTACTATCATACTCACAACAACAGTCCTCTCCCGATTCACTATGTTGACAGGGCCGGACGGCGGCGCCGCGGCGAGCGCACCAAGGCAGAGGATAAATTGTTGTCGCCAATGTGCTGGCCTGGGTTGGACATTCTTATTGAAAAATAAAAATGGACCGGAACTATTTACGACGTTGACTACGATTTGCATGGGTCCGCTGGTTGCAGGAAGAAAATGGTGGGTGAAAGAAGGCTGGTCGCTATCTTTGCCTAAGAATTATATCGACTGAATGTAACGACACTATCATAGGAGATAATATCCTCCTGTTAAATCGTGAATTTAAAGAACTGGTGCATGAGCATTTAGCTTTATTTATTTATTTGTTTATTTATTTACTTATTTATGTTTAGGGGACCATGAGCATGTACCTGGGCCGGATTCATGTGAGAGCCTCCCTTCCAGTTAATTATGGGCTCCTCTATTGGGCCTTCATTAGTGGACTGCATGTTATTAACAAGTGAAAAATGTGTTCCATACAAAACAAATAGTATGCGCTACGTACGGTACGGGGCACTAAAGAATCGGACCGTGCAACGACTTCCAAAACATTGTGTTTGTCGTTCTAACAACACATTTATTCAACCAACAGACAAAATATACTACTAATTGTACATTGAAAACAGAAGAAGAAGAACCGGGGTGCAATGTATAAAGAAGCGTGCCGTAAGAGTAAAGACGCAGCTCTCTCTTCCAACTCAAACATCAACCATCATTACAAAAGGACTACCCAAAAGAACAAGTGTATGCATCAAACTAAATAAAGATCCTACTACACCAAGTGTACGCATCTAACTAACTGCCCGCTTAGACGTTACTATTTATTGCTGTGGAGATTGGTCATGGCGGCTTGAACCAGATGGGTGCCTGACGGGGGAAACTCCAGCCAGCAGGTCGAAGTCTGATACTTGCGGCCCTCTCTCCTACTTTCGGCTGCAGAGCGTGGGGCACATATTAGGGTATGGTGCATGCAGAGACGCATGGTATGCTATGTACACACAGTTTTGCCTGATGAACGAAACCGCGCTGCCATCATGATCCTTGCCATCAGTTATCTCCTGGTTAATCGGATAATTCAGTCCGAGAAACAGAGAGCGTGTACCAAGGCTACTTACCAGCCTCCAGTCAAAAAATCCCGAAGGCCTAGAGAAGCTGCGATCCTGCTCAAAGACCTTGCAGTGACTGTGATTGTATTCCGCGAAACAACACGTCTGGTATGTGCGAACGATCATCAATTGTTCGCCGTCATCTGATCGAGCCAAGAACCACCTGCAACTGCCATGCCGCTTTTCTTTGAAAGGTTCTGGGATTAGGAAGGGTAGGGACACCAGGCGGCCTACAACATCATATCAAGTTGGAGTCAAATAAAATAGGGCACTTAATGTAGTCAATCTTAAGAACAACATGTTGTGAGCATGAATATTTTTTCAGTAAATGTTGAAAGTAATATAAGCAAGCCTTCATGATATGATAGGAAAGTAACATACTGCTGTAGCAGCCATTTGTAGCGATGACTGGAGTAGGCCAGCAATACGTCCAGCCATAGGAGTCGACAACGTAAATGAAGCCCTTGTGTTCAATGGCATCAGAGAACCATGGAGGATGTATGATCCTGCAATGGACGTGCAGATTTATCCACTTACCATAGTCACCTATCAGATAGGCGAGACCGTGGTTGAAGAACGCACTTAGCTTGAAGTCTTTATAATCCGCAGATCTTGTGGGCACTTGGCAGATTACAACCTTGAGCAAATCAAACTTGGTATCATGTTGGCTACTGCAAGATTCTGAGTATTCTGGGCCGCGCTGCCAAAGCAGTGCAATGTTAATCGAAGGAAGGGGGGTCAATCGATGGGTGTAGACCTCCACGAGCATCCAGTTGCCGCCACCGTTGACGAGAACCATCCAAGACGTGTTCATGCTGACCCAGTACATACCGTTAATGTAGTTGACGGTGACGGGGATCGGATCACAGTCAAGAGGGTTGATGCTTGCCACCCTACGATCGTTATGCTGCGTGACACGCCGTTTCTGAAGATCAGGCGGCATCAGCAAGCAAGGATCTGGCTTAAAAATCTCCGGCCTGAGGGCTTTGAGTAAACAGTACAGCCCCGATGAGCACGCGGCGAGCGGCATGGTACTAAGATTGTCCACACGCGAAACAATGAGCTTGATTACCTTTGTGGGGAGCGAATTCCAGCCACTCTTTCGGCGGACGCTGCTCAGTTTTGCCATTGTTAGTGCTTGGGCTTTGGAAGAGGGGGGAGGCGCCTTAGCGGGGATGGAAGATTGGACGATTATGTGCGGATAAGGATGGAGAAGCGAATATGTGCTGCGGGAAGTGGAGAGGTAATGATGACTACAGCACGCCGCTTGACTTACGAGACACATACCAGCAGCGTAGGCTCATATCGATGCCAGACAACTTGCTTGAGTGATCACAGTACTGGTACTCCCTACAGTACCTAATACTATTCCCTAACTTGCTCGAGTAGAGTAGTAGTGGAGTAGGACTCTGGTCTACTACTAGCACCCGAGGATTAGTATATTCTAATCTAAAATAGTTACAAACTTCAATGCCCGAGCATGGAACGACCACGAACTGCCGTCGGTGCTAACTCCTATCCCCAGCAAATGTTCACTGGCAGACATGGCAGTTGCAAACGCCCGTGACACAGTTAAAGTACGTGTGTAAGGGTGGCGGTTTTATCAAATACTATGGCTTAAAAACAGGCCACCGTCGGATGGAAATCTAACAGTTACGTGGGATTCGCCATGATTGAGCTCGTGGCGAACAATCACCAAATATCATTACTAAAAATGGTTAAAACACCCGGGGCTATAACTTGCACTGGCTGACCACTAACATTGATACTAAAATAGTCGTAAAATGGTCAAAGACCGTGTCTACGTGGTGTTTGGAATTATATGAAAAAAACTAGCAACATGCACGTGCATTGCACGGAACATCAAGATGCATTTTTTTACAAAACACCTCTTGTGATTGACCCATGCAGGAGTAATCCCATGTGTAAAAGCTAATGATATCTCGAGAATTTTATCGGAAACATGGTATCTCGACCATTTCATCGAAAAAATGATATGTCGAGAAAGATGATAGATAAGGTGAGGAGGAGTGGGGTGTGGTGGTGACTGGTGGTCGGACTTGGCGGAGGCATGGGGATGGATGGCGCCGGCAGCGGCCACCATGCCAAATTGTTCCAGAGACTTCCTTTTTTAATTGCTCAGCAATGAGGTTGTGGGATATAAGGATGAACGAGGCAAGGCCTTATCTATAAATGCAGAGAGAGGTGCGTGTATCTTTTGTAAAATAGTCATAGTTTGCTTTCTATCCGTCAGATATAGATCGAACAATGTATACTATAAGATGGCAGGCACACCATCATCACCAACTCATTTTTTCTCTACTCCTACTCCAATATTACTTATTACTTACTCCTATAGAAGACTCAGTTGGTGATGATGGTGTGTCTGCCATCCGCCATTTCTGACCATTAGATCTGCATCTAACGGCTGTCATGTAGGTTGTGGCCTTTTGCAACAATTCCCACTTCTCTGCTCCAGTTTACACAAAACCCCTTAGTATCTTGAAACCAACCACATTCCTCCCTTACCTCATCAAAACATCCCAAAGAATATATTTGGAGTGAAACATAAGATATTTTTAGTGATATGTATATCAAAACTAAACTGTTTTCTTTCAAATTTGTGAATATGTATTATTCTACTTTGGATCCGTTGCAACGGACGGGCTCATTTCTATAAAGGTTTATCTCTTGCATCATCTGCGATGAACACCTGGTGTACTGGTCCGGGCCGGATGCTTGCAGCGCGATGGCCTGAGTTCTAATTCTGTCCTAAACTGTAGCTTTTTATATTTTTTAATATATACTTCTTTCGCTACTGTACTGGGAGTGGAGCCCACAGAGTACTTAGAATACAAGATTAAAAGTGTATCCATTTATGGTTTAGTCTTGAATCTTCCATGTATGAATTTTTACTATAGTACTGGTGAAAGACTTATGATGAACCATTTCTTATATCTCCTCTGCCCCCTTCCAAGTCATCCTGATTTAATCCCTCCATATAGGTGTATAAGGGCATGGTTAATACTTAATAGTATAGCCAACTATTGACTATAAGAAAGTGCCATGTCATCTGTAGCCAACATGTATAACAATCGATACTCAAAAACTAATTCTTAAAGATCATTTCTTGCAAAGCACAATAAGTGTTATTTCTTCACAAGTTTTGGATGCAGGTTGAACAATTGAACGCTTTTGTTTGCAAAAGATACTTTTTTATCTATTTCACCCGGATGTTTGTAAGCTCTAGAGATGAACTAATATCCAAAGAAACCTATCGATACCCGTTACACATGATATGACCCCCACATCCTTTGTCTAAATAAACAACTCCCCGATCAATGCATTTCATTGTTCCGTGCAACGCACGGGCACCTTACTATAGATTAGGATGACCAAAAATTGAACTAACATTATAGATAGTACGATAAATGCTGATGCATGTCACCTAAAATTATATCATTGAAAACTATGTTCAAATACGAATCCAACGATATAGTTTTTGTTGACATGCACTAACATTTTGTCAGTTAAATCTTCAGTCAATTCAATGGGGGACTAATAAACCACGACCGATGTAGTACTAGTGTAGAGGGCAGTGCTGCACGCGAGGCTCACCCCGCTCGTGGCGCAGCAGTAAAGCTGTCATATCACAAAACCCAACCACTCCCAGTAATAAGTGGCCTAGTAAACTAAACGGACAAGCAACCATCACATCCCTCCGTCTTTTTTGCATTTCATCTCTCTGCATTTACTTTCTCCGGTTCATCTCAGACACTCAATCCTAGCTACTACTCCTAGTATCCCTAGCTACTACTCCTAGGGCCAGTTCTTTTGGCGGCTTGAAAAATAAGCCGTCTCTTCCCCAACTTTTCCCATAAGACTAGTCACAATGGAGAGTAACATTAAGGCGCCTCACTCTTTTATTTGGGCTTCTAAACTACTACCAGTACCTCTGTCCTGGTTTATTCGTCACCATTGTAATTTGTGATAAATTTTGACCAAAGATTTAACTGATAAAATGTTAGTGCATGTGACATGCACAAACATTTCATTAGTTAAATTTATGGTCAAAATTTGACACATATTACAACGGGGACCAATAAACCAGGACGGAGGTAGTACTCATGGGATTACTACTAATCTAGAAGCCTAAAAGAACTGGCCCCTAGTACTCCTAGTAGTAGTACTCAAGTTGGAATTCCAATTGCACGGCATAACTTGTTAGGCAAAAAATTCGATACAGGGTGTAGGAAGCGGTTTGGAAATTTGCATGCCTTCCCGACTAGTGAGATACTACTCCGTACAAAGTACAATAGAGAAATAACCACAGAGAAGGAAGCTAAAATTAAACAATCAAACGAGCATTTTTGCATTTTTTTTGCATTGAATTGTTTCACAAGCTTGACTAGTGATGTTTTTTTGCTTTTACAAAACCGCATCATAATGTTAAAACGTGCATTTGCACGTACATAAGTAATAGTAGTAATCCCCCCGTCTAGGTGTATAAGTCTTCTCTCCTTCCTGGTCAAGGAGCAAAACCAAAGATGACTTATTCACCTGGACGGAGGGAGTAGCACAGTTTGCAAGCATATATAGAGAGAGACATGTAGTGCGATAGTATATAGTAAAGTTTGTGCTATATGCATGTACTCACAAAATGCGTACGGATACACAAGGTTTCCAAACTTTTCCTTTTACATACTTAATTAAGGACGCTAATAATTCCTGAACGCTGGGATTTATCATTTGCGTCCCAAAACTATTGAGATCACCGTAGGGAACTAAATTATATTCCTAATAAAAGCCACGGCGCTCGTAGGAGCGCTTGCGGCGCGCCACGAGTACCCTGGTGCGCAACCATTTCCCAGTGCGCCGACACAACGCCTCTTCCTCAGCCTCACAACTCGCGAGGTGCTGATTGGCGGCTTGCTGGCGGGCGAGCGCGATCTCACCAGTGTGGTGATCCGGCGCCAACATGTACTCCTCCTCGCTGGAAGCGTGCACCCGGTCCACGTACCGCCAAGCGTAGATGAGGCGCTTGGGCCCGATCGCACTAAGGGCTTTGGCAGCGGATGTCCTCCACCACCCGGACGGCCCTCGTAAGAGCCTTCTGCCAAAGAGCCAATTGCCTAACTCTCTCGGACGCGACATAGGCCTGCCAGGCAACTTGCCCCGTGGTGCGCTTCTCTTCCCCGGCCTTCTTCTCCGCCTCTATTTTGACACGCTCTACTGGAGGCAAAGCCTCCCACAAGGCGACATCCATTTCTTTCCAAAGCTCCTCAAGGCTGGGAGGCTCGGCGGGCGGTGCGGCGTCTCCTCAGAAGCGGGAGCCGACGCTGGCCCTCCGACGCTGCAGCGTCGGGCGTAGATTGGGAACACCGACGCGTCCACCTCAACGCGTCGCGGCGAGCAGCTGAACACTGACGCGTCCTCCTCGACTAGTGGCGGCGAGGAACGGAACGACGACGCGTCCTCTTCGACTAGTGGCAGCGAGGAACGGAATGGCGTCGCGTGACCGTCCGCACGGTGCAGCGAGGGGCGCCTAGGGCTTGGGAGGGGGAGGAGACAGCAATGAACGTGAGCGTTCTTCCGAATGCCATGGGGGGCGAAGTATTTATAGCGAGCAATGGCACACCTACATAATATATGGACTGATCTTCACTAACTTAACTGCAGGTGCAGTTGCGTCACTGACATGTGGGCCAGATGCCTGTTGGGCCCACATGTCCGTGACCCAATGCACCTACAGTTAAGTAGTTGAAGCAGCTACGTGGGCATATTTGTTGGAGTAAATTACGGGTGAGGGAAGGGGTGGAAATATTGCTGGTCACAGCGGATTGGACGAGCGCGGGGGAGGAGCGTCATGCATGCAGACTTTTTCCACACGGGTGTGGAGTGGTGGGACTGCTGGAGGGAGAAGGAGAGTCAAGCAGGCATTCAGATTTCAAGGTGCACTAAATTATTGCGTGCGATGATTAATGCTGGCCATAGTGGTGGTAATGCGGTACTCCCTCCTTTCCGGTTTATAGGGCTTAATTTCAAAATCTCTTCAACCAAGGTAGAGGATGAATGGTGGAATTAATTCCTTAGTTTGCAAAAGTACTTAATTAGTACTCTCGTTTTTCTCAAAAATATGTGTAAACCGATGCATTAATTACACCACATGCATGCATGACCACTCCTATAAAAATCTCAGTTGGTGGTGATGGTATGTCTGCCTCTGGACAACATGAGCCGTTCGATCTACTTGGAACCAACGACTGAGATGTGTGTGCATAGAGACATGGCCTTGCACCGGAGCTATAGCAGATATTTACCCACCTCTGCCACTGTATAAAATACAGAACTACTCATTCCAGCCTCATTTCCTTTATGGTTCATCTCCTTGCATTCTTGCTAGCGGTGGCGAAGGTTCCTGAAGATGGAGTCTAGACTCTAGAAACCACTACAAAAACTATTCCACCGCCTCTATCTTTGTAAGAGTAGGTGAAAATTTTGAATCGAGCCCTTTAAACTAGAAGGGAGGTAGTAGTACTCTAATAGCTAACCTTGTTGTGATGACTAGATAGGACATGGCACGCACCTGGATAGAGGAACTAGTCTGCATTGTGCATTTAAGTTTTGTCTGAAGTCAATGTACCTCTACTTTGACCAAACTTATAGAAAAATGTACATCAACATTCACAATGTCAAATCAATATTTTTATACTCATTATAAAACGTAGTTTTTATACTCATTATAATCAGTATGGTAGATATTGATACTTTTAGTATAAATTTGGTCAAAAACTTTGCAAACGGTTGACTGAAGTAAAAAAGGACCAGAGGGAGTATCATGCATGCGGAGTAGGCAAATTGTTTTTGCTCATTTATAGCCGGTCGAAGTCTCAAAGGGCGCGACCGCGCGAGGGAGGTGAAGGTCGTGGGAGGCGCGACGGTTGAGGGAATTAAGTGAAGTTACATCCATGTGCCGACATGGCGTGCGAACATGCAGAAGCTATACCGTCAGACCTACGATATGGGTCTAGTAGACATGACATCTAGTGGGTCTCGCATAGTACTCGGGAACTCTTTGGGGGGTTGCAGCCATTTATCCACCGGGCAAGCCAACAACCCCACGCCGTTCGCACGCCCTACTCGTCCCCGTCTTCTACCTTACAATAGTTCGCTCCCCGTCGTCCCGTCCTTTCACATTACGCCAGTTCAACTTCTCCTAACCCTCCTCCAAAATCCATGGCCTCCCAAATCTCCATGGTCGCCGCTGAGTACCAGGTTAGAGCCATCATCGGTGATGAGTTCATCGTCATCTACACCCGTGGATCCACGGCGGTGAAAGCATGCCTTGCTCGCTTCCTACGCATGTTCAACAGTTCAAAGGATGAGTGAGTCGCTGGGCTAGATGTTGAGTACACCACAGTCCTGGAAAGCGAAAAGATTCTAAAGGAGGCAGAGAAGAAGAAGCCTGTCGTGATCCAGGTTTGCGTACATAACGTGTGCTTGCACTACAAAAAAAATACACTTCCGTGATGATAGTGTTTGTCACAGTAGGTCGCATTTTTTGTCATGCATGTACACCCATGACAAATTTATGACAGAATCAACATAGTCATACCTGTGCTGTCGTAGAAGTGTTCCATGACATTACCAAAATTATCATCACGGAAGTGTCCACTTCCATGACGATAAATCGCGCGTCACAGAAGTGCTTTTGTCAAGGGTGACCGACACGTGGCATCCACCAAAACAGAACCCCGTTAAGCTATCGGGTCGGGTTTTGGATCCGATAACCCGTTAACAGCCCCGACCAATGGGAAATTTCCACATGTAAAATTCTTATTGGCCAGACGAAACACGTGTCAACTCGCCAAAGGTCGGATAGGCCCCTATGATACGTCGACCGTGGCACGGCCCAACAGCGAAGCCCATTCTCGTGAAAAGGCCGGCCCGTTTGACTTGGTCAAAAGGTGGCGGGCCGGCCCATGGAAAGCATGTTAACAGCATGTTCGCATATAGCCCATTTACTTACGCCCCACATCGCTATTTTTCGCCAGGGCCAAATTTGGCCCGTGTGGTTCTGATCGGCCCGTTTGTGGTCCGTTAATACGTTGGGCCGTTTTCATAGCGTCATCAAATACGGCCTATTAACGATGGCCCGTTATGGTCGGCCCATGAACGGACGATTCCAACTCTAGCCCGTTTACGGCCAGAATGCGGTCTGTTTGGCCCATGTTTGGCCAATCGATCATATGGCCCATATAAGGCCCATTGATGATACGGCCCGTAGAAGGCCCATTGTTTCTATGGCCCGTAGAAGGCCCATTGTTTCTACGGCCCATAGAAGGCCCACTGTTTCTACGGCCCGTAGAAGGCCCACTGTTTACACGTCCCATAGAAGGCCCACTGTTTATACGGCCCGTAGAAGGCCCACTATTTCTACAGCCCGTAGGAGGCCCAGTGTCACTACAGTAAATATTAGCCCATGGTTATTGTGGCCTAGTTTTAAAAAATAGGTTATTGCAGCCACTAGCAAACCACAGAAAAAGAACTGCATTGACTACAAGCAAACAAATAAACAAGACAACAAGGAAATAAATAAGCAAGCAACTTACACTAGGCTATCACGGCTATTACACATATTACATCCACTGGGCATCAAAGTTCGCCACCAGTGCAAATATAGGGAACACAGCAGCATATAAACGCCACAACAAAACAAGTCCAGAACTGAAACCACTTCAGAAGAGCTCAAGAAACAATATCCTGGGTACCCATAATGCTGGCAAGATGCTTAGCAAGCTTATTAACTTTCTCTTGTTTGGCGCTTAAGTCCTCCAGCGCTTGCTGTTGCACCAGAAAGTATGCATCTGAATTCTGCAGGGACTTCCTCCGTCCTTCGGCTTCCTGTCGCATAACATCTGACCGATGTCTTTCAACTTGAAGTTGAGACTCAAGAAGCCGAACTGATTCAGGCAACGAGTTCGAAGAGCTGGTGCCAGCAGTGGTAGCCAGTAACTCGAACACTACATCAAGACAGGACTTTGGGGTTGTCTCAGTGTCTTCAATATAGTTTTTATCAGCTTTCTTGGAGACCAACAGGGATGTCTCACTATCTTGAACCTTATCGCATTACTTCCTTTACCATTGCATAACAGGTACTCTTCTCCAATTTTTTATCCGCGTTCTAAAAGAGAAACAAACAAACACATCTCAGGTTTACAATGTAGTATATGAAACTCATTTTGGTAAACCAGTTCAAGAGTAAGGTGGACAGGATAACAGCATGAAACAAACATATATCTATGTAGTATGGTCACTGTATGGTCTATATCATTCTAGTTTATGTTGCCAAATCAAGATAGATACAATTTGAATCATATCTATTTAAGACAAAGCAGCATAGATATAATATAAGTGTGGGAAACTACATAGCAATAACAACACTAGTAATGTGCATGGCACGAGAACATAACTGTCTATTCAATTGAAACTGAAATCAACATAGAGCAAGTTACAATAGCAAACATCCAAACACGTTGAAGAAACAGGTTTAAAACATACCTGTTGCGCCATTGGAGTTTCAATTGCATCCTTCAAATTTGAAATTAGTTGGTATCAAGAATACAGTGATGCAAGAGCAAAGTAGTATGAACCATAGCTACGGAACCCGACACGAGAACAATTCTTCTTACGCTTTAAGCGTTGACTTGAGTTCGGATTTGGTGGTCCTCGTGCTTTGGGCACCGCAGCTTGCCTTACTAACTGCCGTGTTTGGGTGCTTCTGTGGTGGAGACGGTGCTATGTCAACGGGAACTGGGGGTCTATCTGCTGGGGTTGGGGTTAGAAGGGGAGTAGCTGGTTCTCTGTCCAACTGGGTAGGGGTACAATCTGCATGAGTGTGGGTTATGTGTGGTGGGGCTGGTTCTTGGGCAAGTACAACCGTGGTTACATGCGCATTGACAGTGTAGCACGATCTTTTAAAGACCGTGTTTTTACTCCCATAGATACCGCCATCACTCCCTCCAATTGAAATGGTTGATAGACAAGAAAAGTAATTGAATGTCTGAGACATTGTAAGATAGACAGGTGCAATGGATAGTAGGGAAGAAAACAGGGCATGAAATAATTCACATTTATGTTGTCTAAGCAAACAGAATAGCAGCACATAATTTCACATATATGACGGCTAATTAAACAGGATAGCATGACACAATTTCGCATGCATGATGGCTAACTAAACATGATAGAATGACATACTTCAAAATATAATGACTATATAAACAGGATGACATGATATAACTATATGATGTGTCTATTAAAGTGGTTGGCATGCCATAAATCACAAACAAGCCGTCGATGGAAACATGATGGCATGATATAATTCACGGATAGTGTAACACCCCAAAACTTTTAGCCAAGTTTTTGATGTTAAATTTTTGCCAGGAGTTTCAAAATTTTATTTCTGTTGATTTCAGAACTCTTCTTTTAATATTAAGGAGTCTTTTCCAAGTGGAGCTTTCCAAAACATATTGGACTTATATGCTCTCTGTATAACATTTTCTTAATCAAGAGAGTTATTTATTAAATTATTTCACCTCGAGCTTTATTCATTAAAATGAATTGTTTTAAATTTTGGAGCTCCTTTTGAACTACAACCATTTGATATATTTAGCTAAAATCCAACCAAAATTTGGAGATGTCATGAGATGTCTCTAAATCACTTGTGTGCAATAATATAATTATTTTATTTCATATTTTGAGTTTTTCACCTGTTTTTCGAATCTGGTCCAGTGGACACTTTTGCACTATAGCCTAATTAAATATTTCCCTAGAACCTCCACCAAAATTATGGGATGTCAGTGGTAGCATGCCATCCAACTTTATGCAAAAACCTTGTGATGTTCTATGGAAAGATTAAGTATACCAACCTCCTTTTCATTCTGGACCAGACTGGTGCTTTGTACTGCAACCATCTCCTAACTTGCTCCTTTACCCATGAGCTTTCTTCTGCTTGTAGTCCTCCCTGCCAAACCCCTAAGTCCAAGAGCATGCACTCTTTGGAACGCTTTTGGTCCATGTAGTGATGCCTTTTTCTTTCTGTCCAGTATTGTAGTCTTGCAAAACTTGCACTAGCAAGTTTCTCCTTTTGGCAAACTAACTTCACCACCCTCTCTTACATCCATGGAGACACTGATCCGAGTTTTGGCAACTCCAAGAAATGCCTAAGTACCCTTGGCATTTTGTCAAACACCTTATGGGCATGATCTGTTTTGACATGATTTTTGTTTTGCACTGTGACCTTGCACCTCTGGGCAATCTAGCATGTCTACTAAGCACCTAGACGATCCTAACCTAGATCTGCTTAGTGCCAGCCTCACCCAAGCCCTGTAGCATGCCATGGCATTTCGTCGAGCATGTTCTGTGCGTGCTCTGGGCGCGAGCAGCACGCCAGATTGCACGTGTTGCCGCCCGAGCCGACGCTGTCATACAGCTTGCCACCACTCCGCAGAGCCACGCCACTCACTTGGCCTCTCGCTACGTCGCGCCAAGAACCCCGACCGCCTCTGCAGCGTTGCCAGCAAGCCGCTTGGCGGCACGCCCACGGCCGCAACCGCCACCGCCATGAGCAGCACCGCCCAAGCCCCCAGCGCTCGCCACCTGCCCCCTAGAACAACGCGAGCTCATCCGCAGCCATGTCCACTAGCGCTCGTCGCCGCCACGACACCCTAAGCTATAGAATGGCGGTCACCGGTGACCTTATCCCCGACCGCCGCGGAACCGAACCTGAGCGCCTATTTAAGGAGCCCCCGAGCTCGTCTCCGCACGCAGGGCAGTCTAAAACCCCCTTCCTAGGACCCCATTGGCAGCCAATCGACCCGGGGAAACCTCCTTCCCCATCTCCGGCAACCGCAGCCGCCACTACCGCCCTGGCCATTCCGGCATCATCAGAGTCTCCCCTTCTCCGTTCTCTTCACCAGGAGCTCTACCTTCCTCCCGTGAACTCTCCCCTCTGCTCAATTTTGATCGGGAACCACCGCCGCCCCAAAACCACTACGCCACCGAAACCTTCCTCCGCCGCAGAGCTCGTCGCCGACGACTCCCTCCATCCCCATCACTCCCTCGACCACCGGAGGAACCGCCCCAGCCTTGCGGATCCATCCCCACCCTCAGGGGCCCGCGAGGAGCCACCTAGCGCCGGGCGGCGATCGCCGAGCCCCCGCCTGCTCGGCCGGAGGAAGAAGAGGGAAGGAGAATAGTCAAACCTGACGGTGGGCCCCTGGACCCACTATCGGTGACCCCGCCTGATCCACGTGGGTTAAGTCGAAGCGCATTTCCAGTTTACGCCTTCGACGTGTACGTATATATTCAAAACGTTTTCTTTTCTGTTTTATTTTTTAATAACAGACTTTTGACCAAACTTTGACCGGCTCTATCCTTTTAAATACAACTCCAAGTGAATTGATTCTTTTTCCTACCTCTCTCAAATATGGTCTAGTTTATTTTAAGATTTATTTGAAAAAAATTCAGACAACTTTTTTGTGTTGTTTTGATTTTATGTAGTGATTCAAATATATTCTTTTTAATAGGATTTTTGAAGATTTCAAGATGTGTTGGAATGCACCCTGCCTTCCCATGACCTGAAGGCAAGCATTCTGAACCCTGGTGAAATTTTTTTGTGTGTTGCATAGCACGGTGACAACACCACCCCGACACGAGCATACGTCATTTTATGTGAGGATGTGTTCCTACTCATGGGTGCATGTTAATGAATTTCACGCAAATGGAGTTGATATGATTGTGATAGAAATCACCGGCATATGCCTTTCATGCATACCGGGAGGAAAAAAAATGGGAAGGCCTCTGTCTTGGGTAGACACGGCCTTGTCCCTAGTCCTCCGTCGAGACGGTCGTGTCCGGTATGGCATGAGGGGGTATGTCGCGTGGTGTTTCTATCTGTAGTTTGAAGTATTTGCATTGTTACACTAATCTTGCAGGGAATCTTACAACCTCCTAAGTTGACCGTAGATCGAGTCTTGTGCCAGTAACCCCCATACTTGCTTCGTACTACCACTCGTCTCTACAACAAGTAGGGTACGGTTCAGTAAGTTGTCAACCCTTTCCTAGCACACACCGTACAAAGAGGCGATGGTGGAAGATACTGGAGGCATCCGGTAGTCATGCCACCGGGTCCGGGAGCATGGGTGTTTCGGTTGTAGCCAAGGGGTAGCTCCTCAGCTTATGCCATGTATAAATTTTGTGATCCCATGTTACGTTGAGGTTGTAGCCTCCCCACTTAGAGTTTTGCTTGACATGTGTCGTGGGTGATTCCAGACACAGGTGAGTTAAGCTGGTGTGTGCAAGTTAGGTGTGTTTTCAACTAAAAGACCGTAGATGGAATTAGTCTTGAGGACTAAAGGAACCCGTTACTCGTGGGTAAAGAGTACACCCTCTGCAGAGATTAATCCTATTTGAATAGCCGTGTCCATGGTTAAGGATTACAGTCTGGGATGGGTCAAGTGTCGGTCTTAGTGTCGGTCTTCGGAGGTGAAACTGTTAAAACTGGAATCGCGATTGTGACTTGTGATAATTATGATTATTATTTTTGATGTGGACCAACCCGTGATATTTTTGGTATTATCGAATATCCCTGGGATGGTTCTACCTCCTGGATATTCACTGTATTTATTTATAAGCCCTTTATGTGGTGTCGCTCGACGCCCGATCATGACATTGTTTTTGTTTATTTATAAAGCCCTTTATGTGGTGTCTCTCGGGCCTCGATCGCGGCATTGTTTTTGTTTATTTATAAGCCCTTTATGTGGTGTCGCTAAGACGCCCGACTGTGGCATTTCTTTTAAAGCCCTTTATGCGGTGTCGCTAAGACGCCCGACTGTGGCATTTCTTTTTAAATCCTTCATGATATTCACTACTTAATTTTAATACTACCATATGATTGCATATTCTTAAATGACATGCTTGCCCGCATCAGAGTTTTATTTATCTTTTGTGACTGATGTCATGAGCATAAATTATGTTCAGCACATCACTGTTAAATTATGCCTGTGTTCATAATGTTTGCGAGTACATTCAAAGTACTCACTGGCTTGTCCCTGGCTATTGTCATGGCCAGATTTTCTTGCGCGAAGAGGGGCGACCGTGGCGACAGTCCCAGAACCTAAGCAACGACGATAGCAGCCTCGCGAAGATAGGAGTTAACCTGGTCAGTTGTTCTTGTGGAATTGGAGTCCGATAGACACTGATGATCCATAAACCGCTTCCGCCATCAACCATTAGAAACCTTTTGTTGTACTCACAGGCCAGAATGGTCTTGTACTACATATTTTGTATTTTGCTTGGAATTTCTGTATCAAGTTGGTGCCTCATCAGCTAACAGTTATCCTGGGGCTGGTGAGCACAAGGGCCATTTTTTGGGAATTAACACCCGGAGAACCGGTCGCGACAGACTTGGTATCAGAGCCAGGCTGACCATTGGCTAATACTATCTTAGCCAGGTCAATAAACTTAGGCTAACAACCCACCAAGCCATAACCAAAACCCCAGCCAAGCTTCCCGTGCAAGATAGCCACACAGGGATCCCGACACTTTTGGCAATCGGTGCCCAACCTATCAACCTAGCCCGTCTATCACGCACCAGTGACAAGCACCCAAGGTGTCTCATTCGTAAGCGTGCGAAGGAAGACTCTGTCCCCTTTTTTTCTATAAAAAGGGCACGCTCGTCTCAACCCAGCCCAACACAGCAGCTACCCCAAAACCGAGCCACAATGCCCGGGTCGTAGAGTGCACCATGAGACTACAAAGAACCAACCTTGGAGGCTTTGTGACCATACTCGCAAACCTCACTCGTCGTGCCTATGCGTTAGAAGAGCCACCCGAATATGTTGTGTACCAAGGACCCATAAGTGGTGAGAGCCGTCAATTACAGGCCCTTTGTACATATCTACGGTAGGGGTCCGCACCAGCGCCCTGCTGAGTTCACCGAAGAACGACTTCCTTTGAGCCACAAGCCATCCAACTAGCTTCTCGAGAGGCTATAGTTCATCTCGTGCACTGTCGCCAGAGTTAATCGTCATTGCTCCACTACTACCCCAGCGTGAAGGGTATGGTAGACCACCCCAAGTAGCCAACAGGGGATCACGAGACGGACCTGCATTGCTGCACCTAGTGCGCTATGTAGGTGCGCTGAGGATCTATTCGATCAAATCACCATTGATCCGATCGCAGCTCGTGGAGAGCTGGTTCGCCGAGCCCCAGCCGAGAGAGGAGATCGAGCCCAACGCCGACAACCCGGTCGTGCTGTTCGGACACCCGATCGAGACCACGAGGTCAGCCCCACCGTCAGCCAAGGTGCTTTGATGACCCCAAGTGCTGTCGCCTCCTGGGAGCACACTCCAACGGGTTGTGGTCAACAATCCCCGCGATGGTCATCATCACTACCCCGAGACAAAGAGCCCTCAGCCCTCTCCAGCTAATTCCGACGGTGAGAACCGTGGAGAAGCCTCGACATCCACAAGGGACGCCTGCTTGGATGTAAACGTAGTAGACTAAGTCACTCGAGTAGTGGCGAGTCCCCGTGCATCCTCGCTTTGTAATCCGTGATCCCTTAAATTAACGCAGCCTGTCATCTTGCCTCTGTTTTATATAGTAGTCTTGCATGGATGTATTAGCATGCAGTGTGATTTCTCTATCCTTGGCGCAGCCACCAAAAACCGCCCCGACAACACCCACAGTGATACATCATTTTAGTAAGATATGTGTATCTGTGGTTGACCCAATTTGAGCCGCCAATTCTTTACTTTTACCACGGTAAATGACCCAGCCCCGGTGCTATAAAAAGGCCACCGAGTGACCTTGCCAAGCACCCCTAACCTTGTGCACCATCCTCACAACCAATTTTGGCCATGCCGAGCCCTAGTATTTATCTGAAGACTCGGATGCTACCCTGTGTAGTTTTGTCAAGATATTGTGGGATTTTACCCTTGATACCATGGGCGCTACCCAGCCACCCCAGTACGAGCTGTTCAAATCAAGGATCACCCCTTCCACCTCGAGATATTGGGCAGCCGTGCACATCCCTCCCGTAAACCCAAACCAAGATCGAACGAAGGTCTCCTTCGTAGGGAAATCTATGCCAACCCCGCATATGGCCGTAGAAGCTGCTGCGTATGAAGCGCTTGCTCGCCTTCGATTCGCGGTACCCTATGCCAGCGAACGAGGGTATTATTATTTTCCGAGCCGTGCAGCACCCGGAGGAGTAACATCTTTTCCAGGTGGACGTATTGAGAGAGACCCAGTCTTGGCCAACCTCGTCCAATACGTCATCGCTCAAGAGCGTTTAACCCAACGTGTGATGGGTTATCTACAGAGCCTCGCGGATTTAAATCCTCAGATCGCCATCGGCAGATCACTGAGGCCCGACCAGGAGAGACACATTCATCGACTGGTCAATCCACTTTCACCGATAGAAGAAGAGTGTATCCCCGTACCAGAGACATTTTCTCGGGACCCCGTCCAGTTACCGTTTTCAATTTAGATGCACCGCTGTTTTTATCGCCGCAACTTTTATTTATGTGTTGTAACTTATGCTTAGTACCCCGAGTTTCGCGGCGAGTAAATCATTAATGTGAGTAGCTCTGTCGCGGTTTGACTCTAATGTATCACTGTTTCTCTCGCGAGAAATACTGGAGTGAGATTTCCTTTCCCTGAGTTGTCGCGTCGTGTATTTTTTTCTCTCACGACATAGATTATTTATTTCACGCAGCACCACGGCAGCAGACTCACGACCACAATTACACGGACACATACACTGCTTGCAAAATTTTGCAACTGTGTTGCGTCAAACTAAGCACCTCCGAACAACAGTTATCACCCGACACCTACTCCTCGTGGTCACCACCACCACGGAGAGCCAGCAACCGAGCAGCGGCATCGCGACGATCATCGAAGTTCATCGCAAGACAGAGCCTGAAGAGCCCCCGCGCTGCTGCCAGCCCTCCGCACTGAGGATCACGTACCAGTCCGGCACCACCTCCGCCATTAGAGCCTCGTCTCGAGCTCGCAAGCGGAAACAGAGGAGAAGGAGAGAGGAGGAGGCGAGGCCAGTGTGAGGAAGAAGAGGAGAACGCGGTCGTTTTATAGCTCGAGCTTCGGTGTCACGGTGGGCGAGGTCCACCAGCGCCGCCACCCGACCGTCGGTGTTGAGGCGAATCCATGCAAAGGCCGACACAAGACTGCCCGCGAGGTGAGTGCACGCTGCACTGCAACTAGCGCGCGCACTCATCAAGAATACGGCCTAGATGCCCTACGCACTAGGAATTGCCGGTGGAGAAAGCGCGGGAAAGCGCGCGGGAGAGAGGAAGAAGGAGGAGCCGGAGGAAGAAGAAGAGGCTGACCGTGGGCCCGGGTCCACCAGTCAGCCAGAGAGAGCACTGTGCTCTAAAGGTGCGACCAGCGTATTTTAAGATTTAGAATTTATTCTAAATCTATATCTGATGTAGAAATCTCTCGTTTTGCTCCTAAACATAGATTTTTTCACGCAGCCTTGAGTATCCCTGCTTGTAGTTACTCACCACTTATTGCCCTCTCACTGTAGCCACTTTTTACCGCTTGAGTAAAATAATCATTGAGCAGGTAAAAGTATTTTGTTTACAACCCTTAGAAAATCTCGAGGACGAGATTTTTCTTAAGGGGGGTAGTAGTTGTAACACCCCAAAACTTTTAGCCAAGTTTTTGATGTTAAATTTTTGCCAGGAGTTTCAAAATTTTATTTCTGTTGATTTTAGAACTCTTCTTTTAATATTAAGGAGTCTTTTCCAAGTGGAGCTTTCCAAAACATATTGGACTTCTATGCTCTCTGTATAACATTTTCTTAATCAGTAGATTTATTTATTAAATTATTTCTCCCTGAGCTTTATTCATTAAAATGAATTGTTTTAAATTTTGGAGCTCCTTTTGAACTACAACCATTTGATATATTTAGCTAAAAATCCAACCAAAATTTGGAGATGTCATGAGATGTATCTAAATCACTTGTGTGCAATAATATAATTATTTCATTTCATATTTTGAGTTTTTCACCTGTTTTTCAAATCTGGTCCAGTGGACACTTTTGCACTATAGCCTAATTAAATATTTCCCTAGAACCTCCACCAAAATTATGGGATGTCAGTGGTAGCATGCCATCCAACTTTATGCAAAAACCTTGTGATGTTCTATGGAAAGATTAAGTATACCAACCTCCTTTTCATTCTCGGACCAGACCGGTGCTTTGTCTGCAACCATCTCCTAACTTGCTCCTTTACCCATGAGCTTTCTTACGCTTGTAGTCCTCCCCGCCAAACCCCTAAGTCCAAGAGCATGCACTCTTTGAACGCTTTTGGTCCATGTAGTGATGCCTTTTTCTTTACATCGAGTGTTGTAGTCTTGCAAAACTTGCACTAGCAAGTTTCTCCTTTGGCAAACTAACTTCACCACCCTCTCTTACATCCATGGAGACACCGATCTGGAGTTTTTGGCCACTCCAAGAAATGCCTAAGTACCCTTGGCATTTTGTCAAACACCTATATGGGCATGATCTGTTTTGACATGATTTTGTTTTGCACTGTGACCTTGCACCTCTGGGCAATCTAGCATGTCTACTAAGCACCTAGACGATCCTAACCTAGATCTCGCTTAGTGCCGCCTCACCCAAGCCACAGTAGCATGCCATGGCATTTCGTCGAGCATGTTTGCGTGCGTGGGCGCGAAAGCAGCCAGCGTATTGCACGTGCAGCGCCCGAGCCGACGTCGCGCCCACAGGCTTGCCGCCACTCCAGAGCCGCGCCACTCACTTGGCCTCTCGCCACGTCGCGCCAAGAACCCAGACCGCCTCTGCGCGGCGTTGCCCGACAAGAAGCCGCTTAAGACGCCCGGCCGCAAGAACCGCCACCGCCGTGAGCAGCCTTGCCCAAGCCCCAGCTTCGCCACCTGCCTCGAACAGCGAGCTCATCCGCAGCCATGTCCACTAGTGCTCGCCGCCACGACACCCTAAGCTCTGAGAATGGCGGCCACCGGCGACCTTATCCCGACGCCATGGAACCGACCCCGAAGCGCCTATTTAAGGAGCCCCGAGCTCGTCTCCGCACGAAGGCAGTCTAAAACCCCTCCCTAGGACCCCATTGGCAGCCAATCGACCGGGAAACCTCCTTCCCCATCTCCGCAACCGCAGCCGCCGCCACCGCCACAGCCATTACAGGCGTCATCGAGCCTCCCTTCTCCGTTCTCTTCACCAGAGCTCTACTTTCCTCCGTGAACTCTCCCCCTGCTCAATTTTGATCGGGAACCACCGCCGCCCCAAAACCACTACGCCACCGAAACCTTCCTCCGCCGCAGAGCTCGTCACCGATGACTCCCTCCATCCCCATCACTCCCTCGACCACCGGAGGAACCGCCCCAGCCTTGCGGATCCATCCCCACCCTCAGGGGCACGCGAGGAGCCGCCTAGCGCCGACGGCGATCGCCGGAGCCCCGCCTGCTCGGCGGAGGAAGAAGAGGGAAGGAGAATAGTCAAACCTGACGGTGGGCCCCTGGACCCACTGTCAGTGACCCCGCCCAGTCCACGTGGGTTAAGTGGAAGCGCATTTCCAGTTTACGCCTTCGACGTGTACGTATATATTCGAAACGTTTTCTTTTCTGTTTTATTTTTTAATAACAGACTTTTGACCAAACTTTGACCGGCTGTATCCTTTTAAATACAACTCCAAATAAATTGATTCTTTTTCCTACCTCTCTCAAATATGGTCTAGTTTATTTTAAGATTTATTTGAAAAAAATTCAGACAACTTTTTTGTGTTGTTTTGATTTTATGTAGTGATTCAAATATATTATTTTTGATAGGATTTTTGAAGATTTCAAGATGTGTTGGAATGCACCCTGCCTTCCCATGACCTGAAGGCAAGCATTCTGAACCCTGGTGAAATTTTTGTGTGTATTGCATAGCACGGTGACAACACCACCCCGACACGAGCATACATCATTTTATGTGAGGATGTGTTCCTACTCATGGGTGCATGTTAATGAATTTCACGCAAATGGAGTTGATATGATTGTGATAGAAATCACCGTCATATGCCTTTCATGCATACCGGGAGGAAAAAAACAGGAAGGCCTCTGTCTTGGGTAGACACGGCCTTGTCCCTAGTCCTCCGTCGAGACGGTCGTGTCCGGTATGGCATGAGGGGGTATGTCGCGTGGTGTTTCTATCTGTAGTTTGAAGTATTTGCATTGTTACACTAATCTTGCAGGGAATCTTACAACCTCCTGAGTCGACCGTAGATCGAGTCTTGTGCAAGTAACCCCCATACTTGCTTCGTACTACCACTCATCTCTACAACAAGTAGGGTACGGTTCAGTAAGTTGTCAACCCTTTCGTAGCACACACACCGCATGAGAGAGGCCATGGTGGAAGATCTGGAGGCATCCGGTAGTCATGCCACCGGGTCCGGAGCATGGGTGTTTCGGTTGTAGCCGAAGGGGTAGCTCCTCAGTTGCACGCAGTATAAATTTTGTGATCCCATGTTACGCCGAGGTTGTAGCCTCCCCACTTAGAGTTTTGCTTGACAGTGTCGTGGGTGATTCGGAACCACGGTGAGTTAAGCTGGTGTGTGCAAGTTAGGTGTGTTTTCAACTAAAAGACCGTAGATGGAATTAGTCTTGAGGACTAAAGGAATCCGTTACTCGTGGGTAAAGAGTACACCCTCTGCAGAGATTAATCCTATTGAATAGCCGTGTCCATGGTTAAGGATTACGATGCAGGATGGGTCAAGTGTCGGTCTTAGTGTCGGTCTTCGAAGGTGAAACTGTTAAAACTGGAATCGCGATTGTGACTTGTGATAATTATGATTATTATTTTTGATGTGGACTAACCCGTGATATTTTTGGTATTATCGAATATCCCTGGGATGGTTCTACCTCCTGGATATTCACTGTATTTATTTATAAGCCCTTTATGTGGTGTCGCTCGACGCCTCGATCATGACATTGTTTTTGTTTATTTATAAAGCCCTTTATGTGGTGTCGCTCGGGACGCTCGATCATGACATTGTTTTTGTTTATTTATAAGCCCTTTATGTGGTGTCGCTAAGACGCCTCGATCGTGGCATTTCTTTTAAAGCCCTTTATGCGGTGTCGCTAAAGACGCCTGACTGTGGCATTTCTTTTTAAATCCTTCATGATATTCACTACTTAATTTTAATACTACCATATGATTGCATATTCTTAAATGACATGCTTGCCCGCATCAGAGTTTTATTTATCTTTTGTGACTGATGTCATGAGCATAAATTATGTTCAGCACATCACTGTTAAATTATGCCTGTGTTCATAATGTTTGCGAGTACATTCAAAGTACTCACTGGCTTGTCCCTGGCTATTGTCATGGCCAGATTTTCTTCTTGTGAAGAGGCGACCGTGGCGGCAGTCCTAACCTAAGCAACGACGATAGCAGCCTCGCGAAGATAGGAGTTAACCTGGTCAGTTGTTCTTGTGGAATTGGAGTCCGATAGACACTGATGATCCATAAACCGCTTCCGCCATCAACCATTAGAAACCTTTTGTTGTACTCACAGGCCAGAATGGTCTTGTACTACATATTTTGTATTTTGCTTGGAATTTCTGTATCAAGTTGGTGCCTCATCAGCTAACAGTTATCCTGGGGCTGGTGAGCACAAGGGCCATTTTCTGGGAATTAACACCCGGAGAACCGGTCGCGACAGATAGAATGACATAATTTAAAATATGATGACTATGTAAACAGGATGAGATGATATAACTATATTATGTCTTTAGAAAATGGGTTGGCATGCCATAATTCAGATACATGATGTCTATGTAAACATCATGGCATGACATAATTCAAATATATGATTTATATACTAAGGAAGTGAGCAGAGGGCAATCGCATATATGATGTGTCAACTAAGGAGATGGCATTCAATATTGTGTATATGATGTAAAAACTAAGCATTGCAATACAACATATGCATGATATGAGTAATATAACCCTGCTAAGTTTGAGCATACACCTCAGGGGGATAATAGGACTGGTCATCTGCCTCTGAATCCTCCTGTGAAGAGCAATCTGTAACCAGCAAGATATCTGCTTCACCAGGTAGCAATGTCTGCTCTGAAGACCTTGTTTTCTCTCCAGATTTCTCCATCACTAATTCAAATGGCTGATGCACAGGAAGAGCAGTTGAATATACAAACATTGTCGACAAAAGCAATGAGAAATACAAAAAAAGGATGACATGATATATTTCACATATATGACGCTTGCCTAAACAGCATGGCATTGCATAATTCACATACATAATGCCTTGCAACAAGATAACATTGCATAATTCACATATATAATGTCTTGCAACAAGATGGCATTGCATAATTCACATATATGGTAATTAGACACTAAACAGTGGCATTCACACAAAGCATGTCTAAACTAAGCAAATGACATAGAAATGCAAGATAAAATATGCACGATATAAGCTTCATAACCAAGCCAAGTTAGGGCATGCACCTCGGGGAGATATGACTGGTCATACATCTCTCGAATCCTCCTCTGAGGAGCTATCGGTAACCAGCAAGACATGCGCTTCGTCAGATAGCATTGTCTGCTCTGAAGACCTTGTTTCCACTCCAGATTTTTCCATGACCGTGCCGAATGGCTGATGCACAGGAAGAGTAATTGAATGTACTAAAATTGTTGACAAATTTAACACGTAGTAAAAAATGATGTCATGATATAATTCACATATAAGATGGTGGCTAACCGGGTGGCATTGCAAAATTCACATATATGATGCTGGCTAGACAAGATGGCATTGCATGATTCACATATACGATAAAGAAACTAAGCAGATGGCATTGACACGAGCATGTCTAAACTAAGCGAGATGACATCTTTAATGTATACGATAAGCAATGCAAGGCACCATATGCATGATATTACCAACATCGGCATGCCAAGTTAGAGCGAAGACCTCATGGGGTAAATAGGAGTGGTCTTCTCATACGAATCCCCTCATAGCTTATCTTCCTCTTGATTACGATCCGAAATGGGTGGAGGGGGGCTGCCTTTGCACCCACCATGGAACGACGTATGCATGAAATTTTATTGCCACACAAGGCTCGTCTCTTTTGCTCTACATGATCAGTTCCATTGTGTACAATAACTGGCATGCATAGGAATAAAACATAGTGAGATTATGTAAGGAGTGCATGCACAAATCCAGAGTGATGGTAGCAAACTGTGGATAGACCCAAAACCAATGATAGCAGACAGATAATAGCTTTAGTTAAAAAATATGGATAATGGCTCCTTTAATGTTTGTTTGCACCCAACATGAAACTCATAGTAGACACCGGAGATTAACCAGATAGTAGATGAGATAATCTTGATTGCTGCCCCAATATGTACCCCACAACCATTTAAAACTCAAGTTTCACATTAGTTTGGACTGACTCGAGTCTAATAGGTGAACACAACGATAATGTAGCATGTCATCATATTAAGCGGCGCATAACGTGGCAGACACGGAAGAGTGCGACCTCTCTTGCGGACCCGTGTAGTCCTCAAGGTCATCTCGCTCGATTGATGATGGTAATGCGATTGCCGTGGCTGCCGGTGGCGGGAAGAAGATCCGAGGCGGCGAAAGATAGTCCGGAGAGCGGATCCTGCTGTGGTGAACTCTTCCATCGTTGGAAGCGGTGAGCTGGGGTGGAACACGGCCTTGAGAGCAGGACAAACCACACAAGGTTTTCTTTGACACATATCTCGTAATGTGAAGTAATTGAGTAAGGGCTTGTTTGAATTTGAGGATTCTAACAATGCGAGGATAGGAAATAGACAGGAATAGGATAGGAATGCACGTGCAAAATAGAGAATGTAAAAACACGAGTTTACGCCAATCTGGGTGTTTGATTCACAACAATTGGAAGATCACGGGATGCAAAAAAGCATGGTGAGATTAAGTCAAACCACAAGAAAATGTACGGTTATAATGCTATTATGCCACTATCTCTTAGTCTTGTGCTTGATGAATAGGAATATGAAAAGGAGGAGAAGTGGAAATTAGAATTCCTACGGTTTTTCTTTCAAGGAGACACTAAAGGAACAAATCCTACAGTTTTCCTTTGCTCCATTCCTATGCACCAAATTCATGAAAAGTAGTACCATAGGAAACTTTCCAATTCCAATGTTTTTCATTCACTTTTCCTTTCAAGCACTGGCGATTCTAGTAGGCAGGCTTGAGCAAGGAAAATCTTACACTAAAAAAATGTTTTTGTGCTACTTCTATTACTTTGGACCCAAGCCACTGCCATACTAGCTCAACTCCCAGGCCCATCGACAAATGCACAGCTCAAACGCGCGGAGATAAATAATGATGGCGTTCAAGAGAGTCCATCACGGATAGCTAAGTTTCCTGGTACCTCACTGCTTGTCATATAGTAGGATAAAATAATCGTATTTCCCGTTACTACGAGTGCTCAGTGGACAATATATATAACATGTAGAGTAAAAAAGAGATGCAACAAGTGTACAACCTCTTTGGCGAAGCCATGTCGATCTCAACGTGATTGGGTTGGCCGATGAGGATGCTCCGGCTGACTTGGCTGTTGGAGGAGGGGAAGAAGATCTTAGGCATCTGGAGATGGAGCCTGAGGTACTGCTCCGCTGTGATTGAGGGTTTTGTCATTGGAGCAGCTCCGGTGAGTTGTACGACGCCGAGGCTGAAGCAGGACAAGAGAGACAACGAACAACGTTAACTTTGAGTGGAATTCTAATAGCATCTCCAATACATGACATAAAATACATAACCACAAAGTGCTAGATGTAAAATACATCAGCCGCTCATCTCTGAACTTAAGCGTCAAACCGAACTTAAGCTGTCAAACGAACTTAACTGTCAAAACTGAATTTTCTTTGTCGAAACTGAATTTTGCTATCGGCCCGAACGCACTAGCAAGGTGAGGCTACACGTCGGTCGACTGACTTTTTCATCTCTGGTCAGTTGATTTTGCAGCCGTTGGATACGAAATCAAGGGCCTGCGGTTCATCTTCAACCTCCACCCCCCTAAGCCGGCCAAACAGCAGCCCCCCACCGCCCGCGGCTGGCGGTGCGCCGCCCCACCTGCCCCGAAAACACTCCCCACCGTCAGTCCCCCGCCGCCCCGGCCATCTCTCTAGGCCCCCCGTGCCGAGCTTTTTCTCCGGCGATCCCCACGCCACCGCCCCGCCAACGCCCCACCACCGCTGGCGACCACCGCCTCCATCCTGAACCCTAAGATAGATAGTGGGGTACCTCTCCATGAGCCCCCTCCCGTTGCGGCTGGTTCTTCCTTCACCCCGGCGAGCCCCCCTGAAAATCGATGAACCAAAAAGTCGATTCGGTCGATCAAGTGTAGCTAAATCGGAGCAGCATCGCAAGCAAGAGCAAGAGCGAGAGCAAAGGCATGAAAGCAAGAGCGAGAGCAGCAGCGAAAGCAAGAGCAATAGCAAGAGCGGACCAGGCGGGGACCGAGAGCAAGAGCAAAGCAAAGAACATGGCGAGAGCTAAAGCAGCAGCAGGTCCTACTGATGTGGACTTCTCCGTAGAGGGAGCGATGCCATGGAGGAAGTGGCCGGCGATGCCGCCGTGGATGGAGTCGCGCCGTGTCGGCTCGGGATCGAGCGCCGGCAGCATCGTGAGATCGAATCAAGAAGAAAATGCAGCGATTAGTGTACAACCTCTTTGGTGGCGCCGATTAGGCCGCAGCTTCATCCGAGGAAACGGTGATGATGATGCTCATCCCGTGGTGCGGGTGAAGACGACGGTGTGGGAATGGAGGTGGCGCGAAAGACGAGGGGAACGTCGGGGCAGCTCCTTGGAGGTGGAGGACGGGGTGGCTGAACCGGCGGGACGATGAGATCGACGACGGATCCTCATCCGGTACGGTGGATGAGGGACGTCGAGGTGTTGCTGTGGACGACATCGTCGGGGAAGAGGTTCCGGCTGGGTGGCGGACGGAGCAGGGTGTGGGGTTTCATCATGGGTTTTCGCGGCATCGAGGCGGATGGGATGGCAGTGGGGAACCATGGCTTAGAGACGCGCTTGTCCGAAATGTGGGGTAAGTTACGAAAGTACCCCCGCTGATTTGAGAGCCAGTTCTTCGGTTCGAGGTACCACGGGCATTTCGTGTGTCGGGATTTCACGGCGGTGGGAGTTTTCGCGCATTGTAATTTGAATAGCAAGGCGGGTTGAGATGGAGGGAGTTAGCCGAGCACAACGAGACAAAGATATATCTTAAATATTTCGGGCTAACAAGGCGCGGGTTGAAGAGGCGGGAGTTTCGCAGCACGATAGACACAGACGCTAGCTTGAATTTTCGGCATAACAACGCGCGGCTTGAAATTTCGGAAGAACAAGCTTAACGTGTACCAAAAAAAAAGACAATTTGCACCTCAACACGCACAACACACACACAAACACCATTTAGACTAGAGTAAGGTACACATGCATTGCACGCATGATATTTGGCAACCAAATTATGAATAAATACCACATTATAGCATGCAAGCTTTGAGTCATATATGCATGATGTAGATGTTCGTTTAATTCTTATAGTTCATTTAATTCAAAATCATGTAGTTTTTATAAGAAAGCTAATCTATTTTAAGATTCATGGAATTGTGCGTCGTAAGACATAAAGTAAAAACAAATAATGGAAAATCAGGTAGAAAAAATTTGGGCAATTCTGATATGGAAGATTCTAGAACAAATAAGAAGTGCTTGTGTTTTGATGTTTGTGCATTATGCTTAAGTTCAACCATGGAGTCTTCTAGATTATACATGTGGCGAAATCTGGTGGAATCTAGATGATATCCATGTTGGGGAACGTTGCATAAAATAAAAAATTTCCTACGTTCACCAAGATCAATCTATGTGTTCATCTAGCAACGAGAGATAAGAGTGCATCTACATACCCTTGTAGATCGCGCGCGGAAGCGTTCAAGAGAACGGGGTTGAGGAGTCATACTGTCGTGATCCAAATCACCGGAGATCCTAGCGCCGAGCAGGCGGCACCTCCGCGTTCAACACACGTGACGGTCAGCGTGGCGTCTCCTCCTTCTTGATCCAGCAAGGGGAAGGAGAGGTTGATGAAGATCCAAAGACTGACGGCGTGGTGGTGGATGCAGCAGGGATCCGGCAGGGCTTCGCCAAGCGACTACGGGAGGGAGAGGTGTAGCAAGGGGGGAAGGGAGGCGCCAGGTGTCAGGGTGCGGCTGCCCTCCCACCCCCCTCTTTATATAGGGACCCCAGGGGGGCGCCGGCCCTAGGAGATGGGATCTCCTAGGGGGGGCGGCGGCCAAGGGGGGAAACTTGCCCCCCAAGGCAAGTGGAGGCGCCCCCTCCCCTAGGGTTCCCAACCCTAGGCGCAGAGGGGGGCCCAGGGGGGCACACCAGCCCACCAGGGGCTGGTTCCTCTCCCACTTCAGCCCATGGGGCCCTCCGGGATAGGTGGCCCCACCTGGTGGACCCCCGGGACCCTTCCGCTGGTCCCGGTACAATACCGGTGACCCCCGAAACTTTCCCGGTGGCCGAAACTCGACTTCCCATATATGATTCTTTACCTCCGGACCATTCCGGAACTCCTCGTGACGTCCGGGATCACATCCGGGACTCTGAACAACTTTCTGTTTGCTGCATACTCATATCTCTACAACCCTAGCATCACCGAACCTTAAGTGTGTAGACCCTACGGGTTCGGGAGACACGTAGACATGACCGAGACGGATCTCCGGTCAATAACCAACAGCGGGATCTGGATACCCATGTTGGCTCCCACATGCTCCTCGATGATCTCATCGGATGAACCACGATGTCGAGGATTCAAGCAACCCCGTATACAATTCCCTTTGTCAATCGGTATGTTACTTGCCGAGATTCGATCGTCGGTATCCCAATACCTCGTTCAATCTCGTTACGGCAAGTCACTTTACTCGTCTTGTAATGCATGATCCGTGACCGGACACTTGGTCACTTTGAGCTCATTATGATGATGCATTACCGAGTGGGCCTGATGATACCTCTCCGTCATACGGAGTGACAAATCCCAGTCTCGATCCGCGTCAACCCAACAGACACTTTTGGAGATACCCGTAGTATACCTTTATAGTCACCCAGTTACGTTGTGACGTTTGGTACACCCAAAGCACTCCTACGGTATCCGGGAGTTACACGATCTCATGGTCTAAGGAAAAGATACTTGACATTGGAAAAGCTCTGGCAAAACAAAGTACACGATCTTGTGCTATGCTTAGGATTGGGTCTTGTCCATCACATCATTCTCCCAATGATGTGATCCCGTTATCAATGACATCCAGTGTCCATAGTCAGGTAATCATGACTATCTGTTGATCAACGTGCTAGTCAACTAGAGGCTCACTAGGGACATGTTGTGGTCTATGTATTCACACGTGTATTACAATTTCCGGATAATACAATTATAGCATGAATAAAAGACAATTATCATGAACAAAGAAATATATTAATAATTCTTTTATTATTGCCTCTAGGGCATATTTCCAATAGTCTCCCATTTGCACTAGAGTCAATAATCTAGTTACATTGTGATGAATCGAACACCCATAGAGTTCTGGTATTGATCATGTTTTGCTCGCGGAAGAGGTTTAGTCAACGGATCTGCGACGTTCAGATCCGTATGCACTTTGCAAATATCTATGTCTCCATCTTGAACATTTTCACGGATGGAGTTGAAACGACACTTGATGTGCCTGGTCTTCTAGTGAAACCTGGGCTCCTTGGCAAGGGCAATAGCTCCAGTGTTGTCACAGAAGAGAGTGATCGGCCCTGAAGCATTGGGTATGACTCCTAGGTCGCTGATGAACTCCTTCATCCATATTGCTTCATGCGCTGCCTCCGAGGCTGCCATGTATTCCGCTTCACATGTAGATCCAGCCACGACGCTCTGCTTGCAACTCCACCAGCTTAGTGCTCCATGATTCAACATATACACGTATCCGGTTTGTGACTTAGAGTCATCCAGATCTGTGTCGAAGCTAGCGTCGACGTAACCCTTTACGACGAGCTCTTCGTCACCTCCATAAACGAGAAACATGTCCTTTGTCCTTTTTAGGTACTTAAGGATATTCTTGACCGATGTCCAGTGTTCCTTGCCGGGATTACTTTGGTACCTTCCTACCAAACTTACAGCAAGGTTTACATCAGTGCGGTACACAAAGATGGCATACATAATAGATCCTATGGCTGAGGCATAGGGGATGACACTCATCTCTTCTTTATCTTCTGCCGTGGTCGGGCATTGAGCCGAGCTCAATCTCACACCTTGCAACATGTGCAAGAACCCCTTCTTGGACTGATCCATATTGAACTTCTTCAATATCTTATCAAGGTATGTGCTTTGTGAAAGACCTATGAGGCGTCTCGATCTATCCTTATAGATCTTGATGCCTAATATGTAAGCAGCTTCTCCAAGGTCCTTCATTGAAAAACACTTATTGAAGTAGGCCTTAATGCTGTCCAAAAGTTCTATATCATTTCCCATCAAAAGTATGTCATCTACATATAATATGAGAAATGCTCTGAGCTCCCACTCACTTTCTTGTAAACGCAGGCTTCTCCATAAGTCTCAAGATAAACCCAAACGCTTTGATCATTTCATCAAAGCGAATGTTCCAACTCCGAGATGCTTGCACCAGCCCATAAATGGATCGCTGGAGCTTGCATACCTTGTTAGCATTCTTAGGATCGACAAAACCTTCCGGTTGCATCATATCTGATTCTTCCTTAAGATAGCCGTTAAGGAATGCCGTTTGACGTCCATCTGCCATATCTCATAATCATAGTATGCGGCAATTGCTAACATGATTCGGACGGACTTCAGCTTCGCTACGGGAGAGAAAATCTCATCGTAGTCAACCCCTTGAACTTGCCGATAACCCTTAGCGACAAGTCGAGCTTTATAGATGGTAACATTACCATCCGCTTCAAATCTTCTTCTTAAAGATCCATTTGTTTTCTATCGCCGATCATCGGGCAAGTCTGTCAAAGTCCATACTTTGTTTTCATACATGGATTCTATCTCGGATTGCATGGCTTCCAGCCATTTGTTGGAATCTGGGCCCGCCATCGCTTCTTCATAGTTCAAGGTTCACCATTGTCTAACAACATGATTTCCGGTGACAGGTTGCCATACCACTACGGTGTGGAGCGTGTCCTTGTGGACCTATGAAGTTCAAGAGTAACTTGATCCAAGTACCTTGATCATCATCATTAATTTCCTCTCCGGTCGGTGTAGACACCACAGGAACATTTTCACGAGCTGCACTACTTTCCGGTTCAAGAGGTAGTACTTCATCGAGTTCTACTTTCCTCCCACTTACTCCTTTCGAGAGAAACTCTTTTTCCGAAAGGATCTATTCTGGCAACAAAGATCTTGCCTTCAGATCTAAGGTAGAAGGTATACCCAATGGTTTCCTTAGGGTATCCTATGAAGACGCATTTTTCCGACTTGGGTTCGAGCTTTTCAGGTTGAAGTTTCTTGACATAAGCATCGCATCCCCAGGTTTCTTCCCAAACCATAATTCATACGGTGTCGTCTCAACGGATTTAGATGGAGCCCTATTTAAAGTGAATGTAGCTATCTCTAGAGCGTATCCCCAAAATGACAGCGGTAAATCGGTAAGAGACATCATAGATCGCACCATATCCAATAGAGTGCGATTACGATGTTCGGACACACCATTACGCTGAGGTGTTCCAGGAGGCGTGAGTTGTGAAACGATTCCACATTTCCTTAAGTGCGTACCAAATTCGTGACTTAAATATTCTCCTCCACGATATGATCGTAAGAACTTTATCTTTCGGTCACGTTGATTCTCTACCTCATTCTGAAATTCCTTAAACTTTTCAAAGGTCTCAGACTTGTGTTTCATCAAGTAGACATACCCATATCTACTTAAGTCATCAGTGAGAGTGAGAACATAAAGATATCCTCCGCGAGCCTCAATGCTCATTGGACCACACACATCAGTATGTATGATTTCCAATAAGTTGGTTGCTCGCTCCATTGTTCCGAGAACGGAGTCTTGGTCATTTTGCCCATGAGGCATGGTTAGCATGTGTCAAATGATTCATAGTCGAGACTCTAAAAGTCCATCGACATGGAGCTTCTTCATGTGCTTGACACCAATGTGACCAAGGCGGCAGTGCCACAAGTATGTGGGACTATCGTTATCAACTTTACATCTTTTGGTATTCACACTATGAATATGTGTAACATTACGTTCGAGATTCATTAAGAATAAAGCATTGACGACCGGGGCATGACCATAAAACATATCTCTCATATAAATAGAACAACCATTATTCTCGGATTTAAATGAGTAGCCATCTCATATTAAATGAGATCCAGATACAATGTTCATGCTCAAACTTGGCACTAAATAACAATTATTGAGGTTTAAAACTAATCCCGTGGGTAAATGTAGAGGTAGCGTGCCGACGGCGATCACATCGACCTTGGAACCATTCTGACGAGCATCGTCACCTTGTCCTTCGCCAGTCTCCGCTTATTCCGCAGCTCCTGCTGTGAGTTACAAATATGAGCAACGACACCGTATCAAATACCCGGGAGTTACTACGAGTCTTGGTAAGGTACACATCAATTACATGTATATCACATATACCTTTAGTGTTGCCGGCCTTCTTGTCCGCTAAGTATTTGGGGCAGTTCCGCTTCTAGTGACCCTTCCCTTTGCAATAAAAGCACTCGGTCTCGTGCTTGGGTCCATTCTTTGACTTCTTCACGGCAACTGGCTTAAGGGCGGCAACATCTTTGCCGTCCTTCTTGAAGTTCTTCTTACCTCGCCCTTCTTGAACTTAGTGGTTTTATTGACCATCAACACTTGATGTTCCTTCTTGATTTCTACCTCTGCTGACTTCAGCATTGAAAATACTCAGGGAATAGTTTTCACCATCCCCTGCATATTGTAGTTCATCACAAAGCTCTTGTAGCTTGGTGGGAGCGATCAAGGATTCTGTCAATGACCGCCTCGTCCGGAGGTTAATGTCCAACAAGGGCGGTTGTGCAACAGAGACATTTTGAGTATGTGCTCACTGACAGAACTATTTTCCTCCATCTTACAACTATAGAACTTGTCGGAGACTTCATATCTCTCGACCCGGGCATGAGCTTGGAAAACCATTTTCAGCTCCTCGAACATCTCATATGCTCAGTGTTGCTCAAAACGCTTTTGGAGCCCCGGTTCTAAGTTGTAAAGCATGCCGCACCGAACGAGGGAGTAATCATCAAGACGTGACTGCCAAGCGTTCATAACGTCTTGGTTCTACGGGATGGGTGCTTCACCTAGCGGTCCTTCTAGGACATATGCTTTCTTGGCAGCTATGAGGATGATCTCGTGTTAGGACCCAGTCCGTATAGTTGTTGCCATCATCTTTCAGCTTGGTTTTCTCTAGGAATGCGTTGAAGTTCATGTTGACATGAGCGTTGGCCATTTGATCTACAAGACATTTTTGCAAAGATTTTAGACTAAGTTCATGATAATTAAGTTCATCTAATCAAATTATTTAATGAACTCCCACTCAGATTTGACATCCCTCTAGTCATCTAAGTGTTACATGATCCCGGTCGACTAGGCCGTGTCCGATCATCACGTGAGACGGACTAGTCATCATCGGTGAACATCTCCATGTTGATCGTATCTTCCATACGACTCATGTTCGACCTTTCGGTCTTTGTGTTCCGAGGCCATGTCTGTACATGCTAGGCTCGTCAAGCTAACCTAAGTGTTTTTGCATGTGTAAAACTGTCTTACACCCGTTGTATGTGAACATAGGAATCTATCACACCCGATCATCACGTGGTGCTTCTAAACGACGAACTTTAGAAACAGCTCACAGTTAGGGGGAAGACCTTCTTGAAATTATTATGAGGGATCATCTTATTTACTACCGTCGTTCTAAGTAAACAAGATGCATAAACATAATAAACATCACATGCAATTAAATAGTAGTGACATGATATGGCCAATATCATATAGCTCCTTTGATCTCCATCTTCGGGCTCCATGATCATCTTTGTCACCGGCATGACACCATGATCTCCATCATCGTGTCTCCATGAAGTTGCTTCGCCAACTATTACTTCTACTACTATGGCTAACGGTTTAGCAATAAAGTAAAGTAATTACATGGCGTTAATTCATTGACACGCAGGTCATACAATAATTAAGACAACTCCTATGGCTCCTGCCGGTTGTCATACTCATCGACATGCAAGTCGTGATTCCTATTATAAGAACATGATCTCATACATCACAATATATCATTCATCATTCATCACAACTTTTGGCCATATCACATCACAAAGCAATTGCTGCAAAAACAAGTTAGACGTCCTATAATTGTTGTTGCATCTTTTACGTGGCTGCAATAGGGTTCTAGCAAGAACGTTTTCTTACCTACGAAAAACCACAACGTGATTTGTCAACTTCTATTTACCCTTCATAAGGACCCTTTTCATCGAATCCGCTCCAACTAAAGTGGGAGAGACAGACACCCGCTAGCCACCTTATGCAACTAGTGCATGTCGATTCGGTGGAACCTGTCTCACGTAAGCGTACGTGTAAGGTCGGTCCGGGCCGCTTCATCCCACAATACCGCTGAAGCAAAATAAGACTAGTAGTGGCAAGAAAGTTGAAAACATCTACGCCCATAACAGATTTGTGTTCTACTCGTGCAATAGAGAACTACGCATAGACCTAGCTCATGATGCCACTGTTGGGGAACGTTGCATAAAATAAAAAAATTCCTACGTTCACCAAGATCAATCTATGTGTTCATCTAGCAACGAGAGAGAAGAGTGCATCTACATACCCTTATAGATCGCGCGCGGAAGCGTTCAAGAGAACGGGGTTGAGGGAGTCGTACTCGTCGTGATCCAAATCACCGGAGATCCTAGCGCCGAACAGACGGAACCTCCTCATTCAACACACGTACGGTCAGCGTGACGTCTCCTCCTTCTTGATCCAGCAAGGGGGAAGGAGAGGTTGATGAAGATCCAGCAGCACGACGGCGTGGTGGAGGATGCAGCAGGGATCCGGCAGGGCTTCGCCAAGCGACTACGGGAGGGAGAGGTGTAGCAAGGGGGGAAGGGAGGCGCCAGGTGTCAGGGTGCGGCTGCCCTCCCACCCCCCCCCCCTCTTTATATAGGGACCCCAGGGGGGCGCCGGCCCTAGGAGATGGGATCTCCTAGGGGGGGCGGCGGCCAAGGGGGGAAACTTGCCCCCCAAGGCAAGTGGGCGCCCCTCCCCAGGGTTCCCAACCCTAGGCGAAGAGGGGGGCAGGCGCACCAGCCCACCAGGCTGGTTCCTCCCACTTCAGCCCATGGGGCCCTCCGGGATAGGTGGCCCCACCGGTGGACCCAGGACCCTTCCGGTGGTCCCGTACAATACCGGTGACCCACGAAACTTTCCGGTGGCAAACTTCGACTTCCCATATATAATTCTTTACCTCCGGACCATTCCGGAACTCCTCATGATGTCTGGGATCTCATACGGGACTCCGAACAACTTTTGGTTTGCTGCATACTCATATCTCTACAACCCTAGCGTCACCGAACCTTAAGTGTGTAGACCCTACGGGTTCGGGAGACACGTAGACATGACCGAGACGGCTCTCCGGTCAATAACAAACAGCGGGATCTGGATACCCATGTTGGCTCCCACATGCTCCTCGATGATCTCATCGGATGAACCACGATGTCGAGGATTCAAGCAACCCCGTATACAATTCCCTTTGTCAACCGGTATGTTACTTGCCCGAGATTCGATCGTCTGTATCCCAATACCTCGTTCAATCTCATTACCGGAAAGTCACTTTACTCGTACCGTAATGCATGATCCCGTGACCAGACACTTGGTCACTTTGAGCTCATTATGATGATGCATTACCGAGTGGGCCCAGTGATACCTCTCCGTCATACGGAGTGACAAATCCCAATCTCGATCCGTGTCAACCCAACAGACACTTTCGGAGATACCCGTAGTATACCTTTATAGTCACCCAATTACGTTGTGGACGTTTGGTACACCCAAAGCACTCCTACGGTATCCGGGAGTTACACGATCTCATGGTCTAAGGAAAAGATACTTGACATTGGAAAAGCTCTAGCAAAACGAAGTACACGATCTTGTGCTATGCTTAGGATTGGGTCTTGTCCATCACATCATTCTCCCAATGATGTGATCCCGTTATCAATGACATCCAGTGTCCATAGTCAGGAAATCATGACTATCTGTTGATCAACGAGCTAGTCAACTAGAGGCTCACTAGGGACATGTTGTGGTCTATGTATTCACACGTGTATTACGATTTCCGGATAATACAATTATAGCATGAATAAAAGACAGTTATCATGAACAAAGAAATATAATAATAATCCTTTTATTATTGCCTCTAGGGCATATTTCCAACAATCCAACGGCCAGTAGTGCTCAAATTTGCCATCTTTGGACCATCGGATTCGCCTCATCCAACGACCATCTTTCAAAGTTAAAGTTACCCGCACACAATATAAGAAAATTTAAAATATAATATATATAGGGGTATAGATATAGATATGTGATGCAAAAGCCTCCCATCATCTCCAATTAGAATAGTGTGTCCATGCACGGATGCGACGTGGCCAAATGATGTCTGCCATCGGTATCTCAAATTCAAATTAGTCTGACCTTGTTCAATGTGTATAGATTACAACATGCTCGTTTCCAAACCACACCGTGCAGATCTCTGTTATATTCATGCATGCATGGGTTTCAAACATCAGGATCTCTTATTCAAATATTTGAATTCAACTTTACATTGATTATGACCTCACCTATTCTTTTACACCCACACGGTAGTCTTCTCTTTATAATTGTACCACTAACTTTCTCTCGTGCATGCATGCACACACACTACCAGTCGGCATTATCCATCACACGCATGCAATCTTTTTCTTCAGGTCGGTCTCCCATGAAGGCACACACATCCCCCTCTCCATCATATCGGGCATTATTTATCTCTCACGTGTGCATGCGCAATGATCGATGTTCCTCTATGTATGTGTGTATATAGCTAGGTCTTTCATAGTTTTCACACAAACCGATCAATCGATATATCCAGTGAGGTCTCACCCTCTTTCCCACGTCCACATCGATCAATCTATACCTCTCTATATAGGATTAACATATATAGCTAATACACCCACATTAATTATATATCCAACGTCCCCTCTCATCATCCATGCCTTCCGCTTCATCTCTTAGACGTGCACAATGGCGAGCGAAGGCGATGAAGGGCCACCCCTTCCCCTTAACATCACTATATATCGAGGCTAATATGAATGTGATCATTAGACAATTGCTGCTAAAATGGTTTAAGTTCATGAATTGACCCTCCTCGTAAAGGATTAGCAATGCTTGGCCCCTAGCTCATTTATTTTTCATGGCTCCACCATCAAGGTGCAACAAAGACACGTGTTCGCCCCCTCTCTCTAAATATCGATCTCGCACTTGTGCATTCCTTCATAGTCTCCCACCACTCGGCCCCTCGCACCATCTTCTAGCCCCCCACCGGATTTTGCCACATGTACAATCTGGCAGACTCAATGGTTGAACTTAAGCATAATGCACAAACCTCAAAACAACAATGGTTCTCTTTTGTTCTAGAATCTTCCGTATCATAACTGCAGTAACTTTTTTTCTAGTTGAATAACCATTATTTGTGTCGGTCTACAAAAAGAGGGGTACACTTTTTGTACCCCTATAACTGTGCACGGGCAGTCAGAGCCGCGCCCGAGACCACACCAAGCACGGCAAGGGAGGTGAGCCAGGGTAAGACCGAAGCCCAAGGTAGCTGGAACAACGCCAAGGCCAAGACCACAAAGAGCAAAGGGACGAAGCAGGCTCCCCGGCAAGATCCTTGCAGTGGTCACTTTTAGCAGCCCGGCAAGATCCTTGCAGCAGCCTCGCCCCACGCCTACGGAGCGAGTCGCCCTTGAGTCCACGGCCCCCACCATGGTCCGCTATGTTGGGGCAAGGGCTCGGGAGACACCTCCGTGGTGGCATACAGATCTTTGTGAAGAAACACTCAAGATCAGATGAGCACTAGAAGACGACGACCCTTGGCGAGATCCCAGCCAAGGGAAACCACGAGACCCCCGGCAAGCGCCTTGCCGGGGACGACAGCGGGCGCCACGGCAAGACCCTTGCCGGGGCCCCAGCAAGGCCCTCGCCAAGGACATCTACAAGGCCACCGCCAGGCCCGCCCCGACCAAGCCTCCACCACCGTTCGCATACAGCTGCCGACCCAACCAACTGGGCAGGCACCTGCGTGGCGGCATGCAGATCTTCGTGAAGACCCCACAACCGCGCCACCACAGCTGCCTGCCTACCTACGTGTGAAAGTGCAACTATCCCTACGTGGTTTTGGTAATTCATAACAACATATAGCTCAATGAGCTAATGCTATTCCAAGACAAATATTTCAGGAAAGCTCAATGAATGGCATGGCATGGATGATGAAAGTGGATCCCTCAAAATATCAAGGACAAAGGATTGGCTCAAGCTCAAAAGCTCAAGATTCTACATTTTACATTTTAGTGATCCAAGATCACATTGAGTCTATAGGAAAAGCCAATACTATCAAGAACGGATGAGGTGTTGCTTAATGAGCCTTTTGCTTCATGTGCTTAGTGATATGCTCCAAAACCCTCCACTACTTTCTCACATCCACATATGACCTAAACCTAAAGTCAAACTCGGCCCTACCGATTCTTTCTATCCGGCACCACCGAGTTCAAATGTCAGCCACTGCCACAAACCCTAGGAAAATCGGTTTCACCGATAGGGATCTCGGTCTCACCGAGATGGGATTGTAATCTCTCTGTTTCCCTTTCGTAACTTTTCGGTCTCAACGAAAGAGCGAATCTGTCCCACCGAGATTACAATGTAAACTCTCTGTTTCCCTTTTGTAACTTTTCGGTCTCACCGAAAGAGAAAATCGGTCCCACCAAGTTTACCTGACCAACTCTCTGGTTAGCTAATTACCAAATTCGGTCTCACCGAGTTTGTGTAATCGGTCTCACCGAGATTTCGTTATGCCCTAACCCTAACCATATCGGTCCTACCGAGTTGCATTCCGGTCCCACCGAAAACCCTAACAGTCACTAGGTTTACTAAATCGGTCTGACCGAGGTTGTTGATTCGGTCCCACCGAGTTTGGTAAATTGTGTGTAACGGTTAGATTTTGTGTGGAGGCTATATATACCCCTCCACCTCCTCTTCATTCATGGAGAGAGCCATTAGAACAAACCTACACTTCCAACTTACCAGTTCTGAGAGAGAACCACCTACTCATGTGTTGAGGCCAAGATATTCCATTCCAACCATATGAATCTTGATCTCTAGTCTTCCCCAAGTTGCTTTCCACTCAAATCTTCTTTCCACCAGATCCAAATCCTATGAGAGAGAGTTGAGTGTTGGGGAGACTATCACTTGAAGCACAAGAGCAAGGAGTTCATCATCAACACACCATTTGTTAATTCTTGGAGAGTGGTGTCTCCTAGATTGGCTAGGTGTCACTTGGGAGCCTCCGACAAGATTGTGGAGTTGAACCAAGGAGTTTGTAAGGGCAAGGAGATTGCCTACTTCGTGAAGATCTACCGCTAGTGAGGCAAGTCCTTCGTGGGCGACGGCCATGGTGGGATAGACAAGGTTGCTTCTTCGTGGACCCTTCGTGGGTGGAGCCCTCCGTTGACTCACAAGGCAACTGTTACCCTTCGTGGGTTGAAGTATCCATCAACGTGGATGTACGATAGCACCACCTATCGTAACCACGACAAAAACATCTGTGTCTCCAATTGCGTTTGAATCCTCCAAACCCTTCCCTTTACATTCTTGCAAGTTGCATGCTTTATTTTCCGCTGCCTATATACTCTTTGCATGCTTGCTTGAATTGCGTGATGATTGCTTGAATTGTTCAAAGATAGCTAAAATCTGCCAAATTCTAAAATTGGGAAAAGCCATAGCTTTTAATTGGCCAAGTAGTCTAATCACCCCCCCCTCTAGACATACTTCAAGGTCCTTCAAGTGGTATCAGAGCTTTGGTCTCCATTTGCTTTGATTTCCATAGCTTTTGGTGATCATAGCCTTGGTTTCGCAACCTAGGAGAGTATGGCGTCTAGCGAGGGAAATTATCATCGTCGAGGTCCTTACTTTGATGGTACTAATTTTGCTAGTTGGAAGCATAAGATGAAAATGCATATTCTCGGACATAACCCCGGCGTTTGGGCTATTGTGTGTATTGGCTTGCAAGGTGAATTCTTTTATGGGAGAGAACCGAACCGTGAAGCTAGTGCGGAAGAGTTGAAGATGTTGCAATACAACGCTCAAGCTTGTGATATTCTCTTCAACGGATTGTGCCCCGAAGAATTCAACAAAATCAGCCGTCTTGAGAATGCAAAGGAAATTTGGGATGTTTTGATTGATATGCACGAAGGTACCGACTCCGTCAAGGAATCCAAGTTGTATGTGCTCCAAAGTCAGCTTGACAAGTTAAAAATGAAGGATGGTGAAGGTGTCGCTGAAATGTACTCTAGGCTTGCTCTTATCACAAATGAGATTGCCGGCTTAGGAAGTGAAGAGATGACTGACAGATTCATCATCAAGAAGATCCTAAGAGCATTGGATGGAAAATATGATACCGTGTGCACATTGATCCAAATGATGCCAAATTACAAATATCTCAAGCCAACGGAAGTCATTGGAAGAATTGTTGCTCATGAGATGTCACTCAAGGATAAGCAAGAACTTCACAACAAGTCAAGTGGTGCTTACAAAGCCTCATGTGATGCCCCCACATCATCAAGCGAGAAACAAACCTTTAATGAAGAACTGAGCTTAATGGTGAAGAACTTCAACAAATTCTACAAGAGTAGAAGCAAAGAAAGAAGCTCCAAGTCAAGGTCCTACAATGACAAAAGATCTTCTAGTCGAGAGCTTAATTGCTACAATTGTGGGAGACCGGACACTATTCCAATGAGTGTACGACACCCTACAAAAGAAGAGAAGATTCTCCCAAGAGAAGAAGTAGAAGAGAAGAATCACCACCAAGAGAGAGAAGGAGTAGAGATGATCGTTATGAACGAAGACCCTCACGGAGAAGCAAGGATTCGGAAAGGAAAGACAAGTCATCAAAGAGCTACACAAAACGAAGACATCAAGCTCATGTTGGTGAATGGGTATCCGGCTCCGACTCCGACAATCACTCCGAGAGAAGCTATCACTCTGACTCCGAATACACTCAAGATGAAGGTGTTGCCGGCTTAGCACTTGTGTCAACCAACTCCTATGACATATTTGAATCACCAAATGAAGGAATTGGAAGATGCTTCATGGCCAAAGGTCCTAAGGTAACACACCCCGAGTATGTTGATTTTAATAGTGATGAAGATGACTTGCTAGGTGATGATGATTTACTTGTTGACAACTCTAGTGATGAATACTATGATGAAACGTCAATTAATCATGCTAATCAAGATGAAACGAATGACAATGATAAGGAGAAAATTGAGCGTCTAACTAAAGAACTAAACACTCTTAAGTTAGCCATGAAACTATCTTTGAAGATCATCGAGAACTTTTAAGGGCTCATGAGAAGTTACGCTTTGAAAAGCTCAATCTTGAGCAAGAGCATGAGTTCCTAAAAGCGATCAATGATGATCTTCGTAAGAAAAGTTCTTCTTACATTGCCAAGCGTTTACTCTTATCTACTTACATGCCTCAAGTCTAGTCTAGTAACAAGAACAAGAAGGATTCTTCTTCTAGTAGTAACAATAGCAATGCTAAATCTTGCTTCTAGTAGTTCTCTTGATTCCACTAATGATTCTCCTAGCCAAGTTACACTTGAGCAAGAAAACAGCTTATTGAAGGGAATTATAGAGAAAGGTGTATACAAGAGCCTTGCCGGGAGTAAGCAATTTGAGGAAATCAGACGCAAGCAAGGAAGGCACCGGAAGAATCAAGGTGTTGGTTTTGAACGAAAGTTCAATGCCAATGGAGTAGAGTGGGAAGAAGATCAATACCCCAAGACGAAGTTTGTTCCTCAACAAGAGAAGTATGATCCTACTTCCTTCAAGGGAACACAAGCACAAGATGATCTTCCATCACAAGACCACAAGAACAAAGGCAAGGACAAGCTTCAAGAGGAGATTGATGCATTTGAAGAAGCACCTAAGGCATTGGTCAAGTGGGTTCCCAAGACTACGTCAAGTTATACTTCATCAAGCACAACTACTACACCAAGGATTCCCATCAAGATGATGTGGATCCCGAAGAACAAGAACTAGAGTAGTTCTTGAGGGTGACTCCGCCAACATTTTTTCACTCATATCATGATGGCAAGGACAAGTGCAATCAACTTCCATATCTTGCACTAGTTCAAGGAGTCACAAACCCTCATGTTGGTAAGGCAAGGGACAAGGTAACCTAATGTTTTCATGGACATCATTTTGTATGTGCATCACTCTATGTCTATGGATATTCTTGTTTGTTCCTTGTGGGACTAACCCGTGTAGGTATTGAAAGTGCAACTCACTCCAAAGGATTGCTCCAAAAGATCTACATCAACATTGAGCATCCACATCTTCAACACCTACATGAAGTCTTCAACGACAACCCAAGGTTAGTTTATCCCTCTAAGGGGGGATCTCACATCTAGGGGGAGCTTAACTCTGAGAATTGAGTCAAAGCAACTCTAATGATGTGAACACATAAATGCTTTATGTAAAAGTGGTAACCCCACTTGAGCTTAAACGATGAGTATGACCTATGATCAAATGTTCTCATTTGACTCCTAAGTCAATATACTCATATATAGATGACTTAGTCATCGCCAATTGTTTGATAGATGCTAGAATTGGTTGTGCATGCTTTGTCACATATTTCATTTGTCATTTTATTGTGTGAGCATGTTGGTTGCATATTTTACTCATTCGAGGACATCCACTTGTTGTTTTGATTGTTTGGATTTTCTTTCTTTGGCCAAGTGGATGGACAAGAATGCCTAAGAACCTTCTCTAGCTATCTATGCTTTTCTCGTCTCAAACTCTATTCATGCTACATCACAAAATTTGATCAAGTCGATTCGAACCACTGCGTGTGAGGAGCACTCGGAGTCCCCGATTCGTCATAGACTTAAACTTCCAAAACTTCTTTGTGATTTTCGGTCTGACCGATTCCTCCATTTCGGTCATACCGAGATTACTAAGTCGATCTATGTTTTCAATCTCGGTGCCACCGAGTTGTTCAACTCGGTCACACCGACAGTGTCGGGCTATATATATATATCACACGGGCAAATTTTGGAAAATTTTCTCCGGAACCTCTCGCCACAAGATAGCTCGCTTCTGCCTACTTGGTCTCTGGATTGTCGACTTAAATGCTTGTTGCCTCCTACCGCTGGACTCCGCGCCGTCAACGGAATTCTCCTCCATTGTTGCCGCCGTAGCAAGTTCACCTTGAACTAGGGTATGAACTTGATCTTTGTGCTATCCTCGTCTGATTCTCAGCACATTGTATTCGTAATGCATCTTGCCATGATTGAAACACTTCTATCCAGTCAAAACAATCCTTAGAATAGGTATGATTTGAAAATTTAGGGTTAGGTTTCATGAAACCATCTCGGACCCACCGAGTTGAAAACTTCGGTCCCACCGATTTGGCTAACGCCATTGCACTAGTAAGTCTCGGTCTGACCGAGAATTACAAATCGGTGTGACCGATTTTAGGACTTTGTGAAACCCTAGCAGTCTCGGTGCCACCGAACTGTGACTCGGTCTGACCGAGTTCACTAGTTTAGGTTCCAAAACTGCTTTGGTATCACCGAGTTTGAAAATCGGTAGATCCAAAATGCTTTCTGTGGAAACTAAAACTAAGTTTTTGAAATCATTCTTTTGCAAAAATCTCTGCATTTTGTGATGCTCATCCACTCTACCTCATCTATAACTATTTACTGTGGTCGATCAACAAGGCAGCATGTCGGACCAAAGTGACAAATGTAAGCAGTCGAGGAGCAAATTCAAATGAGTGAGGGCACTAGTCCCTCAAGCAGCTCAGATGAGGGGAGCAGAAGCACTCCCAGTAACTTGCCCAAGGCTGCCACAAGGACAAGGAAGAAGAAGACCTCAGAGTCTGAGGATGAAGATTATGTGGCAGTTGAGGATGAGGCCAGTTCCAAGAAGAAAGTGCTGAGGAGAGAGCACAGTTCAACAGCAGTTAAGCCTGGATTAAAAATCAAAAGGCCAGCAGGCAGACAACCTATGTCCAAAGCCAGAGTCTCCACTCAAGCTACTTTGGAGTCCCAACCCAAAGAACCTGTTGCTGCTGAAGGGAAGAAAAGGAATGAAAGGGTTAAGAAGACCATGGCCAGGGTGATTGGGAAGCCATCTATGATGGAAGAAGAGGAAGAAGAAGAGGTTGCTAAGCCTGCACCCAAGGCACAAAAGCTGATGGGTGATGCCATAAAGTCAGGGGCTGCAACTTCAAAGCCCAAAGCTGCCCCCAAGCCCAAGAGTGCACCAAAGAGAAATACCAGAAGTATACCAAAGAATCGAGAAGAACAAGGCCCCAATGCCTGAGATTGAAGCTGAGGAAGATGAAGAAGGGCAGGTCCTAAGGAAGCTCAAGCCCAAGATCCCAGACCACAATGATGCTCATCCTGTGGCTAAAAACATGAAGATTAGGAGAGATCAAGGGTTGAGGCTATGGAGAGAGTCAGATCCATATGCCACCAGGAGAAGGACTGTTGTGGATTAAGGTGTTCCACACCAAGGAACAGCAGGACTTCTATGAGACTATCTTGTTGGATAAGAAGCCCATAGTTTGTGATATGAGGTGGGTCGACTGGACCTATATTCAGGAGAATGAAGAACACTACCCTGGAGTATATGACAACTTCGGTGCTTGTGGAGTTGCAAATTTTGTTGGGCAGAAGCTCACAAATTGGAACGACGAGCTCATTATGCAATTCTACTCCACATCACATTTCAATCCAGATGGCAGGATAGTGTGGATGTCTGAAGGAACACGATATCAGTCAACCATAGAGGAATGGGCAAGTCTGATCAATGCCCCAAAGGGAGATGAAAATGACTTGGACATTTATGCCAAGAAGAAGATGGGACACAACTCAATGTCACACATGTACAAGGAACTCCCAGATGATGCACTTGCGTCCTTCAAGTTTGGATCAGTTCACTATCTTCTGTCATCGCTGCCTACAATCAAATGGATCCTAAGGCACACTCTTTTGCCCAAATCAGGTGACCACAACATGATTAGAGGGCATGCAATCAATTTGCTTCACGTATTTGATGTGCCTCAGAAATTCAAAGTCATGAGCCTCATAGTTGAAACTATCAAGAGGACTGCAGCAGATCGAGAAGAGGAGCCGTGGATATGCCCCATGATTCGTGGAGTTGATAAACTCTAAGATGGGCACAGGAAAATATCAGTTGGATAAGGAACACATGGTTCTCTATCCTGACTTTGAGGACAATCGGGTTGTCATGACTGAAAATGAACCAACATCAGTGCAAGCGCAAGAGAAGAAGGAGAAAGCTAGGAAAGAGAAGGCTGCCAAGATGCCAACTCAAGCAGAGGCATCTGAGTACTTTCTGAAGAACAAGCAGGAGCAGCTTGGTTACTTGATAACATCAACTCTGCGGATTGAGAAGGGGTTGGCCACCCTAACTCAAAACCAGGAGAGCCTGGAGAGAATCATGGAACAAAAATTCTATGATCTAGATGTCAAAGTAACTGAGATTCAGTCAGTTGTGGAGCAGCTGCAGGATGACATGCAGGAGAGGAAGGGCAGGACAATGACTGATGCATTTGCCAGAGTGCCACGAGCTCAGAGATCTTCTGCAGAGCTAGTTCAAGACACTAGAGTCACTTCATCAGCTTCAGCTACAGCTCCAGCACCACCAGCTCCAGCACCAATTCCTTTAGCTCCATCTACATCGACTGAAGCCTTCGTTCTTGGAGTTCTCCAGACACCACCACCACCAGAAGACCAAGCCTGAGAGACGATATAGTCCTATGCATTTTCTAGGAACTTTTTGGTAACTTGTTGCCAAAGGGGGAGAAAAATGTATAGATCATAGGCTTCGAGAGAGAGAGAGAGAGAGAGAGAGAGAGAGATTTGCTTTTGTTCTCTCTTGTGTTTTTGGTTGAACTTTATTTGCTTTTGATTGGTTGAGATACTATGCAATTACCCGTGAGACATTGATGATCATGTGTTTGATCATAAGCTACACTTATGCTCGTTATGATATTATCTTATTTATCCTTATATGATCATTCACTTTGCTTGGTGATGAGTGCATGTATTCAATCTTTGTTATTTTGAGCGCTTCCACCAAGATGTATGTGACATGGAAGAGTAACCCATGAGCCTAATTCCTTGTGCATTTGCAGTCCAAAGCAAATATTAAAATATGCACAAATTTAGGGGGAGCTCTTGCTTATCACATACTTCTCAATGCGACGATGTTTTTCAAATTTTATTATCATTTGTCGAAGCTTTGATCTATATGTTGTCATCAATTACCAAAAAGGGGGAGATTGAAAGTGCAACTATCCCTAGGTGGTTTTGGTAATTCATAACAACATATAGTGCATTGAGCTAATGCTATTCCAAGACAAATATTTCAGGAAAGCTCAATGAATGGCATGGCATGGATGATGAAAGTGGATCCCTCAAAATATCAAGGACAAAGGATTGGCTCAAGCTCAAAAGCTCAAGACTCTACATTTTACATTTTAGTGATCCAAGATCACATTGAGTCTATAGGAAAAGCCAATACTATCAAGAACGGATGAGGTGTTGCTTAATGAGCCTTTTGCTTCATGTGCTTAGTGATATGCTCCAAAACCCTCCACTACTTTCTCACATCCACATATGACCTAAACCTAAAGTCAAACTCGGCCCTACCGATTCTTTCTATCCGGCGCCACCGAGTTCAAATGTCAGCCACTGCCACAAACCCTAGGCAAATCGGTTTCACCGATAGGGACCTCGGTCTCACCGAGATGGGATTGTAATCTCTCTGTTTCCCTTTCGCAACTTTTCGGTCTCACCGAAAGAGCGAATCGGTCCCACCGAGATTACAATGTAAACTCTCCGTTTCCCTTTTGTAACTTTTCGGTCTCACCGAAAGAGAAAATCGGTCCCACCGAGTTTACCTGACCAACTCTCTGGTTAGCTAATTACCAAATTCGGTCTCACCGAGTTTGTGTAATCGGTCTCACCGAGATTACGTTATGCCCTAACCCTAACCATATCGGTCCTACCGAGTTGCATTCCGGTCCCACCGAAAACCCTAACGGTCACTAGGTTTACTAAATCGGTCTGACCGAGGTTGTTGATTCGGTCCCACCGAGTTTGGTAAATTGTGTGTAACGGTTAGATTTTGTGTGGAGGCTATATACCCCTCCACCTCCTCTTCATTCATGGAGAGAGCCATTAGAACAAACCTACACTTCCAACTTACCAGGATTGAGAGAGAACCACCTACTCATGTGTTCAGGCCAAGATATTCCATTCCAACCATATGAATCTTGATCTCTAGTCTTCCCCAAGTTGCTTTCCACTCAAATCTTCTTTCCACCAGATCCAAATCCTATGAGAGAGAGTTGAGTGTTGGGGAGACTATCACTTGAAGCACAAGAGCAAGGAGTTCATCATCAACACACCATTTGTTAATTCTTGGAGAGTGGTGTCTCCTAGATTGGCTAGGTGTCACTTGGGAGCCTCCGACAAGATTGTGGAGTTGAACCAAGGAGTTTGTAAGGGCAAGGAGATTGCCTACTTCGTGAAGATCTACCACTAGTGAGGCAAGTCCTTCGTGGGCGGCGGCCATGGTGGGATAGACAAGGTTGCTTCTTCGTGGACCCTTCGTGGGTGGAGCCCTCCGTGGACTCGCGCAACCGTTACCCTTCGTGGGTTGAAGTCTCCATCAACGTGGATGTACGATAGCACCACCTATCGGAACCACGACAAAAACATATGTGTATCCAATTGCGTTTGAATCCTCCAAACCCTTCCCTTTACATTCTTGCAAGTTGCATGCTTTATTTTCCGCTGCCTATATACTCTTTGCATGCTTGCTTGAATTGCGCGATGATTGCTTGAATTGTTCAAAGATAGCTAAAATCTACCAAAGTCTAAAATTGGGAAAAGGCATAGCTTTTAATTGGTCAAGTAGTCTAATCACCCCCCCCCCCTCTAGACATACTTCAAGGTCCTACAACGTGGCATCGCACGCACCGCTGGCCAGGGCGCGTGTCAACACGAGGAGGAGCGGCGACGGACGGGACGGACGTCGCCCCCGTCCATGATAAAGCAAGAGGACACCTAAGCAGACGCATTAAATGCGCCTTGTCATGTAATGCGAGGGATAACCTCGCAACACTGTACCCTTTCCACCTCCTGTGTGCCACTGTGGCAACCCCTTTTTCCTATAATAGGAGGCCGAGGTGACCAGGAGAGGGATTCGGCTTTTTGGAGCTCCTCACGCCCCATAGCTAGTTCAAGAACACAAATATACATCCACCAAAGCAGGAGTAGGGTTTTACGCATCCTCGTGGCCCAAACCTGGATAAACGAACCACGTGCTATCTGTTTGATCCGCTCTTCTCTCAACCCCACACCCCGCTAACCGTAGTAGGGATTCTTGTGATCCCATAGGTGTCGTTTCCACCGGCATCTTTGGCGCGCCAGGTAGGGGGGTTGCAGTTGTGAGAATCGGCTTTAGCAGTTAGTCCAGCGCTTCTTCATCCTCACGGCTCTTGAAGAAGTAAGAGGGCCAGAAGATCGACGCTGGAGTGATTACAAACAGAAAGCTAAGTCACACCAAACCCTGACCATTTCTATCATTTTTATATGGGGTTATTTCCCCCGGAGATGTCATGCCTTTGTATGGAAAACCTGCACGCCAGGGGGTTCTCCCGCAATCGGCAACGCCCTTGCCCTGTTTTTAGTCCGCTCAAGCGGCTGTGTCGAGAGCGGCAGGGTAGCCTTCCGTGATCGACAACGCTCTCGATTCTGACTCGAGTCAAGCTCGACAGTTCGAGCGGCCGCGTTCAGAACGGTAAGGTGGCTCGCCCGGCAGCACGCATACCTGGTAGGCCAATGGGGATCCGTCCCCAAAAGGCCGCTTGGGGCTTCCGCACCGGCGAACCTGCTCAATCGGCGTAGGGCGCACATACAAAGGGGAATTGAACGGGGAAATAACACGCACAAAAATTAAAAGTACTGCAGAAGTTATGTTACATCACATCATTGCTGCGGTTCTAACTAAAGATAAAAACTGTCTTGGTCGTGAACCTGCAGCGGCGATGAGGAACGAGATGCCTAGTCCCGGGGCTGGCCTTCCACCCTCTTGATTTCGTCGATACTGCTGATGATGGGCTTGATGCGCTCCCTGAGCACCGTGAGGTCATGGCCCCTTGGTGAGGACCTCGGTCATGGCCCCTCGGCAAAGCCGCCGGGCCTCCTCGGCCAACATGGCCGCCCTGCTGGAGTGAAGATAAGCCAAGGCTCCAAGGACGCCCTCGAAGAACTGGGTCAGCTTGGCGTTGACGGTCCCGTTGCGCTCAGGGGCATACCTCACGTTAGGCAGCCCCATGGTGGCCAACTACGAGGTGACCCTGCCGGCGACGTCCTCCAGACGGCTGATCCAACGGTTCTCACCCGCCACATAATCCTGGTGGGAGGTGGCCTCGTTCACCCGCAGCTGCTTCTCCTCCTCCAGGCCCCTGGTCAAGGTCTCCTCCCAAGCCTTGCTCTCCGACAACATCTTCTCGAGGTCCTCCAGCTTCAGTTGGAGATCTCTGACGCAGTTCTGTTGTTCGGAGAGCTCCTCAGCTCTGCTGATGACCGCTCCTTGCGCCTCAATCAGCGCGCCGTTGAGCGAGTTATTCTCTTGGGACAGCTTGAGGGCCCGCTCCTTCAGCCCGTCCCGCTCTACCTCCAGCTCCTTCACCTTGCCGGCGTGGGCCAGAGCCTGGGCATCGAGCGCCTCTTTGTGCCTCTGCTTCAGCTTGCGAGTCCGCCGCACGACAAGGGCTTCGAGCTCCTCATCCTTGCCGCTGCTATGGCAGCTTACGCTGCCATGCAGGTCTTCCTCCTGAGAATCCAATGTGGCCTGCGTGCGGAGACCAACCTCACGCATGCCGCCCACGTCACGCACACCCCTCCACGCCGCGCCGCGCGCGCGGGTCATGGGAAGCGCAGCGCGCGAAAAATCTTACCACGGTAAAAACCGCCCCGCCTGCTCACGCACCGTTCTGGGCCTAGCCCAACAACGTGTTGCGCTTATGTGTGGCCCAAGCCCGGGGGCTCCTGTCGGTGTACAAAAAGAGGGTACACTTTTTGTACCCCTATAACTGTGCACGGGCAACAGAGCTACCACACCACACCAAGCAGGTCAAGGGAGGTGAGCCAGGGTAAGTCCGAAGCCCAAGGTAGCTGGAACAATGCCAAGGCCAAGACCACAAAGAGCAAAGGGACGAAGCGGGCTCCCCCCCCCCCGGCAAGATCCTTGTCGGGGTCAGCCTTAGCGGCCCCGGCAAGACCCTTGTCGCGGCAGCTCGCCCCACGCCTACGGAGCGAGTCGCCCTTGAGTCCACGGCCCCCACCATGGTCCGCTATGTTGGGGCAAGGGCTCGGGAGACACCTCCGCAGGCATATGATCTTTGTGAAGAAACACTCAAGATCAGATGAGCACTAGAAGACGACGACCCTTGGCGAGATCCCAGCCAAGGGAAACCACGAGACCCCCGGCAAGCGCCTTGCCGGGGACGACAGCGGGCGCCGCGGCAAAGACCCTTGTCGGGGCCCCGGCAAGGCCCTCGCCAAGGACATCTACAAGGCCACCACCAGGCCCGGGCCGACCAAGCCTCCACCACCGTTCGCATGCAGCTGCCGACCCAACCACCTGGGCAGGCACCTGCGTGTAGGCATGCAGATCTTCGTGAAGACCCCACCACCGCGCCACCACAGCTGCCTGCCTGCCTACGTGGCATCGCACGCACCACTGGCCAGGGCGCATGTCAACATGAGGAGGAGCAGCGACGGACGGGACGGACGTCGCCCTCGTCCCCGATAAAGCAACAGGACACCTAAGCAGACGCATTAAATGCGCCTTGTCATGTAATGCGAGGGATAACCTCGCAACACTGTACCCTTTCCACCTCCTGTGTGCCACTGTGGCAACCCCTTTTTCCTATAAAAGGAGGCCCGAGGCGACCAGGAGAGGGATTCGCTTTGGAGCTCCTCACGCCCCATAGCTAGTTCAAGAACACAAATATACATCCACCAAAGCACGAGTAGGGTTTTACGCATCCTCGCGCCCGAACTCAGATAAACGAACCGCGTGCTATCTGTTTGATCCGCTCTTCTCTCAACCCCGCACCCCGCTAACCATAGTAGGGATTCTTGTGATCCCATAGGGGTCGTTTCCACCGACAATTTGTTTTTACTTTATGCTTTACAATGCACAATTCCATGAATCATAAAATAGATTAAGGGCTTCTTTGATTCAAAGGATTCTCAAAGGATTTTGGAGGATTCTAATCATTAGGAATTTTTCCTATCTTGGTTGTTTGATTAATAGGATTGTAAACCATAGGAATTTTTCCATATGATTCATTTGCACTAGATTTCATAGGAAACATCCCATCCACTCAAACCTCTTTGAAAGAATTCTGCGTTTTTTCTATGCACAATCAAACACTAGTACAATCCTGTAGGATTCAAGACGACATTCCACTATAATCCCATGTTTTTCCTATTCCCGCGTTCTTAACTATTTTATAAAAACTAATTGATTTTGAATGAGATGAACTATAAGAACTAAACGAAGGGCTACATCAGGCATATATGACTCAGAGCTTAGATGTTATAGTGTGGTATTTATTCATAATTTGGTTGCAAAATATGATGCGTGCAATGCATGTGTACCTTACTAGTACTTCGAGTATGTGCAAAACACGTAAATTAGAATACCAATGGTACGCTACACAGTGTCGCTCTTACAGTTCATGAAGCCACATTGCACATGTGGAGGCGTTGTCGTGACCTCCTTGCGTGGATTGATCACAGTGACGTGTTGCTGGTTCCAGAAGAATGTACTTGTCCTCCCTGAGCCATACTGGCGGTACATGCACGAAGCGAAGATGTGCACGCACGCACTCATTCCCTCGCACGCACACGCGGGTACACGGGCGGACGCAATTTTGTACCAAGATCCACCCCATGTGATAATTTGACGCGTGTAAAGTCGTTCACTTCATTGATGGTCAATGAATACAGCGCATGCAAATTGAGTGGACGTGAGGGCGGAAGAAAGACATTATTACTCCACCGCGCGCATGCGAGTAGTTAAATCGTGGGTTGCTGGTAGTACTTCCATTGGTCTCCTTCGTATTTTGTGCGTATTTTTTACATAATATTTAGGCATTTGAGTAGTGTAGTACTTGAAATTTATGTTCCGTTAAACTCATCGGGAGCCGTTTCGGGCCTCGAAACCAAAACCATCAATTAATCTTTACCTTGTTCCCATCACATTCGAAAGCCTTCTCACACCTACTAGTACGTACCAAACCTGAACGTGTTCCCACTATGCAGGTATTAGTACTAGTGCTAGTACTTAGGTTATAAAAAGGGGAACTACCTAACCGAAAATTACTCTACCTTTCCTCCTCATAAGTGCTTCTTCTTCGTCCGTCGTTGCCATGGCTGGTGAGCAGAGCTCTTGGTCGAGAACTACTCGTAACAAGGGAGCGGCAACCAAGGCTATGAAAAAAAAGAGGGCTCGCCGCCACGCAGAGACCTCGAAAGATCTCTCAAGGGCAGGCGATGGCTCCCAGGAGCGCCCTAGCCATGGAGGCCGAACATGCCGAGTCACGGAGCTGTAGTCGTTATCCCTCGACGGCATGCCCGATCAGCTCAATAAGCGAAGGAGTTCATCCAAGGCTTGATGGAGTTGTCAAGGAGAGCCTCGACGACATGCCCGCTGAGCTCAATCAGCAGGGGGAGTTGACCGCCAGCTTGGTGATGCTGCTGAAGAAGAGCATTGCCTCGGAGAAGAAGGCGACCGGCGAAATCCTGCGACTTCAGGAGGACAAGGCGAAGCTCTACCACGAGATCGACCTGTTGAAGGAGAAGAACGCCGGCTGGAAGAAGCTGCATGAGCATAGTAGTTCCTTGATGAAGATGCTGCAAGCCCTCGTCATGGAACAGAAGGAAGAGTTGGCGAAGCTCCACATCGAGCACCCGACTGCTGTCAAGGTACGTAATATGGCCGTGGAACAGATGATGAAGGCTCGCGTCGAGAAACGCCGCGTCATGGACACAATGATGAAGATGGCGGAGGAGATGCGCAAGGAGATGGAGGTCGTGGAGGCGATGAAGAAGCAGTTACGACTCCGCGACGAATTAGATCATTTGGGGTGATAATCTTCCTTCTTCTTTTGCTCCTGTGTTTCATCTTTTGCTTTGGGTGTTTCGCCGCACGTGTCACGTTCTCTACGAGGCATGAATAGAACAAGAGTCATGCTAGGCACACAATATTCTTTGGACGATGCACGGACGATAAAAAAATCCGGCCGGATGTATGCATGATTGAACAGGGCGCTGGCCGCAGGATTTAGATGTCGTGCATAGATCGGCCAGTTGTATCGTGCATGCAGCAATTTCGAGGTTTTTTTAGGGAATGAATAGAACAATGCTAACAATGAGATGACTAGCAAATTAGATCATTTTTTATCACCATATGGCACTGGGTTGCCGTGTTTCATGCTCCTCCGTCGCAAAGATACTACTCCGATTGGAAAACTTGAGTATACCGCACGGTTCTTTGCTCCTCCTCGATCGTCGTCGGTAGCATTTATTTGAGCAGTCAAATCACAAGGCCCCGCCTTCCAGCAGTAATGAGCCGTCAAATCACAAAGGCCCTCGCCTCTCGTGAAACCGACCAAGGTAGACTGCCCCGCCCTCTAGCCTTTTAAAAGTTGTATACTTTTGTACAACAGTAGTATCGATGGATTGCGCCATGGAGCAAAACTTGAAATTAAAGAAAAAGGTGGTACATATAGAGAGCGCTCGTCGCCAAATTATGCATATAGTACTATTAAAAAGGCTAGTCACAATAATGGTGTCCAAAGACAACCCACCCCTCAAATAAAACTAAGAGGGTGCTTGGATACGTTTTAGTCCCATGACTAAAAGTAGTGGGACTAAAACATGCTAGCCTCACCCATGCTTGGATCCAAATAATAAAAAGGCTAAAATCAAGTTAATGAGAATTTGTTATCCTCCAAACCCTCCAATCCAGAACTTGCATGTGTTAAAGGAGAGGAGTTAAATGAGTAGAGAGAGGACTAATCCACATTTTAGTAGGGGTACCTGACTAAAAAAATTAGTCTCAAGACTAGTTTTAGCCCCTCTTTAGTCAGGGGCGCTTGGAACATTAGCCTCTTAAAGAGATTATTTTTAGTCAGACTAAAATAAGTCCCTTGGATCCAAGCACCCTCTAAGCATCCTGGAATTCTTTGACAACACTAAGCACCCTGAAATTGTTTGACAACTAAACTGCTGGCTATATGATGTTGGCCATATATATTGTACGTATATAATGTGAAGAAACGAGTGGTAGTACCATACCAACTAAAAGATGAAATATAAGAAATACTAGTATGTACGTACTAAAGAGTTAAAGTAATGAGAAGAAACATAATTGCGACTTGGTGGAGGGAGGATCGTCTACCACGGGTGAACAAACAAATTGCGACTTGACGTGTTATGTTAAATTAAAAAAAGAGGCAAACCATGTGGGGCCTACCTTAGAGGCAAGGCTTTATACACTGGAGTACTTTTGATGTGTCCCGTCAACTCGCAGAACGAGGAGAAGCTTGCTTAGTACACTGTCTCCCCCGCCCACGGGCGCGGTGGCTCGCAGGATGAGGTGAAGCTTGCTTACTACGCCTTATGCCCGCTCCCTCGCCCATGCGCGCGGTGGCTCGCAGCACGAGGAGAAATTTTTACTACTCCCTCCGTTTACTCCTCGTCCCTACTACGTACTTTGGTTAGTACTCCCTCCATTTACTTATACAAAGCCACTATAAAAAAATACATTTTGCATCTATACAAGGCCACAAATAGTAATCGAGACAAAAGTTACTACTCCCTCCTTTCCAGTTTATGGCTCAATTTCAAAATCTCTCCAACCAAGGTAGACGGTGAGTGGTCGAATTAATTTCGTAGTTTGCACAAGTAATTAGTACGCTCGTTTTTCTAAAGAAGTTATGTTTACCCAAGCATTAATTAGAACGAATGCATGAATGACCACTAAATTTCCATGAACTTGTACATGCATTGGTTAGTTTCCTCTTGACACTGCTTGCGTCGGGTGATCTAACGCACCTCGAAATCCAACATGCAATGGTACTACTACTAGTATAGTAGAATTGAGACTTATCAAACGGAAAAATGAATGTTTTTTAGATGAGCCCTATAAACCCTAGTGGGTACGTACTCCGTAAAAACAGATTTTTCCAAAACTAAGTCGCTCCCTTTCATGAATTCTGTAGTATACTCCTCCGTCGACGCTCCCTTTCATAAATTATGTACTTCCCGTCACGACATGTGGGACATATAGCAACCGGTCGACGTGTCAAGCACCAAATAACAATGCGTAACAGCAGGGGGGACGACCCCACTCGCATCGCCCAAAGAGTAGTAATGAGCAATGAGACGTCAAATCACAATGCCGCACCTTCCCAGACGGACGAAGCAACCATTATTTCACACTTCGGTTCGCCATCATCTCAAACCACGTACTAGTATTGCTTCTGCCTCAAGAGGGACACGCGCATCGCCTTGGTACATCATGACACATGGGACCGCATGACAGGCCATGCTCCCCCGCCGATCGCTCGGTAAAATCACCTCATTTTTACTATACTTCCTCTGTATCGGTTTACTACATGGCATGCACGTCGTTCTAGGCACCCTGGAATTCTTTGACAAAACTAAGCACCCTGGAATTCTTTGACAACTAAATTGCTGGCTATATGATGTTGGCTATATATATTGTACGTATATAATGTGAAGAAACGAGTGGTAGTACTATACCAACTAAAAGATGAAATGTAAGAAATACTAGTATGTACGCATCAAGAGTTAAAGTAACAAGAAGAAACATAACATAGTTTTCTTTGGGGCTCAAAGACAACACACCCTCAAATTAAATTAAGCACACTTGAAATTAAACTTTGCAACTATTCTGGTAGACACTGCATTAGAACCACCATGAGCAATGACATTGCCACCTTACTCGGAGTCCTCGTCCACGTCCTCGACTTCGTCCTTGTCCCTCTTCCTCTTGGCCGATACTTCTTTGCTTCAACCGCACACTTGGTTGTTGCTCTTCATCCAACCCTTATAGATATTGAAGCAAAGGTAGCCATCCATTGCAGCGTAGTGGATGTGGTCTATATCTAGTACATTCCGCTGCCATGCATGACGATGAAACGTGTATGGAGGTTTTTCTGGTTTACCATACGAAGGATGAACCATGGCTCCTCCCAGGGTCAGCATTGAAGGTTGACGAGAGGACACCAGCCGATTCTTCTGGAGGTCGAAGGTGTTGCCTACATGGAGGCCTATCCGACGTAGGACTTTTTTGTCGTTACCGATGTCTGCAGTAACGAATTTGACTAGGTTGCTCTCGAGTAAGTCCTTAAAATCCTGGCACTCAACGTCGGCATGGCATATGTGGTAGACCAAGCATAAGTCATGCACGCAAACCTGGATCACGGCGGGCTTCTTCCTCTCTTCGTCCTTTAGATCCTTCTGTCGTCAGAGGACTGTGGTGTACTCAACATCTAGCCCAGCGACCCACTCATCATCTGAGTCTTCGAACATGCGTCTGAAGCGAGAAAGGCATCCTTTCACCGTCGCGGAAGAACGGGTGTAGATGACGTCGAACTCATCGCCGGTGATGGTTCTAACCTTGTACTCACCGCCGATCGGGGAGATTTGGGACGCCATGGATTTGGGAGGAGGGTTAGGATTACTGGAACTGCCGTAATGTGAATGGACGGGACGACTAGGAGTGAATCGCCGTAGTATTGAAGGACGTGCGGGGACGAGTAGGAGCGAATTGCCAGCGTGCAAACAGCAGGGTAGTGGCTTTCCATTCTCCCATGATACGGGCTTCCGAGAGCCCTTGGATCTGAGATCGAACGGTTGCATGGCGTGATTCTAGACCTATGGGTGAATATCCTATCCTGGAGGGTTATTCTGCAGATTTTCAGCAACTTAGCATGCGACCGTTTGATCTCAGATCCAAGGGCTGCCAGCATCCTGTATCGTGGTCGCACCTACCACGACCGTTGCGTCGCTCGTGCGGTCGCGCCCTTGGAGATTTAACATGGTGCATTAGGCTATCTAATGTTGGCATGTCATACATAGTCATCACTTAGTCACTCATACTACAACAAGGTTTTGGCTATAAGTGTATTTTTGTACTTCTCTCTATCTCTTTCTTCGTATTCCCTCCGTCCCATAATATCAGAATGTTTTTGACACAAGTGTAGTGCCAAAAACATTCTTATATTATGGGACACATGGAGTACTAGTATTTATTGCATTTGCCAAGGAGTGACCTCTTCCAATGAAATGGTGTTGCTAAGTTTGCTTCATTTAATTAGCTATAGACTCAAAATTGTCTTTTCACCTAGGTACACGCGCTTAGCACCGTTTCTTCCTTGGGTCACCAAACTAGTGTCTCTCTTCTTGATTAACTTGCCACATCAGACTTTATGCCTATGTGGCAAGCTTAAGCACCTGTAGGAGCAAGTAAAAGTAGTACAATAGTGCGCTTTACATAGCATTTTTGCATATGTGGAGGAAAGAGAGGCAAGGAATAAGCGGAGAAGTGGGCTCTCATGCAAGAGCCAACCTCTACTACATGGTGGAGCATTGGGAGAGGCACATGTATGGAGGTGGTCAGGAATTTGGGAGACTCACGCCGGTCGTAGCGCCACAGTTAAAATGATAATGGCAAGTAAAATCACGGGGACCCACCTGTCCAGCAGTAACTCGCTGTCAAATCACACAGCCCTACATTTGCAGCAGCCTACTCCCTCGTCTTCTCGCGTCTCTGCCGAACCCGACTAGGCGGAATCGCTTCGCCGCCATCAAGCAGAAAAGCCCGCCCTCAACTTTTAAATAGTATACAATATACTAATTTTGTATCCATGGATTGCGCCAGCGCCATGGAGCAAAGCTGTCTAGAAAACGACGGTACACATGTACGGAGTATACTGACGCCTGTCGCGTTGCTCAAGGCCGCACCCTGCATTTGGTCGCCGGTTCGCACGCCGCTTCCGAATGGAACGCCAGATCAGATTATGCGTTTGCACACACATGTGGGACGACAATTGAGAACCGACCATAGGCACACTCCCCGGCCCTGCAAGTCGGGTGATGTAACACCCAAAAATTTAACCATGATTTATTAATTAAAATTTTGCCATGGTAAATAAAGTTTTTATTGTCTGGATTTTTCTTTGGATTCAGAACCACTCTTTTCTTCTAAATTGTGAAATTTTTCCTCCAAGTGGAAACTTTTAACAAACATTGTTGGACTTGCATATCTTCCCTAGATCTTTTCTTTTTATCAGTGGAATACTATTTCTACAAATTATTTCTTTCTGAGCTTATTCCTTTAAAATGATTTTTCATTAGTTTTAGAGCTCTATTTGCACTACAACTAGTTAGTAAATTCATTTAAAATTTTCACCAAAATTTGGGGATATCATGTGATGTTTTTAAATCACTTTGATGCAAAAATATCTTTTATTCATTGGAGATTTTGAGCTCTACCCTAAGTTTTCAAAACTGGTCCAATTGGTAATTTTGCACTACAACCTATTTAAATACTTCATTATAATTCCCACCAAAAATTGGAGATGTCAGTAGATGCATATTATTCAACTTTATGCAAAAACCCATGAGTGTTCTTTGAAAAAATTGAGTAAATCATCCTCATCTTCATTCTGGCCCAGCTTGGTGATTTGCACTGCAACCATATTTTAACTTGCCCTTTTACCCATGATTCCTTTTCCTGCTTTTAGACCATCCCGCAAAACCCTTAAGTCCGGGAGAGTGGACCCATTGGAGTATGTTTGGTCCATGCAATGATGCCCTTTTCTTTCTGTCCAGATTTGGTTTTCTCAAAAACTTGCACTAACAAGTTTTTGTTTTTGACAAACTAACCTTGCCACCATCACCTACATCTAAGGAGACTAAGATCTGGAGATTTTGGCCACCCCAAGAGTTGCCTAGATGCCCCTGACATTCTGTCAAGCACTTTGTGTGCATGGCCAGTTTTGAGCTTAATTTTGAGTTTGCATTATAAACTTGATCCACTGACCCAGCAACCTTGTCCACTAAACTCCTAGCTACCTCAAACCTAGACCTGCTAATCCCCAGCCTCACCCAAGCCCTCTAGCACGCGTGGCATTTCGTTGAGCACCTGGTGTGCACGCTCTGGGCGCGCCCAGAGCGCACGTTTTGCACGCGCGCGCACCGAGCTGCCACGTCTCACTGCCGCCCTCCCCGCGCCTGTGCTGACCCTTGGCCACTCACCGCCAACGCGCCCGACCCCTCCCTCACCGCAGAGCCGCCCTGGCCCCCTCCTGGCACCCCACAGCGCCACCACCGCAAGCCGCCGACGACCGCAGCAGGCCCCTGCCATGGACGGCGCCGCCCGAGCCACTCCAGCCCGCCAGCTGCCCCTGGAACAGGCCGAGCTCATCCATTCGCCCTGCCAAACCCCGCCAGCCATCGCCACGCACCCCCTGGCTACAGAAGGCGGTTTCCGGTGTTCCTATCCACTGCCGCCGCGGAACCGACCCCGACCACCTATAAGAGGGGCCCCCAAGCTCGTCCAGTCCCTCAGGCGACCTCAAGCCATCCATCTAGAGCTCCACAGCCAGCAATCGACGGGGGAAGGCTGTCTTCCTCGTCTCCGGCCAGTTCGGCCGCCGCCTCGCTCTGGTGCCGTGCGTCGCGAGCAGAGCCTCCCCTACCCTTCCAGTGCCACCATCCTCTTCCCCTCGACCTTGCAGAGCCACTCAACCTCTCAAACGCGATCGGGAACCACCGTAGCCCAAACCCCCAAATCCTCCCGAAGCCACCTCCGCCGCGGAGCTCGCCGCCGGCGACTCCCTCCACCCCCGCCAACCTAGCAACCACCGGGAGGATCGCCCTGGACCAGCGGATTCATCCCTGCCCTTGGAACCCCGTGGGAAGCCGCCGTTCGTCGGCGTTAATCGCCAGAGCCCCGCCCTGCTCGGACGGAGGAGGAAGGAGGCGCGGGCGACTGGTCAAACCTGACCAGTGAGCCCAAGGGACCCACTGTCAGTGACCCAGCGACGACCCGCGCCAGTTTAAGTGAAAGCGTATTCCACAGAATACGTATTCACTGACAGGAAAACGTAAGCCCCCCCCCCCCAAACGTTTTCTTTTTCTGATTTTTATTAAAACAGACTATTGACTAAACTTTGACTCGCTATAACTTTTTAAATATAAGTCGAATTGACTTGATTCTTTTTCTGTTGTTTCTCAAATATTGTCTAGTTTATTTTGATATTTATTTGAAAATTTTCCAAAACAACTTTTTGTACTGTTTTGAAACTATGTGTTAATTTCAATTTTTCTTAAATAGGATTTTTGAAGAAGGAAGCAACTTTCAAAAAGTGCACCCCCTCATGCATATTCTTGAAGGCAAGCATTCTGAACCCTTGGCATAATATTGTGTGTGTTATTTGATACGGCTACAACACCACCTTGACACGGAGTATCCGTTATTTTATGTGATGATATGATCATACTCATGAGTGCATGTTGATATTTTCATTCCATTGGAGTTTGATATGTTCATGATAGTAGTCACCCTCGTATGCCTTTCATGCCTACCGGAAGGAAGCCGGGAAAGTCTCTGTCTTGGGTAGACATGAGCTTCTCCCTAGTTCCTCGTCGAGACGGTTATGTCCGGTATGGCATGATGAGGTATGATGAGTGGTGATTCTGTCTGTCGGTTGAAATATATTTGTTATGCTAATCATGTAGGGAATACTTAAACCTCCTGAGTCGACCATAGATCGAGTCTTGTTCCAGTAACCCCCATACTTGTTTCGTGCTGCCACTTGTCCCTGCCGTAGGTAGGGTACGGTTTAGTAAGTTGTCAACCCCTTCTAGCACACACCATACAGAGAGGCCATGGTGGAAGATACCGACTGCAGCCGGTAGGCATGCCACCTGGTCCGGGGGCATGGGTGTTTTCGGTTGGAGCCGAAGGGGTAGCTCCCCTAGTTTGCGCGCGTTATAAATTTTGTGATCCCATGCTAGTCGAGGTTGTAGCCTCCCCACTTAGAGTTTCGCTTAACGGGTGTCGTGGGTGATTCCAGACACCGGTAAAGTTAAGCTGGTGTGTGCGAGTCAGGTGTGTTTTCAATTAAAAGACCGTAAGCGGAATTAGTCCCAGTGGACTAAAGAAATTCGTTGCTCGTGGGTAAAGAGTACACCCTCTGCAGAGATTATATCTATTCGAATAGTCGTGTCCATGGTTAAGGACTACAGTCTGGGATGGGTCAAGTGTCGGTCTTAGTGTCGGTCTTCGGAGGAGGAACTTCTAAACCAGAATATTGATCATGACTTGTGACATATGATGATTATGATTATTATTATTATGGACTAACCATTTGTATTATTTGGAGTATTGAGTATCCCTGGGACGGTTCTACCTCCTGGATATTCACTGTGATTATTCTTTATAAGCCCTTTATGTGGTGTCGCACAGACGCCCGACTGTGGCATGCTTGTTATTCACTTACTTTATAAGCCCTTTATGTGGTGTCGCACAGACGCCCGACTGTGGCATGCTTGTTATTCATTTACTTTATAAGCCCTTTATGTGGTGTCGCACAGACGCCCGACTGTGGCATGCTTGTTATATCTTTTATATACAAGCCCTTTTATGCGGTGTCGCTCAGACGCCCGACTGAGGCATGCTTTATATTATTATCCTTTTGAGGCGTCGCTTCAGACACCCGATCGGTGCATTTTATTTCTATCCTCGGGTTGTTTATTCGTGTTCTATATGAATAACTTGCTTGCGTGCAACATAAATTTTATTTCGTGACTGGCGTATTGAGCATGGCATATTTTATACCAGTGTTCTTGATGTTTGCGAGTACATTCAAAGTACTCACTGGCTTGTCCCTGGCTATTGTCTTGGCCAGATTTCTTGCGTGGAGAGGAGCATTGCGATGACAGCCCCAGAACAAACGCAATGGTGATAGCAGCCTCGCGAAGATAGGAGTTATCCTGGTCAGCTGTTCCTGTGGGAAATGGAGTCCCTTAGACACTGATGAACCTCAAACCGCCTCCGCCATCAACTACTAGAAACCATTTGTTGTACCCATAGACCAGAATGGTCTTGTACTACATATTTTGTATTTTGCTTGGAATTTTCTGTATCAAGTTGGTGCCTCATCAGCTAACAGTAATCCTGGGGCTGGTGAGCACAAGGGCCATTTTCTGGGAAATTAATATCCCGAAATCCGGTCCTGACTCATCAAGCGTCGGAGTGAGGCTCGATGATTTTATTTGGGTAGTGAAAGCGTATATAATACAAGTGATCAACTCCAGATCGCACGGGACTGACTGGGACTCCTCTAGGCATCGGATTCGCTATCGAACTCTTCATCCATAAGATCGCCTTCGTCAACATCTGGCCAAATCAACAAGCCAGGTGAGTACTTTGAATGTACTCGCAAGACAGTTTGGACATAAGATATAACAAATGCAAACATGATGCACATGAGTAGATTAGTAATGCGCACTCAGATAATAAATTGCACTGCATGTAAAATAAAAAGGAAGTCGGGAGGGAGAAGAGCGATAGTACTAGAGAAGTGTTGTACTACGTTGGTGCCTGGACGATCCCTGCAAGACACGGAAGATCAGTTCATCCATGCATGTGACCAGACTCCAGCAGACACGCCTGGATTGGCTCCGGTAGACAAAAGAAAACTAGTACTACTCCACTATATAGGCAGGAGCCTCCGCGCTTGCTTGCTAGTGTTGCTCTCTTCACGCTGTCTCAGCCTCTCAAGATCTAAACACGACAGCGGTGGCCACACACACTCTCTCTCTACTCACCGTTGGTCACAGATCCAGCTGGATCCTCTCCGCTGGGGAAGGTGAGAAGGTGCAACGTTCACGCGGTCGTCCTCGACGACAGCTCTTACCCACTTCTGGGCGCGTCCCGATCAGCCTGCCTTGCCGTTCTCTCCAAGCACCGCTGGTGAGGGAGGGCCTCCGACCCCTTCTTCCTCGCTGCCGTAGTGTGGGCAGATCCACCTCCACGCCCACCTAGCGACATCCCGGCGACCATCAGGTATAACTTCCTTCGAAACCGGCCTTGCTCTACTTCCCGAGCTCCTAACGTCGCTGCATTTGTATCTTTTACTATTTCTCGGGCCCCTCGTAGATAGGATCGATCGGCTATTAGAAAACCACCTAATTTTTACGTTTAAGAGGTAAAACTAGTTCATGCACTCGAATCTAGTACTACTTGGTTCAAACAAGGAAGAAAGGGGTGGGGGTGGGGAGGATTTGTTACCCGAATCTAGGACTTGGTTGAAAGAGGAAATAATGGGGGCGAAAAGTAGCAGTAGATCGGCTATCCAACCGGTCTCTAGGTCTAATAGGGAAATAAAGGAAACACAAAGACAAACTCAATATAAACCCGATCTATTGGTTGAAAAAGGAAAGAAAGTGGGGACTGGGGACAAGTCAATGAGTAAGTCCAGCACTAGATTTGCTAGCCTCACACAAAGATAAGGTGGCTATCTTTGAACAAAAATGGGACCAACCCGTATATCATGTTACGATGTTTGTTGCCACGAGCCACTCTTATGTAATGCCACCGGTAAAATGTAGCGATCGCCTTTGTTAAAAGTAAGGACACGTTAAACCAATGTTGTTTTCAATGTAATGCCTCCAATAATATGAATCAATGGAACTTCTTTACATGTCCGGCTAAAATTTCCCATTAAGATAAGTTGGTTCTTTTTGTTAGAAATGCAACTGTCCTGGTCCACCTACTCTCCCGTGCCCAAAGTAATGTCGTATTTAACGGTTGTCATAGTTTATCCTAATGCCCACACTAATATCTAGTAATGTCAGTGCTTTAGAAATTGCTACTGTCCATGTAGGATTGCCATTCAGATAAGGAACATGATTCTTTTCATTTGATGCATGTTTCATCACTTGTTAGTCACCCTCCTTTCCACCTTTTTTGTGCAAACAGAGATATACATTTCATGCTCGATCTTAGTTGAACTACACAAATGATACCCAAATTATAGTTGAGAATTCTAGGAGCTTCACAACCAACCTTGATGTTGCTCAATTTTATTGCAACTAATGAAGAAGAAGCTCTGTGGGTTTTGTTTTCTGATGGAAATGGAACTGGGGCTGGAGCCCTTTCCTTAAAAAATTTTGAAGAAGAAGTTGCTAGCTCACAGGACATTGCTTCATTTTAGGTGAACTGCACCAAAAGGTCCCATGAATTGAATCATCCATGTTGGTGACTGAAAGAGCCAACTTCAAAGATCCCAGCCTAAGCACCCGGCTTCCATCCTTATGCGGCCTTACGGTACACCTCGTTTGCCACCTGCTCGACCCTAGTGTCGCTGATAAAATGAAGTAATAATACAGTTAAAATAGAGCGAGTGTCATTTCTATTATTTCATCTCCAATGTAGATAAAGAAAGTGCTTCTCTTTGTTAATCTATGTTTCATCAACTAGTCCCATTGTTAATGTTTAAGCGTTTACATAACCGGGTGCTTAATTTTAGTTGATATGTACAAAAATAGAGATTTGAATGTCTCAAGGCGCCTCCTTGTAGTACTGTTGTACACTGATGTTCATCACTGACAGAAGGTGTATCTGGGAGACTTGGGACGATGTCCAGTATGAGGCGTACCATATGAGGCGTCGCAGGGCCCATCTCGCCCTCGCAGCATGGCATACTATGATACTATCGCAATATTTTCTTCTATATTTATTTTGTGTGTTTCATCAACTAGTGTCACTATAATGTAATCACGCTTTTTCATTATCTGTGCAAATAGGGTTATTCAGCTGCATTTTGGTGGAACTGCACAAATGTACGTATGGAACCGACATATATGCAGAGTGCAAGGTGTGCCAAGTAAAATTTACCGACACCAACCATGCTGCATGCACGCATTGGCATCCACCACCACCAGTGGGATGTGTGGCGCTCTCTGTGGACGGATCTTTCTCAAAGAAATCATCTAACCAAATACTAGTAGCTTATATTGGCAGTTTTCTAGGGAGTACTCTTTTACGAAAGAAGCACCAATCTATTTTTCTTTATTTGTACACTGTGTCACAACTTTGACCCAAAGGTCCAGAGCAATTTTAGGGTGATTGGCGTAGTACTCGGAGACTGATTGTAAGCATGATTTTCATTAGCTGTCACACTGATTGTAAGCATGAGCAGGTGGAAGATTAGGATAGTGTGAAACTTACCTTAAACCCTACCGCCGCCATTGAAACGAGGCGAGCGTCGAGGGAACCATGGAGAACAGCGGGGAAGCGACGTCGCGCCATCCGGCCTCCTCTTGTGGTGGGAGAACGAATACTCCTGTGGCTCCGGCTGGCTCTGCACCCTCATGAATGACACACCATACTCGATCAATTCATTATCCTCTGGGTGCTCAACCTTCGACCTGTACGTCCACCACCTCCGCCTGACTGTTGCCTCGGGCTAATCTATCTGCTCCATCGCCCAGAGGAGATACTCGATGAACTCGGAGGACTGCAGCGTCACTGCTGCCGAGGAGTACATGTACATCGCTGCCCTCATCGCCGCCGTCTCGCTCTTTCGCATACATTGCCACATGGACCGCACCGTCCTCGAAATCTCCCACTCATTGTCAAAACCAACTAAGGATCTCCTTCAACCTGGCTAACTTTGCCTGGTCGCCGCCGGCGATCTGCCTTATTCGTTTTTTCATCCTCAGCATAGATGTCCTTCTGAGTGGTCCGGTGCTAGCTTTGGAAGATGGGAGGAGAGACGATGGTCTTGCAATAGAGAAGAGGGAGAGGCGAGATGGTGGTTTTGGAATGGAGATGATGGAGAGGAGAGGAGGTGGTTTTGCAATGGAGAAGAGGAGGGAGAGGAGTGTGCGGCAGCGATTTAGGATTGGACGAGAGGGTCAAGGCCATTGGATCGGATCAAAATCAAAATCAATTTACCCTTCAATTAAGAAAGTGACCCCACATTAACTAGTCTCCCTTTTATTACGGGTCATAATTGACCATGATTTTCGCATACATAAAATATATGTTATACATTGCAAAAATAATATAATTTGAAAGTAAATTCAGATACTAACCAAACGATACAATTTTTGGTGACATGCATTCACATTTTGCTTCTCAAATACAGTACGTGGTCAAACTTCGACCCAAAATACGCAAAACAACAAAAAAATACTTCCAAGATCAGCGCCGCTCTTCCACTCTTCTCCTCTTAAACCACCGCCGCTCCTCTCCTGTTCCAATCTAAATACAGCGCCGCTCCTCTCCTCTTCCATTTCAAAACCACCGTCCCTCCTCTTCTGTTCCAGTCCAAAACCAGCGTCGCTCCTCTCCCGTTCTAATCCAAAACCAGCGCTGCTCCTCTCTTGTTCCATTAAAAAACCACCGCCGGCAAGTGAAGGTGCTGTGGAGAAGTAGATAGATGGAGGAGTACAACCGATACGTGAGGATCGCAGACGGCGACCCTGTGAAGCTAGCTAGGATGTTGGAGATACAGTCTTGGTTTGACACCAAGGACCAACTAAGCGGCGACGGCGACATCCATGGCCAAATATCCGCAGCAGAGCGAAAAGGCGGCGATACTCCGGAGGGAGTCGCCGAGTACATAGAGCTGCTCCTTCGGGCCATGGAGCAAACAGATTCACCAAATCCGATCGCGAGGGAGAGGTGATGGGATGTCGATCCCAGATGGATCATCCACGAGATTGAAGGATCGAGCATCTACTGTGGTGCCGCTTTGTGAGGGTGTCCTGCCAGAGCGAGCCGGTGGAGTCTTCGTCGATCGAACCCAACTGCAAGAGGAGAAAAGCAGTTGGCCCGACGACGCTTCCCCGCCATCGCCTCCCTCTCGCCGTTCACACTGTCTCACAGGCGGTCACGCCGAGGAATAGGAGGGCTGCCCCCCAGCCCAATATTCGGGCAGGTTGTCAATTGTCGAGGAGCTTAGGGTTGTCAAGATTTGCAGGTTGTGAATTGTGTTTTGTGTTGTGTATTTTGAGTACTTTCGAGATATGAATGTCTTTTGAATTTTAGATTTGCAATATTGAGCATATGAAGTATTTTATGAATTCTAGAGATCTATTTTTAGCACTTAAAAAATGTAGTTTCAGAGGAGTATAAAAGTGCGACAATGTGATTCTTAGAGAAGAAGCGCAAGTTTGATTTCAGATAAGAAATCGCAAGTTCGGGCCAGATAAGAAATCGCAACTTTCAGAGGCGTAGCATTTATATTAACACGGCCTTTTCAAACAGGGTTAACATCATGTTGGAAGTTTTATTCATGGTCGAAAATGGAACTACCAGCCGATTAACATCATGCTTGATCAACATTAATGCATAACACATCTTCATATGATGCGGTCAAAATGCCCACACAATGTCGAAAAGTGTAAAACACAGAGAAAACGAGGGACGAAGTTTTGGCAAGTGTTGGACGTGGTTTTGGGCTGCCCCGTCTAGGATTTCATTTTTAACATGCGCAGCCCACGACCTCGGATGGGAGGTCCATAGGCATGTTTGTATTTTCTTAGGGACGTCATGTATCGACCGGCCTATGGACCTCCCATCCGAGGTTTTATTTTGGCAGCCCAATTTATGTATTTTTTTGAAGAAAACGCAGAGGTCTGTTCTATTTTTCTATATAAGAATAGGAACGCCAGGTCCAACTTATGTTTTCCTTCTAACTATATTATATATATTTAAATTATTTTATATATGTTGACTGTTTAGTTCACATAATTGACAAATAGATGACCGCTCTCGCGATCCCTTCGCCCGCCACCACCTCCACCTCGCCGCGCCCGCCACTACCTCCACCTCGCCGCCGCCATAGATCTCGCCGCCACCCCGCCTCGACTCGAGGCGCGCACCCCCCTCAACAAGTCGCTCACGCGCCCCATGGAGTCGTCGGCCATATCCACAGGGAATGGCTGGAAGACTGACAGAATGTACAAGATGCATCTCCCACATGTCTACAAAGCCTTCCCATGGATGCTCGGCCGCTCGACTCGGCCACAAGCGGCTGCTGCGGGAGACTCGAGGGAGGAGATGGAGGGAGCGGGCGATGCGGATCCGCGACGACGCTCTCTCCTGGACCCAGTGCACGTGTGAATGGAGGGAAGCAGAGGAAGCTGCGAGGGAGGAAGCCGAGGAGGGACCAAATCCGTTCTCTCACTCGCGCAGGTATGCTCGGATGTGTAAGGATCATGTGGATTGGGAGCTGCTGAATCTAGCCTTGCGGATCTACTTCGAAGGAGATTTCTCGGAGAAGCACAGGATGCCCCACCCGGTGAGCTGCCGATTATGCGTTAGATTCGATGGGCGAAAGGAGAAGTGAATTGTGAGATCCACGCCGTGTTGCGAGATGGGAATGCTTGATCGACTCCCGCCCACCAAAGACGCCAACCGAGCCGGAGCAGGTGGATCCCCTACCTTACCTCTCCCCAAACCTGCAGAAGATTGAAATTAGGCTTGCAATCTGCTTCAATTGAGCTGTCACGGTGGTTATTTCGCTTCGAGAGACAACATCTGGCCGGAGGATGAGAAGGAACCAGGAAATTCGATGAATTTCCCCTATCACAATGGGGGAGCGTCGGTTGGGCGTTAGTGCAGCCCACCTCCGCCCCAAATGGGGGCACAATCTGGGCAGGCTCTGTAATTGCCCAAGATCAATCATTGGTGGTTACGACTCTCGGATCGTTGGGAAATCTCAAGGCAAGAATCAGCAAAAGAAGAGATAGGACATCCGTAAAACTGCTCCTGCCCCTGCTTCGGTCCTTATGTCATACTCTGAGGTGATCTGCTACAACTGTGGGGAACCAGTGCATCATTTGGATAAATGTGTCAAGCCCAAGAGTTGTTTTATCTACAAAATGGTTACCCATAAAGTTGAGAATTTCCTGTCGGAAGGAAAACCCACAATTACGCTAGATATGTTGGAAGTCTTGCCTGTGATTATGTCCACCATTGATGAATTTTCTCGTGACACATAATTAGATAGTTTCTTTCCCCTTTCTAGTTGTAGAGCTACTGCTTGAGATGTGGTAGTGACCACACTCCTTTGCTCGGGACTCGTCTTAACCAAACTCCAAAGAGCAATAGTTTTAAATTTGAAAAGTGGTGGTTGCTTAGAGAAGATTTTCTTGAGCTAGTCGGGAAAATCTGGAATGAGCCTCTTGGGAGCAGTGCCCCTAGGAAATTGGCGAGATCAAAATCAGGAGATTTAGAAGAACTACCAAAGGGTGGAACTCCAACGAGGAAGCTAATCTTAGAAGATACAAAAGGCTTCTCCTCCTTGAGTTTGATTCTCTAGATATTAAGGTAGAAACCACTGACCTCTCTGAGGCTGAGACTAATAGATTAAACTTTGTCCATGGAGAGCTCAAGAAAATTTGGCTTCAAGAAGAAATCAAAGCCAAACAAAGGTCTAGAGATAGGAACATTAAGGAGGGTGATAGAAATATCGCTTACTTCCATGCAATAGCTAACGGAGGAGGAGGAAAACCCTCATTCACTCCCTTGATGGCCCTAATGGCCTGCATCGAGGTAAATGAGATGCTGAAAGTGGCTAGTGACTTCTACAAAGACCTGTTTAAGAAAGAAAACCCTTCTGGGTTCTCTCTACAAAAAAATTTCTCTGCTTCTGAAAAAGTGTCTCCTGCTGAAAATGAGCTACTAGAAGCCCCTATTTCAGAGACAGAGGTGAAGGAAGCCATTTTTAGCTCTTATCCTGATGGGGCTCCTGGTCCTGGTGGGATTCCCTTCTTGTTTTACCAGCATTTTTGGGACTTGGTGAAAAATGATCTCTTAGATCTTTCCAAGCCTTTCATAGAGGAGAGTTGGATCCAAAGAACTTACTCATGGGGGTCTGTTGGGGTCAAGTTAAATAACTGTGAAAGTGATTTTTCCTTCTTTGGTAAAGGCCTTAGGCAAGGTGACCCCATCTCCCCGCTTTTGTTTAATTTAGTAGTGGACATTCTTACTAAAATGCTGAGCAAAGCTGCTGATCATAGTCTGATTGCAGGGCTCTATACTGAGGTCTGCCCTGGTGGCATCATCTGCCTTCAATATGCAGATGATACCATCCTTTTCTTAGACAATGACTCCACACATGCTAGCAATCTGAAAACTGTTCTAACCTGTTTTGAACAAGTCTCAGGCATGAGAATCAACTACTCTAAAAGTGAACTCATCCCTATCAACATGGATGATCAGAGTTAATGACTTCCTCTCTATTCTAGTCTGTAATAAAGGTAACTTCCCCATTAAGTACCTAGGTATCCCTCTCCACTATGATAAATTGAGGAGAGAGGATATCCAACCCTTCTGGATAAAATCATTAAAAGGATTGCTTTGGAGTACAGGGCAAACTTCTCTCTTACATATGTAGATTGATCCTCATACAAGCTTGTTTGGCTAGCATTCCAGTGTATCTCCTCTCCTTCTTCAAGTTCCCTAAATGGGCAGTGAACCTCATCAATTCTCAGATGTCTCATTGCTTGTGGAATGATTTTGAGGGACGATCAATGCCTAAAACTCTCTTTTAGAAGGAACTTTAGTGATAGTCTCATGGAACAATGGTTCCAGTTGGAGGAAATTGCCAAAAGCATTACCTTCTTTGCCGAGCGGATGCCCTGATTTGACAATTTGGACAATAAGGGAAGTATTCCTCCAGCTCCCTCTATCATGTTATCAACTTTAGAGGGGTTCAACCGGTGTTTATCCCTGCTGTCTGGAAATTGAGAGTTCCCCCTAAAATTCATGTATTTATCTTGCTTCTCTCAAAAAACAAATTGATGACTAGGGATAACCTTAGGAAGAGACACATCATCAAACCCCTTGATTGTGTTTCTCGCTTGGAACAAGAGTCTTGTTCTCACCTATTTTGAATGTATAGTTGCTAAACATCTACGGGCCCACATTGAGGAATATTTCTCTAGTCGATTGGCTCATCCTTGAATCTGTCGCCAGATTCGGATTGCTACCAAAAAGTGCTCGCTTTTTAAGCCTTTGTTAGCTCAGCTGTCCTTTGGTGCCTCTGGAAATATAGAAATGCTATGATTTTCAGTAACACCTCCTGGATTTCCATTCTGCAGGTCTTGAGGTTGATCAGGAACATGGTGAGGAACTAAGCGATTCTCTCCTCTGGATCGGACAAGGACAAGTTGATGAGCTTCGTGGAAACCCTAACAAGATCCCTCCAGAAACCGTTGGCGATCACTTGTGGCTGAACAAGGCTCGACCTGCTCTGGGGCTGGACCCGTGGGCTCGTCTCAAGATCTCTGATGAAGATGATGGGCACCTGGCGCCGAAAAAGAGGGACATCCACCATGCTACGCCTTCCAGCCCGGTGTCTCCGCTTGCTTACTGGTCGCCGCAGGCTGACACGGCCCCTCGACTGAAGACCATGAAGGCTTCACTGGACCCTCCTTGTGTCATTTGAGTGCTCTATTCGCTCTGCCTTTGGCACCGCTCGGGTGATTTGTGTTATTCAGAGAACTTGTTCATCCACCCCCCCTAGTTTGTAGCTTTTCTACCTTTGCTTTCGAACTGCTCTTTGGGCTCTTTGTATCGACGAATATGTTGTGGTTTCGTTCTCAAGAATGGAACCGGGAGATGCTCCTGCTTTTCTAAAAAATTGTTTTATATGTTATTATATATTATTTTTATTGTCATCATATATTTAATGATACTTACATATGTAAGAAAACAATATCCCACATCTTATTAACTTATAAAATAATTTCTTAACAAATAAAATCCTGGATTGTTTTGGCACGAAAATCCTAGTGATTGTGTACAAAAGCTTGGTAAGATTTAAGGACGAATGTAATAATATCACTTATTATTTAAATATATTTATAACAGAATGCTCACTCCCTTTTTATATTTTGATAACATTGCTGGCCCAACCCAACATTATAATTAGAATCAGCTCAACAAAATCTTGTATTTCGAGAAAGTGCAAATGGCATGTAATTTTTTAGGAAATAAAATAAATGGGCCGCATGGACGCTACATTATTTGTTCACCCAGCCCAGCTAATGGCTGTAATTCAAAATAAGATCAAATTGATGTAAATTCTACCGGCATAAAACAAAAGACTGTAAATTCTGAAAAAATGGGTTGAATACGTGCCACATTTTTGGAGGCTGAAATGTGGGCCAATAGGTCGAAGCCAACGCAAGTCGTTGTCAATTTAGTCAACAAATGATTCTGATGTGTTAGCTGTTGGATTTACGTCCAACGGCCGGCATCCATCTTCAATCTCTCGTCTTCTTCCTCCAGCGCCGCCGGGACCACCTCCCGCCTCCTGCTGCTAGCAGCTCTGCTTAGCACGCTTCCCTATGAAGTGCTACTCCACCGTTGGCCAGGCCATCCCTCCACTCCTCCACACCTCATGTTCTTCTCCACCGACTGCCGAACCACACTGCACTTGAACCAGTTAACCCTCGTACACCTCTCCGTCTGCGACTCTACTCCCGCGTCTTCCCATCTCCGACTCATTGCTGTCCGGGGCCTCGCCGTCGTCCACCACCTTGGATGCGCTCGGCGCGGCGTGGTCAACGTGGTCAACGAACAACACCATCGGAAGTAGATCGTATGCGTGGAGAGGCCGACAATTTGGGTCTACGGCCGCACACAAGGAAATGCCTCCTTATTACGCCGCAAAAATAATGATTCCTCCACGACATCCGGGACCCACCGGAAGGGCCTCTCAGATTTCGCGAAAATAATGTGCCCCCCACTGACATGTCGGACCCACCAGCTATCTTCACACGCAAGGAAGTGCCTCCTTATTACGCACAAAAAAATGAATATTCCCCCTGCCAGGTGGAACCAAGCATAGTGGGAGGCTGACTTGTGGGCCTACCAAGTTGACGGGGACGGAGGGCTTTGTCAACTTAGTCAATATGAATGATTCCAGCCTCGTTATCAGACGATGTTCATGCAACGACCATAGTGCTTCTTCAACCTCTGGTCTAATTGCTCCACCGCCCAAACCAAATAATGGCCGTGCCACGTGCTCCTCGCCTCCGTGGCCGGTGATGTCACAGAGGCCTCACCGCCCCTACTACTCCCACCGCTGGCCGTGCCATCCCTCTACTCACCCACACCCCTGTTATTCTACTACGACAAAGAGCCTCACACCGCAGCCGAACCGGTGAACCCTCAGATTGTTGGGGAACGTGGCAGAAATTCAAAATTTTCCTACGTGTCACCAAGATCTATCTATGGAGAAACTAGCAACGAGGGAAAGAGAGTGCATCTACATACCCTTGTAGATCGCTAAGCGGAAGCGTTCAAGAGAACGGGGTTGAAGGAGTCGTGCTCGTCGTGATCCAAATCGCCGGAGATCCTAGTGCCGAATCTGGACGGCACCTCCGCGTTCAACACATGTACTGACCCGGTGACGTCTCCCATGCCTTGATCCAGCAAGGAGAGAGGGAGAGGTTGAGGAAGACTCCATCCAGCAGCAGCACAACGGCATGGTGGTGATGGAGGAGCGTGGCAATCCCGCAGGGCTTCGCTAAGCACCATGGGAGAGGAGGAGGAGGAGAGGCAGGGCTGCGCCAAGAGGAAGAGAAACTCATCTGTTATGGGCAGCCCCTAGGCCTCATATATATAGGGGAAAGGGAGGAGGTGCGCCTCTAGGGTTCCCACCCCTAGGGGGGCGGCAGCCCTAGATGGGAAAGGGGAGGCGGCCAAGAGGGAGGGAGAGGAGGCGCCCACTAGATGGGCCTTAGGGCCCATCTCGCCTAGGGTTTGCCCTCCCACTCACCCTTGCGCCTTGGGCCCCTTGTGGCGCACTAGCCCCTTTGGGGCTGGTTCCTCTCACACTTGGCCCACGCAACCTTCTGGGGTTGGTGGCCCCACTTGGTGGACCAGGGACCCTCCCGTGGTCCCAGACATTACCGATATCGCCTCAAAACTTTTCCGGTGACCAAAACAGGACTTCCCATATATAAATCTTTACCTCCGGACCATTCCGGAACTCCTCGTGACGCCTAGGATCTCATCCGGGACTCGAACAACATTCGCAACCACATACAAACTTCCTTTATAACCCTAAGCGTCATCGAACCTTATGTGTAGACCCTACGGGTTCGGGAACCATGCTTGAGACATGACCGAGGCGTTCTCTGGTCAGTAACCAACAGCGGGATCTGGATACCCATGTTGGCTCCCACATGTTCCACGATGATCTCATCGGATGAACCACGATGTCAAGGACTCAATCGATCCCGTATACAATTCCCTTTGTCTAACGGTATTGTACTTGCCCGAGATTCGATCGTTGGTATCCCAATACCTTGTTCAATCTCGTTACCGGCAAGTCTCTTTACTCGTTTCGTAACACATCATCCCGTGATCAACCCCTTGGTCACATTTGTGCACATTGTGATGATGTCCTACCGAGTGGGCCCAGAGATACCTCTCCGTTTACACGGAGTGACAAATGATCTCGATTCGTACAACCCAACAGACACTTTCGGAGATACCTGTAGTGCACCTTTATAGTCACCCGATTACGTTGTGACGTTTGGTACACCCAAAGCATTCCTACGGTATCCGGAGTTGCACAATCTCATGGTCTAAGGAAATGATACTTGACATTAGAAAAGCTTTAGCATACTTAACTACGATCTTTGTGCTAGGCTTAGGATTGGGTCTTGTCCATCACATCATTCTACTAATGATGTGATCCCGTTATCAATGACATCCAATGTCCATGGTTAGGAAACCGTAACCATCTATTGATCAACGAGCTAGCCAATAGAGGCTTGCTAGGGACATGGTGTTGTCTATGTATCCACACATGTATTTGAGTTTCCTTTCAATACAATTATAGCATGGATAATAAACGATTATCATGAACAAGGAAATATAATAATAATAACTAATTTAGTATTTCCTCTAGGGCATATTTCCAACAGTCTCCCACTTGCACTAGAGTCAATAATCTAGTTCACATCGTCATGTGATTAACATCGATAGGTCACATCGCCATGTGACCAACACCCAAAGAGTTTACTAGTGTCTATAAACTAGTTCACATCATTATGTGATTTAGACTCAATGATTTACGAGGTTTGATCATGTTTTGCTTGTGAGAGAGGTTTTAGTCAACGGGTTTTAGTCAACGGGTCCGAACCTTTCAGATCCATGTGTGCTTTGCAAATTTCCGTGTCATATTATAAATGTCGCTTCCACGCTCCACTTGAAGCTATTCCAAATGGTTGCTCCACTATACGTATCCGGTTTGCTACTCGTAGTCACTTTCGGATAGGTGTTAAAGCTTGCATCGACGTAACCCTTTACGCCAACTCTTTATCACCTCCATAATCGAGAAACATGTCCTTATTTACTCCAAGGACAATTTTGATCGCTGTCCAATGATCCATTCTTGGATCATTCTTGTACCCCTCGACCGACTCATGGCAAGGCACACTTCCGTGCGGGTACATAACATAGCATCTTGTAGAGCCTACGTGCGAAGCATAGGGACGACCTTCGTCCTTTCTCTCTCTTCTGCCGTGGTCGAGCTTTAACTCTTAACTTCATACCTTACATCTCGTGCAAGAACTCCTTCTTCGATCGATCCATCTTGAACACTTTCAAGATCATGTCAAGGTATATGCTCATTTGAAAGTACCATTAAGCATTTTTGATCTATCCTTATAGATCTTGATGCTCAATGTTCAAGTAGCTTAATCCAGGTTTTCCATTGAAAAACACTTTTGAAACATCCCTATATGCTTTCTAGAAATTCTACATCATTTACGATCATCAATATGTCAACAACATATTGTTATCAGAAATTCCATAGTGCTCCCACTCACTTCTTTGGAAATACAAGTTTCTCATAAACTTTGTATAAACCCAAAATCTTTGATCATCTCATCAAAGTGCACATTCCAACTCCGAGATGCTTACTCCAGTCCTTAGAAAGGATCGCTGGAGCTAGCATACCTTTTAGCATCCTTAGGATCGACAAAACTTTTCCGATTGTATCACATACAACCTTTCCTTACGTAACCGATAAGGAAACTCGTTTTGACATCCATCCGCCAGATTTCATAAATGCAGCTTATGCTAACATGATTCCGACGGACTTAAGCATCGCTACGGATGAGAAAATCTCATCGTAGTCAACTCCTTGAACTTGTGAAAAACTCTTCGCCACAAGTCGAGCTTCATAGACGGTGATATTACCGTCCACATCCGTCTTCTTCTTAAAGATCCATTCATCTCAATGGCTTGCCGATCATCGTGCAAGTCCACCAAAGTCCATGCTTTGTTACGATACATGGATCCTATCTCGGATTTCATGGCTTCTAACCATTTATCGGAATTTGGGCCCACCATTGCTTCTCCATAGCTCGTAGGTTCATTGTTGTCTAGCAACATGACCTTCAAGATGTGATTGCGTACCACTCAAGTAGTACGCATCCTTGTCACCCTACGAGGTACGTCGGTGACTTGATCCAAACTTCATGATCACTATCATAAGCTTCTACTTCAATTGGTGTAGGTGCCACGAACAACTTCACGTGCCTGCTACACACTAGTTGAAGTGATGGTTCAATAACCTCATCAAGTCTCCACCATCCTCCCACTCAACTTTTCGAGACGAACTTTTCCTCGAGAAAGGACCCGATTCAAGAAACAATCCCTATTGCTTTCGGATCTGAATTAGGAGGTATACCCAACTGTTTTGGGGTGTCCTATGAAGATGCATTTTATCCGCTTTGGGTTCGAGCTTATCAACTGAAACTTTTTCACATAAGCTTATGCCCCAAACCTTTAAGAAATGACGACTTAGGTTTCTCTAAACCATAGTTCATACGGTGTCATCTCAATGGAATTACGTGGTACCTTATTAAAGTGAGTGCGGTTGTCTCTAATGCCTAACCCATGAACGATAGTGGTAATTCGATAAGAGACATCATGGTACGCACCATATCCAATAGGGTGCAACTATGATGTTCGACACACCATCACACTATGGTGTTCGAGCGGTATTAATTGTGAAACAATTTGCACAATGTCTTAATTGTGTGCCAAAACTTCGTAACTCAGATATTCATCTCTATGATCATATCATAGACATTCTATCCTCTTGTCACGAAGATCTTAAACTTCATTACGAAATTACTTGAACCATTCAATAATTCAGATTTGTGTTTCATCAAGTAAATATACTCAACATCTACTCGAATCATCCGTGAAGTCGAACATAACGATATTCATTTGCATGCCTCAAAGCACTCATTGGACTGCACATATCAAAATGTGTTGCTTCCAACAAGTTGCTATCTTGTTCCATCTTCTTGAAACCGAGGCTTTTGGTCATCTTGCCCATGTGGTATGTTTTGCATATCTCAAGTGATTCAAAATCAAGTGAGTCCAAGCGATCCATCTGCATGGAGTTTCTTCATGCGTATACACCAATAGACATGGTTCGCATGTCTCAAACTTTTCAAAAGCAGTGAGTCCAAAGATCCATCAACATGGAGCTTCTTCATGCGTTTATACCAATATGACTCAAATGGCGATTACCACAAGCAGGTGGTACTATCATTACTATCTTATATCTTTTGGCATGAAAATGTGTATCACTACGATCGAGATTCAATAAACCATTTCTTTAGGTGCAAGACCATTGAAGGTATTATTCAAATAAATAGAGTAACCATTATTCTCCTTAAATGAATAACCGTATTGCGATAGACATAATGCAATCATGTATATGCTCAACGCAAACACCAAATAACAATTATTTAGGTTTAACACCAATCTCGATGGTAGAGGGAGCGGGCGATGCTTAATCACATCAACCTTGGAAACACTCCCAACACATATCATCAGCTCACCTTTAGCTAGTCTTCGTTTATTCTGTAGCCTTTTATTTCGAGTTACTAACAGTTAGCAACCGAACCGGTATCTTAATACCCTGGTGCTACTAGGAGTACTAGTAAAGTACACATTAACATAATGTATATCCAATATACTTCTATCGACCTTGCCAGCCTTCTTATCTACCAAGTATCTAGGGTAATGCTGCTCCAGTGGCTGTTCCCCTTATTACAGAAGCACTTAGTCTCGGGTTTGGGTTCAACCTTGGGTTTCTTCACTAGAGCAGCAGCTGATTTTCCGTTTCATGAAGTATCCCTTCTTGCCCTTGCCCTTCTTGAAACTAGTGGTTTCACCAACCATCAACAATTGATGCTCCTTCTTGACTTCTACTTTCGTGATGTCAAACAACGCGAATACCTCAAGGATCATCATCTCTATCCTTGATATGTTATAGTTCATCACGAAGCTCTAGCAGCTTGGTGGCAATGACTTTGGAGAAACATCACTATCTCATCTGGAAGATCAACTCCCACTCGATTCAAGTGATTGTTGTGCTCAGACAATCTGAGCACAAGCTCAACGATTGAGCTTTTCTCCCTTAGTTTGCAGGCTAAGAAATCGTCAGAGGTCTTATACCTCTTGACGTGGGCACGAGCCTGAAATCCCAATTTCAGCCCTCGAAACATCTCATATGTTCCGCGACGTTTCGAAAAAGTCTTTGGTGCCTCAACTCTAAACCATTTAACCGAACTATCACGTAGTTATCAAACGTGTATGTCCGATGTTCGCAACATCCATGCATCGGCGTTTGGGGTTCATCACACTAAGCGGTGCATTAAGGACATAAGCTTTCTACTGACCGCATAATTGCTACTGTCAACTTTCAACTATATTTTCTCTAGGAACATATCTAAACAGTGGAACTAAAACGCGAACTTACGACATAATTTGCAAAAGGTCTTTTGACTATGTTCAAGATAATTAAGTTCATCTTATGAACTCCCACTCAGATAGACATCCCTCTGGTCATCTAAGTGATTACATGATCCGAGTCAACTAGGTCGTGGTCCGATCATCACGTGAGACGGACTAGTCATCATCGGTGAACATCTTCATGTTGATCGTATCTACTATCGACTCATGCTCGACCTTTTCGGTCTCCGTGTTCCGAGGCCATGTGCGCACATGCTAGGCTCGTCAAGTTAACCCCAAGTGTTTTGCTGTGTAAATCTGTCTTACACCCGTTGTATGTGAACGTAAGAATCCATCACACCCGATCATCACGTGGTGCTTAGAAGCGACGAACCTGTAGCAACGGTGCACGGTCGAGGAGAACACTTCTTGAAATTTGTGTAAGGGATCATCTTATTTACTACCGTCGTTTCTAAGTAAACAAGATGCATAAACATAATAAACATCACATGCAATTATATAGTAGTGACATGATATGGCCAATATCATATAGCTCCATTGATCTCCATCTTGGGGCTCCATGATCATCATCGTCACCGCATGACACCATGATCTCCATCATCATGATCTCCATCATCGTGTCTTCATGAAGTTGTCTCGCCAACTATTACTTCTACTACTATGGCTACCGGTTAGCAATAAAGTAAAGTAATTACATGGCGTTGTTTCATGACACGCAGGTCATACAATAAATAAAGACAACTCCTATGGCTCCTGCGGTTGTCATACTCATCGACATGCAAGTCGTGAATCCTATTACAAGAACATGATCAATCTCATACATCACATATCATTCATCACATTCTTCTTGGCCATATCACATCACATAGCATACCCTGCAAAAACAAGTTAGGCGTCCTCTAATTGTTGTTTGCATGTTTTACGTGGCTGCTTTGGGTTTCTAGCAAGAACGTTTCTTACCTACGCAAAACCACAACGTGATATGCCAATTGCTATTTACCCTTCATAAGGACCCTTTTCATCGAATCCGTTCCGACTAAAGTGGAGAGGCGGCACCCGCTAGCCACCTTATGCACCAAGTGCATGTCGGTCGGTGGAACTTTGTCTCACGTAAGATGCGTGTAAGGTCGGTCCGGCCGCTTCATCCCACAATACCGTCGAAACAAGATTGGACTAGTAACGGTAAGCACATTGAACAAAATCAACGCCCACAACTACTTTGTGTTCTACTCGTGCAAAGAATCTATGCAATAGACCTAGCTCATGATGCCCTTTGTTGGGGAGCGTAGCGAGAAATTCAAAATTTTCCTCGTGTCACCAAGATCTATCTATGGAGAAACTAGCAACGAGGGGAAAGAGAGTGCATCTACATACCCTTGTAGATCGCTAAGCGGAAGCGTTCAAGAGAACGGGTTGAAGGAGTCGTACTCATCGTGATCCAAATCGCCGGAGATCCTAGTGCCGAGCAGACGGCACCTCCGCGTTCAACACACGTCTGACCGGTGGCGTCTCCCATGCCTTGATCCGGCAAGGAGAGAGGAGAGGTTGAGGAAGACTCCATCCAGCAGCAGCACAACGGCATGGTGGTGATGGAGGAGCGTGGCAATCCGCAGGCTTCGCTAAGCACCATGGGAGAGGAGGAGGAGGCGGGGGCTGCGACTAGAGGAAGAGAAACTCATCTGTTCTGGGCAGCCCCTAGGCCTCTTATATATAGGGGCAAGGGAGGAGGGTGCGCCCCCTCTAGGGTTCCCACCCCTAGGGGTGGCGGCAGCCCTAGATGGGAAAGGGGAGGCGGCCAAGAGGGAGGGAGAGGGAGGCGCCCACTAGATGGGCCTTAGGGCCCATCTCGCCTAGGGTTTGCCCCTCCCACTCACCCTTGCGCTTGGGCCCCTTGTGGGCGCACCAGCCCCTTTGGGGCTGGTTCCCTCCACACTTGGCCCACGCAACCTTCTCGGGGTTGGTGGCCCCACTTGGTGGACCAGGACCCTCCGGTGGTCCCAGACATTACCGATATCGCCCAAACTTTTCCGGTGACCAAAGCAGGACTTCCCATATATAAATCTTTACCTCCGGACCATTCCGGAACTCCTCGTGACGTCCAGGATCTCATCCGGACTCAACAACATTCGATTAACCACATACAAACTTCCTTTATAACCCTAGCGTCGCCAGACCTTATGTGTAGACCCTACGGGTTCGGGAACCATGAACATGACCGAGATGTTCTCGGTCAATAACCAACAGCGGGATCTGGATACGCATGTTGGCTCCCACATGTTCCACGATGATCTCATCGGATGAACCACGATGTCAAGGACTCAATCGATCCCGTATACAATTCCCTTTGTCTAACGGTATTGTACTTGCCCGAGATTCGATCGTCGGTATCCCAATACCTTGTTCAATCTCGTTACACGGCAAGTCTCTTTACTCGTTCCGTAACACATCATCCCGTGATCAACCCCTTGGTCACATTGTGCACATTGTGATGATGTCCTACCGAGTGGGCCCAGAGATACCTCTCCGTTTACACGGAGTGACAAATCGATCTCGATTCATGCCAACCCAACAGACACTTTCGGAGATACCGTAGTGCACCTTTATAGTCACCCGATTCACGTTGTGACGTTTGGTACACCCAAAGCATTCCTACGGTATCCGGGAGTTGCACAATCTCATGGTCTAAGGAAATGATACTTGACATTAGAAAAGCTTTAGCATACGAACTACGATCTTTGTGCTAGGCTTAGGATTGGGTCTTGTCCATCACATCATTCTACTAATGATGTGATCCCGATTATCAATGACATCCAATGTCCATGGTTAGGAAACCGTAACCATCTATTGATCAACGAGCTAGCCAATAGAGGCTTGCTAGGGACATGGTGTTGTCTATGTATCCACACATGTATTTGAGTTTCCTTTCAATACAATTATAGCATGGATAATAAACGATTATCATGAACAAGGAAATATAATAATAATAACTAATTTATTATTGCCTCTAGGGCATATTTCCAACACGTACTCCTCTTCGCGTGGGCATCCACTGCTGCGTCTTCCCCGGCTCCGAGTTGTCCCCTTCCTAGTCCTCGCCGCCCACCGCCGCGTGGTGCTTTTTGGCGTGGTCAACATGATCAAGGAATGACTTCCATCGGACGTGGGTATGTCACGTGGAGAGGTCGATACCGGGTCCACGGCCGCAAAGAAGGAAGTGCCTCCTTATTATGCGCAAAATAATGATTCCTTCACACGGCGAGGGACCCACCGGACGGGCCACCGTATTTGTGAAGAAAACATTTCCCGATCGCTTCCGACTCACCGGCTACATCTTCGCATACGCAAGGAAGTGCGTCCGAAAAAAACGATTCGCCCCCACATTGCTGGGACCCATCGGCTACATCTTCGCACGCAAGGAAGTGCGTCCGAAAAAATGATTCGCTTCGATGGGACCCACCAGCTACATCTTCGCACGCAAGGAAGTGCGTCCCGCAAAAACGATTCCCCACATTGCTGGGACCCGGCAGCTACATCTTCGCACGCAAGGAAGTGCGTCGGGCAAAAAAAAAACAAAGCGATTCGCCCCGATTGCTGGGACCCACCGGCTACATCTTCGCAAGGCGAAGTGCACGGCGGTCGGGGATCCATCTGGTCGAAGCGTCGTGGCGTTGTCATTACGGTCGTGAACGGTACGCACATATATCTTGGTCGATGTAGAGGCGCCGCGTGTCGTAGTAGAGGCGCGTACGTGTCGTAGTAGAGGCGCGCACGTAGCATGTACACGTACGTACATCGCCATGGTGCAAGAAATAAAATACGGCCACGTACGTACATACGGGCAGGGTCTCGAACACCTACTCGTGCATACGTACGGCCAGGTCTCGTGTACATGGCTGGGTCGGAATGGAGAAACAACGTCAGCGTCCTGTTCATGGGGAGGCAACGGAATGCGTCATGTTCATGGGCAGGCAACGGAATGCGTCGTGTTCATCGGGAGGCAACGGAATGCGTCGTCTTCATCGGGAGGCAGCAGGCAGCGTGGGAGCCAACCGCTGGGTCGGAAGCAGGCAGCGTGGTCGTGTTCATCGGGAGGCTTGGACGGAACAAGCGATGGAAACGAGGCTCGGTGTACCGCACAACGGAGGAAATCGACCTCCTACGCTCGTAACGGGTCCCGTTGATCGGGAGGGTCCGGCGCATCGCAAAACGGAGGAAGCGGACCTCCTACGGTCAACAGAAGTCTGTTGATCGTGAGGGGTGTGGCGTACCGCAAAACGGATGAAACAGACCTCCTATGGTCGAAACGGGGGTCATGTTGATCGGGAGGGGTGTGGCGTACCGCAAAACGGATGAAACGGACCTCCTACGATCAAAACGGGGGTCCTGTTGATCGGGAGGGGTGTGGCGTACCGCAAAACGGATGAAACGGACCTCCTACGGTCGAAATGGGGGTCCTGTTCATTGGGAGGGGTGTGGCGTACCGCAAAACGGGACTTCACGGGATATTGTTCATCTCCACCGTCGACCTCCTCCAGCCTCCACGGGCTACCGTCGACCTCCTCCAGCCTCCACAGGCTCCTGTTCATCCAGCCTCCACCGCTTACTCCACGGCTCTTGATCAACCACCCTCCCCGCTCATCGCTCATCCAGCCCTCCACACCACGGGGTCTGTTCAACCACCCCTCCACGGCACCCCTCCACCGTCTATTGTTCATCCAGCCCTCCGCACCACGAGGTCTTGTTCATCCACCCCTCCACGGGCACCTTCCACCGTCTACTGTTCATCCAGCCCTCCACCACACCACGGGGTCCTGTTCATCCAGAGGCAACGCCACCGCGCACTGTGCATCCACCCTCCCCCCATAACGCTCCTGTTCATCCTAGAGGCAGCATCGATCGGCTTGATTAGCGGCGATGGCGAAGAATCGCCGATCGGGTTCGATTAATGACCATCGATCGATCGCCGGGTTCGAGAACGCGTAGTCTGCAGTCTGCAATCGCCGGGTTGATTAGAGCCCAACGCCTCGCTCGGGTTCGATTAGAGCCAACGCCTCACACACATGCGCCAGACGTCGTGTACGAGAAACGCAGCATCGCTTCGCCCGACTTCCCACCGTAACCGGGAACTCCACGAAATTTTCCTCCCCCTCGCTTCTACCACGGTTTTTTCCGTCATGGACGGCCCAAAGAATGTCATACAACTGGGTCTCCGGCCCGCCCAGGACGAAAAGCCCATTTTCTGTCATGATTTTTTGTCATAGAAGTAGGAGCCCACCACATCTATGATGATACCGGGTTTTGTCACAATTATCGTCATAGAAGTGTCATATGTATGACAGGAAAAAAAATTCGTTCGGCCCAAAATGTCACGGATGTGTCTTTTTTTGTAGTGTTGGTCTACTACATATGCCATGCCGACGTTGAGTGCCAGGATTTTAAGAACTTCCTCAAGGACGAAAGATTGAAATTCGTTACCATAGACATTATGAACGACATGGATGTCCTGGGTCGGATAGGCCTCGTTGTAGGCCAGCCCTTCGATCTCCAGAAGGCAAGCCTGGTGTCCTCCTCTCAACCTTCAATGCTGACCTGGCAGCAGCCATGATTGATCCTTCGTATGCTAAACTGAAGAAACCTCACCACGGGTTTCATCATGCATGGGAGTCAAAGACAATAGATGAAGATCACATCCTGTACGCAACAATGGATGCCTACCTTTGTTTAAATATCTACAAGGGTTGGATGAAGAAGCGGAGCCCAGTGTCCGGTTCAAGTAAAGAAGCGGCGGCGAAGAGGAAGAGGGACGAGGACGAAGTCGAGGACGTGGACTCGGACTCCGAGTAAGGTGGCAGTGTCATCGCTCATGCTGGTTCTATTACAGTTCGTGCGGACTAGTTGCTTAGTTTTATTTCAAGGGTGTGTTGTGCTGAGTCGCCAGCAGAACTATGTTTATGTTCTCTCTCGTCATTTGAACTTTATGTTCTTTCTCGTTTTTTGAACTCTTTAGTACATACAGTAGTACTAGTACTATGTCTTACTACTGTTCTTCTTGTAGTTGGTACTACTTCTCGTATCTTCGTGTTCCTACTGTATTTAATACGTTCGTACTAGTAGTATAATTTGGGTCAGTCGATTTGTGAAAGAAGTTCGACGGAGCGAAGGAAGAAGACGGCAGAGAAGCTACCCCAGTATCTATATTAGGGTGGCAGGGTGCCCATGATCTATCTTATGAGTGTTGGTTGTGGAATGCAGTTCGTCGGAAAAAATGGATCGTGCTCGGGGTTAAACGGATGGCAGGGGTGGGGGGGGGAGCATGGCGGTGGCAGGCGGTTCAAGGGAGGGCGGGGCGGCGGCGGCAGGCGGTTAGGCATGTGGCGGGCTGAGAAGATGAACAATGCATCAATTTCGGGGGGTTGAAGAAGCCCTTCTAGCCATCCATGTTGCATCCAACGGATCACAAGAGTCGACTGACCCAAATTGCTCCTTCAGATTGCAGGATCCATGTGGCATTCAAGGTCTCGAAGGTAGATTCTGCGTCCACACGTGGTTTGCGGGCTCGGCGCAGGCGCGACCGTCTTCCGCCGCGACAGCCACCATGAGCGCCTCTTCCGCGCGGGCGGAGACGACAATGACACGATGGTTCCTCCTCGCCGGCGTGCTAGAGCACGCGCTCATCCTCCTCCTTGTACGCTGCATGCATAGACGCGGCTCCACCAGCTGCTCGCGTGCTTGGCAGCGCGACGACATCGCGAGGAGGGACTGCAGACGACGTGAGCGGGCGAGCCTTCGGCTTCATGGTACAGGGATGGCAGCGACACGACGCTGATGGGCGAGAAATGGTTGGCCGGAGCAGGCAGGCGCCGGCATGCGCAACGGCGGCGGCGGCATATTGATGAGTGCGCGTATGGGAGCTTAGTTTAGTTTTATATAGGGTTGGTCAAACTTAAAATAAAGCGTACTAGTACACGTAAACATTAGGCGAGGCGGCGCTTATATTAGTTACCACAACCACGATCACGGAATCTGTGCAAGCGCGTGAACTGGCCAGCGCGATCGATCGAACGGTGCGTCACCGTGTCGCGCTCGAAGGACATCCACCGAACATTTTTGTGTGTATGAAAACAATCCCCGAATATTACTCAACTATTTTTCCTGAAAAAGTTCTTGATGCTACAATATTTCCATATATTTGAATTTAACTCCAGTTTGTGTTTATTTGGATTTGGACGTTTTAGGTGCGCCCTACTTTTTTTTAATACTGATTTTGTGTGTGTGACTGAGAGAGAACGTGTGTATGTGTCCATATGTGTGTTGTGGCGGAAGGGCAATGTGGAGATGGTGTGCGTGTGCTAGAGACATAGAGAAGTGTGAATGTGCAAATGATCATGCATGAGTGAGACATAGACAGATACCGATACATTGCGTATACATGAGAGAACGGTCTTCTATTTGTACTTGTGTGTGAGAGAGAGAGAGGAGCATCCATAACACAACAACCATCTCTCTCGATTCGTCCGTCCCTCGCACGATCGCATGTAACACATGCATGAACGCACATATTTTGACACCCTCACCCGGTCCCTCCCCTTCTTTGTCTCCGGTTTGCGAAAGAAATCACGTCAGGTCCACTCCGTGAACCGATACATATCGGCGTTGGATGGATTCCGTGATCCGGACAACACGGTCCTGATGGTTGCGGGTCCGCCTTGGAAATACCCTTAATCAATCCAGCATCTGTTAGAAGAAATCTAAAGTAGTATCCAACTAGACAAGATCAATAAAAAGCAGCACTTTTTGGGGATGTCATGTGAATTATACATGCGAACCCGATCAAGCACCTCTTGATGAACTAGGGGGCAAAAGTCCATAAAAGACATGTTATTTAGGCCACATGATTGGAAAAGAATATACCTTTTGATTCTGTGTGTATTCCAAAGGACCCCCCCATAATGTATGCAACTTTGAAGAACCAATAAAAATACTAAGGACACAACACAAGCAACACATATAGCAGCCTTAGCAGGACATCACATGTCCACTTGTGTGTTTTCTTATCTCAAATTGCACATGAATTAAACTATATGCAGAACCACAATAAGCCAAATTAACATGTGCTGCCCCGATCCGAATTTAGTTGACGCTCAAACAGATATATCTAGCACTGCGGACGGAAGAAGTACAAAACAAAAAACATCACAACGACCAAATACACCGATTGTATTCTTTTTTTGGTGTGTATATGAGTGCACCAACCTGTATATATGTTTTTCTATTGTTGCAAAAGACCTGCATATATGTTGGTTTTCTAAACAAGATTTTGCCAAAACATGTTTGCATGATCATAGCATGAAAGATGTGATAGTAATGTCTTCTAACTAGAATGACAAAATAATATCGCAGGAGTCGTGTGGAAACCCGAAAATGGGCGACAAAAACAAAACATTAAGCTAGGGTTTTATGAGGGCCCACGCGCAGCCGCAGCCGCTCTCGCCATCGCCGCGTGCGCCGTAGAATTTCTCCGCCTTTATTCCCCCTCCTCCCCCGCTCCCTCCCTCCCCTCCACCACCTATCCGCCGCCTCCCCCCACCCTCCACAAACCCACGCAGCTCCAGCGGCGCAGGCGCATCCCAGCTCACCGGCGGAGATGGGCGGGCCAGGCCTCTACTCCGGGATCGGCAAGAAGGCCAAGGGTGAGTGCCCGATCCTCCGACCCCTCCGCTCGACCCGCGTTCGTGGGATTTTTTTTTCCTCCGAGCTAGATTCCTCCCTGTGAGATATGCTGATTGTTGTGCTTGCTCGCTCGCTGCAGATCTGCTGTACAGGGACTACCAGACGGACCACAAGTTCACCCTCACCACCTACACCGCCAATGGCGCCGTAAGTGCTCCTCGACACCTTGTCTCGTCCTGCTCCGTTTGGTCAGGTCGCGTCGTTGCGCGCGGTCCGTCGTGCGAGAAAGAGATGCATTCTGATCCGGGCTCTAGGAGATTATTAGGTTTCCTGATCTGTTCGCACGGTTTCTCGTCGTCCCATGTGATCCGAGTGGTTGATCGCTGGGTAGCGGTTTGATGACTTCTGGGTAGCGCGAGGGTATCGAGATAGGTATATTGATTGATGCTTATGGCTTTGCTGATTTGTTGCGGCTTGCATTTGTTTGGCTGATAGAAGAATTTATTCCTGTTGGCTAGGACTTGGGAGAATGGGATGGAACTCAAATGTGCTAGCCTTGTCATGGTCCTGAATTCATCGGGGAACTAGTATATCCCAATAATTCGTTATAGAATGTACTCTTAATATGTATGGTTTTGCTACAGCACATCTATATGTTCCCTAAGTATTGCACATCTAAGTCTAAGTCATTGATTTTACACGGAGATTTGTGTGGGTATTTTCTTTCCGTTTTATGTTTAATTGAGTCATTTAAATGTGCAATAACTAGGGCACATTGGCAGACCCTACCAAGGCCTGGAGAACAATAGCTGCATTACTGTCTTATTGAGGTAGCTATCTTGCGAGTAATTACAATCACAACAATATTTAAGGATTGTTGTACCACATTGTCTGGGGCTGTAGGTGGCTTTTCTGTCATTGTTAATCATGGAATACAGTCATTTGTTAGACCAAAAGAAATGGGCTTATCCAATGTTCCAAAAGCTATTCTACTTTATTCTGGGCGTTTCCATATTTTGGTGTGGCTGGGGGAGGTGTGGGTTCTGATTTTTTTTACATCAAAAATAAAATAAGATATAGATCTTGAGTCTGATGCAACTGGATTTATGCTGTCATCAATCTCTTCAACAAATGATATATTTCTCCAAATTAGCATTTTAGTGGATGCCACCCCATTCTTAGAACAGAATCTTTGTGTAAAGTGCCATCACAGTGAAATATGATAGTGTCACCGATGCAGTGCTGTACATATCCTAGCGTTCTCTAGATATTACTTTTTTCTTGTGACAACTGCTGTTATTTTGACATTGCTATGGTAACGGTGCGGTACCTATGACATAAGTTCTATTGTCAACCTTTTCTTTGAATTTCTCTATGCAGGCAATTACTGCTACCAGTACAAAGAAGGCTGATGTTATACTCGGTGAGATCCAATCACAGATCAAGAACAAAAACATCACTGTAGATGTGAAGGCAAACTCAGCATCGAATGTATCTCTCTCTCTCTCTCTCTCTCTCTCTCTCTCTCATCAAACATTATAATTATTCTGCTGTGTTTCCAGCTTTTAGTACTGACTGCTTTGTTCTCTTGGGCAGGTCATTACTACAATTACCGCTGACGATCTTGCAGCACCAGGGCTGAAGACCATCTTGAGCTTTGCTGTTCCTGATCAGAAATCTGGAAAGGTGGTACCCTAACCCTCAATGTAATGGTTTCTTAATTGGTTGTTGCTTATGTTTGATTCGTTCTTTGTTTGCAGGTTGAGCTCCAGTACTTGCACGATTATGCTGGTATTAATGCAAGCATTGGCTTGACTGCCAATCCTGTAGTCAACCTCTCCGGCGCGTTCGGAACTAGTGCCCTAGCTGTTGGTGCTGACGTGTCGCTTGATACAGCCACCAAGAATTTCACCAAATACAATGCTGCACTTAGCTACACTAACCAGGATCTTATTGCATCCCTGAACCTGTGAGTTCTCAAGATCTATCTATGTAGATTAGGATTTACAAGTATTACTTTGCCAATCTTAGCTTATTTGATCCTTGTGACATCTTCATAGGTACGTGATCTAAACCCTGTTTACGGAGGGAGTAGATGTTAATCACTATTTGTTGTATCTCACTTAACAAGTTATTGTTCAGTTGAGACAGTATACAAATAGCTAAAATATAACTTTCCAAGGTCTTTTTTGTGTTATATTGGGTCATTCTTTATCATCTATCATTTGCTTGGTAGTTGCAACATGTTGCTAACAAACTCTTGTATCATTGCAACCACAAATAAAACTGATCTAGCAAGCAGTTCCTGTGTCCTTTTATTCGTTTTTTTCTTCTTCAAATCAGACATATCCTTTCTCAACTAGCTAATATTAAACCAATTAAATGAGCCCTCGAAGAATACAGGTTGTGAGCTGTTAGATTCTTTAATCCGAACCAATTAAACGAGCTCTTGTTCTGATTTTTATCGTATGTTTGGTAGTTAAACATGGACTTCCTTTAGCATCCTCAGAAGAATCAAAATGTATACGAGCTGATGCAGTTACCGAGGAACTAACATCAACTCTCAGTGCGCCGTTGGCTAGTTCCCACTAACGATTTGAATTGAAATATTCTTGCAGGAACAACAAGGGAGACAGCCTGACTGCATCCTATTACCACATTGTGGAGAAATCCGGCACAGCTGTCGGGGCAGAGCTGACCCACAGCTTCTCGAGCAACGAGAACAGCCTCACCTTCGGCACCCAGCACACCCTGGACCCGCTGACCCTTGTGAAGGCCCGCATCAACAACTCTGGCAAGGCCAGCGCGCTGATCCAGCACGAGTTCAGGCCAAAGTCGCTGTGCACCATCTCGGCGGAGGTGGACACCAAGGCCATCGAGAAGAGCTCGAAGGTTGGCATCGCGATTGCTCTCAAGCCTTGATTGCGAAATCAAGCCCCCCATTCTCTTAAGCTCTCAGTCAGGGGTGTTCCTCGGTTTCGGATGAAATCGGGGCGGGTTGATAATACTTCACACGCCTTGGGCGCGTTGTTGCAGTCTGTTAGATTTGAAGAACTGCCGTGTTTCATTCCTGAGGAATTTTGTCTTTGGTCGGTGTAGTGCCTGTCCGTTGAGCCACACTTCTCAGTAATAATTCAAGCTCTGAAAATTCTGAACTTGATTCAGCATTCATTCATCTCTTCCATTTCCCACCCTAAATTTTGAACTTCCTGTGGTAGTCTACTTTGCTAGGCAGAAGATATTAATGCCTGAATTGAGTCCTCGATTTGGGCCATAATATACACATCTTGAACTGCGATGAACGGCCGACTGGTTGGCCACGTCGAAAAGTGTCGTGCAAGTGTGCGGCTGATCGGCTGGCCGCGTTGCGGAAGAGGAGATTTACGTTTGTGCCACTTATCCCCACGAGAATCGTCTCTTATCTCCTCTAGTTTCCCTCGCGACGAAACATGCATCGGCGTCTACGTGCGTGGGGTACTAGATAGTGTCTCGCTCGAGATCATATCTTCGCGGCCGCAGCGTCAGCAATGTCACCGTCTTCGTCGCTCTACTCCGGCCGCCTCCTTTCCTCCCGTCCGGCGTCCAAGGGGCTCGTACGTCGTCTCCTCGCTCGCGATGGGAGCAGATGGGTCAGGCCGTCGTGCTCCCTGTCTATGAACGGTTGCGCAGCCGGCGCCAGCGACTTCGGCGCGGTGACCATGTGCGAGACGAGGGCCCTGCCGGCCGCGTCGGCGCCGCAGGAGGCCGTGGGGCAGCTCAGGGCCGCCGTCGCCGCGCTCAACGCCGACCCGCCGGTGTCCTCCTCCGGCATCATCCGCATCGAGGTAGCAAAGCCAAAGCACATGTCCCTCGTCAATGGCGCGTGGGTCGTGAGGAATTGAGTATGATAGTATACGGAAAAAAAATAAAATGCGCGCGCGCGCACGCAGGTGCCGATTCGGCAGCGAGGGGACGCCATCGAGTGGCTGCACGCGCAAAGGCAGAGCTCCCTGCCCCGCTGCTTCTTCTCCGCCCGGGCACCGCTGCCGGATACGCCGGCGCTCGCCGTGGGCAGCAGCAGCAACGGCAACGGTAGCCACAAGGAGCAGTGGGAGCAGCCGGTGAGCGTCGCCGGCGTGGGGTCGGCGGTCTTCTTCCGCGGCACGGACCCCTTCTCCCTCCACGACTGGCGAGCCATCAAGAGGTACCCAAAAACTCACTACCTACTCAATGAGCCATTCTTTTTTGAATTGAATGAACTATGTGAAAGCTTATCTTAGAATGCTCTTCCTCCTCTTCTTTGTCCGTGAAGATTTCTTTCAAAGGATTGCCCGCTGATCCGCGCCTACGGCGCCATCCGCTTCGACGCGTCGAGCGACGCCTCGGTCGAATGGGAAGACTATGGCGCATTCTACTTCGTTGTTCCACAAGTAAGACTATCCGCGACTGGTGACGAATTTCATTCTGCATGATCAATGCAGTGTGCATGTGTACTGGCTGCCTCTTTCAAGTGTGTGTAATGTAAAAATGTACTGCATTGCAGGTTGAGTTCAGTGAGCTCGAGGAGGGCTCGGTTCTAGCGACGACGATTGCGTGGGACGACTCGCTTTCTTGGACATATCAGAGCGCAGTGGACGAGCTCCAATCAACATTGCACGAGGCATGACATGTTATTTCTGTATAGTCATGTGGAAGATAGCAAGTTAGCAGCCACTAATCTGAACTTGTATGCAGATATCACCGTGTTCAGTTAAGGTGAACAGGTCCACGCTACAAACCGCCATCGTAAATCTCAATCATGTCCCCACCAAGGCGTCTTGGGATCTTGCTGTTACTCAAGCTCTTCGGATGATCAAAGGGAGCCAAACGGAATTAGTCAAGGTAAACCATTCATTACGTCACTGTCTGCCAAAACAAAAACTAGGCGAACAATTTTTTTTACCTGTCTTTTTGCGAGTACAGAGAGGTTTAGTTCGACCAATGTATTTCAAATCTGATATTTCTGTCAATGCTAGAATTTTCCAGTTTGTTAAAGAACATACTACTTGTTTTCCATTCTTGTTCACCACATATTTTGAACTTGCCAATGGAATCTTTTCTGCAGGTTGTGCTGGCAAGATGCAGCAGGTACATCACTGATACTTGCATCGACCCTCTGGAGCTGTTAGCTTGTCTGAAGGTATGTTGTATTGTTGTCCCCTCCCTCGTTGTTTACGAGAAGATCATCCTGCGACTCTTGTGTATACAGGTTGAGGGCCAGAATGCCTACCAGTTCTGCATACAGCCACCTAATGCTCCTGCATTTGTTGGAAATAGTGTATGCCTTCTGCGATGCACTTTCTTTTCTTCCTGAAATACCTGAACTTCCTTCATATCATGTATAGTCAGAATCCTGTTTAGAAATAGGTCTTACTTATGCCTTGTGCATTGTTTATCTTTATATTTTTGCTCTAGCATTGTTAAATAACTCTGTTCTAACTATTGCTAATTTTATCCAAACATTCTGAATAGCCAGAGCAACTATTTCACCGGAAATACTTGAACATTTCCAGCGAGGCTTTAGCCGGTACGCGAGCAAGAGGGAAAACAAGGGCTGATGATTTTCAAATTGGCCAGGAATTGCTTCTAAGGTTTGTTTCCCCTCTTTGTGTTTGTAATCATAAGATTGACATATTTCTGAATTTTTACGGTGATATCGGCACCTTGTACAAAGACCAGACTGGTCAGTAATGTAAATAATTCTTGCAGCATCAAAGAGGACACTGAATTTACTATTGTACGGGACAGCATAAAGAAGAAGCTTGAGGCAAGTTAAGTTTCACAGTCCAATTTCAGATATGATCCTGGACTAGTTTGCTTTGCTCTTGGTACTCAGCAGTAATGCTTTTCAGAAAACAAAATATGGTGACTGTAATTTTCGCTGAACCAGTGGATCTAATCTGATGTGCAGATGATCTGTGATGAGGTTGTTGTCAATCCCAGCAAGGCCCTTCGAAACTTCCAAGAGTACAACATTTGTCAGCTCAATTAGCTGCAAGATTAAGAAATGAGGACGACGAGGTAATCTATGATCCGAACATTCTCTGTCACTTGGATATGTAGGGATCATTTGAATTTTCTTTTGCCTTGGATTATTGGAGACATCGACTAGTGTTCATACAATAGACCACTGATACTTTGTGCTGGTATTGCAGTTTGACATCCTAAATGCTCTTCATCCAAGCCCAGCTGTTTGTGGTTTGCCCACTGAAGAAGCGCGCCAATTCATACGAGATTATGGTGTGTGCCTGTATTCTGGCTAAAATGTTATCTACTCCCTCCGTTCCTAAATATTTGTCTTTCTAGAGGTTTCAAATGGTGACTACATACGGAGCAAAATGAGTGAATCTACACTTTAAAATATGTCTATATACATCCGTATGTGGTGACCATTTGAAATCTCTAGAAAGACAAATATTTAGGAACGGAGGGAGTATAAACTAAAATATGCAATATATGTCTTGTATTTACTATGCAAACTATTGATGGTGATATCTCTGAATGCTATTTTCTGATCTTGTTGCAGAAATTTTCGACCGTGGAATGTATGCTGGACCTGTTGGTTGGTTTGGTGGAGCTGAAAGTGAGTTTGCTGTTGGGATTAGATCAGCGCTACTTGGAAAAGTAAATAAAACACATGTCATCAATATTTGTGTAAACCTTATCCTTCTTAACCTATCCTAATTTAGAAGCACAAGTCACCTAGCTGTCTTGTCCAGGGATATAGCACTTTAGTTTATGCCGGTGCGGGATTGTCGAAGGTACAAATCCATCTTTTGAATGGGATGAGCTTGATCTCAAAGCATCTCAGGTAGTCTCTGTCCAACGTCATGACTGTTATTACTGACTTCTATTTGGAATGCTAACACGTTAGATTTTATGACTATTTTCAGTTTGCAAAGTTGTTGCAGTATCAAGAACATCATATTTGCTACCAAGAGGCAGGAAACATGGGGACATTGATTTGAACTGTAACTAGTAAGTCATCAGAGATTACAGCACTTAGTAAGAGGCGGAAATTACGTTATCTCAATTATATAGAATGTCTACAACTTCAGTTTGTATCTGACATTATGCCCGATGTGTTTATTTTGAACTCCTTCTACAGGGAAGTTTTGATTTGTTGGGAAGATTCCAAATGGAGTTCATATCTGTTTGTGCGCGTGCATTGTAAACTTCAAAAGATTTCAGCCTGATTTGCATGGCTCTTGAAGATGCAATCACAGAAATATCAAAATATCGATTCGAGGAGATGACAGTGATGATAGTCGTGGAGCGTACAAAAGATTAAATAAAAGCATATTAAATAATTATGTACAATGATTGTAACAAGTCAGTTTAGTGCAAAGTGTATATTACCATTCTTTTGACTTCTTCTCTGGCCTGGTCCAATTGCTTATATGATCTGGATGCTTCTTGTTGCAAGCATAATGTACCTGATGCATTATTTTCATCTGATGGGCAATGACATAGATCATTCATTTATATCTGTAAGAACAATTCTTAGTCCAGTTGGTGCCCATTGCAGTGATTCTTACAGCGTGTGGCATAGTTTCTGAGCCCATGATCCTCTTTCTCATTCAACTGTAGTCACAAAAAATAGGCCAACCTCACACTGTCACACAAAGCCACAACTTTTGGAAAATTTCCCAAGCAACCACAATTTCTAGGACAAACCTGACATGCATGGTCCACGTTGCAGCTCCCACGTGGAAGAAGATAGAAAGATTAGTGGAGTTGGGGTTGGGGTTATACAAAATCGGGTATTTGCCCCCTTTGATCGAAGTTGTACTAAGTGAGCGTCAATTAATTTGGATCGAAGGGGGTAGGATAAATTGGAGTCTCGATAGAATTTCTGTTGTGAATGCTACTCCTTTCCTCTGGGTTTATAAGGAGCTTTTTTTTAGGGGTAGCAGTGGTGGAGCTATGTAGCCAAAGATGGACGGGCCGGTTCAAAGGAAGGCCACTATTGTTTGTCCTCATGGCCCAGTTTACTTCAGTCCTACACTGTATTTGCTCTGGGCTGAGCGGGCCATGGCCTATTTTGATAATACGTAGCCCCGCCAGTGTTTATAAGGCTTAATACGTATTAATATTTACTTTGAATATCAATTATACCATTAACATATGGGATGTATGCCACAAAAGTACAACATCAAATTCATATTTAAAAGAAGTTTCCAACGGTATAATTTTTGTGGCATACATCTCATATATTGTTGATAGAGCTATGGTCAAAGTAAATATTAAAATACATATATGCACCATTCGGTATGAATGGTGAGCTATATCAAAACAAAGAAAAACATTACATACATGCCTTATAAATCCGGATGAAGAGAGTACTGATTATTTTAATTTGTTTATTTCGGCAGAAATTTTCCATGGATGGCCTGTGCAGGAGCTATAATATAGCCAATGGCGGTTCGTTTTGTGCTTAGTTCGATACAAAAAAAAGAATTTGAATTGTGTGATCAAGGTGGCAACTCCAAGGGGACAGGGACGTGCTAAGTTTAATACCTACTGGGGTATGCTATGCCGGTAGTAATTACTCTATTAGGGAATACCGATGGGCCAAGTTCAATACCGATGGGAAGTTCTTGGGCCAAATGTATTACACAACGAGTGGGATGGGGACGGGGATGGGACAATGCTATATGTACCCGTTATCCTACTTGTATACATCTGACTAGTGGGCTCATAAACCCTAGCTCCCTCCCATCTAACTAAAAAAATGCATCTTCCCACCAAACCACGCACAAAAAACACATGAACCTTGAGCGGCTGAGCCCAATGGCCCAAAACGACTTAACCTAGCCTAGCCCAGTGCCCGTTCCGGTTGGGCAGTCTTTTTTGTTGTTGTTGTTGATAAAATCAACATATACATGTATAATTCTTGCAAAAAATAATAACAAATTCATATATTTGACCACATAATTTTAGATCGACCATACAAGATTGAAGTCATGGCACTGCCACCGGCCTAGCTTAAAGGCTAAATTTCTTATGTATAGTGTGCTACTACTTCGAGTGCGGGTTTCCCCGCAGGGATGAAATACCTGATGGGGAAGGGGATGATTTTTTTATCCACGTACGCCAGGGATGGGGATGGGCATCGGGATGGTCTCATGGGTGTGTGGATGATATTATAGTAAATCCCAACTGGGTATTCCCCATTGTCACTTTGAGGCTAGATGGACCACAATCCGAGTACTACTATTATTGACTGCCTTACAAGGTCTTCTTGTTCATCAAATGAACGTTAAGACAACTTTCCTAAATGGAGAGTTAGAGAAGAAAATTTACATGGAACGAAAGATGGATTTGTAGTATCGGGTTAGGAAAGGAAGATTTGCAATTTACTGAAATCTTTGCATGGCCTAAAACTAGCACATAAGCACTGACAATAGAAATTTATCAAAACTTTGAATTTCATAGGCTTTGTTGTCAATGAAGACGAAAAATGTGTCTGCTACCGTTATGGTGGAGGCAAGGGAGTGATCATTTGCTTGTATGTTGATGCATACTAATCTTTGGCACCAGGGAATCTGTGAAGTAGGATCTGGGAAAACAAACCTTTGCAGTTGGAGAGAACGTTTCCTAAAATCACTCATTTGAACATGTAGTTCTATTACAGATACAGTAAAGCAGACTGATTATTCTTAATGTGCTTTGTTACTTGTGTAAGCGAAGATGTTGCCTTACAGGGCTGTCTTTGAAAAAACAAACCTTTATGAGCTAGGTTGCTGGTCACATTCTATGATATTGGGTAATCTCTAGTAAGCTCATGAAAGGCCAGGAGTACGACTTATATGCTCCATCCACGGAATAGCATTGGCAAACATATACCACTAGCAACATTTAGTAAAACTTGTCTGCGCAAGACTGATATCAAGACATTCCATTGTTCACTTGTGAATAAGTCTAGCTACTTCTCTAGGTGTATGTTCAACCCTAATGGGTGTCCACCTAGTTACGTGTATATCAAACAATGCACTGGAACAAATGTAATCTAATGTGCTTATGAGATTTGATGGGGGATTGTTAGACTTTATGGGATTGGCCCACTAAATCTTGTACCTCGGTCCAATAAAATTATGAAATCTCATAGGAGAGTAGATTTTCTACCCTGGGTGTAGTACACTCGGGTGAACGAAAAATTGAAAAAACAATATGAAAAAAATTCAAAAAAATCTGAAATTCTGCGACATACATGATAAATTTTTTTAGGTTGTTACAAAATTTTATCCACAAATAACAATCGAGGAGCTCTCAGCAAAAAAACAAAATCACTGCTCAGAGTTTCCTGCACTTTTTGAGTAAAATATTTTTATGAGAGCTCGCTGAATGTTATTTGTGAATAAAATTTTGCAAAAACCTAAAATATTTGATCATGTTTGATGTTGCAAAGTTCCAGAAAAAATTTCATACTATTTTTTCAATTTAGTATTGACTAGGGTGTACTACACCCGAGTATAGCCACACCTCTCCGATCTCAAAGGCCCATTTTATGTTTGTAAGTTTAGTCCCGCTAAATTTTATGTGTGCAACTTTAGTCCCATATTACACGTTGACGAGATGACACTGCTACTCCTTGTAGCATCAGAAAAGAGAACAACAACACACGTTCACTCACTCACTTGATTTACCATGTCACACATGGTGCGCATGTCGTGTTTCATGAGTCAAATTTGAGCTTGGCTAATGTTATGCACTCTGTTTGAAGAACTAAATTTTGCTTGGCAGTGCACTGCTAAGGAAGCTTTGGGTGTACATGTCAACACTCAAGCTCGTTGTGGGCACATTTTTTGCTTCCAAAGATTTCTTCCGCCATGTGTTACCTGCATCTCCTCAGTCTCCCAGGCATCGAATGTCAGAACTACCAAATCATCATAACGGGTAATCTAATGCAATATGACCAAAAAACATAAACTGGCTGGTCTATTCAACTTGATATTCCAACCATTTAGATATAGAAAGCTATTTTCAAATTTTTTGATAAGGAAAGGTAGTACTTATGCGTACCTTGGCCATTTGTCCTGTCTAAGACAGCTTGTAGTTTCAATGTTGTTCTATAATACATCATTCCACGAACCAGACATTACAGTTGTATTAGAACAAACTCACTGTCGGTTGCTTTGAAAGCCCTTCTCAAGATCGAGTTCTATCACCATAGGCAATTGTTGGCAATAAGCCACGGCTACCGCGTCGGGAGCGCGTGTGTGTGCGCGGGGGACGCGTCGAGCCCGTGACGTGCGTGCGTGTGAGTGTCTGGCCATGGTCCGACCATTGTGTGGGCATGGTCTGACTTGGTATGGCCATTATCTGGGGCATGTCCAGATAGCGTGTGTGCGTGCGTAGCTCACGGGTGTGCATGCGTGTGCGCATCCATCAGGCGGGAGTTAGACTAGGTCCAGGTGGTTAGTAGATCACGGGAGGGGTGGTCAAAAAACTTCCAACCACGTCCTCCTACCTCGCCCATTTGCGTGCGGGCTAGCCGCGAGCCGTGCGCGTCTGTGCGCGTGGTGGCCGCGGGCGGAGCGGGCCGATCGGGGCGCCAGCTGGGTAGGGAGCGTGCGGGTCGTGCCCAACGCAGGCCCAGGTATAAAAGCCCTGTGATGATCGTTGTAACAGCCGGGGAGTCGAGTATGAGCTCGTGGCGTTGGCGCTGTTGCGCTGGCGAAAAAACCACCGTGTCATCGTGTCCTTCTTCTACCTCCGTCTTCTTCTTCCTGGGTTGAACGCAGCAGAGAGGGAGAGCGAGCTAGGGCTGGTGCGGGAGAAGGCCACGACACCAACAATTGGTATCGGAGCATCGGGTTCGGAGGAGCTCGCCGGCGATGGCGCTCGTCCCGTGCGGCGGCGGAGCACGGTGATGCCGGGCGTGCGGAGTGCGCGGCGGCGCAGCGGACTGCGCGATGGCGCAGAGGCTGCGATGGCGGCGCGGCTCGGCGGAGGAAGGCCAAGCTTCGGGACACGCCGGATCGGCTGCGTTGGTCGCGTCGGAGCGCGATCATGGCGCTGGCTGGTGGCGTGCGGGCGTGGCAGAACAAGCCGCGGCGGAGCTCACCGCGTCGGGCGCGTGTATGGCGCGCGCCCGACGAAGCGCACGTCGGGACAGCGGGTGCGGACCACGTCGGGGCGCTGGACCTGGTGCGCAGATCGCGTACATGCGCGGCGGGAGCGCGGGGACGTGGGAAAGGCATTCGAATGGCACGGCGGCACGGTGGCAGGCGTGGCAGCGACGTCGGGGCGGTGGCGGCTAACGACGTCGGCGACGGCGGCGGAGGCCGCAAGAAGGCGGTACGGGCGGCCATGACGACGAGACGGCGACGACGAGCCAGGGCCCCTGTCGGCAGGCCGTGCGGCGACGTAGTGGCTTAGGGGGAGTGTGTTGGCAATAAGCCACGTCTACCGCGTTGGGAGCGCGTGTGTGTGCGCGGGGGACGCGTCAAGCCCGTGACGTGCGTGCGTGTGAGTGTCGGCCATGGTCCGACCATTGTCCGGGCATGGTCTGACTTGGTATGGCCATTATCCGGGGCATGTCCAGATAAGCGTGTGTGCGTCGTGGCTTCGCGGTACGTGCATGCGTGTGCGCATCCATCAGCGGGAGTTAGACTACGTCCAGGTGGTTAGTAGATCACGGGAGGTGGGCGTGATCGTGCGGGCTCGCCAGCGAGCCGTCTTGGCGTCTGTCTGGCGTGGTGGCATGGCGGGCCGGGCCGATGGGGGCGCCGGTATGTAGGGACCGTCGGGTCATGCCCAACGCAGGCCCTGTATAAAAGCCTTGTGATGATCGTTGTAACAGTGGGAGTCGATGCACGAGCTCGTGGCGTTGGCGTTGTTGCGCCGGCGGAAAAACCACCGTGTCATCATGTCCTTCTTCTACCTCCGTCTTCTTCTTCCTGGGTTGAACGCAGCAGAGAGGGAAAGCGAGCTAGGGCTGGTGCGGGAGAAGGCCACGGCACCAACAGCAATCTTGTAAGCCAGTGGCGGAGCTACATGCATTGTTGAGGGGGGGGGGGGGGTGTTGGGAACGTTGCAGAAAATTAAAATTTTTCCTACGATTTCACCAAGATCCATCCATGAGTTCATCTAAGCAACGAGTCATGGGAGAGAGATTGCATCTACATACCACTTGTAGATCGCGTGCGGAAGCGTTCAAGGGAACGGTGATGATGGAGTCGTACTCACCGTGATTCAGATCACCGATGACCAAGTGCCGAACGGACAGCACCTCCGTGTTCAACACACGTACGGAATGGACGACGTCTCCTCCTTCTTGATCCAGCAAGGGGGAAGGAGAGGTTGAGGAAGAAGGCTCCAGCAGCAGCACGACGGCGTGATGAAGGTGGAGAGGCAAGATCGCTGGCTGTGGCTTCGCCAAGCACTCAACGGAGGAGGAGAGGTGTTGGGAAGGGAGGGCTGCGCCTTGGATGTGTGTTGCAGCCTCCCTCACCCCTCTATTTATAGGGGAAGGGCAGAAGGCCCTCTAGATGAGATCTAGAGGGGGGCGGCGGCCAGGAGGGGCTTGCCCCCAAGCAAAGGGGGCGCCCCACTAGGGTTCCCCAACCCTAGGCGCATGGGCTCACGGGGGGGGGGGGGGCGCCCAGCCCTCCAGGGGCTGGTTCCCTACCCCTTGTGGCCCATGAGGCCCTCCGAGAGGGGTGGCCCCACCCGGTGGACCCTCGGAACCTCTCCGGTGGCCCCGGTACAATACCATGACCCCAAAACTTTCCGGTGTCCGTTTGACAACTTCCCATATATAAATCTTTACCTACGGACCATTCCGGAACTCCTCGTGACGTCCGGGATCTCATCCGGACTCGAACAAATTCGTAATCACATACAAGTCTTCCTAATAACCCTAGCGCCACCGAACCTTAAGTGTGTAGACCGTGACGGTTCGGGAGACATGCATACATGACCGAGACGGCTCTCCGGTCAATAACCAACAGCGGGATCTGGAGACCCATGTTGGCTCCTACATACTCCTCGATGATTTCATCGGATGAACCACGATATCGAGGATTCAAGCAACCCCGGATACTATTCCCTTTGTCAGACGGTAGGTTACTTGCCCGAGATTAGCTCGTCGGTATCCCAATACCTCGCTCAATCTCGTTACCGCAAGTCACTTTACTGCATCAGTAATGCATGATCCCGTGACTGCACACCTGGTCACTTTGAGCTCATTATGATGATGCACTACCGAATGGGCCCAGTGATACCTCTCCGTAACACGGAGTGACAAATCGATCTCGACCCGTGTCAACCCAACAGACACTTTCGGAGATACCTGTAGTGCATCTTTATAGTCACCTAGTTACGTTGTGATGTTTGGTACACCCAAAGCACTCCTACGGTATCCAGGAGTTACACGATCTCATGGTCTAAGGAAGAGATACTTGACATTAGAAAAGCTCTAGCAAAACGAACTACACGATCTTGTGCTATGCTTAGGATTGGGTCTTGTCCATCACATCATTCTCCTAATGATGTGATCCCGTTATCAATGACATCCAATGTCCATAGTCAGAAACCATGACTATCTATTGATCAACGAGCTAGTCAACTAGAGGCTCACTAGGGACATATTGTGGTCTCTGTATTCACACGTGTATTACGATTTCGGATAATACAATTATAGCATGAATAAAAGACAATTATCATGAACAAGGAAATATAATAATAATCCTTTTATTATTGCCTCTAGGGCATATTTCCAACAGTCTCCCACTTGCATTAGAGTCAATAATCTAGTTACATTGTGATGAATCGAACACCCATAGAGTTACGGTGTTGATCATGTTTTGCCATGGAAGAGGTTTAGTCAATGATCTGCGACATTCAGATCCGTATGCACTTTGCAAATTTCTATGTCTCCATCTTGAACATTTTCACGGATGGAGTTGAAGAGACGCTTGATGTGCTCGGTCTTCTTGTGAAACACAGGCTCCTTGGCAAGTGCAATAGCTCCAGTGTTGTCACAGAAGAGTTTGATCGGCCCCGACGCATTGGGTATGACTCCTAGGTCGGTGATGAACTCCTTCACCCAAATTGCTTCATGTGCTTCCTCCGAGGCTGCCATGTACTCCGCTTCACATGTAGATCCTGCCACAACGCTTCGCTTTGCAAATGCACTACCATCGCTTCCACCATTCAACATATACACGTATCCGGTTTGTGACTTAGAGTCATCCAGACCGTGGTCGAAGCTAAGCGCCGACGTAACCCTTTACGACAAGCTCTTCATCACCTCCATAAACGAGAAACATGTCATTTGTCCTTTTCGGTACTTCAGGATATTCTTGACCGCTGTCCATTGTTCCTTGTCGGGATTACTTTGGTACCTTCCTACCAAACTTACGGCAAGGTTTACATCAGGTCCGGTACATAGCATGGCATACATAATAGATCCTATGGCCGAGGCATAGGGGATGACGCTCATCTCTTCTTTTTATCTTTTGCCGGTGGTCGGGCATTGAGCCGAGCTCAATCTCACACCTTGCAAGACAGGCAAGAACCCTTTCTTGGACTGATCCATTTTGAACTTCTTCAAAATCTTATCAAGTTATGTGCTTTGTGGAAGACCTATGAGGCGTCTCGATCTATCTCTATAGATCTTGATGCCTAATATGTAAGCAGCTTCTCCAAGGTCCTCCAATGAAAACTTTTATTCAAGTAGGCCTTAATCTTGTCCAAGAGTTCTATATCATTTCCCATCAAAAGTATGTCATCTACATATAATATGAGAAATGCTACAGAGCTCCCACTCACTTTCTTGTAAACGCAGGCTTCTCCATAAGTCTCAAGATAAACCCAAACGCTTTGATCATCTCATCAAAGCGAATGTTCCAACTCCGAGATGCTTGCACCAGCCCATAAATGGATCATTGGAGCTTGCATACCTTGTTAGCATTCTTAGGGTCGACAAAACCTTCCGGCTGCATCATATACAGCTCTTCCTTAAGATAAACGCTAAGGAATGCCGCTTTTGACGTCCATCCGCCATATCTCATAATCATAGTATGCGGCAATTGCTAACATGATTCGGACGGACTTAAGCTTCGCCACGGAGAGAAAGTCTCTTCGTAGTCAATTCCTTGAACTTGCCGATAACCCTTAGCGACAAGTCGAGCTTTATAGATGGTGACATTACCATCCACGTCCGCCTTCTTCTTAAAGATCCATTTGTTTTCTATCGTCACGATCATCGGGCAAGTCTCAAAGTCCATACTTTGTTTTCATACATGGATCCTATCTCGGATTGCATGGCTTCAAGCCATTTGTTGGAATCCGGCCCGCCATCGCTTCTTCATAGTTTGAAGGTTCACCATTGTCTAACAACATGATTTCCGTGACAGGGTTGCCATACCACTCTGGTGTGGGACGTGTCCTTGTGGACCCAATGAAGTTCAAGAGCAACTTGATCCAAGTACCTTGATCATCATCATTAATTTCCTCTCCAAGAGGTGTAGGCACCACAGAACATTTTCCCGAGCTGCACTACTTTCCGGTTCAAGAGGTAGTACTTCATCAAGTTCTACTTTCCTCCCACTTACTCCTTTCGAGAGAAACTCTTTTTCCAGAAGGAATCCGTTCTTGGCAACAAAGATCTTGCCTTCGGATCTAAGGTAGAAGGTATAACCAATGGTTTCCTTAGGGTATCCTATGAAGACGCATTTTTCCGACTTGGGTTCGAGCTTTTCAGGTTGAAGTTTCTTGACATAAGCATCGCATCCCCAAACTTTTAGAAACGACAACTTAGGTTTCTTCCCAAACCATAATTCATACGGTGTCGTCTCAACGGATTTAGACGGTGCCCTATTTAAAGTGAATGTAGTTGTCTCTAGTGCGTATCCCCAAAATGATAGTGGTAAATCAGTAAGAGACATCATAGATCGCACCATATCCAATAGAGTGCGACACGACGTTCGGACACACCATTTCACCGAGGTGTTCCAGTGACGTGAGTTGTGAAACGATTCCACATTTTCTTAAGTGTGTACCAAATTCGTGACTTAAATATTCTCCTCCACGATCCGATCAGAAGAATTTTATCTTTCGGTCACGTTGATTCTCTACCTCATTCTGAAATTCCTTGAACTTTTCAAAGGTCTCGGACTTATGTTTCATCAAGTAGACATACCCATATCTACTCAAGTCATCGGTGAAAGTGAGAACATAACGATATCCTCCATGAGCCTCAACGCTCATTGGACCGCACACATCGGTATGTATGATTTCCAATAAGTTGGTTGCTTGCTCCATTGTTCCGGAGAACGGAGTCTTGGTCATTTTGCCCATGAGGCATGGTTCGCATGTGTCAAATGATTCATAATCGAAAGACTCTAAAATTCCATCAGAATGGAGCTTCTTCATGCGCTTGACACCAATGTGACCAAGGCGGCGATTACCACAAGTATGTGGGACTATAGTTATCAACTTTACATTTTTTGGTATTCACACTATGAATATGTGTAACATTACGCTCGAGATTCATTAAGAATAAACCATTGACCATCGGAGCATGACCATAAAACATATCTCTCATATAAATAGAACAACCATTATTCTCGGATTTAAATGAGTAGCCATCTCGCATTAAACGAGATCACGATACAATGTTCATGCTCAAACTTGGCACTAAATAACAATTATTGAGGTTTAAAACTAATCCCGTAGGTAAATGTAGAGGTAGCGTGCCGATGGCGATCACATCGACCTTTGAACCATTCCCGACGCGCATTGTCACCTCGTCCTTCGCCAGTCTCCGTTTATTCCACAGCTCCTGCTGTGAGTTACAAATATGAGCAACGACGCCAGTATCAAATACCCAGGAGTTACTACGAGTACTGGTAAGGTACACATCAATTACATGTATATCAAATATACCTTTAGTGTTGCCGGCCTTCTTGTCCGCTAAGTATTTGGGGCAGTTCCGCTTCAAAGGGTTCTTCCCTTTGCAATAAAAGCACTCTGTCTCGTGCTTGGGTCCATTCTTTGACTTCTTCCCGGCAACTTGCTTATCGGGCGGCAACATCTTTGCCGTCCTTCTTGAAGTTCTTCTTACCCTTGCCCTTTTTGAACTTAGTGGTTTTATTGACCATCAACACTTGATGTTCTTTCTTGATTTCAACCTCTCACGACTTCAAAGATTGAGAATACCTCGTGAATGGTCTTCACCATCCCTGCATATTGTAGTTCATCACAAAGCTCTTGTAGCTTGGTGGGAGCGATCAAGGATTCTCACAATGACCGCCTCGTCCGGGAGGTTAATGTCCAAATTGGGACAAACGGTTGTGCAACCCGGACATTTTGAGTATGTGCTCACCGATGTAACTGTTTTCCTCCATCTTACAACTATAGAACTTGCCGGAGACTTCATATCTCTCGACCCGGGCATGATCTTGGAAAACCATTTTCAGCTCCTCGAACATCTCAGATGCTCCGTGTTGCTCAAAACGCTTTTGGAGCCCCGGTTCTAAGCTGTAAAGCATGCCACACTGAATGAGGGAGTAATCATCAGCACGAGACTGCCAAGCATTCATAATGTCTTGGTTCTTCGATGGGTGCATCACCTAGAGGTGCTTCTAGGACATATTGTTTCTTGGCTGCGATGAGGATGATCCTCGTGTTAGGACCCAGTCCGAATAGTTGCTGCCATCATCTTTCAGCTTGGTTTTCTCTAGGAACGCGTTGAAGTTCATGTTGACATGAGCGTTGGCCATTTGATCTACAAGACATATTTTGCAAAGACTTTAGACTAAGTTCATGATAATTAAGTTCATCTAATCAAATTATTTAATGAACTCCCACTCAGATTTGACATCCCTCTAGTCATCTAAGTGTTACATGATCCGAGTCGACTAGGCCGTGTCCGATCATCACGTGAGACGGACTAGTCATCGTCGGTGAACATCTCCATGTTGATCGTATCTTCCATACGACTCATGTTCGACCTTTCGGTCTCTTGTGTTCCGAGGCCATGTCTGTACATGCTAGGCTCGTCAAGTTAACCCTAAGTGTTTATGCATGTGCAAAACTGTCTTACACCCGTTGTATGTGAACGTAAGGATCTATCACACCCGATCAACACGTGGTGCTTCGAAACGACGAACTTTAGCAACGGTGAGCAGTTAGGGGGAACACTTTCTTGAAATTATTCTAAGGGATCATCTTATTTACTACTGTCGTTCTAAGTAAACAAGATGCATAAACATAATAAACATCACATGCAATTATATAAAGTAGTGACATGATATGGCCAATATCATATAGCTCCTTTGATCTTCATCTTCGGGACTCCATGATCATCTTGTCACCGGCATGACACCATGATCTCCATCATCGTGTCTCCATGAAGTTGCTCGCCAACTATTACTTCTACTACTATGGCTAACACGTTTAGCAATAAAGTAAAGTAATTTACATGGCGTTGAATCAATGACGCGCAGGTCATACAATAATTAAGACAACTCCTATGGCTCCTGCCGGTTGTCATACTCATCGACATGCAAGTCGTGATTCCTATTACAAGAACATGATCTCATACATCACAATATATCATTCATCATTCATCACAACTTACGGCCATATCACATCACATGACAATTGCTGCGAAAACAAGTTAGACGTCCTCTAATTGTTGTTGCATCTTTTACGTGGCTGCAATTGGGTTATAGCAAGAACGCTTTTCTTACCTACGAATAACCACAACGTGATTTTGTCAACTTCTATTTACCCTTCATAAGGACCCTTTTCATCTAATCCGCTCCAACTAAAGTAGGAGAGACAGGACACCCGCTAGCCACCTTATGCAACTAGTGCATGTCCCGGTGGAACTTTGTCTCACGTAAGCGTACGTGTAAGGTCGGTCCGGGCCGCTTCATCCCACAATACCGCTAAAGCAAGAAAAGACTAGTAGCGGCAAGCAAGTTGACAAGATCTACGCCCACAACAAAATTGTGTTCTACTCGTGCAATAGAGAACTACGCATAGACCTAGCTCATGATGCCACTGTTGGGGAACGTTGCAGAAAATTAAATTTTTTCCTATGGTTTCACCAAGATCCATCCATGAGTTCATCTAAGCAACGAGTCATGGGAGAGAGATTGCATCTACATACCACTTGTAGATCGCGTGCGGAAGCGTTCAAGGGAACGGTGATGATGGAGTCGTACTCGCCGTGATTCAGATCACCGATGACCAAGTGCCGAACGGACAGCACCTCCGCGTTCAACACACGTACGGAACGGACGACGTCTCCTCCTTCTTGATCCAGCAAGGGGGAAGGAGAGGTTGAGGAAGAAGGCTCCAGCAAAGACGACGGGCGTGATGATGGTGGAGAGGCGATACTCGGCTGTGGCTTCGCCAAGCACTCAACGGAGGAGGAGAGGTGTTGGGGAGGGAGGGCTGCGCCTTGGATGTGTGTTGCAGCCCTCCCTCACCCCTCTATTTATAGGGAAGGGGCAAGGGGCGGCCCCTCTAGATGAGATCTAGAGGGGGCGGCGGCGAGGAGGGGGCTTGCCCCCCAAGCAAGGGGGTGCCCCCACTAGGGTTCCCCCGAACCCCTAGGTGCATGGGCCCAAGGGGGGGGGCGCCCAGCCCTCCAGGGGCTGGTTCCCTGCCCCTTGTGGCCCATGAGGCCCTCCGAGAGGGGTGGCCCCTCCCGGTGGACCCCCGGAACCTCTCCGGTGGCCTCGGTACAATACCGATATGCCCCCGAAACTTTCCGGTGTCCGTTTGACAACTTCCCGTATATAAATCTTTACCTCCGGACCATTCCGGAACTCCTCGTGACGTCCGGGATCTCATCCGGGACTCCGGACAACATTCGGTAATCACATACAAGTCTTCCTAATAACCCTAGCGTCACCGAACCTTAAGTGTGTAGACCCTACGGGTTCAGAGACATGCAGACATGACCGAGACGGCTCTCCGGTCAATAACCAACAGCAGGATCTGGATACCCATGTTGGATCCTACATACTCCTCGATGATTTCATCGGATGAACCACGATGTCGAGGATTCAAGCAACCCCGTATACTATTCCCTTTGTCAGACGGTATGTTACTTGCTCGAGATTCGATCGTCGGTATCCCAATACCTCGCTCAATCTCGTTACGGCAAGTCACTTTACTCATCAGTAATGCATGATCCCGTGACGGACACTTGGTCACTTTGAGCTCATTATGATGATGCACTACCGAGTGGGCCCATGATACCTCTCCGTAACACAGAGTGACAAATCCAGTCTCGATCCGTGTCAACCCAATGACACTTTCGGAGATACTGTAGTGCACCTTTATAGTCACCCAGCCACGTTGTGACGCTTTGGTACACCCAAAGCACTCCTACGGTATCCGGGAGTTACACGATCTCATGGTCTAAGGAAGAGATACTTGACATTAGAAAAGCTCTAGCAAAACGAACTACACGATCTTGTGCTATGCTTAGGATTGGGTCTTGTCCATCACATCATTCTCCTAATGATGTGATCCCGTTATCAATGACATCCAATGTCCATTGTCAGGAAACCATGACTATCTATTGATCAACGAGCTAGTCAACTAGAGGCTCACTAGGGACATATTGTGGTCTATGTATTCACACGTGTATTACGATTTCCGGATAATACAATTATAGCATGAATAAAAGACAATTATCATGAACAAGGAAATATAATAATAATCATTTTATTATTGCCTCTAGGGCATATTTCCAACAGGGGGGCATTGCTCCAGGATATTTAGTGAAGAAAAAATAGAGGCTTAGATTAATAAGATTGCAACACCCCCCCCCCCCCCCCCCTAAAGATGTATATTTTCTCTTTGCCTTCCCCCCTTGATTCCCTCGTAGCTCCGCCCCTGACGTAAGCAATCCAATATGGATGAAAGATTGGGTTGCAAGGGAACTTTCTGACAACTTCATATTCTTAGCCTCTGCTTTAAGTAGGATATCTTCATGCAGCCCACGAAGAACCAAATACAACTGCCCACAGAGGAAAATATAAACACCTACAGTTGATAACTACATAAAATATGGACCCGTTAGAATAATAGGACTCGTCGTTGGTACTAAACAAAAAAAATACATCCATCAAGAGATTGGATTTAACCAACGTGAAGTTACAATGCAAGCGTGCACGAGAGAGGGAGGGATGGAGAAAACATATTAGGCTGTTGAACTAGAGCCCCACTGTGGTGAAATAGCAGGAAAGCATCTGGCGAAGATCGAATCCTTGCCCTAGGCAGTATATGTCATGTCTGATTGTCTGTTCACCATTGCCATTTGCAACTTTGGCTTCAAATATTGATATCTGATTAAGACTAACAACATGCCTTTTGCCAATTTGAATATACTCACACCCTGTTTGGATGTCTGTATTGGGGCCTCGTAATGGATTTGGTATTGCAAAATTACCAATTCAGGTGTTTGGCATGCAAACTGAAACAGCAGACTGAAACACATCGAATACAGAGATGAAATCGGTTCCACGCGCGGAGGCCTCCCAAGTTTCGGAGCTATCCAGCTCCTATTTGGCCTGTAATCGACCTCCCGCAAAAAAACGATTCGCTTCTTTTGTTTCCCCCCGCTCGACCAACCCCGTGCGAGGCGACCTAGAAAGATAACGCCCAGAGGCCACCCCGACGGCGGTGGTCAGGTACTCTGGTACCTCCCCTCGCCGGCCCTCCTCCTCCTCCCACTCCGGCCGCTCTTCGCTGCCGCCGCAGCCCCTTCCACTCCTCACACGGCCGCGGCATCTCCTCTGTCGTCCATTTCCTTCTCCCGCCATGGCCTGGCCTCATCGCCTCCGCCGCTCCTCCTCCTCGACGGCTCGACCCCTGCTCGGCCGCCGGCCCCCGGCGCCCCTCCTCCCATTGCGGCAGGACCCCCTCCTCCTCAGCTGTCGGACCCCTCCTCCTTAGCCACTGGATCCCCTCTTCCTATGGCCGCCAGATCCCCTCTTCTTCCCTCGTTCTTCCCCTTCCCTGGCCGCCATTGGTCATGTTCTTCCTATTCCCATTGGTCAATTTAAGGTATGAACGGGAAGCCAGCATATATATATGAAGTCATTTTGATCTGCTAGCTTACAAAATCTGTATCTTTGAGTTTCAGTACAAACAAGTGAAGTTGCGATTGAGCACATACAGCTGGCTTCAAGATCCTATGATCTTACAGACTGTATCGTTGAATTTCATCTGTGGTTTCTAATCTGTGGCCAAAACTTATGGGCTTCCAGGCTGTAGAATTGTTGTTGTTGTTGCGTCGATATTATTTGTTGTCGTCATGGATTTCTAGAATATTTGATTCTCTTTTTTGCCATATAATGATCCAATTATAGTCACACATTGTAAAATTTTGTTTTGATGCATATACTAATGTTGCTATGCAATTCTATAGTTTGCCATCCAAACAAGATTCCGTATTGAAACCTCAGTAAAATTCCATGAGCCAATTCATTTATCATCCAAACAACCGAATTTGTATTCGTGTCCATTACAGTTTCCTTGCTGAATTGGAATTGAAACCAATTCAATACGGAGGTCTCCAATACAGACATCCAAACACAGCGTCATTGTAAGTTATATTTCCGCGATGCAATATGAAATTATAACCTGTAAAGTTAATGTTAAGGCGCAATTTCCTTCAAAATGACATGAAATTATTATTTCCAACAAAACAAATATTTAAATTACCAGCAAATGCATCCTTGCTTAAGTTTATGGTTTTACATGCTTTCCTTATACCACCTCTTGTCAAATGAAAGATCCGGATGACCATAGTGTATCGTACTCTGCAACCATTTTGGATCTTTTAGTGCATAAACATACTATCAGTTCTTCGGTAAAGATATGCATGATATTTAATAGTATATGACACCCTAACATTCATAAACGAGAACATATAGAGTGTCGGAAATTAGTTTGTGCCATCTAAGATGAGAAGCATGCTTTCACCTAATGGGATCAGCGAGGAATCTCTGTCCAATTGTAACAAAGGTTGTTTCTTAGTATGACATGAATCCAGCAACCGAAATATTTTGCAACGGGTTTCCGCAGCAACACATGGGGTATCATCTAGTCCCTTCGTCTCATAATATAAGAGTGTTTTTTACACTATGTAGCTCAAAAACATAGTTAATTAGGGAAGTTGAGCATGACCCTAATGCCATTAGCAAAGAAGAAATTATTTTGGCCATGGACGATGCTGATTACGGTTTTATGGCTGCATTTTATTACGTGTGAATGTGTGACATCCCCCCAAAAAAATGAAAGGCAGGCAGCAGTCTGATGTAAATAAATTCTACGGACGTAGACGTTGAAATCACAACACGAGAGCAAGAGCAGATCATTGAGCCAATTATTGAGGCCTTAAACTTCACGGACCACACAATAATTTTCCACGCACTTATCGCCTTGCCACCGTCACAAGATGCTACGGTCCATTGCTGCAACAGTGTTCCCCAAGTTTTAGCCAGGCAACCAGTCCAATCCCACAGATATCGTGTCAAAAACCAAATCTGAGAATAGTCATCTGAATGAACCGACTAATGTTGATTGATGCGACGATAAAAATCAATAAAAACTATCATAATCAAAAGAAGAAAACAATCTGCTTCATCAGCATTAACACCCCGTCCTATGACATCAATCAATCCGCTTCATCGATCCACCGTCGAGTAGCAGCCAGTGTGTATATGTAGCTCGGTTCCTCAGTCCTCACCAACAGCTCATCGGTAAACCTGTGTCTGCCAAGAAGAAGAAGAAACTGCGAGGGGGATATCGATTGAAGCTCTTGGAGTGAAATGGCGACCACCGGGAAGGTGATCAAGTGCAAAGGTTGGTTCGTGAACTATTTAGTTTCCTACTATTCATCACAGTTCCTGGAATGGGTGGATTGGATGGGATGAAATTACCGAGGGAGGGCGACCATAGTTAATTTAATGGGTTAATTTGGTTGGTCTTGGCAGCGGCGGTGGCGTGGGAGGCCGGAAAGCCGCTGTCGATGGAGGAGGTGGAGGTGGCGCCGCCGCAGGCCATGGAGGTGCGCGTTAAGATTCTCTACACCGCCCTCTGCCACACTGACGTCTACTTCTGGGAGGCCAAGGTATATATCTTATCCACAACATCTCTCACAGCGTACCACTTTTGTGTTTTCCAAACTACTTCATCTGGATGGATGAATGGACGGCTCAGTTGGTGATGTGCTGCTTGGATTTGGGCAGGGCCAAACTCCGGTTTTCCCTAGGATCCTGGGCCATGAAGCTGGAGGGTATCCATACTCACCTTTTGCCCCTCTCTTAGTTCCCCATCTCTTTCCCCTGTTTTAAGTTTTAATAATTGTTAATCACTTCATGGAATCTAGCTTGAATCCTCGCCTGAAATATGGTTTATTGGTGCAATTATAGTCATCCTGAATCCTGAATCCGCATGGGACATGTGGTTAGCAAAATCAAAATTCATACAGTCATCTTGAATCCTACTAGTATTTACCCCGCAAAAAAAAATCCTACTAGTATTTGTCTGTACTTTTTTGATTAGTACTTTCTCCGTCCCATAATGTAAGACGTTTTGTAGCGTCAAAAACCGTCTTACATTATGGGATGAGTGTCAAAAACCGTCTTACATTATGGTACGGTGGGAGTACTTTGCTGAAGTACCATATGTTCCCTCACAGCATTGTTGAGAGTGTCGGTGAGGGCGTGACGGAGCTCGTGCCAGGTGACCATGTCCTCCCAGTGTTCACCGGAGAGTGCAAGGAGTGTGCCCACTGCATGTCAGAGGAGAGCAACCTCTGTGACCTCCTCAGAATCAATGTTGACCGCGGCGTGATGATCGGCGACGGGCAGTCCCGCTTCACCATCGACGGGAAACCGATCTTCCACTTCGTCGGGACGTCCACCTTCAGCGAGTACACCGTGATCCATGTCGGATGCCTCGCCAAGATCAACCCCGAGGCGCCCCTCGACAAAGTCTGCCTCCTTAGCTGTGGTATCTCAACCGGTAAGAGTCTATATGTAGTGAGCCGACGAGATCAACATATTTGGGACGCCTCGGCGAATTACTGAGATTTCATGTTTCCAATTCAGGGCTTGGTGCGACCCTCAACGTCGCAAAGCCGAAGAAGGGTATGACAGTGGCGATTTTCGGTCTTGGAGCTGTAGGCCTCGCTGTAAGTGTTCCTCCACCAGATATTCTTTCAGGTCGATGAGAATTGTTCTATAACCATGACTAATTACAGGCCATGGAAGGGGCCAGGATGTCCGGCGCATCGAGGATTATCGGTGTGGACTTGAACCCTGCAAAACACGAACAAGGTACGCGTGATAATCTCCCACTGCCATGCCATCGATCTTGAGGAAGAAAATAGAAGCACTCCATCCATCTTGGCAAAAATGTATATTTGTTAGCACCGGAGGACTGACTGAATCTTGCAACCTCATGCATGTCCATTGCTTTTCAGCTAAGAAATTTGGCTGCACCGACTTTGTGAACCCCAAGGACCACACCAAGCCAGTGCAAGAGGTTTTTGTTCATGACATACGTACACAAGAAGCTTGTGTCAAATGAAATGCTGATGGTCCAAAAATATACGCCACAGGTGATCGTGGAGATGACCGATGGCGGAGTCGACCGGGCTGTGGAGTGCACTGGCAACGCCGACGCCATGATCTCCGCCTTCGAATGCGTGCACGATGTACATATGATGATCACTTGCTCCTTCTTCTGCTGCTTGAAACTGAATCCTGATACTAACACTATGGCCTGATGGGAGCAGGGGTGGGGTGTGGCGGTGCTGGTGGGAGTGGCGCACAAGGAGGCCGTGTTCAAGACCCACCCCATGAACTTCCTTAACGAGAGGACGCTGAGGGGCACCTTCTTCGGCAACTACAAGCCGCGCACCGGCCTCCCCGGCGTCGTCGACATGTACATGAGGAAGGAGCTGGAGCTGGACAAGTTCATCACCCACAGCGTGCCCTTCTCGCAGATCAACACGGCCTTCGACCTCATGCTCAAGGGGGAAGGCCTGCGCTGCGTCATCAGGATGGAGGAATAGAGCGCCTGGCACTTCATCCCTCGCCGCTATTGTACTACAACACACATGTATTAGCTCTTTGCTACTCCCTCCGTCTAGGTGTGTAAATCATCTTACGAAAATTAAATAATCCTAAAACATTTAGGCACGATGCATTAACTTCTACCTTGTTTCTTGTTTCTTGACATATCAACCAATAAGAGATGAGGGGTGTACATGCTTTTAATGAATTGAGACTAACAAATACGACATGCAGTGGTTAGTTCATTGCATGCAATGCTATTAATTAGTAAATACACATTAATGTCTCTTGTTTTCCCCTTCTACTTGGTCACGGTGCACATCCTAAGATGACTTACTCACTTAGACGGACGGAGTACTTTTTTTTAAAGCCGCGCCCCTTAGGATTCCGGTTCATGAAATAAACAAAAGAAGGTTGCTCGATTAATTTGCGGAAGCCCGAGTGAAAACCATATAAAATTTATGTACCCAATCAATTTATTTGTACATCGTTCGCCCACATGTGGGTTTTTATTTCTTGATTTTTATGCAACCCTCCTCCCCCTGTCTACTTATTCAAAATATCAGTGGCTTATTTCTCATCACAGCAGATGATCACATTTACTCCCTCCGTCCGCCAAAGAGCGTAAGTCTGGCTCCTGATTTTTTCCCAAAATAAGTGTACATCTGGCTCCCCCGCTGGTAATTTTTCATTCACCCCCCTGGTCTACGCCTCGAGGTCACCACACCGAGCAACAACCCAATCCTCTCGTCCTCCCCCAAATCGAAGCCGGTCTTCCTCCTCTGGCCGAATTTCGTGTTTTGACCCTTTTTAGAAAGGATTTCAGGATCTGACCCTGGTTTAATTTTTTTTCGAGATTTGACCCTTTTGCCTACCGCCAGGGCATCTGGCGGTAGGGTTAGATAGCCTACCGTCAGATCTCATGGCGGTAGGAAACTTATCCACGCTGGCCACATGGAGACGGGCGCCGTCTCCTCCGTCAGACCCTACCGCCATGGGCCCCGGGCGGTAGGTCGTCTAACTCACTGCCAGGCCTGCGGTAGGGTCCGGCAGCTATTTGCCCCAAACCCCGCGCCCCTGCCCATCTCCCCACCCTCCCTCCCGCCGGCAGTTATTTCCTTTCTCCCCAAGTCGCCTCTCTCTCCTCTCTCATCTCCTCCACTTCTTGGATCTTCACCGATTCTTCACCGCTTTATGGATCGAGATGGCCCCGAGGAGAGAACCGTAAGCTCCTCCGATCCCTCCAATTAGTTTTTGCAAACTTGCTACCGATTCGACGCATTATTTGCTTGAAATCCCTCATGTTTGTGAACTTAGATTGATTTTTTCACCTAAGATTGATTGTAGTTGTAGTTCTTAGTTCTTTAGTAAGTAGTGGTATTGGATATGTACTCTAATCAATAGTTCATATGTTAGTGTGAAGATGAACCCTAGTTCATAAATTTTTTTGTTAAAAAATTATGATGTATTGTTGATAAAGGGATGAACCCTAGTTTGATGATGCATGTTGATATGATGATATGCTTCAGTGTGAAGATGAACCCTAGTTTGATGATGCATGTTGATATGATGATATGCTCTAGTGTGAAGATGAACCCTAGTTTGATGATGCATGTTGATATGATGATATGAAGATATTGTTTGGAAAATTTTGTTTAAAAATATGAAGCTATGATGTATGTTGCATGTTGATATGATTTGATCCATCATGTGTAGTAGATGTTGTTGGAGGAATATGCTTAAAATTTGATCTTGATATGATTTGAGTTCATTGTTTGTTTATGTATGCTTATGCTTATGGTGCTTTTGTTTATGAAACTCTATTAAGGCGGCCACCTCTTGCGGACAACATCGGCTCACTGATCTGCATGCTGGACTGGGCATTCGACAAGGGTCATCGTGCCCGTTTCATAGAGAACGGAGAGGTAAGTGATATGAAAGAAATTTTGATCGAAGTTCTCGGATTGATGAAAATAATTTCCTAACTTTTTGGCGTTCACTTTTTGACCCTACCGCCAGGTGCTCTGGCGGTAGATTTGACGACCTACTTGAGCCTCCTGGCGGTAAGTACTATCCACGTCGGTAGCGATCAAACGGCCGCCCCCTCCGTCGCACCCCTACCGCCATGGGCCGTGGCGGTAGGCTATCTAACCTCACCAGAGGTTCTGCGGTAGCAAAAGGGTCAAATCTCGAAAAAAAATTCAAACAGGGGTCAGATCCTGAAATCCTTTTCAAAAAGGGTCAAAACACGAAATTCGGCCTCCTCCTCTCCCCCAAACTCTCTCCCTCCCGATCCAATCCCACATCACAGAGAGTCAATCATCCAATCCAACGCCATCCTTTGACTAGAAGAAGCGTGCGTGAAACAGTGTTACAGAACCTGGACAGCTGATACTATCCAACTAATTTCATAATCCAGAACTGCTCAGTATTTACAAACTATTGCTTGGTTTGAGTATACTTTGTAAGTTGAGCACAATCAGATCCAAGCAAATTTTACAAGTTAATCTCATGAGCTGAAATCGACATGATCCGGGGACATAACATGTATCCTAATACAGACTTTCTGGTTCACTCTACCAATGGTCTCCGAATTTTGATCAAGGAAATAACTCGACCATGTTGTTAGTCCAAGATGTCATTTTGATGGGGTGGCACCTTGTCGCGACGAAGAATCGGGATCAAGCTGGGCATAAGACGGAGACGTTTCCGACTCCAGTAGGATTTGCCTGAGATGCTTGTCTTCGAGATGTTCCTAGAAACAATTAAAATGTGGAATGATCAGCCATTAGATAAGCAAGAAACACGCACCATTAAATCATAAAATCTAAACCTGAATGACTGAAATGCAAGATAAGACAGATTGCTTATGTCGTATTGAAGAAAACAGGGTACTGGTGTATGTTGAACACTCATCGTGTGATACAACAGTGCTTTGTGAGTGAAACAACTTTGTTGAACTAAGTTCCTGAACAATCATTCTTGTAAACACACAGATATGACAACAACATGGACAACTGAAGAGGTAAATAACACAGATACAGGCCGAATCTTGACAAGGTAAATAACACAAAGCGGTGAACCATCGATCTGGTACGACTTGATATAACCGCTAGTTTTACGGAATAAACGTCATTGTTATTTACACTATATATAGGCCCTGTTTGATAGCAAAGTATTATAAAAACCAAAGTATCAAAAACTACAGTAATTTAACATGTAGGTACAAATACCATGGTTTTAATAGAACATCGTTTTTTTGTGGTATTCACGATACAGAGGACCTGTTTGGCTACGTCACAAAACGCTGTAAAATTTCCTGGCTAGCTTTTAGCCGTGCATGCATTTGAAGCTAGCTAGCCATAGTACTAGAATATATAGATCGGCTAGACTAATGATGATTAGCGACAGCGACGCCGGTGGAGTAATTAGCAGATGACGTCTGAGCAATAGATACTTGAAAATCTTCATACCAGACATTTGCAAGGAGAAGGCACATGAATCGAACATATAGATTTTGGCTCAAACATTCTTCTGTGTAATATAAGCGCCACACACAGTTGTTCTATGAAAATCAAACAGATGTCACCACCTAGTAAAATGTGATGAAAACATCTCTGAATCACCATATAGACAACAGGGAAGAGTGAAAAATTCCCATGTCAGTTTTTTGCCAACGCTGAGGAAAGAAGCAGAGTGTTCAAGTACTGCAAGCAGCCGCAGGTAACGAACAACTAAAAGACCTCAACTCAGACAGTTTGTACTTGCACCCTGCCTACTGCCTAAGCTCCGTCCGACCCTTCTTTTCGGCTGCTCAGTTTTTTAAAAAGAGGTATGAGGTTCTTTTTTTTATACAGAGAAAATACTGCGGTTTGGCAAAAACTGCAGTATTAAAATCATGGTTTTTAGAGACAACCAAACAGCCCTATGTAAATAAAACTACAATAATATAAAAAACTGTAGTATTTTGAGAGTACTTTAAAAATACTTTGTTATCAAACGGGGCCTAAGTCATGACGAACAATTGACTTTCCAACTCTGCAAGTGAAAAAAAGACAGTCCGTTCAGCAATAGAAATTGGCAACAGTGGGGTTTCCTAAGAAATAGCAGATCTTTGGCTGAGTTGGCAGTCACTAAACAACCAGAATGCCTACCAACCATGTCTCAAATTCTCACCAGCATCGTACCAGTTATGACCAATACTTGCCTATAAAACAACCTAGCAGCAGCCAATAAGCGAAATAAGGACACCTGTCACTGCAAATGTTTTTACAAGATCTGTTTATGGTGTAGGCTGGGATGTAAGCTAGAAGGGTTTGCTGGTTACTTTGACCCCTTTTATCCAAAAAAACAAACTCCATTGTTAGTTAACTCTCTACAGACTGAGCTCCCCTGCGATATCAATTAACTGCTTTGTCATGCAAATGCAATGGACTAGCACAGTCTTGCAAGCTCAATTGCTCCGACTATTCAGACAGGACACAAGGTTAAGAGCATTACTAGTAGTACCCCTAAACCCTCAAACCCTAAAAAATAACCGCTTTTTTACGGGTTGAGACGAAAAAATCGCAAAGAATAGAACCCCTTAACCCTTAAACCCTTAAATTTTTTTAGAGGCTCAACCCCTATTCTCCTCCCTCCCAGCTCAGAGAAACAGGGGTTGGCAGCCCAACCCTCCCCGCCAGTTCTCTCGTCAATTTCGCGGGAGGAGTTTTCAGCCCTCCCCAGATCCGGCCGCCCGCCTTCAGCCACCCTGCTCGGCGGCCCTCGCGCCTTGCCCGCGCCGTCACCGCCCCACCGCCCTCCGCCCAGGCGCGCACCGCCCGCCGCCTCCCCGCCGCGCCTCGCCCGCCCGGCGTCCCTCCTCCCATGCGCCCGCCTTGGCCGGCCGCCCTCCGCATCCCTCCCGCCTGCCTCCCGCCCGGCCGCCCTCGAGCCGCGCCCGTCGCCCAGGCGGTCCAAGCCGACCGCCGCCCTCCCGCCCTGCCCGGCCGCCCTCCGCCCGTCAAGCCGCGCCCCGGCCGCCCTCCCCTGCCCGGCCGACGCCGCCTTGTCCGAGGAGGTGAGGTATGTGCTTTTTTTTCATTTCGTTTCATTTTCTTTTTGTTTCATTTTTTAGCACTAATTAGTGACTGTCCTTTGCAGATGGAGATGAACAATGAGGAGATTGTCATGTCCGATTCGTCGGATTGGTCGACATCCGACGATTCCGACATTGATGAGTTGTTGCAAGATGACGACGTCGAGATGATGAGCCTCCTCATCGACGTGCAATCGCTTTGAAAACCGCGTGAAGCTGATGGATCAGAGGAGAGGGTCGAAGATGGGGCGAGTCACCATCTACCGGAACCGCGCTCTCGGACACGAACATTTGATGGAAGACTACTTCTCCGAGGTACCTACATACCCTCCTCGTCTCTTCCGCAGAAGGTACCGAATGCGGCGTAGTTTGTTTGTGAAGATTGTCACCGATTGTGAGGCCGCCTCATATTACTTTAAACGTCAGAGATCCGCCGCGGTATCATGGGGTTTAGTGCATATCAAAAGATATCGGCGGCAATGCGGGTACTCGCTTATGGCATACCCGCGGATTATACCGACGAGTATCTTCGCATTGGGCAAGATACAACCACGGAGTCAGTCCGTAGGTTTGCCAAGTTGGTCATCCGGTTGTACGGTGAGCAGTATCTTCGGGCACCAAACGAGGAAGACACAAAGAGATTAATGGAAATGAATGAAAAAAGGGGACGGCCGGGGATGCTAGGTAGTCTTGATTGCATGCATTGGAGGTGGAAAAATTGCCCAAAGGCATGGCACGGAATGTATTGCGGTAAAAGCCGTGATGCTACCATTGTGCTTGAGGCCGTAGCATCTCAGGACACATGGATTTGGCATGCATTCTTTGGGTTGCGGGAACACTCAATGATATCAATATCCTCAATAGATCTCCTTTGTTCAAAAGATTAATTTCTGGGATGCTCCAGCTTGCAACTACAAAATCATGGACAATGAGTACTCAATGGGATACTATCTCACCGATGGCATCTATCCCGAATGGGCAACTCTTGTGAAGTCCATCAAGGAGAAAAATGGGGTGCCCTTAACAAGAAAAGAGGCTCATTTCACCAAGGCACAAGAGGCAGCCCGCAAGGATATTGAGAGAGCTTTCGGTGTTTTGCAAGCAAGGTTTGCCATAGTTCGTGGTCCAGCTCGGTTTTGGGACAAAAAAACCTTGATGAACATCATGAAATGTTGTGTGATTCTACACAACATGATCCTAGAGGATGAGAGAGGGTTAAACCTCCCTTGTTTCTATGACAATGTTGGTACCCGTGTGCAACCGGAAAGAAACCCTTCTCGCATACACGCTTTTCTTCAAGCACATCGTCGATTGAGGATGCAACCACTCATGGTCGGCTCGGGGATGATCTAGTAGAGCACCACTTGGCGGTTGGATGGGCGGCGCATTGGCCCATGATGTATCTTTGTTTTACTTTTCTATGTCCTATTTGATTCGAACAATTAGTGTTATTTGCTCAAACATTGTTGTAATAATTTGAATGATTATTGTTTTATTCGGTGTTGTAATAATAACTAGAATGATTATTGTTTTATGTCAAATGTGATGGAATTTGTGATATGTCATATGATGAAATGTGATGAAATGTGTGATATATGAAATGACAGTTTTAAAGGTTGGGGTTGAGGCAAGACTAGAACCCTCAAATCCAACCCTTAAAGCAGTTTACGGGTTGGGTTTGAGGGTTCTAGTCTTTGCCCCTGTTTTTCAACCCTTAAAAGTGTCAAAAACTGGCACTTCTCAACCCTTAAAACTGCTATAAGGGTTTGAGGGTTTGAGGGTTCTACTAGTAATGCTTTAATAACCTCTGTTTCCAGGCCATAACCTTTTGTGGTTGAAGAGTGGGTAGCAATTAACAAGAAACAGCATCCTCGTTTAACCTACATTGCTTGTCCACATAAGTGCTCTGAACTGACATTGCACACGATAGCCGCCAGATCCCACATTTGCAACATGAGGACTGCAGCGCAATCCAAATCAAGATCATAAGCAACATAACAACTGATCGCCATAAGATCCCTACTATGATGATTCTCACATAGCCCCAGAATACCCACCTTAAGCGGTCGAGCCAACCCAGTTAAAGAAGCAACATAATCGAGACAGTCCCTCAAATATCTTCCTAAACAAGAACTCCAAATCTTACATGAAATTTATGCCTCCCTGGACTGGAATTATCTCAGCCTAAACTACAAGATCTTCATAATAAGGGATTCATATCTCTGGAAAACATCACCTCAGGGAGCCCCGTTAGAGAAAACTAGGCGGTCAATGGCGGGGGGATCTCTACCGCGCGCGCATAGCAAACCGGTGATCCAATCTAAGTGCCAAGCGATGATAGCGAGGTGTGGTTGGGGGGGAGGATGGCGGGCGTGGGCTAGGTTTACCTCGAGGCAGGCGCGGTACTTGTGCCAGTCGGCGGCGCAGTCGTCCTTGTTCCACTGGCCCTTGGCGAACTTGTCGGCGTACCACCGGTTGAAGCACTCGTGGTACGCCGCCCGGAGCTCGGAGCACGCCGCCGCGGCAGCCGAGGAGGTGGCGGCCGCCGGGGAGGGCGTGGACGAGGACGGCTTGCCCCGGCCGAACACCATCCTTGTGCTTCTTCTTCTCCCTGGCCACCGCCGCCGAGTCTCGTTTTGTGTTCTCGCTGTGTCCTTCCCTGACTGATTCCCCCCCTCTCTCTCTCCCTCTCCCGTCCCACGACCCTGCGCAAAGACAGAAGTTTATTTACCGTCATAATCCGGTCATAAGGCGTATTTGGGGATGTTACGTAAACCTACTCGAAGCGGATTCCAATTTCGCAAAGCCGTCCCGAACTTGCATAGGCCTGCTGTATTATGTTTCTCGGACGGACGCCTCGTGTGTTTTTTAACTGCTTTTGAGTTTACCTGTCAAAAAAAAACTGCTTTTGAGTTTTGTCTCGTTTTCTTAGCATAACATTAATTATTTTTGTTTTTGAGAAACTTTCGTCTATTCATCGACTATTAAGATAGTACAAAGAACATCAGAAGTAAAAATGACATTCAGGTCCGTAGACCACCTAGCAACAACTACAAACACTGAAACGAGCTGAAGGCACGCCGCCATCATCGCCCTTTCATCGCTAGAGCTGGACAAACCTTGTTGTAGATGATAGTTGGGAAGTCGTCATGCTAAGGTTCCAGAGGACCAGCGCGCCAGAATAGCAACCGCCGACGAGGAAGAAAAGCGTAGATCGAAAGGATCTAATCTGTAGACACACGAATATAGACTGGATCCAAACGAATCCATCGAAGAAAAATGCTGACAGAATCCCGTGAGATCCACCGAACACAAACCTCCACACGCCCTCCGTTGACGCTAGAAGCACCACCGGAATGGGGATAGGCGGAGAGAATCTTATTCCATCTTCAAGAAGTCGCCGTCGTCCCGCCTTCCTGAAAGGACACAAACTCAAGCAAAACTCATAAAAAAAACTAAAAACGGAGCCCTGCTGTCGGCAATGATCAAGATCCACCACACTTCCACGGTCCTAAGGCCAAAGAAGACGAGGTAGGACGGCGGCTGCACAATGGAAGGCAGCAGAAACCCTAGCGCGTGTGCACTTGCGTGAAAAACTAGCGCAGTAAAGTAGGCACGACATGTTTGACATAACATTAAATTGACATGAAAACAACCTTTTATACCAAGGAATACTAATAATTGTGTGTGTGCAATGCATGATAATACTAGGACGTCAATAACGTTCAAACGTTCATTTTTTGATCATGGCAAATCGAACGTTTTATGACAATTTTAGTGGCACGATGATGACAAGTTTAGTTAGCCGTAAATCCATGCACAATGTATTTTCCCTAGAAAATTGACATGCATGTCAATTAAACTTATCATTCCCGCATCACTAAAATTACCATAAAAAATGTTTTGACTTACCATGATCAAATCTCGAACATTCGGGGTTTATCATTTTCATAATATTAAGCAAAATATTAGTTATATTACATACTAATATTAGCCAAAATATAAATTGCATGTTAATATTAGGCAAGACATAATTACTTGATTAATGCTGACGTTGACGTGGAGGGTGCTAAATGTGTTTATAGTGTTATAAAAATGCTTAACGCTAAACATTGTAGAGACGTAGATCATTGGATAGATACGGTCGAACGGGATAAGATTTGTTGGATATCCTTAACTCGCTCTTTTTATGTTGGTGTATATAGATATAGATATTTAAAACGGTAGAATGAAAACACAAAGAGGTACGCCTAATCTTATAACCCAAAAGAATAGAAAAATAATAGACGTGTCTCTGACTTATACAAAGTTAGACTTCATACAAACAATGAAAATTACAGCAAGTCTAAATCAATTTCCATGTGCATCCAGTCTCACCGTCACCAAGACAGGACCACTTGGGATGACAAGACCTTCGTAGCACCATCTCCAACATACCATGGACTTCAAGTCGAAGCCTAGCTGCCTCCCTTTTGACGCTCAAGTTGGGAGGAAGGGAGATAGATAGCTGCCCTTCGCCAACAAAAATTAGTGGTAGATGGTGAAGGCGACATTTGACTACCACGGTAGGCATCATAGTTCCTCCATAGACATCACTGATGATGAGTTCCTTCCTTGTCTGCGATACAACTTTCCATTCCTCCCCTGCTCTTCATCCATCAATCCACCACCACGATGGCGTCAGGAGCCGAAGACGAGGGAAGGGCCTCCTCTAGATCAGGGGTACCTGAAGGAAATATGCCCTAGAGGCAATAATAAAATTGTTATTTATATTTCCTTATATCATGATAAATGTTTATTATTCATGTTAGAATTGTATTAACCGGAAACTTAGTACATGTGTGAATATATAGACAAACAGAGTGTCACTAGTATGCCTCTACTTGACTAGCTCGTTGAATCAAAGATGGTTAAAGTTTCCTAGCCATAGACATGAGTTGTCATTTGATTAACGTGATCACATCATTAGAGAATGATGTGATTGACTTGACCCATTCCGTTAGCTTAGCATGATGATCGTTTAGTTTGTTGCTATTGATTTCTTCATGACTTATACATGTTCCTATGACTATGAGATTATGCAACTCCCGAATACTGGAGGAACACTTAGTGTGCTATCAAACGTCACAACGTAACTGGGTGATTATAAAGATGCTTTACAGGTGTTTCCGATGGTGTTTGTTGAGTTGGCATAGATAGAGATTAGGATTTGTCACTCCGAGTATCGGAGAGGTATCTCTGGGCCCTCTCGGTAATGCACATCACTATAAGCCTTGCAAGCAATGTGACTAATGAGTTAGTTATGGGATGATGCATTACGGAATGAGTAAAGAGACTTGCCGGTAACGAGATTGAACTAGGTATTGAGATATCGACGATCGAATCTCGGGCAAAAAACATATCAATGACAAAGGGAACAACGTATGTTGTTATGCGGTTTGACCGATAAAGATCTTCGTAGATTATGTAGGAACCAATTTGAGCATCCAGGTTCCGCTATTGGTTATTGACCGGAGATGAGTCTCGGTCATGTCTACATAGTTCTCGAACCCGTAGGGTCCGCACGCTTAACGTTCGGTGACGATCGATATTATGAGTTTATGAGTTTTGATGAACCAAAGGTTGTTCGGAGTCCCAGATGTGATCACGTACATGACGAGGAGTCTCGAAATGGTTGAGACATAAAGATTGATATATTGGATGGCTATGTTTGGACATCAGAATGGTTCCAGGTGAGTTCAGGCATTTACCAGAGTACCGGGAGGCTACCGGAACCCACCGGGGAGTACATGGGCCTTAATGGGCCTTAGTGGGAGAGAGGAGGAGGCGGTCAAGGTGGGGGCGCCCACCCAAGCCCTATCCGAATTGGGAGGGGGGTCGGCCCCCCTTTCCTTCTCCCTCTCTCCTCCTTCCTTCCTCTCCTCTCCAACTAGGGAAGGGGGGAATCCTACTCCCGGTGGGAGTAGGACTCCCCCTAGGGCGCGTGATGACCCACAAGTATAGGGGATCTATCGTAATCCTTTCGATAAGTAAGAGTTTCGAACCCAACGAGGAGCAGAAGGAAATGATAAGCGGTTTTCAGCAAGGTATTCTCTGCAAGTACTGAAATAAGAGGGAACAAATAGTTTTGTGATAGGATAATTTTTAAGGAGCAACAAGTAACAAAAGTAAATAAAGTGCAGCAAGGTGGCCCAATCCTTTTTGTAGCAAATGACAAGCCTGGAAAAACTCTTATATAGAGAAAAGCGCTCCCGAGGACACATGGGAATTATCGTCAAGCTAGTTTTCATCACGTTCATATGATTCGTGTTCGGTACTTTGATAATTTGATATGTGGGTGGACCGGTGCTTGGGTGCTATTCTTAATTGAACAAGCATCCCACTTATGATTAACCTCTATTGCAAGCATCCGCAACTACAACAAAAGTATTAAGGTAAACCTAACCATAGCATGAAACATATGGATCCAAATCAGCCCTTTATAAGCAACGCATAAACTAGGGTTTAAGCTTCTGTCACTCTAGCAACCCATCATCTACTTATTACTTCCCAATGCCCTCCTCTAGGCCAAAATAATGGTGAAGTGTTATGTAGTCGAAGTTCACATAACCCCACTAGAGGGTAGACAACATACATCTCATCAAAATATCGAACGAATACCAAATTCGCATGACTACTAATAGCAAGTCTTCTCCCATGTCCTCAGGAACAAACGTAACTACTCACAAAGCATATTCATGTTCATAATCAGAGGGGGTATTAATATGCATATAGGATCTGAACATATGATCGTCCACCAAATAAACCAACTAGCATCAACTACAAGGAGTAATCAACACTACTAGCAACCTACTAGTACCAATCCCGGACTTGGAGACAAGAATTGGATACAAGAGATGAACTAGGGTTTTGAGAGGAGATGGTGCTAGTGAAGATGTTGATGGAGATTTCCCTCTCCCGATGAGAGGAGCGTTGGTGATGACGATGGCGATGATTTCCTCCCGAGGAGAAGTGTCCACTGGCGAACAGCTCTATCGGAGCCCTAGATTGGTTCCGCCAAGGTTTCGCCTCGTGGTGAGTCTCGTCGAAAGGTTGCATATGATTTTTTCCTCGACGAAAGACTTCATATAGCAGAAGATGGCCACCGGAGAGCCAACAGGGGGCCCACGAGGTGGGGCGCGCCTACAGGGGTAGGGCACGCCTCCCTCGTGGGCTGTGGGGCCCCTCGGCGACGCATTTCTTCCGCTCCATATTTTTTTATTATTTCCAAAAATAACTTTCGTGGAGTTTCAGGACTTTTGGAGTTGTGCAGAATAGGTCTCTAATATTTGTTCTTTTTCCAAATTGTAATTCCAAAGTAAACCTTGTAAAATAAGAGAGAATAGGCATAAGTATTGTGACATAATATGTAATAACAGCCCATAATGCAATAAATATCGATATAAAAGCATGATGCAAAATGGATGTATCAACTCCCCCAAGCTTAGACCTTGCTTGTCCTCAAGCGGAAGCCGATAACATAAATATGTCCACATGTTTAGAGGTAGAGGTGTCGATAAAATAAAATACAGAAATGAGGGCATCATGATTATTCTCATAACAGCCACATATATGGATATTGTCATATGATTTCTTATGCTCAAGTAATAATCTATTCACAATGCCAAGTATGAATCAGAAACTTTATTGAGAACCAACAAACTATAATCTTAGTCATTGAAGCAATTGCAATTTATCATAACATCAGAGAGAGTCTATGTCAGAGCTTTATAGCAAGTCCACATATTCAACTATCACTTAGTCTTTCATAATTGCTAACACTCACGCAATACTTGTGGTTACGGAGTTTTAATCGGACACAGAGAAAGATAGGGGCTTATAGTTTCGCCTGCCAACCTTTTACCTCAAGAGTAATGTCAACAATAATAACTCATGCTGACTTACATCCGATTAGATATATCTATCAGGATCTTTCCAACACCCTGTGCTTGCCAAAGGATAAAATGTAAAAAGGAAAGGTGAAGATCACCATGACTCTTGCATAAGGTAGAAGATAATAATAAAAGATAGGCCCTTCGCAGAGGGAAGCAGAGGTTGCCATGCGCTTTTATGGTTGGATGCACAAAATCTTAATGCGAAAGAACGTCACTTTATATTGCCTTGTGATATGAACCTTTATTATGTAGTCCGTCGCTTTTATTTCTTCCACATCACAAGATCGTATAAAGCTTATTTCCTCCACACCAATCAATCATACATATTTAGAGAGCAATTTTTATTGCTTGCACCGATGACAACTTACTTGAAGGATCTTACTCAATTCATAGGTAGATATGGTGGACTCTCATGGCAAAACTGATTTAAGGGTTTTGGAAGCACAAGTAGTATCTCTACTTGGTGCAAAGAATTTTGCTAGCATGAGGGGAAAGGCAAGCTCAGCGTGTTGGATGATCCATGACAGTATACTTTATCTCGGATATAAGAAAACATAACCCATTACGTTGACTTCCTTGTCCAACAAAGAACTCTTTAGCATGTCATATTTTAATGAGTGCTCCCAATCATAAAAGATGTCCAGGATAGTATATTTATATGTGAAACCTCTCTTTCTTTATTACTTCCTATTAATTGCAACGATGACCAAAGCTATGTTTGCCAACTCTCAACAATTTTTAATCATCATACTCTTTCTATGTGAAGTCATTACTCTCCATAGGATCAATATGATCTCTTTGTTTATTTTTATCTTTTCTTTTATTCACTCAAGATCATAGCAAGATAATCAAGCCCTTGACTCAACACTAATCTTTATTATATAGCTCACGGACTCGATTACATAGAGAGATCATAAAGCAAAACTCAAAACTAGATCATACCATAAACTTTATTCTACTAGATCAAAATACTACTAATGGGATCAAACTAAGAAAAATGGTAAAGATAGGAGTGTGATGGTGATACGATACCGGGGCATCTCCCCCAAGCTTGGCAGTTGCCAAGGGGAGTGCCCATACCCATGTGATTATGTCTCCTTCCTTGTTGGTGAAGAAGATGATGATTTGGTTGATGGCGTAGGCTTCTTCCTTAATTTGCGCTTGAGGACGTAATTTTGATCCTCAAGTCGCCAATCTCCTGCTCCAGGATTAATATCTTTTTGCATAGTTCCTGCTTGTTTTCCTGCAAGAGACGAAAAGGGATAAAATCGATCTTAGGTTTATTTGCTCTATCAGGGAGGCTTGACTTTTTGAACTCCACATGCATGTCTCCAGGTTGAGGTAATGGGGCTTCATCTTCATCTGAGCTCGTCTCCTCCTTCCTCTTGGGTTCATAGTCCTCTTCTTCCTCCGTAGTCCAATGATACGTCTCCAACGTATCTATAATTTTTTATTGTTCCATGCTATTATATTATGTGTTTTGGATGTTTATGGGCTTTATTATCCACTTTTATATTACTTTTGGGACTAACCTATTAACCGAAGGCCCATCCCAGAATTGTTGATTTTTTCCTATTTCAGTGTTTCGAAGAAAAGGAATATCAAACGGAGTCCAATTGACCTGAAACTCCACGGAACTTATTTTTGGACCAGAAGAAGCCCACGGAGTACCGGAAGCTCACCAGGGGAGTCCTGGGCAACCCACAAGGGTGGGGCGCGCCCACTCCCCTAGGGCGCACCCCCTGCCTCGTGGACAGCCCGGAGGTCCACCGACGTACTTCTTCCGCCTATATAACTCCATATACCCTAAAACTTTCGGGGAACAGAATAGATCTGGAGTTCCGCCGCTGCAAGCCTCTGTAGCCACCAAAAGTCAATCGGGACCCTGTTCCGGCACCCTGACGGAGGGGGGAACCCTCACCGGTGGTCATCTTCATCATCCCGGCGCTCTCCATGACGAGGAGGGAGTATTTCACCCTCGGGGCTGAGGGTATGTACCAGTAAGCTATGTGTTTGATCTCTCTCTCTCTCTCTCTCTCGTGTTCTTGATTTGGCACGATCTTGATGTATCGCGAGCTTTGCTATTATAGTTGGGTCTTATGTTTCTTCTCCCCCTCTACTCTCTTCTAATGGATTGAGTTTTCCCTTTGAAGTAATCTTATCGGATTGAGTCTTTAAAGATTTGAGAACACTTGATGTATGTCTTGCCGTGCGTATCTGTGGTGACAATGGGATATCACGTGATTCACTTGATGTATGTTTTGGTGATCAACTTATGGGTTCCACCCATGAACCTATGCATAGGTGTTGGCACACGATTTCGTAGTGATTCTCCGGTAGAAACTTTGGGGCACTCTTTGAGGTTCTATGTGTTGGTTGAATAGATGAATCTGAGATTGTGTGATGCATATCGTATAATCATACCCACGGATACTTGAGGTGACATTGGAGTATCTAGGTGACATTAGGGTTTTGGTTGATCTGTGTCTTAAGGTGTTATTCTAGTTTAACTCTAGGGCTGTTTGTGACACTTATAGGAATAGCCCAATGGATTGATTGGAAAGAATAACTTTGAGGTGGTTTCGTACCCTACCATAATCTCTTCGTTTGTTCTTCGCTATTAGTGACTTTGGAGTGACTCTTGTTGCATGTTGAGGGATAGTTATATGATCCAATTATGTTATTATTGTTGAGAGAACTTGCACTAGTGAAAGTATGAACCCTAGGCCTTGTTTCAACGCATTGCAATACCGTTTACGCTCACTTTTATCATTAGTAACCTTGCTGTTTTTATATTTTCAGTTTGCAAAAACCTATATCTACCATCCATATTGCACTTGTATCACCATCTCTTCGCCGAACTAGTGCACCTATACAATTTACCATTGTATTTGGGTGTGTTGGGGACACAAGAGACTCTTTGTTATTTGGTTGCAGGGTTGCTTGAGAGAGACCATCTTCATCCTACGCCTCCCACGGATTGATAAACCTTAGGTCATCCACTTGAGGGAAATTTGCTACTGTCCTACAAACCTCTGCACTTGGAGGCCCAAACGTCTACAAGAAGAAGGTTGTGTAGTAGACATCAAGCTCTTTTCTGGCGCCGTTGCCGGGGAGGTGAGTGCTTGAAGGTATATCTTTAGATCTTGCAATCGAATCTTTTTGTTTCTTGTTTTAGCACTAGTCTAGTTTATAAAAGAAAACTACAAAAAAATAGAATTGAGTTTGTCTCATACGCTTCATATTTTTAATATCTTTCGTGAGTATGATGGAAAGGAAAATTGTGCCTAAGTGTTAGAAGAAGAATGCATTAAAATGTTTGGCACTAAATCTTTGAATGATGAGCATGATTGCAATGTTGTTAGTATGAACTCCTTGAATATCCATAGTACTAATGATGATTGCACTAGTCGTGATGAAAATATCTCCTATAAGCATGTCAATTTTTGTGGAGTGTATTGGGTTTGCAAGTACACACCAAATAGGGAAGATAGATATTGCAAGAGGCATAAGTACTTAGAAACTAAATGGTTGCAAGAAAGGCTAGATGCGTGTGCTGAAGATTTAAACTTTATTAGCCATACCTGTGAACTTTGCAATGAACGTGATCATTTTAGTACCCAATGAAAATTGTTTCATGATCATATCGTGTCCAAAAATTGTGATGACTTGATTTCCCTTGCACATCATAATGAACTTAGTTTGCTCTTGGGTTATGAAGAAATTAAACGTATAACTAAGGACATTCCAAAATTTGCCCTTGATAGAGTTCTTCATTTTTATCTAGAAGAAATCTATATGTATTGTGCGGTGAATTGCATTGAAAATCCTTATATTGCCAACTACATAAAGAAAAGAAAACAAATATAAGATGAAGAGAATGCTAACAAAAGGGAAGATACTTCCCAATATCCTCCTATTATTTCTTATGATGAATCACATAACGAGGAGGAGCCTTTTATTCAACCAATCTCATTAATAAGGAGCTCCAAAAAGAGGATTCAACACACACATGATGGGGTGAAGAAGAAGAAAAGAAAAAGGAATAGAGGTAAAAAGATATCTCTCCCAAATAATGTTGCTCCTATTATTGTTGTGCCTCATGAATCGGATCAAAAATAATTGTGGAAGATGATACATTTTATGATGATCTCGTTATGCCTATTGCTTGTTGTGGTGATTATGATTGGGAAGATAATGATACTTCTTATGATCTTGAAAATCTTTTTGGCACTTGCTTGGAAGAATATGATAATTGCTATACTATTGGTGCTATCCATACTATTAATGATGAGAGTGATTATGCTTATGATATGGAAAGGCCCAAGCTTGGGGAAGCTATGTTTGATGAGGATGATATTTTTAGCCTCCCAAGTTTTGATATGCAAAGTTGTTATGATGATAGCATGCCTCCTACTTATGATGATTATATTTATGAAAGTGGGTTTGGAAGAGTGTCAACTTTAGGAAGTAATGATCCCACTATTTTGGAGGATGTTGAATCTTATAATATTTATTAAAGTGGATTTGGAGAGGTCATGACTTTATTTAGTGATGAGTCCACTATCTTGAAAGAGGTTTCAATCGATTATGATGAGAACAAAGTTGCTACTTATGATGATTATTGTGATGAAACTTATGCTATAAAAAGTAGTGATGATTATATTTATAAAACTGTCATGATTATGAGTACCCTTTCTCTGAACATTACTCTTTTTATGTGGAAACAATTTATAGTATTCAAGTCATTTATGATACTCCCACTATTCCGAATGAGAAGAATTTTGCTTATGTGGGGAGTAGTAAATTTTCTATGCTTGTAGATCATGAAAAGAATGCTTTAGGTTCTGGTTATATTGTTAAATTTATTCATGATGCTACTGAAAATTATTATGAGAGAGGATCATATGCTTCTACATATTGCAATAATATCAAGTTTCCTCTCTATGTGCTTAAAAATTTGAAGTTATGCTTGCTTTGCCTTCCTATGCTAGTTGATTATTGTTCCCATAAGTTGTTTGCTCACAAAATCCCTATGCATAGGAAGTGGGTTAGACTTAAATGTGCTATTCATATTCTTCATGATGCTCTCTTTATGTTTCAATTCTTATCTTTTATGTGAGCATCATTGAAATCATCATGCCTAGCTAGGGGCGTTAAACGACAACGCTTGTTGGGAGGCAACCAAACTTTATTTTAGTTTCTTGCTTTTTGCTTCTGTTAGGAATAAATAATCCATCTATCTTCTGTTTAGATGTGGTTTTATGTTTTAATTAGTGTTTGTGCCAAGTAGAACCTTCGGGAAGACTTGGGTGAAGTCTTTATGATCATGCTGTAAAAAACAGAAACTTTAGCGCTCACGAGATTAGATAGAACTTTTTACTGGAGAGTGCTATTTAGTTGATTTTTTTTGAAGATGATTTCTAGACAAATTCCTCAGGTCCACCAATTTATTTTAGAATTTGTTTAGTTCCATAAGTTTGCGTTAGTTACAGATTACTACAGACTGTTCTGTTTTTGACAGATTCTGTTTTTCGTGTGTTGTTTGCTTATTTTGATGACTCTATGGCTAGTAAAATAGTTTATAAACCATAGAGAAGTTGGAATACAGTAGGTTTAACACCAAATAAATAAATAATGAGTTCATTACAGTACCTTGAAGTGGTGTTTTGTTTTGTTTCGCTAACGGAGCTTACGAGATTTTCTGTTAAGTTTTGTGTTGTGAAGTTTTCAAGTTTTGGGTAAAGATTCGATGGAATATGGAATAAGGAGTGGAAAGAGCCTAAGCTTGGGTATGCCCAAGGCACCGCAAGGTAATATTCAAGGACAACCAAGATCCCAAGCTTGGGGATGCCCCGGATGGCGTCCCCTCTTTCGTCTACTTCCATCAGTAACTTTACTTGGAGCTATATTTTTATTCACCACATGATATGTGTTTTGCTTGGAGCGTCATTTTATTTTCTTTAGCTTTGCTTTCTGTTTGAATTAAATACCAAGATCTGAAATTATTAAATGGGAGTCTTCACATAGTTGCATAATTATTCATCTACTCATTGATCTTCACTTATATCTTTCGGAGTAGTTTGTTGTGTTGCTCTAGTGCTTCACTTATATCTTTTAGAGCACGGTGGTGGATTTGTTTTATAGAAACTATTGATCTCTCATGCTTCACTTGTATTATTTTGAGAGTATTAAATAACATGGTAATTTTCTTAAACCTAATATGCTATGTATTCAAGAATAGTAAAAACTTTCTTATGAGTGTGTTGAATACTAAGAGAAGTTTGATGCTTGATGATTGTTTTGAGATATGGAGGTAGTAATATTAGAGTCATGCTAGTTGGGTAGTTGTGAATTTGAGAAATACTTGTGTTAAATTTTGTGATTCCCGTAGCATGCACGTATGGTGAACCATTATGTGATGAAGTCGGAGCATGATTTATTTATTTATTGTCTTCCTTATGAGTGACGATTGGGGAATGAGCGATGGTCTTTTCCTACCAATCTATCCCCCTAGGAGCATGCACATAATACTTTGCTTTGATAACTTGTAGATTTTTGCAATAAGTATATGAGTTCTTTATGACTAATGTTGAGTCCATGGATTATACACACTTTTCTTCCTTCCACCATTGCTAGCTTCTCTAAATATCGCACACTTTTCGCCGCTATCATACACCCACCATATACCTTCCTCAAAACAGCCACCATACCTACCTATAATGGCATTTCCATAGCCATTCCGAGATATATTGCCATGCAACTTTCCACCGTTTCGTTTATTATGACACGCTCCATCACTGTCATATTGCTTTGCATGATCATGTAGTTGACATTGTATTTGTGGCAAAGCCACCGCTCATAATTCTTTCATACATGTCACTCATGAGTCATTGCACATCCGGTACATCACGGGAGGCATTCATATAGAGTCATATCTTGTTCTAAGTATTGAGTTGTAATTCTTGAGTTGTAAGTAAATAAAAGTGTGATGATCATCATTATTAGAGCATTGTCCCAGTGAGGAAAGGATGATGGAGATTATGATTCTCCCACAAGTCGGGATGAGACTCCGGACGAAAAAAATAAAAAAAGAGAAAAAAGGCCCAAATAAAAAAATAAAAAAATGAGAGAAAAAGAGAGAAGCGACAATGTTACTATCCTTTTACCACACTTGTGCTTCAAAGTAGCACCATGATCTTCATGATAGAGAGTCTCTCATTTTGTCACTTTCATATACTAGTGGGAATTTTTCATTATAGAACTTGGCTTGTATATTCCAATGATGGGCTTCCTCAATATGCCCTAGGTCTTCGTGGAGCAAGCGAGTTGGATGCACACCCACTTAGTTTCTTTTGTTGAGCTTTCATATACTTATAGCTCTAGTGCATCCGTTGCATGACAATCCCTACTCACTCACATTGATATCTATTGATGGGCATCTCCATAGCCCGTTGATACGCCTAGTTGATGTGAGACTATTTTCTCCTTTTTGTCTTCTCCACAACCACCATTCTATTCCACCTATAGTGCTATGTCCATGGCTCACGCTCATGTATTGCGCCAGGATTGAAAATGTTTGAGAATGTCAAAAGTATGAAACAATTGCTTGGCTTGTCATCGGGGTTGTGCATGATTTAAATACTTTGTGTGGTGAAGATAGAGCATAGCCAGACTATATGATTTTGTAGGGTTAGCTTGCTTTGGCCATGGTATTTTGAGAAGACATGATTGCTTTGTTAGTATGCTTGAAGTATTATTATTTTCATGTCAATATTAAACTTTTGTCCTGAATCTTTCGGATTTAAATATTCATACCACAATTAAGAAGAATTACATTGAAATTATGCCAAGTAGCATTCCACATCAAAAATTCTGTTTTTATCATTTACCTACTCGAGGACGAAAGGTGAATTAAGCTTGGGGATGCTGATACGTCTCCAACGTATCTATAATTTTTTATTGTTCCATGCTATTATATTATGTGTTTTGGATGTTTATGGGCTTTATTATCCACTTTTATATTATTTTTGGGACTAACCTATTAACCGAAGGCCCAACCCAGAATTGCTGTTTTTTTGCCTATTTCAGTGTTTCGAAGAAAAGGAATATCAAACGGAGTCCAATTGACCTGAAACTCCACGGAACTTATTTTTGGACCAGAAGAAGCCCACGGAGTACCGGAAGCTCACCAGGGGAGTCCCGGGCTGCCCACGAGGGTGGGGGGCGCGCCCACCCCCCTAGGGCGCGCCCCCTGCCTCGTGGACAGCCCGGAGGTCCACCGACGTACTTCTTCCGCCTATATAACTCCATATACCCTAAAACTTTCGGGGAACAGAATAGATCTGGAGTTCCGCCGCCGCAAGCCTCTGTAGCCACCAAAAGTCAATTGGGACCCTGTTCCGGCACCCTGCCGGAGGGGGGAACCCTCACCGGTGGCCCTCTTCGTCATCCCGACGCTCTCCATGACGAGGAGGGAGTAGTTCATGTTGGGGAACGTAGTAATTTAAAAAATTCCTACGCACACGCAAGATCATGGTGATGCATAGCAACGAGAGGGGAGAGTGTGTCCACGTACCCTCGTAGACCAAAAGCGGAAGCGTTAGCACAACGCGGTTGATGTAGTCGCACGTCTTCACGGCCCGATCGATCAAGCACCGAAACTACGGCACCTCCGAGTTCTTGCATACGCCCAGCTCGATGACGATCCCGGACTCCGTTCCAAAGAAAGTGTCGGGAAGAGTTCCATCAGCACGACGGCGTGGTGACGATCTTGATGTTCTACCGTCGCAGGGCTTCGCCTAAGCACCACTACAATATTATCGAGGAGAACTATGGTGGAGGGGGGCACCGCACACGGCTAAGAGATCTCAAGGATCAATTGTTGTGTCCCTAGAGGTGCCTCCCGCCTCAGATATAAAGGAGCCAGGGGAGGGGTCGGCCAGAGGGGCGCACAGAGGAGTCCTCCTCCCACCGGAGTAGGACTCCCTTCCTTGTTGGAGTAGGAGAGAAGGAAAGAGGGGAGAGGAGGAAGGAAAGGGGCTGCACCCTTGTCCAATTCGGACCAGAGGGGGCTGCGCCTCCTTCCTTTCGGCCTCTCTCCTCTATTCCCGTATGGCCCAATAAGGCCCATATATTCCCCGGCGAATTCCGTAACTCTCCAAGATTCGAAAAATACCCGAATCACTCGGAACCTTTCCAAGTCCGAATATAGTCGTCCAATATATCGATCTTTACGTCTCGACCATTTCGAGACTCCTCGTCATGTCCCCGATCTCATCCGGGACTCCGAACTCCTTCGGTACATCAAAACTCATAAACTCATAATATAACCGCCATCGAAACCTTGTTGCGTGCGGACCCTACGGGTTCGAGAACAATGTAGACATGACCGAGACACGTCTCCGGTCAATAAACAATAGCGGAACCTGGATGCTCATATTGGCTCCCACATATTCTACGAAGATCTTTATCGGTCAAACTGCATAACAACATGCGTTGTTCCCTTTGTCATCGTATGTTACTTGCCCGAGATTCAATCATCGGTATCTCAATACCTAGTTCAATCTCGTTACCGGCAAGTCTCTTTACTCGTTCCGTAATACATCATCCCGCAACTAACTCATTAGTTGCAATGCTTGCAAGGCTTAAGTGATGTGTATTACCGAGAGGGCCTAGAGATACCTCTCCTACAATCGAAGTGACAAATCCTAATCTCGAAATATGCCAACCCAACATGTACCTTCAGAGACACCTGTAGAGCACCTTTATAATCACCCGATTCACGCTAGACGCTTTGGTAGCACACAAAGTGTTCCTCTGGTAAACGGAAGTTGCATAATCTCATAGTTATAGGAACATGTATAAGTCATGAAGAAAGCAATAGCAACATACTAAATGATCAAGTGCTAAGCTAACGGAATGGGTCAAGTCAATCACATCATTCTCCTAATGATGTGATCCCGTTAATCAAATGACAACTCATGTCTATGGCTAGGAAACTTAACCATCTTTGATTAACGAGCTAGTCAAGTAGAGGCATACTAGTGACACTATGTTTGTCTATGTATTCACACATGTATTATGTTTCCGGTTAATACAATTCTAGCATGAATAATAAACAGTTATCATGAAATAAGGAAATGAATAATAACTTTATTATTGCCTCTAGGGCATATTTCCTTCAGTCTCCCACTTGCACTAGAGTCAATAATCTAGTTCACATCGCCATGTGATTTAACACCAATATTCATATCTATATATGATTAACACCCATAGTTCACATCGTCATGTGACCAACACCCAAAGGGTTTACTAGAGTCAATAATCTAGTTCACATAGCTATGTGATTAACACCCAAAGAGTACTGAGGTGTGATCATGTTTTGCTCGTGAGAGAAGCTTAGTCAACGGGTCTGTCACATTCAGAGCCGTATGTATTTTGCAAATATTCTATGTCTACGATGCTCTGCACTGAGCTACTCTAGCTAATTGCTCCCACTTTCAATATGTATCCAGATTGAGACTTAGAGTCATCTAGATTGGTGTAAAAGCTTGCATCATTGTAACTTTTTACGACGAGCTCTTTTATCACTTCCATTATCGAGAAATATTTCCTTAGTCCTCACTAAGTATATTCTTGACCGCTGTCTAGTGATCTACTCTTAGATCAAAATTGTACTCCCTTGCCAAACTCAGAGCAAGGTATACAATAGGTCTGTACACAAAGATAGCATACTTTATAGAACCTATTACTGAGGCATAGGGAATGACTTTCATTCTTCTTTTCTATTTTCTGCCGTGGTCGGGATTTGAGTCTTACTCAATTTCACACCTTTGCAACACATGCAAGAACTCTTTCTTTGACTGTTCCATTTTGAACTATTTCAAAATCTTGACAAGGTATGTACTTATTGAAAAACTTATCAAGCCGCCTTGATCTATCTCAATAGATCTTGATGCTCAATATGTAAGTAGCTTTACCGAGGTCTTTCTTTTAAAGAACTCCTTTCAAATACTCCTTTATGCTTTCCAGAAAATTCTACATCATTTCGATCAACAATATGTTACTCACATATATTTATCGGAAAAGGCGAGTGCTCCCACTCACTTTATTGTAAATACAGGCTTCACCGCAAGTCTGTATAAAACTATATGCTTTGATCAACTCATGAAAGCGTATATTCCAACTCTGAGATGCTTGCACCAGTCCATAGATGGATTGCTGGAGCTTGCACAATTTGTTTAGCACCTTTAGGATTGATAAAACCTTCTGGTTGCATCATATACAACTCTTCTTTAATAAATCCATTAAAGAATGCAGCTTTCACATCCTTTTGCCAGATTTCATAAAATGTGGCAATTGCTAACATGATTCGGACAGACTTTAAGCATCGATACGAGTGAGAAAAAACTCATCGTAGTCAACATCTTGAACTTTGTCAAAAACCTTCTTCGACAAATCTAGCTTTGTAGATAGTAACACTACTATCAACGTCCGTCTTCCTCTTGAAGATCCATTTATTTTCTATGGCTCGCCGATCATCGGGCAAGTCAACCAAAGTCCATACTTTGTTCTCATACATGGATCCCATCTCAGATTTCATGGCCTTAAGCCATTTCGCGGAATCTGAGCTCATCATCGCTTCCTCATAGTTCGTAGGTTCATCATGGTCTAGTAACATGACTTCCAGAACAGGATTGCCGTACCACTCAAAAGGACTGCATTTTGGAAGACCCACGAGGTTTTGTAGTAACTTAATCTAAAGTTTCATGATCATTATCATTAGCTTCCTCACTAATTGGTGTAGGAATCATCGGAACTGATTTCGTGATGAACTACTTTCCAATTCGGGAGAAGGTACAAATTACCTTATCAAGCTCTACTTTCCTCACACTCACTTCTTTCTAGAGAAACTCCTTCTCTAGAAAGGATCCATTCTTAGCAACGAATGTTTTGCCTTCGGATCTGTGATAGAAGGTTTACCCAACAGTTTCCTTTGGGTATTCTATGAAGACGCACTTCTCCGATTTGGGTTCGAGCTTATTAGGTTGAAAACCTTTTTCACATAAGCATCACAACTCCAAACTTTAAAGAAACGTCAGCTTAGGTTTACTGCTAAACCATAGTTCATACGGTGTCGTCTCAACGGATTTAGATGGTGCCCTATTAAAGTGAATGCAGCTATCTCTAATGCATAACCCCAAAACGATAGTTATAAATCGGTAAGATACATCATAGATCGCACCATATCTAATAAAGTGCGGTTACGACGTTCGGACACACCATTATGCTGTGGTGTTCCATGTGGCGTGAGCTGTGAAACTATTCCACATTGTTTAAAAATGAAGGCCAAACTCGTAACTCAAATATTCTTTTCTACGATCAGATTATAGAAACTTTATTTTCTTGCTACGATGATTCTCCACTTCACTCTGAAATTCTTTGAACTTTTCAAATGTTTCAGACTTGTGCTTCATTAAGTAGATATACATATCCGCTCAAATCATTTGTGAAGGTCGAAAATAACGATACCCGCCATTTAGTATCAACACTCATTGGACCGCATACATTGGTATGTATTATTTCCAACAAGTTAGTAGCTCGTTCCATTGTTCCGAGAATGTAGTTTTAGTCATCTTGCCCAAAAGGCATGGTTCGCAAGAATCAAATGATTCATAACCAAGTGATTCCAAAATCCATCTTTATGGAGTTTCTTCATGCGCTTTACACCAATATGACCCAAACGGCAAAGTGCCACAAATAAATTGCACTATCATTATTAACTTTGCATCTTTTGGCATCAACATTATGAATATGTGTATCACTATGATCAAGATTCAATAAACCATCACCATTGGGTGTATGACCATAGAAGGTTTTATTCATGTAAACAGAATAACAATTTATTCTCTATCTTAGATGAATAATCGTATCGCAATAAACATGATCTTATCATATTTATGCTTAACGCAAACACCAAATAACATTTATTTAGGTTTAACACTAATCTCGTAAATATAGGGAGTGTGTGATGATGATCATATCAATCTTGGAACTACTTCCAACACTCATCGCCACTTCCCTCAACTAGTTTCGCTTATTCTCAGAACTCCTGCTTCGAAGTTACTAATCTTAGCAACCTAACAAGTATCAAATACTCAGGGCTACTATAAACACTAGTAAGGCACACATCAATAACTCCGTATATCAAATATACCCTTGTTCACTTTGCCATCCTTCTTATCCACCAAATATTCAGGGTATTTCCGCTTCCAGTGACCATTTCCTTTGCAGTGTAAGCACTTAGTTTCAGGCTTTGGTCAGCTTTGGGCTTCTTCGTGGGAGTGACAACTTGCTTGTCATTCTACTTGAAGTTCCCCTTTCTTTCCCTTTTCCCTTTTCTTGAAACTAGTGATCTTGTCAACCATCAACACTTGATGCTCTTTCTTGATTTCTAACTTCGTCGATTTCAACATCACGAAGAGCTCGGGAATCGTTTTCGTCATCCCTTGCATATTATAGTTCATCACAAAGTTCTACTAACTTGGTGATGGTGACTAGAGAACTCAGTAAATCACTATCTTGTCCGGAAGATTAACTCCCACTTGATTCAAGCGATTGTAGTACCTGCATAACTGAGCACATGCTCACTAGTTGAGCGATTCTCCTCCATCTTTTAGCCATAGAACTTGTTGGAGACTTCATATATCTCAACTCGGTATTTGCTTGAAATATTAACTTCAACTCTGGAACATCTCATATGGTCCATGACGCTCAAAACGCCTTTGAAGTCCCGATTCTAAGCCGTTAAGCATGTGCACTAAACTATCAATTAGTCATCATATTGAGCTAGCCAAATGTTCATAACGCCTACATCTCGCTTCCTGCAATAGGTCTGTCACCTAGCGGTGCATTAAGGACATAATTCTTCCAGGCAAAGAATGAGGATAAACCTCGGATCACGGATCTAATCCGCATCATTGCTACTAACATCTTTCAACACAGTTTTCTCTAGGAACATATCAAAATAAACATATGAAAACAACAACGCGAGCTATTGATCTACAACATAATTTGCAAAATACTACCATGACTAAGTTCATGATAAATTAAAGTTCAATTAATCATGTTACTTAAGAACTCCCACTTAGACAGACATCTCTCTAGTCATCTAAGTGATCACGTGATCCAAATCAACTAAACCATGTCCGATCATCACGTGAGATGGAGTAGTTTTCAATGGTGAACATCACTATGTTGATCATATCTACTATATGATTCACGTTTGACCTTTCGGTCTCCGTGTTCCGAGGCCATATCTGTATATGCTATGCTCGTCAATTTTAACTTGAGTATTCCGTGTGTGCAACTGTTTTGCACCCGTTGTATTTGAACGTAGAGCCTATCACACCCGATCATCACGTGGTGTCTCAAAGATGAAAAACTTTCGCAACGGTGCATACTCGGGAGAACACTTCTTGATAATTAGTGAGAGATCATCTTAAAATGCTACCGTCAATCAAAGCAAGATAAGATGCATAAAGGATAAACATCACATGCAATCAATATAAGTGATATGATATGGCCATCACCATCTTGTGCTTGTGATCTCCATCTCCGAAGCACCGTCCCGATCACCATCGTCACTGGCGCGACACCTTGATCTCCATCATAGCATCGTTGTCGTCTCGCCAAACTTATGCTTCTACGACTATCGCTACCGCTTAGTGATAAAGTAAAGCATTACAGGGCGATTGCATTGCATACAATAAAGCGACAACCATATGGCTCCCGCCATTGCGGTAACTCGGTTACAAAACATGATCATCTCATACAATAAAATATAGCATCACGTCTTGACCATATCACATCACAACATGCCCTGCAAAAACAAGTTAGACGTCCTCTACTTTGTTGTTGCAAGTTTTACGTGGCTGCTACGGGATGAGCAAGAACCGTTCTTATCTACGCATCAAAACCACAACGATAGTTTGTCAAGTTAGCCACACTCGGTTCAACTAAAGTTGGAGAAACTGACACCCGCCAGCCACCTGTGTGCAAAGCACGTCGGTAGAACCAGTCTCGCGTAAGCGTACGCGTAATGTCGGTCCGGGCCGCTTCATCCAACAATACCGCCGAACCAAAGTATGACATGTCGGTACGCAAGATGACTTGTATCGCCCACAACTCACTTGTGTTCTACTCGTGCATATAACATCAATGCATAAAACCAGGCTCGGATGCCCTTTGTTGGGGAACGTAGTAATTTTAAAAAATTCCCACGCACACGCAAGATCATGGTGATGCATAGCAACGAGAGGGGAGAGTGTGTCCACGCATTCTCAGAGACCCGAAAGCGGAAGCGTTAGCACAACTCGGTTGATGTAGTCAGACGCCTTCACGGCCCGACCGATCAAGCAATCAAACTACGGCACCTTCGAAGTTCTTGCACACGCTCAGCTCGATGACAATCCTCGGACTCGATCCGGCAAAGTGTCGGGAAGAGTTCCACAAGACGACGGCGGCAGGACGATCTTGATGTTCTACCATCACACACTACAGGAATCAGCTACTTTGCCATCTGCCACGGCGGACGACAAAGGCATGGGCAAAGGTCTTTGCCGTCCGTGGCGGACGGCAAAAGTGGACGGCAATGTACGGGACGGCTAAGAGCTACGTTGCCGTCTGCTTCGGGCGGCTGACGGCAAAGGAGCCTTTGCCATCAGCAGCGACGACAAAGAATGCAGACGGCAATAAATGCGATGTTACATCCGTTAGGTGGTTAACAGCAGGCCTTTGGCCGTCACGTGACGGCAAACTTCAGAAGGCCTTTGCCGTCACCATCAGAGGCAAACCGACCAAATTGGTCAGCCTCCAGAAGCACAGCTGTTCGCCACGTGGCCTCTTTGCCGTCTGCCGATGGCAAAAGAGCCCTTTCATTGCCGTGGCGCATGCAAAGAGCCCGCATATTGGCTTTTTTTCCCTGTTTTTTAAATCCAACAATTTTCACAAAGCAAATATATATGACATATATAGATACATTTCATGTATTATTTAACATCACATAAGTTTCATCGTACATACATATATAGCAAGTTGCACATACACATAAGTTGCAACCATTAGGAAGTTGCACATACATATTACAATGCAAAGTTTCATCAAGATAGCAAGTTCCATCGTAGCAAGCTAGAAGAATACTAGAAGAGAATGAAATAAAAAACAAGCACTCCATCATAGCAAGCTAGCTTCCGAGAAGTGAATGAAATTTGCAAAATGGCAAACAAGAAAGTTAGGAAAAGGTGACTAGAAGAAGAAGACTAGAAGAAGAAGCATGCCATTGTTTGTGAGGTAACTTAGGTGAAATGGATCGTTTATGAGCTAACTTAGGTAAAATGCATCATTTTAGAGCTAACGTAGGTAAAATGGATCGTTTATGAGCTAACTAAGCTAATTATGCCGTTTTTTTACATAAGTAAGGTAAGTACATGTCATTATTGAGCAAACCTAGTTAACTAAGCATATTATAACTAACTTAGGTCATTTTGAGGAAACAAAACTAAGTATAGATCGTTTTAGAGCTAACTTAGGTAAAATGGCTGGTTTTGGAGGTCATAGCTTATTAAGTCATTTTGCGGTGAAAAGAAGCTAACTCTAGGTCATTAAGGTAAGCATATTGGATGAAATAAAGCTAAGTCTAGGTCTTTATGCATTTGTTAAGCAAAAACTAGAGAAACTTACCTTGATCATGGAGGTGTGGGAGCGGGTGGCTCATGCCAAGAGTCGGAGAAGGATCGTGTGATGCTTGTGTGGAGTTACGCTACACCAAAGATCATTTCCAATGTTTCGTTAGCATGATGACACTCAAATGTTAAGACTAGCAAGTAACGTCCATTCAAATTAAACTCACCGTGGTCTCAGGAAGAGCCCTTTAAGTGTATCATCATCAAGTACAACATAAAAAATTGAATACCGACACTACTAATAATCTCGATCAAGATATCATCAATAAATGCATAATCATCATCATCACTATAATCAATGACGGGCTCATAGGGTTCAGTGGCATCAACATGTGGAAGGCCACCTTTACGTAATCGGTCAAGCATTGAGAGGTCGTCCGCAGCAGTAACCTCTTCTTGTTCTGGCTCTTCTTGTTCCTCCTCTGGGGTGATGTGGGATTCACTGTCGCTGTCTACTTCAATGTTTTGGGGTGAAGTATACCGGTTCTTGAAACGCTTTTTGGAAAGACGTGTCTCTTGGAAGAATTCTCCTTCATATGTGTCTGGGTTATAGTCTTCATAATCCTCTTCCTTTGGGGGAGATAGTCGTCATAATCCTCTTCCTTTACGAAAACGATACCCGTTGATGTCGTATTTGTCAAATGAACGGACCTTATAGTCAAAACCATTAGCGACTTGTCTCAATTCGGCGTCCATAGACTCTGAATTAGCCTACAAGTTTAATATGAAAGGATTGTTGCATTACGCACAAATTAGTGAATGAAATGAAATTGTCTAATAGAATTTACCGCTTTGTTTGAACCAAGAGATGAAACCGGATAGCCGCCTCCTTGCTTTATGCGAGAAGCTCATACTCTTCGACGGAATCCTTTTGGATCACCGCTCCATACGAGAATAGGGCGACGATCGATCGTATGAAATATCCAGGAATAAGAGCAGTTCAAAGGAAATAGAAGTTGCAAAACAATGTACCGAGAACTTACTCGATGTATGGCCGCACTTCTATCAAAGTTGTTGAAGATATACAATGAAATGGTACGCCATTCTTCGTTATCCAAAGATACTGGATTTGAAACACTGGCTGGTGCGAGATTCCCTTTGAATAGGCTGAGGTTGGATCCACCCTTTTTAGGCTCGTCAGCATTGTACCGAGGCTTCAGATTATGCAAATGACGATTTTTGGTTTCGTAGTGTGCTGTCACGAAGTTTGTCGCCTCCTCAGTGATGAATGCCTCAGCCATAGACGCTTCAATTCTACATTTATTTTTACATTTTTCTCGAAGCGTCTTCTGCATCCTCTCAGTTGGGTAGCACCAACGATTTTGCACGGGCCCCCCCAATCTTGCCTCGGTCGGGAGATGCAAAATCAAATGCTGCATTGTATTAAAGAAGCCCGGTGGAAAGATCTTCTCTAACTTGCAGATCAACTAGGGCGCCCACTCTTCCATTTCTGCTCGCCCGCCAGGCGATAGTTCTTTCGCACAAAGAACACGGAAGAAATAGCTGAGTTCTGCCAAGATTAGCCATTCATCCTCGGGGATGAAGCCACGCAACATCACCGGCATTACCGCTCAATCCATATGTGCCAATCATGACTCTTGAGACCAAATATCTTCAATTTATCAAGACTCGCTCCCTCTTTAGATTCGCTGCATACCCATCGGGAACATCAACCGCATTTTCACCCACAAGATAATTTTCCTCATAGTCGGCCTTCCAAGATTGAACCATGCCTTTGGCTTCGTCGATTCTCGCTTTCCTTCCGGTTCTTTCATGTTTTGTAACGGCCTATCACATAGCGCCCAGATCGACTCAAATTTTAGTATTATCCTTTGACTTCCCATCTATGCCGAACAATGTACCAAAAGTGCCTCGGCGATATTCTTCTCGCAGTGCATCACGTCGATGTTGTGTGGGTAAAGGAGGTCTTTGAAGTAAGGCAGATCCCATAAGCATGTTTTTTGAGTCCAGCGTGCTCGTAATTATACCCCTTGAAGTACCTCGACGCCTCGGATCTCGCTCGAGAACGTTTAAGCGATCCAGGTCTGTTGGCTGTCAACGCAGGTGGTGCAGAGTTTTTACAACTCTACCTCGATGAAGTTCTTCTTGTCTTTCCTGAACTTATGGCAAGGATCCAGAACTGTCTATGCATGTCGAAGCAAGAAAACTTATGACCGCCCGGCCAACGAAACTCAAGAGCTCCCTTGCATGTGGGGCACGGAACCTTCCATGCACACACCAGCCAATCTAATAGCGCATACGCGGCAAGTCATGCGTCGAGTACATGTACCGTACATGCATTATGAAGTTTCGCTTTGCTATAGGCGTCGTATGTCTTGAACCCATTATCCTGTGCTTCTTGCAATTCGTCCTTAAGCGGCTGCATGTACACATTCATATTTTTCCCGGATAGTTGGGCCTGGAATTATCAACGTCGGAAAATGTTCTTTCTTTGCATAATCTGTCCGGGGAGATTGAGTGGAAAGACAACACGGGCCAACAAGCTGTATTGGGCTGCCGTCATACCAAACACTGCTGAACCCATCGGTCTTGATGCCGACTCGAGGATGCCTCGGATCTGCCGCTTTGTCAGCATGTAATTCATCAAACTTTTTCCATGCAACACCATCCGATGTGTGTACCATCAATCGATTCCCATCCGCATCTAGTTCAGTTCTTTTGCCTGTTTTGTGCCATGTCATCCGTGCGGCCGCCTCTTCGACCATGAAAAGACGTTGAAGTCTTGGTGCGATTGGCATATACCGAAGAACACTAACAGGATTTTGGTCTGCAGGTCTTCTCACCCATACCGTTGTCTACCACAATATACCCGGAAGACTTGCAAATGGGACAATAGTTCAATTCCGCATAGTCAAGCCTAAATAAGGCACATCCTTTCTCATGCATGTATCTTCTCATAGGGCATCTTCATTGCACGGAGGATTTTGTCCGACCGGTACATGTTTGCGGGCATTACATGGCCTTTGGGTAGAAAGCGCCCAAATACTGTCATAATTGCGTCATAGCATTCTCTCGCCCAAGTTGAATCGAGCCTTCAAAGCCATTACTTGTGAGATGGCATCCAACTGACAAAGCTCAGTGTGCTCGTGTAGCGGACGTTTTGAAGACTCCAACATTTCATTGAAGGCCTTTGCAGATTCCTCCATCTCCTCATCCAAATCCCGAGCATCATCATAGTCTTGCACCATGTTTTCCATCCCGGTACCATGCTCGTCGGTGTGACGATGATCCACCTCAGCTCGGTCACGTTGGGCAGACTCACCATGAAATGTCCACACCGTATAATCGGGCGTAAAACCATTCTTCTGCAGGTGTTTACCCATTTCAGCCTCTCGTCCTCTTTTCCCAATTGCCGATCGGAAACAGGGGCACCAAGTTTTCCTTCCGCCATTTGCAATGCGGCTTGCACAAACCCCTTGGTTTTTGTGAACCATTCAGCTTCCATTTGTTACGACTAGTGTGACCGGTATACATCCACGCATACGATCACTCATCTTGACTTTCGAGCTATCGGACACACAACAATTATATATATAATTCACCATGTATATATTCATCAGTTGATCTACTTTGTCAATTTTATTACGTCCATGCAACCTACACTCTAATAGGTAATGATAGGTCCTAATCTCACTAGTATGTAGATTGGGTTCATTTTCCCATGCTATGCTCCGGATCCGGCCTTAAAATTTTGGCAGCACCTCGCTGTTCTCCTGATACACGTCTCTGCAATAAACAGAGAGGATGTGTACCCGGAGAACAACAGGGGAGGCACTGTCGAAATTTATGCGTCGGATCCCGAGCAAAGCATATGGGAAAACGAACCCAATCTACACATACTCGGGCTGTCCATGGATAGCGTTGGACAATTCAAAAGAATCAAGGTTATAAATATGCAAATGCATGCATATTTATAACTATGACGCTTTCGAACGGGGATACATATTGGTTACATGACATCGATGATTCAAGACACATATATAGCTAGCTATCAAGTTTCATCGGCACGAACACCGGAACAGAGCAAATAATTAATGGGGAGGAGGACATGTCATTTGTGCTCACCACGAACGAAGGGCAGAGCTCACAAACGCACGGCGAGGTCGTCGAACACCAAACGCCGCAGCGGTGAAACAATCGCACATTTAAATCAACCCGATCAACACAATTATATATTATGTTTTTCATAACAAAATCGAAAAATATATGACCTAACTAATAATTCACAAATATAAGACCCTGTCGGCCTCGGGGTGTCGGGTGTCGGGGTGTCTGGGTCAGGGGTCAGGGGGTCGGGGTGTCGGGGTCAGGGTGTCGGGGTCAGGGGGGTCAGGGGGTCGGGGTGTTTCCTTCTATCCTTCTTCTTCTTTCTTTCTCTTCTTCTTCTTTCCTTTCTTCTTCTTCTTATTTCATCTTTTTCTACTTTTTACTTCTTTTCGCTTTCTTCTTTTCTTCTTCTTCTACTTCTTCTACTTCTTTTTTCATCTTTCTACTACTTCTACTTCTTCTAATTCTTTTCTAACACTAACATTAACACAATCTAGCACTAACAATTAAACAACAAAAAAAATGAAAAAACTGAAGAAAAAAAGTAGTAGTCCCTCACCGGAGCAATGGGACGGTCGGCTGGGGGGCACCGGGCGTGAGGGGCGCAAGGCGGGCGGGTGGTGGGGCGACGGGCGTCGGCGGGTGGGGTGGGGGCGGAGGTGGTGGGCGACGGGCCAAGGGTGCGGCCGGGCGTAAGGCGGGCGGGCGGGTGGCGGAGGGTGGTGGGGCGACGGCATCGGCGGGTGGGGTGGGGGCGGAGGGGTGGTGGCGCGACGGGCCAAGGGTGTGGGGGCGGGGGTGGCGCCGGGCGGTGGTGGATCTAGCGGGAGGAGAGAGGAAGAGAAGGGAGAGTAACGGGCGGGGGGTGGCGTCCGTTAGTTACTCGGCTCTTTGCCGTCCGCCACTCTTTGTCGTCCGCCGTTATCTCTCGTTGCCGTCCGTTAGCAGACGGCAAAGAGGTGGGGGTGTTAAGTTTTTTTAAAACGGGCGGGTAGGTGGGGGCCACCTCCCTCTTCGCCGTCGGTGGTCGACGGCAAGATTCTTGCCGTCGGCCGACGGCAACGAAATGGCGATGGCAAGTGGTTCTTTGCCGTCGCTGTTCTTTGCCGTCCGCCACGGTAGCTGATGGCAAAGAGCTTCTTTGCCGTCCGCTAGCGGACGGCAAAGATCTGGCAGATGGCAAAGTAGCTGATTCCAGTAGTGGCAGGGCTTCGCCTAAGCACCGCTACAATATTATCGAGGAGAACTATGGTGGAGGGGGGCACCGCGCACGGCTAAGAGATCTCAAGGATCAATTGATGTGTCCCTAGAGGTGCCTCCCTACCCCCATATATAAAGGAGCCAGGGGGAGGGGGTCGGCCGGCCAGGAGGGGCGCGCCAGGAGGAGTCCTCCTCCCACCGGGAGTAGGACTCCCCTTCCTTGTTGGAGTAGGAGAGAAGGAAAGAGGGGAGAGGAAGAAGGAAAAGGGGGCTGCACCCCTTGTCCAATTCGGACTAGAGGGGGGGCGCGCGCCTCCTTCCTTTTGGCCTCTCTCGTCTATTCCCGTATGGCCCAATAAGACCCATATACTCCCCGGCGAATTCCCGTAACTCTCCTGCAGATTCAAAAATACCCAAATCACTCGGAACCTTTTCAAGTCCGAATATAGTCATCCAATATATCGATCTTTACGTCTCGACCATTTCGAGACTCCTCGTCATGTCCTCGATCTCATCCGGGACTCAACTCCTTCGGTACATCAAAACTCATAAACTCATAATATAAGCATCGCCATCGAAACCTTAAGCGTGCGGACCCTACGGGTTCGAGAACAATGTAGACATGACCGAGACACGTCTCCGGTCAATAACCAATAGCGGAACCTGGATGCTCATATTGGCTCCCACATATTCTACGAAGATCTTCATCGGTCAAACCGCATAACAACATACGTTGTTCCCTTTGTCATCGTATGTTACTTGCCCGAGATTCGATCATCGGTATCTCAATACCTAGTTCAATCTCGTTACCGGCAAGTCTCTTTACTCGTTCCGTAATACATCATCCCGCAACTAACTCATTAGTTGCAATGCTTGCAAGGCTTAAGTGATGTGTATTATCGAGAGGGCCCAGAGATACCTCTCCGACAATCGGAGTGACAAATCCTAATCTTGAAATACGCCAACCCAACATGTACCTTCGGAGACACCTGTAGAGCACCTTTATAATCACCCAGGTACGTTGTGACGTTTGGTAGCACACAAAGTGTTCCTCTGGTAAACAGGAGTTGCATAATCTCATAGTTATAGGAACATGTATAAGTCATGAAGAAAGCAATAGCAACATACTAAATGATCAAGTGCTAAGCTAACGGAATGGTCAAGTCAATCACATCATTCTCCTAATGATGTGATCCCGTTAATCAAATGACAACTCATGTCTATGGCTAGGACACTTAACCATCTTTGATTAACGAGCTAGTCAAGTAGAGGCATACTAATGACACTATGTTTGTCTATGTATTCACACATGTATTATGTTTCCGGTTAATAAAATTCTAGCATGAATAATAAACATTTATCATGAAATAAGGAAATGAATAATAACTTTATTATTGCCTCTAGGGCATATTTCCTTCAGTTCACCCTCGGGGCTGAGGGTATGTACCAGTAGCTATGTGTTTGATCTCTCTCTCTCTCTCTCATGTTCTTGATTTGGCACGATCTTGATGTATCGCGAGCTTTGCTATTATAGTTGGATCTTATGTTTCTTCTCCCCCTCTACTCTCTTGTAATGGGTTGAGTTTTCCCTTTGAAGTAATCTTATCAGATTGAGTCTTTAAAGATTTGAGAACACTTGATGTATGTTTTGCCGTGCGTATCTGTGGTGACAATGGGATATCACATGATTCACTTAATGTATGTTTTGGTGATCAACTTGCGGGTTCCGCCCATGAACCTATGCATGGGGGTTGGCACACGTTTTCGTCGTGATTCTCCGGTAGAAACTTTGGGACACTCTTTGAGGTTCTATGTGTTGGTTGAATAGATGAATCTGAGATTGTGTGATGCATATCATATAATCATACCCACATATACTTGAGGTGACATTGGAGTATGTAGGTGACATTAGGGTTTTGGTTGATTTGTGTCTTAAGGTGTTATTCTAGTACGAACTCTAGGGCTGTTTGTGACACTTATAGGAATAGCCCAATGGATTGATTGGAAAGAATAACTTTGAGGTGGTTTCGTACCCTACCATAATCTATTCGTTTGTTCTCTTCTATGAGTGACTCTTGTTGCATGTTAGTTATATGATCCAATTATGTTATTATTGTTGAGAGAACTTGCACTAGTGAAAGTATGAACCCTAGGCCTTGTTTCAACGCATTGCAATACTGTTTACGCTCACTTTTATCATTAGTTACCTTGCTGTTTTTATATTTTCAGGTTGCAAAAACCTATATCTACCATCCATATCGCACTTGTATCACCATCTCTTCGCTGAACTAGTGCACCTATACAATTTGCCATTGTATTGGGTGTGTTGGGGACACAAGAGACTCTTTGTTATTTGGTTGCAGGGGTTGCTTGAGAGAGACCATCTTCATCCCACGCCTCCCACGGATTGATAAACCTTAGGTCATCCACTTGAGGGAAATTGGCTATTGTCCTACAAACCTCTGCACTTGGAGGCCCAAACGTATACAAGAAGAAGGTTGTGTAGTAGACATCATCCAACCACAATACTCCACATCTCCATAGACCCTAGGATCTGCAAGGTAATCGTCCACATAGCTTTCTCCTTCCGAATCCTGGGACGACATGTTGCTCTAATCTGTAGTAGGACAACTTGAAACAAGAACAGAGGATAATTGCGTGATACGAGAGTCAAAACCTTCACGAGAATATATAATGATTTTTTACCGACCAAAATACACAACGTGCAAGAAAACGGAGTCCAGAGAGCACACGAGGTGCCCACGAGGTAGGGGGGCGCGCCCAGGGGGTAGGGCGCGCCCTCCACCCTCGTGGAGGCCTTGTGTCCTTCCCGGACTGCTTCTTATTTTTCTATTTTTCTAAATATTCCAAAACAGAGAAATATTGCCTTAAAAGCTGTTTTGGAGTCGGTTTACTGCATTACCACATACCTATTCCTTTTCGAGTCCAAACGTTAGGAAAGTGTCCCTTACGTATTCCTACGGGGTTACGGTTTCAATAACATTGGTTTCAACATTTATGGGATTACCTGAGATATAATGTTTGATTCTTTGGCCGTTCACCACCTTCGGATTTGTGCCTTCGAAGTTGTTGATTTTTATGGCACCGGAATGATAGACCTCCTCGATAACGCAAGGAACTTCCCATTTAGAGAGAAGTTTTCCTGCAAAAATTCTTAAACGAGAGTTGTATAGCAATACATAATCACCTACATTAAACTCACGCTTTTGTATCCTTTTGTCATGCCATCTTTTAACCTTTTCTTTAAATAACTTGGCATTCTCATAAGCTTGGGTTCTCCATTCATCAAGTGAGCTAATATCAAATAACCTCTTCTCACCGGCAAGTTTGTAATCATAATTGAGCTCTTTAATAGCCCAATATGCCTTATGTTGTAGTTCGAGAGGTAAGTGACATGCTTTTCCATAAACCATTTTATACGGAGACATACCCATAGGATTTTTATATGCGGTTCTCAGAGGCCCATAATGCATCGTCAAGTTTCTTGGACCAATTCTTTCTAGATCTATTAACAGTCTTTTGCAAAATTAATTTGAGTTCTCTATTACTCAATTCTACTTGACCACTAGATCATGGGTGATAAGGAGATGCAATTCTATGATTAACATCATATTTAGCAAGCATTTTATGAAAAGCACCATGAATAAAATGTGAACCACCATCAGTCATTAAATATCTAGGGACTCCAAACCTCGTAAAAATAACTTATTTAAGCATCTTGATAGAAGTGTTATGATCAACACTACTAGTTGGAATAGCTTCTACCCACTTAGTAACGTAATCAACAGCAACTAAAATATGTGTGTATCCATTAGAGGCAGGAAAAGGTCCCATATAATCAAAGCCCCAAACATCAAATGGTTCAATAACAAGTGAATAGTTCATAGGCATTTCTTGACGTCTACTAATATTACCAATTCTTTGACATTCGTCATAAGATAAGACAAACTTACGGGCATCCTTGAAGAGAGTAGGCAAATAAAAACCGGATTGCAATACCTTATGTGCAGTTCTATCTCCAAATGGTGTCCTCCATAAGCTTCGGAGTGACACTTGCGTAGGATCTGTTCCTGTTCATGCTCAGGTACACAACGTATAATAACACCATCTACTACTTCTTTATAAAGATGTGGGTCATCCCAAAAGTAATGTCTCAAGTCATAGAAAAACTTTTTCTTTTGCTGGCATGTGAAACTAGGTGGTATAAATTTAGCAACGATGTAATTGGCATAATCAGCATACCATGGAGCAGTACAAGAAGCATTTATGACACTTAATTGCTCATCGGGAAAGCTATCATCAATAGGTAGTGGGTCATCAAGAATATTTTCTAACCTAGACAAGTTGTTTGCAACGGGGTTCTCAGCTCCCTTTCTATCAACAATATGCAAATCAAATTCTTGTAGCAAGAGAACCTATCTAATGAGTCTAGGTTTAGCATCTTTCTTTTCCATAAGATATTTAATAGCAGCATGATCAGTGTGAATAGTTACTTTAGAATCAACAATATAAGGTCTGAACTTATCACAAGTAAATCATCGCTAGGAATTCTTTTTCAAGAGTAGCGTAATTTCTCTGAGCATTGTCTAGAGTCTTACTAGCATATTGAATAACATTTAATTTCTTATCAACTCTTTGCCCTAGAACAACACCTACAGCATAATCACTAGCATCACACATAATTTCAAAGGGTAAATTCCAATCAGGTGGCTGAACAATAGGTGCAGAGATCAATGCTTTCTTAAGTATTTCAAATGCTTCTACACAATCATCATCAAAGACAAATGATATATCTTTTTGTAATAAATTAGTCAGAGGCCGAGAAATTTTTGAGAAGTCCTTAATGAACCTCCTATAAAATCCGGCATGACCAAGGAAACTTCTTATACCTTTGATTTCCTTGGGACATGGCATCTTTTCAATAGCATCAACCTTGGCTTTATCAACCTCAATACCTCTTTCAGAGACTTTATGCCCCAAGACAATACCTTCATTAACCATAAAGTGGCACTTTTCCCAATTCAAGACAAGATTAGTTTCTTCACATCTCTGCAAAACTCGATCAAGGTTGCTCAAGCAATCATCAAAAGAGGATCCGTAGACGGAGAAATCGTCCATGAAAACCTCGCAAATCATTTCACAAAAGTCACAGAATATAGCCATCATGCATCTTTGAAAGGTAGCAGGTGCATTACACAAACCAAAAGGCATACGTCTATAAGAAAAAGTACCAAAAGGGCAAGTAAAAGTAGTCTTTGATTGATCATTGGTAATTGTGTATTTGAGAGAAACCAGAATAACCATCTAGAAAGCAAAAATGTGTATGTTTGGATAATCTTTCTAGCATTTGATCGATAAAAGGTAAGGGTAATGATCTTTCTTAGTAGCTTTATTTAATTTGCGAAATCAATTACCATCCTATAACCTGTAATAATTCTTTATGGAATCAATTCATCTTTATCATTAGGAACAGTAATACCTCCCTTCTTAGGGACACAATGGACAGGACTTACCCACTGACTATCAGCAACGGGATAAATTATACCTGCCTCAAGGAGCTTTAGTATTTATTTTCTTACTACTTCTTTCATCTTAGGATTCCTTCGTTGATGATCACGAACCGGTTTGACATCTTCTTCCAAATTTATTTTATGCTGACATAGAGTGGGACTAATGCCCTTAAGATCATCAAGAGTATATCCAATAGCAGCACGGTGCTTCTTCAGAGTTTTCAATAGTATTTCTTCTTCATGCTCTGAAAGGTTAGCACTAATAATAACAGGATATATCTTTTTCTCATCAAGATAAGCATATTTAAGAGTATCAGGCAACGGTTGAAGCTCAAACACGGGATCACCCTTGGGTGGAGGAGGATCCCCTAGGATTTCAACAGGCAAATTGTGTTTCAGGATAGGTTCCTGTTTAAAGAATACTTCATCTATTTCCCTTCTTTCATTCATAAACATTCATTTTCATGGTCTAGCAAATATTGTTCTAAAGGATCACTAGGAGGTACGACAATAGAAGCAAGACCAATAATTTCATCCTTACTAGGCAATTCTTCTTCACGGTGTTGTCTACTAAATTTAGAGAAATTAAACTCATGAGACATATCACCCAAGCCTATAGTAACAACATCCTTTTTGCAGTCTATCCTAGCATTGCCGGTGTTCAAGAAGGGTCTACCAAATATCATGGGGCAAAAGCTATCTTGTGGGGAACCAAGAACAAGAAAATCAGCAGGATATTTAGTTTTCCCACACAAGACTTCAAAATCTCTAACAATTCCAATGGGTGATATTGTATCTCTATTAGCAAGTTTGATGGTAACATCAATACCTTCTATCTCACAGGTGCAATTTCATGCATAATTTCTTTGTATAAGTCATGAGGTATAGCACTAGCACTAGTACCCATATCACATAAGCCATGATAACAATGATCTCCTATTTTAACAGAAATAACAGGCATGCCTACCACAAGTCTATGTTTATCTTTAGCACAGGGTTTAGCAATTCTAGCAGTTTCATCACAGAAATAAATAACATGCCCATCAATATTATCAGCCAAGAGATCTTTAACAATAGCAATATTAGGTTCAACTTTAATCTGCTCAGGAGGTGTATAAGTTCTAATATTGCTTTTACTGAACTGATTGAAGCTCTAGCATGATCCTTTATTCTAACAGGGAAAGGTGGTTTCTCAACATAAGAAGTAGGAACAACATGATCATTATAAGTGATAGTCTTTTCTTCAACTTTAATAGGTGCAGCTACTTTTACTTCTATGGGAGGATGATATTTAAACCACTTCTCCTTGGGGATATCAACATAAGTAGCAAAGGATTCATGTAAATAAGCTACTATCTCGAGTCAAGTCCATATTTAGTGCTAAATTTACGGAAAACATCGGTATCCATAAAAGATTTAACACAATCAAACTTAGGTGTCATACCGACTCCTTACCTTCGCCGAGATCCCAATCTTGAGTTGCGTTTAATTCTATCCAATAAATTCCATTTGAATTCAATAGTCTTCATCATAAAAGAGCCAACACAAGAAGTATCGAGCATGGTGCGATTGTTTTCAGAAAGCCGAGCATCAAAACTTTGAATAATTATTTCTCTTGGGAGCTCATGATTGGGGCATGAATATAACATTGATTTAAGCCTCCCCCAAGCTTGAGCAATGCTTTCTCCTTCGCGATGCCAAAAATTATATATATAATTGCGATCACGATGAACAAGATGCATAGGATAAAACTTCTGATGAAATTCCAATTTCAATCGTTTGTAGTTCCATGACCCCGTATCATCACATAGCCTATACCATGTTGATGCATCTCCCTCCAATGGTAAAGGGAAGACATTCTTCTTAACAACATCATCGGGTATACCTGCAAGCTTAAATAATCCACAAACTTCATCCACATAGATTAGGTGCTCATCAGGATGCTTTGTTTCATCTCCTGCAAAAGGATCACCTAGCAGTTTTTCTAACATACCCGAAGGAACTTCAAAGGGAACATTTTCATTTTTAGTAACCCAAGAGGTTGAGGAGCAACTCTTTGCTCTCTGGTCGGGGTGAAGTTACCCTAACAGGCCCCTCAGAGGATTACTATCCATTTTAACAAGTGACAGTAAATTTCAGCACACTATATAAATTTTTCCTTACCAAATTCCACCTACCAAAGGCGCTTCACTCCCCGGCAACGGCGCCATAAAAGAGTCTTGATGACCCACAAGTATAGGGGATCTATCATAGTCCTTTCGATAAGTAAGAGTGTCGAACCCAACGAGGAGCAGAAGGAAATGATAAGAGGTTTTCAGCAAGGTATTCTCTGCAAGTACTGAAATAAGAGGTAACAGATAGTTTTGTGATAGGATAATTTGTAAGGAGCAACAAGTAAAAAAAGTAAATAAAGTGCAGCAAGGTGGCCCAATCCTTTTTGTAGCAAAGTACAAGCCTGGACAAACTCTTATATAGAGAAAAGCGCTCCTGAGGACACATGGGAATTATCGTCAAGCTAGTTTTCATCACATTCATATGATTCACGTTCGGTACTTTGATAATTTGATATGTGGGTGGACCGGTGCTTGGGGGCTGTTCTTACTTGAACAAGCATCCCACTTATGATTAACCTCTATTGCAAGCATCCGCAACTACAACAAAAGTATTAAGGTAAACCTAACCATAGCATGAAACATATGGATCCAAATCAGCCCCTTACGAAGCAACGCATAAACTAGGGTTTAAGCTTCTGTCACTCTAGCAACCCATCATCTACTTATTACTTCCCAATGCCCTCCTCTAGCCCCAAATAATAGTGAAGTGTTATGTAGTCGACGTTCACATAACCCCACTAGAGGATAGACAACATACATCTCATCAAAATATCAAACGGATACCAAATTCACATGACTACTAATAGCAAGACTTCTCCCATGTCCTCAGGAACAAACGTGACTACTCACAAAGCATATTCATGTTCATAATCAGAGGGGTATTAATATGCATATAGGATCTGAACATATGATCTTCCACCAAATAAACCAACTAGCATCAACTACAAGGAGTAATCAACACTACTAGCAACCTACTAGTACCAATCCCGGACTTGGAGACAAGAATTGGATACAAGAGATGAACTAGGGTTTTGAGAGGAGATGGTGCTGGTGAAGATGTTGATGGAGATTGCCCTCTCCTAATGAGAGGAGCATTTGTGATGATGATGGCGATGATTTCCCCCTCCCGGAGAGAAGTGTCCCTTGCAGAACAGCTCTGCCGGAGCCCTAGATTAGTTCCGCCAAGGTTCCGCCTCGTGGCGGCGGAGTCCCGTCCCGAAAGGTTGCCTATGATTTTTTCCTCGACGAAAGACTTCATATAGAAAAAGATGGCCACCGGAGAGCCAACAGGGGGCCCACGAGGCAGGGGGCGCGCCTTGGGGGGTAGGGCGCGCGCCCCACTCTCGTGGCCAGGTGGGGCCCCCTCTGACGTACTTCTTCCGCTCAATATTTTTTATTATTTCCAAAAATAACTTTCATGGAGTTTCAAGACTTTTGGAGTTGTGCAGAATAGGTCTCTAATATTTGCTCCTTTTCCACCTGTAATTCCAAATGGGCATTCTCCCTCCTCATGTAAACCTTGTAAAATAAGAGAGAATAGGCATAAGTATTGTGACATAACGTGCAATGACATCCCATAATGCAATAAATATCGATATAAAAGCATGATGCAAAATGGACGTATCAGCGTGCCATAGAGAGGGCTGGCCCTCCCCTCCTCCACTCCTTTATATACGGGAGAGGGGGACACCCCATAGGCACACAAGTTGATTGTTTAGCCGTGTGCCGTGCCCCCTCCACAGATTTCCACCTCGGTCATATCGTTGTAGTGCTTAGGCGAAGCCCTGCATTGGTAACTTCATCTTCACCGTCATCACGCCGTCGTGCTGACGAAGCTCTCCCTCGACACTCAGCTGGATCTAGAGTTCGTGGGACATTACCGAGCTGAACATGTGCAGATCGCGGAGGTGCCGTACTTTCGGTACTAGGATCGGTCGGATCGTGAAGACGTATGAATACATCAATCGCGTTGTCATAACGCTTCTACTTTTGATCTACGACGGTATGTTGACAACACTCTCCCCTCTCGTCATCACCTAGATGGATCTTGCGTGTGCGTAGGAATTTTTTTGAAATTACCGCATTACCCAACAGTGGCATCAGACCCAGCACTACAAAAAAAGACACATCTGTGACATTTTGGGTTGAACGAATTTTTTTCTGTCATACTTATGACACTTCTATGAAGATAATTGTGACAAAACCCGGTATCATCATAGATGTGGTGGGCTCCTACTTCTATGACAAAAAATCATGACAGAAAATGGGATTTTTGTCCTGGGCGGGCCGGAGATGCAGCTGCATGACATTCTTTGGGCCGTCCATGACGGAAAAAACCATGGTAGAAGCGAGGGCGAGGAAAATATCAGGGTGTTCCCGGTAACGGGGGGTGGTCGGGGCCGAGCGATGCACGAAGGTTTGCGCGTTTCTCTCGTACACGCACGCGCATGGGTGCGAGGCTTTGGGCTCTAACTGAACCCGAGCGAGGCATTCGCCTACTGAACCCGAGCGATTGCACTGCAGGCTACACGTTACTAAACCCGAGAGATCGATCGATGGCTGTTAACTGAACCCGATCGAGCGATTCCTTTGCTACTGCTGCTAACTAAAGCCGATCGATGCTGCCTATGGATGAACAATGAGCGTTGCTGGGGGGTTTGGATGAACAGTTCCAGGTGGGGGTGGATGAATAGGACCCCGTGGTGTTGCCTCTGGATGAACAGGACCCCGATAGATCGAGCCGGTTGGGGCTGGATGAACAGGACCCCGTGGAGGGCTGGATGAACAGGACCACCCCATGGAGGGCTAGATGAACAGTATATGGTGGAGGGCTAGACGAATAGTAGCCCATGGAGGGCTAGTTGAACAGGAGCCCGTTGAGAGGGCTGGTTGAATAGTAGCCGATGGAGTAGCACGCGGTGGAGGCTGGATGAACAGGAGCCCGTGGATGAACAGTCGTAGGTGGAGGCTGGAGGAGGTCGACGGTGGATGAACAGTAGCCTGTGGAGGCTGGAGGGGGTCGACGGTGGAGATGAACAGTATCCTGTGGAGTCCCGTTTTGCGGTACGCCACACCCCTCCCGATGAACAGGACCCCCGTTTCGACCGTAGCGCTCCAACACAAGTCCATTTCCTCCGTTTCGCGGTACGCCACACCCCTCCCGATGAACAGGACCCCCGTTTCGACCATAGGAGGTCCGTTTCCTCCATTTTGCGGTAAGCTAGACCCCTCCCGATGAACAGGATCCCGTTTCGACCGTGGCCGGTCGAACACAAGGCTGTTCCCTCCGTTCTGCGGTACGCCAGGCCTCGTTTCCATCGGCTGTTCCGTCCAAGCCCTCCCAATGAACACAACGACACATTTCGTTCCGACCCAGCCGGTTGGCTCCCCATGAACACGATGACGACGCAGTTTCTTCGTTCCGACCCAGCCATGTAAACGAGCCCTGGCCGTACGTATGCGCGAGTAGGCGTTCGAGACCCCGCCAGTATGTACGTACGTGGCTGTATTTTCTTTCTTGCACACTGGCCACTGTACGTACGTGTACATGCTACGTGCATGCCTCTACTATGACACGTGCACGCCTCTACATCGACCAGTATGTACGTACACATTCGCGACCAGAATGGCAACGCTATGTACGCTTTGACCAGGTGGGTCCTGACTGTCAGGCACTTCCTTGCGTGCAAAGATATAGCTGGTGGGTCCCAGCAGTCAGGGGGGCGAATCGTTTTTTTACCATACGCACTTCCTTGCGTGCGAAGATGTAGCTGGTAGGTCCCAGTAGTCAGGGGGAAATGTTTTTTTCTCGAAATATGGTTGCCTGTCCGATGGGTCCCTGCTGTCAGGTGGAGGAATCATTATTTTCCGTGTAATAAGGAGGCACTTGCTTGCTGCGGCCGTGGACCCAGCTGTCAGCCTCTCCACGTACAGTCCACGTCTGATGGAAGCCATTCCTTGACCACGTTGACCACGCTGCGCTGAGAGCACTAGGGCGGTGGACGATGGCGAGGCCTAGGAAGGGGATGATGCGGTGCCGGGGAAGACACGCCAGTGGATGCCCACGCGTAGAGGAGTATGAGGGTTCACTGGTTCGCTGCGCTGTGAGGCTGCCGTCGCCGCAGAATAACAGGGGGTGTGGGTGAGTAGAGGGATGGCCTGGCCAGCGGTGGGAGTAGTAGGGGGCGGTGAGGCCTCCGCGGCATCGCCACCGGCCACGGGAGGCAGGAGCACGAGGCACGACCGGCGATGGTTTGGGCAGCTGGAGCAAGAAGACCAGAGGTTGAAGAAGCACTACGGCCGTTGGATGGACATCATATGGTCACTGGAGCTAGAATCGTGCATATTGACTAAGTTGACAAAGCCCTCCGTCCCCGTCAACTTAGTAGGCCCACAAGTCAGCCTCCCACTATACCGGGTCCCAGCTAGCAGGGGGAGTATTCATTGTTTTTGTGCGTTATAGGGAGGCACTTCCTTGCATGCGAAGATATAGCTGGTGGGTCCGAGCTGTCAGCGGCGGTAATGTTTTTTTCGCAAAATACAGAGGCCCTTTCGGTTGGTCCCAGATATCGGTTGGAGGAATCATTATTTTGCGCGTAATAAGGAAGCATTTCCTTGTGTGCGGGCGTGGACCCAGCTGTCAGCCTCTCCATGTACGGTCCATTTTAGATACATGTCGGTCGTTGACCATGTTGACCAGGCCGCGCCGAGAGCACCAGGGCGGTGGACGACGGCGAGGCCTAGGAAGGGAACGACACGGAGCCAAGGAAGACTCGGCAGTTGTTTCCCACGCGGAGGGGAGTACGACTGTACGAGGGTTTACTGGTTTGTCTGTCGTCACCAGAGAATAACAGCAGGTGTGGGTGAGTAGAGGGATGGCTAGGCCAGCAATGGGAGTAAAGTGGGGACGTGAGGCTCACAAGGCAAAGACAGCCGTCATGAGGAGGAGGGCGAGCAGTCCGCGGTGCTTGTTTGAGACAGCTGGAGCAGGAAGAGCAGAGATTGAAGAAGCACGACGGCCGTTGGCTGGACATCCAACAGTCACTGCTTGTGCGTGAACCTTTTTTTAGGAAAGCCTCAAATTTATGGAAAATAGCATACAACCCATCTGCCATTATTTCTAATAATTAACAGCCCATTTGCTAATTCTTAAGGTTTTTTTAGCCCATATTCTTTCTGTTAGCAGTACAGCCCATATTGTGGCCACGGTTAAAAAATTATACGAAATTTTGCATATTTCGGTGTAGTCCGAACTATTTTTAATCCCGAAATTTCGAGTCACATTCAAAATGATTTTAAAAATAAATGTATATCAATATAAAATCCAACAAATTGTCCACGCATAAAAATCAATGCAATTTAAAATATCGAAATGAAAAAAAATTGAAACTAATTGCCGGTTTGATGTGTTTTAAAAATGTATAACCCATTTCTCAATACTGATAGGCCATTTTCTCGGCCAGCCGAATGAAGCTCTCCTCGTGTTGAAAGATTTGCAGCCCAACAGGCCTGACAAAGCGACTTACTTAGCAAATCACAGAAAACTGGGCTAGCCATTTTCAGAAAGAAAAATAACTCTTTGGGCTGATGCATGGTAAACATAAAAGAGAAGGCTGTCTAGACAGGCCAGAGTGCCCCGCACAGTCCAGTTGACACCCCGCTTCCGTCTCACAAACAAATTAGATAAATGGCACTCCAATTATGGCGATTCATAAAAATGCCTCTGCAATTTTCAAACTTCGAAAAATGCCGCTGCAATTTTCAAACTTCGAAAAATGCCACTGCAATTTTTGCAAACTTTGGAAAACGCCACTGCAATTTGCAAACTTTGAAAAACGCCACTCCAGACTCCGAAAAATGCCACTGGAAATGGCATGAAATGGCATTTTTCAAAGTATGGAAATTGCAGTGGCATTTCTCGGAAACACTAGATTTGGAGTGGCATTTATCAAATTAACCCAAAACAAAAATAACTAGGTGAGCTGCTGGGTCCCTGGTGTGAGCCGCTCGTTGTGCAATTCTCTCGTTTATTGACTACATTGACAATGGCATGGGACCCAGATGTCAGAAATCCATTAGGAGGAGCCATTTTTTATTGGCTTGAAATAAGGAGACACTTGCTTGTGTACTTCCATGACCTTGGCGGGTCCCTGCTGTCATCCTCTCCACGTACAATCATCTCCTAATTGTGTACGCGTAGGCCCACAAGTCAGCCTATAAACCTGTGAAGGGCAAATACAACCCATTTAAAAAAATAACAGCCCATTCCATACGTTCAAATGGAAAGTTCAACATTCAGAGCAAAGTAACAGGTCTGATCCACATATAGAGTACTGAACTTCCACGTTGACAACCATCATAGCCAAGTTAACTATCTACTCCCACTAATACTCTAGTAGCATACAAGTACTAACTTACTCTTAGCTAACTAGACGATGCCGGTCGCCATCTGCGGTACACGCTAAACATCGGCACCGGCGTCCTCCGCTTCGCCTCGAACTTGCCAGAGGTGCGATAGGGCGCGTTGCTCGCGCGCGTTGGCCCTTTCCATGCCGGCATGGTCCACCGAAGCTTCGGCTTCTAAGCAGGAAACCCACTTGACGAGCTGGTAGTAAAAATCGGCGTCGCGAACGCGTGCATGCCCGACAGCCTCCAGGGCTATTTGCCAGGCGCCGACCTCCATGTAGTCGGCCCAGTTGCGGGCGCTCTGCTCACGAGTCAGAGTGTCGGTGCGCTGCTGCTCCATGTCCCGCTGGCGGCGCAAATCGGCAATACGCTGCTCCTCCGCCAGGCGGTCGCGCTCCAACAACTCCTCATAGTCCACATTTCCATCTAAAGACCGATAGAATGCCTCCTCCCTTCGTTTGCCTTCTGGTGAAAAACCGAACACTAGTTCCAGCGGTGACCGCCTCCGGTGTCGCCTATCACGGACGGGCGGGGGCATGGCGGACGTGGCGAGAGCGAGGATAAGTGGCGAGCGACGTCGGGCCGGTGGGGGCTTATGAGGATAGGGCGAGTTGGATGATGGTGCCACCGGAGAAGCCCGAGAAACAGTAATTATAGGCAGAAGGTAGGCGAACTAGCGTGTCGCGGGAAACGCGACGGTCATCGTGGTCATTGGAATTCAATGCATAAGCAGGCATGGCTTAGCGCGCCAGCTTAACGTGGAAAACTAGAAAAACTGAAATTATGACTGTGCCATCCCGTCCCGTCGGTGTTGCGTCCCATCCGTGTTGGGTCGCACGCCGGCATGACGGTCAAACGAGTGCACTCGAATCATCCAGATGAGGTACTCCCTCCTTGTCAAAAATGATTCCGCCACTCATCATCTACCTTTGTTGGTTAGATTTTTGAATTAAGCCCTACAAACCGGAAAGGAGGTAGTACGTGCGTGATTTGCTATTTATTTGTGTAGGATCGAGTAGGTCATTTTTTGAATTGAGCCCTGCATACCGGAAATGAGGTAGTACGTGCGTGATCCGCTATTTATCCGTGTAGGATCGAGTAGGTCGGGTAGTGTACGTGTAGGATCGAGTAGGTCGGATGGTGTACGTGTACGATCGCATTAGCTAATGAATGTTCGCTGGGAGATAAGGCAGTTGCAAACATTTTTGCTGGCAGTTTCTTCTGATTCGCATGGCATTTTCTTCAGACCAGCTTGTCAGTTTCTTCAGAGGTAGGCATTTTTATTCAAAAAACTACCACTTTGGATCTTGTGTCGGAACTAAAACTGCCAGGAGCGCATTAGTAGGCTAGCTAGTGATCTATCAATAACTTGTAAACACTGAGCGAACAGAAATAAGGATCATGCTGTGCACAGCAGTAAGAGCCGATCCGTTCAAAATGTTCACACGAGACTCACAGGCCTGGCATTGTAATATGTTCACATTAGTAGCCAAAATTCAAAAGCAACTAGTACGATTCCCGTACATAAGATCAGCATGTTAATGCATCTCAATGATTCACAGCTCATATATAAATATGTAGCTCCAAAAGCAAAGATCTAGAAAAAAACATCTGTTCTTCCTACTAACATGGATGCTTCTCTTGGCCAACATTCAATACAGACTGAAAGACAAATTCGTTTGTGAAGTCTACAATTCCTCTTGCAAACGTAAGTGGTTTCACCAACAAATTTGGAACCATGAGAATGAATCACACATGATGGAGGAACATCCACGCAATATGATTTGGTCTTCTCTCGATCAGACGGTGAGACTATTTTCAGAATACAAACTTTAACTTAGGCAAAATGATGCCCATTGTATAATAACACCAAAGCAATGAAGCACCTAGTGTTGGCCAATCAATAGTACAATACTACTTTTCTGTAGTCCATGAAGTGACTATGCAATCTTTCTGTGTCTATTTTCAAATGGCACTGCATGCAGTGACTATACTATTCTCTTGTGCAGTTCAACCAAAATAGCGGTCACTTTGTGTGTTTGCCAAATAGCAACGGGCAGACATCTCTGTCTGCACAAATATCAAGCAGCTAGTAAACATATACCCCACCTTGTATTTTCGGTTTAAACATGTCTCTTCCGCTTAGCATCTGTCATGTTTTGTCTTTGGACAATTTGATCTGATCATGTTTTGCCCTGGACAATTTCATACTGAATTGATTTGTTGGTTCAGAGCAAAAATATAGCGCCTATTCTTCATCAGGCCAAGGATATCCATGTTCACAGTGATGGAAGAGGTGAAATCGATACAACCAAAATTGAGCATCCAATCATTGAATCATGTCCTGCACCTCCAATGTAGGTCCACCCCGCCAACAAATTCACATGCAAACCACTAGTATTACTATCTAATGACAAGACAAAAGAGTAGCAAGATAGTAGCAAACCATGTACCTTCGTAATGAACAACTCATAGTGCCACCAATTGGATATAAAGGTTTGGAAGAAAACATGCTCCTAATGTTGAACCAGTTGGACTTTTTGTGTAGTTCCACTAAAATCGAGCATCCATGTTTGCATAGATATTGAAAGTGTGATTTCTATAAAAGTGGCACTAGTTGAAGCATAGACTCACAAATATAAGCATTCCAATTTCTTAATGGGAAAAGGTAGCAAGACTATTTCTAACCACCTGTTTGAAGGAATAAATAAGGCAACAACGGCTGATGTCGTAAAGGCATATCTGATTATTTACGAAAGAATGATTGATTCGACCTTTCCTCTTCTTTTAAGCATATTTTGTGCAGTTCAACTAAAATAAAATGCCATCACCGCCTTTGACAATTCAAAGGTTACACTGCATAAAAAGGAAATGACTTAACGTTACATCATGATGTCAGGTATGTAGTCGACATGCATTAGAGACAAATATACATACCTCCTCCGATAACATAATGAACATTAATTTTAACAAAAGTGTGACTAGATTTACCGGGATAATTTGAGTGAACTCTACACCCTCTATTCCTTAATATAAGACATTTTCGCAGTTCAATTTAAAGTACCCAAACGTCCAAAGATTTAGAAAAACAGGTAGTAGTTTTCTTGAGCACATATCCGGGAAAGCTTGCCACACTTTATATATGTCCATACGCTAATGCAACACCATTCAAATAGTACAAATATACACTAATCCAAAGTGGCTAGTGCAACAAAGAGAGTAGTTATTATATTACAGTGCAAAGTACAATGGTTTCTTTGCATAGATATCCATAAGCTCTAGCACTGGAAGATTTCTATAAGAATTAACAATACAAAATGTAAAGGTAACAAGTTTCAGCATTGGTATACTAGCTGTGCAAGAGCATTAAACCAAATACAAAAGTCTGAAGGTAACTAGCATTATTAACTAATGATAATATTAAAAAATTGCAAACCATGTACCTTCAAGGTAAATATCATTTTGAACTCGAGTGGACATGAAAAATTGCTATCCCAATCTTGATAATCGATCAAACATAAAATCTTGATCGAACGAATCAATACCATAGACAAACGAGGAGGTGCGCACTCTTGACCTTTCCTCTTGTCTTCATAATTTTTTGTGCAATTTAACCAAAATAAAATGAAATCAGGGCCTTGGCATTGAGGTGACACTGTACAAAAAAAATGACTTATCTCATGAAAGTGAGGTATGTAATCTATAAGCATTAACAGTGCAAAAATCTGAAGGTAGTAACAAGTTTCATCGTTGGTATACTGGTTGTGCAACAACATTAGAATGCCTTAGCTGAAAAATCTTTAATACATCCACAATCAACAGCTAACCCTGAAATAATCCAGAGACATTAAATGGCATTGCTTAAATTTATCGGTGGCATTAGACTGAGTGCGGCATTAGTTAAATGTGGCATCACTTTAGTAGTAGCATTGCTTGACTTTACCACTGGTGTTCTACTAACAATAAAAAAGTGGCAATAAGAGAATGGAGGCCCATTCGGACAGTGGAAGCACCAGTACGATGTACCTCCACGGGCGCATAGAGTGGTGAGGGAGGGATGGTTGCCCAGAACAACAAATATCCAGGCAGCATATGTGGATTACGTAGCATTTTTGCTCTCTTTAGCCACCTTTTTCCTATGTGAGGACAACACACCGATCGACCTGGTCATTCTCTATTGCGTTGTCATGCCTTTCTACCCTTCTTCAACCAAGAGACACGAGACTCATTTCTTAGCTACTGATTTTCCCCTTTTCAACCTAGATGCGGGTTCGATGCCTACTCTCTTGGACAATATAGTCTCCCTTCCTTTCCTTATTCAACCCAGACATGGATTAGTCTGCATGAAGTAGGGTTTCCTTTAATAGTGCAAATTAAGGTTTTCATCTGCGTGACCAGCAGAGCAGAGGATAGGAAATTGGGAAGATGGTGGAGTGGAAAAAGATCTACATGCAGCAACGTGTCAGATGGGCAATAGAACAAGGGTATGGTTCGAAAAGAGGTAGCATACTTGAGGGTCGGCGGGAAGTGGCTTCGCTCGTGGTCGTCGTCCTCCGCACGCACTACGATAGCAATCTTGGGGACGGAGGCCATCCCGCGCGGGCGCTAGGTCTGAGAGGACGGTCTTGTCGTCAGTGTGTGACCTCGCTTGCCGGTGACGAGTGCGTCAACGCTGCACGTCCTTTTCTTCCCCAGCGGATCTGTGACCACCGGTGAGGAGGGAGAGAGAGAGGACATCTTTTTTAGATCTGGAGAGAGGGTGATAGTGTGAGAAACAAGTGGGCAGCCCTTAGCAAGAAAGCTCTGAAGCTCCAGCCTATATATCTTTTTTATACTACTAGTACTAGAGGTGGAGTAATGGTAGAGTAGTTTATATTTTCTCTGCAAACAGTACCAGTTAGTCGTGCTTCAAAACTGAACGGCACGCCATTAAAAAAATAAAGGTCGATAACTAATGCGGCACCTCGGGCCAACGCGGCCAGATCGCATTTTGCACAAGAAATTACACACCATGTTCCGTTGACATGTGGTCCCATTCCAACATGTCAGTGAGACGACGACGAGTCCTTTTGTACAATTTCTGAAAGGACGTGTGGGCCAGGGCGCCTCTTCGTGTACCGTGGCAAACTGGCAACTGTCCACCGACTCTTCGCCTTTCCCTCTCAATTTTTAACTGTTGTCGCACGCTCTTCCTCCCTCCTCCATTTGCCTTCACCCTTCCTTTTGCCATTGTTCGGTCGTCTTCTCCATGGAGGGAGCAAGCCGGAAACGACCCCGTTATTCTTGCCCCGATCTGAAAGATGACGTGGTGGGGGAACTCATTGATTGGTGTAACATCATCACCTCGGCTAGCATGACAGGTTCGTTCAAGACCATTCTCGACTCAACTAATAACATCATTATAAGGAACCCAAGGGTCCAGGAGTGGTTTGATCTCCCTTATCTTCTTTGCTATAAGCCTGTTCGCATGGGTTCAAATACGATCATGGTGACTGTCTTCTATGGAAGATAGCAATTTGTCGAGTTCCCAACCGCTCTTGGAATTACAAGAACTATCAAGTTGATGCTATCTTCGGCAAGCTAGTTGTCGTCCTTCGTGGTTCGACTGGATGGATATTGCTCAAAAATCAGTTTCTGTACACGGATGAGTACTGTGATGCAATTGAATACGAGGGTCTTGTGTTTGCTGCCACCACTGTGGCAATCGCTTTTTGCATGGGATCCTCGTAGTTTCAGTATGTTTGTCTTCCACTGTAATTATAATTGTTTCATCCACATGCATGTGGGTTAGCTAGTTTCCCTTTACTAATTAACCTTCTTCTTGTGTTTCCAAGGTCCTGTGAACATTCCACTGTCGGTGTCAAAACCGGCGGATCTCGGGTAGGGGGTCCCGAACTGTGCGTCTAAGGTTGATGGTAACAGGAGACGGGGGGCACGATGTTTACCCAGGTTCGGGCCCTCTCTATGGAGGTAATACCCTACTTCCTGCTTGATTGATCTTGATGAATATGAGTATTACGAGAGTTGATCTACCACGAGATCGTAATTGCTAAACCCTAGAAGTCTAGCCTGTATGACTATGGTCATGAGTATCTCCCTCTGGACTAAGTCCTTTGGTTTATATAGACACCGGGAGGATCTAGGGTTACACAGGGTCAGTTACAAAGAAGGGAATCTACATATATGATCGCCAAGCTTGCCTTCCACGCCAAGGAGAGCCCCCTCCGGACACGGGTTAAGTCTTCGATCTTGGTATCTTCACAGCCATCAGTCCGGCCCATGGCTAATAGGCCGGACGCCCGAGGACCCCTTAGTCCAGGACTCCCTCAGTAGCCCCTGAACCTGGCTTTAATGTCAAGGTATCCGACGCGTAGATCTGTCTTCGACATTGCAAGGCGGGTCCCCCCTTCCGAACTCCAAGATAGTCTTCGGACACGTTGAATGTGTCCGGACCTGTAACACACACACCACACACAACCGCAGAGAGAATATAATATTCCACGAGTCTCATCTGCTGAAATTTTTTGCAAGATGACATCACATCTGTTCGGTCATCATTTCGAACCATTTTTCGTCTGCCGCTCCACGTTTCGAGACGCGGTTGCCATTGGCACGTCTTGTCAAAGTAGAGATCGTGTCCCCTTATTGCGGGATTTTCATCAATGCGGGCGTGGGTAACCCAACCGTGTTGTTTACACAACCCTTGGGAATAAGCGAGTTTTAGGGTGAGTGGGGAGGCGTTCGATATTCACTGCCTTTATAAGAGGATAAGGATTCCCCCTTCTTCTCCCACGCCTTCTCTCTTCCTCTGCCCTCCACTCTTGAGCTCCAGCGCCCAAGTTCTCGTCTTCTTCCCACTCAAGCTAGCACTCAACCATGTCCGGATCCGGAGGCCAAGGCAAGTGGATGGTCTCCTCCGTCAAGGAGAAGGATATTACTGAGCTTCGGGCGGTCGGGTATTTGGCAAAGGAGATCGCCCACTGTCTGCCGGCCCAGGGACAGGTCATCCCCACGCCGAAGCCCAACGAGAGGGTGGTATTCATCCCTCATTTCGTTCGCTCGGCGTTCATCGTCGTGTGTGAGGCCTTCCTCCGCATCCAACCCCACTTCAGGATGTGGCTCAAAGTCTTCAACGTGAAGCCGAAGGTGGTGTATGGCCAGCACACGGAGTGCGGAGGAGCCATGGTGGGTAAGCTGGCCAACGTCTCCTGGCCGAAAGGCACTTTCGTGGAGACTGTCAAGGAATGGCAGAAACAATGGTTCTACGTTACAGAACCCCGCGGCACCAACTGGGCCGCAACTGCCGAATTCAACTCCGGTGCTCCAATGCGGCTCACCTCCTAGGTCGAGAAGAGCCCGAACTGGTGTTCGCCGAATGAGCTAATAGCGCCATAGACGTGCGTTCAAAGCATGGTGGACAAGGATGTCAAGCTTGTCGATATAATCCAGGTGATGCTAGTTCGTCGGATTCTCCCGTGCCAAAGCCGAAGCCTCCCGCTATGGAAGATCAATCCGAAGAAGCACCATACCCTGAGGAGGCTCTTCGAGACCACTCACGAAGATGCCTGGAAGTTTCTCTTCAAGGGCAACGAGATACCGCCAGCCACGGATTCGGACCGTGGGCACGACATTAACCACCCCGCCAGCGAGGTAAGTTTCTAACGTGTCCTCTACTTGTTTGCTTCAAGGAGGATATCTGAACTTTTACTGTCATTGCTTCTTCAGGAATGGACGGAGAGAGCGAATTGGATCCAGTGTCCGGCTCCGCTACCTGAAGAACCAGTCATTCCGCGTTTAGAGAATATGCTGGTGCCGGCGCCCTATACGGCGCTGGCGAAGAAGGCCACGGGGAAAGCCAAGGGGGTCCGGAGTGGCCCCCGTCGCAAGGGCGCTTCGGATATGACATCCGAAGACAAGACCCGTTCCTCCGTCGCCGAAGATGACGACGATGAGGAAGAGGAGGAGAGCGACTCTCCCCCTGATGGGAGGAGAAAGAAGAGGGCAGTCTCCACAATTCTGGAGGCGGAGGCGCCCAAGAAGGGGAAAGACCTGCTCGCAGGCAGCTCCGCATGGGACGTAGACAGTAGTCCGGAGCGATGCCCCCGCACTTAGCCTCGGGCCGCATCGTAAGTGCTAAGACTCGTATATGCCCATAGATCTAACCTCTCCTCTTTGTCATATTGACATGATTAATTATGCTTTCGCAGTCCGGCCCATGACAGCTCCCAGCGATCCTCATCAAGAGGCACGTTGGACTCAAGGGAGATGGCCAGTGAGACACCGCCGGTTGCTTACTCTCCCAAGGCCAAGGGAGACGACGAGGTGCTCTCCCAACATACCTTCCTAGGCCGGGGGGAGGTTCAAGAAGCCGTCAAGGCGACACCAGAGGGAGATACCTCAGCCGCCAGACACATGGGGGAGCGAGCCCCCATGCAGACTAACGATGGGGGCCGAGCTCAATTCGGCCCCCATATGAGCACAGATCCAGAGACCCATACGGCCCCACAATCCGACACACAGCTTCCTTCAAGAGAAGGAGGCGTGCCCGTCCCGCCGGCGACCTCTGTCCAACTAGAGGCACTGGACAATCTATTGGAAGCGCTGCGAGGCGCTTCCATTATGGAAGAACACCGTATTCTTATGGGTATGGTGATTAAGAAGGTTCAGTCTGTTAAAATAGGACTGACCAAAGCCTGCAGCGGCCTGCTGACAGGTTTTAAGGTAAGCATCGTTTAACTAAGAAAAATCCCAATATAGACAGTAGCCCCTGAGACACTTTCCGGTGTTCGGAAAGAAAAGCCGGACAGAGGATCAATCCTTTATTGCAGGAAACTAACTAGATTTGTCTAGAATGAATATGCAGGCGTCGCTGCTGGCCACAGCCTCGCATACTGCCGAAGTCTCTGAACTGAAGCGGAGACTGGAGCAGGCCGAGGAGGAGCTCGGCCAGGTGAAGAGGCAGCTCCAGGAGAATCAATGTATGTAATAAACCGGGAAATATTCGAAAAGAGTAAAATGATATATATTGATCGAAGTGTCATGATATGTATAGGAGCAACGACCAAGGTCGAGGCCCTGAAGAAGGCCCTGGCCGAAGCCGAGGGGAAGGCTGTCAAGGAGCAGGCCGCCCGTAAGAAGCTCAAGGCCCGGGTCAATGAGGTTCAACAAGAGCTCCAGGATGCGGTGAGGAAGTGCGAGACCTTGGAGCGCAATGCGTCGGTTCGAGAGACCAAACTCTCCAAGGCTCGTTAGAGCGCGGAGACGTCCTGGAATGAGGCCCAGGGCACCCTCCAAGAGATCCAGGAGGCCAGGAAGATCGCGGCGGGTAAGGCATTTAGTATGCAAAGCAAGTATATGAAGAAGAAGTATTTCTTACTAACCCGGATTCGGAGTTCTCCAGGAGCCTTCGCAGATCTGCCGCGCAGTGCGTCCGATGCCGCCGAGTTCTTTCGAGCTGAAGAAGGGAGCTCCACGGAGAAATTGTTCTGGTCACAATATCTTGTGTCAGAGCATCCCGTGCCCTTCACCGATCAGCTTAAACAGCTGGTGGAGCTGCATAGGGTGGCCGAACTAGCCATGAAGGATTTGATAATCCGGCTATGGCCAGCCGAAGCTATGCCCGACATCTACTTCGGATTCATGAAGCGGCTGGTGAATGCCTTTCCTCGGCTGGACGTCGTCAAGCGATCGACCTGTATTGAAGGTGCACGCATGGCCTTCGCCCGTTGCAAGATGTGGTGGGCGAAGATGGATGCCGTCGAGCTGACCAGGGGGCCGCCAGAGGGCAAGGAGCACCGTAAACCCGAGCGCTATTCTGCGGATGTCCTGGAGGGGTCTCACATTGTAGCAACACAGTGTGGGCAAGACATTATTTTCGAATGAATGCATTGATGTTGTTTTTGCCTTGTATGATGAAACAAAGTCGGTTTTGTAATATCATGCTTGTTATGTTTTAATTTTTTCCTCCTGTGCGGCCATGTTGTATGAAATCTGAGGGTTGGCCAGTCGTCGGCTTCTGCCACCATGTAGGTAGTACAGAGGTGTTCGGGATGGAATGTAAACAATCTTGATCCAATTATATGGTCCTTGAAGGAGTTGTTTAGCGCAACGAACCAGGCAATCAGACTATGCGGCTTGAACACCCTCACTTAGCCATAGGAGTTTCACAATAAAACATGGGCGCAGCCCCTCGTATCGGAACCAGAGTGCTATGAGCGTCTGATCGGGAATTGCCGAGCCTTCGCGTAATGTGGGAGAAATCTCCAACGATTTGCAACCTCCGAACAGTTGACCGGCTCTCGCCGTATCATGACAGTCAGTTTTTGGCTTTCTCTACTAAGGTGCTCCTTTGGATAAACCAAGGCACAATCGCAATAGTTCTCCCTTTACTACCTTAGCCGATATAGCAGAACGTAAGATAGCAAGCACAGGAGTCGGGCAACCCAACTATTGACCAAAGACATGATTCGGAGCCAATGCATATAATGCTAAATTCGGGGTGCCGAAATATACTATAAAAAGTGTTCAGACTTTTGTTGCCGTAGTGCGGGGTGCTATGAAGCCCCTGGCAAATATGAAACATACCAAAGTGTACGGGTGATATCTGATAAGGTTACCCATAGGAGGGAAAGAAAAAGAAAGGAAAACAGAGAGGGTACAAAGATAATAAGCTAGGGCCCTAAAGCTCAGGCCATGAACTGTTTCCATTGTAATTTTATTGGTGCGTTAAAGCGCATTTATGCAGGTAGTGCAATAAGCAGAAAGGCTATTTACTATGCCTTCACCAAGAGAGAGCTGCGTATGGGTCCTGAAAAACGGGTAGAGTGATCATTTAGCGAAACCACCTAGAGAAGTCCCCCATATGTCTGCGTCTCTCCATTGCCGAGCTTGTATAATACCATCCAACAGGGTCAACTATCCCGACCGCTCTTATTCTTGCCGTCTTGGTGTGTTTGTCCTTCGAGAGGACCCATGATCAGGCCATCGGATGGGGCCTACGGAATTGAGACCTGAAAGGAAAAAGTAAAAGTGAAAAAATGTGTGTGTCCGGTGCCGGTTGAGCCGCACTGTGGATCACAAGCTAGCTGTGCCTCCGTCGATTCCCATGGAATTTCGAGTGCGTAGTTATGTACGCGCGGCATGAATGCCACCGCTTGATCGGGACTGAGGCGGAGGCCGAATTGCTAGTCGAGCTCCTGACGAGCCGAGTTGTCCTGCTGTAGGGTAGTTCGGACCCTCTTAACGGTGTCTGTGGGCTCGGCAGCCGAATTAGGGTTCTGCTTGAGAAGGCCGCTCTGTACTTCTGCTGCTAAGGCCGCTGTGTGCTCCTCTGTACGGAGGGAGCGTTCCGTATTCCCGTTGACCATGATGATGCCGCATGGACCGGGCATCTTGAGCTTGAGATAAGCATAGTGTGGCACTACATTGAATCGCGCGAATGCGGTTCGTCCGAGCAGTGCGTGATAGCCGCTTCGAAAGGGGACTATGTCGAAGATTAACTCCTCACTTTGGAAATTGTCTGGAGACCCGAAGACAACCTCTAGCGTGATTGAGCCCGTACAACAGGCCTCTACACCTGGTATGACTCCTTTAAAGGTAGTCTTTGTGGGTTTGATCCGTGATGGATTGATGCCCTTTTTTTGCATTGTATCTTGATAGAGCAGGTTGAGGCTACTGCCTCCGTCCATAAGGACACGCGTCAGGTGAAATCCATCAATGATTGGGTCGAGTACTAGTGCGGCTGAACTGCCATGACGGATACTAGTCGGATGATCCCGACGATCGAAAGTGATCGGGAATGACGACCACAGGTTGAATTTTGGGGCGACTGGCTCTATCACGTAGGCGTCCCTTAGTGCGCGCTTGCGCTCCCTTTTGGGGATGTGTGTAGCATATATCATGTTCACTGCTTTGACTTGAGGAGGAAACTTCTTCTGTCCCCTTGTGTTCGGTTGCGGGGGCTCCTCGTCATCGTCCTCGCTTTACGATCCCTTTTCCTTGTTCTCGGCGTTTAATTTGTCGGCCTGTATAAAAACCCAACAGTCTCTGTTGGTATGATTGGCTGGTTTGTCTGGGGTGCCATGTATCTGGCACGGGCGATCGAGTATGCGGTCCATGCTGGATGGTCCCTGATTGTTTCTTTTGTATGGTTTCTTCCACTGGCTGGACTTGGAGCCACTGAATCCGGCATTGACTTTAGTGTCATCGGCATTATCACCATTGCTTCGGCGTTCGTGTTTGTTACGTCGGAGCTTGTCGTTGCTGTTTTTGACCTCGGAGTGGCCTGCCTCGCTGGCTGTGTTTTTGCTACGGGCCAGCCAGCTATCCTCACCCGCACAAAAGCGGGTCATGAGTGCCATAAGGGCTGCCATAGATTTTGGTTTTTCCTGGTAGAGGTGGCGGGCGAGCCATTCGTCGCGGATGCTATGTTTAAAGGCCGCTAGGGCTTCGGCATCCAGACGGTCGACGATTTGGTTCTTTTTGGTTAGGAACCTAGTCCAGAATTTCCTGGATGATTCTCCAGGTTGTTGGACTATGTGGCTTAAGTCATCGACGTCTGGTGGCCGGACATATGTACCTTGGAAGTTGTCGAGAAAGGCTTCTTCCAAGTCCTCCCAGCTGCCGATAGAATTTTCCGGCAGGCTGTTTAACCAGTGTCGAGCTGGTCCTTTAAGCTTTAGTGGGAGGTATTTGATAGCATGGAGGTCATCTCCGCGGGCCATGTGCATGTGGAGGATAAAGTCCTCGATCCATACCGTGGGATAAGTTGTTCAGTCGTATGATTCAATATTCACGGGTTTGAACCCTTCGCAGAATTCGTGATCCATTACTTCATCAGTGAAGCAAAGTGGGTGTGCGGCGCCTCTATATCTGGCTGCGTCGCGACGTAGCTCCAATGGAGTTCGTCTGCGGTTGTCGGCCCGGGCGTGACTAGGTTTGTCACGTCTGAATAGGTAGCCATCGTTGCGCTTCGTGGAACGTCCTCGTGATCCGTAGATCGATCTAGTGTATCATGCTCTGCTGTCCAGGTTCTGCCGAAGGTCGTATGTATAACCCCGAGCTGTTTTATCTCTATTTGTACGGTGGGGCAGGCTGATATTCGGCCTGAGTTGCCGCTCTATCCCGACCACATGGTGGTCGGTCCGCCGCACTGTCCAGACCGCGTAGCGGTCGATCGGCCGCATTACGCGAGGGAGGTATGGGCTCAAGCGCCTCTTAAATCAAGCGAGGTAGCAACCTTCGCCGGGTAACTCTTGGCTGGGCGCCCGAGGCTGTATTCTTCGGCTGCGGGACATCACCCATCTGTCAATGAGCAGATCTTGGTCAGCTTGAAGCTGCTGCTGCTTCTTTTTCAGGCTCCTTGCAGTGGCTATTAGCTGGTGCTTGAAGCGCTCCTGCTCGAGAGGTTCCTCAGGCACGATAAAATCTTCATTGCCGAGGCTTTCCTCATCCTCGGAGAGCAGACGATAACTACCGTTCTCCGAGTCGTTGGGCCTGGCCTGTTCGTCGAGGCTAGTTTGCCCGTTTTCTTGCTCCTCCTGCTCGGATGTGACGTCAGCAGGGTCTTCATTGTTTTCGGCATCGTACGGAGTATTATTTTCTCTGGTGCCAGTATTGCTGTCTTTGGAACGACGTGACTTAGAGCAGCATCGAGGATGCCGGCATTTTTGTTGTGTCTCAGGAGGTTTATTCTCAACTGGATTTTCTTTGTCATCGTCGTTGGTTGTTTTGGGTGTGTCCATGCTACCTCTTGAGCACTGCGTTGGTTTTCCCCGAAGAGGAGAGGATGATGCAGCAAAGTAGCGTAAGTATTTCCCTTAGTTTTTGAGAACCAAGGTATCAATCCAGTAGGAGGCTACACGCAAGTCCCTCGTACCTACACAAAAACAATAGCTCAATGCAACCAACGCGATTAGGGGTTGTCAATCCCTTCATGGTCACTTACGAGAGTGAGATCTGATAGAGATGATAGATAATATTTTTGGTATTTTTGATATAGAGATGCAAAGTAAAAAGTAAAATGCAAAGTAAAAAGCAAAGCAAAAATAAAGTGATGGAGATTGATATGATGAGAATAGACCCGGGGCCATAGGTTTTACTAGTGGCTTCTCTCAAGAGCATAAGTATTCTACGGTGGGTGAACAAATTACTGTTGAGCAATTGACAGAACTGAGCATAGTTATGAGAATATCTATGTATGATCATGTATATAGGCATCACGTCCGAGACAAGTAGACCGACTCCTGCCCGCATCTACTACTATTACTCCACTCATCGACCACTATCCAGCATGCATCTAGAGTATTAAGTTAAAAACAGAGTAACACCTTAAGCAAGATGTCATGATGTAGAGGGATAAATTCATGCAATATGATAAAAAAAACCCATCTTGTTATCCTCGATGGCAACGATACAATACGTGCCTTGCTGCCCTTATACATCCTCGGGAAAGGACACCGCAAGATCGAACCCAAAGCTAAGCACTTCTCCCATTGCAAGAAAAACCAATCTAGTAGGCCAAACCAAACCGATAATTCAAGAGACTTGCAAAGATAACCAATCATACATAAAAGAATTCAGAGAAGATTCAAATATTATTCATAGATAGACTTGATCATAAACCCACAATTCATTGGTCTCAACAAACACACCGCAAAAAAGAAGATTACATCGAATAGATCTCCACAAGAGAGGGGGAGAACATTGTATTGAGATCCAAAAAGAGAGAAGAAGCCATCTAGCTAATAACTATGGACCCGAAGGTCTGAGGTAAACTACTCACACTTCATCGGAGGGGCTATGATGATGTAGAAGCCCTTCGTGATGACGGCGCTCTCCGGCTGAGCTCCAGAACAGGCCCCAAGATGGGATCTCGTGGATACAGAAAGTTGCAGCAGTGGAATTAGGTTTTTGGCTCCATATCTGGTCGTTTGGGGGTACATAGGTATATATAGGAGGAAGGAGTACGTCGGTGGTGCACCGAGGGGCCCACGAGGCAGCGGGCGCGCCCTAGGGTGGGGCGCCCCCCACCCTCGTGACCGCCTCTTTGACTCCTTGGAGTAGGCTCCAAGTCTCCTGGATCACGTTCGGTGAGAAAATCACGTTCCCGAAGATTTCATTCCATTTGGACTCCGTTTGATATTCTGTATCTCAGAAATACTGAAATAGGCAAAAACAGCAATTAATTTGGGCCTCCGGTTAATAGGTTAGTCCAAAAAATAATATAAAAGTGGAAAATAAAGCCCAATATAGTCCAAAACAGTAGATAATATAGCATGGAGCAATAAAAAATTATAGATACGCTAGAGACGTACCAATCCACCATGTACACATCGTACGAAGAAGTGGCCGTCCAGCGTCCAGTGAATGGCGGACTTTGATTTTGCTCCTCATCAGCATCGTCGTCCATACCGTCAATGTCTTCAGAGTCGTAATCAAGCGTGTCGGTTAAATCCTCGACTGTGGCTATGAAGTGGGTAGCGGGTGGGAAGCAAGATTCTCCATCATCAGCCCCTAGTTCGAACCGAACGTAGTTTGGCTGTGAGTCCCCGCCAAGGACAGGCTCTTTAATGAGTTTAGCACATCGCCCAAGGGCGAGTGCTGGAAGATGTCTGCGGTGCTGAACTCGAAGATTGATAAACGATCAAGTTCGACATCCGTGGACTCACATGGTTCGGAACGTACACCAAAGACAAGTCCGGAGTTCCGGTGACACAAATATTGTGTGAGGTTAAGTCCATGTGCGGCTCCAACGCCGGGGAATCTGTGGCCTCCGTGGTGGGGTTGAGCCTCCAATCCATGGATGTCGCAGTATGCTCCGGATCTAAGGCCAGAGCAGTTACAGGAGCTATCTCCTGGATGCGGTCTGACGACAGATTTAGGTCATGTTCATCAAGGTGACCAGGAGCGGTTGTCGCGGTCTCAAATCCGGCGAAGATCAAATCTCCACAGATGTCCGCGATGTAGTTCAAGCTCCCAAATCTGACCTGATGGCCAGGGGCGTAGCTATCGATCTGCTCCAGGTGGCCAAACGAGTTGGCCCGCAGCGCGAAGCCGCCGAACACGAAGATCTGTCTGGGAGGAAGGTTTCTCCTTGGACAATGTCATTGTTGACGATTGAAGGGGCCATCAAACCTTTTGAGGACGGCACAGTGGAAATCTCAATGAAAGCACCAATGTCGGTGTCAAAACCGGCGGATCTCGGGTAGGGGGTCCCAAACTGTGCGTCTAAGGTTGATGGTAACAGGAGACAGGGGCACGATGTTTACCCAGGTTCGGGCCCTCTCTATGGAGGTAATACCCTACTTCTTGTTTGATTGATCTTGATGAATATGAGTATTACAAGAGTTGATCTACCACGAGATCGTAATGGCTAAACCCTAGAAGTCTAGCATGTATGACTATGTTCATGAGTATCTCCCTCCGGACTAAGTCCTTCGGTTTATATAGACACCAAGAGGATCTAGGGTTACACAGGGTCGGTTACAAAGAAGGGAATCTACATATTTGAACGCCAAGGAGAGCCCCATCCGGACACGGGTTAAGTCTTCGATCTTGGTATCTTCACAGCCCATCAGTCCGGCCCATGGCTAACAGGCCAGACGCCCGAGGACCCCTTAGTCCAGGACTCCCTCATCCACCACCTATACTTGAAAGATTTTATAACCAAGGGGGAGATGACGACGGTGACGATCACGAGCATGAGGACGAGCAGAACTTATATACTCAGTGGCGCCTGGCAACTAATTCCGGTGGATCACCTCTTCTTGTCTGTATACAGTGCACTGTGATTGTTACTACTGAAGTAGCAGGTGTTGTCTCCCATGGTCGCTCTCTCCGGACCTATTCCAACACCCGTTGCAGGGTATTCGGGATGGATACTAGTGTGCTAGCACCAACACTTTGTCTCTGGTTCAGTATTGATAGTCTTGGAGAAAACTCGCTCTTCCTTGGACAAAAACTATCCAATGATGGTGAAAGGCGATCCAGCAGTTGTTGACACAATGTTACTACCATTTATGAGAAGCAATTGTATCTATACCTCGGACATTGCGGTGGTTCCCTACCCTGGTCCTGATATATGCCACTTCAGCCTGGATGATCAGTCATGCGTTGCTCTCGATATTGACAATAGCTGGCCCTTCCCAGAGCACATATGGTTCAAAGCAAGCGTTTCCAACGCCGAAGATTGGTTGAGTTGAAGTTCATTTCATTGCTTGTTATTTGTTGTGTGATTAAAAATTCAGTATTTACTAGAATGTTTTGTTGGAAATAATCTATAATCCAATATGTATCCTCGTTGTCGTTGTGTGTTGATGACTTGTTGTATGTAATGAATGGTACATTTGCAAATGCATGTCATAGACTCAATTTATGAATGGTTTTTGAGTCACTTCTTGGAGTGTGAGTACCGTAGTAGTATAGCCATCATCCGGTTAGTATATGAAGTTGCCACATCACATAGAGCCAACCTAATACTGGAGTATGCTAGCCCTCCACCGACGTGCCACTTCAAATGGCGGAGGAAGTGAGAGGTCGCGTCACCTTGTGTCCAGATCTGAGATGCCACGTGTACCAGATGAATGACTCCAAGTTTGACCACCGTGATACTAGGTGCGAGCCGAGGAACACTGTTGGAGAGACCCCCCTCATAATTTTCCTACATTGGTCGTTTGATTCATAGGATAGAATGCTATAGGATTTTTTTCCTATGTAATCATTTTTCAATTGGCAATCTGGCATCCACTCCAAGTTTTGTTTCACTTCCTTTGTTTGTACGAAGAGAGTACTTGCTCTAAATGATGTGCCGCTGCAAGTGCCGCCTATATTAATTAACCATGCTCTAAAAAGGTGGACCAGCTTTGGCTATAGTAGTACTGTACTAGGTTAGTAGGTGACCTTGCGCTTGGCTCTTCTCCTCTTCGGAAGTCGAACAATAATGATGGTACTACAGTAGTACGTCTGGAAATCTGACACCAAATGAACTGCTGCACCTCCACCGCTTGTAAGCAAAAGTTTCTCCTCGTGCTGCGAGCCACCGTGCACGCGTTGGCGAGGGAGAAGTCATAGTAAGCAAGCTTCTCGTCGTTCTGCGAGTTGACGGGACACATCAAAGTTATTTATTAGCACTCTCTTCAAAAAGGGCCGACCATGTCCATGGCTACCATCCCATGCTCTGTCACTTAGTACGTGCACTATTCACGTGCCATCGAGGAGAAAAAATATTGCGTAGTAGTACTAGCTGCCATCGAAGTGCACGACTCACTTATGCACTGCATATCTCCATTTTCTTGCATGACACGCCACCTTGATGCTAGATGTCCCGCGTGTCATGGAGGCATACAGTATGATTTTGTAAAATGGAGGCATATAGATGTCCCGCGTGTTGGCAAAAGGATGAACAAAGCTCATGTCTTAGACGAAAGAGTGGAAGAACATAGATTCCTGATGACCGAGAAGGAGCAACAAACCTCGGGGTGGAGCATCTGCACTCATAATATTTTATATTATTCAGCGATATAAAATCAATCAAATCTCTCCATGTTCCTATACCATTCTATAGTATGAGAATAACTTTGAACGTAAGCCATTGATTCACTCTATCCAGTGGTCATAGTTGGAAAATCCAAACAAAACCAAGCATTGGATCAACTCTTTTTTCGAGATCAACTCTTTTAGCACTTACAGATCATTGCCGCCTGCCCACCTAGCCCACCTATATATCCTCTCATGTGTGATGACCACAGGAGCTATCCACTCAGATTGTATGTTAAAAAAATAAAGGTCGATAACTAATGCGGCACCTTGGGCCACGCGGCCAGATCACATTTTGCACGAGAAATTACACACCATGTTTCGTTGACATGTGGTCCCGTTCCAACATGTCAGTGAGACGACGGCGAGTCCTTTTGTACAATTTCCGAAAGGACGTGTAGGCCGGGGCGCCTCTTCATGCACCATGGCAAACTGGCAACCATCCACTGATTCTTCGCCTTTCCATCTCGATTTGGAACTGATGTCGCACGCACTTCCTCCCTCCTCCATTTGCCTTCACCCTTCCTTCTGCCATTGTTCGATCGTCTTCTCCATGGAGGGAACAAGCCAGAAACGACCCCGTTATTCTTGCCCCGATCTAAAATATGACGTGGTGGGGGAACTCATTGGTCGATGCGACATCATCACCTCGGCCAGCATGGCAGGTTCATTCAAGACCATTCTCGACTCAACTAATAACATCATTATAAGGAACCCAACGGTCCAGGAGCAGTTTGATCTCCCTTATCTTCTTTGCTATAAGCCTGTTCACATGGGCGCGGACGACGGAGGCCTCGCCTTGTGCAAGTTGATGCTGCTTGATAACGATACATGTGATGTCAAGATGCCATCGCTTCAGGGTAAGGCCTGGGCTGGCGCAATTGGAGATTGGGTTGTTTATATTGGGTACAATTGCGAGTGGGAACTTGTGAATGCATACACTCGTCAACGGATTCCACTTCCAAAAATCTCCGAGTGCCCTGAGGTTGAGCACACAGATGATCTACGTACGTTCAAATACGATCATGGTGACCGTTGTCTACGAAAGATAGCAATTTGTCGAGTTCCCAACCGCTCTTGGAATTACAAGAACTATCAAGTTGTTTCTATCTTCGACAAGCTTGTTGCCGTCCTTCGTGGTTCGACTGGATGGACATTGCTCAAAAATCAGTTTTTATACACGGATGTGTACTGTGATGCAATTCAATACGAGGGTCTTGTGTTTGCTGCCACCTCGTGGCACTGTTTTTGCATGGGATCCTCGTAGTTTCGGTACATTTGTCTTCCACCGTAATTATAATTGTTCATCCACATGCATGCAAGTTAGCAAGTTTCCCTTCTCTACTAATTAACCTTCTTCTTGTGTTTCCAAGGTCCTGTGAACATTCCACCACCTATACTTGAAAAATTTTATAACCAAGGGGGAGATGATGATGGTGATGATCACGAGCATGAGGACGAAAGCAGGGCCCATATGCTCCTTTGGCGGCTGGCAACTAATTCCGATGGATCACCCTTCTTGTCTCAGATATACAGCCCACTGCTGATGTTACTCACGAGGGAGAAGGTGTTGTCTCCCATGGTCGCACTCCGGACCTATTCCAACACCCCTTGCATGGTATTCCGGATGGATACTAGTGTGCTAGCTCCAACACCTTCTCCCTGGTATGGTATTGATAGTGTTGGAGAAAACTCGCTCTTCCTTGGACAAAACTATCCAATGATGGTGAAAGGCGATCCAACTGTTTTGACACAACGTTACTACAATTTATGAGAAGCAACTGTATCTATACGTCGGACATTGTGGTGGTTCCCTACCCTGGTCGTGATATAATAGGCCGCTTCAGCCTGGATGATCAGTCCTGCATTGGTCTCGAGATTGATAGTAGCTAGCTCTTCCCAGAGAATCTCTTGTGGTTCAAAGCAAGCGTTTCCAATGCCGAGGATTGGTTGAGTTGAAGTTCATTTGATTGCTTGTTATTTGTTGTGTGCTGAAAACTTTAGTATTTATAATGTATCCTTGTTATCGTTGTGGGTTGATGACCTGTTGTATGTAATAAAATGATATGCCTGTGATAAACTTACTAAATTTATGAATGGCTTTCGAGTCGCTTCTCTGAGTGGGTGCTATGATGAGGCAAAAAAATATTTTTCGAATACATAATTGTACGTGCATTGCAACAGGTTATCGGATGAGGCCAGTCAACAATAGTACACTATTTGTACTAGCTTCACATGCTGCACTATCTCTACGTGTAATACAACAAGTTTTAAACTTGAGACCAGCCACCCATCCTCACAAAGAACACTTTTTAACCTAGCACAGACTCCAGGAAATTTGGCCACAGTGTGAGGTGGGCCATATGTTAATGTGTTCGCTGTACGTAACCAGCACCTCGAATCCTCGATACTACTACTATAAGTAGTAGGAGTAGTAGGGTGGCATGGGCCAGAACAAGCATTCACGTCCAGGAGTATGGCACACGCCACCAGCATGACTTCCATCTGACACCATATTTGTTGGTCCCGTGCTACAACAATCTCTTCAACCTCGTTATTTCTCAAACTCAGCCATCGTGCGGCGGGCGAGGTGGGTGTTTGCCGATAGTCGGTTTCCTCAACTATGGTCCCACTTGTAAGGCCAACTCCAACGCAGTACCCCAAATGGACGTCCGTTTTGCCCGGATTCTGTCCATTTGGGTAGGGCAATGGGGTCGTGTCCGGGCCATTTCTCGGATGTGGTGGCCATGCGCCGAACGAGCGGACGCATCCCGACCGCGTACATTTTTCTTTGCAAACACATATCTTTTTTTCATCATTGATTTTTTGGTACATGGAAATACATCACCAAAATTTTGACTAGAAAAGAGAGACAAAGAAAACAAGAACCACAAGAATGTATTTTAGAAGATATCCAACTTCCATAGCTGCTCCTGTAAGTTGGATTAGTGCCTTCTCGATGCATTCATTGTTGATCTACGGAGGCTCGATCTTGCGTGCTTCTTTCTTCTTCGAGTGAAAAGAAGTAGACGTGTCTAGCCTCTATTCTATCAACAAGTGCACTAGTCTCATCTCTAGACTCTATGCTAGCTAAAAGTGCTAGAACATCTACTAAATTGCGTTCTATCAATATATCGTTGTACTCTTCTTCCCAATACCAAAACTTGCATCCATTCTGCACAATAAAATTTTAAGTTAGCACAACTAGTCTAATCCGAGAGCACAACCGAAGATTTGGTCGAGTTCTTCCTCCTTTTGCTGACACGTGGGACATCCGGCATCCGTGTCGTGTCATGCAAGAAAATAGAGTGGTAGTTGAAGCCACGTGATGTGCATCTTGGGTTAAACTGTAAATAGAATCTTACTACTCTTGAGTAACTCCAAAAGCGGCCACCGAAGATCTTTATTGGATTTTTTTTCATCACCAGCACGTCGAGGTGAAAGATGTGCAGGTTCAATGGGTCCTCTTGCGTTTTCACTGGCATGTGGGACCGCATATGAGCAAACAGACGATGGGCTCCGCGCGTCTGCTGGCTGGCTGGCTGAGAAGAGAGATAGAGGAGTGCTGAGCATGGACTCCAGGAAATTTGTTCTACGTAACCAGCACCTCGATATAGTGGGGTGGCATGGGCCATAACTAGCATTCATGTCTAGCAGTACGGCACACGCCACCCACACGAGTCCCATCCGACACCAATTTTCTTGGAGTCCGTGCTACAACCATCTCTTCTCCCTCCTGTTTTCTCAGCCATCGCACGGTGGGCGGGGTGGGGGTTTGCCGATAGATGGTTTTCTCAACTACGGTCCCACTTATAAGTGAAAGTGCAACACAACACGCATTCCCCTTGAGCGGCGTGCCAGACCAACCGTGTGGGGATGCGACGCGAACACGACAGGCTTTTCCTTTTGAAATTGTAACTTGTAAAATTTGGTTACTGCTCCATGGCGCGACCGATAGATAGAAATAACGATTTTCCCTAGAGTAATGAGAAGTTTGTTTCTGGCGTGGTTCATGCATGGAGTACGTACGAAAATTATGAAGTTGATGTGAAAGGTAAGATAATTACTAGTAGTACCATATACTACTACATGGATTTGACGGTAAGATAAAGATACATACGGATCCATCTACGACATCCTCACGCCCTAGTGCACCGGGTCACCAACCGACGTGTGAGGAGCAGCGGCGTTGGTGCCAAGCTCAACGTGCTTCTGAACAATGCCGTCCAAGGTTGCCCTTGTCGGATTTCGGGTTCCGGCAGACCCTTGAAGTTCGAACACTGGGGTGCGCACGGAGATCTCTCCCCTACCGATCTACGTCTGATCTCCCCGCGTGATCTAAACTAGAAACGATGAGCAACACAAGGGACACGAGATTTATACTGGTTCGGGCCACCGTTGTGGTGTAATACCCTACTCCAGTGTGTGGTGTGTTGGATTGCCTCAGGGGCTGATGATGAACAGTACAGGGGAAGAACAGCCTCGCGAGGGGTGTTCTTGAACTGGTGTGATATGTTCTACTTGGTCTCTCTATCTCCTTCCTTTGATGCCTCTACTCTATGGTGGCTAGCTCTATTTATAGAGGCCCTGGGCCTCTTCCCAAATAATGAGCGGGAAGGGCGCCAACAATTGGCCATTTTGAAGGGGAACATCTAGTACAAGTTATCCTAACCAAAGGTGGTCTTCGGCTGCCAAAAGCACTGGTGATGACGCCGTCTTGGCCTCCACAGTGACCTCCATCCTGCTGTTCTGCTGGTCTTGGTCTCGTTGCACCGAAATGGTAACCTTTGCCTGATGCCTTGGCCTGTGCTTGCCCCCTTTGCACCGAAGGGGAAACAAGGACACTGCACAGGCCGGCGCCCCGCCTGGTCTTCAATCGTCATGGCTTGCGTCACGGGCTCCTCGCGAGGTGCCCCCGTCTTGATCTCTCCGCCTCCTCGCGAGCCTGCCTGATGAGGCTGCCTCTGAGGAAACTTCCTGTCGTCCGCCCCGCTAGGCTTGGCCCCTGGTGAGGGTCCTGAGCTTGAGCTGACGAAGATGGGCCACGCTGGGCCCCCACTTGAGCCATGCCGCAGGCCGCAGGTAGGCAAGTCTGGGGACCCCCGTTCCTGTGACGCCGACAAGAGCCCCAGGCCCAAAGCGGCGCCCGGCTTGGCTTAGCAAAGAAGCGAAGAGGCAAGCGCGAAGCGCCGCGGGCCCCAAAAGCCTGCGGCCTTGGGCGCCGTGTGGCGATCGACTGGACGTGGGCGTCTGCGCTTCCCCACGACGCCTCGGCAACCGCATGACTTGACAAGTCCCTGCATGCAGAGATATGGGTCATGATTACCTGTGATCGTGGTGCTCGGCGGTTGGCCTTCTCCGGCTTTAAGTACGGGACTGCGTGAGCCCCTTCAGTCCATTCCTTCCTGCTACTCCTTTCTTCTTCTTGGCTACTCGTCGTTCCCATGGTTCCGCCAAAGAGATTCTCAGCCGCGGAGAAAGGTAAGGCTCGTCAGACAGGGCTTGACTCCCCACCGGCCAAGCGCGGCGGAGGCCGCCCTCGCAAGCATCCCGCGGTCCCTGTAGTGACTTCCCGCGGCCATGGAGGCGGCGCCTTGCACGGTGGTGAGCGCCCGGCTGCCGAGGGGAGGCATGCCGTGACCGCGCGGCCCCCCAGGCCGCGCTTTCGCTCGACGGAGGTGCTGCCGGAGTTCGTCGTGTGGTCGACGGACCCGAACGACACCTGGCTCCAGCTCCCCTGCTTCTTCGTAGGTGAACTGCCGACCAGCGCCCGGTGCGGCTTCTGGCTTCAGGCAGATGGTTGCTGCAGCAGGGCCTCCTGGGCTTCGCTGGAGGTCTCCGCCTCTGGGAATGGGGCCCTGACCCGCGGCTGGCAAACGTTTGCCCGCACGCGCGGCCTGAGCCGGCGGTGCACTCTGCACTTCAAGTTCGATGGCGACGCCACCCTCTACGTGAGGGTGTTTGGGGAAGACGGTCGCCGCGTTGGGTGCTACCTAGAAGATGATGATCGCGGCCGCCTGCCCAGCCCCGGTACCGACTAGGATGAAGAGGGCGACAGGCGTACAGGCGGTGGTGCTCGAGGTTCGCCAAGCTTCGGCGACTCTCCCTCAGGCAGCAGCTCCTCCAGCGGTGGCCGCGGCCAGCCCCCGCGCCGTCGCGCCTGCCTGGGTGAAGGTAGCGGGTCAGCCCGCCGTCGCGCCCTGGTGAAGCGAGAGGAGGCATCCGCCTGAGCCCCAGGAGCTGCTCGAGCTTTCGCTGTAGGTTGATGCCGGGCAAGCCGTGCCCATTTTGTTTTTCTTCTTCCCCTGCGCAAAAAGAAGGTAGTATAGGGCCCCGTGGGGGCGTGTTAGAACTGTTGTCGTTAATTATCATGTTGCTTCCGCTATTTCCGCGCCGTACACCCGCGTGAGGGGATTACTTTAGCTTGGTGGGACTTGATGCGGTCCTCGCCTCCCGAGGCTAAGGCCTCGTCTTGCGCTTCGTGCCCTGCAAAGATCAGCAGTAGGGGTGAATTCCGGTCTCGGTTGTGGAGGCGATCAGCCTAGGTCCTGCGTTCGTGTCGTGATGCCCGTGAGGCACGGACTGGGAGGGGTGCTCCCGCAGAGGACTCGGACAGGAAAGCTCCAGACGATCGGGGCAGAAAACGCTCGCGAGGGCGCCCGCGAACCTCCCTCGCGAGACTTGTGCGAGAGAAAACGAGGCGAGCGAGTGAAAAAGATAAAGAGTCACAAGCCAGGAACGTCAACAGCTCCAATAAAACTTCAAAAGGGAATAAACACGCCAACTGCAGAAAGCAAATGAAAAAGCCGCGTCCGGCACCTATTCTAGTCTTCGACGTCTTCTCACCAGCGCGGAGCTAAGTGCTGCCACTAGGCGTGGGCGGGAGCCCCCGAGGCCCAAGGGCGGCACTCCGGAGACTCCGGGGCGAGTACAACCCCACTCATTATTACGTGAGAGTGTCACGGGCGGCGAGCTTCACAGGCATTGGCCTTGTTCACAGGCACCGGGCCTTTTCCAAAACGCGATAGCTTCACATATGTTTGCCTTCTTCACAGGCACCGGGCCTTTCCCAAAACGCGACATCTTCACAGGCGTTTGCCTTCTTCACAGGCACCGGGCCTTTCCCAAAACGCGACATCTTCACAGGCGTTTGCCTTCTTCACAGGCACTGGGCCTTTCCTAGGCGCTAGGCCTTGCTCAGGGATAGAACCTCCGGAGATGTTGAATGTTCCATGCGTTCTGGATGGGTACCCCCTCCGGGGTCTCCAAGTGCGCGGAGCCGGGCCTGGAGACATGAACAACCTTGAACGGGCCCTCCCGTATGGGAGAGAGCTTGTGCAACCCCTCCCTGGAGAGAACCCACCTGAGCACGAGATCCCCTACCTCAAGAGTATTGGGGCGGATGTTGCGGCAGTGGTATCATCGCAGCGCTTGTTGATACCTTGCCGCTCGCAGCGCGGCTTATCGACGGCGTTCCTCCCCCAGCACGAGATCCGTCCCCCGCATGGCATCCTGCTGCGTCTCATCGAACGCCAGGACCCGCGCGGAGCGACGCTTGACCTCGTGAGGGAGAACAACCTCTGCTCTGTAGACGAGGAACAACGGGGTCTCGCCAGTCGGCTTGGTCCCGGTTGTGCGGATTGACCACAACACGGACTGGAGCTCGTCGTACCAGCCCCTGCCACAGGCCTCCAGCTTCTTCTTGAAGGTCCTAGCTTTGAGGCCCCTCAGGACCTCCGCGTTGGCTCGCTCGGCCTAGCCGTTGCTCCGGGGGTGTGCTACCGAAGCGTAGCATATCTGTGTTCCAAGGTTAGCACAGTACGTTTTGAAGAGATTACTGGTGAATTGCGAACCGTTGTTGGTGATGATGCGGTTAGGCACCCCAAATCGGCTCACGAGGCCCTTGATGAACTTGACTGCGGAGCCTACCGGGATTGTGCGGACAGCTTCCACCTCAACCCACTTGGTGAACTTGTCCACGGCGACGTAGAGGTAGCGATAGCCCCCTGGCGCCCGAGGAAACGGGCCCAGAATGTCCAGCCCCCAAACTGCAAATGGCCACGAGAGGGATATAGTCTGTAGACCCCCACAGGCTGATGGATCTGCTTAGTGTGAAACTGGCAGGCCTCACAAGCCTTTACCAGCTCAACGGCGTCATTGAGTGCCGTGGGCCAGTAGAATCCACTACGGAACGCCTTGCCAACGAGGGTTCGTGACGACGAGTGGTGCCCACAGTCTCCGCCGTGTATGTCCGCCAGCAGCTCTTTCCCTTGCTCTCTGGAGATGCAACATAGGGACACGTCATTCGGTCGCTTCCTGTAGAGCTCTCCATCCTTGATGCAGTAAGTCGTGGCCTGCCGCGCCACACGCTCCGCCTCCTCTTCGTCTCCGGCAGGGTCCCTTGCATCAGGTAGTTCTTGAGCTCCGGGATCCAACACCCTTCCTGAGGCTCCAGCGCCAGGAGCAGGCATGCCCCTGAGGCCGGGCCACATACCGGAGCTACTGAGGCAGGCGGCTGAGGGAGCTCCTCCCTTGGTTGCGCCGTGCTTGACAGTGGCGGCACCACCGAGGGTTTGAAGAGCCGCTCCTCGAAGACGCCAGGCTCCTGAGGCAGCCGCCTAGATGCCCTCTTGGCAATGTCATCAGCCTCCTGATTGGTGCCGCGAGGCACATGCTGCAGCTCCAGCCCCCAGAACTATTTCTCCATCTTGCGGACCTCAGCGAGGTAGGCTTCCATGTGCTCGTCCTTTGGCTCATATATCTTGTTGGAGAAATTGACGAGGAGCTGTGAATCACCCTTGATGATGAGGCGCTTCACCCCTAAGGTGATTGCGGCTTTCAAGCCTGCTATCAGGCCTTCATACTCCGCGATGTTGTTGGAGACCTTTTCTCCATGCTGGAAGCAGAGTTGCACGGCGTAGTAGAGTTTGTCCTGGGTAGGGGATACGAGCACCGCGCCAGCTCCCGCGCCGTGTCGGGAGAACGCCCCATCGAGGTACATGACCCAGCCGTCCGGTGCTTCGCTTCTCGGGGAAAGTGATCGGTCTTCGCCTGCCTCAAGACCCGGTGCTTCTGTCCATTCTGCCACGAAATCTGCAAGTGCAGCTCCCTTGATGACCCTGGTCGTACTGAACTCCAGCTGAAATGCTTGTAGTTCAATGTTCCATTCAGCGACCCTTCCAGCTGAGTTGGGGCTCCTGAGTACCCTTTCCAAGGGGTACGCTGAGACGACCTTGATGGGATGGCCTTGGAAGTAGTGCCGCAGCTTGCGCGAGGCCATTAATAGCGCGAGGAGGAGCTTCTGAGGCATGGGGTACCGCACCCTTGGATCCCGCAGCACCATGCTGACGAAGTACACGGGATGCTCGATGAGGTTGAGGGTGTTGGCGCAGCTTGCGTCCTCCTGGGGTCGAGGCGTCTCCTGAGGCGACGGAGCCCCCAGCGCTTGGTCGCTTGAAGAGACCTCTCCTGCTCCGGGTGCGCCCTCCGGCTGCGGCCGTTCCTCTCCGGCTGCGGTCGTGGTCCTCGCGAGGCCCTCCTGGCCTTGCTCTGTCTCAGTCTGGGCGGTCGATGTGGCCTTGGTTCGGCACTCCTCCCTGACCGCCACCAAGGCTGCGCTAGCGGAGTAGGGGGTGGCCGCAAGGTAGAGCACCTGGGGCTCCTGAGGGTGTGGAGCTACCATCACTGGTGGGCTGGTAAGGTACCTCTTGAGATCTTGGAATGCCTTTTCGGCCTCTTCAGTCCATTCGAAGGGCCTTTCTTTTTCATCAGCTTGAAGAAGGCAAGTGCTCGCTCCCCTAGCTTGGAGATGAAGCGCCCTAGCGCGGTCACACGCCCGGTGAGCTTCTGCATCTCTTTGAGGGTCTTTGGCGGGCTCATGTCCTCGACCGCCTTGACCTTCTCCGGGTTGGCCTCAATGCCTCTGTGCGACACGAGGAAACCCAGGAGCTTGCCTGAGGGAACTCCAAACACGCACTTCTCCGGGTTGAGCCGTAGGTCCACTTCGTTAAGGCTCGCAAAGGTTTCTTACAGGTCCTGTATCAGGGTTTTTGCCTCCCGAGACTTCACCACAATGCCGTCGATGTAAGCTTCAGCGTTCCTCCCGAGCTGCCGGCCTAAGGCGATGTGCATCAGCCACTGAAAGGTCGCGCCTGCGTTGTGCAACCCAAATGGCATGCAAGTATAGCAGTACACTCCACAAGGGGTCAGGAAAGCCGTCTTCTCCACATCTTCCACTGCCATCCTGATCTGGTGATAGCCCGAGAAGGCATCTAGGAAGCACAATAGGTCACACTCTGTGGTGGAGTCGACTATCTGGTCGATGCGGGGGAGCGGAAATGGATCCTGCGGGCAGGCTTTGTTGAGGTTGGTGAAGTTAAGACACATGTGCTCCTTTCCTCCCTTTTTTGGCACAACGACCGGGTTAGCCAGCCAATCAGGGTAGCGGACCTCATGGATAACCCCTGCCGCTTCCAGCTTCTGGGTCTCTTGCACGATGAAAGCTTGTTTCTCAGTGGACTGTCGCCTCGCCTTCTGCTTCATGGGGCGCATGTTGGGGCACACGTTGAGGTAATGCTCAATCACACCCCTTGGGACCCCTGCTAACTGATCAGGTTCCCACGCGAACACCTTCTTGTTCGCGCGCAGGAACCTGAACAGGGCCTTCTCCCGCTCGGGCTCGAGGTTGGCTCCTATGGTGAAGGTGGCGCCAGTGGACCCGTCCTCGTCGACCGATACTTGCTTGGTTTCCGCCTTGTCTTGGCTGAACAACTACTTCTTTTCAGCCGGCGCAGCCCCCTTGGGCTCGAGGGCGTCGGTGCTGGCGGGCTGCGCCACTGCGGCCGCACTGAAGGCGAGCTGGAGCACCTGCAGCGCATCCCTGGTGTCTCCTGACATGGTAAGGACGCCGCTGCTCCCGGGCATCTTCATGAGGTTGTACGCCGGGTGAGTTGCTGCCATGAACCGGGCTAAGGCCGGGTAGCCGAGGATGGCGTTGTAGGGGAGGCCGATGGGGGCGATGTCAAAGTCGATCAGCTCTGTGCGGAAGTGGTCGTAGGTGCCGAAGATCACTGGGAGGCGGATCTGTCCCAAGGAGGCGGTGGAACCGACTCCGATGCCCGAGAAAGGCCTGCTGGGTTGGAGCCGCTCCGGTGGCATGTGGAGGAGGCTAAAGGCCTCCACCGAGAGCACGTTGAGGCCGGCTCCACCGTCGATGAGGGTCCTGGTGATGGCTACTTGGCATATGGTGGGGGTGCACAGCATCGGGAGCGCGCCCGACCCGATGGGGTTGAAGGGGTGATCATCCGAGGGGGGGGGGCTTCTTGACGCTTGGAGGCGGTGCTGATCTGGCGGGTGAACGGCTTGACATGAGGGCTCGAGGGTTGTGCTTGGGAGCCACCCAGGAGAGCCGCGACGACGGGCGGCGCTGGTGTGGTGAAACAGGCGAGGAAGAGGTCGCGCAGCTCCTCCCAGGAGGTCACAGAAGCCGTCGGCAAGTGGAGGAGCCACATGCGCGGGACGTTGGTGAGGGCAATGGGTAGCCAGTTGGCCATCACCCGGTCGTTGCCCCCGGCTCTGAGGACGGCCTCCTCGTATGCCAGTAGGAAAACCAGCGGGTCCGCCGCGCCGTTGTAGCGCGGCGGCATCTCGGGCTTGAACTTGCGCGGCCACTGCACCTATCGCAAGGTGTGGGCCAAGGCCTGGAGCCCCCTGGCCCCAGCGCCGGCATCTGTTGCCGGAGCGGGCGGCGCGTTGTCCGCATGAGGACGGAACGCGGTGTTGGTGGAGAGCGGGTCGTCGGAAGGAAGAACTCCGGCGCACCCCTACCTGGCGCGCCAAATGTCGGATTTCGGGTTCCGGCAGACCCTTGAGGTTCGAACACTGGGGTGCGCGCGGAGATCTCTCCCCTACCGATCTACGTCTGATCTCCCCGCGTGATCTAAACTAGAAACGATGAGCAACACAAGGGACACGAGATTTATACTGGTTTGGGCCACCGTTGTGGTGTAATACCCTACTCCAGTGTGTGGTGTGGTGGATTGCCTCAGGGGCTGATGATGAACAGTACACGGGAAGAACAACCTCGCGAGGGGTGTTCTTGAACTGGTGTGATGTTTTCTACTTGGTCTCTCTATCTCCTTCCTTCGATGCCTCTACTCTATGGTGGCTAGCTCTATTTATAGAGGCCCTGGGCCTCTTCCCAAATAATGAGCGGGAAGGGCGCCAACAATTGGCCATTTTGAAGGGGAACATCCAGTACAAGTTATCCTGACCAAAGGTGGTCTTCGGCTGCCAAAAGCACTGGTGATGATGCCATCTTAGGATCCACGGTGACCTCTGTCCTGCTGTTCTGCTGGTCTTGGTCTCGTTGCACCGAAATGGTAACCTTTGCCTGATGCCTTGGCCTGTGCTTGCCCCCTTTGCACCAAAGGGGAAACAAGGACACTGCGCATGCCGGCACCCGCCTGGTCTTCGATCGTCATGGCTTGCGTCACGGGCTCCTCGCGAGGTGCCCCCGCCTTGATCTCTCAGCCACCTCGCGAGCCTGCCTGATGAGGCTGCCTCTGAGGAAACTTCCTGTTGTCCGCCCCGCGAGGCTTGGCCCCTCGCGAGGGTCCTGAGCTTGAGCTGACGAAGATGGGCCGCGCTGGTCCCCCACTTGAGCCACGCCGCAGGCCGCAGATAGGAAAGTCTGGGGACCCCCGTTCCCAGGACACCGACAGCACTGCGGTCCAAGAAGGCCAGCGTCCTATCGTCCTCCTCTTGCATGTAGTAGTCCTTGTGGATGATTTGTGCGTAGACGTGGGTGATTATGTCGATGGTGTCTTGCTGTGTCAGGCGCTGCGCGGCGAGTGCGACCTCGAGGTGGACATTCTCCGGCGCGACGGCGGGCAGTCGCAGGGCCACCAGTGCGTCGAAGAGGTTGTCACCATAGAGGCCGTTGAGGGTGGCAGGCATCACAGAGCCTGGGCGCGTGGGCTGGAGGCGTACGTCAAGGTCGTCTGCGAGCTTCTTAACGACGGTGAACTTGTCGAGGAAGCCAACAAGGACCTCATCGAACAAAGAGACGAAGTTGTCGTCCAAGCGATCCCTCGCCCTGGCGGCCTCAAGCACTACCTGGAGACGTTCCTCGGTGCCGGGCCGCAGGCCGGCGTCGTGGACCATCGGACATAGCCGGCTGATGCTCGCGCTCATCGCCTCCATGGGTCTAGCTTCTAGTCAACTGATCTTGCGATTGGAGTGATCACTCTTGCCCTTGGGTGCGTAGGTGCGAGGGATTTCAGAGATTGGACCGGTGGGAGCCTTTATATGAGAAGTGTAGATCGTTGAATTCACGTGTGTGTTGGCCATCTACTCCTCGCCTTTCATTACGCCGCCTTTGGCTGTATGACAGGTTGGCCATCCACCCGTTGGGCCCACGTGTCATACACCCAAAGGCAGGTGCAGTAAGTCAATGAAGCTGCGTCCCCCTCCGTGCCGGTGCAGTATAGTCATCTCACCGGACCTCTAGTTGGGGCCAAACGAGAGAACTTTGATGTTTACTGGTTTATTGGTCCCCTTTGCATTTTGCGCCAAGTTTTGACCTTTGATTTAACTAATAGAAAGTTAATGCATGTAACCAAAAATGTTGTGTAAGTCACCTTACGAAAACCAAATAATCCCAAAACACTTAGGCATGCTACATTAACTCCCTCCTCGTTTCTTATTTCGTGACATATCAACCAATGAGAGATGTGGGCCGTGCATGCTTTAAATGACTTGAGACTACCAAACATCACATGCGGTGGTTAGTTCATTGCATGTAATCCTATTAAGTAGCAAAAAGACATTAAGTTATCTCGCGTATAGGAATAAAACAATACACCATGTATTTATTTACAAAGGGAGTAGTACATTTTTTGTGACATGCATTACTAGATATTGCTAGTCAAATACTAAATCCAGATGGACGTGGTAGTACTACTAAATCCAGACGGTGGTGCTAGTACTAGTAGTAGTACTACCAATGTAGTAGCACTGTACTACCCATTGGTCAAATTATTACGTGCTGCTCCTCACAGTGAAGTGACAAGACCCTACGCCGGAGATGACACCTGAGTATGGGTGCCTTGTTCGGCAAACCAAAGTCAGCCTCACCGTCTACAGTCACTATCATCATGGCTGTAGACCTAGCCTGCTTACAACTAGCTGTGTTCGACATAATTTCTTGTGCGTACATGGCCGTGCATTGCACGAAACACCAAGATTGGGGGGTGGACGGCGCCGGCAGCGGCCGTCGCGCCAGATTTTTCCATGGCCTTCTAGATGTGGTGGGAAGGAGATAAGGCTGATTGTGAGAGACAAGGAGTTGTTTGTAAATAGGGAACAAGTGCGGGCATCTTTTGCAAAGCTGGAGAAGTTTGAGTTTGTAGGCGTCGGATCTAGATCTCGACGGCTATTGGTGAAAGATGGTAGGCACAACATCATCACCAACCCAGGACTTGTTTGATTCGCAGGATTTTGAAAACACAGGAATAGGACACGGCAATATTACAAGTTTCAAACTGATATTACAAATGTTAGGAGTAATGCTGCACCTATGAAGAGGGAATTACTAGGAAGTTTATGTAAGAACTTTTGTTACTTTAGGTGGATGCAGCATTATCGCATAAAACTAAAATCCACCGCTACGACAAGTCACTAATGGGCAAATAAGTTTTCGAGTCTCTGTCCACTTGATGTTTCAAAAACAAATTCAGCTTCATGGAGACTTTGTCATTTAGGCTTAGACGCTATGCGGTGATCAGACGCCATTCATTGTTGCGCCAGAGAACGCCAAACCTCATTACCTTGAGCACACTTGCCTCCGTAACAAAGAACACAGCCAATTTAATCTCAGATGTGCTGCCTCGGTAGTTGATCAAATCAATTTCTGTAAGATGGAGATCAAGGCATTCGATGAGATTGGTATAGTGCAGCACATTTTTCACTTTCCGGTCTTTTTTTATCTGCAAAAGAAGATAACATATTAGAGCAACTAGCTGTGTAAGATTGCCGTGTCATCAAGAGGTACCAATATCATTTTCTCATACGATAGGGTTGGCTGGCTAGTGATATTTTCACACACACTCTCTCTCTCTATCTTTCTCTTTCCTCTCATTTACCTAGGAGTACGTGAAGAGCTTGGGCATTTGTTGCCTTCCACTATGTGGCCGATGTCATATTTCGCAAAAGTATGCCACATAATACACATCGATGTCAAATCAAAAGATTTTGGCACCGCTCTCGCGATGTGAGAGAGTTGGCACCGCTGTGCACACAGACCCACATGTATAAACAAATCAATCAAACCAACTACACCAGCCTCTCACTCTCCCAAACAAGTGTTTTTTTATTGCCTTAGTCCTCTCTCTCTCCCACGCAAGTGTTCTTCCATTGCGTGAGTTAATTTGGCACCGGAGCAAAGTAAGTGATCCAGATTGGGGCACCGGGTGAGCAATGGAGGGGCATTGATGCCAAATGCATCACAAGTGAATTTGGCATGTGTTTTGGCCTACATAGTGGAGGGCCGTTATAGCCCACTTTTGTACTACCTCTTATTTAGTATAATATTTTAACCATAGATTTACGTAAGAAAATGCCAATGCATGTCACTAAAAATTACACCATTTGAAATTATGTTCAAATATGAATCCAACAATATAGTTCTTAGTGACATGCATTAACATTTTGTAAGTTAAATCTATGGTCAAATTTTTATACTACAAAATAGGAAGAGTAAACCAGGACGGAGGTAGTAGTTGCTCTTAGGGTAACCATAGAGTTACTGGAGTAGTCTAAGTTACTTTCCACTATGACTAGCCTAGGCTACTATAGTAGTATAACAAAAAAATGATTCAGGTGATCACGTGAGAAAAAAAATACTAAAAACATTTCTTTCGGTGCAGTGCGTAGATGCAGTTTTGGACACTACACTTGTCATCGTAATTTGGGAAAATTACGAAAAAATTGAGCTATGTTGTGATTACCGTTTACTAATAGGAAAGAAGTTTCACCTCGATGAGTAGCTTCTCCATGCACGAAAAGCATGTAAGGAATCCAACAACTTGATCCAGATTGGGGCCGATAGATTTTATTGCCAAGATCTTCACAGTGCGCATAGACTGGGTCAAGTTTGTGGGAATCATTTTCTAGAAGACGGTCGTAAATACATCAAGAAGAAATTTAAAAATGTGAATTTCAAGAAGACGGAAGAAGATGAGTGCTGTACCTAAACGATTGCGGATCCAATAAAGAGTTCGGAGAATTTGGCAGACGAGTGCACTAACATTGTCAATTTTGGAGGGTCAATGACCCTGATTTTTGTTGGACCTTCTAGATCCGATACAAGCAATCTCTCAAGGAAAGGCGCATTCTCAATGACCATAACGTGGAATAGCTGGAGTGGTCTCTTCCCAATTGATGTCTTGTTGCGGGGCCAGCAAGACACATAAATCCATCGGAGATTGGTCGAGGCGATGTGGAGGCTAATGAACCCGTGGATCTGCTCAAGACGAAGGTACTCGAGCGCCGTACAGCTGCGGGGCAGGTGCTCCATAGCCTTCTTCGAGATGACAACGGTGAAGAGGTCGAGCTACTCGAGTTGAGGGAGAAAAAGGGCAGGCACGACATTAATCTGGGGAAGATAGCAGGAGCTGAAGCTGGCGCGGTGCAACGTTGGCGCGAGGCGGAGCGCGGACGGTGATAGAGAGCGACATCGTCCAGCTTCAAAGCTGAGCTCCTCGAGCTGATCTAGGGCGGGGGATAAGAACCACTTGCCGAACTTGGGTTGGACCTTGCAGTTGGTGCTGAACATGCAGATGTCAAGGCGTGTGGTTGGCCCAAGGTGCGATGAAAGGATCTTGGAGACTGCAGCCATGCGTTTGCAATCCCCGTCGCAGAGGCAGCTATCGGTGGTGAGGTTGAGTGGGAAGCGGCACCAGAGGGGGCGCCATCGCCGGGAGAGCAGGGCGGTCCGCACGGCAGATTTGGTGGGAGGAGGCCGATGATGATGAGCAGCATGTCGTTGGGGAGGCTGCTGATGAAGTCCAGGCTCGTCGGATGCGGTTTTGGCTTGGGCCGCCTCTGCTTGTTGGCTGCCTCGCCGTCCGTCTCAACCGGCGGCGACGCCGGTGTACACGTATGCTGGTGTGTGTTGTGTGATGGGTGTGCGCGAGTGCGTCCTTCGGTGCATGCCGCCGCGCGGTGGTGAATTGTGCGCAAGTGCGTCCTTCACACGGAAGAAGTGTGTCCTCAATGCGCCCTCAATTTTCTAGCGTGCGGGGTGCTACCCCGAGTGGTTTTAACTTTGTTTACTTCACCGCGTGTCAGATGGGCCTCTACTTTACTTATTTTCACCCACCGCCACATGGGCCAAGACACACGAAGATACATAACACGGTGACAAGGCAGCATGTGGATTGGGTTGACCGTCAACTAAACAATATACGGAGCTATACGCTGACACAGTGAGCGTATAATCCGTCGGTATAGAGTGTTCGAGTGAGAGGGGAGACCCGTGAGAGATAGCAGAGAGAGAGCAAAAGAGCTACTCCCTTCGTTCGATAATGTAGTTCCAACTTTTTTTTAAAGTCAAACTTTTGAAACTTTGACCAAGTTTATAAAGAAATTACTTATATCTGCAATACCAAAGATAAATGATAGTATGAAGTAAGTACATGTTGTGATGAATCTAATGATCGTTTCAGATGTAAATGTTTTTCTCCACATATACCTGGTCAAACTTTTTTGAGGTTTGACTTTTCAAAACATCCATATACTTATGGACGTGAGAGAGTCCCTAACTAGAGAGAGAGAGAGAGGGAGTGAAATAGAAAGAGTGAGTGAAAAAAGTGTGTGTGCGTGTGTGAAAGAGACATGGACAACACTCGATAAAAGTCGAGAAAAAACGTGTGTGTCTTATACAAACATATCACACATGCATCTTTGACAACGTAAGCAAGGTGAGGAGATAGTGTGTGGTTGTTTGCAACCGAGAGAGCAAGACCCCTAGCACGTGGCCAAGAGGGGTCTGACAAATAAGGGAGAGAGGTCGAGAGAGACGTACGGAGAAAATGCAGGCATGGGGAGGAGAGAGTGTATGTTTGTCATAGAGAGATCCCCTGGAGATCGTGATGGGACTACATGGGTGGGAGATCGAGTGACAAGGTGTGTGCGCGATAGAAGATACCCCGAGAGATATCGAGATAGACGTATGGATGGAAGGAGACAATACGTGTGTTCCTGATGGCTAGTGAGAGATAATCATACTTAGGGGGGGAGTGCTTGCGCCTATGATGGAGTGAGGGATTATGGTACTTATTAGGGGGGTGCGTGTCACATAGAGAGAGAACAGGGGCGGAAAGTGTTGGATGGGTCTATATGTATAGCGCGAGTGAGACATGTGTATGTGTGAACCAGGGAGATATAAAGTTTGAGAGAGATTGAGGAGCCCCAATAAGGTTGAGTGGTGCGTCAGATAGCTGAGAGGGGGAAAGAGATATTCCATCCGCTCGATAATGCAGTGCATGTAAATTTTTAGAAGTCAAACTTTGGAAACTTTGATCAGGTTTATGCAAATGTTATTTATATCTACAATACCAAAGATACATCATACGAAACTACATCTCATGGTGAATCTAATGGTATATGTTTGCCGTTTTAGATGTATTTGTCTTTCTCCACGTACATGGTCAAACGTTGTGATGTTTGACTTTTCCATAAATCAATATGCTATGGACCGAGGAGAGTGCCTAAGTCGAGAGAGATCAAGTGCGTGTGAAGGAGAATGAGTAAGTGTGCAAAAAGAGTATGTGTGTGAAAGAGAAAGTGACAACAAACAATAAATTAGAGAGAGAGTGTGTTTTTTCGTTTCTCAGGCGAACATCTCACGCATGCATCTCCGAGATAGAAAAGGGAGGCGAGGAGATACACGAAGATAGCTAGTGTGTGATTGTTTGCAACGGAGAGAGATACCCCTATAGCACATGTCCAATAGAGGTCTCGCCAACAAGGAACAAAGGTTGAGAGGGACACATGGAGAACATGGACGCATGGGGAGGGCGAGAGGGTGTGTTTGTGATAGAGAGATCCCCTCGAGATCGTGAGGGGACTATATGGGTGGGAGATTGAGGGAGGTGCGTGCGTGATAGAAAGATGCCCCGAGAGAAATCGAGATAGACCATGCACATCTTTGTGATGGAGACTAAGATTAGCTAGTCATATTGTCGATGTACAAAAGTTGGGGCGCACCTTTGTACCCCTTTACTTGTGCACGGGCAGTCAAAGCCGTGCGCCATGGCCACACGTAGCAGGGCAAAGGAGGGAAGCCGGAGAGAAGCCAAAGCACAATACAAGATGATCAAGGCAACGCCAAGGCCAAGAACACAAAGAAGCAGAGGGACGGAGGCTTTCCCCAAGAAGACCCTTGTCGGGTAGCCTCAAGAGCCCCAAAGAAGACCCTTGCGGAGCAAAGACGCCCAAACACCAACAGAGCGAGTCGCCCTTGAGCCATAGGTTCCAACCCAACCAACTACGATTGGGCCAGGGGTCGGGAGGCACTTTTGTGGTGGGATGCAGATCTTTGTCAAGACCATAGATATATGAGATCAAGATGAGGACCAGAAGATGGCAACCCTCGGCAGGATCCTGGCCGAGGAAAGCCACAAGATCCCCGGCAAGATCCTTGCCGGGGACTGTGCATCGCGGCAAGACCCTTGTCCAGCCACCCGGCAAGACCCTTGCCGAGAACGCCAGCAGGGCCAGCACCAGGCCCGCACCAGCCAAGTCTCCACCGCCACTCACATGCAGCTGCCAGCCCGACCAGTTAGGCTGGCACCTGCGTGGCAACGTGTAGCTTCCGGACCAGATCAGCGAGTGCCTGCGTGGCGGCACGCAGACCTTCGCGAGGACCCTACCACCGCGCCACCTCAGCTGCTTGCCTGCCTACATGGCGCCACACGCATCGCTGGCCAGGGCGTGTGTCGACACGAGGAGGAGCGGCGACGGACGGGACGGGCTCCGTTCCCGTCCCCGATAAAGCATAGGGACACCTTAGCGACTCATTAAATGCATCGTGTCTTGTAATATGGGCGATAAGCTCATAGTACTGTATACCTTTCCACCTCCTGTGTGCCACTGTGGCAGCCCCTTTCGACTATAAAAGGAGGCCCATGGCGTACTGGAGAAGGATTCGGCTCTTTGGAACTACCTAGCCACCGTAGCTAGTTCGAGGGTTCAAGAACACTACATCCACCAAAGCAGGATTAGGGTTTTACGCATCCTCGCGGCCCGAACCTGGGTAAACGATCCTTGTGCTGACTACTAATCCTGCTCTTCTTGCAACCCTGCGCCTCGACAACCGTAGTAGGGATTCCCACCGACATCTTTGGCGCGCCAGGTAGGGGGGTGCAATTGTGAGAATCTGGTCTAGTAGTTAGCCTAGCGGTTCTTCATCGCCATGGCTCCCAAGAAGAAGACGTCCACGGCGATCGGCTCGTCGGGGGCCGAACGGCCGATGCAAGACGGGCGTAGCAGCGGCCCGGTCACGACAGACCCGGCCGCGGTCCGCGAAAGCACCAAAGATCGCTTCTGGCAGTCGAGCTGGCGAGCGGCACCGTTGCGGCGCCAGCGACGGGCCGCACGCCACCAAATCCAAAGACGGGGCTAGGCCCCCCGCAGGCAGCGCGGGGCCCTCCAGGAGTGTCGTTGTGCCACCCACGGGCGGCGCAGCAACCTCTAAGACGCCCACGCCGGCGACCACTACGCGCTCTTCCCATGGTGTGCGCGACAAGCAGCGTCACCCCGCCGGTGACCCTGGACCCGCCGTGGGAAGAGCCATGTGCGTCGTCAGCGGGACGAAGGAGTTCAGCATGCCCGCCAAAGTGCTGGCGAAAATGGCGCGCAACCGCTGGGTCGTGATGGAGCTCCTTCTAACATGGTTAGAAGTCGAAGCGCGCCACGGTCCACGCAGTTGTTGCCGCCACCCACGCCAGCAGAAGATTTGGCGCGCGCGCAGCTGCTCCTCGACTTCCCTCCTGCTGCGGAGAAGCTCGACGAGTGGAGGGCCACCATCCGGAGCCTGGTCGCCGTCGCCAACAAAGATGATCCGCGACCGGCGGGACCCTCGGGCCGGCGCTCCACCGAGCCACCACATGCCAACGCTGGGGGACTGGGGGTGCTGCGGTCACGGTGCACTCTCCTCCTCCTCGCCAGCCACCGCGGGCGCCGGCCCGTCGTGACGACGCTTGTGATAACATCTCTATAGCATCGTCCGACCCGTGGACCCACCGCGACCAGCGCCAAGTTCTTCGAGAACGAGCTCACGAAGATGCTCAAACCACTTTCGAGCGCCGGCGTGATACACGCCATCAGTCGGACAAGCGGGCGAGACCCACTATGGACCACCCAACACCGGGGGGCTCCGGGGGCCTACCTTACGAGGTGGGCTGCCCGGCCTTTACCCGTGAGCTACGGCAGTTCCAGTGGCCGTCCCACCGCACGTTCAAGCCCGACGTCGGCGAGAAGTACACTGGCAAGACCCATCCGTCTAAGTTCCTCAGCATCTACACCATCGCGATGCAGGCTGCCGGAGCTCACGACAACAAGGTGCTTGCCAATTATTTCCCGCTGGCACTGAAGCCCAATGTTATGTCTTGGTTGATGCACTTGCCGCCAGATTCCATTTCTTCTTGGTCGGATCTGTGCCATGAGTTCGCTACGCCTTCACAGAGGCCACCAAGCTCATGGCTGTGCCGTTGATCTGCATATCATTCCCCAGAAGGAAGGGGAAACCCTGCGCAAGTAATCCAGAGATTCAGCCGGGTGCAGTACAACATCCCCGACGTTCATCCCGCCGTTGTGATCAGCGCGTTCTATCAGAAGGTGCGCAACCGCAAGATGCGCGAAGAGCTGGCGATGACCAAGGTTAAGGATGTGGCCGAACTCTATGTTCTGGCCGATAGGTGCGCCTGGACTGAAGAGGGAAGGAAGTACCCCGGCGAAGACGCCGGCCCGGAAACCGACTCTACTGACGAAGACACCGCCGCCCCGGTGAAGAAGGGCCGGCGTCGCAACAGGAAATGCAAGGGCAAGGCCATGCTTGCCGTTGAAGGATCTGACGACACCGGCGCAGCCAAAAAGGTCAAGGCGCATTTACCCTCGCAAGGAGATTACCGGTGCGCCGCCGCCGGCCTTTTAGCAATATGCCGACAAGCCAGGGGGCTCCGGCAAGCAGTACTGCAAGATCCACCGCACCAAGGGCCATGACCTCCAGAACTGCCGGCAAGTCGAGCTTCTTGCTGAAAAGCAAAAGGCCGAGTATGAGAGGCGATACAAGGAGAAAGGTCGGGACGGTGCCGAGGGATCCAGCAAGAAGCGTGGCGGCCAAGGAGGCCACCGCGGCAAGGTCAACCAGCAAGAGAGGCCCGCCCGGGGCCGTGACAAGAAGCAAGAAGACGATAATCGCAACGAGGACGACAAGTCCGGTGAGCAAGAGTTCCAGAAGGCTACGGAGGCCATGTGCGTCGATGGTGGCACCTCGCTGCATACTTCTCATCGCCAGCTCAAGCAGTGGGCGCGTGAGATTACAGCAGCGGAGCCGCTGCTCGACGCCTTCGAAGCCGCTGAAGTGGTCCAGCACGCCCCTCATCTTTGACGTCGTGGACCACCCTGACCGCACAACCGCGGTCGGGTGTTTGCCATTGTTGGTCTCGCCAACGATGCACAACCTCAAGGTGAACAAGATGTTAGTTGACGGCGGGGCCGGCCTGAACTTGATCTTGCCCGTCGTGATCAAAAGGCTACAAATTCCAGATGGAGACCTCGAGGAAACGGGCATGTTTCAAGGGGTCAATCCGGGGAGGAGCCAGCCGAAGGGGAAGGTCACACTGCTCATGACGTTTGGAGGAGAGTTGAACTAAAAGATGGAGCCGTCGTTCGACGTGGCCGAGACCCCCTTGCCCTACAACGGGATGCTCGGCCGCCCGGCACTAGCCAAGTTCATGGCGGCGTCACACTACGCCTACAACATGCTAAAGATGCCCGGGCCATTGACCATCATCTTCGTCCCCTCCGACAAGAAGGACGCGCTGATTTGCGCCGACCAACTCTACCGGGAAGCAGTTGCAGCAGCTGCCGTCAAGGTTCTTGCTTCTGCCGCTGAAGGCCCAGGAGGGAAGAAGAAGCCCGACAAGACCTCTCGCACCCACTCTGGCCAGCGCACCTCCTCGGAGTGTTGTGCTACCGTCGAGGACGAGCCAGAGAGCTCTGCCGGCAAGAGCAAGAAATCCAGAGCTTAGCCACCGCAGACCAAGAAGGTGTCCGTCAGGGAGGATGGCACGGGAGGGGCCTTCACCATAGGCTCCACCCTCGACAGCAAATAGGAAGGCGCACTCGTCACCTTCCTGCGGGCAAATGTCGACGTGTTTGCGTGGGAAGCATCCGACATCCCCGGTTTTCCCAGGAAGGTGATTGAGCACCACCTAGTTGTCTGTCCTCATGCGCGGCCCGTCAAGCAGAAGGTCAGAAAGCAGGCTCTGGAGAGGCAAGAGTTCATCACAAAGGAGATCAGGAAGTTAGAAGCGGCAGGTTTGGTGAGAGGAGTGCTCCACCCGACGTGGTTGGCCAATCCGTTAGTGGTGGGCAAGGCAAATGGGAAGTGGAGGCTGTGTATTGACTATACATATATCAATAGGGCTTGTCCTAAGGACCCCTTCCCGTTGCCACGCATCGACCAGATTGTCGACTCCACGGCCGGGTGTGATCTGCTGTCATTCCTTGACGCCTACTCGGGCTACCACCAAATCTTCATGACAAGAGAAGATGAAGAGAAGACAACATTCATCACCCCATGTGGTACGCATTGCTTTTTACGGATGCCTTTCGGGTTGAAGAGTGCTGGCTCGATGTTTGCAAGAGCTGTCCAAATTGGTTTTGAACCCCAGCTCCATAGAAATATGGAGGCATACATGGATGACATAGTGGTCAAAACCAAGGACGGGGCAACTCTTGTGCAAGATCTAGAAGAGACATTTGCCAACCTGTGCAAGATCAACCTTAAGCTGAACCCTGAGAAGTGTGTCTTCGGCGTTCCGTCCGGCAAGCTTCTCGGATTCTTTGAGTCGCAGCGCGGGATCGAGGCAAACCCAAACAAAATCAAGGCTATTGAGCAGATTGAGGCGCCCAAGCGGATCAAGGATGTGCGTCAGCTCACCGGCTGCATCGCCGCCATGAGTCGATTCATCTCCAAGTCCGTCGAGCGTCCCATCCCTTTTTTCAAAATCTTGAAGAAGGCGGGCCCAATGGAGAGGACCCCAGAAGCCGAGGCAGCGTTGCGGGATCTGAAGAAATACCTTTCCTCCACGCCAATACTGGTTGCGCCTAAACCACAAGAGCCGTTGAGCCAGATCCGGGCGCATTTACAAATCAAGTGGTCAACGCCGCACTGGTGGCGCAAAGGGAGGTCGACGAGGAGGGAGTGGCAACGACAGAACCAGCAGATGGCAAGCCAAAGATTCCCACGGCAGGGCCTGGTGCCGGCAAGGCGAGGCCCCTGGCAGAGTCTGATGCCACCAAGGCAGTGCCCGTGCAGTCGACTGAGGTGGTGCAGAAGAAGAAGATAATGCAACACCCGGTTTACTTTGTCAGCTCCCTCTTGCAGGGGGCTAGGTCGAGGTACTCAGGTGTGCAGAAATTGCTCTTCGGCCTCCTTATGGCCTCGAGGAAGCTGCGCCATTACTTCCAAGCCAACGAGATCACCGTTGCCACACCCGCCTCCTGCTGGTAACGGATATCGTGCATAACCCAGATGCGACTGGAAGGATTGTGGAATGGGCCCTGGAGTTGTCGAGCTTTGGGTTGAAATTTGAAAGTACCTTGACAATCCAGAGCAGAGTCTTGGCGGAGTTCATTGCAGAATGGACCTCAATGCCCGACGAAGAAATCCAGGAGACCGCTCTCCCCGGCAAGGAAGCAGACCGTGACTGGATCATGTACTTTGATGGGGCTTTCTCGCTGCAAGGCGCCGGTGTCGGTGTGCTGCTTGTCGCGCCCACCGGAGAGCACCTCAAGTATGTGATCCAGATGCACTTTCCCAGGGAGAGGTCCAGAAACAACATTGCTAAGTACGAGGGGCTGCTTGCCGGTCTCAGGATCGCGGCAGACCTCGGGGTGAAGAAGCTCATCGTCAGGGGTGTGATGTCTACTACGCAACCTTCTTCTTGTAGACGTTGTTGGGCCTCCAAGTGCAGAGGTTTGTAGGACAGTAGCAAATTTCCCTCAAGTGGATGACCTAAGGTTTATCAATCCGTGGGAGGCGAGGGATGAAGATGGTCTCTCTCAAACAACCATGCAACCAAATAACAAAGAGTCTCTTGTGTCCCCAACACACCCAATACAATGGTAAATTGTATAGGTGCACTAGTTCGCGAAGAGATGGTGATACAAGTGCAATATGGATGGTAGATATAGGTTTTTATAGTCTGAAAATATAAAAACAGCAAGGTAACTAATGATAAAAGTGAGCGTAAACGGTATTGCAATGCTAGGAAACAAGGCCTAGGGTTCATACTTTCACTAGTGCAAGTTCTCTCAACAATAGTAACATAATTGGATCATATAACTATCCCTCAACATGCAACAAAGAGTCACTCCAAAGTCACTAATAGCGGAGAACAAACGAAGAGATTATGGTAGGGTACAAAACCACCTCAAAGTTATTCTTTCCAATCAATCCATTGGGCTATTCCTATAAGTGTCACAAACAGCCCTAGAGTTCGTAGTAAAATAACACCTTAAGACACACATCAACCAAAACCCTAATGTCACCTAGATACTACAATGTCACCTCAAGTATCCGCGGGTATGAATATACGATATGCATCACACAATCTCAGATTCATCTATTCAACCAACACAAATAACTTCAAAGAGTGCCCCAAAGTTTCTACCAAAGAATCACGACGAAAACGCGTGCCAACCCCTATGCATAGGTTCATGGGCGGAACCCGCAAGTTGATCACCAAAACATACATCAAGTGAATCACGTGATATCCCATTGTCACCACAGATACGCACGGCAAGACATACATCAAGTGTTCTCAAATCTTTAAAGACTCAATCCGATAAGATAACTTCAAAGGGGAAACTCAATCCATTACAAGAGAGTAGAGGGGGAGAAGAAACATAAGATCCAACTATAATAGCAAAGCTTGCGATACATCAACATCATGCCAAATCAAGGACACGAGAGAGAGAGAGAGAGAGAGAGAGAGAGAGAGAGAGAGATCAAACACATAGCTACTGGTACATACCCTCAGCCCCGAGGGTGAACTACTCCCTCCTCGTCATGGAGAGCGCCGGGATGATGAAGATGGCCACCGGTAAGGATCCCCCCTCCGGCAGGGTGCTGGAACAGGGTCCCGATTGGTTTTTGGTGGTTACAGAGGTTTGCGGCGACGGAACTCCCGATCTATTCTGTCCCCCGGTCGTTTGGTATATGGATATATATGCGGAAGAAGTACGCCAGGGGAGCCACGAGGGGCCCACGAGGGTGGAGGGCGCGCCTAGGGGGGTGGGCGCGCCCCCCTACCTCGTGCCTTCCTCGTTGCTTTCTTGACGTGGACTCCAAGTCTCCCGGGTTGCTTTCCTTCCAAAAATAACTTCTCGAGAAGGTTTCATTCCGTTTCGACTCCGTTTGATATTACTTTTCTTTGAAACACTGAAACAAGGGAAAAAACAGGAACTGGCACTGGGCTCTAGGTCAATAGGTTAGTCCCAAAAGTAATATAAAAGAGCAAAATAAAGCCCATTAAACATCCAATATGGATAATATAATAGCATGAATACTTCATAAATTATAGATACGTTGGAGACGTATCAGGGTGACTCGCAGCTTGTCGTCAGACAAGTCAACAAGGATTACCGGAGCCCATTGATGGAGGCCTACATAGATAAAGTGAGGAAGCTGGAGGAGCGCTTTGACGGTATCCAAGCGGAGCACATTCCCCGAGCTGAGAACTACATCACCGATTACCTGTCAAAGCGTGCTGCATTCAAGCTACCTGTGGAACCAGGTACCTTTTTGCTCCGGTTAACTCAGCCATCCGTCGAACCGTCAATGGAGCGGAGGAAATCAGGTCCCGGCAAGCACTTTCCCGCCGAGCCTCTGGGCTGCCGCCAGATGTTGCTGCAGCACATCGAGCCCGCCAAAGAGCAATCGCTTTGAGGGCGTCAAGCCTCGCCGTGGAGACAACCGCTCTCATGGCGTAAGAGATGCCTTCGGTCCTGCTGCCGAGCCCTGTGCTCCGGCATGGGCGCAGCATACCGTCCGATTCCTCCAATAGGGGAGCTTCGAGGGCAGGAAGAAGCGGAAAAGTAGCCCGTCGGTCTGCCTGTACCAGTTAAATTCGATGACGCCCCTGCATGTGAGAAGGCCGAATGGTGTGAAATTGAAGTGCATCCCCGGGAGGAAGGATCGGAGCTATTGGCGAGAGATACATGGAGGCATATGTGGCTCCCACATAGGGTCGGGGCCCTTGCCGCAAGCATGCTCCGCAAGGTTTCTTCTGGCCCATCACCCTCCAGGATGCGACGACACTAGTAACCAAGTGTGAAGCGTGTCAGTTCCATTCAAAGAAGCTTCATCAACCAACTCAAGCCCTTCAGACAATCCCTCTCTCCTGGCCATTCTTGGTCTAGGGGCTCGATATACTGGGCCCCTTCCCCCGTGCTGCCAGGGGCTTTGAGTACTTGTACATTACAATCGACAAGTTCACAAAGTGGCCGGAAGTGGAAGCAGTGAGAAAGGTGACAGCACAGTCAGCCGTTAAGTTCTTCAAGGGACTGGTCTGCCACTTTGGTGTGCCAAGTAGAATTATCACCGACAACGGCACGCAGTTCACGAGCCACACCTTCATGTAGTACATTCAAGACCTCGGCAACAAGGTTTGTTTTGCTTCCGTGGCACACCCCCGGAGCAATGGCCAAGCGGAGAGGGCGAATGCTGAAGTGTCGTGAGGCCTAAGAACGAAGACCTTTGACAGGCTGCACAAGAGCGGAAGGCGCTGGATTGATGAGTTGCCGGCAGTTCTTTGGTCGATCAGGGCAACGCCAAATCGAGCCACCGGTCAGACACCCTTTGCCCTAGTATATGGGGCGGAGGAAGTTCTCCCCACGGAACTCATATACGGGTCACCTCGAGTGCTCTCTTATGATGAGCTTGAGCAAGAGCAGTTGCGGCAAGATGACGCAACACTCCTTGAGGAAGATCGTCTTCGGGCGGCTGTGAGAGCAGCACACTACCAGAAAGCCTTGCGCCGCTACCATAGCCGCAAGGTTCATGCCCGAAGCTTCGAGGAAGGCGACCTTGTTCTTCAGCGTGTTCAATCGGCCAAGAATACCAACAAGTTGACGCCGAAGTGGGAAGGCCCTTATCGGGTAATACGAGTCACCAGGCCCGGCGCGGTCCGCTTGGAGACCGAAGATACTGTTCCGGTGAGCAATTCCTGGAACATCGAGCATCTTCGCAAGTTTTACCCATAAGGCGCGGCTTGCCGGGCCCCCCGGCAAGCCACCTTTTGTACAAGCTTTGTCGGCAAGGCATGTAACCCTCTGTACAAAGCCAGGCGCCCTAATTTATAGCATGCATGCTAGGTTGAGTCTCTTCCTCGGTTAGGGTTGATAGTGCTTAGCAGCGACTAACCCCTAGCCTAGAGGTCGAGTGTACGTCTTTTCTGTTTTGTTTGGTTCACAGGGCACTTCTGCTAAGCCACTTGGGGAAAGGAGAACAAACTGGCGCTCCGGCCCCGGCAAGGCAAGGCTGCCGGGGGCTGAAGATGTAAGGGTCCAACCGCGGCGAGCCAAGGTTGCCGGGGTCATGGATTCAGATAAGTCTTTCATCCTCGCTATGTGTTTCCGTATAGAACTGGGACATGTGAAGCCTCGTTTATGTATTAAAACCACCATGCTCCCTTTTTCCTGTACCCGAGAGTTACTTCCTGGGTCGGAATTTGGTAGTAGTTGCGGTGGCGAAGAGATGAACGAGGAGCCTAACTCTACTTTGCCCCTGCCTCCACCAAAAGCGCGAGAACGGTCGGCTGAAGAAGAGAAACGGCAAGACCTGTTGCCGGGCGATAACGTTTATTGTAAAAATAACAAGGATTCATCCTTGGCATGGGCCTCGCTCATGCACGAAGAACCCGGCAAGCACCCTTTTTCATTAAAAATGTCCCATACAGGTACAGTTCGTACGGAAAGAAAAACATGAACAAGGGGGATTACAAGCTTTAAATCTAACAAGGCCCAAAGGCTTACAGACTAAAAAAGAGATGAGATGCTCGTAATCCCTTTCTTGTCCCTCTCCTCAGGAGGCAGGTCAAGGAGGCGAAAGGGCAAATGGGGTGCCTAGGCGAACTACGAGCAGCAGAAAGCACCAAGAGAACACCTCGGTAGCTGCCAACAGGTGGGCCGGTGATGACGGTGCCGGAAAAGGAGCTGGAAGACGAGGCGGCAGGTTGCCAAACACGCGATGAAGGCATTGGTGTCCGTGTACTCCGAGTTGACAGGCTTGCCACCCGCCCTCTTCCTCTTCCGCAGCCCCCGGACGCCAGCCACCCAAGGAGACGGCCCCGAGAAGTTCAAGGCGCTGGCCCCTCCCCCGGCAAAACCCCGCCGGAGGAGCGGCCAGGTGCAGATGCTGCTGCCAAGACTCCGCCCAGGCGCGGGGCGTCCGACACCTAGTCGGACTCGTCCCCGTCATCTACCCCACTGTCCTCCTCGTCACGTTCGCTCGAGGAAGAGCTTCCATCGTCGTAATCTCCGTTGGAGGAGCTCTCCACGCAGCACTTCAGACGAGTTCCAAGATCTCCTAAGACCTTGACAGAGAACAGGTCGTCCACCATTAATTTGAAGTAGAGGACGAGCCCCGCCGTCAGGCTGTGGATGCGAGCGAACGTCTTCCATGCACGGCGGAGGTACATGACCCGCGGAGCAGGGAAGTCGACCCGCGTGCCCCCATTCCCACAACCCCTCATGTGCAATCTGAGGGTTTGGGGCGGGTCACGCCCCATCTCCCGAGCAAACGGGGCGGGAAGACGAAGACGGCGACGCGGAGGCCGGCGCGCCGCCCCGTCCTCCTCTTCCCCGGGCACCACGACCTCTGCCACGGCCTTGCCCACAGCCTCGCCCCCTTCCCCTCGTGGCCGGCTCCACCACCGCGGGCTCAGGAGGAGGAGGGACACGCTGTCGAGCGGCGACCCTCGCCGCCACTGTCGAGGGACCGGGGTTCCCCTTCTCCATGGAGGATGAGAGGAAGAAGCAGAAGCAGGAGGAGATAGAAGATAGAAGAGTGTGGAGTGCCATTCCCCCCTTCCCTCTCCTTATAAAGGGGCGGGGTCGGGGCTCGACCACCCCGCTCAGCCAATCCAGCCATCAGGGGCGCAGGGAATCGGGACCGACCCGCTGCCCCCAACCAGCGACGGCCCGGTTTCCCGCCTCCACACCTCGCCACCTGCGTGAAGGACGCGTGGCGAGCGTGCAGGGTCGAAAGGACGGGTAAGGCGATCGTTCCCCGCCCCATGATCAAGGGGCGTGGGCGCCTTGAAGACTGCGACCTGAGTCCATCCAGTAAATGAGCCGCGCCTCCACGCCTCCCTCTTTTATGGGGAAGGCGTGAGCCGCCTCTTTACCATGATGTGATGCATGCGTGCGGAAACCTCCCCACGCATGCTGCCCACGTCACATGCACCCCTCCATGTCACGCATTCAAAGCGGGTCGTGGGGAAGCGCAACAGACGGAAAGATTACCGCGGTAAAATTTGCCCCTCCTGCCCGCGCACCGTTCTGGGCCTGGTCCAACAACGTGTCGCGCTTATGTGTAGCCCAGGCCCGGGGGCTCCTGTCGGTGTACAAAAGTAGGGGCGCACCTTTGTACCCCTTTACTTGTGCACGGGCAGTCAGAGCCGCACGGCACGGCTAGACGTAGCAGGGCAAAGGAGGGAAGCCGAAGAGAAGCCGAAGCCCAATACAAGACAATCAAGGCAATGCCAAGGCCAAGAACAGAAAGAAGCAGAGGGATGGAGCAGTTTCCCCCGGCAAGACCCTTGCCGGGGGCAGCCTCAGCAGCCCCGGCAAGACCCTTGCCGGAGCAGCACGCCCAAACACCAACAGAGCGAGCTGCCCTTGAGCCACAGGTTCCAACCCAACCAGCTACGATTGGGCCAGGGCTCGGGAGGCACTTCTACGGTGGCATGCAGATATTTGTCAAGACCATAGATATATGAGATCAAGATGAGGACCAGAAGACGGCAACCCTCGGCAGGATCCTTGCCGAGGAAAGCCACAAGACCCCCGGCAAGCTCCTTTCTGAGGACGATTGCGCATCATGGCAAGACCCTTGCCGGGCCACCCCGAAAGACCCTTGCTGAGAACGCCAGCAGGGCCACCACTAGGCCCGCACCAGCCAAGTCTCCGACGCCACTCACATGCTGCTGCCAGCCCGACCAGCTAGGCTGGCACCTGCGTGACAACGTGTAGCTTTTGGACCAGATCAGCGAGTGCCTGTGTGGCGGCACGCAGACCTTCACGAAGACCCTACCACCGCACCACCTCAGCTGCTTGCCTGCCTACATGGCGCCACACGCATCGCTGGCCAAGGCACGTGTCGACATGAGGAGGAGCGGCGACGGACGGGACGGGCTCCGTTCCCGTCCTCGATAAAGCATAGGGACACCTCAGCGACGCATTAAATGCGTCTTGTCCTGTAATATGGGCGATAAGCTCATAGTACCGCATGCCTTTCCTCCTCCTGTGTGCCACTGTGGCAGCCCCTTTCGATTATAAAAGGAGGCCCATGGCGTACTGGAGAAGGATTCGGCTCTTTGGAACTACTCAGCCACCATAGCTAGTTCGAGGGTTCAAGAACACTCAATATATCCACCAAAGCAGGACTAGGGTTTTACGCATCCTCGCGGCCCGAACCTGGGTAAACAATCCTTGTGCTGACTACTAATCCTGCTCTTCTTGCAACCCTGCGCCCTGGCAACCGTAGTAGGGATTCTTGTGATCCCATAGATGTCGTTTCCCACTGACACATATACATATAGGGGGGACTACGTATGCCTACAATTGAGTGGGAGACCATCATACTTGGCTAGCTAGGCATGAGAATGAGATTGTGTGTGTGTGCGTGTGAGATGGAGAGAGAACTAGGGAGAGAGATAGAGTTTTAGATGGGTCTATCGAGTGCGAGTGAGATATGCATGTGTATGTGTGACCCGGGTAGATGGAGAGTTTGAGAGAGAGGGGGAGAGCTCCGAGACGACAGAGTGGTGCGTGAGAGAGTTACGGGCAATGAGCCAAGGAATTTGTGTGCATACGATGAGTGCATTCAAGATATCTAGCTTGGACTAGAGAATCATACATAGTGTGCGAGAGAGACCTATAGATGGAGTACATATGCATGCGAACTAGAAAGACCCCCCCCACACACACACAAAGAGAGAGAGAGAGAGAGAGAGAGAGAGAGAGAGAGATGGAGACAAAGCGAGAGGGACCAACAAGGTTTGTGTGTTGGATGTGTGCGACAGAATTGAAGATTGTCGGAGAGAGAGAGAGAGAGAGTAATTTGACTTTCAACATGTTAATGGAGTACTATAATACTGTACAACATGCTACTCGATTGAGGTGTTCAATTTTAGATTTAGTTCACTATTTTGACCTGGTGAACGAGCTATTTCATTGAATCGAGATATTTCATTTTGGGTTTGATTCCCGTTTTTAAGTGGGTCAACTATTTGTCATATAGTAAATCGCTAGCAACGAGCATGTAAAAACACATTACTCCCGAGCATCATCTCTCCATCTAAAAAAGAAGTGGCAAGCTAATATTTCAAAACTTGATTCGAATCGACTTGGTAAGGTAGACGTGGATACTCGTTCTGCCAAATTTTGAACGAACCGTTAAACATCCTCTGCTTGGTGGAATTCGCCCGAGCAAATAAATGGGAGACGCGAAATTACCGTCCTATGTGGGACACACATCAATTGGCATGTTGTACATCGAGGGTAGGTTCGTAAATTCATCCAAGCGCGCCTTCTCCTCGGCCGAAATGACATGTGCCGAATAATTCATAAACCATGGTCGGAAAAACACGCTCTCCTCGCCCGAAATAGCTCGCGCCCACTATTTCAAAACACGCCTCTCGCCTCAAAATCGCCGCGCCCACTATATTTCAAAACACGCCTCGCCTCAAATCGCTCCCGCCCACTATTGGGGGAGAAGCAAAGTTACTCTACTATCCCCGACCCTCAAGACACAGACCCAAGCCGAGAAGCCTAAAGGCAGGGGTAGAATCAGAACTCCCCTCACATTTCAGAAAATGCGTCAGAAACATGGTTCCACTCCCCTCCCAATCCCCCCCCCCTATTCATACCTCGTGGGCACCAAATGACCTTCTCCCCGGAAGCTCTCTTCTCCCCAGCCATGCAACCTCTGCCCCTCCTCCGTGGCGCCCCCCACCGCACCAATTTCACAGCCGCCCTCCTCCCTAATGTCGGAGACCTGTCCATTTGCCGTCGTGCACTGGGCCGTGTGCCTCTTACTCCGTGCTGCTGGAGCAACCTCGACGATGGCCGCGTAACCGTACCGGAGCCGATTCACCCCTGCCATTGTTCACGGCGCCGGAGCGGCTCCAACTTCGGATCCGTCCAGAGTCTCGGCGTTGCTTCCCCGTAGCCGTCGATTGTCGCGACACCGCTTTTTCCCTGCCGCCGGTCGCCACTGCAACCGCGCCGGCCTCACCGACTCGGCAGCTGGACCTGCCTACTTCACCATGCCGCCAGATAGGTCACACCCTCATCTCAAATCACTTTATTTAGGCGTCAGTTGTCTGAATTTTTATTCTGGGCCAATCGATTCCCAATGGGAAGCAGCACCCCTCGAGGCGGCAGAGCTCCTAGGCTGCCGGTTGGCTGGTGTCTAATGTAAGGGTGCGTTGTCGCAAGTTCGCCGCGGAAGCAATGCTTAGATGGCTATCTTAGAGTTATGAGGGTTGAAGGTACTGCCGCCGCTGGATCTGGATGACGGGGAGTCTTTGTGGATTGGCCCGGGGGTGGCGCAACCACGACAAAGGCAAGCATGGAGCGGGTTTTGGCCGGGCCACGGACGGCGGAGGCAGTCGCTTCTCGCCATTGGTCGCTGTCTCTTCGGGGAAGATTCCTAACAGTGTCAGCCGGGAGGCACAAGACGGCCATCAAGCCAACCGGCGTAGATCGGACAGTACCAAAATAAAATAAAATCGTGTGACCCCAATATAGTCTTCGGGCCAATGACGGTGACCACTCTCGCATCTTTGTTGTTGATCTCTTAGTGTATTTCTTCAGATCAAAGAGATGTGTCATTCTTAACATTATGCGTTATTCCGCTTCTTCACCACACCGTCTTCCGACTCACCGCAGCTGCTCCAACAATGGAAGCATACACCGGAAGGGAGCTATAGTCCCCACTCAACAGTTCCTCGCATCGAATGCGCTGCGTCTCGACATGGACAGCCACAACAACTGCAGGGCCATCAACAAGTCAGCACATGATGCTCACTCCTATGGATGGCGGCTAGATAGGTTGTACCTTCATCTTACTTGTGTGCAACATTTATGGCTTTGTTATTCATCTAAGCATGGAAAATAGATTATCACATTTCACTGTATATTCAGGCTGATCTCTTACGGGTCTTGTTCAGGAGTTAACGATGTTCAATAGTTCAGCTAAGCTACTTGTTCTTTAGAGAATGATGTTCCATAGTTATCATCCATCAACCAATGCTATCCCACAGGCTGGTGACTATAGTATTATACCACTTCTAGTATTACCTATGTTGTTCTTTAATACTTTTGTGTGCCATCTAGTTAATCTCGAGTACAAACGATACATATTCTGTAGCTTTCATCTGTGTTCTCCCTTTAGTTTTTGAGACCTGTTGCTTCTAGTTAACCACAGTCCTACTATTTATGGCGTCTCCTACAGGCACTCATTACATAAATCTAACTACTAGTTGTCTTCCATGCATGTCAGATATAATTGCACACACTGATATATCCACAAGAACCTCACGGAGCAATGTAAAGGCCAATAAACTTGATGTCAATGATACCCAATATGATGGAACATGTAAAGGCAGTTCTCGTAAGACTTGCGTAAACATGTTGAATCCTCTTCACCCCACACAGTGTCCTTGCTCTAACTTGGCCCATGATATGGGTACAACATGCATATAATGTCCTCGAGTGTATCTACTCATTGTAATGCCATGTGCTTAGCATGCCGATCATGCATGTAAATATGTCATGCCTTCCTGTTTTTCAAGACCGATTCCTTTCATGATAACATGTTTTCAAATTCAAGCATCACATTCTACTCTATCGCAATGCCATCTGCTTAATTTGGACATCATGCTTCTGAATATCTTATGCATTGTTATTCATCAGTATGTACTTCATCTGTCTACCATACCATGTTTTTTTACATTCAAGTGATGTTCTAGTGCTCTGTTGCAATGCCATCTTAGTTTCCCAATCATACACGTGTATGTTGCCTTAGTTCTTTCTGTATGTATTCCGCTAGCATACAGTTTTACATTCAACTTGTCGGAGTAATGGGCCACGGGTAGGCCAACCCGAAGCCCAGAACCTTTCAAAACATCAGGGCAGCCAAGATGAAGTGTCGCCTTCTGGAGGCCGGCTGGAGGAATAGCCGGCTGCCCATAGGCGGCTGAGTCCCACAGGCAACGTCAAGACAAGCCGACTCCTAGCTGCCGTCTTCTAGAGAAGCCGGCCCCTAGCAGTCGGCCCGTAGTGCCAACCAAGCTTGCGCCCTCATTAAGAAAGACGAGACGGGGAATGGCTACAGTGTAGCTCATTCCCCTCCAGTGGAGGCGCTGCCACAAGGCACCGCATCGGCGGAGATCTCCGCCCAAAGACAAAGCATCAAGGTTACGCCATCCCTGACATCATCACAAAGCAGGCGGAGTCCTTCTCCCACGATGGCCTGTCGATACGGCCCAAGGATGACGGCCCCACCAGTCAGCGAGAGCCCGGAAGACGGCAAGAGCCCCACCAGCCGGACCCGATGGAGGTCGGCCCCTGGCAGTCGGCCCGCCCCTTCCTCGGGACCCACGCGCCATTAACCAGACGAGACATGGAGTGGCTACAGTAATCGCCCGCCAGGCGGCGGAGCTGTAGCCACGACCCCCACTCAAGCTCAAGGCCATTAGAGTCACGGCTATAGTGATCACCACGACAAGACCCGAGAGCGGGCGGGACGGCCTGTCGGCCTGCACCAACCAGTCGGCGGGCCCACCAGTGCTGCTGGCCCCATGTCGGGCGGAGAAGCCGGCGGCCGAAGAGACTGACGGCCGGGCCCTACGCCCGGCCAGATTACCATTGTACCCCTGGGAGGTAGGCTTATATAGACCCCCCAGGGCACCCATGTAAAGGGTTCCCAGCTTGCTAGAACTAGACCAGCCCATAGAGGAAGGAGAGAGCTAGCCTTGCCTTCTCCAACCTCTAGCATACAGCTCGAGGAGCACCATTGTATTCACTTGTGCCTTAGTGATCATGCGGAGACCTCGCAGAGCAGGACTAGGGGTGTTATCTCCTAGGAGAGCCCCAAACCTGGGTAAAGTACGCCGGCGTTCGTGTCTATGCCTCATCGTGCTTCCAGGCACCAGCAACGTTCTACTCGCTCCCACCATGATAATCCATCCATTGGCATATGTCGCACCCAACCCCCGACATTTGGCGCCCACCGTGGGGCGAGGTGCACCGTCGTCCGGAGACCTGTTCTGGATGGGAACCCTTTTCCTCCCTGGCAAACTCAGCCAGCCCGGCACGCCAGACAGAGTCTGCGCTGACGCGCTGCACGGCATGGAAATCGCCTGCGCGGCAAGTTGCCTCGCCGACCTTGATGGCGAGGTTCGCCTCTCTGACGAGCCCACATCCGACATGGGCACTGACGGCCCCAAGAGTCGCCTCGCGAGCCTCCTCAATCAGCTCCACACCACCAGCGAGCTAGCTGTGGACCTGGAGTCTGTAGGCTCCACCGACCCGATGTTGGTCGACCCCGACACTGCGTCGCTCGACGCGTTCCCCACCAACGTGGTGGTCTACGACGAGCTGCTCCCTCACGCGGAGAGCGGCGGAAGCACCGTCACGGAGGTGCTTGTCATCGGTCACGGCGAGCACTCCAACGGAGGTGCTCATGACCCGCTCGACCTGGCTCTGCAAGACCTGACGGCGCCCATCCCAGAAGACGCCGACGCCGAGACGCTGGAAGCGAGTCACGCCCAGCTCGTCGAAGGTGCCAAGAAGTTGGCTAGCATGAGACGCCTGTCGGAAGCCTACCGACGCGAGATGGACCGCGTTGTGGGCGGCACGCCGGCTCCCGCCGAGCCCAGCCGCCTTGGCACGGTCCAGCAGCGCAGCGTGGCCATCGCCAACCTGTTCGGGGCAGATCACCCCGTCTACGCCACGCCCGCAGAAAATATCCGAGCTGCCCATGCGGCAGCAGACGAGCTGGACAAGTTCGAGGGCAAAGAGCGTCGCCTGATGGCGGAGCGCGTCCAGCGGCTCCTCGACGCAGCTGCTGAGCAGCACGAGGCCAGTTGCCGCACTGATGCGCCGCACCGATAGAATGACGACCTGCCTCCCCGCCGATATCAAGGCGCGACATCCCGGACGCCGACTGGTGGCGTCCGCGGAAGAAGAGACAAGGAGCTGGCTGCTAGCCACAGCCGGACTCGCATCACCATCAAGCGCGACCAAGACGGCCGCCCGAGAGCAGTGGAACAACGGGATGACTGTCCGCCTCCTCCCCCGCGCAGGGAAAGGCGCGTCTCCCTACCGCCTGTTGATCACCCGACACTCGGCGACCGCCTTGGCCGCTGAGAGGGAGTTGGAGAAAATGATGCCCGCCACTGGATCGACCGTCTCCACCGGTCCCTGGCGCTAGAAGGGGAAGACGAGTTGGGTCCGCCTTGTTTCGGCTCCCGCATTCGAGACGAGCCCTTCCCCAAAGGGTTCACGCTCCCAAGAGACACGCCCAAATACACCGGCTCCGTGAAGCCGGAAGACTGGCTGGTCGACTACTCCACGGCCGTCAGCATAGTAAATGGCAACAAGCGCGTTGATGTGAAGTACGTTTCGCTCATGCTCCAGGGCACTGCCCGGACATGGCCAAACAGTCTGAAGCCCCGCAACATCAACAGCTGGGTTGACTTCACCGAAGCCTTCATCCGCAACTTCACCAGCACGTATAAGCGGCTGCCCAAGCCCCGCCAGCTCTCCTTGTGGGTGCAAGGCCCCAACGAGTCGACTCGCGACTACCTCACGCGCTGGGCCAAGCTACGCAACTCTTGCGAGGGCGTGCACGAGGTGCAGGCCATCGAATACTTCACCGCTGGGTGCCGAGAGGGCACCCTCCTCAAGCACCGACTCCTCTGCGACGAGCCGGCGACCCTCGACTAGCTGTTGATCATAGCAGACAAATACGCCACGGCCGACTCCTCCATGAAGGCAGAGATCCAAGTTGATGCGTCTGGCAAAGTAACCCCTCAAGCTCCTCGGACCCCGGTTGGCGACACCAGTCGGCGCCAGCGACCAAACGACAACAAGCGCAAGGCCATGCAGCCGGCTTCCACAAGCTGGCAGGTGGCGACAGTCGAAGACCAGCAGCCGGAAGGGCAGCCTCCGTTCAAGCGCCAGAAGGGCGGCAAGCCCAATTTGCTGCCGGCTTTCTCATATGAGCAGACTCTTGATGCACCTTGCAAGTTCCACAGCGGTGCGAAGCCATCCAACCATACCACACGGAAATGCCATTGGCTCACCAGAATCGCCAAGGGTGACGGCCTTCTGCCTCCTCCGCCTGCTGGGCAGCCGCCTCCTCCTCCGCCTCAGCAGCCGGCGGTCAGATCAGTCGGAGCCATACAAGACGAGTATCCAGAAGAGCACGGAGCTTATGTCGTGTTCACCAGCGTGGCCGATGACCGACGCAAGAAAGCGGTTGCAACAACAAGAAGTGAATGCGGTAGCATCGAGACCCCGAGTTCATGCATTGGTCCGAGAAGCCCATCACCGGAGCAGAGCCGACCACCCGGAAGTGATGCCCAATCCCGGCCCACGCCTGTTCTCGATGCTACCTTTGCCATCGATAGGCGAGCTGCTCGCTTCTCCAGAGTTCTGATAGATGGCGGCAGCAGCATCAACATCCTGTACAAAGATACCATGGAGAAGTTAGGAATCAAACAAAGGCAGCTTCAGTCCAGCCGGACTATATTCCATGGCATAGTTCCTGGCCTTTCCTGCTCACCAATCCGCAAGATCCAGATAGACGTCCTCTTTGGAGACAAGGATCACATCCGCCGAGAGCCAGTCTGGTTTGAGGTGGTGGACCTTGAGAGCCCATACCGTGCACTACTTGGCCGGCCTGCTCTAGCCAAGTACATGGCGGTCCCCCACTATGCCTACCTCAAGATGAAGATGCCGAGTTCCAAGGGAATTCTGACCATAGCCGGCGACCACAAGAAGTCATCCGCCTGCGCAGCTGAGAGCAGTCGGTTGGCCGAGTCCCTCGTGATCGCGGCCGAGAAGCGGCTCCTTGACCGGGTTGTGGTGATGGAGGCAAGCGGCCGGAGATGTCGCCCGATCCCAAGGAGTCGGAAGCCGAGGGCTTGTTCAAGCCAGGCAAAGAAACAAAGAAGATACCCTTGGACCCGGAGCACCCGGAGTGGTACGCAGTCATAGGTGCAAACCTCGACAGCAAATAGGAAGGCGAGCTCGTCGATTTCCTCCGTGAGAATCGGGACATCTTTGCATGGTCCCCCAAAGACATGCCGGGTGTTCCGACGGATTTCGCCGAGCACAAGTTACATGTCCGGTCTGATGCCAAGCCAGTTAGGCAGCCCTTGCGCCGCCTTTCAGAAGAGAAGAGAAGGGTCGTTGGAGAAGAGATAGCCCGGCTGCTAGCAGCCGGCTTCATCATGGAAGTGTTCTTTCCAGAGTGGATGGCCAACCAAGTCCTTGAGTCGAAGAAAAACAAGCAGTGGCGTATGTGTATTGATTACACCAGCCTCAACAAAGCATGCCCCAAGGACCTGTTCGCTTTGCCAAGAATCGACCAAGTGATAGACTCCATAGCCGGATGCAAGCTGTTGAGTTTCTTGGATGCATATAAAGGATATCACCAGATCAAGCTGAACCCGGCCGACAGACTGTGGCCGACTTCATCACACCATTTGGAGCCTTCTACTAGTTGACCATGACGTTCGGCTTGAGGAATGCCGGCGCCACGTTTCAACGTTGCATGCAGAAGTGCCTCCTCAAGCAACTCGGCAGAAACGCCCACGTTTATGTGGACGATGTCGTAGTGAAGACAGAGAAGCGTGGAACACTGCTAGAAGACCTCAAGGAGACCTTTGAGAACCTACGCCGGTTTCAAATCAAGCTCAACCCGGAGAAATGCGTCTTCGGAGTACCAGCCGGCCAGCTTCTTGAATTCCTTGTCTTAGAACGCGACATAGAGTGGAACCTTGTGAAGATCAAGGCCATCGAGAGGATGGAAGTACCCACCCGACTGTTGGATGTGCAGAAGTTCACCGGTTGTTTGGCGTCCATCAGCCGTTTCGTCAGTCGGCTTGGAGAGAAGGCTCTTCCCCTGTCCCAGCTCATGAAGAAGACCACATTTTTCGAGTGGAACGATAAGGCGGATGAAGCTTTTCTCCAGCTCAAAAAGGTGTTGACTACTCCACCTGTCCTGGCGGCTCCGATTCCTAAGGAGCCCATGCTCCTCTACATCGCTGCCACCAGCCGAGTGGTTAGCACAGTCATAGTGGTAGAGCGCAAGGAGGAAGGCAAGGCACTACCAGTCCAAAGACCGGTGTATTACCTGAGTGAAGTGTTGTCGGCTTCCAAGCAAAACTACCTCCACTACCAGAAGATATGCTACGGCGTGCACTTTGCCGCCAAGAAATTGAAGCCGTATTTTCAAGAGCACCCAATCACTGTGGTCTGCACAGCTCCACTGGCCGAGATCATTGGAAGCCGAGATGCCTCGGGCCGAGTGGCCAAATGGGCAACAGATTTGGCCCCTTACACCATCTACTACCAGCCCTCGCACCGCCATCAAGTCACAAGCGCTGGCCGACTTCCTCGTCGACTGGGCCGAGACCTAGTACCTGCCGCCAGCGCCCGACTCCACCCATTGGCGGATGCATTTCGATGGTTCCAAGATGCGGACCGGTTTGGGAGCCGGCATCGTCCTCACCTCTCCCAAAGGCGACAAGCTCAGATATGTGCTGCAAATCCATTTTGCCGCCTCCAACAACGTCGCTGAATACGAGGCACTCATTCACGGGCTCCGGCTTGCCAAAGAGCTCGGCATTTGCCGGATCCTGTGCTATGGTGACTCTGACTTGGTGGTCCAGCAGTCGTCAGGCGACTGGGACACCAAAGATGCAAACATGGCAAGCTACCGCTTCCTCGTACAGCAACTCAGTGGATATTTTGAAGGGTGCGAGTTTCTCCATGTGCCAAGAAATAACAATGAGAAAGCAGATGCCTTGGCACGAACTGCTCCACCTGGCCAAGCAATACCGACCGGGCGCCGCCTTCTACAACGCCTCCTCAAGCTGTTCGTCAAGGCATCGCCAAAGTCGGATTCTAGTTGCGGCCGGCTCCTCCTGAAGCGATCGGATCTGACTTGAGAGCTCCAGAGCCGGCACGGGAATTCGGCAGTGCCCCGGGTCAGCGGGCAATGACTCGCCCGGGATTGCATGGCCAGCCCGGGACTTCAGAGTCTGCCCGGGATCGCACTAATCGGCCCGGGATCGATCGACCCAAAGAAGCGGCCGCCAACTCCAACCCGCCGCCTCCCAGCCCAACCACCCTCGTCCAAGTTGCAGTCCTAGAAGTCGAAGAAATCGCAACACCTTCATGGGCCCAGCCCATCCTCAACTTCCTAGTAAACAAAGAGCTGCCGACTGATGAGATCTCGGCCCGGCAAGTGCAACGACGGGCGGCAGCATACACCATAGTCAACAGAGAGCTTGTGAGGCGCAGCGTCACTGGTGTCTACCAGCGCTGCGTGGAGCCGGAGCAAGGCCAAGCGATTCTCAAAGACATCCATCAAGGCGAATGTGGCCACCATGCGGCTTCAAGAGCACTTGTCGCCAAAGCTTTCCGCCATGGTTTTTTCTGGCCGACTGCTCTAGAAGACGCCAAGGACTTGGTCCAAAAATGCAAAGGGTGCCAGAAGTTCCGTTCCAAGCCACATCAGCCGGCTTCTGCACTCAAGACTATTCCCATTGCCTGGCCCTTTGCTGTCTGGGGCCTGGACATGGTGGGACCATTCAAAACAGCGCGAGGTGGCATGACTCATCTACTTCTCGCGGTGGACAAGTTCACCAAGTGGATAGAAGCAAAACCAATCAAGAAGCTGAATGGACCGACAACTGTGACTTTCATCTCCGACATCACCATCCGGTATGGCATACCGCACAACATCATCACCGACAATGGCACAAACTTTGCCAAAGGCGCCTTGGCCCGTTTCTGCGCGACGCAGGGCATCCGACTGGACTTAGCGTCCGATGCCCATCCGCAGTCAAATGGACAGGTGGAGCGAGCAAACGGCCTCATTTTGTCTGGCATCAAGCCCCGACTGGTCGAGCCTCTGGAGCGTTCGGCTAGCTGCTGGCTTGACGAGCTGCCAGCCGTCCTCTAGAGCCTGCGCACAACTCCGAACAAGTCAACCAGCTTCACGCCTTTCTTCCTCGTCTATGGTGCCGAAGCCGTCATCCCAATGGACATAGAATTCGAATCCCCTCGAGTCCCCATGTACACCGAAGAAGAGGCAGAAGAAGCACGTCAAGACGGCGTCGATCTGCTGGAGGAGGGCCGGCTGTTGGCACTCACCGCCCAAAGATCTACTAGCAGAGCTCGCGCCGATACTACAATCGGAAGGTCAAGCCGAGATCTTTCCGAGAAGGAGACCTCGTGCTCCAGCTGATCCAAATAATGTACCGCCAAAGACATAAGCTCTCGCCGCCTTTGGGAAGGCCCTTCATCATCGCAAAGTGTTGGGCAACGACTCCTACTACCTGATCGACGCCGAAGCCTCGAAGCGCCAAGAAGAGGGACGACTCCGGCAAGGAGACAGAGCGGCCATGGAATGCAAATCTCCTCCGAAGATTTTATAGTTGATGCAGTATGTACCATGCTACCTTTTGTATTAAAGTACGAAGACTCCGGGTCCCCCGAGAACAGCTCGGGGACTGCCCTCTTTTATCTATATGATAAGAATTATGCCTATGAGTATGTCATTTTTGTTATGCTGCCTGGCACCGGGTCTGATTAGTCGGCCCGAGGACTTGCCGCCTTTTACTATGAATGCCAGAAGCCGCAGCTCGCAGAGCGACTGTCCGGTGGGCAGGAGCAAGGCATAAAGGGTGTCCACATGAAAAATGGCTAAGGACACAAAGCATGTGCATAGTTTCAGCCGGCTTCCCGCCTTTTACGACCGACTGTTGAGCAGTCGGCCCGTCATTTTCTACTTAACTTGCTAGAGTGCTCTAGAAACGGCTAAGTACTTGCCTTCCCGAAAGTAGCTTAGTACTTGACCCAGCCACAGTCCGCAGAACGGCTGTTCGGCTGGCAAGACGGCATCTGAAGGAAGGCAGCAAAGGAAAAAGCCAAAGAGCAGCAAGGAAGAAAAGATAGAAGTTGGAAAAATATTACATAGCAAAGGCCCTCGGCCGATATTCAACAGAAGTTTGAGATACACCCGCCGGTGGAATCATGCAAAATTAACAAGTTCGTCGAGACTGATAGACAGGTAAAGTAAAAGATAAAATGGCGGCCTTGGAAGCGGCAGAAGGGTTCGGAGGATCGGAGGACTCGGCGGCACCAGTTGGTGGAGTGGCCGGCTGGTCGGTCTCCTCTTGGTCGCCTCCAGTGGTAGCCGGCTCGGTTGGGCGTGGATCATTGCTGGAGGCGCGGTCGAGCTGAGGCTTGCCGTTTGCTCCGACCTCTGGCGCCTCCTCTTCGCCTTCCTCCTCCGCCTCGCCTTCTTCCTCGCCACTGGAGTCGATCACCTCCGCCGAGTCCTCGCCGTCTTCTGGGTTTAGCCCGAACCATTCCGGCTACGCCTCAGCGCCATTCCTAGCCTGCTCCGGGACGAAGATGCTGGTGTCGGTGTACTCGGCGATTGACGCCACGCGCTTGACAAGATCGTCTTCCACAACCGCCAACTCCTCCTGAGCTTCCAGTCGGAACATGGCTAGCTAGGCTAGACTCAGCCCAGGGTACCACGCCTTGACAAACCCCAATATCCGGTGCGCTTCAGCCCGGGCCGAAGAGCCCTTCCAGGCCTCAAGATGGCCGAACGCCACCTCCAGCCAGTCGGCAGTCCGACTGGGAGTGCGCGGTGCCGGCATGTCCGGCCACAGGGCGACGATCGCCTAGGCGCCGACACGCTGAAGCCAGTGCAGCATCCGGTGAGCTGGCCGAAGACGGGCCTCGATGCTCAGGATCTGCTCGCTAAGGGTTCGGGGGCGTCGACGGCGATCTTCGCGCCTTCCGCCCTCCGCCCTTCGCGATCAGCTTCAATGGCCTGATTGGCGGCGTCCGAGTGGCCAGGGAAGAAGTCTTCCAAGACAGAAAGCAAAGAACAAAATTAAAGACTAGAAGTCGGCTCGACCAACAGCCGGCAGCTCAAAGAAGGAAAAAGAGGGAAGCTCACCATCGACTATATCCTCGATCTCGTGAAAGCCAGAAGTCAGCATCACCTCCTTGTCAGTCCAGGTGGAGCGTTCGGTCCAAACTCAGCAAGGAGGTCGGTCTCCTTGTCCTCCGCCTCCTTTTGGGCCTTCTTGAGGAGTTCCTTCTGTTCCGCCAGTTGCGTGACAAGCCGGTCGCGCTCTTCAGCCAGCTTGCTGCGCTCCTCCTCCTTAGCGCGCAACACTGTGTTGGCTTCGCCCAGCTGCTGCTGCAAGGTGGCGTTGGCCTCTACGGAAGGAAAGAAGAAAGCAAGGTGTTAGTTGCCAACAAAAAGAGCAGTCGCCAGGGAGATCCGGCCCGACAGCTCAGCAGTCGGCCCAAATCTCGGGGACTACATGATAATCCCCAAGTGCAGGGAATCATCGTAGCACTTTCCAAAGGTGGAAGTGATAAGTATGGAGTGTCGAACCCACAAGGAGCTAAAGGTAAGATCAATATTCTCTCAAGCCCTATCTGCCACTGATACGATTCTACGTGCACCGGACGTTTGCTTCCAAGTAGCAACGAGAAATAAAACTACGTTGTGGTTATGAAGAGGATAACTTTGTATGATATCGGAGAGCTAAAATATAAAAGTAGGTGATGTTATCATGAAGTTAGAATATATTACTAAATAATATAAATAGCGAGTGTGGAATAGTGGTGGATCGGTGTGCGAATTGTCCTAGGCAATTGTTAACAAGACCGGTAATCACTATTGCAGTTTCATATGACGGAGAGGCATAAACTAACATACTTTCTCTACTTGGATCACATGCACTTATGATTGGAACTCTAGCAAGCATCCACAACTACTAAAGATCATTAAGGTAATACCCAACCATAGCATTAAAGCATCAAGTCCTCTTTATTCCCATACGCAACAATCCCTCTTACTCGGGTTTGTGTTTCACCACTCACCAACCCACTATAAGCTTAATCATGAACGTATTGCAACACCCTACGTGAGAATCCCTCATGCTTGCGCCGACACGGAGGGCACCATAGGACAGCACCAAAGTAAAACATACAACTCATACCAATCTAGATCATCAATCAACCCAAAGACAAAAGATATCTACTCAAAACATCATAGGATGGCAACACATCATTGGATCATAATATGTGGCATAAAGCACCATGTTCAAGTAGGGATTACAACGGGGTGAGGGAGAGTGGACCGCGTAAAAGAGATGAGGATGGTGATGTTGATGAAGACGATCACTGTGGCGATGATTCCCCTCCCGATGGCACTCCGGCGCCACCGGAAGAGAGGAGGAGAGGTTCTCCCCCTTGTGCTTCCTCCTCCATGGCCTCCACCCTCTGGTCCTTGGCCTTCATGGTGATGATGGCCCCTCAGGGATACTCCTCCATGGCCACCGGTGATGATGGCCCCCTCCGGCAGGGTGCCGGAGAGGGCCTAGATTGATTTCTCGTGGCTACAAAGGCTTGCGGTGGCGGAACTTCCGATTTAATATCTCTTCTGGAAGTTTTAGGGTACGAGAGTATATATGGGTGCAGGAAGTACGTCGGTGGAGCTTCGGGGGCCCCACGAGGCAGGGGGCGCCCCCCACCCTCGTGAGCACCTCCCTTATCTCCTGACGTAGGGTCCAAGTCCATCGGGTAGCTTTCCTTCCAAAAAATAACTTCTCCAGTTGATTTCATTCTGTTTCGACTCGCTTGATATTCCTTTTCTTCAAACACTTGAAATAGGCAAAAATGTGAATTTCGGGCTGGGCCTCCGGTTAATAGGTTAGTCCCAAAAATAATATAAAAGTGGATAATAAAGCCCAATATTGCCCGAAACTGTAGATAATATAGCATGGAGCAATCAAAATTATAGATATGTTGGAGACGATCGTGCATCCCCAAGCTTAATTCCTGCTCGTCCTCGAGTAGGTAAATGATAAAAAAGATAATTTTTGATGTGGAATGCTAGTAAGTGCTTAAGTTTGGTCAATGATAATTCTAATCACTTTTTATAGCATCATTACATATCATAACAATAGTTCATCTCATATAACTTTTCATGATCAAGTAATCAAGCAAGTCACAAGTTTAAAGCATGGATCATAAACTTTCTTGAAAACTAGCAAACAATATTCTCAGTCATCAAACAATTGCAATTCATCATATTTTCAGGAAGAGTCTATGTTAGAGCTTTGATTTAGCAAACTTCACATACTCAACTATCATTTAGTCTTTCACAATTGCTAACACTCACGCTATACTTGTGGTTATGGAGTTTTAATCGGACACAGAGAAAGATAGGGGCTTATAGTTTCGCCTCCCAACCTTTTACCTAAAGGGTAATGTCTACAATAATAACTCATGCTCCCCTACATCCAAGTAGATATATATATCAGGTTCTTTCCAACATGCTGGGCTTACCAAAGGATAAAATGAAAAAGGAAAGGTGAAGATCACCGTGACTCTTGCATAAGGTAGAAGATAATAATAAAAGATAGGCCCTTCGCAGAGGGAAGAAGAGGTTGACATGCGCTTTTATGGTTGGATGCACAAAATCTCAATGTGAAAGAACGTCACTTTATATTGCCCCTTGTGATATGAACCTTTATTATGCAGTCTGTCGCTTTTATTACTTCCACATCACAATATCGTATAAAGCTTATTTCTCCCACATCAATCAATCATACATATTTAGAGCAATTTTTATTGCTTTGCACCGATGACAACTTACTTGAATGATCTTACTCAATCCATAGGTAGATATGGTGGACTCTCATGGCAAAAGTGGTTTAAGGATTTTGGAAGCACAAGTAGTATCTCTACTTGGTGCTGAGAATTTTGGCTAGCATGAGGGGGAAAGGCAAGCTCAACATATTAGAGGATCCATGACAACATACTTTATCTCAGATATAAGAAAATATAACTCATTACGTTGTCTTCCTTGTCCAACATCAACTTTTTAGCATGTCATATTTTAATGAGTGCTCCCAATCATTAAAGATGTCCAGGATAGTATATTTATATGTGAAACCTCTCCTCCTTCAATATTCTTTCATGAATTGTTCAAGTGACCAATTCTATGTTTGCTAACTTTCAATAAGTTTATTACCTATACTTATTATGTGTGAAGTCATTACTCCCCATGTTATAATCATATGAAACATATATAAATTCAGATTTATGACATTCAATTTATTCAACCATTTACTCATAGGATATACATGAAGCACATGAGCAATTGACAAACTACTCCAAAAGATATGAGTGAAGAACACTGAGTAGTCAAATAATTAGCTAGCCATGGGAGGATTCTTTTCATTCAATATTTCAGATCCCATGATTTTATTCAAACAGCAAGTAAAAATTGAAAATACGCTCCAAGCAAAACACATATCATGTGACGAATAAAAATATAGCTCCGAGTAAAGTATACCGATAGTTTTGAAGACGAAAGAGGGGATGCCTTCCGGGGCATCCCCAAGCTTAGGCGCTTGAGTCTTCCTTGAATATTACCTTGGGGTGCCTTGGGCATCCCCAAGCTTAGGTCTTTCCACTCCTTATTCTCCTCATATCGATATCTCACCCAAAACTTGAAAACTTCAATCACACAAAACTTAACCAAATTTCGTGAGATAGGTTAGTATGATAAAGAGCAAACCATTCACTTTGGTACTGTCAAAGACATGGTTCATAATTGTTCTCACACAATGCCTACTGTACCATATCATTTCTACAATTTATATTGAGGAATATAAGCCATAGAAAATAGAAAACAAGCAAACTATGCAATGAAAACAGAATCTGTCAGAAACAGAACAGTTTGTAATGATCTGAACATAAACCATACTTCCGCTACTCCAAAAATTATGAAATAAATTGGTGGATGTGAGGAATTTTTCTATTATTCTTCTGAAAAAAGAATCAACTCAAAAGCACTCTTCTGTAAAAAAATGACATCTATTCTCGTGAGCGCAAAGTTTCTATTTTTTACAGCAAGATCACATTAACTTTCACCCAAGTCTTCCCAAAGGTCTTACTTGGCAATTTATTGAAAAAAAAGCTATAAAACATGATTACTACAGTAGCTTAATCATGTAGACACAAAAAAACAGTAAGGTTAAATATTGGGTTGTCTCCCAACAAGCGCTTTTCTTTAATGCCTTTTAGCTAGGCATGATGATTTCAATGATGCTCACATAAAAGATAGGAATTAAAGCACAAAGAGAGCATCTTGAAGAATATGACTACCACATTTAAATCTAACACACTTCCTATGCCTAGGGATTTTGTGAGTACACACTTATGGGAACAAGAATCAACTAGCATAGGAAGGCAAAACAAGTATAACTTCAAAACTTTAAGCACATAGGGAGGAAACTTGATATTAATACAACTCCTACAAGCATGTATTCCTCCCTCATAATAATTTTCAGAGGCATCATGGATAGCAACTTTGTTATCATACTCAATTGGAACCTCTTCCGAAATAGTGGAATCATTACTAGCTAAAGTTGACACTCTTCCAAATCCACTTTCATAAATATCACACTAAGATTCAACATCCTCCAAAACAGTGGGATCACTAATTACTAAAGTTGACGCTCTTCCAAACCCAATTTAAATGGTAGTATTATTCATACTCCAAAAGGTATAAGTGAAGTTCATGGAGCATTCTACAACTGACCAATATCCAAGCTCAAAATGTATAAGTGAAGCACATGAAGCATTCTATAAAACCATACTCAAAAGATTTAAGTGAAGCACAAAGAGAAATTCTATAAGATCATACTTAAAAGATATAAGTGAAGCACATGAAGTATTCTAAAAATCAATGAAGGGCTATCTCATGCTAGCATGGTTCTTAAAGGAAAAACAAAAACACAAAGGGTTGAAGAAGAAAGATGGGATGCAAACCGGGGCATCCCCAAGCTTAGATGCTTGAGTGTCCTTTGAAATATTTACTTGGGGTGCCTTCGGCATCCCCAAGCTTGAACTCTTGCCTCTCTTTATTCTTCTCATATTGATAGCTCCTCGACCTTCGAACACTTCATCCACAAAAACTTTGTGAGATCCGTTAGTATAACAAAGAAAATCACTACTATAAGTACTATTGCAAACAAATTATTTATTTGTATTGGTGTTAAACCTACTTATTGCAAGTTCTCTATGGTTCATACCCTCCAATACTAGCCATAGATTCATCGAAATAAGCAAACAACACACTCAAAACAGAATCTGTTAAGAACAGAACAGTCTGTAGTAATCTGAAAATTTGAACAATAAGTACAGAAGTAATGTGAAAAAAGTTTCAGACCCATTTGACTTTCCAGTAAAAAATGTAAATGCATGCACTACAGCCAAAGTTTCAGGCCCATTTGACTATCCATCATCAATCAACCCAAAGACAAAAGATATCTACTCAAAACATCATAGGATGGCAACACATCATTGGATCATAATATGTGGCATAAAGCACCATGCTCAAGTAGGGATTATAGGGGTGCGGGAGAGTGGACCGCGTAAAAGAGATGAGGATGGTGATGATGATGGTGATGTTGATGAAGACGATCACCGCGGCGATGATTCCCCTCCCGATGGCACTCCGGCGCCACCGGAAGAGAGGAGGAGAGGTTCTCCCCTTGTGCTTCCTCCTCCATGGCCTCCACCCTCTGGTCCTTGGCCTTCATGGTGATGATGGCCCCTCAGGGATACTCCTCCATGGCCACCGGTGATGATGGCCCCCTCCGGCAGGGTGTCGGAGAGGGCCTAGATTGACTTCTCGTGGCTACAGAAGCTTGCGGCGGCGGGACTTCCGATCTAATCTCTCTTCTGGAAGTTTTAGGGTACGATAGTATATATGGGTGCAGGAAGTACGTCGGTGGAGCTTCGGGGGCCCCACGAGGTAGGGGGACGCGCCCTAGGGGGGGCGCCCCCACCCTCGTGAGCACCTCCCTTATCTCCTGACGTAGGGTCCAAGTCCATCCGGTAGCTTTCCTTCCAAAAATAACTTCTCCAGTTGATTTCGTTCCTGCTTCAATTCGCTTGATATTCCTTTTCTTCAAAAACACTGAAATAGGCAAAAAAACAGCAATTCTGGGCTGGGCCTCCGGTTAATAGGTAGTCCCAAAAATAATATAAAAGTGGATAATAAAGCCCAATATTGCCCGAAACGGTAGATAATATAGCATGGAGCAATCAAAAATTATAGATACGTTGGAGACGTATCACTACAGCCCGCGGGTACGCCAGCATGCCCACTTGGAGAAAGGAGTCATCAACAGAAAGAAGAATAGTGGTCAGGGAGATCCGGCCCGACTGCTCAGCAATCGGCCCGAATCTTGGGGACTACAGCCCGCGGGTGCGCCAGCGCGCCCCCGCAGAGAAAGAGGAGGACTTACTTCGGCTTTCCGACAAGTCGGCGGTCCACTGACCCAGCTCCAGGACGTTGGAGTTGAAGGCGGCCATGCGAAGGTTGTGATAATCCTGTGATAAAAATTTCAGATAAACGTTAGTACTTGGAACTCGCCGATTAGAGTTCCGAGCCGCCTGCTCAGCAGCCGGCCTGAAACTCGGGGTCTACACCCAGTGGGTGCGCTGGCGCGCCCCCACCGAGAAGCACAAGAAACAGAAACAAAGAAAGGACGAAACATACCCGGATGGCCTCTCACGAGTCCAGATACGCCGTGTTACAGCGCTTGAGAGCCTCGCCCTCGGCTCGGAGTTTGGTTTGGACGTCCAGAAGCGGCCGATTCAAGGGGCCCGTCCCGCCTCCCCGCACCCACCCAGTGGGCGCGGCGCTCGTCGCCTCGGTGTCCTGGATTGAGGAGCTTGCGGCGCCAGTCTCCAGCGGGCGTGGCACCGAAGCCACCTATGCAAGTCGGTGACGCGTTGGTGTGCCGACCTCAAGAATCAGGCCCGTCGCCACCTCGTTTTCAGTTGGTGGCACCAGCGGGTCCGCCGGCTGCTCGCCTTGCGCGCTCCCCGACGGCGGCGGTGGCGGCCCGATCACGTCCGGCATGGCGGTGTCACCGCCGTCCCTCTCCATGACCGGGTTCTCGTCGCCGGCCTCCCCAGTCTGCGCCACGAACTCCAGAGGTGGCGGCGCGGAGTTCAGAGGAGTGATGAAAACCACCGACTGACGGTGCACGGCTTCTTCAGCCTGATTCTTCGCCGCGTCGGCGGCCTCGGCCTCCGCCAATTTCTTCAGGGTGGCGGCCTCCGCCTTCTCCAGGCGGGCGGCTTCCTGCTCTTCGCGCACTTCTCATGCGTTCTGCTCCCTCGCCTCCCGGAGGTCGGCGGCCGGATCGATCCGCCGAGTGGTGGCGGAAGTCTCTGCCGACCCCACAATGGAGGCGGCGGCCGATTTCTCGAGAGAGAGTGGGGCCCTAGATCAAGGGAATCAAACCAAAGGAACTCAGACAAGATCAACAAACAAAAAATGAAGGTACGAGATAAAAGCCGAACTTACGCGGAAACCAGCTGCGACTTCTTCACCTCCTTGCGGAAGCGGTTAGCCTTCGCAACCGCTTCGTCCCGCTTGGTCACCGCGGCCGAGGCCTTAAGCTTCTCCGGCCGACTGCCGAACAAACTCGGCGCGGCCCTACGCTTCTTCGCGCCGCCTTGGCCGTCCGGCGCGGCAGAAGAGCTCGCTCCCGGCTGGCCGGCTCCTGGCTGGTGGCGCGGCGCGACTTCCCCTGCGTCGTCATCAGGCCAGTCCTCGAGGCTGGCTCCGAGCCTCGAGCCGCCTGCTTCATCGCCTCCTCCCTCGGTGTCATCCTCCAAGGCCGTCGCCCCCAAGTCGGGGTCGTCGACATCGCTCTCCGGCCGGTCAAGGAGGAATTGGCGCTCCGGCCCCGTGGCCCCGGCTGTCGGCTGGAGGAGGGGGCTCTGTTCAAAGGCCGATTGGTCAGGCTGGACAAGATGAACTCGGCAACAAAGAGACAGAGAAAAAAGACAGATGACTTACCATAGGCAGGGGGTTGGCGCGTGAATACGGCTCCTTGCCAAACCGCCACTCCTCCGTGAGCTCGCAGTTCGCAAGATAGTTCACCATGAGAGCTACCTCTGCGTGAGGCATCTCCTTGGTGCACAGTCAACTCCGGTCCCGATGTCCACTCATCTGGCAGATCATGTGAGGGCAGCCCATGAGCGGGAGCACTCGGCGCCCCACGAAGGCGGACAGCAAGTCAGGCCCAGTCAGGCCCTCCGACTACGTCAGCACTCAGAGCCGCGCGATGGTGGCGGCTCCAGCAGGCGACAACGACCTGACCCGGTATGACCAGTTGGGCCACCTCCCAGTTGGCGGGCCGGCTTCGAAAGCCGGCAAGTTGACCCAGTCGCCCTCCGGGAAGACGCTCTTCACGTAGAAATACGACCGCTGCCACATCTTCACCGACTTGATCAGCGTGATGCGAGGAAACGGATTGTCGGCCGCTGGCCTCCGCACCGCGATGAACGCGCCACATTGAGTCGGCACGCCCGCGACGAGGGTGCCGAGCTTGATGTAGAAGAACTCCCCCCAGAGCTCGATGGTGGGGAGGATGCCGAGGAAGCCTTCGCACAAGGTGACGAAGGCGGACAACAGCACCACCGTGTTCGGGGTGAGGTGGTGCGGCTGGAGACCGTAGAATTCGAGGAAGGACCAGAAGAAGTTGCTCGCCGGCAAGCCAAGGCTGCGCAGGGAGTGTGAGCGGAAGACGACCCGCTCGCCCTCCTCCGGCGCCAGCGAGATCTCCCCCCCCCCCCCGGCGCGAGGCGGACCCTCACGAAATCCTTGTCGGGCAGCGCCGCGTCTGGCGGAGGAAATCAACATGGTCGTCGTGAACTTCTAAGCCGTCCCATGCTCCGGAGCGCGCCATGGGGGGTGCGGGGGTGGAAGTTGAGCTCATCAGGAACGAAGCACCGTCGCGCTCAGCGTGGCATGGAGGCGCAACGGCGAGAGGAAGAAGAAAGAGGAAGCAGTGGGGAGGAGGGACGCGCATGCTCCGCCGCTCCCCCCTCCACCCCCTACTTATAGGACTATGGGCTGCGAAGCCGAGGGGGCGATCGTGGGATTTACTGCTCCCACTACCCCACGCCCCCATGTTTATTGCACGAGTTACTGCGTGTAGTAACTCCACGGGAAACTCAACCGCCCACCTCGGCCGCAGCAGATCCGCTCGCGTGCCGAGGCATGGTAGTGGCGGGCCCCGCCAGTAGGCGTGTCCCATCGCGCGCGTGGGTGGGTAGACTGGCTCGGCCGCTCGTCGCCACGTGACAGGCCCATAACAGGCGGCGGCCTGGAGGCTTAGCTAGCATGCCACTTGGATCCCGCCGAAGCATTCAAATTTTGGATGAGCCAGATTGGGCGAGTCCGACTCTTACCAGTCGGCCTGGCGGAAGTCGGGCGAGGCTCAACCTCAAGCACTCGGAGAAAGAAACTGCTGAGGCTCCTCGGCTGATCACCCGCGGAACCTCACCAGCTTCAGGGACTACTGTCCGAGTAATGGGCCACGGGTAGGCCAACCCGAAGCCCAGAACTTTTCAAAACATCAGGGCAAGCTGCGCCCCTCAAGGCGCCAAGATGAAGTACCGCCTTCTGGAGGCCAGCTGGAGGAATAGCCAGCTGCCCGTAGGCGGCCGAGTCTCGGAGACAACGTCAAGACAAGCCGACTCCAAGCTGTCGGCTTTTAGAGAAGCCGGCCCCTAGCAGTCGGCCCGTAGTGCCAACCAAGCCTGCACCCTCATTAAGAAAGACGAGACGGGGAATGGCTACAGTGTAGCTCATCCCCCATCCAGGGGAGGCGCGCCACAAGCAGCACCGCATCGGGCGGAGTTCTCACCGGGCGCTGCATCGCTACCACGCCATCCCTGACATCATCACAAGCAGGCGGAGTCCTGCTCCCACGACGGCCTGTCGGTACGGCCCAAGGACGACGGGCCCCACCAGTCAGCGAGAGCCCGGAAGACGGCAAGAGCCCCACAGCCGGACCCGAGGAAGTTCGGCCCTTAGCAGTCAGCCCGCCCCTTCCTCGGGACCCACGCGCCATTAACCAGACGAGACACGGAGTGGCTACAGTAATCACCTACCAAGCGGCGGAGCTGTAGCCACGACCCCCTGACCAAGCCTGCGACATTAGAGTCACGGCTACAGTGATCAGCCGCCGACAAGACCCGAGAGTGGTGGGGACGACCTGTCGGCCCCGTACCCAACCAGTCGGCGGGGCCCACCAGGCGGCGGGCCCCAAAGAAGCCAGAGAAGCCGGGCGTCAAGAGATCCATTTGCTGGGCCCTACGCCCGGCCGGATTACCATTGTACCCCTGGGAGGTATGTAGGCTTATATAAACCCCCCAGGGCACCCATGCAAGGGGTTCCCAACTTGCTAGAACTAGACCAACCCATGGAGGAAGGAGAGAGCTAGCCTTGCCTTCTCCTACCACTAGCATACAGCTCAAGGAGCACCATTGTATTCACTTGTGCCTTAGTGATCATGCGGAGACCCCGCAGAGCAGGACTAGGGGTGTTATCTCCTAGGAGAGCCCCGAACCTGGGTAAAGTACGCCGGCGTTCGTGTCTACGCCTCATCCTGCTTCCAGGCACCGGCGACGTTCTACTCGCTCCCACCATGATAAGCCATCCATTGGCATATGTCGCACCCAACCCCCGACACAACTAGTTTTTTTACCATGTTGTCCTGTCGTATCCCTAGCTCTTACACCATACTCCCTCCGTCCGGATTACATGTTGTCGAAATGGATAAAAAAGGATGTATCTAGAACTGAAATACGCCTAGACCCATCCATTTTTTTACGGATGGAGGGAATACATGTCAATATGTCATGCCTTTCTATTCTTCAATACCTATTCCATCTCTCTGCTGTAGCATGTTTTATAATTGAAGCACCATTCTTCTATACAAGGCATGCAAGGAGAAGACGACTATGTTAGAATCTGAAGGGTTACAAACCAGGTCATTGAAAAAGATCCAAACGCCAGGAGATAATAAACCAACTCCAGTTTTTGTAGATACTGCTCCAGCACAGAGAAACCCAACTCCTACTGATAATAAGCAGATTCCAGTGGCCAAAGAACTAGTCCGCTTCCGATCCCAAAGCAAAAATATGTCAACTCCATTCTAAGAAGCGTTTGTGTATCCTTGCATCATGAAATTTTATAGCATGCTGATCATATTTTCTACATGTTTCTTACCCATCTCTTTTTAGAAAATAAGCTTAACAGATAGAAGAATTTCTGCACTGGTATCGTCTGTGAGGAAAGATTCTTGCAGGAATTCTCTGTGCTCCAATGCAGATGTAAGTACTTGTTGTATATCACTATATTTTTACATCAGCGTGTATTTGGTTAATCGGCGTGAATCCAACCTTTATTTGATCTAAATTTAGTTGTAGCAAAATGTATGATTAAAGGCCACAATGTTAATTTTTGTAAGGAAAACTACCTGGTAGTTTTGCATCTTGAGCTGCATGAGTGTACCATCTCATATCCGTGGGTTTGATTACTTTGGTTCTGCAGTGGGTTTTCAGTGTTTTTTTTACTTTTTTGTCCTGTCGTATCCCTAACTCTTACATCATACTCCCTCTGTCCGGATTACATGTCACAGAAATGGATAAAACTGGATGTATCTATAACTGAAATACGCCTAGACCCATCCATTTATTTCCGGATGGAGGGAATACATGTCAATATGTCATACCTTTCTATTCTTCATTACCTATTCCATCTATGCTATAGCATGTTTTATAATTGAAGCAACATTCTTCTATATAAGGCATGCAAGGGGAAGACGACTATGTTAGAATCTGAAGGGTTACAAACCAGGTCTTTGCAAAAGATCCAAACGCTAGGAGATAATAAAAAAACTCCATTTTTCATAGATACTGTTCCAGCACAGAGAAACCCAACTCCCACTGATAATAAGCAGATTCCAGTGGCCAAAGAACTAGTCCGCTCCTGTCCAGCAAAAGAATGTCAACTCCATTCTAAGAAGTGTGTGCGTATCCTCGCATCATGAAATTTTATAGCATTCTGATCATATTTTCTACATGTTTCTTACCCATCTCTCTTTTAGAAAATAAGGTTAAATGATAGAAGACTTCCTTCATTGGGATTATATTCAAGGAAAATATCTTGCGGGAATTCTCTGTGCTCCAATGCTGACGTAAGTACCTGTGGTATATCACTATATTTTTACATCAGCATGTATTTTGTTAATCGGCGTGAATACAACCTTTATCTGATCTAAAATTAGTTGTAGCAAAATGTTAAAGGCTTAAATGTTGATTTTTGTAAAGAAAACTGCCTTGTAGTTTTGCATACTGAGCTGCATGAGTGTACTATCTCATATCATGCACATTACTGAATTGTAGTGCTGCTCTGGTTGCCTGCTACTTCTTGAGCACTGCGTTGGTATTCCCTTGAAGAGGAAAGGGTGATGCAGCAAAGTAGCGTAAGTATTTCCCTCAGTTTTTGAGAACCAAGGTATCAAACCAGTAGGAGGCCACGCACGAGTCCCTCGCACCTACAAAACAAATAAATCCTCGCAACCAACGCAATAAAGGGGTTGTCAATCCCTTCACGGTCACTTACGAAAGTGAGATCTGATAGATATGATAAGATAATATTTTTGTATTTTTTATGATAAAGATGCAAAGTAAACAAAGTAAAAGAAAAATGACGCTAGAAATAACTTGTTGACGGGAGATTAATATGATGGAAAATAGATCCGGGGGCCATAGGTTTCACTAATGGCTTCTCTCAAGAGCATAAGTATTACGGTGGGTGAACAAATTACTGTTGAGCAATTGATGTAATTGAGCATAGTTATGAGAATATCTAGGTATGATCATGTATATAGGCATCACGTCCGAGACAAGTAGACCGACTCTTGCCTGCATCTACTACTATTACTCCACACATCGACCGCTATCCAGCATGCATCTAGAGTATTAAGTTCAAAAGAAAAGAGTAATGCTTTAAGCAAGATGACATGATGTAGAGGGATAAAATCATGCAATATGATATAAACCCCATCTTGTTATCCTCGATGGCAACAATACAATACGCGCCTTGCTGCCCCTACTGTCACTAGGAAAGGACACCGCAAGATTGAACCCAAAGCTAAGCACTTCTCCCATTGCAAGAAAGATCAATCTAGTAGGCCAAACCAAAATGATAATTCGAAGAGACTTGCAAAGATAACCAATCATACATAAAAGAATTCAGAGAAGATTCAAATATTTTTCATAGATAAACTTGATCATAAACCCACAATTCATCGGTCTCAACAAACACACCGCAAAAGAAGATTACATCGAATAGATCTCCACAAGAGAGGGGGAAAACATTGTATTAAGATCCAAAAAGAGAGAAGAAGCCATCTAGCTAATAACAATGGACCCGAATGTCTGAGGTAAACTACAAACACATAGTCGGAGAGGCTATGGTGTTGACGAAGAAGCCCACCGTGATCGATGCCCCCTCCGGCGGAGCTCCAAAAAAGGCCCCAAGATGGGATCTCATGGGCATGTAAGGTTGCCCGGTGGAATTTGGTTTTGGCTCCATATTTGGTAGTTTGGGGGTACGAGGTATATATAGGAGGAAGAAGTACGCCGGTGGAGCAACATGGGGCCCACGAGGGTGGAGGGCGCACCTGTGGGGTAGGCGCGCCCTCTACCTCGTGCCCTCCCGGGTTGATGTCTTGACGAGGTTCCAAGTCCTCCGGATCACGCTCGCTTCAAAATCATGTTCCCGAAGGTTTCATTCCGTTTGGACTCCGTTTGATATTCTTTTTCTGCGAAACTCTGAAATAGGCAAAAAAACAACAATTCTAGGCTGGGCCTCCGGTTAATAGGTTAGTCCCAAAAATAATATAAAAGTGTATAATAAAGCCCATTAATGTCCAAAACAGAATATAATATAGCATGGAACAATCAAAAATTATAGATACATTGGAGACGTATCAAGCATCCCAAGCTTAATTCATGCTCGTCCTCGAGTACGTAAATGATAAAAACAGAATTTTTGATGTGGAATGCTACTTGGCATAATTTCAATGTAATTCTCTTAACTGTGTTATGAATATTCAGATCCGAAAGATTCAAGACAAAAGTTTAATATTGACATAAAAATAATAATACTTCAAGCATACTAACTAAGCGATTATGTCTTCTCAAAATAACATGGCCAAAGAAAGTTATCCCTACAAAATCATATAGTCTGGCTATGCTCTATCTTTACCACACAAAATATTTAAGTCATGCACAACCCTGATGACAAGCCAAGCAATTGTTTCATACTTTTAGTGTTATCAAACTTTTTCAATCTTCACGCAATACATGAGCGTGAGCCATGGACATAGCACTATATGTGGAATAGAATGGTGGTTGTGGAGAAGACAAAAAGGAGAAGATAGTCTCACATCAACTAGGCGTATCAACGAGCTATGGAGATGCCCATTAATAGATATCAATGTGAGTGAGTAGGCATTGCCATGCAACGGATGCACTAGAGCTATAAGTATATGAAAGCTCAACAAAAGGAACTAAGTGGGTGTGCATCCAACTCGCTTGCTCATGAAGACCTAGGGCATTTTGGGGAAGCCCATCATTGGAATATACAAGCCAAGTTCTAAAATGAAAATTTCCCACTAGTATATGAAAGTGATATCATAGGAGACTCTCTATCATGAAGATCATGGTGCTACTTTGAAGCATAAGTGTGGTAAAAGGATAGTAACATTGTCCCTTCTCTCTTTTTCTCTCATTTTTTTGTTTGGGCCTTTTCTTCTCTCTCTTTTTATGGCCTCTTTTTTTTGTCCGGAGTCTCATCCCGACTTGTGGGGGAATCATAGTCTCCATCATCCTTTCCTCACTTGGGACAATGCTCTAAAAAATGATGATCATCACACTTTTATTTACTTACAACTCAACAATTACAACTCAATACTTAGGACAAAATATGACTCTATGTGAATGCCTCCGGCGGTGTACCGGGATATGCAATGAATCAAGAGTAACATGTATGAAATAATTATGAATGGTGGCTTTGCCACAAATACGATGTCAACTACATGATCATGCGAAGCAATATGACAATGATGGAGCGTGTCATAATAAACGAAATGGTGGTAGGTTGCATGGCAATATATCTCGGAATGGCTATGGAAATGCCATGATAGGTAGGTATGGTGGCTGTTTTGAGGAAGGTATATGGTGGCACTACAAAAAAAATACACTTTCGTGATGATACGTGTTTGTCACAGTAGGACGCTTTTTTGTCATGCATGTACATCCATGACAAATTTATGACAGAATCAAGATAGTCATACTCGTGTCATAGAAGTGTTCCATGACATTACCAAAATTATCATCACGGAAGTGTCCACTTCCATGACGATAAATCGCGCGTCACAGAAGTGCTTTCGTCAAGGGTGACCGACACGTGGCATCCACCGTAACGAAACGCCGTTAAGCTATCGGGTCGGGTTTTGGATCCGATAACCCGTTAACAGCCCCGACCAATGGGAAATTTCCACGTGTAAAATTCTTATTGGCCGGACGAAACACGTGTCAGCTCGTGAGTGGGTCAGATAGGCGCCTATGATATGTCGACACGTGGCACGGCCCAACAGAGGCCCATTCCTGTGAAAAGGTCGGCCCGTTTGACTTGGTCAAAAGCTGGTGGGCTGGCCCATGGAAAGCCTGTTAACGGCATGTTCGCATATAGCCCATTTACAGCCCGCTAACCCAAGGCCCGTTACGCCCTATCCGAATTAGGCCCAGTAGCGTCATCTGGGCCATCCAATATGATTCTGCCCGTTTTCACCGCCCATGTATGGCCCATGACGCCTTTCGCCCATATGAGGCCCTATGTAACTCTTGGCCTATTAACGGCCCGTGGAATCGGCCCGTAATGAACAAAGTGTATCACTATACACCCATTAACGGTCCGTGGTGAAACTGGCCCGTAATGAACAGTATATCACTTTATACCCATTAACGGCCCGTTATTCCGTTGGGCTGTTTCCAGCCCATGTTATCTTTCGGCCTTCTCAGAGCCCATTTATTCTTGGGCTCATTTCCAGCATTCGTTTACTTATGGCCCGTTACTTTCATTTTCTGCTTGTGGGCCAAATTCAGCCCGTGGTTACAGTCGGCCCGTTTGTGGTCCGTTAATATGTTGGGCCGTTTTCATAGCGTCATCAAATATGGCCTATTAACGATGGCTCGTTACGGTCAGCCCATGAACGGACGATTCCAACTCTAGCCCGTTTACGGCCATAATGCGGCCTGTTATTGGCCCATGTTTGGCCAATCGATCATACGGCCCGTATAAGGCCCATTGATGATACGGCCCGTAGAAGGCACATTGTTTCTACGGCCCGTAAAAGGCCTATCGCTTTCTGGCCCATAGAAGGCCCATCGCTTTCTGACTCGTAGGAGGCCCGATGTCACTACAGTAAATATTAGCCCATGGTTATTGTGGCCTACTTTTAAAAAATAGGTTATTGCAGCCACTAGTTAACCGCGGAAAAATATCTGCAATGACTACAAGCAAACAAATAAACAAGACAACAAGGAAATAAATAAGCAAGCAACTAACGCTAGGCTATCACGGCTATTACACATATTACATCCACTGGGCATCAAAGTTCGCCACCAGTGCAAATATAGGGAACAAAGCATCATATCATATACACTGACCGTCAAAATTGGCCACCAGTGCAAATAAACGCGGCAGCAAAACAAGATCATAACTGAAAAAACTTCAGAAGAGCTCAAGAAACGTTATCCTGGGTATCCACCATGCTGGCAATAAGCTTAGCAAGCTGATTAGATTTGTCCTGTTTGGCGCTAAAATCCTCCAACGCTTGCTGTTGCACTAGAAAGTATGCATCTGAATGCTCCAGGGACTTCCGCAGTCCTTCCGCTTCTTGTCGAAAGCAATACCGATCGATGTCTTTCAGCTTGTAGTTGAGACTCAAGAAACCGAACTGATTCGCATAAAGTGAGTTTGAATAGCTTGTGCAAGCGGTAGTGGCGATAACTCCAACACTAAACCAAGACAGGATGTTTCACTATCCTGAACCTTATCTGCATTACTTCCTTTACCGTTGCTTAATAAGGCACTCTTCCCCAATATTCTGTCAGCATTCTAAAAGAAGAAACAAGTAGACAGATAACAAGTTTAGCATGTACTTGTATATGAAACTCATTTCGGTGAACCAGTTCATTAGTAAGGTGGACAGGATTAAACTACCAAGTCTTCTATTGCCAAGTACTAGTACATAATAAAAGCATCAAACAAACATATATCTATGTCCTATGGTAGCAATGGAATCTTAAATTAGAACAGTTGTTCTTCAAGTTTAGGCACTTGTTCTACATGAACAGAGTACAGTAAGACGCAAGAATATAATACTTCAAAAAGAAAATGAGCTCATAGACCTTACCACATTGTTGGTTCGGGACCAAGACAGTAACAAGGCGTTCCAGTCATCGTCCGATAAATGTGTCTCGTGGAGAACGTAAGGGAATTTGATGAGTTTCTTTGCGGTGAAGTACGCTTTTCTTGAGTAATTCCGACATCGCCACCAAGCATTCTTGAAGATAGCAGAGGTATTAGCACAGTTTACCTCATCCTGAGTTTCCAAATCGGTCCTTCTCTATAGAGAAAAATGGGAAAATTTGTTGTATTATAACCATCATGGAGGTAGGATGTATGGGACGAAGCAAAGTAATTGCCATGAATAACATTACTTACACATAACTCCTGGACAAACACCTGCAACTGGCATTTTCCTTCATCTTTAGTATAATGTTTCCAAGATGGGAAGATACGCACATATGATTTTGTTGGAAATATGCCCTAGAGGCAATAATAAATTAGTTATTATTATTATATTTCCTTGTTCATGATAATCGTTTATTATCCATGCTATAATTGTATTGATAGGAAACTCAGATACATGTGTGGATACATAGACAACACCATGTCCCTAGTAAGCCTCTAGTTGACTAGCTCGTTGATCAATAGATGGTTACGGTTTCACGACCATGGACATTGGATGTCGTTGATAACGGGATCACATCATTAGGAGAATGATGTGATGGACAAGACCCAATCCTAAGCCTAGCACAAAGATCATGTAGGTCGTATGCTAAAGCTTTTCTAATGTCAAGTATCATTTCCTTAGACCATGAGATTGTGCAACTCCCGGATACCGTAGGAATGCTTTGGGTGTACCAAACGTCACAACGTAATTGGGTGGCTATAAAGGTGCACTACGGGTATCTCCGAAAATGTCTGTTGGGTTGGCACGAATCGAGACTGGGATTTGTCACTCCGTCTGACGGAGAGGTATCTCTGGGCCCACTCGGTAGGACATCATCATAATCTGCACAATGTGACCAAGGGGTTGATCACGGCTTGATGTGTTACGGAACAAGCAAAGAGACTTGCCGGTAACGAGATTGAACAAGGTATCGGCATACCGACGATCGAATCTCGGGCAAGCACTATACCGCTAGACAAAGGGAATTGAATACAGGATTGATTGAATCCTCGACATCGTGGTTCATCCGATGAGATCATCGTGGAACATGTGGGAGCCAACATGTGTATCCAGATACCGCTGTTGGTTATTGACCGGAGAACGTCTCGGTCATGTCTGCATGGTTCCCGAACCCGTACACTACAGGAATCAGCTACTTTGCCATCTGCCACGGCGGACGGCAAAGGCATGAATGGCGGACGGCAAAGGTCTTTGCCGTCCGCCGCGGACGGCAAAGGTCTTTGCCGTCCGCCGCGGACGGCAAAAGTGGACGGCAAAGAAAGGTCCGGTAAAGAGCTACTTTGCCGTCTGCTTTTGGTGGCTGACGGCAAAGGGGCCTTTGCCATCAGCAGCTGACGGCAAAGAAAGCAGACGGCAATAATTATGCTGTTAGTCCATTAGGTGGCTAACGGCAGCCTTTACCGTCCGGCCCGACGGCAACAAAATTTGTCCGCCTTTGCCGTCCGCCGAATGATGTCGATGGACGTCACTACACAAAGAGGCCTTTGCCGTCCGCTTGTAGGCAAAGTGTCCAGATGCACGGACAGCAAATCTCCTTCTTTGCCATCTCATCATTGATTTACAATATGTTCAAGAATTCATATTCATATGTATAGCCCATGCATATATCACAAATATCTAACATGCACCACAGGAAAAAAAGAACATCACAAGATCATCCATAAAAACATATATATCGTACAACTTGTATCACAAAGTAAGACGAGATCACACAAGTGTCGACAAATAAGATCACAAAGGTTGGCCTCCACATAACACAAAACTTAGGTGAGCACCATGGGATCTAGCAAAGAACAACACCTAACCTACTCGATGGACACCGCAGTCTGCACCCAACTCCACAAGCACACTACATCTTGATTTGCATCATGACGGTGATGCAACCACCACAACCAAAATTAAAAAGGCAAGGGAGGTGGGTGGTCCAGGTTGTTGTCTCCACGTCACCGTGTTTGCCATCTCTAAATGCCAAAAGGTCCAGGTTGTGGTCATCAGCCTTCTTCATGCCATCAAGATGATCACCATTTCCTTCCGCACCCGTCATCATCAGGGCTGATTTGTCTGCCGCTCGTCCTCCTACTCCATCTGCATGGACAAGAGCAAGTTAGTTGAATGGCATGCACGATAAAACTGCAAGGCATACATATTCATCTAAATTAATTGTACTACAGTACTGATTTTGCATGGATGGGTTTGACTTCAACAGAGACTGAAGGAAGAGCATTTTCCCCTCCCAATCCAAAACCTACTATACAAGTACAGCTCTAAGAGAAGGAACTGTGGTACAACAAGAGGCGCTCCAAATCAATCTAAATCTCAGTTTCTTTATTTACCTAAGAAATAAAGACAACCATAACTTCGCCAAGCAAGCGTTATCATACTATCGCCTAAAAGAAAAACAAAGGAAGATCACGTGCCACTTTCATGGAAAACATCAAGTACTCCTCCGCTCAAATAATTGTCGCTGGGAGTTCCTCTCCCACTGTGTGAAAACGCACAAAAGTACGTAAAATACCCCTCGCTTGAAAACAGATCGCCTTCCTCCTCCATCCGCGAGGCAAAGACCCCTAATGTAAGAGAAGAGAAAAGGAGTGAGAAGCAAGAATTCAGTTAATTTTAATTAATCGGAAAAGGATTTAGTTAATTTTACTCCTACACTAAATCTGGAATACTCCTACAGATCAAGACATTATTTAACAATGGAGATAAAACGGAACTCGGTCATTACTCATTAATACAACTTTTTGGTAGCAAAGTAGATTGACAAATTAACTACTCAAGCAGCGATACAAATGGGAAAATGGGGCTAAGGGATGAACATGATGGAGTATATATTGATTATATGGCTACTTGAGATGAGAAGACTTCAAGCAGAGGAACAAATGCCTCTAAATATAGCACTAGTAAGAAAAGCCCCGACTGGTAGTGACACTGGAACTAGTAATGTGAGAAAGTAAAGGTCTAGCTAGTGGTTCGTATGAACTACTCCATTTAGATTTGTGTAGATTCATTTAGTTGAACAACATAAAAGCAAAATGGAGTAGTTCGACTACACAAAATGAAATACGCAAGGCCGCAGCAAGAACGCAACTCACTTCAACTAAACTAAACTGAACTTATTTAGCTCATCAAGAAATAAGCAATGATCAAGCAACTAAACTGCAGTTATAAGGAGGAGTAGCAAGCAAAGGATCAAACTGCAGACACGCCGAGGTTAACATTGATAAACCATCGCAACTTTTCCTTATTACTCCAGCAAAACTCTTTGGAAAACTAACTAAATCTTTTCACTTGAATCAACCATCGCAACCAAATTCAGTGAATTAAGTATGCAGAGGTACAAGTACTACCATCGAGAGAAACTATCGCAACCAAACTGAATTAAGTATGCAGAGATACAGAGTATAACTAACTAAATCTTTTCACCGAATTAAGTGTGGGCGAGGAACATCTCCTGCACCCTCCGGGAAGAAGAAGAGGCGATCGCAATTGGCTCCTCCCTCGTGCACCAGCCCCGCATTTAACGCCGCACCAGCTCAAGTCCCTCATCCGCCATTGCAGCCAAAGCAAGATCAAAAACATGTTGTCGCCGTAAAAAGAGGCATCTCAATCCAATGGGAATATGGGATCACTTACTCTGTTGACATAGTGTGTGTTCCTTGTACTCCTTGCTTCTTTTCCCTGACACAAGCAAACCAAATGAAATGAGATCTTATTTATTTACAATCAAATCAAAACAAGGAAGCAAGGAAAGGTGAAGATGGGTTGCACTTTAGTTTACTTCATTTCATTTCAGACAAGCAAACCAAAAGTAAGTTTATTTTTGTCATTGGATTGATGAATTGCAGCAACAGGGGTCCTCTCGTAAATTAACATGAAGAGAAGATGAAACTAACTGGATTATTATCCTCGAGTACCAATTTCCGACCATACTAGTCTTGCACATATTTAAACAAGCTAGGCAATTTGACTCGACAGTGTATACAAACAACAAGGAAGTGTTCATATAGCAGATTTAGGTGGAAACAAAATCACAGGACAGCTTAAAGCTAGCCACCATGGTACCTCTCTCTCACACACACAGCAGAGCAAACTCCAAACTGAAATGCAGTTCTCATAAAAGAAAAAGAGAGGGAGGATGGCAAGTGAGGCTCACCATTGCATTGCAGTTGAAGTAGGACTCGCTAGTGATTTTGAATCGGCGCCCACACCACATGGTGCTCAGTCTCCTACTGCCACCGTATGGTCTCGAGCTGAGTGAGCTCGACCTCCACCGCCCCCGTGTCGCGCCATGGTCTGCTGCCGGACGGCGAGCACCCGGCAGCCCAGGAAGCTCACACCGGCGTACGGGCTTGGCGGTCTGACAAAAGTCACGAGAACAGAAGCAAATTCATAGCCTGGCAGCTCCCAATGAGTTCAGATAGCTGAATTTATTGATTACATCAGAGAGGAAGCTCTTGTCGTGGAGGCCGACGAGGAGCATGGACGACCGGAGCTGCCCTGCCGCCGCCGCCACTGCCTTCGCCGAAGCTCCGCTCGCTCCCGCACCACGATCTCCACCCTGGCCTCCTCCTCCCGCTGCTCCAGCATGGATTGAGCACTACTGCCCACGGATCGAGCACCGCCGCCCACGAATCAAGCACCCCGGCTGCTAAAAATGTCACCTTTGACCGACGAGAGGGAGGAGCGGCCGGCCGGAGGAGGGGATTGGGACGGGGAGAGCTGGAAGCTTCGGTGGTGCAGTGGCGGCATCCTGGTGGCGCTGGGTGGCATGGTTGCCGGAGGAAGGAGGCGATTGGGACGGGCAGAGCCGAAGCTTCGGTGGTGGGCTGCGGCGTCTGGTGGCGCTGGGTGGCGTGGTCGCCGGAGGAAGAGGCGTCTGGCGCTGTGGGTGGCGCTGGCGTCTGGGCGGCGAGGGCACGGGAGGCAAGGTCTGCGTGCGACGCCGAGGAGGAGGCGGCGCCGCCGAGGCGGCGTGGCGGCGGGCGGCCTTGGCGGCGAGGAGGCGGACTCTCTGGGCGAGGAGAGAAACTGGTCGATGGAGATGGTGAGCAGGGGAGAGGTGACCTCGGGAGGAGAGCTGGGCGGTGGGGAACAGCGGGATCACCAAATCTGGCGGCGTGGGGTGGAGAAAGGGATCGAGGAAGACGAGAGATGGGATCCAACGTGAGTGTGTGTGCGCGTGGGTTGGGTGTGTGTGCATCGTGGGTGGGGCCCGAGGCTGTGTGGGTCGTGGGTGGGTGTGTGCCGGGGGCGGCCGTTAGATACGTTAGGTTACTTTCTTTGCCATCTGCTTTCGGGCTCTTTGCCGTCCGCTAGCAGGCGGCAAAGAAAGTGGCCATTAGTTTTTTCGTTAGTGGGTGCCACCTTCCTCTTTGTCGTCAGCAAGCGGACGACAAAGAATCTTTGTCGTCAGCCAGCGGACGGCAAAGAAATGGAAGATGGCAAAGACCTTCTTTGTCGTCTGCCATTTGTTTGCCGTCAGCTTCTTGGTAGCTGATGGCAAAGACCTTCTTTGCCGTCCGCTAGCTGACGACAAAGAATTGGCACACGGCAAATTCCCTGATTCCAGTAGTGGTAGGGTCTACACACTTAAGGTTCGATGACGCTAGGGTTATAGGGAATAGATATACGTGGTTACCGAATGTTTTTCGGAGTCCCGGATGAGATCCTGGACGTCACGAGGAGTTCCGGAATGGTCCGGAGGTAAAGATTTATATATGGAAAGTCATGTTTTGGTCACCTGAAAAGTTTCGGGTGCTATCGGTAATGTAATGGACCACCGGAGGGTCCCGGGTTCACTCAAGTGGGGCCACTGCCCCGTGAGGGCTGCGTGGGCCAAGTGTGGAGGGGACCAGCCCCAGTGTGGCTGGTGCGCCCCACCAGGCCCAAGGCGCCTAGGGTTTGGGAGGGGCGCCCACCTTGCTTGGGGGGCAAGTATCCCCCACTCCTCCCCTTGGCAGCACACAAGATGCGATCTAGGGGCTGCTTCACCCCTTGGGGTGGGAACCCTGGAGGGGGCGCAGCCCCCTCCCTCTCCCCTATATATAGTTGAGGTCTTTGGGGCTGCCAACACAAGAGTTTCCACCTCTCCGTGGCGCAGCCCTACCTCTCTCCCTCCTCATCTCTCGCGGTGCTTGGCGAAGCCCTGCTGGAATACCACGCTCCTCCATCACCACCACGCCATTGTGCTGCTGCTGGACGGAGTCTTCCCCACCTCTCACTCTCTCCTTGCTGGATCAAGGCACAGGAGATGTCACCGGGCTGCACGTGTGTTGAACGCGGAGGTGCCGTCCGTTCGGCACTAGGATCTCCGGTGATTTGGATCACGACGAGTACGACTCCTTCAACCCCGTTCTCTTGAACGCTTCCGCTTAGCGATCTACAAGGGTATGTAGATGCACTCTCCTCTCTCTCATTGCTAGTTTCTCCATAGATAGATCTTGGTGACTCGTAGGAAAATTTTGAATTTCTGCTACGTTCCCCGACAGTGGCATCATGAGCTAGGTCTATGCGTAGATTCTATGCATGAGTAGAACGCAAAGTAGTTGTGGGTGATGATTTGTTCATTTTGCTTGCCGTTACTAGTCTTATCTTGATTCGGCGGCATTGTGGGATGAAGCGGCCCGGACCGACCTTACACGTACTCTTACGTGAGACAGGTTCCACCGACTGACATGCACTTGATGCATAAGGTGGCTAGCGGGTGTCTATCTCTCCCACTTTAGTCGGATCGGATTCGATGAAGAGGGTCCTTATGAAGGGTAAATAGCAATTGGCATATCATCGTTGTGGCTTTTGCGTAGGTAAGAAACGTTCTTGCTAGAAACCCATACCAGCCACGTAAAACATGCAACAACAATTAGAGGACGTCTAACTTGTTTTTGCAGGGTATGCTATGTGATGTGATATGGCCAAGAGAATGTGATGAATGATATGTGATGTATGAGATTGCTCATGTTCTTGTAATAGGAATCACGACTTGCATGTCGATGAGTATGACAACCGGCAGGAGCCATAGGAGTTGTCTTTATTTATTGTATGACCTGCGCGTCACTGAATAACGCCATGTAATTACTTTACTTCATTGCTAAACCGTTAGCCATAGTAGTAGAAGTAATAGTTGGCGAGACAACTTCATGGAGACACGATGATGGAGATCATGGTGTCATGTCGGTGACGATGATGATCATGGAGCCCCGAAGATGGAGATCAAAAGGAGCAAAATGATATTGGCCATATCATGTCACTTTTTGATTGCATGTGATGTTTATCATGTTTATACATCTTATTTTCTTAGAACGACGATAGTAAATAAGATGATCCCTCATTAAAATTTCAAGAAAGTGTTCCCCCTAATTGTGCACCGTTGCGAAAGTTCGTTGTTTCGAAGCACCACGTGATGATCGGGTGTGATAGATTCTAACATTCACATACAACGGGTGTAAGCCAGATTTACACGCGCGAAACACTTAGGTTGACTTGACGAGCCTAGCATGTACAGACATGGCCTCGGAACACATGTATAGTAGATACGATCAACATGAAGATGTTCACCGATGATGACTAGTCCGTCTCACGTGATGATCGGACATGGCCTAGTTGACTCGGATCATGTAATCACTTAGATGACTAGAGGGATGTCTATCTGAGTGGGAGTTCATTAGATGAACTTAATTATCCTGAACATAGTCAAAAGCCCTTTGCAAATTATATCATAGCTCACGCTTTAGTTCTACTGTTTTAGATATGTTCCTAGAGAAAATATAGTTGAAAGTTGATGAGTAGCAATTATGCGGACAGAGAAGGCTTATGTCCTTAATGCACCGCTTTCGGTGTCTTTGGACCTCGAGCGTGTTCTGTGGATGTTGCGAACATCTGACATACACGTTTTGATGACTACATGATAGTTCGGTAATGTTAAATGGTTTAGAATTGAGGCACCAAAGACTTCTTTGAAATGTCGCGGAACATATGAGATGTTTCGAGGGCTGAAATTGGGATTTCAGGCTTGTGCCCACGTCAAGAGGTATAAGACCTCCAACGAGTTTCTTAGCCTGCAAACTAAGGGAGAAAAGCTCAATCGTTGAGCTTGTGCTCAGATTGTCTGAGTACAACAATAACTTGAATCGAGTGGGAGTTAATCTTCCAGATGAGATAGTGATGTTTCTCCAAAGTCATTGCCACCAAGCTGCTAGAGCTTCGTGATGAACTATAACATATCAGTGATAGATATGATGATCCTTGAAATATTCGCGATGTTTGACACCGCGAAAGTAGAAATCAAGTAGGATCATCAATTGTTGATGGTTAGTAAAACCGCTAGTTTCAAGAAGGGCAAGGGCAAGAAGGGATACTTCATGAAACGGCAAAACAGTTGCTGATCTAATGAAAAACCCAAGGTTGAACCCAAACCCGAGACTAAGTGCTTCTGTAATGAGAGGAACGGACACTAAAGCAGAACCACCCTAGGTACTTGGTAGATAAGAAGGCAGGCAAGGTTAACAGAAGTATATCGGATATACATTGAATTAAATGTGTACTTTACTAGCACTCCTAGTAGCACCATGGTAATAGATACCGGTTCGGTTGCTAAGTGTTAGTAACTCAAAATAAAAGGCTACGGAATAAACGGAGACTAGCTAAAGGCGAGGTGACGATATGTGTTGGAAGTATTTCCAAGGTTGATATGATCAAACATCGCACGCTCCGTCTACCATCGAGATTGGTGTTAAACCTAAATAAACTGTTATTTGGTGTTTGCGTTGAGCATAGACATGATTGGATTATGTCTATCGCAATATGGTTATTCATGTAAGGAGAATAATGGTTACTCTATTTATTTGAATAATACCTTCAATGGTCTTGCACCTAAAAGAATGGTTCATTCAATCTCGATCGTAGTGATACACATTTTCATGCCAAAAGATATAAGATAGTAATGACAGTACCACTTACTTGTGGCACTACCATGTAAGTCATATTGGTATAAAACGCATGAAGAAGCTCCATGTTGATGGATCTTTGGACTCACTCGTTTCTGAAAAGTTTGAGACATGCGAACCATGTCTATTGGTGTATACGCATGAAGAAACTCCATGCAGATGGATCGTTTGGACTCACTTGATTTTGAATCACTTGAGACATGCAAATCATACCACATGGGCAAGATGACTGAAAGCCTCGTTTTCCAAAGAAATGGAACAAGAAAGCAGCTTGTTGGAAGTAACACATTTTGATGTGTGCAGTCCAATGAGTGCCGAGGCACGCAAAGGCATATCGTTATTTTCTTACTTCACGGATGATTTGAGTAGATCTCGAGTATATTTACTTGATGAAACACAAGTCTGAATTATTGAATGGTTCAAGTAATTTCAGAGTGAAGTTGAAGATCATCGTGACAAGAGGATAAAATGTCTATGATATGATCATAGAGATGAATGTCTGAGTTACGAGTTTGGCACACAATTAAGACATTATGGAAATTGTTTCACAACTAATACCGCCTGGAACACCATAGTGTAATGGTGTGTCCGAACATCATAACTGCACCCTATTGGATATGGTGCATACCATGATGTCTCTTCTCGAATTACCACTATCATTTACGGGTTAGGCATTAGTGACAACCGCATTCACTTTAAATAGGGCACCACATAATTCCGTTAAGACGACACCGTTTGAACTATGGTTTGGAGAAACCTAAGTTGTCGTTTCTTAAAAGTTTGGGGCTGCGACGCTTATGTGAAAAAGTTTCAGGTTGATAAGCTCGAACCCAAAGCGGATAAAATGCATCTTCATAGGACACCCAAAACAGTTGGGTATACCTCCTAATTCAGATCCGAAAGCAATAGGGATTGTTTCTTAAATCGGGTCCTTTCTCGAGGAAAAGTTTCTCTCGAAAGAATTGAGTAGGAGGATGGTGGAGACTTGATGAGGTTGTTGAACCATCACTTCAACTAGTGTGTAGCAGGCGAGGAAGTTGTTCTGTGGAACCTACACCAATTGAAGTAGAAGCTTATGATAGTGATCATGAAACTTCGGATCAAGTCACTACCAAACCTCGTGGGTCGACAAGGATGCGTCTTTGCTTGAGTGGTACGTAATCCTGTCTTGGAGGTCATGTTGCTAGACAACAATGAACCTATGAGCTGTGAAGAAACGATGGTGGGCCCAGATTCCGATGAATGGCTCGATGCCATAAAATCCGAGAGAGGATCCATGTATGAGAACAAAGTGTGGACTTTGGAAGAACTGCTTGATGGTCGTAAGGCTGTTGGGTACAGATGGATTTTAAAAGGAAGACAGACAATGATGGTAAGTATTACCATTAAGAAAGCTCGACTTGTCGTTAAGATGTTTTCCGACAAGTTCAAGGAGTTGACTATGGTGAGGCTTTCTCACTCGTAGCGATGCTAAGAGTCCGTTGGAATTGAATTAGCATTTACTGCATTATTTGTGAAATCTTGCAGATAGGATGTCAAAACATTGTTTCCTCGACGATATTCTTGAGGAAAGGTTGTATGTGATACAACCAGAAGGTTTTGACAATCCTGAAAGACACTAAAAAGTATGCAAAGCTCCAGCAATCCTTCTAAGTACTGGAGTAAGCATCTAGGAGTTGGAATGTACGCTTTGATGAGATAATCAAAGATTTGGATTTATACAAAGTTTATGAGAAACTTGTATTTCCAAAGAAGTGAGTGGGAGCACTATATAATTTCTGATGAGTATATGTTGTTGACATATTGTTGATCAGAAATAATGTAGAATTTCTGGAAAGCATATAGGGTTATTTGAAAAGTGTTTTTCAATAGAAAACCTGGATTGAGCTGCTTGAACATTGAGCATCAAGATCTATGAGGATAGATCAAAAACGCTAAATGGTACTTTCAAATGAGCACATACCTTGACATGATCTTGAAGGTGTTCAAGATGGATCGGTCAAAGAAGGAGTTCTTGCCTGAGTTGTAAGGTATGAAGTTAAGACTTGAAGCTCGACCATGGCAGAAGAAAGTGGAAGGACGAAGGTCGTCCCCTATGCTTTTGCCATAGGCTCTATTCGGTATGCCATGCTGAGTACCACACCTGATGTGTGCCTTGCCACATGTCTGGCAAGAGGGTACAAAGGTAATCCAGGAATGGATCACTAGATAGCGGTCAAAATTATCCTTAGAGGAATAAGGAAATGTTTCTCGATTATGGAGGTGATAAAGAGTTCGGCGTAAAGGGTTATGTCGATGCAAGCTTTAACACCTATCCGAATGACTCTGAGTAGCAAACGGGATACGTATAGTGGAGCAACCATTTGGAATAGCTCCAAGTGGAGCGTGGAAGCAGCATTTACAATATGACCTAGAGATTTGCAAAGTACATACGAATCTGAATGTTGCAGACCCGTTGACTAGAACCTCTCTCAGAAGAAAAACATGATCAAACCCCAGAACTCATTGAGTGTTAATCACATGATGATGTGAACTAGATTATTGATTCTAGTAAACTCTTTGGATGTTGGTCACATGGCGATGTGACCTATGAGTGTTAATCACATGGCGATGTGAACTAGATTATTGACTCTAGTGCAAGTGGGAGACTGTTGGAAATATGCCCTATAGGCAATAATAAATTAGTTATTACTATTATATTTCCTTGTTCATGATAATCGTTTATTATCCATGCTATAATTGTATTGATAGGAAACTCATATACATGTGTGGATACATAGACAACACCATGTCCCTAGTAAGCCTCTAGTTGACTAGCTCGTTGATCAATAGGTGGTTACGGTTTCCTGACCATGGACATTGGATGTCGTTGATAATGAGATCACATCATTAGGAGAATGATGTGATGGACAAGACCCGATCCTAAGCCTAGCACAAAGATCGTGTAGTTCGTATGCTAAAGCTTTTCTAATGTCAAGTATCATTTCCTTAGACCATGAGATTATGCAACTCCCGGATACCGTAGGAATGCTTTGGGTGTACCAAACGTCACAACGTAACTGGGTGGCTATAAAGGTGCACTACGGGTATCTCCGAAAGTGTCATTGGGTTGGCACGAAGCGAGACTGGGATTTGTCACTCCGTGTGACGGAGAGGTATCTCTGGGCCCACTCGGTAGGACATCCTCATAATGTGCACAATGTGACCAAGGGGTTGATCACGGGATGATGTGTTACGGAACGAGTAAAGAGACTTGCCGGTAACGAGATTGAACAAGGTATCGGCATACCGACGATCGAATCTCGGGCAAGTACTATACCGCTAGACAAAGGGAATTGAATATGAGATCGTGGTTCATCCGATGATATCATCGTGGAACATGTGGGATCCAACATGGGTATCCATATCCCGATGTTGGTTATTGAACGGAGAACGTCTCGGTCATGTCTGCATGGTTCCCGAACCCGTAGGGTCTACACACTTAAGGTTCGATGACGCTAGGGTTATAGGGAATAGATATACGTGGTTACCAAATGTTGTTCAAAGTCCCAGATGAGATACCGGACGTCACGAGGAGTTCTGGAATGGTCCGGAGGTAAAGATTTATATATGGGAAGTTCTGTTTTGGTCACCGGAAAAGTTTCGGGTGCTATCGGTAATGTACCGGGACCACCGAGAGGGTCCCGGGGGTCCACCAAGTGGGGCCACCGGCCCCAGAGGGCTGCATGGGCCAAGTGTGGGAGGGGACCAGCCCCAGGTGGGCTGGTGCGCCCCCCCCCCCCCACACGGGCCCAAGGCGCCTAGGGTTTGGGGAGGGGGCGCCTCCACCTTGCTTGGGGGGCAAGTTTCCCCCTCTCCCCCCCTTGGCCGCACCCTAGATGGGATCTAGGGGCTGCCGCACCCCTTGGGGTGGGAACCCTAGAGGGGGCGCAGCCCCCTCCCTCTCCCCTATATATAGTTGAGGTCTTTGGGGCTGCCAACACAAGAGTTTCCACCTCTCCCTGGCGCAGCCCTACCTCTCTCCCTCCTCATCTCTCGCGGTGCTTGGCGAAGCCCTGCTGGAATACCACGCTCCTCCATCACCACCACGCCATTGTGCTGCTACTGGACGGAGTCTTCCCCAACCTATCCCTCTCTCCTTGCTGGATCATGGCATGGGAGACGTCACCGGGCTGCACGTGTGTTGAACGGTGAGGTGCCGTCCGTTCGGCACTAGGATCTCCGGTGATTTGGATCACGACGAGTACGACTCCTTCAACCCCGTTCTCTTGAACACTTCCGCTTAGCGATCTACAAGGGTATGTATATGCACTCTCCTCTCTCTCATTTCTAGTTCCTCCATAGATAGATATTGGTGACTCGTAGGAAAATTTTGAATTTCTGCTACGTTCCCCAACAGATTTAACAACATCAAATGCGATAGATGCTAAACTACGACTAGCTGGTTGTGCTTCCTCCACAGGAATAGGCGTACTAGCTGGTGGAGTTGGGGTTCACCGTGATAGTACTGGCCCTTTGGGCACTGGAACTACCTTACTAACTGCTCTTGTTTGGGAGCTCTGTGGTGGAGATTGTGCTGTGTCAACAGGAACTGGGTTACTATCGGCTGGGATGGGGTTAGATTGGGTGAAGCTGGTTCTCTCATCCATCGAAAGGTGGGTACAATCTGTGAGAGTTTGGGTTATGTGTGGTAGGACTGGTTCCTGTGCATGTACAACCGGGTGCTATCTCCACCAAGAGGTAGCAATTGCTTTTATTTGAAGACCGTGTTTTTAGTCCGCTAGATCTTGGCATCACCCGCTCCAATTCAAATGGCTGATAAACAGGAACATAGTTGAATGTACAGACATTGTATGAGAGATGATGCAATAGATAGTGTGGAAAAAAGAGGGCATGAAATAGTTGACATGTATATTGTTTAACTAAAACGGATAGCATGACATAATTTCACATATATGATGTCTATCTAAACTGGACAGCATAGCATAACATAATTCAAAGATATGATGAATAACTAAACAGGATCGCCTGACATAATTCACCTACATGTTATCTAAGTAATCAGGATCGCATCATTTAATTCACATATATGATTAATATGCTAAACAGAGGGCATTCGATATGATGTCTGAACTAAGAACATGGTGTTGAATATTGTGTATATGATGTCTAAACTATGCAATGCAAGACACCGTATGCATGATATGAGCAGTATAACCGTGCTAAGTTAGATCATACACCTCAGTGGGGGAATAGGACTGGTCATCTGTCTCTGAATCCATTTCTGAGGAGTTATCGGGACCCAACAAGAGATCTGCTTCGACAAGTAGCACATGCGCTTTCTGAAGGCCTTGTTTTCACTCCAGATTTTTCCATCTCCCACCCAAATGGCCGATTCACGGGAAGAGTAGTTTAATGTACAAACATTGTTGACAAATGGAAATGTAATGAAGAAAAGGATGGGCAAGATATCATTCAAATATATGATGCCTGGTTAAACAGGATGGCATTGCACATTTCACATATATTATGGCTGGCTAAAAGACATGAGACTGCATAATTCCCATATATGATATAGAAACTAAACAGGTGGCATTACGTAACATGTCTAAATCCAAGCAGATGACATATATGATGTCAAAAGTAGGCACTGCAAGGCAACATATGCATGATATGATTAACATCATCATGCCAAGGTAGAGCAAACACCTTGGGGGGTAAATAGGCGTGGTCAGCGGCGTCTGAATCCGCCTCAGAATAGATATATTCCTCTGGATTACAATCTGGAGAGTGGTGGGGAGGGTTTGCCATTGAACCCACCATGGAGCGATGTATGCATGACATTGTATTGCCGCGCAAAACTCTTCTCTTTTTCTCTACATGTTCAGCATGACTGTGTACAATATCTTAGTTGCATTCGAAAAAAATATGGTGAGATTATGTAAGGAGGGCATGCAGAAATTTAGAGTGATGGTAACAACCAGTGGATCGATGTTTTTCCGTTGAACGAAAATAGCCCTAATGGATCGACGTGAATGTATTGTAATAAGTGATGCAACAAGTGTACAACCTCTTTGCTGTAGCCATGTCGACCTCAGCATCATTGAGTTGGTCGCTCAAGCAGTTGAGGCAGAGGTGGGTGTCGGAGGTGTGGAGGAAGATCTGAGGAATCTGTAGACGGTGTTCAGGGCACTGCTCTGTTGTGATGGATCGTTCTGTCGTTGGAGCAGCTCCGGTGAGTCGTAATACGTCAAGGCTGAAGCAGCACAAGAAAGACATCGTCAATATCAAGTGGGATTCTAATAGCATCTCCAATAGATGATGTAAAATGGATGTAAAATTAACATCATCAAAAACCACCTGACTACAACAGATGAGGTAAAAACTGTTGACTCTGAACTTAACTGTCGAAACTGAAATTTACTGTGGAATCTGAATGCTACTGTCGAAACTGAACGCAATGGTAGCAGAGAGGCACTTGACATGTAGTTTAGGGCAGTTCATCTTCAACCTGCACCCCCCTGAGCCGCCCGCCACCACCGGCCGAACCGCCGGGCCCAGCGCCGCCTCGCTGCCCTGAAGCAACTCGCCACCGCCGCCCCGGCCAGTCCTCTAGGCCCCCCGCCCCCACCCTGAACCCTAAGATAGATAGTGGGGTACCTCCCGGCGAGCCCCGCCCCGCCAAGGGTGGTTCTTCCTTAACTCTGGCGAGCCCCCCCAACCCCTGAAAATCGACTGACCCAAAAGTCGGATCAGTCGACTGAAGTGTGGCTTAATCGGAGCAGAGCAGCAGCACGAGCGAGGGGGAGAGCAGCAGCAGCAGCTGGGCGAGCGAGCGATCGAGTGAGAGCCGGAGCAGCAGCAGCAGATCCGGCTGGTATGGACGCCGCCGCCGAAGGGGCCTCGCACTGGGGGAGAGCCGCCGTGGAGATGTCACCCACGATGCCGACTTCAAGGTAGCCGCTCCATGGGGGTGCGGGATGGAGCACCGTCGGTGCCGGGAGGTCGAGTTAAGGAGAAGGTGCGATGCAATGAGTGTACAACCTCTTTGGTGGCGCCGAGTAGGACTCGGCTTCGTTCGAGGAGTCGGTGAGGATGTTGCGGTTCCGGTGGAGCAGGTTAAGGCGGCGCTGTGGGGATGGAGCAGCCGCGATAGACGAGGCGATCGTCGGAGCAGCTCCTTGGAGGTGGAGGACGGGGCGGCTGAACCGGCGGGACGGCGAGATGGACGACGGATCCTCATCCGGGGAGGTGGACGAGGGACGTCGAGCTATTGCGGTGGATGACATCATCGGGGAAGAGGCTCCGGCTGGGCAGCGATGACGTGGCGTACGGAGGAGGGTGGGGTTTCGCGGCTGGAGCGGAGAGGTTATGGCGGCCTGGGATTTCGAATGGCGAAAAGGGGGTGATGGGAGGGGGTGAAGCATGACTTAGGAACGCGCTTGTCCAAAATGTAGGGTGTGTTACAAAAGTACCCCCCACCGATTTGAACTAGCGGCGCTTTCGGCTCAGGGTTAGAAGGGGGATTCGTGTGTCGGGATTTGGCAGCTGGAGGGAGTTTTCGCGCGCGTAGTAATTTTAGGATAGCAAGGCGCGGGTTGTGAAGGCGCCAGTTTTGGGAGCACGATATCTGAATTTTCGGGATATAACAAGACGCGGGTTGAATTTTAGGGACAAGCCTAACGTGTCGTAATATTGTACTTGTACGTACCAAATCAATTCGCACTTCCCTCAACCAAAAAGAAAACAAAAAAATAAAACTATTCACACCACACAAAGAGAGAGTCTTGCCCCGTTTTACTATACAAATGCTATTCAAAGCTACTCCCTCCTTCCATCTATATAGGGCCTAATGCGTTTTTCGATGCTAACTTTTGGTCAAATATTAGAGCAATGATATATGACATGCAACTTACACAAAGCACACCGTTAAATTAAATCTGTGAAAAGTTCTTTCAATGATATAATTTTCACATTGTGCATGTCATGTACTATTAATCTTGTCAATAGTCAAAGGCGGTCTTAAAAATCTCATTACGCCCTATGTAGATGGAAGGAGGGAGTATGAATCCATGTTATGTCCGATTAAATTTTTTCGCTTGCTTTATAATGCATGTAACCTACTCATACCAACATTTTAGGGCATTCCAAATGTCTATACTACCGCTGCAATTCAAACTAAATTTGAATTCGTTTCTCTATTTCAATAAGAATCTACAATCATGATTGTTGCCAACTTCAACCATCATAGTTTCCTTGCTATCCGCCAGATATAAATCAGACGTCCTATAATGCAGGATGGCAGGCACACCGTCATCAACAACTCCGTTTTTTATAATAGTAGAGATAAAATATATTAAATGTAGTATACCATGTTCATAACCACACCATGTGTATCACCGTTATATATATTCACACATCCGTCAGTTTGAAACACTATGATAAATTCTTCAAATATCTGAATTCACTTTTTATAATGAAGTATATATGATCTCTATTCATCCTTTACACCCACACAACCCTCTTATCTTTGTAGCTAGCGCTAACTTTTTCTTGTGCATGCACACGCCCGCATCCCTCTCACCCTCCCTCAGCATTCTCTAGCTCCATCACAAGAAATTGCCTTTTTCACTTTAGGTCGTTCACCCACGGTGTGTAGACCCCAGATCCTTCTTTACGGCACACATCGATCGATATGCCTCTCTAGCTGTGTGTGCCTAGCACAAACACAAGCTTCCCCTCTTCTCTTGTCACCGTCCCATGCCTCACTCCCACCACTCTTTTCATCGCTCTCAGACTCGCACACTCCTCCCCCTCGATATAGTATGCCTCTCGTACCACCTCCTACATGCATTCCTCTCTCTCTATCCTTCTCCTCGTGCCTCATTTGCTTCTAACACACACGTGCATGTATACCGGTCGATCTCCCAACATATACCTAGATCGACTTTAACTACCCCCCCCCCCAATCGGTCGTCGTACCTCACAAGTTATGTCTCTCCTTTCTCTTACAAAGGGCGATTGATCTTCCTATGTAGTTACGTCTGCTTACCACAGCCACATCATCCCCCTCATCATTCGTGCATGCCTCCTGACCCGTCTCTCACACGCACGTGCACAGATAACAAGCGGCCATCTCCTCTCTTATTGATATTGCGGGTGTGCCCTCCGCTTGTCTAGCAAGCCTATCCCACAATTTGTTAGAAGCAACTCCACTAACACCCCTCCAACACTCTAGCTCTGTCTCTCTCCCAACCTTATTCATCTCCTGCACATATGCATGGATGCCGATCGATCTCCCTTAATACATGAGGCAGATCGATCTCCTTAATACATGAGATAGGCCTCTCTCCTCCTCTGCACATATACCAGCCATTGTACCTCTATAGTTAATTAGGCCTCTCTCTTCCCCCACCACACACCGATAGTCGAGCGCTGCAGGTAGGTATCCATGCCAGAGAGACAAACTGCACATGTCCCATCTCACGTTCTAGTAGGCCAGCCACTCTATATCTTTGACATGGGCACACACAAATTCGATGGCACTCTTTATCGATCGCGCGCGCGCACACACACACACACATCATCCCTCTCTCTGATTCTATGGACACCTCAAGCCGATGATACCTCCACTCTCTTGTCGTGGATCGCCCCCTCTCTATATATGTTATATCCAGGACTCTATTTCACACACATTGCATATGTTAAATTTTTTGATTGACCCCCCCCCCCCAAAAAAAAACTCTCAAGAACCCACACACTATATTTCTCTAGGTTTGTATCTCTCTCACACAACCCCAATGAGGTGGTGTACGATACAAGAAGAGAATAGGTGCACCATGCACGTACTCACGCTTCGTGCCCAGCCACACCGCTGGTACACGGTGGAGTTCATTTCTTTACGAAATGGCAGCCCACGTGCTAATTTGAACGCCTCAGAAGCGGTTGTTTACCTAGGGAGGTCGTGTACCACGCGTGCACGAAACAAAGTTCGACTTGACGCGTTGCCGCGTTATTTTTAAATAAAGTTATAGCGCTCAATGGCACGTACACAGAATATAAAACGATTTTTATGGAGGAAAAGGTAGTCCGCTCTTCAGAGTATCTCACACAAGGCTCCGGTGGCCTCTCTCTCTCACCGTTGGTCACTGATCCGGCCGCATCCCGTCCGCCGGGGGAAAGGGAGTGTGGTGGCCTTTCTCTCTCTGACCTTTGGTCACTGATCCGGCCGCATCCCGTCCGCTGGGGGAAAGGGAGTGCGGTGGCCTCAATCTCTCTCACCGTTGGTCACTGATTCAGCCGCATCCCGTCCGACGGGGGAAAGGGAGGAAGTGCATCGTTTCTCCGTTCGACGGTGCCGAGGCAGCACGTCCCGATCTGCGGTACACGTCGTTCTCTCTGACCAAGCTCCGGCACTGCAGGGCCTACGCCACCTGCTCGCAGATTCCGCCCGCCGCTGCTCACCTACTTACATCTCGATGACCTCCAGGTATCCCCTCCGGCCTTGCTCCACTGCCTGTTTTCCCACGTCGTTGCATGTGGATCTTCCATAGTTCTTGCCCAAAACGTAGCTCGTCCGGCGTACTTTCCATATTGCATTCTCGTCCTCACGCCGTTTTAGACAAACACAGCCGTGTTGTTATCTATCCTCCTCATCCAACTCCGAGCCTAATCTTCTCCAACTAGTTAGTCTTAAGAGAGACTGCAAAGGTGACCGGCTTCTATTTGTGTGTTTATTGTTTCATCAGCAGTCCTCTATTGTCGTAATCACACTTGATATCTTTGGAACAGGGACGCTCAGCTCTATTTTAGTGGAACTGCACAAAATGATCGGAATGTTGCATGCTCCAGACAGCTACTTTTTTCCCAACATGCCTTGTTGATTTAGATAGAGCTGGGGGGACGTTGCTGCCAATGAAAGCATGGATCAATTTTAATTTAACACCTTCTCACAACTTTGTCTTCGGTTGTGATGTAATTATTAGCTCTGATCTGCTAATAATTGACATGCATTAGCAAGGAAGTTAGTTTTTTATTGTTTCCGAAAGAGCATCGATGGCAAGACACGCGAAACAAAAGATGAAAGCTCACGCCATTGTATAATCATGTCGCTGGAAAATTATTTGTATAGTACGTCAATTATGTAAACAAATGATGGAAGCTTGATAGCATTGCCAGAAGCCTCTTCATCATCCGGGTCCATGTGCCATGCACAAAATTATACTCCTTCGTTCCTAAATATTTGTCTTTTACAAATTTCAAACGGGCATATTTTAGAGTGTAGATTCACTCATTTTGCTTCGTATGTGTACTCCCTCCGTTCCTAAATATTCTATTCGTCTTTCCAGAGATTTCGACAAGTGACTACATACGGAGCAAAGTGAGTGAATCTACACTCTAAAATATGTCTATATACACCCGTATGTGCCAGTCCATTTGAAATCTCTAAAAAGACAAATATTTGAGTAGTCACTCGTTGAAATCTCTAGAAAGACAAATACTCCGGAGTATATTTAAGAACCGAGGGGGTAGTGCACAACCGCATGGGAGACTCAGCCCGGTCATTGCGCCGCATTAATAGTGAGTAATGAGCAGTCAAATCATAAGCCCCACCTTTCCCACTGTAAGTTGCTGTGAAGAAGCAACCATCAATACGCTCTTCTTTGAATCCTCTCATAATATTCCATCTGTCACTGTTTATACAACGTGCTTCAGAAAAAAGAAAAATAATCTGTGGGACCAAGGCGACTAGCGATCGGCCTGAAAAATAGCATTGGTAGTTATAGCACGGCATCTATTACTAGAGGGAATAATGCATACACACATGCATGCAAAAGCTTCCACCTCGGGTACACACATGCATGCACTGTAGTAGTACTGTACATGGAGAGAAAATTGTGGACTTGATTGCGGTTACCACGCCTCTAATTAATTGAGCATTAGACCAAACGCTGCCTAAAGTCTCTCTGGTGGTGGAAATGCATTGAGAGAAATGCATCATAATGAAGCGCGCCCTGTAAACTGTGACGAAGGGTGGAGTAGTATGAAGGTGCAAAACCAAGTAGAGTACGCGTTCGTGAAGTCGAACAATGATGGTACTCCGCATGTTGGGTACTACAGTGTATGCCTCTGACAATCTGACACCGAATGGACTGATGCATGTCCACTGAGGGTAGGTTGCATTAGTCAAAGGCATGAAGCGAAGCTTCACCTTGTCCCGCAAGCTTCTCCTCGCTCATGAGTTGACGGGACACACCAAAAAGTAGTGCTAGTCCATACTCCCTCCTTTCCGGTTAATATGGCTTAATCTTTTTTGCGGGTAAATGATAGAGCTTTATTCATATATAAGCATTCTTAGGACGATCAGCCAAGACACTGGTCACTAGGAAGCCAAAAAAAGAAGTAGGAAGCGAGGTGTTTCATCAAGCCAGCTCTCGGCCACATTCAAAGTGCAGCAAGCACGGTTCGCACGAAGATGCGCCGCAAGGTTTGCTGACCTGTTTACATGCTGAATAACAAAAAAAGAGGAAATATTATCGAGCGCTACTATTTGTAACAGGATATGAGCCAGAATTAAGCGAGAATTGTGGCGAGTGTTCCATGCAATCAACTTCCATTATCACATGCGATAACCCTCGAAGAGAACCAAATGTGTTGAAGATTGCTTTATCACATTTTAAAATTATAATAAGAGTGCAGACGCTCCTCCATCCGGTTCCTAGTAGTATAGTGTAGTATGCTTCTGGCAATCTGACACCGAATTAACTGTTGCACGTCCACCGCCTGAGTGAGGGAGAGCCTGCATTAGTCAAAAGTTTCTCCTTGTCCTGCGAGCCACCGCGGCAAGCTTCTCCCGCCCTGCAACCTTCTCCTCGTTCGGCAAGTTGACGGGACACAGCAAAGTAATGCTAGTCCATGCTGCCTCCTCTCCGGTTAACATGGCTTAATTTCAAACGAGATAAATACACTGTCTGTCACTGTATATTTGTAAAAATACGGTCAATGGACTTCATAATACGCTAATTGCGCTCAATATATATATTTTTCCGGTGTTCATACGGTCACTAGTATGTGTGTGCATGCACGTGTAGGTTGAGCACTTGAGCGTGACCGTGTGTGTTCCATCGTGTGCTCGGACATGCATGCATTAGGGTGTCGCGCGTTTTTTTGCGTCCATGTGTACGTGTGACTGTTGCATACACATAGGGGGAGTATGTGTAGGGGCCACTAAGGAGCAGTCAAATCACACAGTAAGTTAGTCGGAAGAAGCAACCATCATTTCACTCTTGAATGACACGTACGCAATATAAAATGGTTGATATGGAGAGAAAAAGAAAACCACTATATATACACTAGCAGGAGCCTAAGCTACAAGCCCGCTTGCTTAGGTTGCTCTCTTCACAAGCATAGAACGACGAGCTTGATCCCGCAGCTGGGGGAAGGTAACAATGTTCTGCGTAGACGCGGTCGACATCGGCGAGGGAGAAAACCCACAGTCGGTGCATCCCAATCGGGGGTCAATGCGGTATGGGCCGATGCCGCGTCCCAACCGCCCTTCTAGCTACAGCCCGACGTCCCAGGTAGTCCATCCTCCTTTTGGAGCCGGCTTGCTCCACTGCCGTAACTCCATCTCCATGTCGATCTTTCTCTACTTCTACCGGCTTCTACTTGTGATGAGTTTATGTCTCATGAACTAGTGCGATTATAATTCTAATCACACTTCTTCAATATATTTGCCATCAAGGATACTCGGCTCGATTTTAGTGGAACTACACAAAAGCATCGTATGATCCGAGGGTGCCAGCCGTCTTTCCTTCGACAGGTTCTACCTGGCCAGGAAATTAAATCATGTTTAGGGTTTAGGGTTTAAGTCGTAGTGACCCCATCAGTAGTTTTTCTTTCGTACATGCTCTCACAACTTTTTTCTTTAGTTGCGAAGTAAATATTGGCTATGATCTGTGAATCATTGAGATGCATCAGCATGCGTGTTAGTTTTCCTTTGTATTTGATGGAATGTTGTAACGGGGCAACCTTGGAATAGGAATGATAATGGAGTGGAAAAGTTTCCGTTTTTCCGGAGAAAAAATGAAAACGGAGAGAAACCAACGTTTCGTTTCATTGGACCGCGCCATCGAGAAAAACCAACGTTTAAATCACGTCTGTCGAGTTCGTGTCTCACCCTCCTCCACGGCTCGACCCCAGACGGTCGCTCGGCATGCCACTCACCGCAAACCGAGTAATATACCATAACTTTCCCGCCTGCTTGTCGATGGATCGCGCCATGGAGTACTAGCACTACTGGAAGAGATTAACGAGTTGGGGGAGGACAGCTAGCTGTAGCACGGACTCCCAAGAACTTTTTACATGCATGTTGTAGCCGGCTATTGCGACCTTTGAATGCGGAGCAGCCGCGTGCACCCGGAAGCGGCGCGGGCGATGCTCTCTCGGCCGGCGCACCGCTTCAATGCCGGCGCCAGTGAGAGGTCGCGTCCGCTCTGGCGAGCATGAATGCGTAATCGACTGCTTTCAGCGGGAAGCATGCGCGGGTGATGAAGAGAGGGTTTGGGTTGGTCAGGACCGGCCGTGGCAGCGGTCCGGACGTGCGCAAACAAGAGATGTTGTACGTTAATATTGCTGCGTATATAATTAACAATGTAAATAATGTGCCAATTGACAAATATGATTGGAGATGGAGATGGAAATGGAATTTTACGTAAACACGGATATGCATGTCTATGTCTATGTGTGTGTATTGTGACGAATCGCGACACGGAAGTCAGGCGTGTTTTTGATCGAGTTTTCTTTCTTGGTACGTTAGAAAATCAGTTTGTCTAATTCACATCTAGATGTTATTTAAGAATATCACATCTAAGCTCCCACGAGTATATAAAGTAGCAACAAGAAACAAAAAAACTAGGAAAAGACCACAAACAGAGTGGACATCAACTTATATGTGACATAACTATGTCACATCTAGATGTGTCCTAGATGCACTTTAAAAAATTATCCGCCAGCTTTTTGTTTCTTTTTCTCGGGAACGCACGTATTCTATTTAAAACCACTGCTATGGAGAGATTTTTTACTCCATTATAGCCTCTTGTTTGATAGAGTTTCTCGCCTCGCTCTCTCACCCTCTACATATCAAAACAAGATGACAAAGGTCCACTCTATCTCTCTCCTCACCGGTGGTCACAAATCCGGCCGAATCCCGTCCGCCGCGGGAGGTGAGGAGGTGCAGCGTTGACGTTGTCGCCGTCGGCGATGGAGGAAGCCGATGCGCACCGTCCTCTCGGAGCCGGCGCTGGCGCAGACGATAATCCTCCGCGCCCTTGTTCGTTGCCGTCGTGTGGCAGATCCCGCCCGCCCGCCTAAACGACATCTCGCCCACGTGAGGTATAACTTCTTGTACTGCTCCAGCTCCCTAGGTCGCTGCGTGCGGGTTTTCTTCTATGTGACTACTCCCCAGCTCCCCATGCATAGTAGCTAGGGTTCGTCGGCTGGTCCAACATCACCTACTAGTACTACTATTATAGAGGAAATGCCACTCAAAAAGTTGTCCTGATTTATGCCTCGGTGGAGGTATACATGTTGTTTCAACAAAAAAGTACATGGTGGTTGTGCGGTCATTGTCCATATGGTGGTAGTACTATCACTGGTTAAATGAAGAAATGTTTTTTTCTCGGGTATCCTGGTTTAGTTCTCATCAAGATAGTATGATGCTTCTGTTTGTTGGTGTACTTTTCGTTAATTCTTATTGACAATTGAGATGTCATTGCTAACCCTTTTTTATATTTTTGGAAACAGCGATGCGTGTCTCCATACCCGGGCATGTCTTCCTCAATTTTAGAGGAACTGCACAAAATTGGATGGCCATTGTTTTTCCGCCTCACTGTCCTCTGCCACGTGGTTCTTCCTTCCTCGAGCTTGATTACTGAGAAGAAACAGACCACAGTGAGGATTTGTCGAACTTCTTAGGTGCCTCACCCAAACTTGATGCCAAATGGATGATGCATCACCACGATGACCTATCGATGCTCATGGTTGCGCCTCATGGTTGCGTCGGCTGGTGAAGCTGATCGATTTTTTACGAAAAACAAGTTGTCTTCCATCAGTAGCTAGTCAAACTTTGTAATACTCTCAAACCTTTCGGATAATTGAAATTAAATTTCTTTATTTGTACACACTCTCACACGTTTCCGATAATTTGGCGCATGTGTGGTTGTTCACTTAAGGGAGGGTAGTGTAACACACGTGAAGGACAGGAAGTGCGACCAGGACGCGTGGGCGTGGATCATTAGTTCATCGGTAGTATTACTAGTTTTCTTCACTGTACATTAAATAAAGAGTTTCGTTTCGTACTTACACAATTTAAAACGATTGTTATGGAGAGAATAAGAAAACCACTCCACTATATTTTAGTCGTATACACGAGAGTACTATATGGACGCAACTTCATTGACTTAGTGCACCTGCCTTTGGATTCTGACGTATGTGGGCCCAAAATGTGGTCGGCTCACATCATACAGCCAAAAGCGTGTGCAAGGAAGGCACCGGAGCTCAAATCTGCATTACAAGAGTATATATATAAGTTGGAGCCTCGGTGCTTGTTCGCTAGGGTTTGCACTCTCCACACGCCGCAGACTACATATATGTTACACTGGAGGCTCAGCGTTCATTTGCTAGGGTTTGCTATATTCACGCCTCTCACCCTCTCTTCACCAGATCTAAACAAGACTGCATTGGCCTCTTGTCTCACTCTCCCCTCACAGCCTAGTGAAGGAGGCGTCCGTATCCCGTCAAGACCGGGAAGGGAGGAGGTGCAGCGTTCACTCTATCGCCTTCGGCGAGGGAGCCAATCCACTGCCGGCTGCGCTTGTTCTCTTTCACCCAAATACTGTAAGTGGAGGGCCACCGACCCCTTCTTCCTCATTGTCAGACGTAGTGTGGGCAGATCCGGCCTCCCGCCGCACGCCTTGCCACATCCTCGACGACCCTAAGGTATAAGTTTCTTTGAAACCGTAGTTGCTCTAGCTGCATGTGGATCTTTTTCGATCGTAGTCGAATCTAGGTCTTCGTTCAAAGAGGGAAGAAGGGTGCGGTGGGCTGGAGCAAGAATCTAGGACGTGGTTCAATGAGGAAAGTAGGGGTAGAAAGTAGTATAGACTGCCTATCCAGCCGCTTAGGAGGTCGAAAAGGGAAAAAGGGGGTAACCCAGTACACACATCTGTAAGGAACCGATCTCTTTGTTGAAAAGGGAAAGAAACTGGGGGGTCGGGTAGTTTGTGCACGACTAGATTTGCTACCCTCACATAGGAAGAAGGTTCAAAGAGAACAAATATGGGACCAGCGCATATATGCTTCTTGGCTACATACTCTGCATCACCCATTTATACGTGTGGACGCACATGGTGCCGGGCATGTCCCATGCAGCTATTTTGCTGTTGTTAATCTAAGAATGCCGCCGGAAGATTGAAGCAATGCCACTGTTAAAAGTAAATTACATTTTTTAACGAATGTTGTTTCAAGAGAATGTCTCTGTTAATATGAATCAATGCAACCGTTTCAAATAAATGATGAATTGAAGCTATTGTATTGCTGTCTTTTCCCATTAAGTGGTGAACAAAAATGGGACCAACCCAGACATGATGATTGTTGCTTTGTTACAACAAATTCTGCATCACCCCTTTATAAGCCAGTAATTGATGCCACTCTCGTAATTAACTCACGAATCTTATTTCAAAACTGCAACACTTGTTAGGGATTGGCGGGATTACCATTTTTGTACGCATGTTTCATCCTCCTTTATTAGCCAGTAATTGATTCCTTTTTTGCCTCTGTTTATACAGGGATATCTATTCAACTTGTTGCTATTGCGACATTTTGCTTCGCTACGCGTAACACTTTGCTTGATTTCAGTGCAACTACACAAAATGAGATTGGATTTCCTATTCGTATTGGCAGGTTCGTATTTTATCTTGTTCGCCTCATGAAAGGTCAGTACAGGCCTTCATCCACATGATTGTGCAGTGTGCTTTGAGATGTTGTGCTACTTGTATTGGTACTGTTTTAGATAAATGTTGAATTGAAGCTATTGTATTGTTGTCTTTTCCCATTAAGTAGTGAACAAAAATGGGACCAACCCAGACATGATGCTTGTTGCTTTGTTACAACAAATTCAGCATCACCCCCTTTTTAAGCCTGTAATTGATGCCACTCTCAGAATTAACTACTGAATCTTATTTCAAAACTACAACACTTGTTAGGGATTGGCGGGATTACCATATATGTGGCTGCATGTTTCATCCTCCTTTGTTAGCCAGTAATTGATTCCTTTTTTGCCTCTGTTTAAACAGGGATATCTATTCAAGTTGTTGCTATTGCGACATTTTTCTTCGCTACGCGAAACACTTTGCTTGATTTCAGTGCAACTGCACAAAACGAGATTCGATTTCCTATTCGTGTTGGCAGATTCGCATGTGATCTTGTGTGCGTCATGACAGGTTGGTACTTGCCTTCATCCACATGATCGTGCAGTGTGTTTTGAGATGTTGTGCTGCTTGTATTGGTACTGTTTTAAATAAATGATGAATTGAAGCTATTGTATTGCTGTCTTTTCCCATTAAGTAGTGAACAAAAATGGGACCAACCCAGACATGATGCTTGTTGCTTTGTTACAACAAACTCTGCATCACCCCTTTATAAGTAGATGGAAGCACATACCGTTGTTGCACCCACTCTCCTCGAACTGTTTATGCTTTTCGTTAATCTAATGTCATTGGTAAATTTAAGCAATGCCACTCTCAGAATTAATTAACTAGTGAATCTTAGTTCAAAACTGCAACACTTGTTAGGGATTGGCGGGATTACCATTTTTGTGGCCGCATGTTTCATCCTCCTTTATTGGCCAGTAATTGATTCCTTTTTTGCCTCTGTTAAAACAGGGATATCTATTCAACTTGTTGCTATTGCGACATTTTTCTTCGCTTAATTTTGGTGGAACTGCACAAAATGAGACCGGATTTCCATATATGTGTTGAGATCTCTCTCAGGTCTTCCTCACGAGTTGTTTCAAATCTTGGTCTTGAAAGGTCAGTACCGCCCTTCCTCCGAATTAACTACTAAATCTTAGTTCAAAACTGCAAACACTTGTTAGGGATCGGCAGGAGTACCATTTCTGTTAGGGATCGGCCAAAGTACATGTTTAAGAAATGTATTGTTCAGATAATGTCTCTGTTATTATATATCAGTTACGGTGTTTTACAAATGGTATTATCCTGCTTTGTAGTTCTTTCTACATGTTTAACCAAGGTATTGTTAAGATAATGTCTCTGTTAAAATGAATCAGTCGCATTGTTTTAGGAATGATACTTATCTACTTTTTCATTCTTTATACATCTTGAAACAAGGCATTGTTAAGATAATGTCTCAGTTAATATGAATGAATCACACTGATTGAGAATTGCTACTCTCCTGCTTTGTTTCCCATTAAGATAAGGTAGATCAGTAGATGTTTTTCTTCTGGGAGTACAAGTCATCAACCGTTATTTCTCAGTAATCGTTTCCCTTATACCTTTTGTTGCTTACATGGATATCAAAATTAAAGCTCGGTTTTATTCCGACTTCGATTTTAGTTCAACTGCACAAAAGGAGCCAATGTGTCCAAGGCAAACTGCTGCATTACTGGGTCCAGTTGGTCGCTCCACTTTGCGTAAAGAAGCAGTCATTGTTTGCGGTACATTACAGAAGGAATGACCGAGAAGCTTTACAGAGTATTAGGCCTTCCACTATGTAGGCCAAAAGAGGTGCCAATTTCACCTTTTCTTAGTTTGGCACCGAATCCCTCCATTGCTATAGCCGGTGCCATAAATATTAGACACCGGTGACATGACTAGTCTGCAGAGACCATTGGCAATTTAACAACACGTGGAGTGCCCTGGGCAAGAAGTGCCCAAACAAGTACAAGAAGCGACAGGACTCCACGATCATAGGCATTACATATTTTGAATGGGAAAAGCTTGTCAAAGTTTAATCATTGATGTTAGCAAGAAGTTTATGGACTCCATGATCATAGGCATTACATATTTTGAATGGAAAAAGCTTGTCAAAGTTTAATCATTGATGTTAGCAAGAAGACGTTAGTTTAATATATTGGAATTGGAAAACCTTGTCAAAATTTGCTCATTGATGTTAGCCAGAAGACATGCTTTTGATATTTTTGAGTGGGACACCCTTGCTGTGAGCAGCGTCGAGTGTTTTTTCCTATTCATGTGTTCAGTTTAGAAGTAAATAGTTACTCTGCTGAGATATTCCTGTGTTAAGAGTTTGTTTTGAATATTGTCTATGTAATGCCAGGCCTTGTGTTTTGAGCTTGGAATGTTGTGGCATGCGGCATCACGGGCTATTCACCGTGCCTCCTGAGAATAATGCTTCGTATTGTTTTGCATGTCGATCTAATGCCAGTGATTTGCTTGTTAAGAAGATCATCCTCTTCTGTTGTTTCCGTGCTTAAGAAGTTCATCGTATGATGTTTCATTTATAGCCTATACAACAAGTCGGGTAGGTTAGACATGAAACCATATGATCTTCCGACCAACTCATGATATTAGGCCGCGATTGGATCGTCGTTTTCCAACCAAAACCGCTTGTAAAACTTACGCTTGTAAATTAAAGCAGATGGTCTCGGGCGAAGGCGCTTGGTTGGTCGATTTCGACTAGTAAAATATCGGAAGTACTTGACACACGATAAAAATGCTGAACGACACTCGGAGAATTGCTAATCCAGCCGTTATCTGTTGTTTCAGCCTTGCCCATGGATGGCATGATACGCACGTCGTGCATGTATCGTCTGGTAATGTCGTCCATATAGAGGTGCTCGTAAAATATACACTGGTCTCTCAAATTAAATGCGTAACCCGCCGTTTTTACTTACAGACCTCGGGCCCTCGGTTTCATTACGCCTGTATTTTACGCGTTGTTTTCGATGACGAGTAAATTACACTTGTATGTTAATACATGTTTGAAATAAACCAGAGCTCCCAAGCGCGGCCTTACCGTTTCATGCCGTCTCAGTTTCCCGAAGGTGCTCATAGGTGTCCGATGATCCTGGCTTCCTGAATGAGTAGCGGGCTGTCAGATCGACCATCCGTAGGGGCCCGCGAGGCCCTCTCCGTTGTCCTTCGAGTTGTTGCGCTCACCGTGGCGCCGAGCATTGTTAACATCGTCAACGAACATGAGGATTCAGGAGATGACTTTATTTTGACTGGATGACACTAGGGACCCACTAAGGCCATAGTCGTACGCACGCAAGTGCCTCCTTATTATGTACAACTATTTTTTTTGCTTTCTCCTGGTTTCCTGACATCATGGTCCCGCACCATTGTCAACCTATGTAGTCAATATAAACGAGAGAATTGCACAAGGTGCGGCCGACAGCTGGGACCAAGCAGCTCGAGCAAAGATTTGTGTTTTTGAGGCGTGAGCACTGCAGAGTTTTTCTTGGGCGATGATTTCGTTGTTGATCGTGAGGAGAGCAGGGTATTAATCGGGAGGGTTGTGGCCCGTCTAGCCTGTGCCAGATATCCAGCCCAAATACTAATTTTTCAAGATGAAAATGGCTAGCCCAGCTATACGTCTTTACGAGGAATACCTGTGCAAGGTCAACTTGTTATTCTCCGCTCATTGGGCTGCAAATCTTTCCTAGGAGGGATGCATTAGGCTTAACAGGAAAGTGGGCTTTAAAAATAATAAATGGGATGTAATTATAAAAACTAGGCAGTAACTATAAAAAAATGCACCAAACACAAAATTAGTTTATAAAATATTATTTATGGATTTTGAAAAACTTAAATTTTCATTGTTGCGCGCGCAATGTTTCGTTAGATTTTTACGTAATACAAATTTATATTTAATCTGACTAGAAATTTCGGGATAAAAATATTTCGGAGCCCATCAAAATGTGGGAAATTTTATTGAATTCTGTCTTCAACGGTTGGTTGAAATTATTAATCATTGTTCTAGCTAGAAAATGGGCTGTACTTTTAACAAACTGTAAATGGGTTGTTGTAAATTCCATTAGAATTCCAAAATGGGTTGTACATTCTTACAAAACGTAAATGGGCTATAAGTTCTCTGCCACACAATTGTGGGCCTACTAAGTGACGCATCCCCTAAAAAAATAAGTTGACGCGTATGCATGGCTTTGCCAACTTATTATAGTCAACACACGGTTCTAGCAGCAGTGGCCGTTGGATGTCTATCCAACGGATGTCGTGCTTCTTCTTTAATCTCGGATATTCTTAGGTTCGGCCGCCCAAAAAATGATTCCTCCCCCTGACAACTGGGGCGCACCGTTTCGTAGGCTGACCTGTGGGCCTACTAAGTTGGAGCATACCAAGGGCTTTGTCAACTTAGTCAATAATAAACGTTTCTAGCTTCAGTGACCGTACGATGTCCATCCAACGGCCGTAGTGCTTCTTCAACCTCTGGTCTTCTTGGTCCAGCCGCCCAAAGCAGCGCCGGTCGTGCCGCCTGCTCCTGCCTCCCGTGGCGGTCTTTGCCATGGAGGCCTCACCGCCCATACTACTCCCACCGCTGGCCGTGCCATCCCTCCACTCACCCACACCCTCGTTATTCTCAAGGGCGACGGCAGCCTCACACCGCAGCCGAACCAGTGAACCCTCGCACTCCTCTCCGCACGGGCTTCCACTGCTGCGTCTTCCCCGGCTCCGCGTCGTCCCCTTCCTAGGTCTCGCTGTCGTCCAGACCACCGCCGTGGTGCTCTCGGCGCGGCGTGGTCAACGTGGTCAACAACCGACTTCCATCGGAAGAGTATCAGACGCGCAGAGGTCGATACTGGGTCCAGGCGGCCGCAAGGAAGTGCCTCCTTATTACGCGCAAAATAATTATTCCTCCACCTTACAGCAGGGACCCACCGGATGGGCCACCTTATTTCGCGAAAAAAACGTTTCCCCCTGACTGCTCGGACCCACCGGACGGGCCAGCGTATTTCGTGAAAAAAACGTTCCAACCGCTGTCAGTTCGGACCCATCGGAAATGCCTCCTTATTATGCACAAAAAGAATGAATACTCCCCCTACTAGCTGGGACTCACCATGGTGGATGGCTGACTTGTGGGCCTACTAAGTTGACTGGGACGGGGGCCTTTGTCAACTTTAGTCAATATGAACGATTCTAGCTCCAGTGACCGTACGATGTCCATCCAACAGCCGTAGTGCTTCTTCAACCTCTGGTCTTCTTGCTCCAGCCGCCCAAAGCAGCGCCGGTCGTGCCGCATGCTCCTGCCTCCCGTGGTCGGCTGTGCTGCCGCGGAGGCCTCACCGCCCCCTACTATTTCCACCGCTGGCCAGGCCCTGCGGCGACCGCAGCCTCACACCGCAGCCGAACCAGTAAACCCTCGTACTCCTCTCTACGCGGGCTTCCATTGCCGCATCGTCCCCTTCCTAGGCCTTGCCGTCGTCCACCGCCGGTTCTCTCCGCGCGGCGTGGTCAACATGGTCAAGGAACGACTTCCATCGGAAGAGTACTGTACGTGAAGAGGCTGACAGCTGGGTCCACGGTGTTGACACCTAATTTTGGCAAGATACAGAGTGAAAGGGTTTTCAGCATGAGAAAGTTGCACATCGTTGAGTGGAACAACTTTGATGTTTAGGCTATCGCCGTTCGACCTCATCTCAGTGGCAGAAGTTGTACTCTGAGTGACAAAATTTAGTGTTCTGAGTGCTTTTCGGCCGATTACGCCCTCAATATGACCTCAGATAAAGGAGCACTCTAAAGAAATTGTCTTTGTCTCGTCGAGGCAATTGATTTTCATATATAAATCATCTTAATCCGAGTCCATATGCAAAAGTTACAGTTAAAACGGTTTGGACATGCCAGAGACCAAAATATTACGCTTGACACCAGACACATGTTGATGAGTGTCTGATGCAATGCGTGAGCAATTAGGCCCTCAAGATGGCCTTGAATCAAAAAACCTTCAACACGTAAAAGTTTCATCTCATCGAGCCGATCGATTTTCATATATAATTCGTCTCAATCTGAGGTCGTATGAGACCTGGACAGACAAGACAAGATCAGGCTGTGTTTTCAGTCGGAAATCCGAGTGAAGAAGTTTACCATCCGAGTGAAAATTTACCGGTCGAGTGAAAATTTGCTGACCGGATGAACTTATATTATACGAGTAAAAATATAGTCATCCGAGTGAAATTTTCCTCCAGGTGAAAATATTCCGAGTGAAAAGATTATCATCGGAACGAAAACTTGCCGATTGAGTAAGATATTGTCTTCCAAGTGGAAATATAGTCATCCGAGTGGAAATATGGTCATCGAGTGAAATTGTCCTCCAGGTGAAAATACTCCGAGTGGACAAATTATCATCGGAACGAAAACTTGCCGATCGAGTAAGATATTGTCTTCCAGATGGAAATATAGTCATCCGAGTGGAAATATAGTCATCCGAGTGGAAATATGGTCATCCGAGTGAAAGATTGTCTTCCGAGTGAAAAAGTCCAGTCAGACGATCCGAGCGAAAGTCTCTAATATCCGAGTGGATGAGTTCGAATCCGAGTAAAATTGAACATGTGCCCGAAAGTTTATCAAGATGACCTCGGATGAAGAAGTGTTCAATACAGAAGTTGTGCGTATCATCAAGACGGTAAACTTTGGTTTTGGAGTCATCATCATCAGAGATAGTATATGACCTGCAAATTCACTACGAGACTCGGATAATTCAGTCTACAGCAAGACCGAGTCCGACTGGAAGTTAAAGATGACCTTGAAAAGTATTCAAGATGGCCTTATTTGAAAAAGTGATCAACATGACGGTTGTAAGTATCATCGAGGCGCACAAGTTTGATATTTAGGCCGTCTTGATCGGAGATCATATGCAAGCTCGGCGGCCCGCACAAGGAGGAAGACTGAAGTTGGGCCAGATTCAGACTGAATCTGAGTTGGAATAGAACTAGGACTCTAGGACGTGAATTGATGTAATTTCTTGTAAGGAAAGCCTAGATGAATCCTTTACTAGTATGGGAAGTCCAGCTGCTTCTTATATATATTGGGGGTGATGGCTGATTGAACAACACACAATCGAACAAATCAATATACTACTTTTTCATCTACGTTTTATCTCTCCACCATTTTTCTCTCTCGTTCTTCGTTGTTCTTCATGTTTGAGAGCTGCGAATCCCGAGGCTCTAGGGGCGAGCGAATCGACCTAGGGCAGCCCATAGCCGTCGCACTCCCTGACGGGGTCCCTCCCGGGGGTGTGGGGTTTCGGGTCTGCAAAAGCGCCTGTCGACTGTCTTGCGTATCGCGCTGTCGGTCGGGTCTCCTTCGACGTGAGCTGCGGTGCATCACCCCCGGCGTCGAGGGTACACGTGACGTGTTCGTGTGTCAACACACGGCGACAACCCAGTTTTTTTGTGATTTACCAAGCAAATCGCTTTGTCAGGCCCGTTGGGCTACAAATCTTTCAAGACAAGGATAGCTTTCATTTGGCTGGCCGAGAAAATGGCCCATCAGTAATGAGAAATGGGTTGTACATTTTTAAAACACATCAAACCGGCAATTAGTTGCAAATATATTTTTTTTAATTTCAAGATTTTAAATTACATTAATTTTTATGCGTGGAGAATTTGTTGGATTTTATATTGATATACATCTATTTTTTAAATCAGTTTGAATGTGAGTCGAAATTTCGGGATTAAAAATAGTTCGGACCACACCGAAATATCCAAAATTTCGTATAGTTTTTTAACCGTGGCCACAAATTGGGCTGTAATGCTAACAAAAAGAATATGGGCTCCAAAAAAAACCTTAAGAATTAGGAAATGGGCTGAAAATTATTAGAAATAATGTCAGATGGGCTGTATGCTTTCCACATATTTGAGGATTTCCTAAAAAAAAGGTTGACGCACAAGCAGTGACTGTTGGATCTCCATCCAACGGCTGTCGTGCTTCTTCAATCTCTGATCTTCCTGCTCCAGCCGCTCAAACAAGCGCCGGCGAGACTGCCTGCTCCCTCCTCCTCATGCCGGCTGTGCTTGCCAGGCCTCACCGCCCACCCGTACTTCCCAGCTGGCCTAGCCATCCTCTACTCACCCACACCACCTGTTATTCTCCGTGACGGCAGATGAACTAAGAACCCTCAGACAACGTACTCCCCTCCGCTTGGGAAACAACTGCCGAGTCTTCCCTGCCTCCGTGTCGTTCCCTTCCTAGGCCTCGCCGTCGTCCACTGCCCTGGTGCTCTCGGCGCGGCGTGGTCAACGTGGTCAAGGAACGACTTCCATCCGACATGGACTGTACGTGGAGAGGCTGACAGCTGGGTCCACTGCCGCAGCAAGGAAGTACCTCCTTATTACGTGCAAAATAATTATTCCTCCACTTGACAGCGGGGACCCACCAGACGGGCCACCAGTATTTTGCGAAAAAATCATTTCCCCCTGACTGCTGGGACCCACCGGACGGGCCACCGTATTTCCCGAAAAAAACATTCCCCAATTGTCATTTCGGACCCACCGGAAGTGCCTCCTTATTACGCACAAAAAAATGAATACTCCCCCGGCTAGCTGGGACCCACCTTGGTGGGAGGCTGATTTGTGGGCCTACTAAGTTTACGGGGACGAAGGGCTTTGTCAACTTAGTCAATATGAACGATTCTAGCTCCAGTGACCGTACGATGTCCATCCAACGGCCGTAGTGCTTCTTCAACCTCTGGTCTTCTTGCTCCAGCCGCCCAAAGCAGTGCCGCTCGTGTCGCATGCTCCGCCTCCCGTGGCGGCTGTCTTTGCCGCGGAGGCCTCACCGCCCCCTACTATTCCCACCGCTGGCCAGGCCCTGCAACAACGGCAGCCTCACACTGCAGCCGAACCAGTGAACCCTCGTACTCCTCTCCGCGCGCGCACGAGCTTCCACTGTCGCGTCTTCCCCGGCTCCCCGTCGTCCCCTTCCTAGGCCTTGCCGTCATCCGCCGCCCTGGTGCTCTCGGCGCGGCATGGTCAACGTGGTCAAGGAATGGCTTCCATCGAACGTGGACTGTACGTGGAGAGGCTGACAGCTGGGTCCATGGCCGCAGCAAGGAAGTGCCTCCTTATTACGCGGAAAATAATGTTTCCTCCACCTGACAGTTGGGACCCATCGGACGGGCCACTGTATTTCGTGAAAAAAACATTTCCCCCTGACTGCTGGGACCCACCAGCTACATCTTATGAGCAAGGAAGTGCACGGCGGTCGGGACCCACCCGGTCGAAGCGTATGTAGCGTTGTCATTCTGGTCGCGAACGATATGCGTACATACTTGGTCGATGTAGAGGCGCCGCGTGTTGTAGTAGAGGCGCCGCGACGCGTCGTAGTAGAGGCGCCGCACGTAGCATGTACACGCACGCACAGCGACCAGGGTGCAAAAAGAAAATACGGCCACGTATGTGTACATACGGGCGGGGTCTCGAACGCCTACTCGCGCATACGTACGGCGAGGGCTCGTTGACATGGCTGGGTCGGAACGGAGAAACAGCGTCGTCGTCGTGTTCATGGGGAGGCAACAAAATGCGTCGTGTTCATCGGGAGGCAACGCGGCTGGGTCGGAACGGAATGCATGGTCGTGTTCATCGGGAGGGCTTGGACGGAAGAGGCGATGGAAACGAGGCCTGGCGTACCACACAACAGAGAAAACGGACCTCCTACGGTCGAAACGGGGGTCCTGTTGATCGGGAGGGGTGTGGCGTACCGCACAACGGAGGAAACAGACCTCCTATGTTCGAAACGGGGATCCTGTTGATCGGGAGGGGTGTGTCGTACCGCAAAACGGAGAAAACAGACCTCCTACGGTCAAACGGGGTCTGTTGATCGGGAGGGTGTGGCGTGCCATAAAGCGGAGGAAAAGGACCTCCTACGGTCGAAACGGGGTCTGTTGATCGGGAGGGTGTGGCGCATCGCAAAAGCGGAGGAAACGACTTGTGTTGGAGCGCCACGGTCAAACGGGGTCTGTTCATCGGGAGGGTGTGGCGTGCAAAAGCAGGACTCCACAGGATACTGTTCATCTCCACCGTCGACCCCCTCCAGCCTCCACGAGCTACTGTTCATCCACCGTCGACCTCCTCCAGCCTCCACGGGCTCATGTTCATCCAGGCTCCACCGCGCGCTACTCCACCGGCTACTGTTCAACCACCCCTCCACTGTCTACTGTTCATCCAGCCCTCCACACCACGGGGTCCTATTCAACCACCCCTCCACCGTCTACTGTTCATCCTGCCCTCCACACCATGGGGTCCTGTTCATCCACCCCTCCACGGGCACCCCTCCACCATCTACTGTTCATCCTGCCCTCCACACCACCTGGTCCTGGTCATCCACCCCTCCACAGGCACCCCTCCATCGTCTCATCGCTCATCCAGCCCTCCACCACACCACGGGTCCTGTTCATCCAAAGGCAACGCCACCGCCAATCGCTCATCCAACCCCCCGCAACACTCACTGTTCATTCCATCGATCGCTTGATTAGCAAGAGCCAAGGAATCGCTCGATCGGGTTCAGTTAACAACCATCGATCGATCGCTCGGGTTCAGTTAGAGCCCAACGAGCCCAACGCCTCGCTCGGGTTCAGTTAGAGCCAACGGCTCGCACACACGCCAGACGTCGTGTCTGAGAAAGCACATCGCCGGCCCCGACCTCCCACCGTAACCGGAACTCCCGAAATTTTCCTCCCCTTGCTTCTACCATGGTTTTTCCATCATGGAGGGCCCAAAGAATGTCATGCAGCTGGCTCCGGCCCGCCCAGTAACGAAAAGCCCATTTTCTGTCATGATTTTTATCATAGAAGTAGGAGCCCACCACATCTATGATGATACCGGTTTTTGTCACAATTATCGTCATAGCAGTGTCATATGTATGACAGAAAAAAATTCGTTCGGCCCAAAATGTCACGGATATGTCTTTTTTTTTGTAGTGTGGGTGTATGATACCGGCGAAACGTGCGCGGTATTAGAGAGGCTAGCAATGGTGGAAGGAGGAAAAGTGTGTATAGTCCATGGACTCAACATTAGTCATAAAGAACTCATATACTTATTGCAAAAATCTACAAGTTATCAAAGAAAGTATTACGCGCATGCTCCTAGGGGGATAGATTGGTAGGAAACGACCATCGCTCGTCCCCGACCGCCACTCATAAGGAAGACAATCAATAAATAAATCATGCTCCGACATCATCACATAACGGTTCACCATACGTGCATGCTACGGAAATCACAAACTTTAACACAAGTATTTCTCAAATTCAAAACTACTCAACTAGCATGACTCTAATATCACCATCTTCATATCTCAAAACAATTATCTAGTATCAAACTTCTCATAATATTCAACACACTCTTAAGAATTTTTTTTACTAATCTTGAATGCCTATTAAAGCAAATTACCACGCTGTTTTGTAGGACTCTCAAAATAATCTAAGTGAAGCATGAGAGAACAATAGTTTCTATAAAACAAATCCACTACCGTGCTCTTAAAGATATAAGTGAAGCACTAGAGCAAAAACTATATAACTCAAAAGATATAAGTGAAGCACATAGAGTATTCTAATAAATTCCAAATCATGTGTGTATCTCTCAAAAGGTGTGTACAGAAAAGATGATTGTGGTAAACTAAAAAGCAAATAATCAAATAATACAAGACGCTCCAAGCAAAACACATATCATGTGGTGAATAAAAATATAGCTCCAAGTAAAGTTACCGATGGAAGTAGAAGAAAGAGGGGATGCCTTCCGGGGCATCCCCAAGATTTGGCTTTTTGGTGTCATTAGATTATCTTGGGGTGCCATGGGCATCCCCAAGCTTAGGCTCTTGCCACTCCTTGTTCCATAATCCATCAAATCTTTCACCCAAAACTTGAAAACTTCACAACACAAAACTTAACAGAAAATCTCGTGAGCTCCGTTAGCGAAAGAAAACAAAAGACCACTTCAAGGTACTGTAATGAACTCATTATTTATTTATATTGGTGTTAAACCTACTGTATTCCAACTACTCTATGGTTTATAAACTATTTTATTAGCCATAGAGTCATCAAAATAAGCAAACAACACACGAAAAACAGAATCTGTCAAAAACAGAACAGTCTGTAGTAATCTGTAACTAACGCAAACTTCTGGAACTCCAAAAATTCAGCCAAAATAGGACGACCTATATAATTTTTTTATTGATCAGAAGAAATTGGAATCAATATTTTTTCACGTTCTTGTGATTTTTAACAATTATTTTCGTGAACAGAAAGTTTCTGCAATTTTCAGCAAGATCAAATAACTATCATCCAAGAAGATCCTATATGTTTAACTTGGCACAAACACTAATTAAAACATAAAAAAAATCTAACCAGAGGCTAGATCAAATATTTATTCCTAAACAAAAGCAAAAAGCAAAAAAACTAAAAATAAAAGTGGGTTGCCTCCCAACAAGCGCTATCGCTTAACGCCCCTAGCTAGGCATTGATAATTTTAATGATGCTCACGTGAAAGACAAGAATTGAAGCACCAAAGGAGCATCATATAGCATGTGACGAACACATCTAAATCTAACATACTTCCTATGCATAGGCATTTTATAAGAAAATTATGATAGCAAGCAAAAATTAGCATATGCAAGGAAGAAGAAAGAGATGATAGCAATCTCAACATGACGAGGGGTAATTTAGTAAGATAAAAATTTCTACAACCATATTTCCCTCTCTCATAATAATTACATGTTGGATCAAAGGAAAATTCAACAAAATAGCTATCACATAATATATTATCAACACGATCCACATGCATGCGAAGTTGACACTCTTCCAAAATAGTGGGATTATCATTAACTAAAGTCATGACCTCTCCAAACCAACTTTTATCAAAAATACCATAAGATTGAACATTCTCCAAATATGTGGGATCTAAAGTTGACACTCTTCCAAAACCACTTTCAATAATATTGCAAACACTATTATCAACCTCATATTCATCACAGGGCTTAAATAAATTTTCAATATCAAAAGAAGAATCACCCCAATCATGATCATTGCAACAAGTAGTAGACATAGCAAAACTAGCATCCCCAAGCTTAGGGTTTTGCATATTATTAGCATAATTGACATCAAGAGAATTTATAGTAAAATCATTGCAATCATGCCTCTTATTCAAAGAGCTATCGAGAATCTCTTCATAAATTTCTTCATCACAATTTTCGGATTCACGGATTTCAAGCAAAACCTCATAAAGATAATCTAGTGCACTCAAATCACTAGAAATTGATTCATCATAATTGGATCTCTTAAATAGATTAGCAAGTGGATGAGGATCCATAAACTTTTAGCAAGCGAAGATGCAAGCAAAAAGAAGGCACATGGTAACACAAGATCGAACGGAAGGAGGGCGAATAAAACGACAAGGGGAAGTGGGGGAGAGGAAAACGAGAGGCAAATGACAAATATTGTAATGCGAGGGATAAGAGTTTGTGATGGGTACTTGGTATGTCTTGACTTGTGCGTAGACTCCCAAGAACGGGCGCTTTAAATACTTCTTGCTACCTCTTGAGCACTGTGTTGGTTTTCCCTTGAAGAGGAAAGGGTGATGCAGCAAAGTAGCGTAAGTATTTCCCTCAGTTTTTGAGAGCCAAGGTATCAATCCAGTAGGAGGCCACGCACGAGTACCTCGCACCTACACAAACAAATAAATCCCCGCAACCAACGCACGAGAGTGAGATCTGATAGATATGATAAGATAATATTTTTTGTATTTTTTATGATAAAGATGCAAAGTAAATAAAGTAAAATAAAAACGACGCTAGAAATAACTTGTTGACGGGAGATTAATATGATGGAAAATAGACCCGGGGGCCATAGGTTTCACTAGTGGCTTCTCTCAAGAGCACAAGTATTACGGTGGGTGAACAATTTACTGTTGAGCAATTGACAGAATTGAGCATAGTTATGCGAATATCTAGGTATGATCATGTATATAGGCATCACATCTGAGACAAGTACACCGACTCCTGCCTGCATCTACTACTATTACTCCACACATCGACCGCTATCCAGCATGCATCTAGAGTATTAAGTTCAAAAGAATAGAGTAACGCTTTAAGCAAGATGACATGATGTAGAGGGATAAACTCGTGCAATATGATATAAACCCCATCTTGTTATCCTTGATGGCAACAATACAATACGTGCCTTGCTGCCCCTACTGTCACTCGGAAAGAACACCGCAAGATTGAACCCAAAGCTAAGCACTTCTCCCATTGCAAGAAAGATCAATCTAGTAGGCCAAACCAAACTGATAATTTGAAGAGACTTGCAAAGATAACCAATCATACATAAAAGAATTCAGAGAAGATTCAAATATTGTTCATAGATAAACTTGATCATAAACCCACAATTCATCGGTCTCAACAAACACACCGCAAAAGAAGATGACATCAAATAGATCTCCACAAGATAGGGGGAGAACATTGTATTGAGATCCAAAAAGAGAGTAGAATCCATCTAGCTAATAACTATGGACCCGAAGGTCTGAGGTAAACTACTCACACATCATTGGAGAGGCTATGGTGTTGATGTAGAAGCCCTCCATGATCGATGCCCCTCCCGTGAGCTCGGAAAAGGCCCCAAGATGGGATCTCACGGCATGAGAAGGTTGCGGCGGTGGAATTAGGTTTTTGCTTCCGTATCTGGTAGTTTGGGGGTACATAGGTATATATAGGAGGAAGAAGTACGTCGTTGGAGCAACGTGGGGCCCACGAGGGTGGAGGGCGCGCCCAGGGGGGGTAGGCACGCCCTCCTACCTCGTGTCCTCCTGGTTGATGTCTTGAAGTAGGGTCCAAGTCCTCTGGATCACGTTCGTTTCGAAAATCACGTTCCCGAAGGTTTCATTCCGTTTGGACTCCATTTGGTATTCTTTTTCTGCGAAACTCTGAAATAGGCAAAAAACAGCAATTCTGGGCTGGGCCTCCGGTTAATAGGTTAGTCCGAAAAATAATATAAAAGTGTATAATAAAGCCCATTAATGTCCAAAACAGAATATAATATAGCATGGAACAATCAAAATTTATAGATACGTTGGAGACGTATCATTGCCCATTCATTCATTGTCTCAATGTTGCTTTCGTATTACCTTACATGGCTGATGATAGCTCTGCCATATTGTGTTAATTTGGTGTTGGCTAGTTGCCCAAACGTTCGTTGTGCCAATGTTGCTTTCCTATTATCTGACTTGGCTCATGATAGCAATGCTAGTGTCTTAATTTGGTGCAGTCTTTGAAGATAAGAAGACAAACTCACAAAAACAGCAAGGCAACCCCATTTTTCTTTCCAATAAATCTAGGCCAGGTAATATGCCAATAACTCATGATTAATCTGTTTGGTTCCCCTCCTAATTTATGTTATGACGCAGTGGTCGAGACACTCTCCACTATGAATAATACAAGCCTGCCAAAATCGCCATCTGAATCTGTACAGTTTCCTCTATCTCGAATGCAACAGAAAAAATGTAAGTTTGTGAACCAATTAATGGCTGAAGGAATGATGGAAATGGTGGAGGAATCAGAGGTGCAGAGTCGTGTGACACAACAACTGATCAATGTTTTCAGAGACAAGTAGCAAAGCAGCAAGAACTTGCCCACATGCTTATGGGCGTCATCCGTGCTGAGGTTGCAGATTTGTGACGTTGTAGATTGTTAGGTTCTGTTCATTTATTTGCACTGGCATCAATCTTTGATTGCCCAGTGGATGTAATTTCCTGTAATATATGCTGGATGTGCAGCGTTTTTCCCTGGATGTCGTACCTTTGCTTGATCGGTTTTGGTCCTGTGCATAATTGCTCGTCGTAATGGGCTCGAATTATCCAATTTGGCCTAAAGACATGTACGAACTTTAGTGGGCCCATTAAGTTAATGGGCCGTTCCCAGGCCGAAAGTTAATGGTCAGCCCTCTTAACTACCGGGTCATTAACAGGCTGACATCGAAGCGGGCAACAGGTGGGCCCAATTGATTTCACGGGCCGTTAACAGGCCGTTACTAAGTTTTGGCTACATATGGCCCAACTATACCGTGGGCCTTCAGCAGGCCGAAAGAGACATCGGGCTTGTACTGGGCCATGAAGAGCATGGGCCGCTGAGAGGCCGAAAGTCAGGTTGTATTGTAAATGCCCCAACTGTGTTGTGGGCCTTTAGCAGGCCGAAAGAGAAACCGGACTGGTATTGGACCATGAAGGGCATGGGCCGTTAAAAGGCCAAAACTCAGGTCCGACTACAAATGGCCCAACTCATGTATGGTCCGTTAACAGGCTGAAAGGCACACAGGGCCGGGAATTGGCCCAACACTTAAATGGGTCGCTAAAAGGCCAAAACTCAGGTCCGACTACAAATGGCCCAACAGATATATGGGTCGTTGATACGTCCATTTTGCATCATGCTTTTATATCTATATTTATCGCATTATGGGCTGTTATTACACGTTATGTCACAATACTTATGCCTATTCTCTCTTATTTTACAAGGTTTACATGAATAGGGAGAATGCCGGCAAATTTGGAATTACAGGAAAAGGAGCAAACATTAGAGACCTATTCTGCACAGTTCCAAAAGTCCTGAAACTTCAGGAAGTCATTTTTGGAATTAATAAAAAATAGTGAGCGAAGAAAGTACCAGAGGGGGCCCACACCCTGGCCACGAGGGTGGGGGCGCACCATACCCCCTGGGTGCGCCCCTGCCTCGTGGGCTCCCTGGCAGGCCTTCGGTGACCATCTTCTGCTATATGAAGTCTTTTACCCTGCAAAAAATCATAAGCAAGCTTTCGGGAAGAAACTCCACCGCCACGAGGCGGAACCTTGGCGGAACCAATCTAGGGATCCGGCAGAGCTGCTCTGCTGGGGAAACTTCCCTCCGGGAGGGGGAAATCATCACCATCGTCATCACCAATGATCCTCTCATCAGGAGGGGGTCAATCTTCATCAACATCTTCACCAGCACCATCTCCTCTAAAACACTAGTTCATCTCTTGTATCCAATCTTTGTCCCAAAGCCTCAGATTGGTACCTGTGGGTTGCTAGTAGTGTTGATTACTCCTTGTAGTTGATGCTAGTTGGTTTATTTGGTGGAATATCATATGTTCAGATCCTTTATGCATATTAATACCCCTCTGATTATGAACATGAATATGATTTGTGAGTAGTTACGTTTGTTCCGAAGGACATGGGAGAAGTCTTGCTACAAGTAGTCATGTGAATTTGGTATTCGTTTGATATTTTGATGAGATGTATGTTGTCTCTCCTCTAGTGGTGTTATGTGAACGTCGACTACATGACACTTCACCATTATTTGGGCCAAGAGGAAGGCATTGGGAAGTAATAAGTAGATGATGGGTTGCTAGAGTGACAGAAGCTTAAACCCTAGTTTATGCGTTGCTTCGTAAGGTGCTGATTTGGATCCATATGTTCCATGCTATGGTTAGGTTTACCTTAATACTTCTTTTGTAGGTGCGGATGCTTGCAATAGGGGTTAATCATAAGTGGGATGCTTGTCCAAGAAAGGACAGCACCCAAGCACCAGTCCACCCACATACCAAATTATCAAAGCAACGAACGCGAATCATACGACCGTGATGAAAACTAGCTTGACGATAATTCCCATGTGTCCTCAGGAGCGCTTTTCTCTATATAAGAGTTTTTCCAGGCTTGTCCTTTCTACAAAAAGGATTGGGCCATCTTTCTGCACCTTGTTTACTTTCATTACTTGTTACCCATTACAAATTACCTTGTCCCAAAACTATCTGTTACCGATAATTTCAGTGCTTGCAGAGAATACCTTGCTGAAAACCTCTTATCATTTCCTTCCGCTCCTCGTTGGGTTCGACACTCTTACTTATTGAAAGGACTATGATAGATCCCTATACTTGTGGGTCATCAAGACTCTTTTCTGGCGCCGTTGCCGGGGAGTGAAGCGCCTTTGGTAGGTGGAATTTGGTAAGGAAAAATTTATGTAGCGTGCTGCAATTTACTGTCACTTGTTACTATGGAAAGTAATACTTTGAGGGGCATGTTCGGGGTATCTTCACCCCGACCAATAGAGCAAAGAGTTGATCCTCAACCTACTGAACCTACTGAAAATGTTTACTTTGAAATTCCTTCGGGTATGATAGAGAAACTGCTAGCTAATCCTTTTACAAGAGATGGAACATTACATCCCGATTTGCACCTAATCTATGTGGATGAAGTTTGTGGATTATTTAAGCTTGCAGGTATGTCTGAGGATGTTATCAAGAAGAATGTCTTCCCTTTATCTTTGAAGGGAGAGGCATTGACATGGTTTAGTCTATGTGATGATATGGGATCATGGAACTACAACCGATTGAAATTGGAATTTCATCAGAAGTTTTATCGTATGCATCTTGTTCATCGTGATTAATTATATATATAATTTTTGGCCTCGCGAAGGAGAAAGCATCGCTCAAGCTTGGGGGAGGCTTAAGTCAATGTTATATTCATGCCCCAATCATGAGCTCTCAAGAGAAATGATTATTCAAAAAATTTATGCTTGGCTTTATCTCAATAATCGCTCCATGCTTGATACTTCTTGTACTGGCTCTTTTATGATGAAGACTATTGAATTCAAATGGGATTTATTGGAAAGAATTAAACGCAACTCTGAAGATTGGGATCTCGACGAAGGTAAGGAGTCAGGTATAACACCTAAGTTTGATTGTGTTAAATCTTTTATGGATACCAATGTTTTCCGTGAATTTTGCACTAAATATGGACTTGACTCTGAGATAGTAGCTTCTTTCTGTGAATCATTTGCTACTCATATTGATCTCCCTAAGGATAAGTGGTTTAAATATAATCCTCCCATTGAAATAAAAGTGGTTGCACCTATTAAAGTTTAAGAAAAGACTATCACTTATAATGATCCTATAGTTCCTACTGCTTATATTGAGAAACCACCTTTCCCTGTTAGAATAAAGGATCATGCTAAAGCTTCAACCGTGGTCAACAAAAAGTAAAATTAAGACACCCAAACCCCCTGAGCAAATTAAAGTTGAACCTAGTATTCCTATGGTTAAAGATCTCTTGGTTGATAATATTGATGGGCATGTTATTTACTTCTGTGAGGAAACTGCTAGAATTGTTAGACCTGAAACTAAAAATAAACGTAGACCTGTTGTAGGAATGTCTGTTATTTCTGTTAAAATAGGAGATCATTGTTATCATGGCTTATGTAATATGGGTGCTAGTGAAAGTGCAATACCTCATTCCTTATACAAATAAATTATGCATGATATTGCACCTGCTGAGATAGAAGAAATTGATGTTACAATTAAGCTTGCCAATAGAGATACTATTTCACTGATACGTCTCCAACGTATCTATAATTTTTGATTGCTCCATGCTATATTATCTACTGTTTTGGACCATATTGGGCTTTATTTTCCACTTTTATATTATTTTTGGGACTAACCTATTAACCGGAGGCCCAGCCCAGAATTGCTGTTTTTTTGCCTATTTCAGTGTTTCGAAGAAACGGAATATCAAACGGAGTCCAAACTGAATGAAACCTTCGGGAACGTGATTTTCTCACCGAATATGATCCAGGAGACTTGGACCCTACGCCAAGAAAGCCACGAGGTGGGCACGAGGTAGGGGGCGCGCCCACCCCCTAGGGCGCGCCCCCACCCTCGTGGGCCCCACGAAGCTCCACCGACGTACTCCTTCCTCCTATATATACCTACGTACCCCCAAACGATTAGATACGAAGCCAAAAACCTAATTCCACTGCCACAACATTCTGTACCCACGAGATCCCATCTTGGGGCCTGTTCTGGAGCTCCAACGGAAGAGGAATCCACCACGGAGGGCTTCTACATCATCACCATAGCCCCTCCGATGAAGTGTGAGTAGTTTACCTCAGACCTTCGGGTCCATAGTTAGTAGCTAGATGGCTTCTTCTCTCTTTTTGGATCTCAATACAATGTTCTCCCCCTCTCTCGTGGAGATCTATTCGATGTAATCTTATTTTTGCGGTGTGTTTGTTGAGACCGATGAATTGTAGGTTTATGATCAAGATTATCTATGAACAATATTTGAATCTTCTCTGAATTCTTTTATGTATGATTGGTTATCTTTGCAAGTCTCTTCGAATTATCAGTTTGGTTTGGCCTACTAGATTGGTTTTTCTTGCAATGGGAGAAGTGCTTAGCTTTGGGTTCAATCTTGCGGTGTCCTTTCCCAGTGACAGTAGGGGAAACAAGGCACGTATTGTATTTTTGCCATCGAGGATAACAAGTTGGGGGTTTTACCATATTGCATGAATTTATCCCTCTACATCATGTCATCTTGCTTTAGGCGTTACTCTGTTTTCATTAACTTAATACTCTAGATGCATGCTGGATAGCGGTCGATGAGTGGAGTAATAGTAGTAGATGCAGGCAGGAGTCGGTCTACTTGTCTCAGACGTGATGCCTACATACATGATCATACCTAGATACTCTCACAACTATGCTCAATTCTGTCAATTTCTCAACAGTAATTCATTCACCCACCGTAAAATACTTATGCTCTTGAGAGAAGCCACTAGTGAAACCTATGGCCCCCGGGTCTATTCTCATCATATTAATCTTCATCACTTTATTATTGCTTTGCTTTTACTCTGCTTTTTATTTTACTTTGCATCTTTATACCAAAAATACCAAAAATATTATCTATCATATCTATCATATCTCACTCTCGTAACTGACCATGAAGGGATTGACAACCCCTATTCGCGTTGGTTGCGAGGGGTTATTTGCTTTGTGTAGGTACGAGGGACTCGCGCGTGGCCTCCTACTGGATTGATACCTTGGTTCTCAAAAACTGAGGGAAATACTTACGCTACTTTGCTGCATCATCCTTTCCTCTTCGGGAAATCCAACACGATGCTCAAGAGGTAGCAAGAAGAATTTCTAAGCGCCGTTCTTGGGAGTCTATGCAAAGTCAACATACCAAGTACCCATCACAATCCCTTATCTCTCGCATTACATTATTTGCCATTTGCCTCTCATTTTCCTCTCCCCCACTTCACCCTTGTCGTTTTATTCGCCCTCTCTTTGCCGTTTGCCTTTTTCTCGCTTGCTTTTTGTTTGCTCGTGTGTTGGATTGCTTGCTTGTCAAGATGGCTCAAGATAATACCAAATTGTGTGACTTTACCAATACCAACAATAATGATTTCCTGAGCACTCCGATTGCTCCTCTTACCAATACTGAATCTTGTGAAATCAATAATGCTTTGTTGAATCTTGTTATGAAAGATCAATTCACCGGCCTTCCTAGTGAAGATGTGGCTACTCATCTAAATAGCTTCGTTGATTTATGTGATATGCAAAAGAAGAAAGATGTTGATAATGATATTTTTAAATTGAAGCTATTTCCTTTTTCGCTTAGAGATCGTGCTAAAGCTTGGTTTTCGTCTTTGCCTAAAAATAGTATTGATTCTTGGAACAAGTGCAAAGATGCTTTTATCTCTAAGTATTTTCCTCCCGCTAAGATCATATCTCTTAGAAATGATATTATGAATTTTAAGCAAATTGATCATGAACATGTTGCACAAGCTTGGGAGAGGATGAAATTAATGATACATAATTGCCTTACTCATGGTTTAAACTTGTGGAAGATTATACACAATTTTTATGCCGGATTGAATTTTGCTTCTAGAAATCTTTTAGATTCGGCCGGGGGAGGCACTTTTATGGAAATCACTTTAGGAGATGCTACTAAACTCCTAGATAATATTATGGTTAATTATTCTCAATGGCACATTGAAAGATCTACTAATAAAAAAGTGCATGCGATAGAAGAAATTAATGTTTTGAGTGGAAAGATGGATGAACTTATGAAATTATTTGCTACTAAGAGTGTCTCTTCTGATCCTAATGATATGCCTTTGTCTACTTTGATTGATAATAATAATGAATCTATGGATGTGAATTTTGTTGGTAGGAATAATTTTGGTAACAACGCGTATAGAGGGAACTTTAATCCTAGGCCTTATCCTAGTAATGCTTCTAATAATTATGGAAACTCCTACAACAACTCTTATGGAAATTTTAGTAAGATGCCCTCTGAATTTGAGACTAGTGTCAAAGAGTTTATGAATTCGCAAAAGAATTTCAATGCTTTGCTTGAAGAGAAATTGCTTAAAGTTGATGAATTGGCTAGGAACGTTGATAGAATTTCTCTTGATGTTGATTCTTTAAAGCTTAGATCTATTCCTCCTAAGCATGATATCAATGAGTCTCTCAAAGCCATGAGAATTTCCATTGATGAGTGCAAGGAAAGAACCGCTAGGATGCGTGCTACGAAAGATGCCTTTATTAAAGCGTGTTCTTCCAACTCCTATGAAAATCAAGATGAAGATCTAAAAGTTATTGATGTGTCCCCCATTAAATCTTTGTTTTGCAATATGAATCTTGATAATGATGAGACGGAATATGATCCACCTTTACCTAGAAGGCGTTCCAAAAATTCGGAGTTTTTAGATCTTGATGCTAAAATTGTTAAAAGTGGGATTGAAGAAAGCAAAACCCTAGATGTTGCTAAACCCACTATTTTGGATTTCAAGGAATTTAATTATGAAAGTTGCTCTTTAATTGATTGTATTTCCTTGTTGCAATCCGTGCTAAATTCTCCTCATGCTTATAGTCAAAATAAAGTGTTTACTAAACATATCGTTGATGCCTTGATACAATCTTACGAAGAAAAACTTGAGTTGGAAGTTTCTATCCCTATAAAACTTTATGATGAGTGGGAACCAACTATTAGAATTAAGATTAAGGATCATGAACTTTATGCTTTATGTGATTTGGGTGCTAGTGTTTCCACTATTCCCAAAACTTTATGTGATTTGCTAGATTTCTGTGATTTTGATGATTGCTCTCTAAACTTGCACCTTGCGGATTCCACTATTAAGAAACCTATGGGAAGGATTAATGATGTTCTTATTGTTGCAAGTAGGAATTATGTGCCCATAGGTTTTATCGTTCTTGATATATATATCATTTATGTCCTATTATTCTTGGTAGACCTTTTCTTAGAACGATTGGTGCAATTATTGATATGAAGGAAGGGAATATTAGATTCCAATTTCCATTAAAGAAAGGCATGGAACACTTCCCTAGGAAAAAATAAAACTACCATATGAATCTATCATGAGAGCCACTTATGGATTCCCTACCAAAGATGGCCATACCTAGATCTATCCTTGCTTGTATGCCTAGCTAGGGGCGTTAAACGATAGCGCTTGTTGGGAGGCAAACCAATTTTATTTTTAGTTTTTTTTTTGCTTTTTGATTATGTTTAGGAATAAATAATCCATCTACCTTCTGTTTAGATGTGGTTTTATGTTTTAATTAGTGTTTGTGCCAAGTTAAACCTATAGGATCTTCTTGGATGATGGTTATTTGATCTTGCTGTAATTTCCAGAAACTTTCTGTTCACGAAAACAATTGTTAAATATTACCAGAACGTGATAAAATAGTGATTCCAATTTCTGCTCATCAATAAACAAATTTTCTAGTTCTTCATATTTTGGCTGAATTTTTGGAGTTCCATAAGTTTGCGTTAGTTACAGATTACTACAGACTGTTCAGTTTTTGACAGATTCTGTTTTTCGTGTGTTGTTTGCTTATTTTGATGAATCTATGGCTAGTAAAATAGTTTATAAACCATAGAGAAGTTGGAATACAGTAGGTTTAACACCAATATAAATAAAGAATGAGTTCATTACAGTACCTTGAAGTGGTCATTTGTTTTCTTTCGCTAACGGAGCTCACGAGATTTCTGTTGAGTTTCGTGTTGTGAAGTTTTCAAGTTTTGGATGAAATCTTTTGATGGATTATGGAACAAGGAGTGGAAAGAGCCTAAGCTTGGGGATGCCCATGGCACCCCCAAGATAATCTAAGGACACCAATAAGTCAAAGCTTGGGGATGCCGGAAGGCATCCCCTCTTTAAATCTACTTCCATCGGTAACTTTACTTGGAGCTATACTTTTATTCACCACATGATATGTGTTTTGCTTGGAGCGTCTTATATGATTTGAGTATTTTATTTTTAGTTTACCACAATCATCCTTTCTGTACACACATTTTGATAGAGACATACATGAATTGGAATTTGTTAGAATACTCTATGTGCTTCACTTATATCTTTTGAGCTATATAGTTTTGCTCTAGTGTTTCACTTATATCTTTTAGAGCACGGTGGTGGATTTGTTTTATAGAAACTATTGATCTCTCATGCTTCACTTAGATTATTTTGAGAGTCTTAAATAGCATGGTAATTTTCTTAATAACCTCATTATGCTAGGTATACAAAAATAGTAAAAACTTTCTTATGAGTGTGTTGGATACTAAGAAAAGTTTGATGCTTGATGATTGTTTTGAGATATGGAGGTGATAATATCAAAGTCGTGCTAATTGAGTAGTTGTGAATTTGGGAAATTCTCGTGTTGAAGTTTGCAAGTCCCGTAGCATGCACGTATGGTAAATTTTATGTAACAAATTTAAACATGAGGTGTTCTTTGGTTGTCCTCCTTATGAGTGGCGGTCGGGGACTAGCGATGGTCTTTTCCTACCAATCTATCCCCCTAGGAGCATGCGCGTAGTGCTTTGGTTTTTGATGGCTTGTAGATTTTTGCAATAAGTATGTGAGTTCTTTATGACTAATGTTGAGTCCATGGATTATACGCACTCTCACCCTTCCATCATTGCTAGCCTCTTGATGCACTGCATTGCCATTTTTCACACCGAGAGTTGGTGCAAACTTGGCGGTGCATCCAAACCCCGTGATATGATACGCTCTTTCACACATAAACCTCCTTATATCTTCCTCAAAACAGCCACCATACCTACCTATTATGGTATTTCCATAGCCATTCCGAGATATATTTCCATGCAACTTTCCACCATTCCTTTCATCATGACACCTTCATCATTGTCATATTGCTTAGCATGATCATGTAGTTGGCATAGTATTTTTGGCAAAGCCACCATTCATAATTCTTTCATACATGTCACTCTCGATTCATTGCATCCGGTACACCGCCGGAGGCATTCATATAGAGTCATACTTTGTTCTACTATCGAGTTGTAATCATTGAGTTGTAAATAAATAGAAGTGTGATGATCATCATTTTCTAGAGCATTGTCCCATGTGAGGTTATGAAAATAAAAGAGGCCAAAGAAGCCCAACAAAGGAGGCCAAAGAAGCCCAAATAAATAAAAAATGAAAGAAAAAGAGAGAAGGGACAATGCTACTATCCTTTGCCACACATGTGCTTCAAAGTCGCACCATAATCTTCATGATAGAGAGTCTCTTGTTTTGTCACTTTCATATACTAGTGGGAATTTTTCATTAAAGAACTTGGCTTGTATATTCCAACAATGGGCCTCCTCAACTGCCCTAGGTCTTCGTGAGCAAGCAAGTTGGATGCACACCCACTTAGTTTCTTTTGTTGAGCTTTCATACATTTATAACTCTAGTGCATCCGTTGCATGGCAATCCCTTACTCCTTGCATTAACATCAATCGATGGGCATCTCCATAGCCCATTGATTAGCCTCGTTGATGTGAGATCTTCTCCTTTTTTGTCTTCTCCACATAACCCCCATCATCATATTCTATTCCACCCATAGTGCTATGTCCATGGCTCGCGCTCATATATTGCGTGAAAGTTTATAAATTTGAGATTACGAAAGTATGTAACAATTGCTTGGCTTGTCATCAGGGTTGTGCATGATGAGAGCATTCTTGTGTGACGAAAATGGAGCATGACTAAACTATATGATTTTGTAGGGATGAACTTTCTTTGGCCATGTTATTTTGAGAGGACATAATTGCTTAGTTAGTATGCTTGAAGTATTATTATTTTTATGTCAATATGAACTTTTGTCTTGAATCTTTCGGATCTAAATATTCATACCACAATTAAGAAGAATTACATTGAAATTATGCCAAGTAGCACTCGCATCAAAAATTCTGTTTTTATCATTTACCTACTCGAGGACGAAAGGGAATTAAGCTTAGGGATGCCCGATACGTCTCCAACGTATCTATAATTTTGATTGCTCCATGCTATATTATCTACTGTTTTGGACCATATTGGGCTTTATTTTCCACTTTTATATTATTTTTGGGACTAACCTATTAACCGGAGGCCCAGCCTGTAATTGCTTTTTTGCCTATTTAGGTGTTTCAAGAAAGCGGAATATCAAACGGAGTCCAAACGGAATGAAACCTTCGGGAACGTGATTTTCGGGCGCGCCCCCCACCCTCATGGGCCCCACGAAGCTCCACCGATGTACTCCTTCATCCAATATATACCTACGTACCCCCAAACGGTCAGATACGGAGCCAAAAACCTAATTCCACCGCCGCAACCTTCTGTACCCACAAGATCCCATCTTGGGGCCTGTTCCGGAGCTCGAATCCACCATGGAGGGCTTCTACATCATCACCATAGCCCCTCCGATGAAGTGTGAGTAGTTTACCTCAGACCTTCGGGTCCATAGTTAGTAGCTAGATGGCTTCTTCTCTCTTTTGGATCTCAATACAATGTTCTCCCCTCTCGTGGAGATCTATTCGATGTAATCTTATTTTTGCGGTGTGTTTGTTGAGACCGATGAATTGTAGGTTTATGATCAAGATTATCTATGAACAATATTTGAATCTTCTCTGAATTCTTTTATGTATGATTGGTTATCTTTGCAAGTCTCTTGAATTATCAGTTTGGTTTGGCCTACTAGATTGGTTTTTCTTGCAATGGGAGAAGTGCTTAGCTTTGGGTTCAATCTTGCGGTGTCCTTTCCCAAAGGATGAGGGGCAACAAGGCACGTATTGTATTTTTGCCATCGAGGATAACAAGTTGGGGGTTTTACCATATTGCATGAATTTATCCCTCTACATCATGTCATCTTGCTTTAGGCGTTACTCTGTTTTCATTAACTTAATACTCTAGATGCATGCTGGATAGCGGTCGATGAGTGGAGTAATAGTAGTAGATGCAGGTGGAGTCGGTCTACTTGTCTCAGACGTGATGCCTACATACATGATCATACCTAGATACTCTCACAACTATGCTCAATTACATCAATTTCTCTCAAGAATTCATTCACCCACCGTAAAATACTTATGCTCTTGAGAGAAGCCACTAGTGAAACCTATGGCCCCCGGGTCTATTCTCATCATATTAATCTTCATCACTTTATTATTGCTTTGCTTTTACTTTGCACTACAAAAAATAACACTTCCGTGATGATACGTGTTTGTCACAGTAGGTCGCTTTTTCTGTCATGCATGTACATCCATGACAAATTTATGACAGAATCAAGATAGTCATACCTGTGCTGTCATAGAAGTGTTCCATGACATTACCAAAATTATCATCACGGAAGTGTCCACTTCCATGACGATAAATCGCGTGTCATGGAAGTGCTTTCGTCAAGGGTGACCGACACGTGGCATCCACCGTAACGGAACGCCGTTAAGCTATCGGGTCGGGTTTTGGATCCGATAACCCGTTAACAACCCCGACCAATGGGGAATTTCCATGTGTAAAATTCTTATTGGCCGAACGAAACACCTGTCAGCTCGTCAGTGGGTCAGATAGGCGCCTATGATACGTCGACACGTGGCACGGCCCAACAGAGGTCCATTCCTGTGAAAAGGCCGCCACGTTTGACTTGGTCAAAAGCTGGCGGCCCGGCCCATGGAAAGCCTGTTAACGACCTGTTCACATATAGCCCATTTACAGCCCGCTAACCCAAGGCTCGTTATGCCCTATCAAAATTAGGCCCAGTAGCGTCATCTGGGCCATTCAATATGATTCCAGCCTATTTTCACTTCTGGCCCATGTATGGCCCATGACGTCTTTCGTCCCATATGAGGCCCTATGTAACTCTTGGCCTATTAACGGCTCGTGGTGAAACTGGCCCGTAATGAACAGTGTATCACTTTACACCCATTAACGGCCCGTGGTGAAACTGGCCCGTAATGAACAGTGTATCACTTTATACCCATTAACGGCTTGTTATTCCGTTGGGCCTTCTCAGAGTCCATTTATTCTTGGGCTCATTTCCAGCATTCGTTTACTTACGGCCCGTTACTGTCATTTTCTGCTTGTGGGCCAAATTCAGCCCGTGGTTACAGTCGGCCCGTTTGTGGTCGGATTGTCGTTGGGCCGTTTTCATAGCGTCATCAACACGGCCTATTAACGATGGCCCGTTACGGTCGGCCCATGAACGGACGATTCCAACTCTAGCCCGTTTACGGCCATAATGCGACTCGTTATTGGCCCATGTTTGTGTCGATCATCTGGCCCGTATAAGGCCCATTGACGATCTGGCCCGTAGAAGGCCCATTGTTTCTACGGCCCATAGAAGGTTTATCGCTTTCTACGGCCCGTAGTAGGCCCACTGTTTCTACGGCCCGTAGGAGGCCAATTGTCACTACAGTAAATATTAGCCCATGGTTATTGTGGCCTAGTTTTAAAAAGTAGGTTATTGCAGCCACTAGTTAACCGCGGAAAAATAACTGCAATGACTAGAAGCAAACAAATAAACAAGACAACAAGGAAATAAATAAGCAAGCAACTAACGCTAGGCTATCACGGCTATTACACATATTACATCCACTGGGCATCAAAGTTCGCCACCAGTGCAAATACAGGGAACAAAACAGCATATCATATACACTGGCCGTCAAAACTGGCCACCAGTGCAAATAAATGCGGCAGCAAAACAAGAGCATAATCAAACAACTTCGGAAGAGCTCAAGAAACGTTATCCCGGTATCCACCATGCGGCAATAAGCTTAGCAAGCTGATTAGCTTTGTCCTGTTTGGCGCTAAAATCCTCCAACGCTTGTGTTGCACCGAAAGTATGCATCTGAATGCTCCAGGACTTCCGCATGATCCTTCCGCTTCTTGTCGCAAAGACAAACTGATCGATGTCTTTCGACTTGTAGTTGAGACTCAACAAACCGAACTGATTAGACGGTGAGTTTGAATAGCTTGTGCAAGCGGTAGTGGCGATAACTCCAACACTAAACCAAGACAGGATGTGTCACTATCACGAACCTTATCTGCATTACTTCCTTTACCGTTTCTTAATAAGGCACTCTTCCCCAATATTCATCGACAAGATTCTAAAAGAAGAAACAAGCAGACACATAACAAGTTTAGCATGTACTTGTATATGAAACTCATTTCGGTGAACCAGTTCATTAGTAAGGTGGACAGGATTAAACTACCAAGTCTTCTATTGCCATGTACTAGTACATAATAAAAGCATCAAACAAACATATATCTATGTCCTATGGTAGCAATGGAATCTTAAATTAGAACGATTGTTCTTGAGGTTTAGGCACTTGTTCTACATGAACAGTCTGAGAAGACGCAAGAATATAATACTTAAAAATAGAAAATGAGCTCATAGACCTTACCACATTCTTGGTTCGGGACCAGTACAGAACAAGGCGTTCCCAATCATCGTCCAGTAAATGTGTCTCAGGAGAACGTAAGGGAATTTGATGAGTTTCTTTGCCGGTGAAGTACGTTTTCTTCAGGTAATTCCAAAACCACCACCAAGCATTCTTGAAGATAGCAGAGGTATTAGCACGAGTTACCTCATCCCGAGTTTCCAAATCGGTCCTTCTCTATAGAGAAAAATGGGAAAATTTCTTGTATCATAACCATCATGGAGGTAGGATGTATGGGACAAAGCAAAGTAATTGCCATGAATAACATTACTTACACATAACTCCCGGAAAACACACAGAATCGGCATTTTCCTTCATCTTGATATAATATTTCCAAGATGGGAAGATACGCATACGATTTAACAACATCAAATGCGATAGATGCTAAACTACGACTAGCTGGTTGTGCTTCCTCCACAGGAATAGGCGTACTAACTAGTGGAGTTGGGGTTCGCCGTGATAGTACTGGCCCTTTGGGCACTGGAGCTGCCTTACTAACTGCTCTTGTTTGGGAGCTCTGTGGTGGAGATGGTGATGTGTCAACAGGAACTGGGTTACTATCGGCTAGGGATGGGGTTAGATTGGGTGAAGCTGGTTCTCTGTCCATCGTAGTAGGGGTACAATCTGCGTGAGTTTGGGTTATGTATGGTAGGGCTGGTTCTTGTGCATGTACAACCGGGGTGCTATCTCCACCAAGAGGTAGCACTATTTTATTTGAAGACCGTGTTTTTAGTCCGCTAGATACTGGCATCACCCGCTCCAATTCAAATGGTTGATAAACAGGAAACATAGTTGAATGTACAGACATTGTATGATAGACAGATGCAATAGATAGTGTGAAAAAAGAGGGCATGAAATAGTTGACATGTATATTGTTTAACTAAAACGGATAGCATGACATAATTTCACATATAGGATGTCTATCTAAACTGGATAGCATAGCGTGACATAATTCAAAGATATGATCAATAACTAAACAAGATCGCCTGACATAATTCACCTACATGTTATCTAAGTAATCAAGATCGCATCATTTAATTCACATATATGATTTATATGCTAAACAGAGGGCATTCGATATGATGTCTGAACTAAGAACATGGTGTTGAATATTGTGTATATGATGTCTAAACTATGCAATGCAAGACACCGTATGCATGATATGAGAAGTATAATCGTGCCAAGTTAGAGCATACACCTCAGTGGGGGAATAGGACTGGTCATCATCTCGACTCCATATACGAGGAGCTATCGGGACCCAACAAGAGATCTGCTTGACGGTGTAGCACTGCGCTCTGAAGGCCTTGTTTTCACTCCAGATTTTTCCATCTCCCACCCAAATGGCTGATTCACAGGAAGAGTAGTTTAATGTACAAATATTGTCGACAAATGGAAATGTAATGATGAAAAGGATGGGCAAGATATCATTCAAATATATGGTGCCTGGTTAAACAGGATAGCATTGCACATTTCACATATATTATGGCTGGCTAAAAGACATGAGACTGCATAATTCCCATATATGATATAGAAACTAAACAGGTGGCATTACAGAACATGTCTAAACTAAGCAGATGACATATATGATGTCAAAAGTAGGCACTGCAAGGCAACATATGCATGATATGACTAACATCATCATGCCAAGGTAGAGCAAACACCTTGGGGGTAAATAGGAGTGGTCAGTGGCGTCCGAATCCGCCTCAGAACAGATATCTTCCTCTGGATTACAATATGCAGAGGGTGGGGAGGGTTTGCCATTGAACCCACCATGGAGCGATGTCTGCATGACATTGTATTGCACAAGAAAACTCTTCTCTTTTCTCTACATGTTCAAAGATGATTTGTGTACAATATCTGACATGCATACGAAAAAAATATGGTGAGATTATGTAAGGAGATCATGCAGAAATTTAGAGTGATGGTAACAACCAATGGATCGATGTTTTTACGTTGAACCAAAATAGCCCTAATGGATCGACGTGAATGTATAGTAATAAGTGATGCAACAGGTGTACAACCTCTTTGCCGTGGTAATGTCGACCTCAGCATCATTGGGTTGGTATTTGAAGCGGTTGAGGAAGAGGTGGCATCGGAGGTGTGGAGGAAGATCCGAGGAATCTATAGGCGTCGTCCGAGGGCCGCTTTCTGTTGTGATGGATCGATTCGTCGTTGGAGCAGCTCCGAGCCGTAAGACGTCAAGGCTGAAGCAGCACAAGACAGACATCATCAGTCTCAAGTGGGATTCTAATAGCATTTCCAATAGATGATGTAAAATGGATGTAAAATTAACATCACCAAAAACCACCTGACTACAACAGATGAGGTAAAAACTGTTGACTCTGAACTTAACTGTCGAAACTGAACTTTAATGTGGAATCTGAATGCTACTGTTGAAACTGAACGCAATGGTAGCAGAGAGTCACTTGACATGTAGTTTAGGGAGGGCCTGCAGTTCATCTTCAACTGCACCTCGAGCCGCTTGACCACCACCGGCCGAACCGCCGGCCCCAGCGCCGCCTCGCCGCCCCGAAACAACTCGCCACTGCCGCCTCGGCCAGCCCTCTAGGCCCCCCGCCCCCCCCCCACACCCTGAACCCTAAGATAGATATTGGGGGGGTGCGTCTCAGTGAGCCCGTCCTGCTGCGGGTGGTTCTTCCTTAACTCCGTGAGCCCCCAACCCCTAAAAATCGACTGAACCCAAAGTCGATTCAGTCGATCAAGTGTGGCTTAATCGGAGCAGAGCAAAGAAAGACGAGCAAGGGGGAGAGCAAGAAAGAAGAAGCAGCTGGGTGAGCGAGCGATCGGCGAGAGCCGAGCAGCAGCAGCAGATCCGGCTGGTATGGACGCCGCCAAGGGGCCTCAGACCGGGGAGAGCCGCCCGTGGAGATGTCGCCATGCACCGACTTCAAGGTAGTCGCTCCATGGGGGTGCTGGATGGAGCACCGTCGGCGCCGGGAGGTCGAGTTAAGGAGAAGGTGTGATGCGATGAGTGTACAACCTCTTTGGTGGCGCCGAGTAGGCCACGACTTCGTTCGAGGAGTCGGTGAGGATGTTGCGGTTCCGGTGGAGCAGGTTAAGGCGGTGTTGTGGGGATGGAGCAGTAGCGATAGACGAGGCGATCTTCGGAGCAGCTCCTTGGAGGTGGAGGACGGGGCGGCTGAACCGGCGGGACGGCGAGATGGACGATGGATCCTCATCTGGGGAGGTGGACGAGGGACGTTGAGCTGTTGCGGTGGACGACATCGTCGGGGAAGAGGCTCCGGCTGGGCAACGGTGACGTGGCGGACGGAGGAGGGTGGGGTTTCGCGGCTGGATCGGAGAGGTTATGGCGGCCTGGGATTTTGAATGGCGAAAAGGGGGTGATGGGAGGGGGTGAAGCATGACTTAGGAACGCGCTTGTCCAAAATGTAGGGTGTGTTACAAAAGTACCCCCCACCGATTTGAACTAGCGGTGCTTCCGGCTCAGGGTTAGAAGGGGGATTTCGCGTGTCGGGATTTGGTAGCTGGAGGGAGTTTTCGCGCGCGTTGTAATTTCGGGATAGCAAGGCGCGGGTTCTGAAGGCGCCAGTTTTGGGAGCACGATATCTGAATTTTCGGGATATAACAAGACGGGGGTTGAATTTTAGGGACAAGCCTAACGTGTCGTAATATTGTACTTGTACGTACCTAATCAATTCGCACTTCCCTCAACCAAAAAGAAAACAAAAAATAAAACTATTCACACCACACAAAGAGAGAGTCTTGCCCCGTTTTACTATACAAATGCTATTCAAAGCTACTCCCTCCTTCCATCTATATAGGGCCTAATGCGTTTTTTGATGCTAACTTTTGGTCAAATGTTAGAGCAATGATATATGACATGCTACTTACACAAAGAACACCGTTAAATTAAATGCATGAAAAGTTCTTTCAATGATATAATTTTCACATTGTGCATGTCATGTACTATTAATCTTGTCAATAGTCAAAGGTGGTCTTAAAAAATCTCATTACGCCCTATGTAGATGGAAGGAGGGAGTATGAATCCATGTTATGTCCGATTAAATTTTTCGCTTCTTTGTATAATGCATGTAACCTACTCATACCAACATTTTAGTGCATTCCAAATGTCTATACTACCACTGCAATTCGAACTAAATTTGAATTCGTTTCTCTATTTCAATAAAATCTAAAATCATGATTGTTGCCAACTTCAACCATCATAGTTTCCTTGCTATCCGCTAGATATAAATCGAATGACCTATAATGCAGGATGGCAGGCACACCATCATCAAGAGCTCCGTTTTTTTATAAGAGTAGAGATAAAATATATTAAATGTAGTATACCATGTTCATAACCACACCATGTGTATCACCGTTATATATATTCACACATCCGTTGGTTTGAAACACTATGATAAATTCTTCAAATATCCGAATTTGCTTTTTATAATGAAGTATATATGATCTCTATTCGTCTTTTACACCCACACAACCCCCTTATCTTTGTAGCTAGCGCTAACTTTCTCTTGTGCATGCACACGCATCCCTCTCACCCTCCCTCGGCATTCTCTAGCTCCATCGCCAAGAAATTCGTCTTTTCACTTTAGATCGTTCACCCACGGTGTGTGTAGGCCCCCATCTCCTTCTTTACGGCACACATCAATCGATATGCCTCTCTAGCCAGTGTGCCTAGCACAAACACAAGCTTCCCTCTTCTCTTGTCACCGTCCATGCCTCACTCCCACCACTCTTTTCATCGTTGTCGCACTCAAGACACTCCTCCCCTCGATATAGTATGCCTCTCGTACCACCTCCTACATGCATCCCTCTCTCTCTATCCTTCTCCTCGTGCCTCATTTGCTTCTAACACACACATGCATGTATACCGATTGATCTCCCAACATATACCTAGATCGACTTCAACTACCCCCCCCCCCCATCGATCGACGTACCTCACAAGTTATGTCTCTCCTTTCTCTTACAAAGGGCGATTGATCTTCCTATGTAGTTACGTCTGCTTACCACAGCCACATCGTCCCCCCTCATCATTCGTGCATGCCTCCTGACCCGTCTCTCACATACGTGCACCGACAACAAGCAGCCATCTCCTCTCTTATTGATATTGTGGGCGTGCCCTCCGCTTGTCTAGCAAGCCTATCCCACCATTTGTTAGAAGCAACTCCACTACCACCCTCCAACACTCTAGCTCTGTCTCTCTCCCAACCTTATTCATCTCTGCACATATGCATGGATGCCGATCGATCTCCCTTAATACATGAGGCAGATCGATCTCCTTAATACATGAGGTAGGCCTCTCTCCTCCTCCACACATATACCAGCCATTGTACCTCTATAGTTAATTGGGCCTCCCTCTTCCCCCACCACACACCGGTAGTCGAGCGCTGTAGGTAGGTATCCATGCCACAAAGACAAACTGCACATGTCCCATCTCACGTTCCAGTAGGCCAGCCACTATATATCTTTGACGTGGGCACACACAAATTCGATCGCACTCTTTATCGATCGCGCGCGCGCGCACACACACACACACATCATCCCTCTCTTCGATTCTATAGACACCTCAAGCCGATGATACCTCCACTCTCTTCTCGTGGATCGCCCCTCTATATATATGTTATATCCAGGACTCTATTTCACACACATTGCATATGTTAATTTTTGATTGACCCCCCACAAAAAACTCTCAAGAACCCACACACTATATCTCTCTAGGTTTGTATCACTCTCACACGACCCCACGTGAGGTGGTGTACGATACAAGAAGAGAATAGGTGCACCGTGCATGTACTCACGCTGCGTGCCCAGCCACACCAGCTGCTGGTATGGTGGAGCTCATTTCTTCTGAAATGGCAGCCCACGTGCTAATTTGAACGCTCAGAAGCGGTTGTTTACCTAGGGAGGTCGTGTACCACGCGTGCACGAAACAAAGTTCGACTTGACGCGTTGTCGCGTTATTTTTAAATAAAGTTGTAGCGCTCAATGGCACGTACACAGAATATGAAACGATTTTTATGGAGGAAAAGGTAGTCCGCTCTTCAGAGTATCTCACACAAGGCTCCGGTGGCCTCTCTCTCTATCACCGTTGGTCACTGATCCGGCCGCATCCCGTCCGCCGGGGTAAAGGGAGTGCGGTGGCCTCTCTCTCTCTCACCGTTGGTCACTGATCTGGCTGCATCCCGTCCGGGGGGGAAAGGGAGTGCGGTGCCCTCTCTCTCTCTCACCATTGGTCACTGATTCGGTCGCTTCCCGTCCGCCGGGGGAAAGGGAGGAAGTGCATCGTTTCTCCGTTCAACGGCGCCGAGGCAGCACGTCCCGATCTGCGGTACACGTCGTTCTCTATGACCAAGCTGCGGTGCGGCAGGGCCTACGCCACCTGCTCGCAGATTCTGCCAGCCGCCGCTCACCTAGTTACATCCCGAAGACCTCCAGGTATCCCCTCCGGCCTTGCTCCACTGCCCGTTTTCCCACGTCGCTGCATGTGGATCTTCCATAGTTCTTTGCCCAAAACGTAGCTCGTCCAGCGTACTTTCCATATTGCATTCTCGTCCACACACCATTTTAGACAAACACAACCGTGTTGTTATCTTCCCTTAGGACAAGGAATATGCTTATTTTTTGTCATTGCATGTGTCATCAACTGTTATTGGCCAGTAATTGTTTCCTTTCTACCTCTTTTTTGCAAACAGGGCTATCCATTTCACCTCGTTGCTATTGCGACCTTTTGGTGAACTGCACAAATCACTTTTTCCTTAAGAGTGTTTTGTGCAGTTGTACTAAAATGTCACACGGGCAACGCTCTCTACATTTCAGTCTTGTTGCACAAAGGTAGATTGGTTTTGCTCTATCCTCCTCATCCAACTCCGAGCCTAATCTTCTCCAACTAGTTAGTCTTAAGAGAGACGCAAAGGTGACCGGCTTCTATTTGTGTGTTTATTGTTTCATCCAGTCCTCTATTATCGTAATCACACTTGATATCTTTGGAACAGGGACGCTCAGCTCTATTTTAGTGGAACTGCACAAAATGATCGGAATGTTGCATGCTCCAGACAGCTACTTTTTTCCCCAACATGCCTTGTTGATTTAGACAGAGCTGGGGGGACGTTGCTGCCAATGAAAGCATGGATCAATTTTAATTTAACACCTTCTCACAACTTTGTCTTCAGTTGTGATGTAATTATTAGCTCTGATCTACTAATAATTGACATGCATTAGCAAGGAAGTTAGTTTTTTATTGTTTAGAAAGAGCATCGATGGCAAGACACGCGAAACAAAAGCTGAAAGCTCACACCATTGTACAATTTCATGTCGCTGGAAAATTATTTGTATAGTATGTCAATTATGTAAACAAATGATGGAAGCTTGATACCATTGCCAGAAGCCTCTTCATCATCTGGGTCCATGCGCCATGCACAAAATTATACTCCTTCGTTCCTAAATATTTGTCTTTTTACAAATTTCAAGTGGGCATATTTTAGAGTGTAGATTCACTCATTTTGCTTCGTATGTGTACTCCCTCCGTTCCTAAATATTCTATTCCTCTTAACAGAGATTTCAACATATTTTAGAAAGACAAATACTCCGGAGTATATTTAAGAACCGAGGGGGCAGTGCACAACCGCATGGGAGACTCAGCCCGGTCGTTGCGCCGCATTAATAGTGAGTAATGAGCAGTCAAATCATAAGCCCCACCTTTCCCACTTGTAAGTTGCTCTAAAGAAGCAACCATCAATACGCTCTTCTTTGAATCTGCTCATACTACTCCATCAAATCCTTTGTTTATACGGCGCTTCGTAAAAAAAAGAAAAAAATCTGTGGGACCAAGGCGACTAGCGATCGGCCTGAACAATAGCATTGGTAGTTATAGCACGACGTCTATTACTAGAGGGAATAATGCGTACACACATGCATGCAGTGCTTCCACCCTGGGTACACACATGCATGCACTCCGTAGTACTAGTACAGTACATGAAGAGAAAATTGTGGACTTGATTGCGGTTACCACGCCCTAATTAATTGAGCATTGAACCAAACGCGTCTAAAGTCTCTCTGGTGGTGGAAATGCATTGAGAGGAATGCGTCATAATGAAGCGCGCCTTGTAAACTGTGATGGAGGGTGGAGTAGTATGAAGGTGCAAAACCAAGTAGAGTACGCGTACTACTGCGCTTGGCTCTTCGCCCCTTCGTGAAGTCGAACAATGATGGTACTCCGCATGTTGGGTACTACAGTGTATGCCTCGACAATCGACACCGAATGGACTGATGCATGTCCACCGAGGGTAGGTTGCATTAGTCAAAAGCGAAGCGAGCTTCACCTTGTCTCGCAAGCTTCTCCTCGTTCTCTGAGTTGACGGACACACCAAAAAGTAGTGCTAGTCCATACTCCCTCCTTTCCGGTTAATATGGCTTAATCTTTTTTGCGGGTAAATGAGAGAGCTTTATTCATATATAAGCATTCTTAGGACGATCAGCCAAGACACTGGTCACTAGGAAGCCAAAAAAAGAAGTAGGAAGCGAGGTGTTTCATCAAGCCAGCTCTCGGCCACATTCAAAGTGCAGCAAGCACGGTTCGCACGAAGATGCGCCGCAAGGTTTGCTGACTTGTTTACATGCTGAATAACAAAAAAAGAGGAAATATTACTGAGCTCTACTATTTGTAACAGGATATGAGCCAGAATTAAGCGAGAATTGTGGCGAGTGTTCCATGCAATCAACTTCCATTATCACATGCGAGAACCCTCGAAGAGAACCAAATGTGTTGAAGATTGCTTTATCACATTTTAAAATTATAATAAGAGTGCAGACGCTCCTCCATCCTGTTCCTAGTAGTACTAGTATAGTACGTACCTTTATGGACTATAGTAGTAGTAGTACTAGTAAACTTTGCGCTTGGCTGTTCGGGAAGTCGAGCAATAATAGCACTAGTAGTATAGTGTAGTATGCTTCGCAATCGACACGAATTAATCGTTGCACGCCCACACTTTGAGTGAGGGAGAGCTTGCATTAGTCAAAAGTTTCTCCTTGTCCTGTGAGCCACCGCGCGCAAGCTTCTCCCGTCCTGCAACCTTCTCCTCGTTCGGCAAGTTGACGGGACACAACAAAGTAATGCTAGTCCATGCTGCCTCCTCTCCGGTTAACATGGCTTAATTTTAAATGAGATAAATACACTGTCTGTCATTGTATATTTGTAAAAATACGGTCAGTGGACTTCATAATACGCTCATTGCGGTCAATATATATATTTTCCGGTGTTCATACGGTCACTAGCTCACCCTGACTGAGTATGTGTGTGTGCATGCGTGTAGGTTGAGCACTTGAGCGTGACCGTGTGTGTTCCGTCGTGTGCTCGTAGATGCATGCATTAGAGGCGTCATGGCGTTTTGCGCCCATGTGTACATGTGACTGTATTGCATACGTAGGGGGAGTACGTGTAGGGGCCATTAAGGAGCAGTCAAATCACACAGTAAGTTAGTCGGAAGAAGCAACCATCATTTCACTCTTGAATGACACGTACGCAATATAAAATGGTTGATATGGAGAAAACAAAAGAAAATCACTATATATACACTAGCAGGGTGCGTGTGAGAGAGGGTCAGGAGGTGAATGACACATGGCCCCAGGGGGTGGCTGGCCCACCTATCATACAGCCAAAGGCAGGTGCAGTAGAGGGACGAGGAGTAGTACGAAATCCTACACACCTACGCACGCTAACCAAGGGCTGAGTGATCACTCGAATCGCAAGATCAGTTGACTAGAAGCTACGCTAGACCCATGGAGGCGATGAGCGCGAGCATCGGCCGGCTGTGCCGAGATGGTCCACGGCCGCCGCTGCGGCCCGGCAGGTAGTATTGCTTGAGGCCGCCAGGGCGAGGGGCTGCTTGGACGACAGCTTCGTCTCCTTGTTCGATGAGGTCCTCGTCAGTTTCCTCGACAAGTTCACCGTCGTCAAGAAGCTTGTGGATGACTTTGACGTAAGCCTCCAGCCAACGCGCCCAGGCTCTGCGATGCCTGCCAACCTCAATGGCCACTATGGTAACAACCTCTTCGACGCACTAGTGGCCCTGCGACTGCCCGCCGTCGCGCCGGAGAATGTCCACCTCGAGGTCGCGCCAAGAAGCCCTGGGCGCAGCAAGACACCATCGACATAATCACCCACGTCTATGCAAATCGTCCACAAGGACTACTACATGCAAGAGGAGGATGATAGGACGCTGGCCTTCTTGGAGCGCAGGGCAACCTTGGCCGACACTGTTTAGAAGCATGTTGAGCTCGCCGCCAACGCCGCTGCTCCTCACACGTCGGTTGGTGACCCAGCGCACTAGGGCGTGAGGACGTCGTTGAACGTTGACGGATCCGTATGTATTTTTATCTTTCCGTCAAATCCATGTAGTAGTATATGATACTACAGTAATTATCTTACCTTTCGCATCAACTTCATAATTTTCGTACGTACTCCATGCATGAACGGCGCCAGAACCAAACTTCTCATTACTCTAGGCAAAATCGTTATTTTCTATCTATCGGTCGCGCCATGGAGCAGAACCAAATTTTACAAGTTACAAGTTCAAAAGGAAAAGCCTGCCGTGTTCGCGTCGCACCCCCACACGGTTGGTCCGGCACGCCGCTCAAGCGGGAATGCGTGCGGTGTTGCATTTTAACTTACAAGTGGGACCGCAGTTCAGCAAACCGACTATCGGCAAACCCTCACCCCGCCCACCGCGCGATGGCTGAGAAAACAGGAGGGAGAAGAGATGGCTATAGCACGGACTCCAGGAAAATTGGTGTCGGATGGGACTCGTGTGGGTGGCGTGTGCCATACGGCTAGACGTGAATGCTAGTTATGGCCCATGCCACCCCACTATATCGAGGTACGTAGAACAAATTTTCTGCATTCCGTGCTCAGCCCTCCTCTATATCTCTTCTCAGCCAGCCAGCGGACGCGCGGAGCCCATCGTCTGTTAGCTCACATGCGGCCCCACATGTCAGTGAAAACGCAAGAGGACCCACTGAACCTGCACATCTTTCACCTCGATGTCGGTGATGAAAACAAATCAATAAAGATCTTGATGGCTGCTTTTGGAGTTACTCAAGAGTAGTAAGATTCTATTTACGCTTAACCTAAGATGCACATCTCGTGGCTTCAACTACCACTCTATTTTCTTTCATGACAAGACACGGATGCTTGGATGTCCCATGTGTCGGCAAAGGAGGAAGAACCCAACCAAATCTTCGGTTCTGCTCTCGGATTAGACTAGTTGTGCTAACTTAAAAAATTATTGTGTACTCTCCTCCGTTCCAAAATACTTGACTTCCATTTGTCCAAAAATGGATGTACCTATATACTAAGACATGTCTAGATACATATATATTTTGACAAATAGAAGGCATGTATTGTGCAACGGAGGGAGTAGAATGGATGTACCTATATACTAAGACATGTCTAGATACATATATATTTTGACAAATAAAAGGCATGTATTGTGCAACGAAGGGAGTAGAATGGATGCAAGTTTTTGTATTGGGAAGAAGAGTACATCCATATATTGATAGAGCGCAATTTAGTAGATGTTCTATCACTTTTAACTAGTATAGAATAGAGGCTAGACGTGAGACTAGATGCGAGGAAGCAACGTCTACTTCTTTACACTCGAAGAAGAAAGAAGCACGCTAGATCGAGCCTCCACAGACCAACAATGAATGCATCTAGAAGGCACTAATCCAACTTACTACAGGAGTAGTAAAATGTATTCTTGTGGTTCTTGTTTTCTTTGGTCTTGATTTTCTAGTCAAAATTATCGTTGGAGTTCGTGCAAAATGGAGGTCCGTTTGGGGTCGTGCGTTGGAGTTGGCCTTACAAGTGGGACCACATTTAAGGAAACTGACTATCGGCAAACCCTCACCTTGCCCGCTGCGCGATGGCTGAAGTTAGAGAAACGACGAGGTTGAAGAGATTGCTCTAGCACGGACTCCAAGAAATAATATGGTGTCAGATGGATGTTGTGGTGGTGGCGTGTGTCGTACTCCTGGACGTGAATGCTTGTTCTGGCCCATGCCACCCTACTACTCCTACTACTTACTCCTACTATATAGTATACTAGTATCAAGGATTCGAGGTGCTGGTTACGTACAACGAACACATTAACATATGGCTACGGTAAAAACACCCGCCCGACGTGCGAAGCATGTGAAGCTAGTACAAATAGTGTACTACTATTGTTGATTGGCCTCATCCGATAACCTGTTGCAATGCACGTATAATTATGTATTCGGAATATATTTTTTTGCCTCGTCGCACCACTCACTCAGAGAAGCGACTCGAAAGCCATTCATAAATTTAGTAAGTTTATCACAGGCATATCATTTTATTACATAGAACAACAGGTCATCAACCCACATCGACAACGAGAACACATTATAAATACTAAAGTTTTCACCACACAACAAATAAGAAGCAATGAAATGAACTTCAACTCAACCATTCCTCGGCGTTGGAAATGCTTGCTTTGAACCACAAGTGATTCTCTGGGACGGGCCATGCATTGTCGATCCGAGACCAACGCAGATCGATCATCCAGTGAAGCGGCCTACTATATCAAGACCGTGGTAGGGAACCACCCAAATGTCTGAGGTATAGACATAGTTGCTTCTCATAAATGTGTCAACAACGGTTGGATCGCCTTTCACCATCATCGGATAGTTTTGTCCAAGGAAGAGCGAGTTTTCTCCAAGACTATCAATTCTGTACCAGGGAGAAGGAGTTGGCGCTAGCACACTAGTATCCATCCCGAATACCATGCAACGGGTGTTGGAATAGGTCCGGAGAGTGCGACTATGGGAGACTACACCGCTTCCTTAGCAGTAACATCATCGATGGGCTGTATACACACAAGAAGAGGTGATCCATCGGAATTAGTTGCCAGGCGCCACAGAGTATATCGGCGCTGCTCGTCCTCATGCTCGTGATCATCACCATCGGCATCTCCCCCTTGGTTATAAAAAATTTCAAGTATCGGTGGTGGGATGTTCACAGGACCTTGGAAACACAAGAAGAAGGTTAATTAGTAAAGGGAAACTTGCTAACCCGCATGCATGTGGATGAAACAATTATAATTACGGTGGAAGACAAACGTACCGAAACTACGAGGATACCATGCATAAAGAGTGCCACGGGTGGTGGCAGCAAACACAAGGCCCTCGTATTCAATTGCATCACAGTACTCCTTCGTGCACAGAAACTGATTTTTGAGCAATATCCATCGAGTCAAACCATCAAGGACGGCAACAAGCTTGTCGAAGATGGCAACAACATCATAGTTTTTGTAATTCCAAGAGCGGTTGGGAACTCGACAATTTGCTATCTTCAGTAGAAGACAGTCACCATGATCATATTTGAACATGCGTACATTACCGGTGTGCTCAACCTCTGGGCAGTGTGCTGAGATTTTTGGAAGTGGAACCTGGTGACGAGTGTACACATTCACAAGTTCCCACTCGCAGTTGGACCCAATGTAAACAACCCAATCTCCATTTGCGCCCGCCCAAGCCTTGCCCTCAAGCGATGGCATCTTAACATCACACGTATTATTATAAAGCGGCATCAACTTGCACAGGGCGAGGCCTCCGTCGTGCCGACGCCAGTCATCAGGGTCAGGGCGAAGAAGATAGGGGAGATCAAACCGCTCCTCGACCCTTGGGTTCCTTGCAATGATGTTATTAGTTGAGTCGAGAATGGGCTTGAACAAACCTGCCATGCTAGCCGAGGTGATGACGTCGCACCGATCAATGAGTTCCTCCACCACGTCATCTTCGTGAACGGGCAAGAATAACGGGGTCGTTTCCGGCTTGTTCCCTCCATGGAGAAGACGATTGAACAATGGCAGAAGAAAGGGTGAAGGGCTGAAGGAAAATGGAGGAGGGAGAGGAAGAGCGTGCGACAACAGTTCCAAATCGAGAGGGAAAGGCGAATAGTCGATGGACGGTTGCGAGTTTGCCACGGTTCACGAAGAGGCGCCCCGGCCTACACGTCCGTTCGGAAATACTCCTACTACTCGCCGTCGTCTCACTGATATGTTAGAACGGGACCACATGTCAACGATACATGGTGTATAATTTCTCGTGCAAAATGTGATCTGGCCGCATTGGCCCGAGGTGCCGCATTAGTTATCGACCTTTATTTTTTTAATGGCGTGCCGATCAGTTTTGAAGCACGACTAACTGGTACTGTATGCAGAGAAAATATAAACTACTCTACCGCTACCCCACCTCCAGTACTAGTAGTATAAAAAAGATATATAGGCTGGAGCTTCAGCGCTTTCTTGCTAAGGGTTGCCCACTTGCTTCTCACACTACCACCCTCTCTCCAGATCTAAAAAAGACGGCCCTCTCTCCCTCCTCACCAGTGGTCACAGATCCCGGGAAGAGAAGGACGTCTGGCGTTAGCCTTTTCGTCGTCGGCGAGCAAGGTCACGCACTGACGACAAGGTCGTCCTCTCAGACCTAGCGCCCGCGCGGGATGGCCTCCGTCCCCAAGCTCGCTGCCATAGTGTATGCGGAGGACAACGACCACGAGCGAAGCCACTTCCCGCCGACCCTCAGGTATGCTACCTCTTTTCGAGCCATAACCTTGTTCTATTGCCCCATCTGCTACGTCGTTGCATGTGGATCTTTTTCCACTCCACCATCTTCCCAATTTGCTATCCTCTACTCTGCTGGCCACGCTGGCGAAAACCATAATTTGCACTATTAAAGGAAACCCTACTTCATGCAGACTAATCCATGTCTGGGTTGAATAAGGAAAGGAAGGGAGATCATCTTGTCCAAGAGAGTAGGCATCGAACCCGCATTTAGGTTGAAAAGGGGAAAATCAGTAGCTAAGGAACGAGTCTCGTGTCTCTTGGTTGAAGAAGGGTAGAAAGGCATGACAACGCAATAGAGAATGACCAGGTCGACCGGTTTGTTGTCCTCGCATAGGAAAAAGGTGGCTAAAGAGAACAAAAATGGGACCGTAATCCACATATGCTGCCTGGATATTTGTTGCTCTGGGCAACCATACCTCCCTCACCACTGTGTCTATGGAGGTACATCGTACTGGTGCGCCCACTGTCCGAATGGGCCTCCCATGCTCTTATTGCCACTTTTTTTGCTGTTAGTATAATGCCAGCAGTCAAGTCAAGCAATGCTACTGCTAAAGTGATGCCACATTTAACTAATGCCTCTCTCAGTCTAATGCCACCCATAAATTTAAGCAATGCCATTTAATGTCACTGGATTATTTCAGGGTTAGCTGTTGATTGTGGATGTATTAAAGATTTTTCAGCTAAGGCATTCTAATGTTGTTGCACACCAAAGATACCAACGATGAAACTTGTTGCTACCTTCAAATTTTTGCAATCATAATGCTCATAGATTACATACCTCACTTTCATGAGATAAGTTAATTTTTTGTACAGTGTCACCAAAATGCCAAGGCGCTGATGTCATTTTATTTTGGTTAAACTGCACAGACAATTATGAAGACAAGAGGAAAGGTCAAGAGTGGGCACCTCCTCCTCCGACTGTTCTCTTGAGGAGGTCTCAGATGTTTATCTCTAATGCTGTCGACTACATACACGACATCATGATATAATGTTAAGTCATTTCCTTTTATGCAGTGTCACTTTGAATTGTCAAGGCGGTGATGGCATTTTATTTTAGTAGAACTGCACAAAATTTGCTTAAAAGAAGAGAAAAGGTCAGGAATGGCTCAGTTTTTCAGAAAAAACTATTGTATGTATGCCTTCCTGACATCAGCCGATGTTGCTTTATTTATTCCTTCAAAAAGGTGGTTAGAAACAGTCTTGCTACCTTTTCCCATTAAGAAATTGGAATGCTTATATTTGTGAGTCTATGCTTCAACTAGTGCCACTTTTAGGTAATCACACTTTCAATATCTATGCAAACAGGGATGCTCGATTTTAGTGGAACTGCACAAAAAGTCCAACTGGTTCAACATTAGGAGCATGTTTTTTCCCAACCTTTATATCCAATTGGTGGCACTATGAGCTGTTCATTACGAAGATACATGGTTTTCTACTATCTTGCTACTCTTTTTGTATTGTCATTAGATAGTAACACTAGTGGTTTGCATGTGAATTTATTGGCAGGGTGGACCTACATTGGAGGTGCAGGACAAGATTCAATGATTGGATATCCTTGTATCGATTTCACCTCTTCCATCACTGTGAACAAGGATATCCTTGGTCTGATGAAGAATAGGCGCTATATTTCTGCTCTGAACCAGCAAATCAATTCAGTATGGAATTGTCCAGGGCAAAACATAACTGTATCAGATTGTCCAGTGCAGAACATGACAGATGCTAAGCGAAATAGACATGTTTAAACCGAAAATACAAGGTGTGGTATATGTTCACTAGCTGCTTGATATTTGTGCAGACAGAGATGTCTGCCCGTTGCTATTTGGCAAACCAACAAAGTGCCCGCAATTTTGGTTGAACTGCACAAGAGAATAGTATAGTCCTTGCATGCGATTGCCATTTGAAAATAGACACGTAAAGATTGGATAGTCACTTCATGGACTGCAGAAAAGTAATCTTGTACTATTTATTGGCCAACACTAGGTGCTTCATTGCTATGGTGCGATTATACAATGGGCATCATGTTGCCTAAGTTAAAGTTTGTATTCGAAAATAGTCTCAAGGTGTGATCGAGGGAAGACCAAATCATATTGCAGTGCATGTTCCTCCATCATGTCTGGTTCATTCTCATGGTTCCAGCTGTTGGTGAAACCACTTACGTTTGCAAGAGGAATTGTAGATTTCGCAAACAAATTTTTCTTCCAGTCTGTACTGAATGTTGGCCAATAGAAGCATCCATGTTAGTAGGAAGAACAAATGTTTTTTCTAGATCTTTGCTTTTGGAGCTACATATTTGTATGTGATCTGTGAGTCATTGAGATGCATTAACATGTTGATCTTATGTATGGGAATCGTACTAGTTAGTTTTAGTTGCGACGCAAGATCCGAAGTGGCTGATCTTTGCCTTTGGAGCTACATATTTGTATATGATCTGTGAATCATTGAGATGCATTAACAGTTACTTATTTCTGTTCGCTCAGTGTTTACAAGTTCTTGATCGATCACTAGCTAGCCTACAAATGCGCTCTCGGCAGTTTTATTTATGACATAAGATGCAAAGTGGCAGTTTTTGAATAAAATGCCTACCTCTGAGAAACCGACAAGCTCAGACGCAAGCAAGTGCCTCCTTATTTCAAGCCAATAAAAAATGGCTCCTCCTAGTGGATTTCGACATCCGGGTCCCATGCCACCGCCAACGTAGTCAATAAACGAGAGAATTGCACAACGAGCGGCCGACACTGTGGGACCCAAAGAGCTCGCGATTATTTTTGTTTTGGGTTAATTTGATAAATGCCACTCCAAATCTGGTGTATCCGAGAAATGCCATCGCAATTTCCAAACTTTGAAAAATGCCATTTCATGCCATTTCTAGTGGCATTTTTCAAGTCCGGAGTGGCTTTTTCAAAGTTTGCAAACTGAAGTGGCGTTTTTCAAAGTTTGCAAAAATTGCAGTGGCATTTTTCAAAGCTTGGAAATTGCAGTGGCATTTTGATGAGTCGCCATAATTGGAGTGGCATTTATCTAATTTGTTTTTGAGACGGAAGGAGGGTGTCAACTAGGCTGTGCGGGACACACTGGCCTATCAAGACAGCCTTTTCTTTTATGTTTACCATAGACCAGCCCAGTAGTTTTTTTTCTTTCTGAAAATGGCTAGCCCAGTTTTTTTGTGATTTGTCAAGTAAGTCGCTTTATCAGGCCTGTTGGGCTGCAAATCTTTCAAGACGAGGAGAGCTTCATTCGGCTGGCCGAGAAAATGGCCTATCACTAATGAGAAAATGAGTTGTACATTTTTAGAACACATCAAACCGACAATTATTTTCAAATATCTTTTTTTTTATTTTGAGATTTTAAATTGCATTGATTTTTATGCGTGGACAATTTATTGGATTTTATGTTGATATACATTTATTTTTAAAATCAGTCTGAATGTGACTCGAAATTTCGGGATTAAAAACAGTTCAGACCGCACCGATATATGCAAAATTTCGTATAATTTTTTAACCGTGGCCACAATATGGGTTGTAATGCTAACATAAAGAATATGGGCTCCAAAAAAACCCGTAAGAATTAGCAAATGGGCTGTAAATTATTTGAAATAATGGCAGATGGGATGTATGTTGTTTTCCACAGATTTGAGGCTTTCCACAGATGGTTCAGATATCGTTGGATGTCCATCCAACGGCCGTCGTCTTCTTCAATCTCTGCTCTTCTGCTCCGGCCAAACAAGCGCCAAGGACTGCTCGCTCCTCCTCCTCGCCGGCTGTGGCTGCCGTGCAGGCCTCATCGCCCCATCAGATTCCCATCGCTGGCCTAGCCATCCCTCTACTCACCCACACTGATGTTATTCTCCGGTGACGGCAGATTTAACCAAGAAACCTCAGACAACAGATTCCCTCCGTGGGAAACAAAAACAACGGCCGAGTATTCCCTGCCTCCGTCTCATTCCCTTCCTAGGCCTTGCCGTCGTCCACCGCCCTGGTGCTCTCGGCGTGGCGTGGTCAGCGTGGTCAACGACCGACATGCATCTGAAGTGGACTGTACGTGGAGAGGCTGACAGCTGGGTCCACAGCCGCACACAAGGAAATGCCTCCTTATTATGCGCAAAATAATGATTTCCTCCACCTGACATCTCCCACTGAAACGGCCTCTGTATTTCGTGAAAAAAATGTTACCACCGCTGACAGCTCGAACCCACCAGCTATATCTTCGCACGCAAGGAAGTGCCTCCTTATTACGCACAAAAAAAATGAATACTCCCCCTGCTAGCTGGGACCCAGTATAGTGGGCCTACTAAGTTGACGGGGACGAAGGGCTTTGTCAACTTAGTCAATATGCACGATTCTAGCTCGACTGACCGTACGATGTCCATCCAATGGCCGTAGTGCTTCTTCAACCTCTGGTCTTCTTGCTCCAGCTGCCCAAAGCAGCGCCGGTCGTGCCCGCCTGCTCCTGCCTACCGTGGCCGGCTGTGCTGCCACGGAGGCCTCACCGCCCCCATACTACTCCCACCGCTGGCCAGGCCATCCCTCCACTCCACACACCCACACCCCCTGTTATTATGCGGCGACGGCAGCGCAACCGAACTAGTGAACCCTCATACTCCTATCCGCGTGGGCATCCACTGCCGCGTCTTCCCCGGCTCCGCTCGTCCCCTTCCTAGGCCTCGCCGTCGTCCACCGCCGTGGTGCTGTCGGCGCGGCATGGTCAATGTGGTCAACGACCGAATTCCATCGGAAGAATACTATACGTGGAGAGGCCGATACCGGTCCACGGCAGCCGCAAGGAAGTGCCTCCTTATTACGCGGAAAATAATTATTCCTCCACCTGACAGCAGGGACCCACCGGACGCCCACCAGTATATCGTGAAAAAACGTTTGCCCCTGACTGCTGGGACCCACCCGATGGGCCACCGTATTTCGCGAAAAAAACGTTCCCCCTGCTGTCAGCTCGGACCCACCGGAAGTGCCTCCTTATTACGCACAAAAAAATGAATACCCCCTGCTAGCTGGGACCCACCTTGGTGGGAGGCTGACTTAGGGCCTACTAAGTTGACGGGACGGAGGGCTTTGTCAACTTAGTCAATATGCACGATTCTAGCTCCATTGACCGTGACGATGTCCATCCAACGGCCGTAGTGCTTCTTCAACCTCTGGTCTTCTTGCTCCGGCCGCCCAAAGCAGCGCCGGTCATGTCACCGCTTCCCGCCTCCCATGGCTACCAGGTTGCCATGAGGCCTCACCGCCCCCTACTATTCCCACCACTGGCCAGGCCCTCTGGCGACGGCAGCCTCACACAGCAGCCGAACGAGTGAACCCTGATACTCCTCTCCGCGTGGGCATCCATTGCAGCGTCTTCACCGCTCAGGTCGCCCCTTCCTAGGCATCACCGTCTTCCACCGCCTCGGTGCTCGGGCGCAAAGCATGGTCAACATGGTCAAGGAACGACTTCCATAGGACATGGATCAGACGTGGAGAAGTCGATACCGGGTCCACGGCGGTAGCAAGGAAGTGCCTCCTTATTACGCGGAAAATAATGATTCCTCCACCTGACAGCAGGGACCCACCGGACGGGCCACCGTATTTCACAAAAAAAACGTTTCCCCCCTGAGTGTTGGAACCCACCAGCTACACCTTCGCACGCAAGGAAGTGCATCCGGGCAAAAAAAAACGATTCGCCCCCCTAACTGCTGGGACCCACCAGCTACATCTTCGCAAGCAAGGAAGTGCCTGACAGTCGGGACCCACCTAGTCGAAGCGTACGTAGAGTTGTCAGTCTGGTCGCGAACTTGTACGTACATATATACTGGTGGATGTAGAGGCGAGCACGTGTCGTAGTAGAGGCGACCAGGGTGCAAGAAAGAAAATACGGCCACGTATGTGTACATACGGGCGGGGTCTCGAACGCCTACTCGCGCATACGTGCGGCGAGGGCTCGTTGACATGGCTGGGTCGGAACAGAGAAACGACGTCATCGTCGTGTTCATGGGGAGGCAACGGAATGCGTCTGTTCATCGGGACGGCTTGGACGGAACAGGCGATGGAAACGAGGCCTGGCGTACCGCAGAACGGAGGAAACAGCCTTGTGTTCGACCGGCCACGTTCGAAATGGGATCCTGTTCATCGGGAGGGGTCTGGCGTACCACAAAACGGAGGAAACGAACCTCCTATGGTCGAAACGGGGGTCATGTTGATCGGGAGGGGTGTGGCGTACCGCAAAACGGAGGAAACGGACCTCCTATGGTCAAAACGGGGGACCTGTTGATCGGGAGGGGTGTGGCATACCGCAAAACGGAGGAAACGGACTTCTGTTGGAGCGCTACGGAGGAAATGGGGGTCCTGTTCATCGGGGGGGTGTGGCGTACCGCAAAATGGGACTCCACGGGATACTGTTCATCTCCACCGTCGACCCCCTCCATCCTCCACGAGCTACTGTTCATCCACCGTCGACCTCATCCAGCCTCCACGGGCTCCTGTTCATCCAGCCTCCACCGCGGCGCTTACTCCACAGCCCATCGCTCAACCACCCCTCCACCGCTCATCGCTCATCCAGCCTTCCACACCACGGGTCCCGTTCAACCACCCCTCCACGGGCACCCCTCCACCGCTCATGTTCATCCAGCCCTCCACACCACGGGTCCAGTTCATCCACCCCTCCACGGGCACCCTTCCACCGCCTACTATTCATCCAGCCTCCACCACACCACGGGTCATGTTCATCCAGAGGCAACGCCACCGCCAATCGCTCATCCAACCCTCCCCGCACGCAATGCTCACCGCTCATCCCATCGATCGGCTTGATTAGCAGCAGAGCGAAGGAATCGCTTCGATCGGGTTGATTAACAGCCATCGATCGATCACTCAAGTTCAAGAACGCCAGCCTGCAAAGGCAATCGCCGGGTTCGATTAGAGCCCAACGCCTCACTCGGGTTCAGTTAGAGCCAACGCCTCGCACACACGCGCGTACGTGTACGAGAGAAATGCGCATCGCTCGGCCCCCGACCTCCCACCGTAACCGGGAACTCCCTGAAATTATCCTCCCCCTCACTTGTACCACGGTTTTTTCCGTCATGGACGGCCCAAAGAATGTCATGCAGCTGCGTCTCCGGCCCGCCCAGGACGAAAAGCCCATTTTCTGTCATGATTTTTTGTCATAGAAGTAGGAGCCCACCACATCTATGATGATACCGGGTTTTGTCACAATTATCGTCATAGAAGTGTCATATGTATGACAGAATTTTTTTTCGTTCGGCCCAAATGTCACGGATGTGTCCTTTTTTTGTAGTGTTGCTTTTTATTTTACTTTGCATCTTTATACCAAAAATATTATCTATCAGATCTCACTCTCGTAAGTGACCGTGAAGGGATTGACAACCCCTATTCACGTTGGTTGCAAGGAGTGCTACCTCTTGAGCACTACGTTAGATTTCCCCGAAGAGGAGAGGATGATGCAGCAAAGTAGCGTAAGTATTTCCCTCAGTTTTTGAGAACCAAGGTATCAATCCAGTAGGAGGCTACACGCAAGTCCCTCGTACCTACACAAAAACAATAGCTCAACGCAACCAACGCGATTAGGGGTTGTCAATCCCTTCACGGTCACTTACGAGAGTGAGATCTGATAGAGATGATATATAATATTTTTGGTATTTTTGATATAGAGATGCAAAGTAAAAAGTAAAAGGCAAAGTAAAAAAGCAAAGCAATAATAAAGTGATGGAGATTGATATGATGAGAATAGACACGGGGGCCATAGGTTTCACTAGTGGCTTCTCTCAAGAGCATAAGTATTCTACGGTGGGTGAACAAAATACTGTTGAACAATTGACAGAATTGAGCATAGTTATGAGAATATCTAAGTATGATCATGTATATAGGCATCACGTCCGAGACACGTAGATCAACTCCTGCCTGCATCTACTACTATTACTCCACTCATCGACCGCTATCCAGCATGCATCTAGAGTATTAAGTTAAAAACAGAGTAACGCCTTAAGCAAGATGACATGATGTAGAGGGATAAATTCATGCAATATGATAAAAACCCCATCTTGTTATCCTCGATGGCAACGATACAATACGTGCCTTGCTGCCCCTTCTGTCACTAGGAAAGGACACCGCAAGATCGAACCCAAAGCTAAGCACTTCTCCCATTGCAAGAAAAAACCAATCTAGTAGGCCAAACCAAACTGATAATTCGAAGACACTTGCAAAGATAACCAATCATACATAAAAGAATTCAGAGAAGATTCAAATATTATTCATAGATAGACTTGATCATAAACCCACAATTCATCGGTCTCAACAAACACACCGCAAAAAGAAGATTACATCGAATAGATCTCCACAAGAGAGGGGAGAACATTGTATTGAGATCCGAAAAGAGAGAAGAAGCCATCTAGCTAATAACTATGGACCCGAAGTTACGAGGTAAACTACTCACACTTCATCGGAGGGGCTATGATGATGTAGAAGCCCTCCGTGATGACGGCCCTCTCGTGGAGCTCCGGAATAGGCCCCAAGATGGGATCTCGTGGATACATAAAGTTGCGGCGGTGGAATTAGGTTTTTGGCTCCGTATCTGGTCGTTTGGGGGTACGTAGGTATATATAGGAGGAAGGAGTGCGTCGGTGGAGCACCGAGGGGCCCACGAGATAGGGGCGTGCCCTAGGGGGGCGCCCCCCGCCCTCGTGACTGCCTCTTTGACTCCTTGGAGTAGGGTCCAAGTCTCCTGGATCACGTTCGGTGAGAAAATCACGTTCCCGAAGATTTCATTCCGTTTGGACTCCGTTTGATATTTTGTTTCTCCGAAATACTGAAATAGGCAAAAAACAGCAATTCTGGGATGGGCCTCCGGTTAATAGGTTAGTCCCAAAAATAATATAAAAGTGGAAAATAAAGCCCAATATAATCCAAAACAGTAGATAATATAGCATGGAGCAATCAAAAATTATAGATACGTTGGAGACTTATCAGGCATCCCCAAGCTTAATTCACTGCCGTCCTCGCCAGAGGTAAATGATAAAAAGAGAATTTTTGATGCTGAGTGCTACTTGGCATAATTTCAATGCAAATCTTCTTAATTGTGGTATGAATATTCAGATTCGAAAGATTCAAGACCAAAGTTCATATTGACATAAAAATAATAATACTTCAAGCATACTAACAGAGGAATTATGTCTTCTCAAAATAACATGGCCAAAAAAGTTTATCCCTACAATATCATATAGTTTAGTCATGCTCCATTTTCGTCACACAAGAATGCTCTCATCATGCACAACCCCGATGACAAGCCAAGCAATTGTTTCATACTTTAATAATCTCAAACGTATAAACCTTCACGCAATACATGAGCGTGAGCCATGGATATAGCACTATGGGTGGAATAGAATATAATGATGGGGGTTATGTGGAGAACACAAAAAAGGAGAAAGTCTCACATCAACGAGGCTAATCAATGGGCTATGGAGATGCCCATCGATTGATGTTAATGCAAGGAGTAGGGATTGCCATGCGACGGATGCACTAGAGCTATAAATGTATGAAAGCTCAACAAAAGAAACTAAGTGGGTGTGAATCCAACTTGCTTGCTCACGAAGACCTAGGGCACTTGAGGAGGCCCATTGTTGGAATATACAAACCAAGTTCTATAATGAAAGATTCTGTCGGTGTTCTGGGAACGGGGGTACCCAGACTTGCCTCCCTGCGGCCTGCGGCGTGGCTCAAGGGGTGGCCCAAGACGCCCATCTTCATCAAGACAAGCTCAAGACCTCGCGAGGGGCCAAGCCTCATGAGGTGGACGACAGGAAGCCTCCTCGAGCACGGCCTCGTCAGCTGGCTCATGAGGAGGCGGAGAGATCAAGGCGGGTACCTCACGAGGTGCCCATGACGCAAGCCATGACGCACCAAGGGCGCCAGGCGGGCTCCGGCCATGTGAAGTGACCTCATTTCCTCTTTGGTGCAAAGGAGGCAAGCGCAGCGAGAGTATCAAGCAAAGGCAACCATTTCGGTGCAACAAGACCAAGACCAACACAACGGCAGGAAGGAGGTCATCGTGGAGCCCAAGCCGGGCGTCATCGTCGAGCCTTGGGCAGGCGAGGACCAACTTTAGTCGAGATAAGTGTACTAGATGTTCCCCTTCAAATGGCTAATTGTTGGCGCCCTTCCCGCTCAATATTTGGGAAGAGGCCCAGGGCCTTTGCCTATAAATAGGACTAGCCACCCACAGGGTAGAGGGATCCGAGATCCGGAATCTAGAACAGAGCTAGAGATCAAGCAATCTAGAGAGAGAGAGAGACCGACCGAACTCCCCCTAGCAGTTCATCGCTACGCCAATAACAGACTCGCGAGGCTGTTCTTCCTTGTACTATTCATCATCAGCCCCAGAGGCAATCCACCGCACCACACACTGGAGTAGGGTATTACACCACAATGGTGGCCCGAACCAGTATAAACCTTGTGTCCCTTGTGTTGCTCTTTGTGTAGTTTAGATCCTTGCGAGGCGACGAGGTGTAGGTAGGTAGGAGGTGAGATCTCCGCGTGCACCCCAGAGTTTGAACCTAGAGGGTCTGCCGGAACCCGAAATCCGACATTTGGCGCGCCAGGTAGGTGCACGGAATCCATTTCTGCCGCCTCGCGCCCCGTCGCATCGTCATCATCATGCCCGGCGACCCAACGGGCAACCCTGATCCCTGGGCAGCCTGGCCCACCCACGCAGAGCCGCTTGCCCCGGACGACCTCAACCCGATGCCCCAGGCAGCCCGCGGTCCGCAGGGTGCTGCTGGCCGCGGGCGATGCGGCCAAGCAACGTCAGCTCTCACGCCACGGCAGGTGCGGTCGGCGGCAAGGGCTTCGAACCACGCCGCGGCCACGACGCCGTACACCCGACGGGAGCAGGTGAACTCAAGGGCTGCGCTCACGGTGGCCCGAGAGCTACTGCAATGCAGGCTGCTGGAGGGCGGCCACGATGTGCTTCTAGAGCGAGTGGCAGAGCTCCTGGGCTTCGCCGCATCGGGGGCTCACCCCTTCTGCACCCAGCTGCCACCTCAGATCCAGGGCGGGCCACACGGAGGCCCCAAGGCTACCAAGACAGCTCCAAGCGGTCTCAAGGCCACTCCAACACCAACCAGCCACAAGACGGGCTAACAGCGGCCGCCTCCGTCCCCGGCCATCGAAGGAGGACTCGCCACAGCCCACGGCCCCAGTGGGCCGCCGCGTTACCACCCCCAGATGGGCGCTTCGAGCAGGGATGCGTGGCACACGGGGCACTACAGCGAAGCATTTGGGGTGGCGGCCCCGGAAGAGTATGTGCCCCACATGATGGATCAAGGGCACGCGCAGGAGGAGGACCATGGCTCGCTCCTCGGCCCAAGCTGGGGGAAAGAAACACCCGAAGCTGAGCTCCTTCAGGAGCCCCGGGAAGGCCCCGTCGACCACGCTGGAGGCAACGATTATCAGGTACCGCTAATTCCTCAGGAGCAGGCATACGCTAACCGTGGATCGCAGGAGGTTCAGGTCGTCGCGGCAGATGGCTGCCCCAATCCAGCGGCTTCCTACCCCTCAGGAGGAGGGCGCCGGGGGCTGCAGGAGAGGGGCCGAGATCCGGCATCACCACCGCGGCATTCGAAGCAAGGCGTCCTCAGGAGGTAGGCCCTCTGCCGGGGAGGTGCCTCGTGGCCTACCCCGGCAGAGGACCCGTGGTCGCTTGGGAACCATTGGCGACCGCTCTACCCCATCGGCGGTGTCCTCGGTCTCCGGCCGCTGCCGATGGCACTAGAGTGTGGCGCAAGGCGGGCCCTCGTCTGGCGATATGAAGCAAGGCCGGTACTGTGAAGAAGGCCCAAGTGCTCGTGAAGCTCGCCGCCCGTGACACTCTCACGTAATAATGAGTGGGGCTGTACACGCCCCGGAGTCTCAGGAGCGCCGGCCTCAGGCCCTGGGGCTCCCTCCCACGCCCAATGGCAGCACTTAGCTCCGCGCTGGTGAGAAGACGTCCAGGACTAGACTAGGTGTCGGACGCGGCGTTCTTCTACTTTTCTTGCTCTTCCCCTTGGCTGTCGTTTTTCCCCCATTTGGATTTAAGTTGGATTTGAGCTTGAGATTTGTGTGTGTTCGGGGAAGGGGTGTTTAGTCTCGTTCGAGCAATATCTCGCTCGTTACCACTTTGCCTCACCTGCCTCCCTCGTGAGCCCCTCGCGAGCCGGGCCAGGCCTAGCATGCGTGCAGCAGCCCGAACTGCCGCCACCACGCCCTCTCGGGGAGGTTCTCATTACAAGTTCAATGGGCCTGCTCAGGAGGCACTGGGACACCACAGCCCTCCGTAGGCTATCTCGAGGCCCACGCCGGTCAAAGGTAAACAAGCCAGCCAGCTCGCCGCAAGGCCAGCCACTTGGCGCAGCGCACGGGTGATATCGCATCTACTAATACGCTAATCGCAAGTTTTTACACGAGGCTCCCCTCCCAAAATGCTCTTACAATCTTCGTGGCAAAGCCCAACTCTATCTGCCTTGAGGTAAGAAAGCAGGAACAACACGTGTCGATCGGATAAATCCCCCAATGCATCCTCAAGGGCACCTCCTGAATCGTCGCTGGCGTCGCTGGCCTCGCCATAGCCCTCCGCGTCATCGTCAGTGGCATCAGGGCCGTTCACCACGCCGCCTTCATCAGCGGCCACGACCACACCGTTGTTGTCCGCAGTGAAGGCCCTGACGAGGGCATCCACGTTGTCCTCCACCCAGTGCGCCAGGTCGCCCCGGATGGCCTGGGGTACCGGGGCGATGGTGGCATCAAAGTCAAAGTTGGGATCCATGTTCCGAAGATGGCTGAAGACGCGAGAAAAAGCACGCCCGGGCAGGGCACGGCTCCTCTCCTCTACCAACCTGTTGGCTCTGCCCGACCGCGCCTCCAGCCGCGTCACCACATCAGTGAAGGACTGGAGGTTACCAGCATAGTTAACCGTGTGAGGCTCCCCAACGGCCGCCTCACAGATGTTGCCCAAGGCTGTGTTAGCCCTTTCCCGGAGCATGCGGAGCATAGGGCCATGCTCGTGCTCCAGGATCTGCCGCTGACGTATCTCGTCCTCGTTCTGCCGCGCAACAGCCTCAGCCGCGTCCACCCGTTGGCGGAGAAGAAGCACCTCGGCGCAGGAGGAAGTCAGCTCCTCCTGTGTCACGCCAAGGGCGGCCCGGGAAGCATCAGCCCGCCGCGTCACCTCATCCAGCTTGGCCCTCAGGGCGGCGGTCCTGCCTTCCGCTTCGGCCCTGATCAACTCTAGCCTCTCCTCGAACTCGCGCTCGAGGTTCGAGCGGGCCGCCGCCACTCGGCGATCAACCTCTTCCAAGACTCGGGTCTCCTGTGCAGCAACATCGTCCTCCGCCTGCGCCACCAAGCGCTCTCTTGTCTCCAGCTGCTCGAGGTCATGGGCGCGCTCGGCAGCTTCCAGCGTCAATGCCTCCTCACGTCTCTGGAGCTCCGCCTGATCGATCGAAGCCCCCTTCATCGACGCGAGGGCCATCTCACGCAGCTCCACCTGCTGCTCTGTGGAATTGCTCCAGTTCGAGCTCCGTGCCGCTCGCCTCCGCCACCTCACGCCGCCGGTCAGCCTCCCGGGCCTCCTCGACGGCCCGGAAACGGGCCTCCTGAGAAGCCGCCAGCAACACCTCGGCCTTCTCATTGTCGAGGTCACGCTGGTGGCACACAAGGGCAACGGGCACCTTCAGCTTGTGCCTCTCTTCAGCTAGGCGCAGGCCCTCAGCTTCAAGGCGCGCGTCTTCGTCGGCGAGCTCTACATCAAGCTGTCTCACTGCGTCAGCCGCCCTCCGGAGAAACCCTTGGCGAAAGGTGCGACGCTCCCGGGCGCGCTCGAGCACGTCTTCCACGTCGTCCTCCACCCCAGGTGTGCGCGAGGGGCCACGAATCAGCACTTCCCCTCTGGGCAGGGGGCTGGGGGCTGGCGCCCTCGCGATGGCCGGGCACGCCTCGCCAGAAGCCCTGCCCGGAGTCGGCTCATCCTCAAATGAAGAGCGCAGGGCCGACCTCAGCCAATCGCCGTCCACGACCAATCGAAGAGCCCAAGGCAGGCTGGCTATACCCCGGGAAGGCTCGCGAAGGAGGGTCGCGAGGTGCGCAGAATCATGATGCATCACAGGATGGCTCACCTCTCCAACCGGCCTCACCACGAGGGAAGTGCTTGAGCTTGGGGTGCTTGGGGACGGTGGAGAGGGCGAGGCCTGGGGGGATGGCTCCTCAACCATCTTCGTGAACTCGGCAGGAAGGGCCCTGCAGAGCGAGGATCAGCCGAAGCAACGGGAAAATAAGGAACTAAGAAAGGGGAAGGCTTACTCATCAATGGCGAAATACTTCCTGCGCTTCAGTAGGTGGCAAGGGTAATCATCACCCAAGTCCTCCTTTCTCTTTCAGAGAGCCTCGAAGTCCATGCGGAAGCGGCCTAGGAGCTCGGCTCATGGGTCAGCCTGTGACGAGGAAGAAGCACCAAAGTGGCCAGCGTCAGGGGCATCTTCCTGGCGCACGCCGCCAGTCGCCTCATCGAGAAGGGTAGCCGGGGCCTCAGGGGCCTCTGCCACGGGAGCCGCGGGCCGCGGCTCAACGCCTTCATCCGCCGCAGGACGGGCCGCAGGGGCTGCCACCTCAGGAGTGCCGCCTGGCGTCATCATCCCGGCGAAGGCCCCCTTAGCCCCCGGTGGCCCTTGCCTCCCTGCTCCACCACTCGAGGAAGGACCGCCATGGGCAACCGGAAGGGCAGCCACCACAACTGGGTTCTCACGAGGTCCCATGAGGCCTGCGGGGCGCAACCCCCATTCGTCGAAGCTGGGCATCTGCTTCACGAAATCACCCCTATTTGAGCAAAGGTACAGCAGGGCACCCCCTTGCCGGATGCTGCCAGGGGAAGGGTCCCCAGTCAGGACCATGAGAACATTCCTCAACACTTCAGGCGTTAGGTCCTCCTCCTGGAGCCTCATGCGGTCTTCACGCCCGCCAAAGGCCCACATCCGGCGGGAATGGTGCTGGAGAGGGGCAATGCAGCATAGGAGAAACTCCTTCACCACCTTGGGCGCCATCATGCCAAGCGACCTCAAGTACGCGAAGCGATGCCAGACGAAGACGAGTCGGGCGCTCGTGAGCGTCTCCTGGCCCCAGCCCGAATTGGGGATAGCGGGTAATGTTGGCTCCGAAAGCAGGGGCTGGGCACCCCGACATCCACATACAGCCACCGTCATGGAACCTGTGAGCGGGCGGAGGAAGGCTGAAATCAATCCCTGAAGCCGCTGTTTCTGGTGCGGCAATGAAACTCACGCACCCCGAGCATTGGGTGGGGTCGCTGAGGCACAAGGAGAAGAAGTAGCGCAACAAGGCAACTGAAGGAGGAATGCCCATCATCGCCTCACAGACAAAAGCAAAAATGGCAAGAAGAGTAATGGATTCGGGCCCAAATGCATCATGTGGATCTGGTAATGGGAAAGCACAACGTTGAAGAAATTGGAAAAGGGGGGAATCAGTCCATACGTGGCGTCGGGCATGGCACCGGACCTCGGTGACTATTCTCATCAATGGAGAAGTGAGATGCGGCCAGGCCGCCGTCCTCCCGCACTTCGTTGAAGATGGTGGCAAGGGCAGAGCTGACCTTGTCCAAGCCTTCTCGGTTGAGTATGATCGACCGATCAACAGCAGGAGCCGTCGGCGGCAGCGAGCGGGGCGGAGGCACAGGTTTTTTCCCCTTTCCCTTCTTCGTTGGAACCATGGCGACAGAAAGGGGGAGGATTCGAGATCGGATTGGAAGCGCAGACTGGAGCTCGAGAGGAAGAAGAGCAGGAGACGCTCGAGCGGCGAGAAGAGGAATGACTGTGTGCAACCACGGGTCCGCCTAGATGGGCGCAAAATAAGGAGGGGTGGGGGAACAGGGCCACCCACGTCCAATCAATCACCACGCGGCGCCCGAGGCCGCAGGCTGTTAGGGCCCGCGACGCTTCGCACTTGCCCCTTCGCTTCTCCGCTAAGCCATGTCCAGGCGCGCCTTGGGCCCGGGCTCTTGTCGGCGCTTCGGGAACGGGGTACCAGACTTGCTCGCTGCGGCTGCGGGCGTGGTTTCAAGGGGTGGCCCAAGACGGCCCATCTTCATCAAGACAAGCTCAAGACCTCGTGAGGGGCCAAGCCTCACGGGCGGACGACAGGAAGCCTCCTCGTGCACGGCCTCGTCAGCCGGCTCGCGAGGAGGCGGAGAGATCAAGGCGGGTACCTAACGAGGTGCCCATGACGCAAGCCATGATTTACCAAGGGCGCCAGGCGGCGCCAACCCGCCAAGATGTCCTCATTTCCTCTTTGGTGCAAAGGAGGCAAGCGCAAAGTAGAGTATCAAGCAAAGGCAACCATTTCGGTGCAACGAGACCATGACCAACACAACGGCAGGAAGGAGGTCATCGTGGAGCCCAAGCCGGCGCCATCGTCAGAGCCTTTGGCAGGCGAGGACCAACTTTAGTCAGGATAAGTGTACTAGATGTTCCCCTTCAAAATGGCCAATTGTTGGCGCCCTTCCCGCTCAATATTTGGGAAGAGGCCCAGGGCCTTTGCCTATAAATAGGACTAGCCACCCACAGGGTAGAGGGATCCGGGATCCGGAATCTAGAACAGAGCTAGAGATCAAGCAATCTAGAGAGAGAGAGAGAGAGCGACCGAACTCCCCTTAGCAGTTCATCGCGCCGGCCAATAACAGACCCTCGCGAGGCTGTTCTTCCTTGTACTATTCATCATCAGCCCCTGAGGCAATCCACCGCACCACACACTGGAGTAGGGTATTACACCACAATGGTGGCCCGAACCAGTATAAACCTTGTGTCCCTCGTGTTGCTCTTTGTGTAGTTTAGATCCTTGCGAGGCGACGAGGTGTAGGTAGGCAGGAGGTGAGATCTCCGTGTGCACCCCAGAGTTCGAACCTAGAGGGTCTGCTGGAACCCGAAATCCGACAGATTCCCACTAGTATATGAAAATGACAAAACAAGAGACTCCCTATCATGAAGATTATTGTGCTACTTTGAAGCACAAGTGTGGAAAAAAGGATATTAGTATTGCCCCTTTTTATTTATTTTCTTTTTTATTTGGGCCTTTTTTTGGCCTTTCTCTTTTTTTTTTGGGACAATACTCTATTGAATGATGATCATCACACTTCTATTTATTTACAACTCAATGATTACAACTCGATACTAGAACAAAGATATGACTCTATATGAATGCCTCCGGCGGTGTACCGGGATGCAATGAACCAAGAGTGACATGTATGAAAGAATTATGAACGGTGGCTTTGCCACAAATACTATGTCAACTACATGATCATGCTAAAGCAATATGACAATGATGAATATGTCATGAGGAACGGTATGGTGGAAAGTTGCAAGGCAATATATCTCGGAATGGCTATAGAAATGCCATAATAGGTAGGTATGGTGGCTGTTTTGAGGAAGATATAAGGAGGTTTATGTGTGAAAGAGCGTATCATATCATGGGGTTTGGATGCACCGTGAAGTTTGCACCAACTCTCAATGTGAGAAAGGGCAATGCACGGCAATCAAGAGGCTAGCAATGATGGAAGGGTGAGACTGCGTATAATCCATGGACTCAACATTAGTCATAAAGAACTCATATACTTATTGCAAAAATCTATAAGCCATCAAAAACCAAAGTACTACGCGCATGCTCCTAGGGGGATAGATTGGTAGGAAAAGACCATCGCTCATCCCCGACCGCCACTCATAAGGAGGACAATCAAATAACACCTCATTTTTCAAATTTGTTACATAACGTTTACCATACGTGCATGCTACGGGACTTGCAAACTTCAACACAAGCATTTATCAAATTCACAACTACTCAACTAGCACGACTTTGATATTATTACCTCCATATCTCAAAACAATTATCAAGAATCAATCTTTTCTTAGTATTCAACACACTCAAAAGAAAGTTTCACAAATCTTGAATACCAAGCATATTATTATTAAGCAATTTACCATGCTATTTAAGACTCTCAAAATAATCTAAATGAAGCATGAGAGATCAATAGTTTCTATAAAACAAATCCACCACCGTGCTCTAAAAGATCTAAGTGAAGCACATAGAGCAAAACTATAAAGCTCAAAGGATATAAGTGAAGCACTAGAGCGAAACTATCAAGCTCAAAAGATATAAGTGAAGCACATAGAGTATTCTATCAAATTCCAATTCATGTATGGCTCTCTCAAAATGTGTGTACAGCAAGGATGATTGTGGCACACTAACAAACAAAGACACAAATAATACAAGACGCTCCAAGAAAAACACATATCATGTGGTGAATAAAAATATAGCTCCAAGTAAAATTACCGATGGAAGTAGACGAAAGAGGGGATGCCTTCCGGGGCATACCCAAGCTTTGACTTTTTGGTGTCCTTGGATTATCTTGTTGGTGCCATGAGCATCCCCAAGCTTACGCTCTTGCCTCTCCTTGTTCCATAATCCATCAAAAGATTTCACCCAAAACTTGAAAACTTCACAACACAAAACTCAATAGAAATCTCGTGAGCTCTGTTAGAGAAAGAAAACAAAAGACCACTTCAAGGTACTGTAATGAACTCATTCTTTATTTGTATTGGTGTTAAACCTACTGTATTCCAACTTCTCTATGGATTATAAACTATTTTAGTATCCATAGATTCATCAAAATAAGCAAACAACACACGAAAAACAGAATCTGTGAAAACAGAACAGTCTGTAGTAATCTGTAACTAACGCAAACTTCTGGCACTCTAAAATATATACCAAAATAGGAAGACCTAGACAATTTGTTTATTGATCAGCAGAAATTGGAATCAGTATTTTATCAAGTTCTGGTGATTTTTAAAAATTCGGGCACTGAGCGCAAAGTTTCTGAAAATTACAGCAAGATCAAATAACTATCATCCAAGAAGATCCTATAGGTCTAACTTGGCACAAACACTAACTAAAACACAAAAGCACATCCAAACAGAATGTATATGGATTATTTATTCCTAAACAGAAACAAAAACAAAAAACAAACAATAAAATTGGGTTGCCTCCCAACAAGCGCTATCGTTTAACGCCCCTGGCTAGGCATAAAAACGAGGATAGATCTAGGTATTGCCATCTTTGGTAGGCAATTCTTCAATGATGCATCTACCTTTCTTAGGAATTTCTTTCTTTCTAGTAATTATCAAACTTTTAGGCACAGGATCTTAAAATTCATTGGTAGCAAATGGTTCCTTAATGATAGCAAAAAGATCGGGATGAATACTTATAGATTTAAGATCCGCAGTTTCATTACTAGAGGATTCACCCTTATTTTTAGGAACATACATAAGCTTGGCAGTTTTAGTGGGAGGACTTGGAGTATTCTTTACGGAAGAAAAAGAGGTTCCCAAGTTGGTAATGATACCCTCAAGTTTATCGATTCTAGTGGAATCTAAATTTATTTTCTCATTAACCATGAGTCCCTTCTCCTTAATATTTTTCAAAGTCATTCCTACCTTAGATCCATATTGGGTAATTTGATTATGGATCTTTTTATCTAGATTTTAATTGATTCAATGGTAGCAACTTTGTTTTCAATAATTTCAAGCCTTTGCATAACATGCTCCAAATTTAACATAGTTCCATTAACCAAAAGAGGTGGTGAGCCAAATAAATCTATCATAGCATTATAAGAATCAAAAGTATGGATACCCAAGAAATTCCCCCCGGTAATGGTATCAAGGATATATCTATACCAAGGACTAGCACCTACATAAAAATTGCAAAGAAGAACTGAAGTAGATTGCTTCCCGGTAGATCTGTTTTGGGCATTGCAAATTCTATACCAAGCGTCTTTCAGATTTTCTCCCTCCCTTTGTTTAAAATTTAGGACTTCATTCTCGGGAGATAACAGAGAAGAAATAAGACTAGCCGTGACGACAAGGCAAACAAAAAAAGATAAGGAGAAGGAGAGAGAGGGCAAATAAAACGGCAAGGGTGAAGTGGGGGAGAGGAAAACGAGAGGCAAATGGCAACTAATGTAATGCGAGAGATAGGGATTGTGATGGGTACTTGGTATGTTGACTTTTGTGCAGACTCCCCGGCAACGGCGCCAGAAATTCTTCTTGCTACCTCTTGAGCACTGCGTTGGATTTCCCGAAGAGGAGAGGATGATGCAGCAAAGTAGAGTAAGTATTTCCCTCAGTTTTGAGAACCAAGGTATCAATCCAAAGAGGAGGCTACACGCAAGTCCCTCGTACCTACACAAAAACAATAGCTCAACGCAACCAACGCGATTAGGGGTTGTCAATCTCTTCACGATCACTTACGAGAGTGAGATCTGATAGAGATGATAGATAATATTTTTGGTATTTTTTATATAGAGATGCAAAGTAAAAAGTAAAAGGCAAAGTAAAAAAGCAAAGCAATAATAAAGTGATGGAGATTGATATGATGAGAATAGACCCGGGGGCCATAGGTTTCACTAGTGGCTTCTCTCAAGAGCATAAGTATTCTACGGTGGATGAACAAATTACTGTTGAGCAATTGATGAATTGAGCATAGTTATGAGAATATCTAGGTATGATCATGTATATAGGCATCACGTCCGAGACAAGTAGACCGACTCACCGTGCATCTACTACTATTACTCCACTCATCGACCGCTATCCAAAGATGCATCTAGAGTATTAAGTTAAAAAACAGAGTAACGCCTTAAGCAAGATGACATGATGTATAGGGATAAATTCATGCAATATGATAAAAACCCCATCTTGTTATCCTCGATGGCAACGATACATAATACGTGCCTTGCTGCCCCTTCCACATCGGGAAAGGACACCGCAAGATCGAACCCAAAGCTAAGCACTTCTCCCATTGCAAGAAAAACCAATCTAGTAGGCCAAACCAAACTGATAATTGAAGAGACTTGCAAAGATAACCAATCATACATAAAAGAATTCAGAGAAGATTCAAATATTATTCATAGATAGACTTGATCATAAACCCACAATTCATCGATCTCAACAAACACACCGCAAAAAGAAGATCACATCGAATAAATCTCCACAAGAGAGGGGGAGAACATTGTATTGAGATCCAAAAAGAGAGAAGAAGCCATCTAGCTAATAACTATGGACCCGAAGGTCTGAGGTAAACTACTCACACTTCATCGGAGGGGCTATGATGATGTAGAAGCCCTCCGTGATGACGACCCTCTCCGTGGAGCTCCTAACAGGCCCCAAGATGGGATCTCGTGGATCTGAGAAAAGTTGCGGCGGTGGAATTAGGTTTTGGCTCCGTGATCTGGTCATTTGGGGTGCAATGAGGTATATATAGGAGGAAGGAGTACGTAGGTGGAGCACCAATGGGCCCACGAGGCAGGGGGCGCGCCCTAGGGGGGGCGCCCCCCACCCTCGTGACCGCATCTTTGACTCCTTGGAGTAGGGTCCAAGTCTCTGGATCACGCTCGGTGAGAAAATCACGTTCCTCAAGATTTCATTCCGCTTTGGACTCCGTTTGATATTCTATTTCTCAGAAATCGAAATAGGCAAAAAACAAGCAATTGGCTGGGCCTCCGGTTAATAGGTTAGTCCCAAAAATAATATAAAAGTGGAAAATAAAGCCCAATATAGTCCAAAATATTAGATAATATAGCATGGAGCAATCAAAAATTATAGATACGTTGGAGACGTATCAAGGAGTTATTTGCTTTGTGTAGGTACGAGGGACTCGCGCGTGGCCTCCTACTGGATTGATACCTTGGTTCTCAAAAATTGAGGGAAATACTTACGCTACTTTGCTGCATCATCCTTTCCTCTTCGGGGAAATCCAACACAGTGCTCAAGAGGTAGCATTCACCAGTTGGGATTGTTAGAGATGTTGAAGTCTTGTGTGGAAAAGTTAAATATCCTGCTGATTTTCTTGTTCTTGGTTCCCCACAAGATAACTTTTGTCCCATTATATTTGGTAGACCCTTCTTGAATACTATTAATGCTAGGATAGACTGCAAAAAGGATGTTGTTACTATTGGTTTGGGGAATATGTCTCATGAGTTTAATTTTGCTAAATTTCATAGACAACCCCGAGACGAGGAGTTTCCTAGTAAAGATGAAATTATTGGTCTTGCTTCTATTGCGGTACCTCCTAATGACCATTTAGAACAATATTTGCTAGATCATGAAAATGATATGTTTATGAATGAAAGAAGGGAAATAGATGAAGTATTGTTTAAACAGGGACCTATTTTGAAACACAACTTGCCTGTTGAAACCCTAGGGGATCCCCCTCCACCCAAGGGTGAACCCGTGTTTGAGCTTAAACCATTACCTGATACTCTTAAATATGCTTATCTTGATGAAAAGAAGATATATCCTGTTATTATTAGTGCTAACCTTTCAGAGCATGAAGAAAAGAAATTACTGAAAACTCTGAGGAAGCACCGGGCTGCTATTGGATATACTCTTGATGATCTTAAGGGCATTAGTCCCACTCTATGCCAACACAAAATAAAATTGGAGAAAGACGCTAAACCAGTTGTTGATCACCAACGACGGTTAAATCCTAAGATGAAAGAAGTGGTAAGGAAAGAAATACTAAAGCTTCTGGAGGCAGGTATAATTTATCCCGTTGCTGATAGTCAGTGGGTAAGTCATGTCCATTGTGTGCCTAAGAAGGGAGGTATTACTGTTGTTCCTAATGATAAAGATGAATTGATCCCACAAAGAATTGTTACAGGTTATAGAATGGTAACTGATTTCCACAAATTAAATAAAGCTACTAAAAAGGATCATTACCCTTTACCTTTTATTGATCAAATGCTAGAAAGATTATCCAAACATACACAATTTTTCTTTCTAGATGGTTATTCTGGTTTCTCTCAAATACATGTGTCAAAGGAGGATCAAGAAAAGACCACTTTTACTTGTCCTTTCGGTACCTTTGCTTATAGATGTATGCCCTTTTGGTGTATGTAATGCACCTGCTACCTTTCAAAGATGCATGATGGCTATTCTCTGAATTTTTTTGAAAAGATTGTTGAGGTTTTCATGGATGATTTCTTCGTATATGAAACTTATTTTGATGATTGCTTGAGCAACCTTGATCGAGTTTTGTAGAGATGTGAAGAAACTAATCTTGTCTTGAATTGGGAGAAGTGCCACTTTATAGTTAATGAAGGTATTGTCTTGGGGCATAAAATTTCTGAAAGAGGTATTGAAGTTGACAAAGCTAAAGTTGATGCTATTGAAAAGATGTCGTGTCCCAAAGACATTAAAGGTATAAGAAGTTTCCTTGGTCATGCCGGTTTTTATAGGAGGTTCATTAAGGACTTCTCGAAAATCTCCAGGCCTCTGACTAATCTCTTACAAAAAGATATTACTTTTGTCTTTGATGATGATTGTGTAGAAGCATTTGAAATACTTAAGAAAGCATTGATTTCTGCACCTATTGTTCAACCACCTGATTAGAATTTACCCTTTGAAATTATGTGTGATGCTAGCGATTATGCTGTAGGTGTTCTTCTAGGACAAAGAGTTGATAAGAAATTAAATGGTATTAAATATGCTAGTAAAACTCTAGACAATGCCCAGAGAAATTATGCTACCACTGAAAAAGAATTTTTAGCAGTTGTATTTGCTTGTGATAAGTTCAGACCTTATATTGTAGACTCTAAAGTAACCGTTCACACCGATCATGCTGCTATTAAATACCTTATGGAAAATAAAGATGCTAAACCTAGACTTATTAGATGGGTTCTCTTTCTACAAGAATTTGATTTGCATATTATTGATAGAAAGGGAGCTGAGAACCCCGCTGCGCATAACTTGTATAGGTTAGAGAATGTTCTTGATGACCCACTACCTATTGATGATAGCTTTCACGATGAACAATTAGCTGTCATAAATGCTTCTCAGATCGCTCCATGGTATGCTGATTATGCAAATTACATTGTTGCTAAATTTATACCACCTAGTTTCACATACCAAAGCAAAAGAAAAAGTTTTTCTATGATTTAAGACATTACTACGGGATGACCCACACCTTTATAAAAAAGGAGTAGATGGCGTTATTAGACGTTGTATACCGAGCATGAACAGGAATAGATCCTCATAAGTGTCACTCTGAAGCTTATGGAGGACACCACGCTGGAGATAGAACAGCACATAAGGTATTGCAATCCGGTTTTTATTGGCCTACTCTCTTCAAAGATGCCCGTAAGTTTGTCTTATCTTGTGATGAATGTCAAAGAATTGGTAATATTAGTAGACGTCAAGAAATGCCTATGAAGTATTCACTCGTTATTGAACCATTTGATGTTTGGGGCTTTGATTATATGGGACCGTTTCCTTCCTCTAATGGGTATACACATATTTTAGTTGATGTTGATTACGTTACTAAGTGGGTAGAAGCTATTCCAACAGGTAGTGCTGATCATAACACCTCTATTAAGATGCTTAAAGACGTTATTTTTCCGAGGTTTGGAGTCCCTAGATATTTAATGACTGATGGTGGTTCACATTTTATTCATGGTGCTTTTCGTAAAATTCTTGCAAAGTATGATGTTAATCATAGAATTGCATCCCCTTATCACCCGCAGTCTAGTGGTCAAGTAGAATTGAGTAATAGAGAGCTCAAATTAATTTTGCAAAAGAATGTCAATAGATCTAGAAAGAATTGGTCCAAGAAACTTGATGATGCATTATGGGCCTATAGAATCGCATATAAAAATCCTATGGGTATGTCTCCGTATAAAATGGTTTATGGAAAAGCATGTCACTTACCTCTCGAACTAGAACATAAGGCATATTGGGCCATTAAAGAGCTCAATTATGATTTCAAACTTGCCGGTGAGAAGATGCTATTTGACATTAGCTCACTTGATGAATGGAGAACTCAAGCCTATGAGAATGCCAAACTATTTAAAGAAAAAGTCAAAAGATGGCATGACAAAAGAATACAAAAGCGTGAGTTTAATGTAGGTGATTATGTGTTGTTGTTCAACTCTCGTTTGAGATTTTTGCAGGATAACTTCTGTCTAAATGGGAAGGTCCTTACGTTATTGAGGAGGTCTATCGTTCCGGTGCCATAAAAATCAACAACTTCGAAGGCACAAATCCGAAGGTGGTGAACAGTCAAAGAATCAAACATTATATCTCAGGTAATCCTATAAATGTTGAAACCAATGTTATTGAAACCGTAACCCCGGAGGAATACATAAGAGACACTTTCCAGAACGTTTCAGACTCCTAAAAGGAATAGGTATGTGGTACGGTAAGTAAACCGACTCCAAACAGGTCTAATGGCAATTTTTCTCCGTTTTGGAATATTTAAGAAAATAAGAAGTAGTCCGAGAAGGTCACGAGGCTTCCACGAGGGTGGAGGGCGCGCCCCCCTGCCTCGTGGGCACCTTTTGTGCTCTCCGGACTCCATTTTCTTGCCCGATACTTCTTTTGGTCGGTAAAAATTCATTATATAAACTCCCGAAAATTTTGACCACGTACCACGCAAATATCCTCTATTTTTGTTTCGAGCTATTTCTGTAGTAGGATTGGAGCAAGATGTCATCTCAGGATTCCGACGAAGAGAGCTATGTCTCACATCTCGTTGCTGACCCAAAGACCTATGGGGATCTATCTCCTTGTGGTCGAACTACGAATGATGAAGAGGATGCTCATTTGATGAGGATCAATGATTCAAGTTCAGAGGAGGAGGATGTCCCTCTACCTCAACCTAGGGATATGCACGTGAAGTTCAACAAGTCTAGTCTTCCTAAGAGGGCTAAACTGTCTAACAACCGATCTATTCCTTCTCGTTTTCAGCAGAAAAGCAAAGGAGATTTATGTGACAAGATCTTGAAGCTGGAAACGGAAGTCGATGACTTAAAGGAGGAAATTGCTCTTCTCAAGTACAATATGAAAAAGTTGAAGGCACAGTTATCTTCATCATCACCATCCTCTTCCCTCCAAAGAAGGAGACATAATCACACGGTATGGGCATTCCCTTGGCAACTGCCAAGCTTGGGGAGGTGCCCGCATCGTATCACCATCACACTCCTATCTTTACCGTTTTTCTTAGTTCGATCCTTTTGGTAATATCTTGTTCTAGTAGAATAAAGTTTTAGTATGATTTAGTTTTGAGTTTTGCTTTATGATCCTTCTATGTAATCGAGTCCGTGAGCTTTATATAATAAAGATTAGTGTTGAGTCAAGGGCTTGATTATCTTGCTATGATCATGAGGGAATAAAAAAAATAAAGAATAAAAAGAAATAAAGAGATCATATTGATCTTATGGAGAGTAATGACTTCACATATAAAGAGTATGATGAATAAAAGTTGTTGAGAGTTGACAAACATAGTTTTGGTCATCATTGCAATTAATAGGAAGTAATAAAGAAAGAGAGGTTTTCACATATAAATATACTATCTTGGACATCTTTTATGATTGTGAGCACTCATTAAAATATGACATGCTAAAGAGTTGATGTTGGACAAGGAAGACAACGTAATGGGTTATGTTTTCTTATATTCAAATAAAGTATATTGTCATGGATCATCCAACATGTTGAGCTTGCCTTTCCCCTCATGCTAGCCAAACTCTTTGCCCCAAGTAGAGATACTACTTGTGCTTCCAAATATCCTTAAACCCAGTTTTGCCATGAGAGTCCACCATATCTACCTATGGATTGAGTAAGATCCTTCAAGTAAGTTGTCGTGTTGCATGCAATAAAATTTGCTCTCTAAATATGTATGATTTATTAGTGTGGAGAAAATAAGCTTTATACGATCTTCTGATGTGGAAGAAATAAATGCGGCAGACTGCATAATAAAGGTCCATATCACAAGTGGCAATATAAAGTGACGTTCTTTTGCATTAAGATTTCGTGCATCCAACCATAAAAGCACATGACAACCTCTGCTTCCCTCTGCGAAGGGCCTATCTTTTACTTTTGTCTCTTACCTTACACAAGAGTCATGGTGATCTTCACCTTTCCTTTTTACATTTTATCCTTTGGCAAGCACCTTGTGTTGGAAAGATCTTGATATATATATCCAATTGGATGTAAGTTAGCATGAAGTTTAGTGGGCCCATTAAGTTAATGGGCCGTTACCAGGCCGAAAGTTAATGGTCGGCCCTCTTAACTCCCGGGTCGTTAACAGGCCGACATCAAAGCGGGCAATAGGTGGGCCCAATTGATTTCACGGGCCGTTAACAGGCCGTTACTAAGTTCGGGCTACATATGGCCCAACTATACTGTGGGCCTTTAGCAGGCCGAAAGAGACAGCGGGCTTGTACTGGACCATGAAGAGCATGGGCCGCTAAGAGGCCGAAAGTCAGGTCGTATTGTAAATGGCCAATCAGGTTGTGGGCCTTTAGCAAGCCGAAGAGAAACCAGGCTGGTATTGGACCATGAAGGGCATGGGCCGTTAAAAGGCCAAAACTCAGGTCCGACTACAAATGGCCCAACTCATTTATGGTCTGTTAACAGGCTGAAAGGCACACAGGGCCGGGAATTTGCCCAACACTTAAATGGGTCGCTAAAAGGCCAAAATTCAGGTCCGACTACAAATATCCCAACAGATATATGGGCCGTTGATACGTCCATTTTGCATCATGCTTTTATATCTATATTTATCGCATTATGGGCTGTTATTACACGTTATGTCACAATACTTATGCCTATTCTCTCTTATTTTACAAGGTTTACATGAAGAGCGAGAATGCGTGGAATTGGAATTTGGAAAAGGAGCAAATATTAGAGACCTATTCTCGCACAACTCCAAAAGTCCTGAAACTTCACGGAAGTCATTTTGAATTAATAAAATACTTAGCGAAGAAAGTACCAGAGGGGCCCACACCACAGCCACGAGGTGGGGGCGCGCCTACAGGGCGCGCCTGCCTCGTGGGCCCTCGGCAGCCTCGGTGACCATCTTCTGCTAAGTCTTTTACCCTGCAAAAAATCATAAGCAAGCTTTCAGGAAGAAACTCCGCCGCCACGAGGCGGAACCTTGGCGGAACCAATCTAGGGCTCCGGCAAAGCTGCTCTGCCAGGGAAACTTCCCTCCGGGAGGGGGAAATCATCGCCATCGTCATCACCAATGATCCTCTCATTGGGTGGGGGTCAATCTTCATCAACATATTCACCAGCACCATCTCCTCTAGAACCCTAGTTCATCTCTTGTATCCAATCTTTGTCCCAAAGCCTCAGATTGGTACCTGTGGGTTGCTAGTAGTGTTGATTACTCCTTGTAGTTGATGCTAGTTGGTTTATTTGGTGGAAGATCATATGTTCAGATCCTTTATGAATATTAATACCCCTCTGATTATGAACATGAATATGATTTGTGAGTAGTTACGTTTGTTCCTGAGGACATGGGAGAAGTCTTGCTATAAGTAGTCATGTGAATTTGGTATTCGTTTGATATTTTGATGAGATGTATGTTGTCTCTCCTCTAGTGGTGTTATGTGAACGTAGACTACATAACACTTCACCATTATTTGGGCCTAGAGGAAGGCATTGGGAAGTAATAAGTAGATGATGGGTTGCTAGAGTGATAGAAGCTTAAACCCTAGTTTATGTGTTGCTTCGTAAGGGGCTGATTTGGATCCATATGTTTCATGCTATGGTTAGGTTTACCTTAATACTTGTTTGTAGTTGTGGATGCTTGCAATGGGGGTTAATCAAAAGTGGGATGCTTGTCCAAGAAAGGACAGGACCCAAGCACCGGTCCACCCACATACCAAATTATCAAAGTAACAAACACGAATCATACGAGCGTGATGAAAACTAGCTTGACGATAATTCCCATGTGTCCTCAGGAGCGCTTTTCTCTATATAAGAGTTTGTCCAGGCTTGTCCTTTGCTACAAAAAGGATTGGGCCATCTTGCTGCACCTTGTTTACTTTTGTTACTTGTTACCCATTACAAATTACCTTATCACAAAACTATCTCATTCATCGATAATTACAAAGGTTTGCAAGAGAATACCTTGCTGAAATCCGCTTATCATTTCCTTCTGATCCTCGTTGGGTTCGACACTCTTACTTATCGAAAGGACTACGATAGGTCCCCTATACTAGTGGGTCATCAGCCGTTAACAGGCTGAAAGACACACCGGGCCGGAAATTGGCCCAACACTTAAATGGGTCGCTAAAAGGCCGAAACTCGGGTTCGAATACAAATGGCCTAACTGATTTATGGGCCATCAATAGGCTGAAAGACACACCGGGCCGAAAATTAGCCCAACATTTAAATGGGTCGCTAAAAGGCCGAAAGATGTACATCGTGAAAATTGGCCCATCCATTGAATGTCGTTAACAGGACAAAATCTCATCGGGCCGATATTGAGCCCAAATATATAGCGGGCTGTTAACGGCCTCGAACTGACGATGGGCTGCAATGGTGTCAAATCTTTAACGGGCCGTTGACGGGCCGAATTGGCACATCTCGTATGGACCGTGGGCTTAAATGGACCTGACATAAGTAGGCCTTATATGGGCCGGCCTGCAAATTTTTACGGGGCCGACCTTTTTCACCGGAATGGGCCACTGTCTGTCCCAACGGTGAGGCAACACGTGTTAACTCCGGCCAATGATGATTTTACACGTGGAAAATCCCCACTGGTCCGGGCTGTTAACGGGTTCTCGGATCCAAAACCAGATCCGGTAGCTTAACGGCGTTCCGTTACGGTGGATGCCACTTGTTAGTCACCCTTGACGAAAGCACTTCTGTGACGCGTGATTTATCGTCATGGGAGTGGACACTTCCGTGATGATAATTTTGGTAATGTCATGGAACACTTCTACGACAACACATGTATGACTATCTTGATTCTGTCATAAAATCGTCATAGATGTACATGCATGACAAAAAACGCGACCTACTGTGACAAACATGTATCATCACGGAAGTTTATTTTTTTGTAGTGCAGGTCTATGCCTAGATGTTATATGCACGAGTAGAACACAAAGAGTTGTGGGCGATAATAGTCATACTGCTTACCAGCATGTCATACTTTGATTCGGCAGTATTGTTGGATGAAGCGGCTCAGACCGACATTACGCGTACGCTTACACGAGACTGGTTCTACCGACGTGCTTCGCACACAGGTGGCTAGTGGGTATCTGTTTCTCCAAGTTTAGTTGAATCGAGTGTGACTACGCCCGGTCTTTGTTGAAGGTTAAAACAGCACACTTGGCGAAAATCGTTGTGGTTTTGATGCGTAGGTAAGAACGGTTCTTGCTCAGCCCGTAGCAGCCACGTAAAACTTGCAACAACAAAGTATAGGACGTCTAACTTGTTTTTGCAGGGCATGTTGTGATGTGATATGGTCAAGACATGATGCTAAATTTTATTGTATGAGATGATATGTTTTGTAACAGAGTTATCGGCAACTGGTAGGAGCCATATGGTTGTCGCTTTATTGTATGAAATGCAATCGCCATGTAATTGCTTTACTTTATCACTAAGCAGTAGCGATAATCGTAGAAGCAATAGTTGGCGAGACGACAATGATGCTTCAATGGAGATCAAGGTGTCAAGCCGGTGACGATGGTGATCATGACGGTGCTTTGGAGATGGAGATCAAAGGCACAAGATGATCATGGCCATATCATATCACTTATATTGATTGCATGTGATGTTTATCCTTTATGCATCTTGTTTTGCTTAGTTCGACGGTAGCATTATAAGATGATCTCTCACTAAATTTGAAGGTATAAGTGTTCTCCCTGAGTATGCACGTTGCTTACTACAGGTTAAATGCGTCTTGAGGCACCACATGATGATCGGGTGTGATTAGCTCTCACGTTCACATACAACGGGTGCAAGCCAGTTTTGCACATGCAGAATACTCGGGTTAAACTTGACGAGCCTAGCATATGCGAGATATGGCCTCTAACACTAAGACCGAAAGGTCGAGCGTGAATCATATAGTAGATATGATCAACATAGTGATGTTCACCATTGAAAACTACTCCATCTCGCGTGATGATCGGGCATGGTTTAGTTGATATGGATCACGTGATCACTTAGATGATTAGAGGGATGTCTATCTAAGTGGGAGTTCTTAAGTAATATGATTAATTGAACTTTAATTTATCATGAACTTAGTACCGATAGTATTTTGCATGTCTATGTTGTTGTAGATAGATGGCCCGTCTTTGTTATTCCGTTGAATTTTAATGCGTTCCTAGAGAAAGCTAAGTTGAAAGATGATGGTAGCAATTACACGGATCGGGTCCGTAACTTGAGGATTATCCTCATTGTCGCACGTAAGAATTACGCCCCGGAAGCAATCGCTAGGTGCCAAACCCGTCAGAGCAACGCCAGATGTTATGAACGTCTGGCAGAGCAAAGCTAATGACTACTCGATAGTTTAGTGTGCCATGCTTTACGGCTTAGAATCGGGACTTCAACGACGTTTTGAACGTCATGGAGCATATGAGATGTTCCAGGAGTTGAAGTTAATATTTCAAGCAAATGCCCTGTTTGAGAGATATGAAGTCTCCAATAAGTACTACAGCTGCAAAAGGGAGGAGAATGGTTACACAAGGTGAACATATACTCAGAATGTCTGGGTACCACAACCACTTGACTCAACTGGGAGTTAATCTTCCTGATGATAGTGTCATTGACAGAGTTCTTCAATCACTGCCACCAAGCTACAAGAGCTTCGTGATGAACTACAATATGCAAGGGATGGATAAGACAATTCCCGAGCTCTTCGCAATGCTAAAGGCTGCAGAGGTAGAAATCAAGAAAGAGCATCAAGTGTTGATGGTCAACAAGACCACCAGTTTCAAGAAAAAGGGTAAAGAGAAGAAGAAGGGGAATTTAAGAAGAACAGCAAGCAAGTTGTTGCTCAAGTGAAGAAGCCCAAGTCTGGACCTAAGCCCGAGACGGAGTGCTTCTACTGCAAAGGGACTGGTCACTGGAAGCGGAACTGCCCCAAGTATTTGGCGGAGAAGAAGGATGGCAAAGTGAAAGGTATATTTGATATACATGTTATTGATGTGTACCTTAGTAATGCTCGCAGATGGCGCTGGGTATTTGATCTCGGTTACATTGCTAATATTTGCAACTTGAAACAGGGGCTACGGATTAAGCGAAGATTGGATAAGGACGAGGTGACGATGCGCGTGGGAAATGGTTCCAAAGTCGATGTGATCGCCGTCGGCACGCTACCTCTACATCTACCTTCGGGATTAGTTTTAGACCTAAATAATTGTTATTTGGTGCTAGCGTTGAGCATGAACATTATATCTGGATCTTGTTTGATGTGAGATGGTTATTCATTTAAATCAGAGAATAATGGTTGTTCTATTTATATGAGTAATATCTTTTATGGTCATGCACCCTTGATGAGTGGTCTATTTTTACTAAATCTTGATAGTAGTGATACACATGTTCATAGTATTAAAGCCAAAAGATATAAGTTTAATAATGATAGTGCAACTTATTTGTGGCAATCGCCGTTTAGGTCATATTGGTGTAAAGCGCATGAAGAAACTCCATGCCGATGGCCTTTTGGAATCACTTGATGCTTATGTAACGATGCCTCATGGGCAAGATGACTAAGACTCCGTTCTCCGTAACAATGGAGCGAGCAACAGACTTGTTGGAAATAATACATACTGATGTATGCGGTCCGATGAGTGTTGATGCTCGCGGCGGGCATCGTTATTTTCTTACCTTCACAGATGATTTGAGCAGATATGGGTATATCTACTTAATGAAACATAAGTCTGAAACATTTGAAAAGTTCAAAGAATTTCAGGGTGAAGTGGAAAATCATCATACCAAGAAAATAAAGTTTCTACGATCTAATTGTGGAGGAGAATATTTGATTTACGATTTTGGTCTTAATTTGAAACAATGCGAAATAGTTTCACAACTCACGCCACCCGGAACACCACAGCGTAATGGTGTGTCCGAACGTCGTAATCATACTTTATTAGATATGGTGCAATCTATGATGTCTCTTACTGATTTACCGCTATCGTTTTGGGGTTATGCTTTAGAGACAGTTGCATTCACATTAAATAGGGCACCATCTAAATCCGTTGAGACGACGCCTTATGAACTGTGGTTTGGCAAGAAATCCAAGTTGTCGTTTCTTAAAATTTGGGGCTGCGATGCTTATGTGAAAAGGCTTCAACCAGATAAGCTCGAACCCAAATCGGAGAAATGTGTCCTCATAGGGTACCAAAGGAGACTGTTGGGTACACCTTCTATCACAGATCTGAAGGCAATATATTCGTTGCTAAGAATGGATCCTTTCTAGAGAAGGAGTTTCTCTTGAAAGAAGTGAGTGGGAGGAAAGTAGAACTTGATGAGGTAATCGTACTGCTCCCTTATTGGAAAGTAGTTCATCACGAAATCAGTTCCGGTGATTCCTACACCAAAGAAGTGAGGAAGCTAATGATGATGATCATGAAACTTCTGATCAAGTTGCTACCGAACCTCGTAGGTCAACCAGAGTAAGATCCGCACCAGAGTGGTAGGGTAATCCTGTTCTGGAGGTCATGTTACTTGACAATGACGAACCTACGAACTATGAGGAAGCGATGATGAGCCCAGATTCCACAAAATGGCTTGAAGCCATAAAATCTGAGATGGGATCCATGTATGAGAACAAGGTGTGGACTTTGGTTGATTTGCCTGATGATCGTCAAGCCACAGAGAATAAATGGATCTTCAAGAAGAAGACTGACGCTGACGGTAATGTTACTGTCTACAAAGCTCGACTTGTTGCGAAAGGTTTTCAACAAGTTAAAGGAGTTGACTACGATGAGACCTTCTCACCCGTAGCGATGCTTAAGTCCATCCGAATCATGTTAGCAATTGCTACATTTTATGATTATGAAATTTGGCAAATGGATGTAAAGACTGCATTCCTGAATGGATTTCTGGAAGAAGAGTTGTATATGATGCAACCCGAAGGTTTTATCAATCCAAAGGATGCTAACAAAGTGTGCAAGCTCCAGCGATCCATTTATGGACTGGTGCAAGCATCTCAGAGTTGGGATAAACGTTTTGATAGTGTGATCGAAGCATATGGTTTTATACAGACTTTTGGAGAAGCATGTATTTACAAGAAAGTGAGTGGGAGCTCTGTAGCATTTCTAATATTATATGTGGATGACATATAGTTGATTGGAAATGATATAGGATTTCTGGATAGCATAAAAGGATACTTGAATAAGAGTTTTTCAATGAAAGACCTCGGTGAAGCTGCTTATATGTTGGGCATCAAGATCTATAGAGATAGATCAAGATACTTAATTGGACTTCCACAAAGCACGTACCTTGATAAAGTTTTGAAGAAGTTCAAAATGGATCAAGCAAAGAAAGGGTTCTTGCCTGTGTTACAAGGTGTGAATTTGAGTCAGACTCAAGGCCCGACCACTGCAGAAGATAGAGAGAAAATGAAAGCCATTGCCTATGCTTCAGCCATAGGTTCTATCATGTATGCAATGTTGTGTACCAGACCTGATGTGTGCCTTGCTATTAGTTTAGCAGGAGGTACCAAAGTAATCCAGAGTGGATCATCGACAGCGATCAAGAACATCTGAAATACGAAAAGGACTAAGGATATGTTTCTCATTTATGGAGGTGACAAAGAGCTCGTCAGAACGGTTACGTCAATGCAAGCTTTGACACCGATCCGGATGACTCTAAGTCACAAACCGGATAATGATTTATATTGAACGGTGGAGCTGTAAGTTGGTGCAGTTCTAAGCAAAGCGTCGTATGGCGGGATCTACGTGTGAAACGGAGTACATAACTACTTGAAGCAAAGAAATGAAGGAGTCGGATGAAGGAGTTCATATCCGATCTAGGTGTCATACCTAGTGCATCGGGTCCAATAAAATCTTTTGTGACAATATCGGTGCAATTGCCTTGGCAAAGGAATCCAGATTTCACAAGAGAACCAAGCACATCAAGAGACGCTCCAATTCCATCCGCGATCAAGTCAAGGAGGGAGACATAGAGATTTGCAAGATACATACGGATCTGAATGTTGTAGACCCGTTGACTAAGCCACTCTCACAAGCAAAACATGATCAGCACCAAGACTCCATGGGTGTTAGAATCATTACTGTGTAATCTAGATTATTGACTCTAGTGCAAGTGGGAGACTGAAGGAAATATGCCCTAGAGGCAATAATAAAGTTGTTATTTATATTTCCTTATATCATTATAAATGTTTATTATTCATGCTAGAATTGTATTAACCGGAAACTTAGTACATGTGTGAATACATAGACAAACAGAGTGTCACTAGTATGCCTCTACTTGACTAGCTCGTTGAATCAAAGATGGTTAAAGTTTCCTAGCCATAGACATGAGTAGTCATTTGATTAACGGAATCACATCATTAGAGAATGATGTGATTGACTTGACCCATTCTGTTAGCTTAGCACGATGATCGTTTAGTTTGTTGCTATTGCTTTCTTCATGACTTATACATGTTCCTATGACTATGAGATTATGCTACTCCTGAATACTGGAGGAACATTTAGTGTGCTATCAAATGTTACAACGTAACTGAGTGATTATAAAGATGCTCTACATGTGTTTCCGATGGTGTTTGTTGAGTTGGCATAGATCGAGATTAGGATTTGTCACTCCGAGTATCAGAGAGGTATCTCTGGGCCCTCTCGGTAATGCACATCACTATAAGCCTTGCAAGCAATGTGATTAATGAGTTAGTTGCGGGATGATGCATTACGGAACAAGTAAAGAGACTTGCGATGCTTGAGATTGAACTAGGTATTGAGATACCGATGATCGAATCTCGGGCAAGTAACATACTGATGACAAAGGGAACAATGTATGTTGTTATGCGGTTTGACCGATAAAGATCTTTGTAGAATATGTAGGAACCAATATGAGCATCCAGGTTCCACTATTGGTTATTGACCGGAGATGTGTCTTGGTCATGTCTACATAGTTCTCGAACCCGTAGGTTCCGCAAGTTTTGATGAACCGAAGGTTGTTCGTAGTCCCAGATGTGATCACGGACATGACGAGGAGTTTCGAAATGGTCGAGACATAAAGATCGATATATCGGATGGCTATGTTTGGACATCGGAATGATTCCGGGTGAGTTCGGGCATTTACCAGAGTACCAGAAGGTTACCAGAACCCCCCAGGGAGTACATGGGCCTTAATGGGCCTTAGTGGGAGAGAGGAGGAGGCGGCCAAGGTGGGGGCGCGCCCCCCAAGCCCAATCCGAATTGGGAGGGGGGCCGGCCCCCTTTCCTTCTCCCTCGCTCCGCCTTCCTTCCTCTCCTACACCAACAAGGGAAGGGGGAATCCTACTCTGGTGGGAGTAGGACTCCCTAGGCGCGCCATAGAGAGGGCCGGCCCTCCCTCCTCCACTCCTTTATATACGGGGAGGGGCACCCCATAGACACACAAGTTGATTGTTTAGCCGCAGTGTCTTTGTGCCCCTCCATGATTTCCACCTCGGTCATATTGTTGTAGTGCTTAGGTGAAGCTCTGCGTCGATAACTTCATCATCACCGTCATCATGCCGTCGTGCTGACGAAGCTCTCCCTCGACACTCAGCTAGATCTAGAGTTCGTGGGACGTCACCGAGCTGAACGTGTGCAGATCGCGGAGGTGCCGTACTTTCGGTACTAGGATCGGTCGGATCGTGAAGACGTACGACTACATCAACGCGTTGTCATAACGATTCCGCTTTCGGTCTACAGGGTACGTGGACAACACTCTCCCCTCTCGTTGCTATGCATCACCTAGATGGATCTTGCGTGTGCGTAGGAATTTTTTTTAATTACTGCGTTCCCCAACAGAACCAACAAACTTGTTGAAGGACTTGTTGATGCCTCCTTCGACTCCAACTTGCTTCATGTCACCACAACCAACAAGACAAATGTCGCTAGTCACCGCTCACAACTCAACTACATGCTCGACCGCATCGCTACCGCCAAACACCTCTAAGGCAATACTAACCCTAGACCTACTATAAAGGGAACCTATGCTCCTCATCCCGATCAACACTGAGTAGCGGCGACGACGGAGGGGGAAAGAGGATAGAGCTGGGGAAACACCGACGATTTCAATAGGTTGGTAGGAGGAGCAAGGGAAAGGGTAGGAGTCTAGCTGCTCTCTGTTTCTTCCGTACTCATCATGCCTTGTGCTCTAATGGTTTTAATCAAGAACAAGAACAAGTTTTTCTAAAAAAGGGTAATGTTATACAACAAACGTTCACAGGGAATGGCATTTGCAAATGCATTTTAAGGCAATTTATGTCGCAGGAGCATAACAATTCCTTCAAGCGAACATGGCAAAAATTGTCATGCGCTTCTGAAGAAATTGGCACGTGTGTTTGAAAAACTTGCCTAAAAACGTTCGCTGGCTATTTTGTGTTAAAAGAAAACGATGTTCTTCACAACTACTGATTATATCTTTCAAAGAAAACGCAATTTCGCTCCTCTGTAATTTATTTTTTCAGGCTAGACAATACTTGTCGTAGATCTTTTCGTGGCGATCCTACACCCCTACCTGCATTCGACGCCACCGTGTTGCCTCTTGTTTCGTTCTCTTCTCCTGTTCGTTCTAATTGTACTTTTCGACCAGCTTTGGCGGTCTATGATTGATGCGCTATCTTGTTGCTGCGTGTCTTTGTACTACCACTACGAGATACTTCTCGCCAACGATCGTGGCATCGCCCAAGACTCGAAGTGTGTGTGAGTTTGACCAGCTCAACTCTCTTATGCGTTGGGTTGACGTCGACGCAGCAACGGTTATGTGCAAATGTTCTTTCTGTATAGCAAAACTACAATACATTCTAGAAGCTATAGATTTTTGATCTGTTTTTTCCTTATAAACTGAATGGGTCATTGCCGCCAGATAAAGCCATCTCCCTACGCATGTTCATCATCACACATCCATCGCCGAGACCCTGTTGTGCCATGCCGCCGAGACTCCACATTGTTGATGCGTCACATGAAATGCCGCTCCCTGAAACCGTTCACTGATCCCTCGAGCCAATGTACACCTCTAATAATGACGCCTCGGGAAGAACGACACAAGAGCGCCGTCATCCAATCAATCGATCCGGGTTTTCCTTGAAGGTAGACAGAGGTCTAGAGCTTCTTCACGATGATGCCATCAAGAAATGGATGACACAGAAGAACGTCGCCATCGCCGGCCTTGGCAACTAGCCGGGAGCAGGGTTTTCACCCAGATCTGCTCGACGAGCCTCCGTCTCGCATCTTGTGCACCAGACCGCTTGCTGCAGCGCTGCCACCCCCCACGCCGCACGCCCAAATCCAGAGCAGATCCAGATAGGCACGTCCCACCGTCGTCGAACCGCCGGCCACCGCAGCCATGATCGTGTCAATGCCCCGAAAGGCCACCAAGGCACCCCAAGGCCCCGACCACACCGGATCTAGGACGAGACCCAGCCAGCCGTCGGCGCCACAGTAAGGTCTTGGCCAGTCCATCTCTCCGCGACCCAAACAGTCGTTCAAACCCGTCCAGGCGCTGCCACGCCCTGGATCGGCCCCGCACCATCTACCAACCGCAGTCCCGCGCTGAGATTTTTTTTTCTGCGCGCGCACACGCAACTGCCGCCGCTAGGGAGTACTAGGAGAATTGGCGTGCGTCATGCATGCACTGCCAGAATCCATGACTCGCTCGGCTGGCCGGGCGCGTCCGTCGGCCTGGATCCATCTGCGTGCCTGCGCGCGAGTGCGGCGGTTCACTCGATCCCACTCTATCTTGGCTGACGTGCCGCTCCCTCCATCGGCTGGGCTCAGTCAACCCGCCCCCGCTGCCTTCGCTCCATACTATACAGCGGCAGCCACCAGTGCTCCTCCCCACCCCACTCCGCCGCTCACTCGCTCTCACTCCTTCGCCCGCTCGGTCAGTAGTGGTAGGCCGGCAGGAAGGCTCCCTCCCGGCCCACTCACAGCTGCCTGCCATCGACAACGCGCGCTCGCGCACGGGAGCGCGCGGCGTCCGTTCCATTGTTTCCATGGCTCCATCCCCCGCCGGCACCGGCGCCGGCGCCGTGCTGCCCGTGGTGGTGGCACTCCTCCTCGCCGTCGCAGCAGCGGCCAGCGGCACCGGCGCCAGGAAGATGGCGTCCCACGGCGAGGTACAGTATCGAATTTACTAGTACTGCTGTATCCGATTGTCACACGGCGCATCTTCTGCATTTACTATTCGAATTGTCATGCGGCGCGTCCACTGCATGCGTTTGATACACCGCTATTTCTTTTTCGAGAGAGCTACTATAGTTGGTACTGATGGGCGGAGACTTCACGTGGTGGGTGGCCGGAGTCTTCTATCTATATATCTATGTAATCTAGGCAACGTGCGGGCGGGTGACCCCCCTGCTGAGCTGCAAACGGAATGGGCTACCGTCCAACCCGATTTCGCTTCAACCTACTTGTACTTACTACGGTCCGGGTCGAATATACTCTTGATCTTGATGGGCCGCAGTTTACGCTGTACTGTCATCACGTTGAGCGAGGGTTCGTGTTTAACGCGATCTTTGGCTATCGCCGATAAGCTCCCACGGCCGGCCGGAAGGCGCAAATAGCAGTAAAAACTTTACAGAAACACTAACGTTCACACGTGTGGGCGTTTGTATTTCGCCCACACGCGTAGATCCACATTTGTTTGTGGTTGCACAAATTTTGGCATTGTTTTTTTTAAATAAAAGAATCTTGGCATTGTTGTGGTGTCACGTAGAACTGAGCTGGTGTGTGGGCATTCATCCAGTCGTTCACACGTCCGTTTTCATCATGCGGAGGGACCGGTGTGTGGGCGTTTAACAGTTCGCCCACACATTAATTTTCACTCACACACGGAGGCTGGTGCGTGGGCATTTATAAATTCGCCCACACGCCCATCTCCTCTCCCACACCCAAAGCTGCCAATTGACATGTGTTTTGCAGGGTACATGGTAACTGCCTAGTGTTAGTAGGTGGTAACTCTTAAAATTTTCAAATCATGACAACTGTAATAAATAGACCATACATGACAACTGACTAGTGTTAGTAGGTGGCAATTCCTAAAGTTTTCAAATCTGACTTTACACTATCGCGATCGTCACGGAGCGAAGCGATTCCGATCTTGTGAGCGCTCTTTTCAGGGCAGCTGGCCGCTTTTATCGCGGGGATGGTGGGAGATGCAGATGATTGGCTCCCTTTCCTTTTTTATGCATGCTCCCTCACGTAATCACACCACCCCGATGATTTTCAGGATGGGCCCCATGAAAACCTGCCTAATCCCACAGATCTCACGTAATAGATCTTCTATCTCTTTCCTATAATCACAACGCTCCCCCCCCCCCCCCCACGCAATAGTCACGCCCTTTCAAATCATGACAACTATAGTAAATCAGACCATACATGGCAACAGCTGCAGCTGTCCAAAAATGGCATCTGTCATTTGACCTGAGATGACAACTGCAGTTGAGCAACCATGACAACTGTAGTTGTCCGACATGGCAAATCGTAGTTCAAATGACATGGCAACTTCTGATTAAACGAACATGGAAGAGGGTCCGGACCATGGCAAGCTGCGGGCGTGGTAGTATCCTTGTGGCGTCTTGGGACCATAAGGTAAGAGGCCTGGCGTACGGGTGTGTGAGCGTTATATATTTTGCTCACACGTAGGCATGTGAGAGGGACCACGAGGAAAAAAAGAGACGTGTGGGCATTACTTGTTCTGCCCACACGTAAGCGTGTGGACTGATCGCTGATCTTCTTAAACACCACACAAAATGTATAGGCAGACTTCTTTTACGCCCACACGTGTGGTAATTATCTTCGTCGAAACTTTAAGGTCGCCGGAAATCTGAAGATAATGACTGTGTACATAGATGCTAAGAGCTCTAGATTTTTTTTTACCGAAAAAGGCTTTCGCCCCGCTTTATAAATAAAGCAAACCGCCACAGAGCATACAAACCCACACAAGTCCACACACACATCCAAGTCTCACGACAAAGTACATAGGTTCTTGAGGGCACAACTCAACAAGCCGGAAGGAAAGAAAAAACAACATCATCAACATCACACAAGGCGCCTAATCAGGCTCCGTGGCGGCGGTGGCGGCGGGCGACAGTGACGGCCATCGATCGGATGTCGGCGATGAAGGCGGAGATGGCGTCACGGTCCGTGGCGGCTAAGCGGCCGCCAAAGCCGCAAGAAACCCGCGAATTTGTAGAGAGCGCCAAGAGCGTGACGAAGGGGAGCGTCTTTGGATCACAAGCTTATTGCGAACGGTCCACAGCGTCGGCGAGAACCCCAACCTCAAGCCACCTAATGTGGCGAGAGGACGCGGGACGATCGGATTTCAAAGAATAGGCCGGGAAGTTGGTGTGGCACCAACTACCGCCGACCACCTCACGAAAGCAGCTCCAGAGAAATTGGGCGGAAACGCAGGAGAAGAAGATGTGGTTTGAGTCCTCGGGACTCCACAGGCGGCGATACGGTGCCGGGCCATTGCGCTGCAGACCTCCACTCAGCACGGACCCGACCGCGAATCCACTGCCACATGAAGATGCGAATCTTCAGTGGTACGCGAACGGACCAAACCATTGATAAGGCGAGGGGGCGGAGGAAGGGGCAATGACCGAGTAAAGCGACTTGGTGGAGAACAGGCCCGACGGCTCCAGCCGCCATCGGACACGGTCCGACCTGCCATCCACCAACGGCTCGTGCAACGCGACGCAATCAAGCAACTCACGCCAGTATGGATTCCGCCCGGCCCAAAAGGGCGACGGAAAGCAAGGCGCCCAGTCAAGAAGAGCCCTATTGGCCGAAATCATGCGGTCGACGGAGATAGAGAAGAGGGCGGAAGCGGTCAGAAGGGGAGTCTCCGCCCAACGATCAAACCAGAAGAGCGTCGAGAGGCCGGACCCCACCGAGATGGAGGTCCCAATGCGAAGCACCGGAGAAGTTGAACAATAGATCGCCAGGCTGGGAGCCGCCCGATTTCTGGCGAAGGCAAGTGGCTGGCCCGCGGTATTTATTTCGGATAATGTCGAGCGAGGCCGCCATGACCGGGCGGCGCGCCAGAGCCAGCGGGAGAGAAGGGCTATATTCATCCTCTTGGAGCACATGATGCCTGTGCCACCTTGCTCCACAGGCTTGCGGATGTCGCCAATGACCATGTGGTACTTCGCTTATCATGCTCGCCACCCCAAGAGAAGCGGGATCGGATCTTGGCGATCTCCTTGTGGAGAGACTCATGGAGGCTATAGAAGCTCATAAGGAACATCGATGAGACTAGAGAGGGAAGAGTTGATGAGAATAGTCCAGGCCGCCTTTAGATAGCCATCTCCCTGCCAGGCTCGCAGCAGGGACTGGAGCTTATTAACCACGGGCCTCGGGCCCGCAGCAGGAAGACGCGAGTCACTAATGGGGGTCCCAGGTAGGAGGTGGGGAAAGAGCCCAGGCAATTAAGTCTCATGGCGATGGCTATAGACTCGAGGGGAATATCCCATCACCATGACATCACTCTTATCAAAGTTGATCTTGAGGCCCGACATCTGTTGAAAGCAGAGCGGAGGAACTTGAGGTTGGCGATGTCCCCTCCGAGCCTTGACCATGATGATCGTGTCGTCAAGATATCTTGAAGGATGGAGATCCCGAGCCCCCGTAAAGGTGTGGGGTAATCCCACGGATGTGGCCGGCGGCTTTGGCCTTATCAAGGATGGAGGCGGGCGTCCACAACCATATTGAAGAGGAACGGGGAGAAGGGGTCGCTTGGCGAACCCCACAAAGGGTAGGGAAGAAAGGACCAATCTCGCCGTTGATGTTGACCGATGCGTATAAAGAGACCATTTGCATGACTCTAGTGATCCATCGGTCATCGAAGCCCTTCCGAAGAAGGACTTCCCCGAGGAAGGTCCAGCTAACAGAGTCGTAGGCTTTGCGGAAATCGATCTTCAGAAAGACCGCCCTAAGGAGCTTGGTCCGGACCTCGTGAAGGACCTCGTGGAGGACCAGGACTCCATCAAGGATATATCGGCCTTTAATGAAGGGCGCATCGTTGTTGGGTAATCCGGTCGGCAAGCAGGGTCACCCTATTGGCGTACCCTTTGGCCAGAATCCGGAAGATCACATTAATGACCGTGATCGGCCGGAACTGGCGGATGTCGGACGCCCAGGGATTTTCTTTTTAAAATGGCACATGAGAACTCGAGTGCACGTGATGCTTTCTCATAGATATTTTGATTAGTAACTACTCCCTCCGTTCCTAAATAATTGTCTTTCTAGAGATTCAACAAGTGACTACATACGGAGCAAAATGAGTGAATCTACACTCTAAAATATGTCTATATACATCCGTATGTTGTAGTCCATTTGAGATGGCTAGAAAGACAATTATTTGAGAACGGAGGGAGTAGGTATGTGGCAGTGCGTTGCCATGCGGCCATATATTTTTAACACTGTAAGAGGACTATGCTGGACAAATCTTGATCCAAAGCAAATGTGCAAAATAAAATTATGTTTTGGTTATAAAGTATGAATTTTCTTGCTCCCTCTATCCATGAGCTGCAAAAACTTTTTATATTAAGGGGGACAAATGTAGTATTTCTTAAACTGATAAAATAGGTTCATGCCCAATTGATATTGGGTTACCAAATATAAAAGATTTATCGGGTTACCAAGTAGTATAACAAATCGAGTGATATTTATTTACTTCTGGGTCATGAATTTATTACTATTTATTGGGTTGCCAAAGATGATGGGCACGTATATCAGGTTTTACCATAAGAAATATTTTTCTTTACATACCATGAATTTATTGCTATAGACTGATCTGGATTATATTAGGTAAAAATTGGTTTGATGAAACACAGAAGGGGATGAAAAACTAAGAAAAATCAATGAAAGGTGGGAGATTGGACGGAGGGATGATGGGAAGAAAATAGATTGAAAGATGAAACCTTAAATTACTTTTAAGTAGTAGTATAAAAAGATACGATAAGATAGATATAGATAATTAGATGTTTTGATTAATTATTAGATGTATGGAAACACTACCGATTTGTCAAAATTTAACAAAATACTATGTATCTTTATTTTACAAAAAATACTTTCTTCGCCTTAAATTAGCTGACGCTTAAATGGATGTATCTAACACTGAAATACGGCTAGATGCATCTGTTTGAGCGGCAACGGGTTCCGGACCAAGGGAATAGTATGGATACAATATAACTAATACTCCTATAACACTAATAGAATTTGGCAATTCATTTTCGCAAAAAGAAGAATTTAGCAATTAATATTTTGCTTCAAAATCACATCTGGATGTATTAAGTGAGTGCTCTGTTTTAGTGGTAATGAAAAAATGGAGAGAATGGATTTTCGCGCTCAAAATGTGTAAGTTTGTATATATATTCTGGAACGAAAATAAAATTCCCCTCATTTTTTTTTGTTTTTTTGCTTCCCTTCGCTGCTCTCGTCTTTTCTATTCCGTCGCGCTAAACAACAACGGGCCGGATGCACACGCACGCAGGGCGCGAGTCTTAAGGCATTTCCTGGCGCGCCTGCGGCCGGCGGCTCTGCGGAGCAGTTCCGGGGCAAGGCGCGGCTGCCGAGCTTCGCCGCGCCGCGCCGCTACGAGCTCTTCCTCCGCCCCGACCTCGTCGCCTGCACCTTCTCCGGCTCGGTGGCCATCTCCGTCGCCGTCTCCGCGCCCACCCGCTTCCTCGTGCTCAACGCCCTCGACCTCTCCGTCAACCGCACCTCCATCCGCTTCCAGGTAAGGGGAATGAGAAGGAAAATGAAAATGAAATTCCTCGAGACCTCACCCTGTCCTCATCGTCCTTCGCCGGCACGGTTGTCGCAGGCTTTGGAGCCCACGGAGGTGGTGTTCTTCAAGGATGATGGTGTGTTGGTGCTCGGGTTCGCCAAGCAGCTGCCCCTCAGCGAGGGCGTGCTCAAGATGGACTTCAACGGCATTCTCAACGACCAGATGAGAGGCTTCTACAGGAGGTATGCGACGAATTCTTTCTGGACTCTACCACCCTTGTATTTGCACCGTACATCATGATCAGCGAACCTCAACACAACATTTGTGATCATCTATATATACGAAATCATGCCATGATTTGTTCTAAAATTTAAGTAGAAAATTTACAAAAGGGGAAAAGTTGAACTGTGGTTTCTCTTTACTACTCCCAATTAGTTACTCACCAACCAACGAAGTGACCAGTCCCGACAATGCACTTGCTACGAATTCGATGATACGTGGTTTGGAAGTTCACTGTGAAGGCATTATAGTTTTATGATCTATTTCTGAAATAAGAGTTTAATCGAGCACTTTGGTATGAATGCCTTTTCTGCTATTTATGATTTTCTGATTTCATTTGATTGCAGTAAGTACCAGTATAAGGGGAAAGAGAGAAACATGGCGGTGACGCAGTTTGAGTCTGTGGATGCGCGGCGGTGCTTCCCCTGCTGGGATGAGCCCGCATTCAAGGTGATTATATATGATAGATGGAAGGAGTGTTCAAGTAATTAGACTTTATGTTCCTCAAATATGTGCACATAGAGCATCAGTGAGGTCAGATATTTCTAACATTTCTTTTGCCGTTTCGATTTTCCAGGCTAAGTTCAAGCTAACACTTGAAGTTCCATCTGAGCTGGTAGCACTGTCCAACATGCCAGTAGGTAACGCGACATTTGCTGGTCCTATCAAAACTGTGCATTACCTGGAATCGCCACCTATGTCAACTTATTTAGTGGCCATAGTTGTCGGTTTGTTTGAATATGTAGAGGGTATGACAACAAAAGGTATCATCTCTGTTTCTGACATCATCCATTCAAAAAGTTGCATGAGACCTTTCTCTTTCCCTTTTTATTTTATTTGTGTTTTTTAATTTTATTCAGGCACGAGAGTTCGTGTGTACACTCAAATTGGTAAGAGTAACCAAGGGAAGTTTGCACTAGATGTTGGAGTGAAGTCGTTGAATCTCTATAAAGAGTAAGATCACAATCTAGCCGTGCTTCCACACTTTGGTTTCTAATGAATAGACATAATTGATGTTAATGAAATACTGTGTGATGCCGTGGTTGTTGCTGAAACAGTAACATTAACTATAAAACTCATTTCCTCAATTGTTCAGTTACTTTGACACTCCTTTTCCACTCCCCAAGTTGGATATGGTTGCTATCCCCGATTTTGCTGCTGGAGCCATGGAGAACTACGGATTGGTCACTTACCGGGAAGTAGCTTTGCTTTTCGATGACAAGTCTTCATCAGCATCCAGCAGACAGAGTGTATCTATCATAGCTCAGAAACTTATTTAACTTATCATTTCATCATTTACAGTTCACCTCTTAACTAACCGTGCGATGTTACTATAAATAAATCGGTTTAGTAAAAAAACTACACTATCTCATGATCATCTATAATTCACTAATAATTCTTAAAAAAATCGTCATTAAACCTTTTATATGTGTAAACATCCTTTTTATATTGACCTCAGCATGTATTTTGTTAGGTTGCAATTACTGTGGCACATGAATTGGCTCATCAATGGTTTGGCAATCTTGTAACCATGGAATGGTGGACTCACTTGTGGTTAAATGAGGGATTTGCCACATGGGTAAATCAATTCGGTCACTCAAAAGTTAGAAGAATGAAATATCAGGTTACCAATGTATACTGAATGAATAGGCTCTCTGTTTTCACAGGTGAGCCATCTAGCAGTAGATTCTTTTTTTCCACAATGGAATATCTGGACACAGTTTCTCGATAGCACAACCACTGCTCTCAGGCTGGATTCACTAGAGGCGTCTCATCCCATTGAGGTAATCTCATTGTTTTTAGGGAAACAGCAGGACTCTGCTGCGTATTTTTCTTAATTTCTGTAAAAAGAATACAAGAAGTTCCACAAAAAATAAAAAGAGCTATACAAAAACATGCGTCTCATCCTATTGAGGTAATCTCATTGTCTATTACTGTGCCATAGCCTGCTCCGGTGGTTGGATATGTTGTGCAGTACATTCTCCAAAACCATAGTTGTCATTTGTCAATGGCATGCACCCTACTAAGTGCAAGAATCTATTTTGAACTGTAAATTTTGGCAATGTTATGTTTAAGTAACGATGGTGCACACTGCGTAATATGTTATTACCAACACATTATTGGCCGATTCATGATCGACTCATAAAATTTCTATGGAATATTAAAATTGGGGCCTAAATCTCTACCCTGACAAGTGGCATCTTACTTTGGGGAGCAACTTCAGTCAATGCATCAACACAGATTCAGTTCGTGGCATTACATTTTCACTTCTCTAATGCTAACTTGTGATTCATTTTATACTTTCCACTATCCGTTTTCCTGGATGCTCAGGTTGAAATACACCATGCCAGTGAAGTTGATCAGATTTTTGATGCTATTAGCTATGACAAGGGTGCTTCTGTTATTCGCATGCTACAAAGTTACCTTGGCGCAGAGCGTTTTCAGGTCTAATACTGCCTCTACCTGAACTCCAGAAACTTGTCACCGACTCACTCTTCTTGCCTAGACTTGGCATTCTTTTTCTTGTCACGTTGCTTAAAAGTATACAAGATCACTTTCAGCCAGTTTATTTTTGTTCTTTAAGGAAACAGTGATACTTTGATGTCATTTCCCCACTATTCCATGTAGTGGAAACACTAGACAACTTCATGGCTTGTGCATTGCATAAAATGTTTGTATGCTCTTGAATCATACTAGTTGGTAAACATGCTTTTGTCAGTGGTGTTTTAGGGAGAGATTGCTGTTCTTTGAAGACATATTCTAGGAGCAAAATAGCCATTTCTTCGTAGATTATCCTGCCATTGTTTAATGCATAAAAGCATCATATGTGACTATTTGTACTTCACCGGTCACATGGTTTAAGGTGGATGGTTTGATAAATTAGCATATAGAGACAGATTTATCGGTATAGGTGTGATGGTCATCTTATGTATTGTTGTAGCATGTGTCATGCTCACAGGATAACATTACTTGTTCACAGAAAAAAAGGAGTAAAATTTAGCGATCTTTGACTCTTTTGTTGATCATATGATGAATCTATCAAACTGCACACTAGCTAATATGTTAAAACTCAATTTTTAACTAATTACATTATTTAGCGAGATGATTGCTGCACTCTCCTTTCTATGTAATTTCCCCCTGCTACTCATTAACTCCACGCCGTTCTCCTGGTGTATTCTCATATGCTATAGATATGAAACTGTGTTCTTTCAGAAAGCGATGGCTTCATATATGAAGAAATATGCATTCTCAAATGCTAAAACCGAGGACCTGTGGGCTGTTCTTGAAAAGGAAACTGGTGAACCTGTCAAGGATTTGATGACTATATGGACGAAGCAAAAAGGTTATCCTGTTATTAATGCGAAAATTAAAGGGAATGACATAGAGATTGAGCAGGTAATAGGTTATCTTACATACCATCCTTCGTATCTATCATGCATTCATCATCACACGAACAACCAAGTACACATTTGTTTGGTTATTAATATTTCCTTGCTATTTTGTTAAGTTCTAGTCGTGCCATGCCATTTGGAGTTTCTTCTTTAAGAAAATCATCTGCTAACTGGTCATGGCAAAAGCTTGACCAAACCTTGATTTTTGTTCCATACCATTTGTGGATGTATAACTGACTGTTATAACTGGTCCTCTGAGAATACTGTACTCAATGATGGGCAAAACTGGAAATATTGTACTGCCCCTATGGGCAAAACCTTGATGCATTCACGTATTTACGCAGCAGCCCTAGTATCTGATCAGATATCATGGGGTAAGGCTGAACAGTATCAAGAACAACTTACATGAATCTCGTAGAAGAACTGAATTAGATCTTGTTCTGAAGTTGGAGCTCTTTTAGGGTGCTCTATCTTACCACATTAGAGGTAAGAGGTGGTTTCAATCTGAGTCGTTGGTTGATGAAAGTTTGAAGGTTATTTTGGGCCCTAGTGCAGATAAGGCTAATAAGGAAACCTACAATTAATTTGGTAAGGTAGATAGGCACAGACGTTCCCCTACAAATCACAAGAGACATGTTTAAATGCACACTACTTCCCATGTTCCCATCTCAGCCCGGGGATATACATCCTGCATGACTATTGATTTAAATCAGATGGTTGCAAAAAGATCTACACCACAGTTTTTTGTAGTTTCAGTTATGTATTGCTAATTTGAATGTTCAAATAATTTATATCTGGGAGCAATATTTAGTGCTAAATTTTATGACAGCTTGAAATGGAAGTGTCAGATTCGGACTTACATATGACGTTAGTATTATCTGGCGATAGGCATGAATTAATTATCAAACTTTAATCATGAAGTATGCTTTTCTGTAGTAATGTACTTGCATGTTTAATGGTGACAATTTGGGATATATGTTTGAGTTTCTGTACTTTACTTTCAGTCTTCTGAAAGGATGTTTATTTCTAATAAATCCAGACAAGCAATTCAAAACATAATCATTACATTTGTCCTGTCAAATGTGAGTCTCCATGTATAATTTGATGTGCAGTAATAAATTATGGTATTAGGTCAGACTGTCTTCCTTTCCTTAAATATGTTGATTATTTACAATTATTTGCCAATTATTTCATGTATTGCTGTACCCACTTCCCTCTACGAGTTAATAGACCACCCTTAACCACTAGACCAAAGCAAATAGAGGGTTCTCACAGAAGTGCGTCTTAAAAGCGGATATTTTATATTGGTTAAAGTGAAAAATCTAATAAATGAAAATGTTAAGTACTTGATCTCGTTGACCGATAGATCTTCATGTATAGCATTTTCTCCGTGAACTTAATGATTTCTGTTTGTTGCAGGCCCAGTTTTTGTTAGATGGGTCCTCTGGCTCTGGCATGTGGATTGTCCCTATAACTTCAGGATGTGGTGCATATGATACACAGAAAAAGTTCTTGTTGAAACTTAAACGTGATAAGATGTTCATTGGTTCACAATGTGGTGACCGAAAGAAGGGCGGAAACTTTTGGACTAAGTTGAATATAAATGGAACTGGATTTTACAGAGTTAAATATGACGATGAGCTTGCAGCTGCACTTCAAAATGCGTTGGAGACAAAGAAGCTCTCACTAATGGATAAAATTGGTAAACGCAACATGTGCCGTTGAATCTGCTTGTAACCTTTTGGTGGTAGGTATTATAACATTAGCATTGCAGGCACTGTGGATGACTTATATGCGCTTTCTATTGCCCGCCAGCAAACATTTGCGTCGTTGCTACGTTTACTCTACGGTTATCGTGGGGAAGATGATTATAGTGTTCTTTCACACATAAACACTGTACGTGAATCCTGTAGGTCCAGTTGATTCTATCGTGTTCAATTGTTCATGAAGATAAATCGCATATATCTTTTACTTTGGATTGGCAGGTAACCACAAGTATAGCTAAAGTATCTGCTGATGCTACTCCTGCCTTGGCTGGTGACATCAAACAACTTTTGATCAAGATTCTTTTGTCACCTGCAGAGTATGCCCCCACCATGACTGCTATGAGTTTCTTAATGTGTTACACTCACAATAGACCATCTCTTTTGTTTCACAAAAAGGAAAAGGAAACATAATATGTCATTAATCTTCTTCCTAACTTCTCATGTTGCTTGAACATTCCTTCTTTTGTGGTCGATGCATGACAATCGCATGATTCTTTCATGTTATTACTGTATATTTGCTACATTTTCCTATGTTTCTTCCTTTTGACTATGTCACACTTGTCTTTCAGAAAGTTAGGCTGGGACCCCAAGAAGGGTGAAAGCCACCTGGATGTAATGCTTAGACCACTGCTGTTGACTGCACTTGTCCAACTTGGACATGGTAAGACCATTAATGAAGGAGTTAGGCGCTTTAACATCTTCACACGTGATCGCGGCACTTCTCTTCTTCCTCCGGATACTAGAAAGGTCCTACCTTTTGCTATCACTTCACGTGGTACTCCTATGATTACTTCTTCCATTTGTAACTTGCGCTGTTCTGCAGGCCGCATACCTTGCTGTGATGCAGAATGTTAGTAGTTCAAACAGGTCCGGTTATGATGCTCTCCGAAAAATCTACAAGGAGTCAGCTGAAGGGGAGGAAAGATTACAAGTCTTAGGTGTGTAGCCCTTTGACCATGTTAAACTAGCAAAGCTTGCCCATGTTTTTGGTTGTTCTAAAAGCATTTTCTTATTGTTTCAAGGCATATTATCTTCTTGCCGGGATAAGGGTATTGTCCTTGAATCACTGAATTTAATTTTCACTAATGAGGTAAATGCAAATATCATTACTTTCTTCCACAATTATTATAGTCGAAGGTCTCTATGAGCTTCCTTGTGTCAAGTTGCAAGCCGTACTCAGGTCTCATATGCCTCTCTTGCTTGTCAGGTTCGCAATCAAGATGCATATATTCTCCTTAGAGGTATTCAACCAGAGGCACGTGAAATTTCGTGGAACTGGTTGAAGGTACGATCTCTTTTAACAATGAGGACCCTTTTATCTATGTGTGTTGACGTGTTGTTGATGCTTAAAAGTCGTTATTTCTGGGTCCTGTCTGGAACATCCGATTCTTGTAGGTATTCTAAACAAATTGGAATATCCAATCATGAGATGTTTCTTTTTCTACCAACTTCATTGAGATTTCTGCATTACAAAGAGGACCCAGGGTTCATCTGTTTTTGTCAACAAGAATTCAAGTCAAGTGGCATATTTGCAAACAGCTGAACTATGTTTGTGAATTTGTTTCGGGATCCTGATCTCTTTATATGGATTTCCTTGTGAATGTATTTTAAGTAGAGTGAATTTGAGGCTGCAGCACCCCACCATCTATTTTTTGCGGTTCCTTCATCTGACACCTTAGGAGATGACTGATGGTTCATGTTAGTGTTAGCAGACTGAAACATTTGAAAACATGGTGCTAACATTTTCTCGTTCTATCTGTCTGCAGGAAAACTGGGAGCGCATCTCAAGGACGTTTTCCGGGAGCTTGGCGGCGAATTTTGTTAAAAACATTGTTCCATTGGTACATTTAATCACAGTTCTATTGCCATATTTCCGTGATCATATTCCCCAGTTTTGCAGGTATTATTTCCATGAGGCCATAGCTAATGTGGACTTCCTTGTTTCTTGTCAGTTCACCTCCAACGAGAAGGCGGCAGAGATCTCCAAGTTCTTTGCAACGCGCACAAAGCCTGGATTCGAGAGGACGCTGAAGCAGAGCCTTGAAACCGTGCGGATCAGCGCGAGATGGGCCGAGGGCATCAGGATTGAGCCCGGGCTTGCACAGACGGTGCGCGAGCTCCTCGCCAAGCCCTGACGTGCGGCAGCTAGAGTGCTAGGTTACAGTTGTTGTTGGCAATAAGAATGCATTTGTGCCTTATCATGTGTGGAAACTGTGGTTTGAGATGATATTTGGTTGTACATTTGTAGTGGTGGTGGTAGTGAGTCAGCTGATGCCAGTTTGTAGCCAAATCATTGATTATGTTATGAATGCATGTGGTGCAAACGGGTTGTATGAAGAATGAGAATGTCAAGGAGGAACTAGGTAGCATATCCATTAAAAGGAAATTCAGGCAAAACAAAGAAAATTTTGGCAAAGCTCCAATCTCAGTGTCATTAGAACAAGCCTCCTTGATGTATCCTTTTTGGTAAACTGAATGTACGAGGAGACTTCACGTGGGTGGTTATAAAGCCGAGCCGATGGAATATACGGGGCAACTCTTGATGCAAAGCAAATACACAAAATAAGATTGTGTTTGGTTTAAAGTATAGATTTTCCAGCTCTCTTCGTCCCTTAATATAAGATGTTTTTTTTGCAGTGACTGTGGTAGTGTTCCTTAAGCTGATAAAATAGGTATGTGTTCAATTAATTTTGGTTACCAAATATAAGAGATTTATCAAGTTACCAAATACTATATTAGATATTGATTGATACTTATCAAGTATGTAAGATATTTTTTTTGCGGGAAAAGTATATAAGATATTGATTGATATTTATTTGCTTCTGGGTTGTGAATTTATTACTATTTATTGGGTTACCAAAGATCGGCCGGCTCAGCTGAGTCAACCCGCCCCCGCTGTCTCCGCTCCATATTTATACAGCGGCAGCCAGCAGTGCTCGTCCCCACCCCCTTGCTCGCTCGCTCGCTCAGTAGTGGCAGGCCGGCAGGAAGGCTCACAGCTGCCTGCCATCGACAACGCCCGGGAGCGCGCGTCGTCCGTTGTTTCCATGGCTCCATCCCGCGCCGGCGCCGGCGCCGTGCTGCTCGTGGTGGTGGCGCTCCTCTTCGTCGACGCAGCAGCGGCCGGCGGCGGCGGCATGAAGATGAAGATGGCGACACACGGCGAGGTGCGGTATCGATCCCCTGCCCGCGAGATTACAAATTTTACTACTCCGTATTCGTTTGTCATGCGCCGCATCTGCTGCATGCGTTGCAGGATGGTGCTGTAGTATTTCATTTTTGAGAGAGCTAGTTGAAAGTTGAAACTGATAGGAGGAGGCTCCCTTCAAGTGGTGGGTAGCCGGCTAGGTAAGTCCAACCGGAGTCTATCTGTATCCCCGTTGCCTCCATCTGGGCCTGAAACGGCTAGATGTACATATATGGAAACGGCTACATATTGGCGTACCTGAAACAAGATAGGAAATCTATTCTTTTCAGCCGGCTGATTACAGGCTCGTCTAAACCGCCCTCTCCGCACGACACGCGTCCCGCTGGGCCCTCCCACTGCCCAGCCTTATCCCCTCATCTCTAGCGTCACGAGATCCACTGATTTTTTTCATCAAACTCGATCCCTTTCTGTTCTCTCGAAAAATCCCCTTCTGTTCTGCTTCGCACCTCTCTCTCTCTCTCCTACAGCTCTCTCCGGCCATGGACACGCTCTAAGCTTCGCTCCCCTGCTGCCTCCCAACTTCCCAAGCTCCACCACTCTGCTGCCCAATCTCCATGCGACCGGTGTTGCATTGCAGCGCTCGTCGGTGACGCCGGCGCTATGATGCGGTGGTCGTCGATAGCTGCGGCGGTGCAACGTGGTGGGCTGGTGGCTCCCAAGCTCCAACACGGTGCTGCCCAAGCTCCACACGACTGGTGCTGCGTTGCAGCGTTCATCGATGAAGTCAGCGCTGCGACGCGGTTGCTGCCGGCGACGCCGCCCTCGTCGCTCCTGCCAGCGCTGTGATGCAGCACTCGCGCCGCTGCAAGGGGCATCGGGTGTTGTGATGCAACGCTCGTTGATGATGTCAGTGTTGCTATGCAGCGTTGCCGAAGCTGCGATGGAGCACCGCCGCGCCGATGTCGTGGCTACAATGAAGCATCGCCGGAGCTGCGACGGCTGCCCACGCTGTGTTGGAGCACCGTCACGCCGGTTTCGCGGTTGCAATGGAGCATGGCCGGAGCTGCGATGGGCTGCCGGTGCTGCGATGGAGCACTGCCGGCCGTGCCGGTGTTGGCGCTGCAGAGCGTGGCAGCGGTGCTACGATGAAGCTCGACGGTGGCAGCAAAAAGTGTTGCGGAGTGCTATCTTTTTTGTTCCTCGATGTGTTCTTTTTTTCCTTTTGGCGATGCGGGGTGCATGCGGGACAGCGGGAGTAGTTGCTTGAGATGCAGATGACTGGTGTGATCCAATGGCCATACAACACCTGATCCAATGGCCCACGAGGGGGTTGATTTTTTGCCCTGCGTCAGTTGGACGACACGTAGCAATGGCCAACAAAATATGGATATTTAAAATAAACTAGTAGTAAATGATTGCACGCCAATATTAGGGAGAAAATTAATACATGTTTATAATAAATTTGATATGAATTGCGTATTAATTACACATTTATATTCAGTAGAATATCAATTACATTTTAATTGCACGCTTATATTGGATAGGATATCAAAAAAACCTTATAATAATGTAATTATCATAAACATTTTTTTTAAATGGAGGCAAAAATTGCCTCATCTATTAATTAAGCATAAGAGAATTGCCCAGTTAATTACGAAAAACCGGGCAAAAACCGGAACAACAAGGGCCAAGCCCACTCCCAAAGACTGAAACACACAGGGCAAAGCCCGCCCTAATCGACAACATGTCGCGCAGCTCCGACTTTGAAGGAGAACTCAGAAGAACAGTACCAGGCATGACTGGCGCCACGGAAGATCGCCGAAAGGGCCACCTGCAGCCAGTCATCATACACCACAGGACCCGCCGTCGCGGCTTCGACTCCACAGCAGCAAACAAACCGAGGCAATACCGTGGACACGCCGAAGAAGAACCAACTATCGCAACCATTGCCGCGTCGCCGGCATCGCTCCCACCATCATCGTTGTCACAGAAGTCTGGTCGCCACAGTGATTCTCTCGAGGTAGCATAAACGTTGTTACTACTTGGTAGTATGATATTAACTGCATGTTAAACATGTTGAGCGATGACCATTGAGACAATCCTTTGATGGTCGAGATTAATTGGATCGACTCTTCGGGGCTTTTTATATCAAAAAAACTAACGGCCCAACGTTCCCCAGGAGGGGGGTTTGGATCCTCTGCTGTAGTGCAGCATGCAGTATGGTCACTGTACGTGTGGATCCGATTCCATGTGTCATCCGCACTACAACACGCTACAGTAAAGGATCTCAACCACATGAGGGGTTGACAAACGAACATATTTTCTTGACAGTTTTAGTTGCGACTCGAGATAAAATGGTGACAAATTTTATGAGGAAAAGTGCATTTCTTGAAGAAATTGCTATGTTGTTCTGAAAAATTGTCACGCGGTTCACAAAATGCCCCCCCTTCCAGCGAACACGCTGTGGCTATTGGTTTCTTCTATATATTTGTATACATATAGATATAAATATGACATGTATACACTATATTAATATAATACTAAGAGAAATTCGTGATTAATATTTTGCTTTAAAATCACATTTGGATGTATAAAGTTTTTTTTTTGAGCAAAATTTGGATGTATAAAGTGAGTACGCTATTTTAGTGGTACTGAAAAAGGAGATAAGGTGGTGCTATCTTAGGAGTGGCACGTAGGATAAATGATGAGGTGAGGAGAGAGAACACAAGAGATGATCTTTTAACACAATATGTCTCACCATGTTTTTAGAAATTGCTAGTTATTGAAGATAAGACTAAAAGATGATTCATTGTAGACTTTTTTTTGCCATCTCTAGATTACATGCAAGACTTAAGATAAGACTATCCTATCAACTACTCCCTCCGTTTTCAAATATAGGTCTTTCTAAATATTCCACCAAATGACTACATACCGAGTAAAATGAATGAATCTACACTTTAAAATATGTCTACATACATCTGTATGTTGCATTTCATTTGAAATGTCTAAAAAGACTTATACTCCCTCCGTTCTAAAATAGATGACCCAACTTTGTATTAAAGTTAGTATAAAGTTGAGTCATTTATTTTAGAACGGAGGAAGTATTTGGGAATGGAGGGAGTATGGTACATGCCCTAATCCATTTTCGAAAGTCCCTTAAAGTGTGTAAGTTTGTAGTAAGAAAAGAAAAATGTAAAAGCTTGTTTTTTTTTTCGCTTCTCTCGTCTTTTCTCTTCCCTCGCGCTAAACAACAACGGGATGTACGCGCCCGCAGGGCGCGAATCTCAAGGCATCTCCCGGCGCGTCCGCGCCGCCTGCGGCGGGCGGCTCGGCGGAGCAGTTCCGGGGCAAGGCGCGGCTGCCGAGCTTCGCCGCGCCGCGCCGCTACGAGCTCTTCCTCCGCCCGGACCTCGTCGCCTGCACCTTCTCCGGCTCGGTGGCCATCTCCGTCGCCGTCTCCGCGCCCACCCGCTTCCTCGTGCTCAACGCGCTCGACCTCTCCGTCAACCGCGCCTCCATCCGCTTCCAGGTAAGGAGAAAGAAGGAGAAGGAAAATGAAATTCCTTGAGACCTCCTCGCCCTCTTCTCATCGTCCTTCGTCGGTACGGTTCTCGCAGGCTTTGGCGCCCACGGAGGTGGTGTTCTTCAAGGATGACGGCGTGTTGGTGCTCGGGTTCGCCAAGCAGCTGCCCTCGGCGAGGGCGTGCTCAAGATGGACTTCACCGGCATTCTCAACGACCAGATGAGAGGCTTCTACAGGAGGTATGCGACGACTTCCTTCTGGACTCTACCACCCTTGGTATTTGCACCGTACATCAACACAGTACTTGTGATAATCTATATATAGGAAATCATGCCATGATTTGTTCGAAATTTTAAGTAGAACATTACAGAAGGGGAAAAGTTGAACTGTGGTTTCTGTTTACTACTCCCGGTTAGTTACTCACCGACCAACAAAGTGACCAGTCCCGATAATGCACTTGCTAGGAATTCGATGATACGTGGTTTGGAAGTTCACTGTGAAGGCATTATAGTTTTATGATCTATTTCTGAAATAAGAGTTTAATCGAGCACTTTGGTATGAATGCCTCTCCTGCTATTTATGCTTTTCTGATTTCGTTTGATTGCAGTAAGTACCAGTATAAGGGGAAAGAGAGAAACATGGCGGTGACACAGTTTGAGTCCGTGGATGCTCGTCGGTGCTTCCCCTGCTGGGATGAGCCTGCATTCAAGGTGATTATATATGGTAGCTGGAAGGATGACTTTATGTTCCTCAGATATGTACACATAGAGCATCAGTGAAGTTAGATATATTTCATAACATTTCTTGTTTTGCCGTTTCGATTTTCCAGGCTAAGTTCAAGCTAACACTTGAAGTTCCATCTGAGCTGGTAGCACTGTCCAACATGCCAGTAGCTAACGCGACATTTGCTGGTCCTATCAAAACTGTGCGTTACCAGGAATCGCCACCTATGTCAACTTATTTAGTGGCCATAGTTGTCGGTTTGTTTGAATATGTAGAGGGTATGACAACAAAAGGTATCATCTCTGTTTCTGAAATCATCCATTCAAAGAGTGTGCATGAGACCTTTCTCTTTCCCTTTATTTTATTTCTTTGTTTAATTTTATTCAGGCACGAGAGTTCGTGTGTACACTCAAATTGGTAAGAGTAACCAAGGGAAGTTTGCACTAGATGTTGGAGTGAAGTCATTGAATCTCTATAAAGAGTAAGATCACAATCTAGCCGTGCTTCCACACTTTGGTTTCTAACGGATATGCATGATTGATGTTATTGAAATACTGTGTCAAGCCGTGGTTGTTGCTGAAACAGTAACATTAACAAAAAAGCTCATTTCCTCAATTGTTCAGTTAGTTTGCCACTCCATATCCACTCCCCAAGTTGGAGATGGTTGCTATCCCTGATTTTGCTGCTGGAGCCATGGAGAACTACGGATTGGTCACTTACCGGGAAGTAGCTTTGCTTTTCGATGACAAGTCTTCATCAGCATCCAGCAAACAGAATGTATGTATCATAGCTCAGAAACTTATTTAACTTATCTTTTCATCGTTTACAGTTCACCTCTTAACTAATTGTGCGATGTTACTATACATAAATCGGTTTAGTAAAAAAGCTACACTATATCATGATCATCTATAATTCACTAATAATTCCTAACATTTTTTCGTAATTAAACCTTTTATACGTGTAAACCCTTTCTATATTAACCACAGCATGTATTTTGTTTAGATTGCAATTACTGTGGCACACGAATTGGCTCATCAATGGTTTGGCAATCTTGTAACCATGGAATGGTGGACTCACTTGTGGTTAAATGAGGGATTTGCTACATGGGTAAATTAATTCGATCACTCAAAAGTTAAAAGAATGAGATATCAGGTTACCAATGTATACTGAATGAATAGGCTTTTTGTTTTCCCAGATGAGCCATCTAGCAGTAGATTCTTTTTTTCCACAATGGAATATCTGGGCACAGTTTCTTGATGGCACAACCACTGCTCTCAGGCTGGATTCACTCGAGGCGTCTCATCCTATTGAGGTAATCTCATTGTTTAGTACTGTGCCATAGCCTGCTCCTGTGGTTGGGTATGTTGTGGACTACATTCTCCAAAACCATAGCTGTCAATGTCATGCACTCTACTATCATAGAAGTTCAAGTATCTATTTTAAATTGCAAATTTTGACAATGGTATGTTCAAGTAACGATAGTGCATACTGCGTAATATGCTATTACCAACACGTTATTGGCCGATTCATGATTGACTCATAAAATTTGTATGGAATATTAAAATTGATGCTGAAGTATCTCTACTCTGACAAGTGGCATCTTACTTTGGGAGCAACTTCAGTCAATGCATCAACAGAGATTCAGTTCATGGCATTAACATTTTCACTTCTCTAATTCTAACTTGTGATTCATTTTATACTTTCCACTATCCTTTTTCCTGGATGCTCAGGTTGAAATACACCATGCCAGTGAAGTTGATCAGATTTTTGATGCTATTAGCTATGACAAGGGTGCTTCTGTTATTCGCATGCTACAAAGTTACCTTGGCGCAGAGCGTTTTCAGGTCTAATACTGCCTCTACCTGAACTCTAGAAACTCGTCACCGACTCACTCTTCTTGCCTAGATTTGGCATTCTTTTTCTCGTCATGTAGCTTAAAAGTATACAAGATCACTTTCAGCAAGTTTATTTTGTTCTTTATGGAAACAGTGATACTTTGATGTCATTTCCCCGCTATTCCATCTAGTGGAAATACTAGACGACTACATGGCTTGTCCATTGCATAAAATGTTTGTATGCTCTTGAATCATACTAGTTGGTAAACTTGCTTTTGGTCAGCAGTGTTTTAGGGAGAGATTGCTGTTCTCTGAAGACATATTCTAGGAGCAAAATGACCATTTCTTCATAGATTATCCTTCCCTTGTTTAATGCATACAAGCATCATGTGACCATTTGTACTTCAGCGATCACATGATTTAAGGTGGATGGTTTGATAAATTAGCATATAGAGACAGATTTGTCGATATAGGTGTGATGGTCATCTTATGTATTGTTGTAGCATGTGTCATGCTCACAGGATAACATTACTTGTTCACAAAAAAAAGGAGTAAAATTTAGCGATCGTTGACTCTTTTCTTGATCATATAATGAATATATCAAACTGCATACTAGCTTATTATGTTAAAAGTCAATTTTTAATTAATTACATTATTTAGTGAAACGAATTGCTGCACTCTCCTTTCTGTGTAATTTCCCCCTGCTACTCTTTAACTCCACGTCGTTCTCCTAGTGTATTCTCATATGCTATAGATATGAAACTGTGTTCTTTCAGAAAGCAATGGCTTCATATATGAAGAAATATGCATACTCAAATGCTAAAACCGAGGACCTGTGGGCTGTTCTTGAAAAGGAAACTGGTGAACCTGTCAAGGATTTGATGACTACATGGACGAAGCAAAAAGGTTATCCTGTTATTAATGCGAAAATTAAAGGGAATGACATAGAGATTGAGCAGGTAATAGTATTTTTTTTTTCTTTTTGCGGGTGAGCAGGTAATAGGTTATCTTACATACCATCCTTCGTATCTATCATGCATTCATCATCACACGACTAACCAAGTATGCATTTGTTTGGTTAATATGTCCTTGCTATTTAGTTAAGTTCTAGTCGTGGCATGCCATTTACAGTTTCTTCTTTAAGAGAATCATCTGCTAACTGGTTGTGGCAAAAGCTTGACCAAACTTTGGTTTTTGTTCCATACCATTTTGTGAATGTTTAACTGACTGTTATAACTGGTCCTCTGAGAATACTGTACTCAATGATGTAAAAAACTGGAAATATTTTACTGCCCCTACGGCCATTGATCTGTCACTTGATGCATTCACGTATTTACACAGCAGCCCTAGTATCTGATCATATATTCTGGGGTATGGCTGAATGGTATCAAGAACAACTTACATGAATCTCGTAGAAGAACTGAATTAGATCTTGTTCTGAAGTTGGAGCTCTTTTAGGGTGCTCTATCTTACCACATTAGAGGTAAGAGGTGGTTTAAATCTGAGTCGTTGGTTGATGAAAGTTTGGAGGTTATTTTGGGCCCTAGTTTAGATAAGGCTAATAAGGAAACCTACAATTAATTTGGTAAGGTAGATAGGCACAGACGTTTCCCTACAAATCACGAGAGACATGTTTAAATGCACATTACTTCCCATGTTCCCATCTCAGCCCAGGGATACACATCCTGCATGACTATTGATTTAAATCAGATGGTTGCAAAAAGATCTAGACCACAGTTTTCTGCAGTTTCAGTTATGTATTGCTAATTTGAATGATCAAATAATATTTGAGAGCAATGTTTAGTGTTAAATTTTATGACAGCTTGAAATGGAAGTGTCAGATTCAGACTTACATATAAAGTTAGTATTATAAGGCAATAGGCATAAATTAATTATCAAATTTTAATCATGAAGTTTGTTTTTTTCTGTAGTAATGTACTTGTATGTTTAATAGTGATATTTTGGTATATATGTTTGAATTTCTTTATTTTCTTTCATTTTTCTGAAAGGATGTTTATTTTTAATAAATCCAGACACACAATTCAAGAAATAATCATTACATTTGTCCTGTCAAATGTGAGTCTCGATGTATAATTTTATGTACAATAATAAATTATGGTATTAGGTCAGACTGGCTTCCTTTTCTTAAATATGCTGATTATTTAGAATTATTTGCCAATTATTTCATGTATTGCTGCGCCCACTTCCCTCTACGAGTTAATAGATCACCCTTAGCCACTAGACCAAGGCAAAGAGAGGGTTTTCACAAAAGTGTGTCTTATTTTATATTCCCTCCGTTCCTAAATAATTGTCTTTCTAGAGATTTCAACAAGTGACTACATACGGAGCAAAATGAGTGAATCTACACTTTAAAACATGTCTACATACATCCGTATGTTGTAGTCTATTTGAGATGGCTAGAAAGACAAATATTTAGGAACGGAGGGAGTATTGGTTAAAGTGAAAAATCTAATAAATAAAAATGTTAAAAACTTGATCTCGTTGACTGATAGATCTCCGAGTATAGTATTTTTCTCCACGAACTTGATGATTTCTGTTTGTTGCAGGCCCAGTTTTTGTTAGATGGGTCCTCTGGCTCTGGCATGTGGATTGTCCCTATAACTTCAGGCTGTGGTGCATATGATACAGAGAAAAATTTGTTGTTGAAACTTAAACGTGATGAGCTGGTCATTGGTTCACAATGTGGTGACCGAAAGAAGGGCGGAAACTTTTGGACTAAGTTGAATATAAATGGAACCGGATTTTACAGAGTTAAATATGACGATGAGCTTGCAGCTGCACTTCAAAATGCGTTGGAGACCAAGAAGCTCTCACTAATGGATAAAATTGGTAAACGCAACATGTGACCATTGAATCTGCTTGTAATATTTTGGTGGCAGGTATTATAACATTACCATTGCAGGCATCGTGGATGACTTATATGCGCTTTCTATTGCCCGCCAACAAACATTTGCGTCGTTGCTACATTTACTCTACGGTTATTGTGGGGAAGCTGATTATAGTGTTCTTTCACACATAAACACTGTATGTAAATCCTGGAGGTCCAGTTGATTCTATCGTGTTCAATTGTTCATGAAGATAAATCGCCTATATCTTTACTTTGGATTGGCAGGTAACCACAAGTATTGCTAAAATATCTGCTGATGCTACTCCTGCCTTGGCTGGTGACATCAAGCAACTTTTGATCAAGATTCTTTTGTCACCTGCACAGTATGCCCCACCATAACTGCTATGAGTTTCTTAATGTATTACACTCACAATATATTATCTCTTTTGTTTCACAAAAAGGAAAAGGAAACATAATATGCCATTAATCTTCTTCCTAACTTCTCATGTTGCTTGAACATTCCTTCTTTTGTGGCCGATGCATGACAATTGCATGATTCTTTCACGTTATTACTGTATATTTGCTACATTTTCCTATGTTTCTTCTTTTTGACTGTGACACTTATCTTTCAGAAAGTTAGGCTGGGACCCCAAGAAGGGTGAGAGCCACCTGGACGTAATGCTTAGACCACTGCTGTTGACTGCACTTGTCCAACTTGGACATGGTAAGACCATTAATGAAGGAGTTAGGCGCTTTAACATCTTCACACGTGATCGTGGCACTTCTCTTCTTCCTCCGGATACTAGAAAGGTCCTGCCTTTTGCTATCACTTCACGTGGTACCTATGATTACTTCTTCCATTTGTAACTTGCGCTGTTCTGCAGGCCGCATACCTCTCTGTGATGCAGAATGTTAGTAGTTCAAACAGATCCGGTTATGATGCTCTCGAAAAAATCTACAAGGAGTCAGCTGAAGGGGAGGAAAGATTACAAGTCTTAGGTGTGTAGCCCTTTGACCATCTTAAACTAACAAAGCTTGCCCATGTTTTTGGTTGCTCTAATAGCATTTTGTTATTGTTTCAAGGCATATTATCTTCTTGCCGGGATAAGAGTATCGTCCTTGAATCACTGAATTTAATTTTCACTAATGAGGTAAATGCAAATATCATTACTTTCTTCCACATTTATAGTCGAAGGTTTCTATGAGCTTACTTGTGTGTCAAGGGCAAGCTGTACTCAGGTCTCATATGCCTCTCTTGCTTGTCAGGTTCGCAATCAAGATGCATATATTCTCCTTAGAGGTATTCAACCAGAGGCACGTGAAATTTCGTGGAACTGGTTGAAGGTACGATCTCTTTTAACAATGAGTACCCTTTTATCTATGCGTGTTGACGTGTTGTTGATGCGTAAAAGTCGTTATTTCTGGGTCCTGTCTGGAACATCAGATTCTTGTAGGTATTCTAAACAAATTTGAATATCCATTCATGAGAATATGTTTCTTTTTCTACCAACTTCATTGAGATTTCTGCATTACAAAGAGGACCCAGGGTTCTTCTGTATTTGTCAACAAGAACTCAAGTCAAGTGGCATATTTGCAAACAGCTGAACCATATTTGTGAATTTATTTCGGGATCCTGATTTCTTTAAATGGATTTCCCTTGTAAATGTATTTTAACTAGAGTGAATTTGAGGCAGCACCCAACCATCTATTTTTTGTAGTTCCTTCATATGACACCTTAGGAGATGACTGATGGTTCATACTTGGTGTTAGCAGATTGAAACATTTGAAAACATGGTGCTAACATTTGTCCCGTTCTGTCTGTCTGCAGGAAAACTGGGAGCGCATCTCAAAGACATTTGCCGGGAGCTTGGTTACGGATTTTGTTAAAACCATTGTTCCATTGGTACATTTAATCACAGTTCTATTGCCCTATTCCCGTGATCCATATTCCCCACTTTTGCAGGTATTATTTCCATGAGGCCATAGCTAATGTGGACTTCCTTGTTTCTTGTCAGTTCACCTCCAACGAGAAGGCGGCAGAGATCTCCAAGTTCTTTGCAACGCGCACAAAGCCCGGATTCGAGAGGACGCTGAAGCAGAGCCTTGAAAACGTGCGGATCAGCGCGAGATGGGCCGAGGGCATCAGGAGCGAGCCCGGGCTTGCACAGACGGTGCGTGAGCTCCTGGCCAAGCCCTGACGTGCTGCAGCTAGAGTGCTAGGTTACGGTTGTTGTTGGCAATAAGAATGCATTTGTGCCTTGTCATGTGTGGTGAAGAATGCATTTGTGGTTTGAGATGGTTTTTGGTCGTACATTTGTAGAGGTGGTGGTAGTGAGTCGGCTGATGCCAGTTTGTAGCCAAATCATTGGTTGTTATGAATGCATGTAGTGCAAACAGGTTGTATGAAGAATGAGAATGTCAAGGCGAAACTAGGTACTCCCTCCGTTCACTTTTATAAATCGTTTCAGACAAGTGAAATTGAGCTGTTTTGTACAGTGTCTGAGACATCTACAAGATCTTATAAAAGTGAACAGAGGGAGTAGCATATATCCATTAAAAGAAAATTCAGGCAAAACAAAGAAGATTTTGAAAAGCTCGAATCTCAGTGTCACTAGAACAAGCCTCATTGATGCATCTTTTCTGGTAAACTGGACGTATGAGGAGACTTCACGTGGGTGATACTGATGGGCACAGACTTCACGTGGGTGTACTAAAAAAAAACTTTCATGATGATATGTGTTTGTCACAGTAGGTCACGTTTTCTGTCATGCATATCCATGACGATTTTATGACAGAATCAAGATAGTTATACATGTGTTGTCGTAGAAGTGTTCCATGACAATACCAAAATTATCATCAAGGAAGTGTTCACTTCCATGACGATAAATGACGCGTCATGAAAGTGCTTTCGTCAAGTGTAACCGACACGTGGCATTCACCGTAATTGGTCGCCGATAAGCTATCGGTCCGGTTTTGGATCTGATAATCCGTTAACAGCCTGAACCAATGGCGATTTTTCACGTGTAAAATTCTCATTGGCCGCAGGAAACACGTGTCAGCTCGTCATTGGGTCAGATAGGCGCCTATGATATGTTGACACGTGCGACGGCCCACCACTGGCCCATTTAGCTTACAAAGGCCGGCCCGTTTGACTTGGTCAAAAGTTAGCGGGCCGGCCCATGAAAAGCCTGTTAACGGTCTATTTGCAAATAGCCCATTTTCGGCCCGGTAACTCACGACCCGTTAGGGCCTTCCCGAAATCGGCCCAACAACGTCATGCGGGCCGTCGAGTATAACACCAGCTCGTTTCACTTTCGGCCCATGTATGGCCCACGACGTCTTTCGGCCCATATGTGGCCTTTCGTATTTTTAGGCCCTTTAGTGGCCCACGGTGACTCTAGCGCATAATGTACAGTAAATTTCTTTGTGCCCATTAACAAGATGATTCACATGGGCCGCTTCGGCCGTGTTAGCTTTCGCCCATCGACAGCCATACGTTCTTGGGCTCCTTTCCGGCCCTCGATTACTTCCGGCCCGTTTCCCTAATGGGTCAAATTCGGCCTGTGGATAAAATCGGTCCGTTTGTGGCCTATTAACCCATTGCGCCGTTTCCAGCCCGTCCTATATTCTGGCCCATTAATGACCCGTTATGCCCGTGATGTAATTAAGCCTTTCTTTGTCTTAGGCTACTGTTAACGGCCCGTCACCGTGCTGGCCCGATACCAATTACGCCCGGTTACGGCCCATGTGGACCCATTTATCCGACGGCCCGAGGCCACTGCTTCTATGACCCGTTGGAGGCCCATTTATCCGACGGCCTGTAGGAGGCCCATGGATCCTACGGCCTATAGCAGGGTCAAGGTTACCATGGTCCGTATATGGCCCATGGTTGTTGCGGCAACTAGCAAACTAGGGAAAGAAACTAACGCTAGGCTATTAAGGCGATTGCACATATTACATCCACTGGGCATCAAAGTTCGCCACCAGTGCAAATATAGGGAACACCCTACACTATACAAAAATGACTTGCTATTTTCTTCAGCCGGTGGTGATGTCGCTTGAAGCTATGTCGGTATTTCCCCAAAGAGGAAGGGATGATGCAACATAGCGGCGGTAGGTATTTCCCTCAGATATGAAACAAAGGTTATCGAACCAGTAGGAGAACCAAGCAACACAACGTAAAGAGCCCTTGCACACAAATAACAACCACTTGCAACCCGACGTGTTAAAGGGGTTGTCAATCCCTTTCCGGGTACGACGCCTCAAGTGGTGCGTGGACGGGAGAAAGTTGTAATAGATTAAATAAATAGATTGCAAATAAAATTAAGTGCAACAAAGTATTTTTTGTATTTTTGGTTTAATAGATCTGAAAATAAATGCAAGGAAAAAGTAGATCGCAAAGGCAAATATATGAGAAAGAAGACACGGGGGCCGTAGGTTTCACTAGTGGCTTCTCTCGAGAAAAATAGCAAACGGTGGGTGAACAAATTACTGTTGGGCAATTGATACAACTTCAAATAATCATGACGATATCCAGGCAATGATCATTATATAGGCATCACGTCCAGGATTAGTAGACCGACTCCTGCCTGCATCTACTACTATTACTCCACACATCGATCGCTATCCAAAGCATGTATCTAGTGTATTAAGTTCATGGAGAAAGCGGAGTAATGCAATAAGAACGATGACATGATGTAGACAAGATCTATCTATGTAGAGATAGACCCCGTCGTTTTATCCTTAGTATCAACGATACATATGTGTTGTTTACCTTTGTGTGACTGGGATCAAGCACCGGAAGATCGAACCCACTACCGGGCACCTCTTCCCATTGCAAGATAAATAGATCAAGTTGGCCAAACAAAACCCAAATATCGGAGAAGAAATACGAGGCTACAAGCAATCATGCATATAAGAGATCAAAGAAACTCAAATTACTTTCATGGATATAAAAAGATAGATCTGATCATAAATTCGAAGTTCATCGATCCCAACAAATGCACCGCAAAAGAGTCACATCATGTGGATCTCCAAGAGACCATTGTATTGAGAATCCAGCGAGAGAGAGGGAGCCATCTAGCTACTAACTACGGACCCGAAGGTTTACAAAGAACTACTCACGCATCATCGGAGAGGCACCAATGGAGGCGGTGAACCCCACCCGAGATGGTGTCTAGATTGGATCTGGTGGTTCTGGACTCTGTGGCGGCTGGATGAATATTTCGTCGACTCTTTTAGGGTTTCTGGAATATTGGGGTATTTATAGAGCAAAGAGGCGGTTCGGGGGGCACCCGAGGTGGGCACAACCCACCAGGCGCTGGGCCTCTGGCACGCATACAGTGGGTTGTGCCTCCCTCGGGGCACCCCCAGGCGCAGCCAGGGCCCGTTGTGTTCCTGCTGGCCCATAAAAATTCTCCGTAAAGTTTCGAGGCATTTGGACTCCGTTTGATATTGATTTTCTGTGATGTAAAAAAGATGGAAAAAAAGCAACTAGCACTTGGCACTATGTCAATAGGTTAGTACCAAAAAATGATATAAAATGACTATAAATGATTGTAAACATCCAAGATTGATAATATAACAACATGGAACAATAAAAAATTATAGATACGTTGGAAACGTATTAGGTGGCTGCACGTTAAGAACAAATTTTGTATCGCAACAAAATAAATTACAACCATAAAACAAAAGGAAGGTTGGCATAAAAGTTAACAGTCTGGCAGATAAATGCACCACCAGAAGTTCAGAAGCTCAGTTCATTTGACCTGACTCTTACGTTTTCATGATGTATTGTCCGATGGAGCACCATAACCTTCGCCTTCATTTCTCCTAGGCTCCTGAACAACATAGCAAATGTCTGATAGTCTGGTTTCAAAACCATGCATATCTTGATGACATCAAACAATGGTTGTCCTTGTTTCACAAAGGGTCTCTGTTAGGGAATGGGCTTGTGTTTGGAGCGCAGATATAACATTGTTTTGAGCTTGCATATCTTGATCATGAGGCAGTTTGGACGAGACAACCAACCCAGTATTACGCAGGAACGTGCTTTTGGCACTGTTAATGGACAGGTACCGACCCAGTGCAGCAAGAGGTGACATTGCGGTTATAGTTGCCTCGTCACCTTCAGATGGTGGCGGTTCCACCATTTTCTCCATAGCTTGCTGAAAAGTTGAGTTTTTACATTAGTAGTACCAGACAGAAGATATTAAGGAGGCAGCAAAACCAAACAAAATAGCTTTGGTCTATATACAGAACTTATTCTGGTGAACCCATGTAAAATATTAGTTGTATTTTACTGCAAAGTACATAATAAAACCAGGTTCCAAACATATGACCATGTACCATGGCTAATGTATTGTCTATTTCTTCACATTGTATTGACATCTAAGGATAAAGAGACAAACTTTATAATACGGTAAGCATAGTATGGCATCATTCATATCACAAAACAACTGAGAACAGACAAACAGGCAATTGTAATGTTGTGTGGGCAAGTCCAGAATGGAACTAGATTATAGATCAAGATCAAAGGAACATCACTACTCTCTTTTAAACCTTGTAAGGTGCAATGATACGCTAAGACAATTGTGTATAAAATTGAAAAGAGTAATAGACATTGGCTGCAAATCACGCAGTTCAATGCACAAGTCAGAGTAAGTAGTAGTTAAAAGGCATGAGGATTGAGGACTTACAACAGCGGCTTTGATTGGTGTAGTCATGCCCTTCGTCTTGCTGGTGTGACAGTCCTTGAAGATTTCGACAGCATTTGGTTCATGTACTTTTTGGTCCTTGCGGGCTTTCCTCTGCATTTGGAACAAGTCAATATAGATCTGATAATATGGTGCAATGAAAAGAGTGAAACAACAACTAATTACAAAAGCCTTGCGCAGTGCAATATAGCTACGAGATCACGTAAATGCATTGGAATTTCACTTTCGTACGGTTGGCCTTGTTCTTTGAACATTTCACCTACAAGAAGATAGATTTGTGAGGCACATGCGTAAATAGGAGTTCAACATGTGATCTGATCACATACATATAACGTACCTGATACTTTGGATCAGACCAGTGTTTAACGAGGCCTCTCCAGTCTTCATCCGATATATTTTCCACTGGAGATGTTTGGGCAAGTTCACTGTTAGCCTTGCCTTCAAAGTGTGTTTTCCTCAGGTTATACCGATACTATCGTAGGGCAGACTTGAAAACATGGGTGCAAGCTTGTCTGGTTGCATCATCTTGTCTATCCAACTTGAACCTCATCTGTTGAAAATTATGGGAGTCTCATTATCAGCAACCTAGAAAGTATGGGATAAAGCAAGACGATATTACTAGTTTCCATACATAACCATACTTACAGATAAATGGTCAGGAGGGTGTTGAACTGGGTTTCGTCTTTGTCATTCCTGTACTGAATCCATGTTGGGAGGATATGTCACACCTAACGGCAACCGCTGCCTCTGATACTAACTTGGCTGACTCTGTAGCATAACGTGGCCTTTTTTAACCTACCTCAAAACGGATCTCCATTCTTCCTCCTCTAGATTTAGTTAACCTATCGAGCATTATCCCTGATGTTTGTTTTCTTGCGCCTAGGTGCTAGTCTAACAACGAACATAGGAAGTGTTAGTGTACATCAAACTGTAAGACTACATATAAAGAAGCGTGCAATCAGAATTTGACTCCAAAGCAACTACCTTCTTGCTGTTGAAGCTCACAAAGTTCATCTGATCTTGCCAACTCGTCTTGTGTCAAGAGTGCTTCGGAAGTAGTGTCAGGTGGCAAGGGAGCTTGGGAACGTGCTGCTAGCTGAGTTAACGAACGAGTAACTCGTGCAGCTGGTGGTACTGTGGAAGGTGTTGCAACAACTAGGGTTGTCTCTGCTTGTTTGGTGGCAGCTATTGGTTTCTGTTTGGCTTGTTCTGTAGCTCGTGTAGCACGGGATACCCCGTTTGTACAATTATTTTCCGTTGGACTTTGACCTTCTATTGCACCATCAGTACCAGCAGAATCTGCAGGATTCTTCCGCTTCCATTTCCGCGTGTCCTTAGTACTAACACCATCCCCTGTTATTCTGTGTTCCTTCCTCTTTCTCTGTGCCATGTTAAGTCAAGCCGACAAGAAAAAGGAATAAAAATTTAGTTCTTCTAAACAAATTGATGTGTGATACAGACGAACTGAACTTTGATGTTAGACAACCACATGATAGGAGGATGTAATATGTACGAAAAACAGGACGGCATGAGATAATCAGAACTATGATGTGTAAACTAAGCAGAAGACATTTCACTAAATTAGAAGCAATGCAATGGAAGGTAGACACCATATGAAAGATGCTACAAATATCGCTCTGCCAAGTTAACAGTGTCTCGTCATAACTGGCGTTTAAACAAATGTGAAGCAGTACATGAAATAAATCATATGCAAGATGCAAACTACATCACACTACCAAGTTAAAGGTCTCTCGTCATTAGTGCCATTGCATATTCACAGCTTATGATGTGTAAACTAAGCAGAAGTCATTTCAACAAATTAGAAGCAATGAAAGCTAGACACCATATGAAATATGCAACGAATATCACTCTACCAAGTTAAAACTGTCTCGTCATAAGTGCTATTTCAACAAACTAGAAGTAGTACAAGTGTGACGCCCCCGATTCAATCGTACACTAATCATGCACGCAAACGTGTACGATCAAGATCAGGGACTCACGGGAAGATATCACAACACAACTCTAAAACATAAATAAGTCATACAAGCATCATAATACAAGCCAGGGGCCTCGAGGGCTCGAATACAAGTGCTCGATCATAGACGAGTCAGTGGAAGCAACAATACCTGAGTACAGATATAAGTTAAACAAGTCTGCCTGAAGAAGGCTAGCACAAACTGGGATACAGATCGAAAGAGGTGCATGCCTCCTACAGGATCCTCCTAAACTACTCACGGTCGCCGCCGGGTTCCACGTAGTAGTAGGCACCTCCGATGTAGTAGGAGTAAATCGTCGACGGTGGCGTCAGCTCTGGACTCCAACATCTGGTTGCGACAACCAGAAAGAGAGGAAAGGGAAAAAGGGGGAGAAAGCAACCGTGAGTACTCATCCAAAGTACTCGCAAGCAAGGATCTACACTACATATGCATGGGTATATGTGTAAAGAGGCAATATCAATGGACTGAACTGCAGAATGCCAGAATAAGAGGGGGATAGCTAGTACTGTCGAAGGCTACGCTTCTGGCAGCCGCCGTCTTGCAGCATGTAGAAGAGAGTAGAATGAAGTCCTCCAAGTAGCATCGCATAGCATAATCCTACCAGACAATCCCCTCCTCGTTGCCCTGTTAGAGAGCTATCACCGGTTGTATCTGGCACTTGAAAGGGTGTGTTTTATTAAGTATTCGGTTCTAGTTGTCATAAGGTCAAGGTACAACTCCAAGTCGTCACATATCAAGATCACGGCTATTCGAATAGATAAACTTCCCTGCAGGGGTGCACCACATAACCCAACACGCTTGATCCCATTTGGCCGGACACACTTATCTCGGTCATGCCCGGCCGTGGAAGATCAACACGTCGCAGCCCCACCTAGGCACAACAGAGAGGTCAGGACGCCGGTCTAAACCTAAGCGCCAGGGTGCAGGCCCATCGCCTTAGCACACCAAGACGCTATGACGCGTCGGAAGCAGACCTAGCCTAGCGTGCGTTCATCCAATCCGCACGCGCCGCTTCGGGCCGCCGACGTCCACGAAGGCTTCGGTGATACCACGACGTCGAGTGCCCATAACTTTCCCACGTAGTTGGTTAGTGCATATAGACCAAATGGCCAGACTCAGATCAAATACCAAGAACTCGTTAAGCGTGTTATTTTTAAGTATCCGTGAACGCCGACCAGGGCCAGGCCCACCTCTCTCCTAGGTGGTCTCAACCTGCCCTGTCGCTCCGCCACAAAGTAACAGTCGGGGGCCGTCAGGAACCCAGGCCCACCTCTACCGGGATGGAGCCACCTGTCCTTTCAGCCCCCTCATCAGAATCACTTGCGGGTACTCAACGAGCTGACCCGACTTTAGTCACCACATGTGTCATGTATATAAAGTATATAGTATATACCCGTGATCACCTCCCTAGTGATCACGACCAAAGAGTATAACATGGCGCACGGACAAGAGTGTAGGGCCTTGATGGAACACTAGCATCCTATTCTAAGCAAGAGGATAAAGGTGTAAGGGTAACAATCAGAGCAACAATGACAGGATATGCAACAGAATATGATTAACCGAAAGCAGTAACATGCTACACTACTCTAATGCAAGTAGTATAGAGAAGAATAGGCGATATCTGGTGATCAAGGGGGGGCTTGCCTGGAAGCTCTGTTGTACAGGAAAAAGGGTCGTCGGTGACGTAGTCGTACTCGGTGGCATCAACGCCGGTCTCGGGGTCTACCGAAGAAGAAGAGGGGGAAGAAACAGTAAACACGGAGTAAACAAAGCATCATAAAACATAACGAGGCAATACGCGGTGCTAGGTATGCCCTAACGAGGTAGAAGGTGATACCGGCGAAGGGGGGAAACATCTGGGAAAGTATTCCCGGTGTTTCGCGTTTTTGGATAGATGAACCGGAGGAGGAAAGTTGTGTGTTTGCTATTATAGGGATGTGTGGCGGACGAACGAGCTACGTATTCAGATTCGTCTCGTCGTTCTGAGCAACTTTCATGTACAAAGTTTTTCCATCCGAGCTACGGTTTATTTTATATGATTTTCTAAAGTTTTAAATCATTTTTAGAATTTATTTAATTTATTTAATTCAACATTATCCAGAATAGTGTTTGCTGACATCATCATGATGTCAGCATGACATCAGCAGTCAACAGAGGTGTTGACTGGTCAAACTGACGTGTGGGTCCAGTGGGACCCACTGTCGCTCTAATCGATAGGTTGATTAGGGTTTAGGTTAAACTAATTACTGTTTAATTAAACTAACAGGTTAATTAGACTAATTAAATAGGATTAATTAACTTAATTAATTAATTAATTAAATTTATCTTTATTATTATTATTATTTTTAAAAATCGTTTTAAAATTTTCGTTCTGGGCGTGGGCCCCATTTGTCATTGTCATAGGAGGGGGGGTCTTTAGCGGGCGCTGGGGCTACCGCAGTAGCAGGCTGACGGGCGTCTTTGGTGTGGACGCTAGTGAACGGGCGGAGCATTGTGGGCATAACCCGCCCAGACGACGCCTTGAGCAGTTGTCATGGCGCCGGCGTAAGACACCTGGCGCCCGGCACGAACAGGCGGCGGGACGGAGGACCAGCCATGGGCGCGTGCGTGTGCCGCGGCGACAACAGCGAGGCGGACAAGCGAGGCACGGTGGCGGTGGCAGCCAGAGGCGGGCGCGTGGGGCACGGCCCCGGGCGACGTGCGCGAGAGCAGGGGAGGTGGGAGTGTGCACGGGACGGCAGTGGCAAACGCAAGCAGGCGCGTGGAGCCGAACGATGAATGCGAGCGGTGCTCGGGGGTGCGGGGAGCGCGCTCACGCGAAGGCGGCGCGGCTAGATCTGGCAACGGGAGTAGAGGGGGGAAGAGGAGAGGGGAGCCACTCACGTGCGAGGAGGGAAGAGGCGGCGAGGCTCAGTGATGCGAGTCGGGGAGGAGGCAGTCCAGTGGGGAGGAGTCGAGGGCGACGGGGCGGCGACCGATCCGGCGAAGACGGTGAGGGGGCTCCGGCGGCGCGGTCCAGTGGTGTCGGAGGTGGTGGCGATGACGGCGCGCGACGGGTCGGGGGCGTCAGTTGCCCCCGATCTAGATCCACTCGGGGCGGGGCTGGTGGTCGTGCAGGTCACGCGAGGGGTGAGCCCCCCCCCCCACCGTGGGCGTCGCGTGGGTGCGGTGGGGAGGCGGCGCTGGGAGGGAGACGAGGGGAGAGGGGTTCGATCCCGATCCAGGGGAATCGGGGGAGGGAGTGGGGCGAGTGGGGGGGGGGGTTAGGGTTTGCGGGGCGGTTGGACCGGGGTATGTAGGCCGGGGGTAGAGGGTGGGGCGGCCTGCTAGTGGCCACGTGGGCCAAACGGCCCAGGGAGTGTTCTTCTCGTGTTGTTTTATTTTGTTTTGTTTTTATTTATTCTTTTTTGTATAATTTTAGTTTCACATTGTTATAGTTTAGATAAAATATAAAACTAGTTCCTAATTTAGTTTCACAAATATGTCACTGCCCCATTAGTTCGGGCAATTGAATGAATTAGCTTAATATTTTATTAATTGAAAAGGGCATTTAATTATACATTTACGCTCTTTGTTTTATTTATTTCAAAATATTTAAACATTTTGTAAAAGTGTGTTTACTTCACCAAAATAATTTATGGATTATTTTCCGCAAACCGAACATTTTAGTTTTAACGTTTGAAAACTTTTGATGTTTGCCATTAACTCAAATTTGAATTTTAATCGTTTTGAACTAACGCGAGATTAGCAACAGTAATCGTGGTGACGTGGCATCATTAGTAGTAGGTTACTGTAGCTTAATTATCCAGGTGTCACAATTCTCCTTCACTACAAGAAATCTCGTCCCGAGATTTAAGAGGGGTGCAAGGGGGAAAGTTTTATTACGGAATTCTAGCGAGTGTTCCCAGTCTTGGTTGCTCTTCTCGAAGAGGTCGATCCATTACATTGATGTCTTCATTTCTCTACTTCAGGTCATCATGATCAATTCGTCATCCTTTCTTCGGGAGTTCCATCGTACTTACGAATAGGTAACGGGGCCGATCAGCAACGACAGAATGCTATAAGGGTAATAATCTAGGATTAACCCATGAATGAGCCTATGAGTACTTCTCGAGTCGAACAAATAAACCACATCGAGAGTAAAGTTCGAAGGTACAATATGGAGTTTCAAGTAGCCAGGCAATCATTCAATGCCTAGTCAGAAGGTGAAAGGGTTCAGGGCAACGTGAATAAGTATTGCGTCTGATACCAGAATAGATCACTAGGAATGTGGCTCGTGAATAGCATAAGAAGCCAAGCGCGAGGATTAACTTTGGAAACAGGGTGTACAGGAGAGTCAGGTTTCGATCCTGTGGAACTGTGGGTTATGGGCCCACCATGTGGTTAAAAGTAGGAAAAGTGTTGATATCTTGCACGGTCATGATAGCAAGACATGTCAGAGGGTAGCCTATCAGTTATGTTGGCAACAATGTCGATACCAAGGGCGAGGGACGAAGAGAACCATTTTCCTGCTCGTTGAACGAGGCGGACCATTAGGCAAGGTTCTCGTCCATCGGTGGCTACCGAAATGTCATCTATTATAGTAATAGGGTCTTACTGGCAGAGTTGTATCACAAGATGCTTACCTAAGCAGGGAATTACCACTGCTCAGTTAAGTAGATTATAAGAAAGCTTGAACAAAACAACGGAAAGGAAAATGTGTTTAAACACATATATCAGGGGTATATCCTTCCCAAAGTCAAGCAGAGGATGATATACAAGACAGGATATAAAGTAGAAAACCCTTTGGATAAGAGGAGAGAAATTTCATGACATTACCCATACAACGGTTTTTGGGTAATTTCAACAAGAAACATTTAGCATGGTGCTTCATATGTTCTTATTGAAAATCGGAGTACCATAGACATGCTACGAGATAGCACTGACATGGTCTTCAAGCAAAAGTCAGACCTTGTATACACAAAGGATCCATCAGGATCAACTTATAAGTCTTACAATTCCCTCATGGAAGAATGAGTAACCTTGCTAAAAAAGAAAACTATAACAGTAGGTCCTCCGGCCAGGTGTGCTAGGCATGACATCACCTTACCGGGTCATATAAAGATGTTATAACTCCTGGAAATTGATACGTCTCCAACGTATCTATAATTTTTGATTGCTCCATGCTACTTTATCTATTGTTTTGGACTATAATGGGCATTATTTTCCACTTTTATATTACTTTTGGGACTAACCTATTAACCGGAGGCCCAGCCTGTAATTGCTATTTTTTTGCCTATTTCGGTGTTTCAAGAAGCGGAATATCAAACGGAGTCCAAACGGAATGAAACCTTCGAGAACGTGATCTTCTCACCGAACGTGATCTAGGAGACTTGGACCCTACTCCAAGGAGTGCCAGAGGCGGTCACGAGGGTGGGGGCCGTGCCCTCCCCCCTGGGCGCGCCCCTGCCTCGTGGGCCCCCTGACGCTCCACCGACGTACTCCTTCCTCCTATATATACCTCATTACCCCCAACAGATCGGGGACGGAGCCAAAAACCTAATTCCACCGCCGTGCCTTCCTGTATCCACGAGATCCCATCTTGGGGCCTGTTAGGAGCTCATGGGAGGGGCATCCACCACGGAGGGCTTCTACATCAACACCATTGCCCCTCCGATGAAGTGTGAGAATTTTTTACTTCAGACCTTCGGGTCCATAGCTAGTAGCTAGATGGCTTCTTTTCTCTTTTTGGATCTCAATACAATGTTCTCCCCCTCTCTTGTGGAGATCTATTCGATGTAATCTTGTTTTTGCGGTGTGTTTGTTGAGGCCGATGAATTGTGGGTTTATGATCCAACTTATCTATGGAAAATATTTGATTCTTCTCTGAATTCTTTTATGTATGATTGAGTTATCTTGGCAAGTCTCTTCGAATTATCCGTTTGGTTTGGCCAACTAGATTGGTAGTTCTTGCAATGGGAGAAGTGCTTAGCTTTGGGTTCAATCTTGCGGTGTCCTTACCAAAGGATGTAAAGGGTTACAAGGCACGTATTGTATTGTTGCCATCGAGGATAACAAGATGGGGTATTTATCATATTGCATGAATTTATTCCTCTACATCATGTCATCTTGCTTAAGGCGTTACTCTGTTTTTAACTTAATACTCTAGATGCATGATGGATAGCGGTCGATGAGTGGAGTAGTAGTAGTAGATGCAGAATCGTTTCGGTCTACTTGTCTCGGACGTGATGCCTATATACATGATCATCGCCTAGATATACTCATAACTATGCTCAATTCTGTCAATTGCTCAACAGAATTTGTTCACCCACCGTAGAATATCTATGCTCTTGAGAGAAGCCACTAGTGAAACCTATGGCCGCCAGGTCTATTCTCATCATATCAATCTCCATCACTTTATTTACTTGCTTTGCTTTTACTTTTCACTTTGCATCTTTATACCAAAAATACCAAAAATATTATCTCTATCAGATCTCACTCTCGTAAGTGACTGTGAAGGGATTGACAACCCCTAATCGCGTTTGTTGCGAGTAGCTATCATTTTGTGAAGGTACGAGGGACTTGCGCGTGGCCTCCTACTGGATTGATACCTTGGTTCTCAAAAACTGAGGGAAATACTTACGCCATCTTGTGCTGCATCATCCCCTCCTCTTCGGGAAAACCAACGCATAAGCTCGAGACGTAGCAAGAAGGATTTCTGGCGCCGCTTGGGGAGGTCTACGCAAAAGTCAACATACCAAGTACCCATCACAATCCCTATCTCTCGCATTACATTATTTGCCATTTGCCTCTCGTTTTCCTCTCCCCCACTTCACCTTTGCCGTTATTCGCCCTCTCTTTCCCAATCTCCTCCTCCTTTTTCCTTTGCCTTTTGTTTGCTCGTGTGTTAGTTTGCTTGCTTGTCATCATGACTAGTCTCATATCTTCTCCGTTATCTCCCAAGAGTGAATTTCTAAATTTTAAGCAAAGGGAGGGAGAAAATCTAAAAGATGCTTGGTATAGAATTTGCAATGCTCAAAATAGATCTACCAGGAAGCAATCTACTTCAGTTCTTCTTCGTAATTTTTACGTAGGTGCTAATCCTTGGTATAGATATATCCTTGATACCATTACCGGAGGAATTTCTTGGATAGCCATACTTTTGATTCTTATAATGCTTTAATAGATTTATTTGGCTCACCTCCTCTTTTGGTTAATGGAACTATGTTAACTTTGGAGCATGTTATGCAAAGGCTTGAAATTATTGAAAACAGAGTTGCTACCATTGAATCCATTGAAAATCTAGATAAAAGATCCATAATCAAATTACTCAATATGGATCTAAGGTAGGAATGACTTTGAAAAGTATTAAGGAGAAGGAACCCATGGTTAATGAGAAAATAAATCTAGATTCTACTCGAATCGATAAACTTGAGGGTATCATTACTAACTTGGGAACCCCTTTTTCTTCCGTAAAGAATACTCCTAGTCCTCCCACTAAAATTGCCAAGCTTATGTATGTTCCTAAAAATAAGGGTGAATCATCTAGTAAGGAAAATGCGGATCTAAATCTATAAGTATTCATCCCGATCTTTTTACTATCATTAAGGAACCATTTGCTACGAATGAATTTTTTGATCTTGTGCCTAAAATTTTGATAATTACTATAAAGAAATAAAATTCTAAAGGAGGAAGGTGCCTCATTAAAGAATTGCCTACCAAAGATGGCAATACCTAGATCTATCCTTGTTTTTATGCCTAGCTAGGGGCGTTAAACGATAACGCTTGTTGGGAGGCAACCCAATTTTATTTTGTGTTTTTTGTTCTTGGTTCTGTTTAGGAATAAATAATCCATCTAGCCTCTGTTTAGATGTGGTTTTATCTTTCAATTAGTGTTTGTGCCAAGTTGGACCTATTGGATCTTCTTGGATGATAGTTATTTGATCTTGCTGTAATTTCCAGAATCTTTGTGCTCAGTGCCCGAATTGTTAAAAATCACCAGAACGTGATAAAATAGTGATTCCAATTGCTGCTGATCAAAAAACAAAGTTTCCAGGTCTTCTTATTTTGGTAGAATTTTTGGGTTCCAGAAGTTTGCGTTAGTTACAGATTACTACAGACTGTTCTGTTTTTGACAGATTCTGTTTTGCGTGTGTTGTTTGCTTATTTTGATGAATCTATCGTTAGTAAAATAGTTTATGATCCATAGAGAAGTTGGAATAAAGTAGGTTTAACACCAATATAATTAAAAAATGAGTTCATTACAGTACCTTAAAGTAGTCTTTTGTTTTGTTTCTCTAACGGAGCTCACGAGATTTCTATTGAGTTTTGTGTTGTGAAGTTTTCAAGTTTTGGGTGAATTCTTTTGATGTATTATGGAACAAGGAGTGGCAAGAGTCTAAGCTTGGGGATGCCCATGGCACCCCCAATATAATCCAAGGACACCAAAAGTCAAAGCTTGGGGATGCCCGGAAGGCATCCCTCTTTAAATCCACTTCCATCGGTAATTTACTTGGAGCTATATTTTTATTCACCAACATGATATGTGTTTTGCTTGGAGCGTCTTGTATCATTTGAGTCTTTGCTTGTTAGTTACCACAATCATCCTTGCTGTACACACCTTTTGAGAGAGCCATACATGAATTGAAATTTGATAGAATACTCTATGTGCTTCACTTATATCTTTTGAGCTTGATAGTTTGCTCATAGTGCTTCACTTATATCTTTTTGAGCGTGATAATTTTTGCTCTAGTGCTTCACTTAGATCTTTTAGAGCACCGTGGTGGATTTGTTTAAAGAAAATTGATCTCTCATGCTTCACTTAGATTATTTTGAGAGTCGTTAATAGCATGGTAATTTGCTTAATGTTAATATACTTGGTATTCAAGATATGTGAAACTTTCTTTTGAGTGTGTTGAATACTAAGATAAGTTTGATGCTTGATAATTGTTTTGAGATATGGAGGTGATAATATCAAAGTCATGCTAGTTGAGTAGTTGTGAATTTGAGAAATGCTTGTGTTGAAGTTTGTAAGTCCCGTAGCGTGCACGTATGGTTAAAGTTATGTAACAAATTTGAAACATGAAGTGTACCTGGCTTGTGCATCCTTATGAGTGGTGGTCGGGGACGAGCAATGGTCTTTTCCTACCAATCTATCCCCATAGGAGCATGCGCGTAGTACTTGATTTTTGATGACTTCTAAATTTTTGCAATAAGTATATGAGTTCTTTTGACTAATGTTGAGTCCATGGATTATACGCACTTTTACCTTTCCGCCATTGCTAGCCTCTTAGGTACCGTGCATTGCCCTTTCTCACATTGAGAGTTGGTGCAAACTTAGCGGTGCATCCAAACCCCGTGATACGATACGCTCTATCACACATAAACCTCCTTTTATCTTCCTCAAAACAGCCACCATACCTACCTATTATGGCATTTCCATAGCCATTCCGAGATATATTGCCATGCAACTTCCACCGTCATCATCATGACATACTTTACTTTTGTCATATTGCCATTGCATGATCATGTAGTTGACATCATATTTGTGGCAAAGCCACCATGCATTATTTTTCATACATGTCTCTCTTGATTCATTGCACCATCCCGCACATCACGGGAGGCATTCATATAGAGTCATATCTTGTTCTAGTTTCGAGTTGTAATCCTTATGTTGTAATCAACAGAAGTGTGATGATCATCATTATTAGAGCATTGCCAAAAAAAAGAGAAAGGCCAAAATAAAAAAAGGAAGGCCCAAAAAAAAGAAAAGAAAAGGGCAATGCTACTATCTCTTTTTCCACACTTGTGCTTCAAAGTAGCACCATGTTCTTCATGTAGTGGGTCTCATATTTTGTGCTTCAAAGTAGCACCTTGTTCTTCATGTAGTGAGTCTCATATATTGCTTCAAAGTAGCACCATGTTTTTCATATAGTGAGTCTCATAAGTTGTCTTTCTATACTAGTGGGAATTTTTCGTTATAGAACTTGGCTTGTATATTCCTACGATGGGCTTCCTCAATTGCCCTAGGTCTTCATGAGCAAGCAAGTTGGATGCACACCCACTAGTTTTCTTTTGTTGAGCATTCATAGCTCTAGTGCATCCGTAGCATGGCAATCCCTACTCCTCATGTTGACATCAATTGATGGGCATCTCCATAGCCCGTTGATTATCCTCGTCAATGTGAGACTTTCTCTTTTTTGTCTTCTCCACACAATCCCCATCATCATACTCTATTCCACCCATAGTGCTATATCCATGGCTCACACTCATGTATTGCGTGAAGGTTGAAAAAGTTTGAGATTATTTAAGTATGAAACAATTGCTTGGCTTGTCATCGGGGGTATAGAAGTTGGGAACATCTTTGTGTGACGAAAATGAAGCGTAGCCTAACTATATGCTTTTGTAGGGATGAACTTTCTTTGGCCATGTTATTTTGAGAAACATAATTATTTTGATTAGTATGCTTGAAGTATTATTATTTTTATGTCAATATGAACTTTTGTCTTGAATCTTTCGGATCTGAATATTCATATCACAATTAAGAAGATTTACATTGAAATTATGCCAAAGTATCACTCCGCATCAAAAATTCTTTTTTATCATTTACCTACTCGAGGACGAGCAGGAATTAAGCTTGGGGATGCTCGATACGTCTCCAACGTATCTATAATTTTTGATTGCTCCATGCTACTTTGTCTATTGTTTTGAACTATATTGGGCTTTATTATCCACTTTTATATTACTTTTGGGACTAACCTATTAACCGGAGGCCCATTTCGTAATTGCTTTTTTTGCTCGTTTCGATGTTTCAAAGAAACGGAATATCAAACGGAGTCCAAACGGAATGAAACCTTCGGGAACGTGATCTTCTCACCGAACGTGATCCAGGAGACTTGGACCCTACTCCAAGGAGTGCCAGAGGCGGTCACGAGGGTGGGGGCGCGCCCTCCCCCCTGGGCGCGCCCCTGCCTCGTGGGCCCCCTGACGCTCCACCGACGTACTCCTTCCTCCTATATATACCTACGTACCCCCAACAGATCGGGGACGGAGCCAAAAACCTAATTCCACCGCCGTACCTTCCTGTATCCACGAGATCCCATCTTGGGGCCTGTTCCGGAGCTCCGCCGGAGGGGGCATCCACCACGGAGGGCTTCTACATCAACACCATAGCCCCTCCGATGAAGTGTGAGTAGTTTACTTCAGACCTTCGGGTCCATAGCTAGTAGCTAGATGGCTTCTTCTCTCTTTTTGGATCTCAATACAATGTTCTCCCCCTCTCTCGTGGAGATCTATTCGATGTAATCTTCTTTTTGCGGTGTGTTTGTTCAGACCGATGAATTGTGGGTTTATGATCCAACTTATATATGGAAAATATTTGATTATCTACAAACAATATTTGAATATTCTCTGAATTCTTTTATGTATGATTGGTTATCTTTGCAAGTCTCTTCGAATTATCAGTTTGGTTTGGCCTACTAGATTGATCTTTCTTGCAATGGGGGAAGTGCTTAGCTTTGGGTTCAATCTTGCGGTGTCCTTTCCCGATGTGATGAGGGGCAGCAAAGGCACGCATTGTATTGTTGCCATCGAGGATAACAAGATGGGTTTTTATCGTATTGCATGAATTTATCCCTCTACATCATGTCATCTTGCTTAAGGCGTTACTGCTTTTTAACTTAATACTCTAGATGCATGATGGATAGCGGTCGATGAGTGGAGTAGTAGTAGTAGATGCAGAATCGTTTCGGTCTACTTGTCTCGGACGTGATGCCTATATACATGATCATCGCCTAGATATACTCATAACTATGCTCAATTACATCAATTGCTCAACAAAGTAATTTGTTCACCCACCGTAGAATATCTATGCTCTTGAGAGAAGCCACTAGTGAAACCTATGGCCCCCGGGTCTATTCTCATCATATCAATCTCCATCTCTTTATTTACTTGCTTTGCTTTTACTTTTCACTTTGCATCTTTATACCAAAAATACCAAAAAATATTATCTCTATCAGATCTCACTCTCGTAAGTGACCGTGAAGGGATTGACAACCCCTAATCGTGTTGGTTGCGAGTAGCTATTGTTTTGTGCAGTACGAGGGACTTGCGCGTGGCCTCCTACTAGATTGATACCTTGGTTCTCAAAAACTGAGGGAAATACTTACGCTACTGTGCTGCATCATCCCCTCCTCTTCGGGGAAAACCAACGCAAGCTCGAGACGTTGCAGAAATATGTTCTAACCATCATATCTGACCGAGATTCAGATCTGATTGGTGTCAGGATAACTCAGACTCAGGATGCCCCAGAAGAAAATATGCAACACAAATTAATGCAAGGACATCTTAAGATTCTCGGGAAATGAACCATGGAAGCAAGTTCCGAAACCAGAGTTCATAATTAAACCAAGGAGAGGATGAGGAAGTGGTCAGCGGACTCAAATGATAATTCAACAAGGTATCCAAAAAGATGCATCTCCTCAATTATGTGGATAAGGAGATAGCATTTGTCAGATCAAATGATATAATGAAGCATGTTTGAGGAAAACATACACAATTAAACATTGGTTGAAAGGTGCACCCAAAATATGGGTTGGGCTTCACGACCAATGTCAAAATGGTGATTCAATAATCAATAGTCTAAGAATGAATGGCCGACCATTAACTTCAAAGAAATAGGGTTGCTAGAAGGGCAGAATTCAAACATCACCGTTCACTTGTTGGTACACCGGTTGGAATCAATCACGAGGGCCAAGAAAGAATGGTGATGGTGAGAAGCATCACAATACCAAGAATTCCTTAAGAGGTGGAGCAGTCCTCACAACATCCTTGATATTAAAATATGGTAATACTCCAAGGTAAAGAAGAACAAATGCTGGATAGCAGGGATCTCAAGGTATAACACAAAACACGAACAAGTTTGCGTTGAACGGAAGGCAATAAAGTGGTCGATGATAACACAAATCATCGAGGGCAAGGATGGTATTTCTCATCATGAATTCAATTGATATCCTGGAAGAGCTCAAAATGTTGATGATGACCACGACACAATTGTCGAGAGGTTTATGCGGGTGTAATCGACCGGCGATGACATCAAGTCAAAGGAATGATGAAGCGAAAGGTTATTGGAACCAAGGACACGACACAAACTCGAAATCAAGTTTGCTGTTCAAGGAGAAATGGTATGACGAGGAAGATCGATGTAAGATTAGCTCACTATCGAAATTTGTGCTCGGGGAAGGACCAAGTAGCACAATTAAAATTAGCACGGTAAGGATGTAGCCGAACAGGCTAGAAATGACGTGATCGGGTACAAACTCGTACTTAAAGAAGATTATCAAGAGTTGTTGAACCGTAGTGCAGACTCGGTTCAGTTATCGGTGTCTTTGAGTGTTTAATAACTCAGAGCCCATGAAAAGCTATGTCAGTGAGAATGTAGTACTTGATGAAGAACTCATAAGAAGTTATGCAGTTCCAAGATAATCTCGAGATACCAGGGGGGTAATACAAGAAGACTGATCAAAGTAGAGGTTGGACTGGGGTATTGATCCGCAAAAGACAAATGTTTAAACTTGCCCGAGAAATGGGAACAAAGAAGAACAATATGGTCGAAACCATAACTACGATGGGTCCAATTTAATGACACCGAAAGAATTACTCGAATGAGTAAATATTTGGCAAGAAGCTTCCATGATAAGTTCCACATCGGGTCCATGGGCATGAACACAGAGTTCAAGGTCGACTCCCACTTCTCCAATGCATACCCTTTCATTCACTTCTCGCTTTTGATGAAGTTGTAGTGTTGAAATATTATCTGGCAAAACACCAGAAGAGTATGACTCGTGAAAACTCTCGAGTGCATACGGTTAGGGAAGGCATAGGTTCAACCCATAGGGGCATCTTAGGAACATATACCACGAACATCAGGAGTAACTATCACCAGCTCGAAAGTAGAGCATGGTTGACAAAGCAGAGGATACAATTTACCAAAGGCATTATATACCCGTGGAAAATCTCACAAGGTTATTGAATAGGAAGGACGATGTCGGATGAAATCCAACAATGGATCGGGCGATCCACAACGGAGCTGATGTGAGTATCGGTACTCCAGAAAGAATGCACGGGCATCATATTATAGAACATCGGAATAATTCGATGCTTAGATAACAAAGGAATTATGATTTCCAAAACAAAGGATCAGAAGCAGACGCTCTGATCAAGGATGGATAAGTTGGATAGACCAGAGGCACAATTGACGACAAATAGTTTGGTCGAGAACCAGCTCATGTTCAAAATGACGTCTGAGCCGGAAAGATAATTTAGAAGGGTTGATAGATGATTGTGTGCATTGGCACACATGTTGAATCAATAGGATCAAAATGACGGTGTCAAATGATGCTAGTGAATATTGCTAGTGATATGGGAGCATCCATAATGTAAGCATACAAGTATTTGCAGAGCAATAGTTTGAAGAGGATGCTCAGAAGGTCGGATAGTATTTCAGAGTATCTTATGAAGCATACGAACAACTGGGGATGAACAGATACTCAATAAGTGCGAGGAATTTTCAATAGGGATATTCATGTGGTAAAGAACTTCAAGGCAGTAAGCTTAAAGGATTTTCGGAACAAGGGAGAGCAATTTAGGGCATCTTGTAATAACAAGAGCAACTGAGGATGAAGGTATGAACGACAATTGTAGGTAGTTATCCATAAGGGTATATCGATGGTAGGGATTGTAAAGTCGGTGGGCACAAGGGTATCGGGAAAACCTCGGAGAGTATCTTCGGAATCTTCTGGTGCGGCAAGCGATCATCTGGAGTGAGGGGCTCTCCGGGAGAAAGTATTTTCGAGAACCTAAAGTTAGTCTTTTTAGCAAAATCATTTAACCCGAATAGAAGAGAGATCAGAGTCCCAGAGTATAGACACGGAGTAAAAGATCCTAATACCACCCAATGGTGACGTGGGCCCGTAAGCCACACAGCCATGTTAGTAAAAGTTTTTCAATGACTAGACTCGACTTCGGCCAAGGAGTTGGAAAGGGGGATTCCTACAGCAATCGGCTCGATACCAATCTCAGGACGCCCCGATTCAATCGTACACTAATCATGCACGCAAAGCGTAATGCGATCAAGATCGTGGACTCACGGAAGATATCACAACACAACTCTAAAACATAAATAAGTCATACAAGCATCATAATACAAGCCAGGGGCCTCGAGGGCTCGAATACAAGTGCTCAATCATAGACGAGTCAGCGGAAGCAACAATATCTGAGTACAGAGATAAGTTAAACAAGTTTTCCTTAAGAAGGCTAGCACAAACTGGGATACAATCAAAAGAGGCGCAGGCCTCCTACCTGGGATCCTCCTAAACTACTCCTGGTCGTCGTCAGTGGGCTTCACGTAGTAGTAGGCACCTCCAGTGTAGTAGGAGTCGTCGTCAACGGTGGCGTCTGGCTCCTGGACTCCAACATCTGGTTGCGACAACCAGAAAGAGAGGAAAGGGAAAAAGGGGGGGGGGAGAAAGCAACCATGAGTACTCATCCAAAGTACTCGCAAGCAAGGATCTACACTACAGATGCACGGGTATATGTGTAAAGAGGCAATATCGGTGGTGAATCGCAGAATGCCGTAATGAAAGGGGATAGCTAGTCCCGCCGAAGACTACGCTCGGCAGCCTCCGCCTTGCAAAGCATGTAGAATGTAGTAGAATGAAGTCCTCCAAGTAGCATCGCATAGCATAATCCTACCCGGCAATCCCCTCCTCGTTGCCCTATTAGAGAGCGATCACCTGGTTGTATCTGGCACTTGAAAGGGTGTGTTTTATTAAGTATCCGGTTCTAGTTGTCATAAGGTCAAGGTACAACTCCAAGTCGTCCTATTACCGAAGATCACGGCTATTCGAATAGATAAACTTCCCTGCAGGGGTGCACAACATAATCCAACACGCTTGATCCCATTTGGCTGGACACACTTTTCTGGGTCATGCCCGATCGCGGAAGATCAGCATGTCGCAGCCCCACCTAGGCACAACAGAGAGGTCAGCACGCCGGTCTAAACCTAAGCGCACATGGGTCTGGGCCCATCGCCCTTAGCACACCTGCATGTTGCGACGCTGTAGGAAGCAGACCTAGCCTAGCAGGCGTTCAGTCCAATCCGGCGGCAGCGCTTTCGATCGGCCGACGTTACGAAGGCTTCGGCTGATACCACGACGTCGAGTGCCCATAACTTTCCCATGTAGCTGGTTAGTGCGTATAGACCAAATGGCCAGACTCAGATCAAATACCAAGAACTCGTTAAGCGTGTTATTTCTAAGTATCCGCGGACGCCGACCAGGGCCAGGCCCACGTCTCTCCTAGGTGGTCTCAACCTGCCCTGTCGCTCCGCCACAAACCAACAGTCGGGGGCCGTCAGGAAACCAGGCCCACCTCTACCGGGATGGAGCCACCTGTCCTTTCAGCCCCTTCATCAGAATCACTTGCGGGTACTCAACGAGCTGACCCGACTTTAGTCACCACATGTGTCATGTATATAAAGTATATAGTATATACCCGTGATCACCTCCCTAGTGATCACGGCCCAGTAGTATAGCATGGCAGACGGACAAGAGTGTAGGGCCACTGATGGAACACTAGCATCCTATTCTAAGCAGTAGGATAGCAGGTAAGGGTAACAACTGTAGCAACAATGACAGGCTATGCAACAGAATAGGATTAACCGAAAGCAATAACATGCTACAGTTCTAATGCAAGTAGTATAGAGAAGAATAGGCGATATCTGGTGATCAAGGGGGGGGGGGGGCTTGCCTGGAAGCTCTGTTGTACAGGAAGAAGGGTCGTCGGTGACGTAGTCGTACTCGGTGGCATCAACGCCGGTCTTGGGGTCTACCGGAGAAGAAGAGGGGGAAGAAACAGTAAATACGGAGCAAACAAAGCATCACAAAACATAACGAGGCAATACTTGGTGCTAGGTATGCCCTAACACGGTAGAATGTGATACCGGCGAAGGGGGGAAACGTCTGGGAAAGTATTCCCGGTGTTTCCCATTTTCGGACAGATGAACCGGAGGAGGAAAGTTGTGTGTTTGCTATTCTAGGGATGTGTGGCGGACGAACGAGCTATGTATTCAGTTTCGTCTCGTCGTTCTCAGCAACTTTCATGTACAAAGTTTTTCCATCTGAGCTACAGTTTATTTTATATGATTTTCTAAAGTTTTAAATCATTTTTAGAATTTATTTAATTCAACATTATCCAGAATAGTGTTTGCTGACATCATCATGACGTCAGCATGACATCAGCAGTCAACAGAGGTGTTGACTGGTGAAACTGACATGTGGATCCAGTGGGACCCACCTATCATACACTGATAGGTTGATTAGGGTTTAGGTTAAACTAATTACTGTTTAATTAAACTAACAGGTTGATTAGACTAATTAAATAGGATTAATTAACTTAACTTAATTAATTAATTAATTAAATTTATCTTTATTATTATTATTAAAAAAAACTTTTTTTAATTTTTGTTCCGGGGCGTGGGCCCCATCTGTCATTGTCACAGGGGGGTCTTTAGCGGGCGCTGGCGCTTATCAAGAACGGGCGTGGTTGGTGTGGGCGCTTAGCGAAATGGGCGAGCTCATTGGCGGCATAACCCACCTGACGACGCTTAGAGCCGCGGCGCCGGGCGTGTAGAACACGAGCGCCAACAGTCGGCGGGACGGAGGGGACCGAGTTATGGGCGCTGCTGTGCCGGGCGAAGCGACAACGCGGGCGAGGCGGACGGGCGAGGCGCAGCGGGCGGCAGCGAGGCGGGCGGGCACGCACCCCGGCGACGTGCGCAACAGCAGGGGAGGTGGGCGCGTCCACGGGACGTCAGTGGCAAACGCAAGCAGGCGCGTGGAGCCGAACGACGAATGCGAGCGGTGCTCGGGGGCGCGGGGAGCGCGCGCTCACCGCGAGCGCGGGCGCGGCTAGATCCGGCAACGGGAGTAGAGGGGGGAAGAGGAGAGGGGAGCCGCTCACGTGCGAGGAGGGAAGAGGCAGCGAGGCTCAGTGATGCGAGTCGGGGAGGAGGCAGTCCGGTGGGGAGGAGTCGAGGGCGACGGGGCGGCGGCCGATCCGGCGAAGACGGTGAGTGGGCTCCCGCGGCGTGGTCCAGCGGTGTCGGAGGTGGTGGCGGTGACGGTGCGCGACGGGTCGGGGGCGTCAGTTGCCCCCGATCTAGATCCACTCGGGGCGGGGCCGGCGGTCGTGCAGGTCACGGGAGGGGTGAGCCCCCCTGTGGGCGTCGTGTGGGTGCGGTGGGGGAGGCGGCGCTGGGAGGGAGATGACGGGAGAGGGGTTCGATCCCGATCCAGGGGAATCGGGGGAGGGAGTGGGGCGAGTTGGGGGGGGGGGGGTTAGGGTTTGCGGGGTGGTTGGACCGGGGTATGTAGGCCGGGGGTAGAGGGTGGGCCGACCTGCTAGTGGCCACGTGGGCCAAACAGCCCAGGGAGTGTTCTTCTCCTGTTGTTTTATTTTGTTTTGTTTTTATTTATTCTTTTCTGTATTATTTTAGTTTCACATTGTTATAGTTTAGATAAAATATAAAACTAGTTCCTAATTTAGTTTCACAAATATGTCACTGCCCCATTAGTTCGGGCAATTAAATAAATTAGCTTAATATTTTATTAATTGAAAAGGGCATTTAATTATCTGTTTTCGCTACTATTTTATTTATTTCAAAATATTTAAACATTTTGTAAAAGTGTGCTTACTTCACCAAAATAATTTATGGATTATTTTCCGCAAACCGAACATTTTAGTTTTAACGTTTGAAACTTTTGATGTTTGCCATTAACTCAAATTTGAATTTGAATCGTTTTAAACTAACATGAGATTAGCAACAGTAATCGTGGTTACGTGGCATCATTAGTAGAAGGTTACTGTAGCTTAATTATCCGGGCGTCACAACAAGTTAGAAAAGAATGCAAGATGTAAGGCAAACACATGATACCAGGATGGAATATGTATGAAAAACAAGACGACATGGCATATTCACAACTGTTTGTGTAAACTAAGCAGAAGACATTTCAACAAATTAGAGCATCTCCAGCCGCGCCCCCAACAGCCCAGTATGTTTTTTAGCGCAAGGGTCAAAATCGCCCGATCGCGCCTCAGGATCTCATTTAGCACCGGCTTGGGACGAAATAACAGCCGGCGAACCCGAGCCGAACCCAAGCGCCCAGGGGTCGCCCGGGGGCGCCGGTAGAAGCGAAAAGGGGCGTGGGGCCGCTCTGTCGGTGAGAGGAGGCCCTTTTCCCGCCGTTTCCTCCCACTTTCCCCTTGGCTTCCCTCTCATTCTCCATTCCTCCAGCCATTCTCCTCCTCCTGCACTCCCAGCCGACCGCCATGGCGCCGAAGAAGTACGTGCCCCCCTGCGCCACGGCGGATGCCACCGCCGCCATCACCCAATCAATGCAGAGGAAGCCGAGGGCGCCACCGTCCAAGCCCCCGAGCATGTCCAACACTGATACGTCTCCAACGTATCTAAATTTTTTGATTGTTCCATGCTATTATATTACCCCTTTTGGATGTTTATGGGCTTTATTTTACACATTTATATCATTTTGGGACTAACCTACTAACCGGAGGCCCAGCCCATATTGCTGTTTTTTGCCTATTTCAGTATTTCAAAGAAAAGGAATATCAAACGGAGTCCAAACGGAATGAAACCTTCGGGAGCGTGATTTTTGGAACAAACGTGATCCAGAGGACTTGGAGTGCAAGTCAAGAAGCAGCCGATGCGGCCACGAGAGGGGAGGGCAGCCCACCTCCTCTGGGCGCGCCCCTATCTCCTGGGCCCCTCGGGCGGCCACCGACGTACTTCTTCCTCCTATATAAGCCTACGTACCCCGAAAACATCTAGGGAGCCAACAAAACACAAGTTCCACCACCGTAACCTTCTGTATCCGCGAGATCCCATCTTGGAGCCTTCGCCGGCGCTCCGCCAGAGGGGGAATCAACCACGGAGGGCTTCTACATCAACACCATAGCCCCTCCGATGAGTTGTGAGTAGTTTACCACAGACCTTCGAGTCCATAGTTATTAGCTAGATGGCTGATACGTCTCCAACGTATCTATAATTTTTGATTGCTCCATGCTATATTATCTACTGTTTTAGGTAATATTGGGCTTTATTATCCACTTTTATATTATTTTTGGGACTAACCTATTAACCGGAGGCCCATCCCAGATTCTTGTTTTATGCCTATTTCAAGATTTTTGAGGAAAAGGAATATCGACGGAGTCAAACGGAACGAAATCAATCAAGAAGTTATTTTTGGAAGGAAAGCCACCTGATGGAGTTGGAGTGCACGTCAGGAAAGAAGGGAGGCGCTCACGAGGGTGGGGGGCGCGCCCCCCTGCCTCGTGGCCCCCCCTTCGGTCCACCGACATACCCCCTTCACCCACATATACCTACGTATCGTAAAACTTCCAGAACAGAAGATAGATCAAGAGTTCCACCGCCGCAAGCCTCTGTAGCCACCAAAAACCTCTCGGGAGCCCGTTCCGGCACCCTGCCGGAGGGGGAACCCATCACCGGTGGCCATCTTCATCATCCCGGTGCTATCCATGACGAGGAGGAGTAGTTCACCCTCGGGGCTGAGGGTATGTACCAGTAGCTATGTGTTTGATCTCTCTCTCTCTCTCTCTCTCTCTCTCTCTCTCTCTCTCGTGTTCCCTCTATGGCACAATCTTGATGTATCCCGAGCTTTGCTATTGTAGTTGGATCTTATGATGTTTCTCCCCCTCTACTCTCTTGTGATGAATTGAGTTTCCCCTTTGAAGTTATCTTATCGGATTGAGTCTTTTATGAGAACACTTGATGTATGTCTTGCCGTGTTTATCTGTGGTGACAATGGGATATCATGTGCCACTTGATGTATGTTTTGGTGACCAACTTGCGGGTTCCGCCCGTGAACCTATGCATAGGGGTTGGCACACGTTCTTGACTCTCCGGTAGAAACTTTGGGGCACTCTTTGAAGTACTTTGTGTTGGTTGGATGAATCTGAGATTGTGTGATGCATATCGTATAATCATGCCCACAGATACTTGAGGTGACAATGGAGTATGTAGGTGACATTAGGGTTTTGGTTGATTGGTGTCTTAAGGTGTTATTCTAGTACGAACTCTTTTATAGATTGATCCGAAAGAATAACTTTGAGGTGGTTTCGTACCCTACCATAATCTCTATGTTTGTTCTCCGCTATTAGTGGATTTGGAGTGACTCTTTGTTGCATGTTGAGGGATTGTTATATGATCTATCTATGTTATTATTGTTGAGAGAACTTGCACTAGCGAAAGTATAAACCCTAGGCCTTGTTTCCTAGCATTGCAATACCGTTTACGCTCACTTTTATTACTTGTTACCTTGCTGTTTTTATTATTTCAGATTACAAATACCTTTATCTACTATCCATATTGCACTTGTATCACCATCTCTTCGCTGAACTAGTGCACCTATACAATTTACCATTGTATTGGGTGTGTTGGGGACACAAGAGACTCTTTGTTATTTGGTTGCGGGGTTGCTTGAGAGAGACCATCTTCATCCTACGCCTCCCACAGATTGATAAACCTTAGGTCATCCACTTGAGGGAAATTTGCTACTGTCCTACAAACATGTGCACTTGCAGGCCCAACAACGTCTACAAGAAGAAGGTTGCGTAGTAGACATCAAGCTCTTGATTCATTGCACCATCCCGGTACACCGCCAGAGGCATTCATATAGAGTCGTATCTTGTTCTAGTTTCGAGTTGTAATCCTTATGTTGTAATCAATAGAAGTGTGATGATCATCATTATTAGAGCATTGCCCAAAAAAAAGAGAAAGGCCAAAAAGAAAAAAAGAAAGGCCCAAAAAAAAGGGCAATGCTACTATATCTTTTTCCACACTTGTGCTTCAAAGTAGCACCTAGTTCTTCATGTAGTGAGTCTCATATATTGTGCTTCAAAGTAGCACCATGTTTTTCATTTAGTGAGTCTCATAAGTTGTCTTTTTATACTAGTGGGAATTTTTCATTATAGAACTTGGCTTGTATATTCCTACGATGGGCTTCCTCAAATGCCCTAGGTCTTCATGAGCAAGCAAGTTGGATGCACACCCACTAGTTTTCTTTTGTTGAGCATTCATAGCTCTAGTGCATCCGTTGCATGGCAATCCCTACTCCTCATGTTGACATCGGTTGATGGGCATCTCCATAGCCCGTTGATTATCCTCGTCAATGTGAGACTTTCTCCTTTTGTCTTCTCCACACAATCCCCATCATCATATTCTATTCCACCCATTGCTATATCCATGGCTCACGCTCATGTATTGCGTGAAGGTTGAAAAAAGTTTGAGATTATTTAAGTATGAAACAATTTCTTGGCTTGTCATCGGGGGTATAGAAGTTGAGAACATCTTTGTGTGATGAAAATGAAGCATAGCCTAACTATATGATTTTGTAGGGATGAACTTTCTTTTGCCATGCTATTTTGAGAAGACATGATTACCTTGATTAGTATGCTTGAAGTATTACTATTCTTTTATCAATATGAAATTTTGTCTTGAATCTTTCGGATCTGAATATTCATATCAACATTAAGAAGATTTACATTGAAATTATGCCAAGTAGCACTCCGCATCAAAATTATCCTTTTTATCATTTACCTACTCGAGGACGAGCAGGAATTAAGCTTGGGGATGCTTGATACGTCTCCAACGTATCTATAATTTATAATTGCTCCATGCTATATTATCTACTGTTTTAGGAAATATTGGGCTTTATTATCCACTTTTATATTATTTTTGGGACTAACCTATTAACCGGAGGCCCAACCCAGATTTGCTGTTTTATGCCTATTTCAGTATTTCGTGCAAAAGGAATATCAGACGGAGTCAAAACGGAACGAAATCAACTAAAGAAGTTATTTTTGGAAGGAAAGCCACCCGATGGACTTGGAGTGCACATCAGGAAAGAAGGGAGGTGCTCACGAGGGTGGGGGCACGCCCACCCCCCTGGGGCGCGCCCCCTGCCTCGTGGCCCCCCTTCGGTCCATCGACGTACCCCCTTCACCAGTATATACCTACGTATCGTAAAACTTCCAGAACAGAAGGTAGATCGGGAGTTCCGCCGCCGCAAGCCTCTGTAGCCACCAAAAACCTCTCGGGAGCCCGTTCCGGCACCCTGCCGGAGGGGGAACCCATCACCGGTGGCCATCTTCATCATCCCGGCGCTATCCATGACGAGGAGGGAGTAGTTCACCCTCGGGGCTGATGGTATGTACCAGTAGCTATGTGTTTGATCTCTCTCTCTCTCTCGTGTTATCTCTCGTGTTCCCTCTATGGCACGATCTTGATGTATCCCGAGCTTTGCTATTGTAGTTGGTTCTTATGATGTTTCTCCCCCTCTACTCTCTTGTGATGAATTGAGTTTCCCCTTTGAAGTTATCTTATCGGATTGAGTCTTTTATGAGAACACTTGATGTATGTCTTGCCGTGTTTATCTGTGGTGACAATGGGATATCATGTGCCACTTGATGTATGTTTTGGTGACCAACTTGCGGGTTCCGCCCATGAACCTATGCATAGGGGTTGGCACACGTTCTTGACTCTCCGGTAGAAACTTTGGGGCACTCTTTGAAGTACTTCGTGTTGGTTGGATGAATCTGAGATTGTGTGATGCATATCGTATAATCATGCCCACGGATACTTGAGGTGACAATGGAGTATCTAGGTGACATTAGGGTTTTGGTTGATTTGTGTCTTAAGGTGTTATTCTAATCTGAACTCTTTTATAGATTGATCCGAAAGAATAACTTTGAGGTGGTTTCGTACCCTACCATAATCTCTACGTTTGTTCTCCGCTATTAGTGGCTTTGGAGTGACTCTTTGTTGCATGTTGAGGGATTTTATATGATCTATCTATGTTATTATTGTTGAGAGAACTTGCACTAGCGAAAGTATGAACCCTAGGCCTTGTTTCCTAGCATTGCAATATCGTTTACGCTCACTTTTATCACTTGTTACCTTGCTGTTTTTATTATTTCAGATTACAAATACCTTTATATACTATCCATATTGCACTTGTATCACCATCTCTTCGCCGAACTAGTGCACCTATACAATTTACCATTGTATTGGGTGTGTTGGGGACACAAGAGACTCTTTGTTATTTGGTTGCAGGGTTGCTTGAGAGAGACCATCTTCATCCTACGCCTCCGACGGATTGATAAACCTTAGGTCATCCACTTGAGGGAAAATTTCTAATGTCCTACAAAACTGTGCACTTGCAGGCCCAACAACGTCTACAAGAAGAAGGTTGCGTAGTAGACATCAATGGCTTCTTCTCTCTTTTTCGATCTCATCAATACCATGTTCTCCCCCTCTCTTGTGGAGATCTATTCGATTTAAACTCTTTTTGCGGTGTGTTTGTCGAGATCCGATGAATTGCGGGTCTATGATCAAGTTTATCTATGATTAATATTTGAATCTCCTCTGAATTCTTTAATGTATGTTTGAGTTATCTTTGCAAGTCTCTTCGAATTATCAGTTTGGTTTGGCCTACTAGATTGATCTTTCTTGCCATGGGAGAAGTGCTTAGCTTTGGGTTCAATCTTGTGGTGTCCTTACCCAGTGACAGAAAGGGTTGCAAGGCACATATTGTATTGTTGCCATCAAGGATAAAAAGATGGGGTTTATATCATATTGCATGAGTTTATCCCTCTACATCATGTCATCTTGCTAAAGGCGTTACTCTGTTCTTATGAACTTAATACTCTAGATGCAGGCAGGAGTCGGTCGATGTGTGGAGTAATAGTAGTAGATGCAGCAGGAGTCGGTCTACTTTTTATGGACGTGATGCCTATATACATGATCATGCCTAGATAATCTCATAATTATTCACTTTTCTATCAATTGCTCGACAGTAATTTGTTCACCCACCGTAATACTTATGCTATCTTGAGAGAAGCCTCTAGTGAAACCTATGCCCCCAGGTCTATCTTTTATCATATAAGCTTTCAATCTACTTTTATATGCATCTTTACTTTTTGCATCTATATTATAAAATACCAAAAATATATTTATCTTATCATACTATCTCTATCAGATCTCACTTTCGCAAGTGGCCGTGAAGGGTTTACAACCCCTTTATTGCGTTGGTTGCGAGTTCTTTGTTTGTTTGTGTAGGTGCGTGGGACTTTTGAGGAGCCTCCTCTTTGGATTGATACCTTGGTTCTCAAAAACTGAGGGAAATACTTATGCTACTATTGCTGCATCACCCTTTCCTCTTCAAGGAAAACCAACGCAAGCTCAAGAGTAGCAAGAAGGATTTCTGGCGCCGTTGTCGGGGAGGTCCTCGCTCAAGTCAATACATACCAAGTACCCATCACAAACCCATCTCCCTCGCATTTACATTATTTGCCATTTGCCTCGCTTTTCCTCTCCCCACTTCACCCTTGCTGTTTTATTCGCCCTCTCTTTCCCAATCTCCTCCTCTCTTCGCTTGCCTTTTTCTCATTTGCTTGTGTGTTGGATTACTTGTTGCCATGGCGCAAGATAATACCAAATTGTGTGATTTCTCCAATACCAATAATAATGATTTCCTTAGTACTCGATTGCTCCTCTTAATGATGTTGAGTCTTGTGAAATCAATACTGCTTTCTTGAATCTTGTTATGAAAGATCAATTCACGGCCTTCCTAGTGAAGATGCCGCTACTCATCTAAACAACTTTGTTGATTTGTGTGATATGCAAAAGAAGAAAGATACGGATAACGATATTGTTAAATTTAAGTTATTTCCGTTTTCACTTAGAGATCGTGCTAAAGTTTGGTTTTCGTCTTTGCCTAAAAATAGTATTGATTCTTGGAACAAGTGCAAAGATGTTTTTATCTCTAAGTATTTTCCTCCCGCTAAGATTATCACTCTTAGGAACGATATTATGAATTTTAAACAACTTAATCATGAGCATGTTGCCCAATCTTGGGAAATAATGAAATTGATGATTCGCAATTGCCCTACTCATGGTTTGAATTTATAGATGATCATACAAAAATTTTATGCCGGTTTGAACTTTTCTTCTAGAAATCTCTTAGATTCGGCCGCAGGAGGCACGTTTATGGAAATCACGTTAGGAGATGCTACAAAACTTCTTGATAATATTATGGCTAATTATTCTCAATGGCACACCGAAAGATCTTCTAGTAAAAATGTGCATGCTATAGAAGAAATCAATGTTTTGAGTGGAAAGATGGATGAACTTATGAAATTGTTTGCTACTAGAAATACTCTTCTTGATCCCAATGATATGCCTTTGTCTACTTTGATTGAGAATAATAATGAATCTATGGATGTGAATTTTATTGGTAGGAATAGTTTTGGTAACAATGCTTATAGAGGAAACTTTAATTCTAGACCGTTCCCTAGTAATTCCTCTAATAATTATGGAAATTCCTACAATAATTCTTATGGTAATTTTAATAAGATGCCCTCTGATTTTGAGAATAGTGTGAAAGAATTTATGATTTCTCAAAATAATTTTAATGCTTTGCTTGAAGAAAAATTGCTCAAAGTTGATGATTTGGCTAGGAACGTTGATAGACTTTCGCTTGACGTTGATTTTCTTAAACTTAGATCTTCTTCTCCTAAGCATGATATCAATGAGTCTCTCAAAGCAATGAGAATTTCCATTGATGAGTGCAAGGAAAGAACCGCTAGATTACGTGCTAAGAAAGATCGCTTTTTAAAGGCGTGTTCCTCTAGTTTCCATGAAAATGATGATGAAGATCTTAAAGTTATTGATGCGTCTCCTATTAGATCTTTTTTTTGCAATATGAATCTTGATAATTATGGGACTGAAGATGAGTCAACTTTAGTTAGAAGGCGTCCCAAGAATTCAGAGTTTTTAGATCTAGATGCTAAATTTGGTAAAAGTGGGATTGGAGAGGTCATGACTTTAAATAACATTGAACCCACTATCTCGGATTTCATGGAATTTGATTATGATAATTGTTCTTTAGAAGGTGGTATTTCCTTGTTGCAATCCGTTGTTAATTCTCCTCATGCTTATAGTCAAAATAAAACTTTTACCAAACATATCGTTGATGCCTTGATGCAATCTTATGATGAAAAACTTAATTTGGAAGTTTCTATACCTAGAAAACTTAATGATGAGTGGGAACCTACTATAAAGATTAGAATTAAAGATCATGAGTGTTTTTCTTTGTGCGATTTGGGTACTAGTGTTTCCACGATTCCGAAAACTTTATGTGATATTCTAGGTTTCCATGAACTTGATGATTGCTCTTTAAATTTGCACCTTGCGGATTCCACCATTAAAAAGCCAATGGGAAGGATCAATTATGTTCTCATTGTTGCAAATAGAAATTTGGTGCCCGTAGATTTTATCGTTCTTGATATAAATTGCAATCTTTCTTGCCCTATTATTCTTGGTAGACCTTTCCTTAGAACGATTGGTGCGATTAATGATATGAAGGAAGGTAATATTAGATTCCAATTTCCATTAAAGAAAGGCATGGAGCACTTTCCAAGAAAGAAAGTCAAATTACCTTATGAATCTATCATGCAAGCTACTTATGAATTTAGTGCCAAAGATGGCACTACTTAGATCTATCTTCGCTTATGATGGCTAGCTAGGGGTGTTAAACGATAGCGCTAGTTGGGAGGCAACCCAATTTTATTTGTGTTTTTTTGTTTTTATTCTTGTTTAGTAACAATTCTTGCATCTACCTTCTGTTTAGATGTGTTTTTATCTTTAATTAGTGTTTGTGCCAAGAAGAACCTATAGGATAACCTATGATGATAGTTGATTTGATTCTGCTGAAAAACAGAAACTTTGCGCGCACAAATTTAGTTTTTTTAAATCACAAAAACGTGCTTTTGCGTTTATTATTTTTGCTACTGATCAATAGACAAATTTTCCAGGACTTCCTATTTTAGTAAGATTTTTAAAGTTCCAGAAGTTTGCGTTAGTTACAGATTGCTACAGACTGTTCTGCTTTTGACAGATTCTGTTTTTCGTGTGTTGTTTGCTTACTTTGATGCATCTATGGCTAGTAAAATAGTTTATAAACCATAGAGAAGTTGGAATAAAGTAGGTTTAACACCCAAATAAATAAAGAATGAGTTCATTACACTACCTTATGTGGTGGTTTTGTTTTCTTTCACTAACGGAGCTTATAAGATTTCCTGTTGAGTTTTGTGTTGTGAAGTTTTCAAGTTTTGGGTAAAGCTTTTATGGACTATGGAATAAGGAGTGGCAAGAGCCTATGCTTGGGGATGCCCATGGCACCCCAAGATATTCAAGGATAGCCAAAAGTTTAAGCTTGGGGATGCCCCGGAAGGCATCCTCTTTAAATCTTTCGTTCATTGGTAACTTTACTTGGAGCTATATTTTTATTTGCCACATGATATGTGTTTTGCTTGGAGCGTCGTGTATTATATTAGTCTTTGCCTTTTAGTTTACCACAATCATCCTTGCTGTACACACCTTTTGGGAGAAGCCTACTTGATTAGAATTTGCTAGAATACTCTATATGCTTCACTTATATCTTTTGAGCTTGATAGTTTTTGCTCTAGTGCTTCACTTATATCTTTTAGAGCACGGCGGTGGATTAATTTTGAAGAAATTTCTAGTCTCTCATGCTTCACTTACATCTTTTTGAGAGTCTTTTAGAACAGCATGGTATTTGCTATGGTTACAAATTTGGTCCTAGAATGATGAGCATCCAAGTTGGGTATAATAAAAACTATCATAGGAAGTGAATTGGATGCTATGGTCAATTTGTTGCTTGATAATTGTTTTGAGATATAAAGGTAGTAATGTTAGGGTCATGCTAGTAGGTAATTATGAAATTGAGAAATACTTTTGTTGAAGTTGGCAAGTCCCGTAGCATGCACGTGTGGTAAAAGTTGTGTGACAAATTTTTTGCATGAGGTGCTCTTTTGATTGTCTTCCTTATGAGTGGCAGTCGGGGACGAGTGATGGTGTTTTCCTACCAATCTATCCCTCTTGGGGCATGCGTAGTAGTACTTTGCTTCGAGGGCTAAGTATACTTTTATAATAAGTATATGAGTTCTTTATGACTAATGTGAGTCCATGGATATACGCACACTCATCCTTCCACTTTGATAGCCTCTATTATTACCGCGCAACTTTCGTCGGTATCATAAACCCTTTATTTACCTTCCTCAAAACAGCTACCATACCTACCTATTATGGCATTTCCATAGCCATTCCGAGATAAATTTCCATGCAACTTTCCACCGTTCCGTTTATTATGACACACTTCATCATTGTCATATTGCTTTTGCATGATCATGTAGTTGACATCGTATTTGTGGCAAGGCCACCTTCATAATTTTCATACATGTCGCTCTTGTTCATTGCATATCCTGGTACACCGCCGTAGGCATTCATATAGAGTCATATCTTGTTCTAGCTTTGAGTTGTAAATCAATAAAAGTGTGATGATCTTCATTATTAGAGCATTGTCTCAGTGAGGAAAGGATGATGAAGACTATGATTCCCCCACAAGTTGGGATGAGACTTCAGACTTTAAAAAAAAGAAAAAAGAAAAAAAGAGAAAGGCCAAAAAAAAGAAAAGAAAGGCCAAAGAAAAAGAAAAAAGAAAAAATAATAATAATATGAGAGTAAAAGAGAGAAGGGACAATGCTACTATCTCTTTTCCACACTTGTGCTTCAAAATAGCACCATGATCTTCATGATAGAGAGTCTCCTATGTTGTCACTTTCATATACTAAAGTGGGAATTTTTCATTATAGAACTTGGCTTGTATAGTCCAATGATGGGCTTCCTCAAAATGCCCTAGGTCTTCGTGAGCAAGCAAGTTGGATGCACACCCACTTAGTTTCTTTTGTTGAGCTTTCATATATTTATAGCTCTAGTGCATCCGTTGCATGGCAATCCCTACTCACTCACATTGATATCTATTGATGGGCATCTCCATAGCCCGTTGATACGCCTAGTCGATGTGAGACTATCTTCTCCCTCTTTTTGTCCTCACAACCACCATCTTTTACCACCTTAGTGCTATGTCCATGGCTTACGCTCATGTATTGCGTAAGAGTTGAAAAAGCTGAAGCGCGTTAAAAAGTATGAAACAATTGCTCGGCTCATCATCGCGGTTGTGCATGATGGGAGTATTTTGTGTAATGAAAATGAAGCATGGCCTAACTATATGATTTTTTAGGGATAAGCTTTCTTTGGCTATGCTATTTTGATAGGACATGATTATTTGTTAGTATGCTTTGAAGCATTATTATTTTTATGTTTTATAAGCTTTATCTTGAATCATTTGGATCTGAACATTCATGCCACAATAAAGAAAAATACATTGAGAATTATGCTAGGTAGCATTCCACATCAAAAATTCTGTTTTTATTATTTACCTACTCGAGGACGAGCAGGAATTAAGCTTGGGGATGCTTGATACATCTCCAACGAATCTATAATTTTTTATTATTCCATGCTATTATATTACCCCTTTTGGATGTTTACGGGCTTTATTTTACACATTTATATCATTTTTGGGACTAACCTACTAACCGGAGGCCCATCCCGTATTGCTGTTTTTTTTCCTTATTTCAGTATTTCAAAGAAAAGGAATATCAAACGGAGTCCAAACGGAATGAAACCTTCGGGAGCGTGATTTTTGGAACAAACGTGATTCAGAGGACTTGGAGTGCAAGTCAAGAAGCAGCCGAGGCGGCCACGAGAGGGAGGGCGCGCCTATCTCGTGGGCCCCTCGGCCACCGACGCATTTCTTCCTCCTATATAAGCCTCACGCACTCGAAAACATCCAAGGAGCCAACGAAAACACAATTTCCACCATCAGAACCTTCTCAGATCCGCGAGATCCCATCTTGGAGCCTTTCACGGCGCTCACGGAGGGGGAATCAACCACGGAGGGCTTCTACATCAACACCATAGCCCCTCCGATGAGTTGTGAGTAGTTTAACACAGACCTTCGGGTCCATAGTTATTAGCTAGATGGCTTCTTCTCTCTTTTTGGATCTCAATACCATGTTCTCCCCCTCTCTTGTGGAGATCTATTCGATGTAAACTCTTTTTGCGGTGTGTTTGTCGAGATCCGATGAATTGTGGGTTTATGATCAAGTTTATCTATGAGAAATACTTGAATCTCCTCTGAATTCTTTTATGTATGATTGAGTTATCTTTGCAAGTCTCTTCGAATTATCAGTTTGGTTTGGCCTACTAGATTGATCTTTCTTCCCATGGGAGAAGTGCTTAGCTTTGGGTTCAATCTTGCGATGTCCTTACCCAAAGGATGTAAGGGTTGCAAGGCACGTATTGTATTGTTGCCATCGAGGATAAAAAGATGGGGTTTATATCATATTGCATGAGTTTATCCCTCTACATCATGTCATCTTGCTTAAGGCGTTACTCTGTTCTTATGAACTTTGCAGGCAAGAGTCGGTCGATGTGTGGAGTAATAGTAGTAGATGCAGGCAGGAGTCGGTCTACTTGTTGCGGACGTGATGCCTATATACATGATCATGCCTAGATAATCTCATAATTATTCACTTTTCTATCAATTGCTCGACAGTAATTTGTTCACCCACCGTAATATGTATGCTATCTTGAGAGAAGCCTCTAGTGAAACCTATGGCCCCCGGGTCTATCTTTTATCATATAAGCTTTCAATCTACTTTTATTTGCATCTTTACTTTTTGCATCTATATTATAAAATACCAAAAATATATTTATCTTATCATACTATCTCTATCAGATCTCAATTTCGCAAGTGGCCGTGAAGGGATTGACAACCCCTTTATTGCATTGGTTGCGAGTTCTTTGTTTGTTTGTGTAGGTGCGTGGGACTTTTGAGGAGCCTCCTACTGGATTGATACCTTGGTTCTCAAAAACTGAGGAAAATACTTACGCTACTATTGCTGCATCACCCTTTCCTCTTCAAGGAAAACCAACGCAAGCTCAAGACGTAGCAAACACCGACTGGAGGGCGGAAGTTCAGCGCCGGGAGGCTGTCACCGCCGACCGGCGGAACAGGGAGAATGCCAAGAAGGCTAGGGATAGGGCGGCCCTCGCGGCTGCGGCGGTGGCGGTGCAGGCGGAGCGCTCGGCCGAACAAGCCGAAGTGGCTCGCGCGGGGATGATGAATCCACCCGGCAGCCACGCCCCATACGCCTCCTGGAGCCAGCAAAGCATCGGGTCTCCGGCAGGGTTCTCGTCGTTGCCACAACCCTGGGGCTGCGTGTCGTCACTGGGCTACGCCGATGGCGACGCGCATGGCGGGTTCAACCCCAACATCACTGAAAGCACAAGTGCTCCCTGGGTGGTTTTGGTAATTAATGTCAACATATCTCTTGTTGGACTAACACTTTTATCTAGTATGTTTCAGACAAGTTCAACAATGGAGTGGCATGGACTAAAGGATGTGGAACCCCTTCAAGATGCTAAGGACAAAGGATTGGCTCAAGCTCAAAAGCTCAAGACTCTACATGTTTTCCATTTTAGTGATCCAAGATCACATTGAGTCTATAGGAAAAGCCAATACTATCAAGGAGGGATGAGGTGTTGCTTAATGAGTTTCTTGCTCCATGATGCTTAGTGATATGCTCCAAAAACCCTCAACTACTTTCCCACATCCACATATGTCCTAAACCCAAAGTCAAACTCGGCCGCATCGATTCTTTCTATCCGGCGCCACCGAGTTCAGATGTCTTAGCCACTGCCGCAAACCCTAGGCAAATCGGTCTCACCGATAGGGATCTCGGTCTCACCGAGATGGGATTGTAATCTCTCTGTGTATGTCCATTACCAAAATCGGTCTCACCGAGTTTGAGCAATCGGTACTACCGAGATTACAATGGAAACTTTCTGGTTAGCTTATTACCAAAATCGGTCCCACCGAGTTTGTGTAATCGGTCTCACCGAGTTTGCCTGACCAACTCTCTGGTTAGCTTATTGCCAAAATCGGTCTCACCGAGTTTGTGTAATCGGTCTCACCAAGATTACGTTATGCCCTAACCCTAACCATATCAGTCCTACCGAGTTGCATGTCAGTCCCACCGAAAATCCTATCGGTCACTAGATCTGCTAAATCGGTCAGACCGAGTTTGTTGATTCGGTCCCACCGAGTTTGGTAAATTGTGTGTAACGGTTAGATTTTGTGTGGAGGATATATATACCCCTCCACCTCCTCTTCATTCGTGGAGAGAGCCATCGTAACAAGCCTACACTTCCAAAGATCCTATTTCTGAGAGAGAACTACCTACTCATGTGTTGAGGCCAAGATATTCCATTCCTACCATATGAATCTTGATCTCTAGCCTTCCCAAAGTTGCTTTCCACTCAAATCTTCTTTCCACCAAATCCAAATCCTGTGAGAGAGAGCTGAATGTTGGGGAGACTATCATTTGAAGCACAAGAGCAAGGAGTTCATCATAAACACACCATTTGTTACTTCTTGGAGAGTGGTGTCTCCTAGATTGGCTAGGTGTCACTTGGGAGCCTCCAACAAGATTGTGGAGTTGAACCAAGGAGTTTGTAAGGGCAAGGAGATTGCCTACTTCGTGAAGATCTACCGCTAGTGAGGCAAGTCCTTCGTGGGCGACGGCCATGGTGGGATAGGCAAGGTTGCTTCTTCGTGGACCCTTCGTGGGTGGAGCCCTCCGTGGACTCGCACAACCGTTACCCTTCGTGGGTTGAAGTCTCCATCAACGTGGATGTACGATAGCACCACCTATCGGAACCACGACAAAAACATCCGTGTCTCCAATTGTGTTTGAATCCTCCAAACCCTTCCCTTTACATTTTTGCAAGTTGCATGCTTTACTTTCCGCTGCTCATATACTCGTTGCTTGCTTTCTTGATATGTATTGTGAGTGTTAAACTTGTGCCTAAACTCCACTCCAACCTAAAGAAGTTAAAAACTGCAACTTTGGTACTTAGTGTCTAATCACCCCCCTCTAGACACCTCTTCTCGATCCCTTTCAATCACCTTTTCCCATGGTCACCCGGTCCAGCGCACACCCTCGCCTGCCTTCACTGGTGTGCAATACCCACCGTACACCTACTCGCCGCCGGCTTACGCAGCCTCCCCAACGCCATCACTCCGTCGTGGTGCACTGCCCTTCTCACAAGCCTCCTCGTCGCATCTCGGCGACACCGACGCTATGGAGGCCGACATGGACGACATCATCACGGCCGGATCGGCCGCCGCCGCCGCCTCCCCAGGGTTCACTGCCCAAGACAACACAATGGACCTCAACGACAGCATGGACGGCGAGCTCGACTACGGCGAGGAGGAGCCAGAGGAGGAGAAGGAGGAGGAGCCGGCGCCTGCTCCGGAGAGGAAATGGAAGAAGAAGAAGGGGGGCGGCCAGGACCGGTGAGCCGCGCATCAAGTGGGAATCCAAGGAGCAGGAGTGCCTCACCAAAGCGTGGAAAGTCGTCTGCCTCGACCCGATCACCGGCACGAACCAGAGCATCGACACGTATTGAGAGCGCATCAAGGCCGAGTTCGACGAGCGCAAGCTCGTCGACCCCTACTTCAAAGGCGTCTACATGCAGCGTGGGTCGAAGGCAATGGCGAACCATTGGGGGCTCATCCAAACGGCGTGCAACAAATGGCATGGGATCATTGGGGAGATCGCGGCTCGCCCGGAGAGCGGCGCCAGCATGGAGGATCAGGTATGGCACGCCGGTCTCCCATTTTTTTTCACTGTGTGCGCACCCACCAACTGTTTGTTCCTCAGCGCAGCTGCTGCGGATGTTCGCCATGTATCGCCAGGATAGCAGCGACCAAGATTTCAAGTACCTCCACGTCTTCAAGCGTATCGACAAGTGCGAGAAGTGGGCGAATACCCGGTGCACCCTCGCCAAGGCCAAGGAGACCTACAAGCCGGATGCGCCGATGCCGTGTGCGGGCGACGGGCGCCCAAAAGGCAACAAAGGGGCCAAGAAGGGGAAACACGCCAACTCGGCTACCACACGAGTGCAAGAGTCCATTGTGCATTGCCTCACCGACGCACAGGCCCGGGCCGCCCTGCGTGAAGAGAAGACCGAGGCGCGGTGGTCGGCGTTGATGACGAACAACGCCGTCAAGCTCGACCTACTCCGGACCAACGTCGCCGCGAAGAAGAGGAACATCATGTTGGGGAACGTTGCAGAAAATTAATATTTTCCTACGGTTTCACCAAGATCCATCTATGAGTTCATCTAAGCAACGAGTCATGGGAGAGAGATTTCATCTACATACCACTTGTAGATCGCGTGCGGAAGCGTTCAAGGGAATGGGGATGATGGAGTCGTACTCGCCGTGATCCAAATCACCGATGACCGAGTGCCAAACGGACGGCACCTCCGCGTTCAACACACGTACGAAGCGGATGACGTCTCCTCCTTCTTGATCCAACAAGGGGAAAGGAGAGGTTGAAGAAGATGGCTCCAGCAGCAGCACGACGGCGTGGTGGTGGTGGAGGGCGATACTCGGCAGGCTTCACCAAGCTCGTGACGGAGGAGGAAGAGGTAGCAGGGAAGGGAGGCGCCAGAACTTCAGGTGCGGCTGCCTCCCCCTCCCTTTATATAGGCCCCTGTGGGCGCCGCCCTTGGAGATCTAATCTCCCAAGGGGCGGCGGCAAGGGGTGGAGTGCCCCCAAGGCAGTGGGCGCCCCACCCTAGGGTTTCAACCCTAGGCTCAGGGGGTGGGCCAAGGGGGGCGCACCAGCCCACTATGGGCTGGTTCCCCTCCCCACTTCAGCCCATGGGGCCCTCCGGGATGGGTGGCCCCACCCGGTGGACCCACGGGACCCTTCCGGTGGTCCCGGTACAATACCGGGTGACCCCGAAACTTTCCCGATGGCCGAAACAACACTTCCTATATATAATTATTTACCTCCGGACCATTCCAGAACTCCTCGTGACGTCCGGGATCTCATCCGGGACTCCGAAAAACATTCGGTTTACTGCATACTCATATTCATACAACCCTAGCGTCACCGAACCTTAAGTGTAGACCCTACGGGTTCGGAGACACGTAGACATGACCGAGACGGCTCTCGGGCAATAACCAACAGCGGATCTGGATACCCATGTTGGATCCCACATGCTCCTCGATGATCTCATCGGATGAACCACGATGTCGAGGATTCAAACAACTCCAGATACAATTCCCTTTGTCAATCGGTATGTTACTTGCCCGAGATTCGATCGTCGGTATCCCAATACCTCGTTCAATCTCGTTACTGGCAAGTCACTTTACTCGTACCGTAATGCATGATCCCGTGACTAGACAGTTGGTCACTTTGAGCTCATTATGATGATGCACTACCGAGTGGGCCCAGTGATACCTCTCCGTAACACGGAGTGACAAATCGATCTCGATCCGTGTCAACCCAACAGACACTTTCGGAGATACCTGTAGTGCACCTTTATAGTCACCCGCCACGTTGTGACGTCTGGTACACCCAAAGCACTCCTACGGTATCCAGGAGTTACACGATCTCATGGTCTAAGGAAGAGATACTTGACATTGGAAAAGCTCTAGCAAAACGAACTACACAATCTTGTGCTATGCTTAGGATTGGGTCTTGTCCATCACATCATTCTCCTAATGATGTGATCCCGTTATCAATGACATCCAATGTCCATAGTCAGGAAACCATGACTATCCATTGATCAACGAGCTAGTCAACTAGAGGCTCACTAGGGACATATTGTGGTCTATGTATTCACACATGTATTACGATTTCTGGATAATACAATTATAGCATGAATAAAAAGACAATTATCATGAACAAGGAAATATAATAGTAATCCTTTTATTATTGCCTCTAGGGCATATTTCCAACAGTCTCCCACTTGCACTAGAGTCAATAATCTAGTTACATTGTGATGAATCGAACACCCATAGAGTTCTGGTGTTGATCATGTTTTGCCTGCGGAAGAGGCTTAGTCAACGGATCTGCGAAATTCAGATCCGTATGCACTTTGCAAATTTCTGTGTCTCCATCTCGAACATTTTCACGAATGGAGTTGAAGCGACGCTTGATGTGCCTGGTCTTCTTGTGAAACCTGGGCTCCTTGGCAAGTGCAATAGCTCCAGTGTTGTCACAGAAGAGTTTGATCGGCCCGGACGCATTGGGTATGACTCCTAGGTCGGTGATGAACTCCTTCACCCATATTGCTTCATGTGCTGCCTCCGAGGCTGCCATGTACTCCGCTTCAAGATCCCGCCACGACGCTCTGCTTGCAGCTGCACCAGCTTACTGCTCAACCATTCAACATATACACGTATCCGGTTTGTGACTTAGAGTCATCCAGATCTGTGTCGAAGCTAGCGTCGACGTAACCCTTAACGACGAGCTCTTCGTCACCTCCATAAACGAGAAACATGTCCTTTGTCCCATTCAGGTACTTTAGGATATACATGACCGCAGTCCAGTGTTCCTTGCCGGGATTACTTTGGTACCTTCCTACCAAACTTACGGCAAGGTTTACATCAGGTCTGGTACACAGCATGGCATACATAATAGAACCTATGGCGAGGCATAGGGGATGACGCTCATCTCTTCTTTATATTTTGCCGTGGTCGGGCATTGAGCCGAGCTCAATCTCACACCTTGTAGTATGAGCAAGAACCCTTTCTTGGACTGATCCATTTTGAACTTCTTCAAAATCTTATCAAGGTATGTGCTTTGTGAAAGACCTATGAGGTGTCTTGATCTATCTCTATAGATCTTGATGCCTAATATATAAGCAGCTTCTCCAAGGTCCTTCATTGAAAAACTTTTATTCAAGTAGGCCTTAATGCTGTCCAAGAGTTCTATATCATTTCCCATCAAAAGTATGTCATCTACATATAATATGAGAAATACTACAGAGCTCCCACTCACTTTCTTGTAAACGCAGGCTTCTCCATAAGTCTGCATAAACCCAAACGCTTTGATCATCTCATCAAAGCGAATGTTCCAACTCCGAGATGCTTGCACCAGCCCATAAATGGATCGCTGGAGCTTGCATACCTTGTTAGCATTCTTAGGGTCGACAAAACCTTCCTATTGCATCATATACAGCTCTTCCTTAAGATAACGATTAAGGAACGCTGTTTTGACGTCCATCCGCCATATCTCATAATCATAGTATGCGGCAATTGCTAACATGATTCGGACGGACTTAAGCTTCGCTACGGAGAGAAAGTCTCATCGTAGTCAATCCCTTGAACTTGCCGATAACCCTTAGCGACAAGTCGAGCTTTATAGATGGTGACATTACCATCCGCGTCCGTCTTCTTCTTAAAGATCCATTTGTTTTCTATCGCGCCGATCATCGGCAAGTCTGTCAAAGTCCATACTTTGTTTTCATACATGGATCCTATCTCGGATTGCATGGCTTCAAGCCATTTGTTGGAATGGGCCCGCCATTGCTTCTTCATAGTTCGAAGGTTCACCGTTGTCTAACCACATGATTTCCGTGACAGGGTTGCCATACCACTACGGTGTGGACCGTCTCCTTGAGGACCTACGAAGTTCAGTCGTCACTTGATCCGAAGTACCTTGATCATCATCATTAATTTCCTCTCCAGTCGGTGTAGGCACCACAGGAACATTTTCCTGAGCTGCACTACTTTCCGGTTCAAGAGGTAGTACTTCATTGAGTTCTACTTTCCTCCCACTTACTCCTTTCGAGAGAAACACTTTTTCCAGAAAGGATCCGTTCTTGGCAACAAAGATCTTGCCTTCGGATCTAAGTTAGAAGGTATACCCAATGGTTTCATTAGGGTATCCTATGAAGACGCATTTTTCTGACTTGGGTTCGAGCTTTTCAGGTTGAAGTTTCTTGACATAAGCATCGCATCCCCAAACTTTTAGAAACGACAGCTTAGGTTTCTTCCCAAACCATAATTCATACGGTGTCGTCTCAACGGATTTAGACGGTGCCCTATATAAAGTGAATGTAGCTGTCTCTAGAGCGTATCCCCAAAATGATAGCGGTAAATCTGTAAGAGACATCATAGATAGCACCATATCCAATAGAGTGCGAATACGACGTTCGGACACACCATATTACTGTTGAGGTGTTCCAGCGGCGTGAGTTGTGAAACGATTCCACATTTCCTTAAGTGTGTACCAAATTCGTGACTTAAATATTCTCCTCCACGATCCGATCGTAAGAACTTTATTTTTCGGTCACGTTGATTCTCTACCTCATTCTGAAATTCCTTAAACTTTTCAAAGGTCTCAGACTTGTGTTTCATCAAGTAGACATACCCATATCTACTCAAGTCATAAGTGAGAGTGAGAACATAACGATATCCTCCACGAGCCTCAACGCTCATTGGACCGCACACATCGGTATGTATGATTTCCAATAAGTTGGTTGCTCGCTCCATTGTTCCGGAGAACGGAGTCTTGGTCATTTTGCCCATGAGGCATGGTTCGCATGTGTCAAATGATTCATAATCTAGAGACTCTAAAAGTCCATCAGAATGGAGCTTCTTCATGCGCTTGACACCAATGTGACCAAGGCGGCAGTGCCACAAGTATGTGGGACTATCGTTATCAACTTTACATCTTTTGGTATTCACACTATGAATATGTGTAATATTACGCCGAGATTCATTAAGAATAAACCATTGACCATCGGAGCATGACCATAAAACATATCTCTCATATAAATAGAACAACCATTATTCTCGGATTTAAATGAGTAGCCATCTCGCATTAAACGAGATCACGATACAATGTTCATGCTCAAACTTGGCACTAAATAACAATTATTGAGGTTTAAAACTAATCCCGTAGGTAAATGTAGAGGTAGCGTGCCGACGGCGACCACATCGACCTTGGAACCATTCCCGACGCGCATCGTCACCTCGTCCTTCGCCAGTCTCCGTTTATTCTGCAGCTCCTGCTGTGAGTTACAAATATGAGCAACGACACCGGTATCAAATACCCAGGAGTTACTACGAGTACTGGTAAGGTACACATCAATTACATGTATATCAAATATACCTTTAGTGTTGCCGGCCTTCTTGTCCGCTAAGTATTTGGGGCAGTTCCGCTTCGGTGGCCCTTCCCTTTGCAATAAAAGCACTCTGTCTCGGGCTTGGGTCCATTCTTTGACTTCTTCGGCAACTTGCTTACCGGGCGCCGCCAACATCTTTGCCGTCCTTCTTGAAGTTCTTCTTACCCTTGCCCTTTTTGAACTTAGTGGTTTTATTGACCATCAACACTTGATGTTCTTTCTTGATTTCAACCTCTCGACTTCAAAGATTGAAAATACTTCGGGAATGGTCTTCACCATCCGGTGCATATTGTAGTTCATCACAAAGCTCTTGTAGCTTGGTGGGAGCGACTGAAGGATTCTGTCAATGACCGCCTCGTCCGGGAGGTTAATGTCCAGCTGGGACAGGCGGTTGTGCAACCCATACATTTTGAGTATGTGCTCACTGACAGAACTGTTTTCCTCCATCTTACAACTATAGAACTTGTCGGAGACTTCATATCTCTCGACCCGGGCATGAGCTTGGAAAACCATTTTCAGCTCCTCGAACATCTCATATGCTCCGTGTTGGTCAAAACGCTTTTGGAGCCCCAGTTCTAAGTTGTAAAGCATGCCGCCAGACCGAACGAGGGAGTAATCATCAAGACGAGACTGCCAAGCATTCATAATGTCTTGGTTCTGCAGGATGGGTGCATCACCTAGCGGTGCTTCTAGGACATATTGTTTCTTGGCTGCTATGAGGATGATCCTCGGGTTCGGACCCAGTCCGAATAGTTGCTGCCATCGTCTTTCAGCTTGGTTTTCTCTAGGAACGCGTTGAAGTTCATGGTGACATGAGCGTTGGCCATTTGATCTACAAGACATATTTTACAAAGACTTTAGACTAAGTTCATGATAATTAAGTTCATCTAATCAAATTGTTTAATGAACTCCCACTCAGATTTGACATCCCTCTAGTCATCTAAGTGTTACATGATCTGAGTCGACTAGGCCGTGTCCGATCATCACGTGAGACGGACTAGTCATCATCGGTGAACGTCTCCATGTTGATCGTATCTTCCATCCGACTCATGTTCGACCTTTCGGTCTCTTGTGTTCCGAGGCCATGTCTGTACATGCTAGGCTCGTCAAGTTAACCCTAAGTGTTTCGCGTGTGTAAATCTGTCTGACACCCGTTGTATGTGAACGTAAGGATCTATCACACCCGATCATCACGTGGTGCTTTGAAACGACGAACTTTAGCAACAGTGCACAGTTAGGGGGAACACTTTCTTGAAATTTATTGTGAGGGATCATCTTATTTACTACCGTCGTTCTAAGTAAACAAGATGCAAAACATGATAAACATCAAATGCAATCAAATAATAATAGTGACATGATATGGCCAATATCATATAGCTCCTTTGATCTCCATCTTGGGGTCCATGATCATCTTGTCACTGGCATGACACCATGATCTCCATCATCATGATCTCCATCATCGTGTCTCCATGAAGTTGCTCGCCAACTATTACTTCTACTACTATGGCTAACACGTTTAGCAATAAAGTAAAGTAATTTACATGGCGTTTCCATTGACACGCACGTCATAAAAATATAATGACAACTCCTATGGCTCCTGCCGGTTGTCATACTCATCGACATGCAAGTCGTGATTCCTATTACATGAACATGATCTCATACATCACATATATATCATTCATCATTCATCACAACTTTGGCCATATCATATCACAAAGCACTTGCTGCAAAAACAAGTTAGACGTCCTCTAATTGTAGTTGCAAGTTTTACGTGGCTGCAATAGGGTTCTAGCAAGAACGTTTTTACCTACGTGAAAGCCACAACGTGATTTGTCAACTTCTATTTACCCTTCATAAGGACCCTTTTCACGAATCCGCTCCAACTAAAGTGGGAGAGATGACACCCGCCAGACCACCTTATGCAACTAGTGCATGTCAGTCGGTGGAACCGGTCTCACGTAAGCGTACGTGTAAGGTTGGTCCGGGCTGCTTCATCCCACAATACCGCTGAAGCAAGAAAAGACTAGTAGCGGCAAGCAAGTTGACAATATCTACGCCCACAATAAAATTGTGTTCTACTCGTGCAATAGAGAACTACGCATAGACCTAGCTCATGATGCCACTGTTGGGGAACGTTGCATAAAATTAAAATTTTCCTACGGTTTCACCAAGATCCATCTATGAGTTCATCTAAGCAACGAGTCATGGGAGAGAGATTGCATCTACATACCACTTGTAGATCGCGTGCGGAAGCGTTCAAGGGAACAGGGATGATGGACTCGTACTCGCCGTGATCCAAATCACCGATGACCGAGTGCCGAACGGACGGCACCTTCGCGTTCAACACACGTACGGAGCGGATGACGTCTCCTCCTTCTTGATCCAGCAAGGGGAAAGGAGAGGTTGAAGAAGATGGCTCCAGCAGCAAAGACGACGGCCTGGTGGTGGTGGAGCAGCAGATACTCGGCAGGGGCTTCGCCAAGCTTCGTGACGGAGGAGGAAGAGGTGTAGCGAGGAAGGGAGGCGGAACTTCAGTGCGGCTGCCTCCCCCCTCCCTTATATAGGCCCTCAGGGGGCGCCGCCCTGGAGATCTAATCTCCCAGGAGGGGCGGCGGCCAGGGGGGTGGAGTGCCCCCCCAAGGCAAGTGGGCCCCCCCCCACCCTAGGGTTTCAACCCTAGGCGCAAGGGATGGGCCAAGGGGGGCGCACCAGCCCATTATGGGCTGGTTCCCCTCCCCACTTCAGCCTATGGGGCCCTCCGGGATGGGTGGCCCCACCCGGTGGACCCCCGGGACCCTTCCGGTGGTCCCGGTACAATACCGGGTGACCCCGAAACTTTCCCGATGGAAGAAACAACATTTCCTATATATAATTCTTTACCTCCGGACCATTCCGGAACTCCTCATGACGTCTGGGATCTCATCCAGGACTCCGAACAACATTCGGTTTACTGCATACTCATATTCATACAACCCTAGCGTCACCGAACCTTAAGTGTGTAGACCCTACGGGTTCGGGAGACACGTAGACATGACCGAGACGACTCTCGGGCAATAACCAACAGCGGGATCTGGATACCCATGTTGGCCCCACATGCTCCTCGATGATCTCATCGGATGAACCACGATGTCGAGGATTCAAACAACCCGTATACAATTCCCTTTGTCAATCGGTATGTTACTTGCCGAGATTCGATCGTCGGTATCCCAATACCTCGTTCAATCTCGTTACCGCAAGTCACTTTACTGCATCCGTAATGCATGATCCCGTGACGGACACTTGGTCACTTTGAGCTCATTATGATGATGCACTACCGAGTGGGCCGGTGATACCTCTCCGTAACACGGAGTGACAAATCCCAGTCTCGATCCATGTCAACCCAACAGACACTTTCGGAGATACCTGTAATGTACCTTTATAGTCACCCAGTCACGTTGTGACGTTTGGTACACCCAAAGCACTCCTACGGTATCCGGGAGTTACACGATCTCATGGTCTAAGGAAGAGATACTTGACATTGGAAAAGCTCTAGCAAAACGAACTACACGATCTTGTGCTATGCTTAGGATTGGGTCTTGTCCATCACATCATTCTCCTAATGATGTGGTCCCGTTATCAATGATATCCAATGTCCATAGTCAGGAAACCATGACTATCCATTGATCAACGAGCTAGTCAACTAGAGGCTCACTAGGGACATATTGTGGTCTATGTATTCACACGTGTATTACGATTTCCGGATAATAAAATTATAGCATGAATAAAAAGACAATTATCATGAACAAGGAAATATAATAATAATCCTTTTATTATTGCCTCTAGGGCATATTTCCAACACATCGACCTGGCTTTCCTGATGGGCGGGACGGACATGCTCCAGAGCAACGACGAGCAGCTCAAGGCGTGGTACTTGGTGGAGCACGGCCTCATCGTAAACCAGCTGCTGTCGACGGCGCCGCCAACACCCACGCCCATGCCACCACCGCCGCCAAGCCCGAGCGCCTCCATGATGCCCAGCAGCACAGAAGTCGCGCCGACACCACCCAGCATAGAAGCCGCTCCGATGCTGCCAAGCCCGCGCACGCCGACTCCACCGACTCCGGAGGCCGACCCCGCCGTCTGATGCGTTGCCCACACGTTATTTCTTTTTGTACGCTGAACTTTTCATTTGATCGCCGAACTGTGGCAAGGTGATTGCCAAACTAGGCCACTGATCGCCAGACTTGTGGCATTTTTTTGGGAGCGGGAATGACCAAGTTTGAATTTGGCGCGCCTTGGGGGCGGCACCTGGGGGCATGGCTGGGACCTAGATCGCCCCAGGGCCTAAAAAGCGTCGGGCGAGTCCCTGAAAGAGGGCCGGCCTATGTGCTGGGCGGCCGAATGAGTGAAGATGCTCTTAGAAGCAATGAAAGCTAGACACCATATGAAAGATGCAATGAATATCACTCTACCAAGTTAAAACTGTCTTTTCATAAGTGCCATTTCAACAAATTAGTAGTAGTACAAGCTAGAAAAGAATGTGAGATGTAACCTATATCACACTGCCAAGTCAAACGTGTCTTATGATAAGTGATTGTTGCAGGTTACACAACAGTAGTACTTTGTTGTAAGAACATGGTGTGATAGATAGATATTGTATGTTCTAGAAACATGACACGTGTCTTATTCACAAGTATAATGTGTAAAGTAAGTAGTTGGAATTCAACAAAATTAGAAGCAACACTCGTGCGCATCGGTCCTAAACAAACGGTTTTAACCCCTTTTCGCGATGACATTTGGAACCGTCGCCAAGTGAGTGTTTGCGATAGGGTGTCCTTCCCACACGACCCAGAAATCGTCGGGGATAAGCCCTCTTGGGACCCAGGCTGGGGCCGTGTGCGATCGGGTGAGGCATCAAAACCCAATCATTTCCGTAGGTATGTATATCCCACACGGTAATCCAAGAAAATCATTTCCGTAGGTATGTACATCCCACACGGTAATCCGAGAAAATCATTTCCGTAGGTATGTACATCCTACACGGTGAATCTCATAAAAACGTTTCCGTTTGTATGTATATCACACACAGTCAATCCAAGGAATACGTTTCCGTTCTTATGTACATCCCACACAGTCAATCCAGGGAAAACGTTTCCGTTCGTGGTTTTATGTGTAGGCTCGTGTGTGAAAGGTGTAACTATCACACACGGTCTGCCTTGGTTAACTGTTTTCTTTTATCAACTATATCACACATGATTTGATGAAGAAAACTGTATGGCATTGGGCAATCCATCGCAAGCGCTTTTACTGCTAAAACCGTTTGCAAAGGTCCATGACACATTTAGCAGGTTTATTAGTTACAATTAATAATTCCAGTATTACGCAAATTCACATTTCATATCGAACAGCTGTTTGCCAATTTCATATCAGGCACATAAATATATTATAACATCACAGTACGTTAGCTACATAAAAACAACACAGTACAACATATAGCTAGTTCAACTTCATAAGAACAATATATTCATTTCCCTAATCGAGATCATCCAGGCTCGTCTTATCCACCTCTGCTTTCAGTTCAGTAAGAACCCGTCTTGCACTGGCCAACTGGGAAAGTGCCTCCTCCTTCGCCAACACCATCTTAGCATAGTCTGATTTAAAAAAAAATCTGAGTTCATTCTCCACCTTCAATTTTTAATCCCGCATCTTGAAATATGCTTCAGCATTGACAAGACTTCCTCTAAGCCTACATGTGTTCTCTTCCTCATACATGCTCCAGAGCTTTGCTGGGCACATGTTCAAAGACTGTGGCCACTTTTGATCAACCCACTCCAAGTAAGAACACTTCCGTTCATCCTATAATATTTAAAACTAGATCAGTAACAATTGTAGGGGAAATGAGTTTATAGCAACATAGAAAATCACCAATACTTATTTTGAAAAACTGAAGAAACATGCTAATTATGACATATCTTCTCAAAAAGATCAATGTGAAAATGAAATAATTGGTACTGAGACAACAACCAAATTCTAGAAAATCAGAAGCTATAATTAACTACAATGACGCTACAAGTTCTTACTCATGTACAATAAATAACAAATTGAACATTTTATGAGGAAGGTAAATATGACTGCAACAACATAGTGGCAGTGTTTGGATGACAGCAAATTGATACTAATAGGTGTGTACATGCACAAATTTAGTAACATAGAACTAATAGCACTAAGTCCGTCCACTGTGTATGCCAAAACTGGGGTAAAGACAACTGTTGCTACATCTCGCAAAGGTGCCCTGCACTGGCGAGCCGATGCAGCGGAAAAAAATATCAGGGACCCGGACTCCGGAGCACGTAGTTGCTCCAATGCCCAGTTCCTTCATGCCATAAAGATTTAGTATTGTACTGCTTGGCTGCTCGGATATGTGGACCAAAGTTGGCTGCACAAACTGCTGAAGTGGTGCCAAATAATTTTCTAATGGCACTGCTGATGAGATGGCAACAATTTAAGATACTAGGTACAAACTGTGACACTGTCTTAGGATGTGCTCGGTTTAAGGTGTGGTATGAATGAGTTGGGACAAAAATGATTTGTGACAACAAACGAGGGTCTAACCTTCTCTGCACATGCTAGAAACTTCCTCCCACTATCCACAGAATCAAACGCAACTAGCTTCACGCATGGAGATTGATGGTGACAACGAGCAGATAGATCTTCAGCCACCCCGCTCCATTCGTTGCCACTGATGGTTCTAGGGAGCTACAAGAGGAAGAAATGACTCAAATCGACCGCCGGGTAAAAATCCTTCATTCCAAGTCATAGCCCGAGAGAGAGAAGAGAGGCATACCCGGGTGGTGAAGGAGTAGTCACCGGAGGAGGAACCGCTGGAGAGGTCTTTGAAGAAGACCATGGCGACCCCGACGGTAGGATGCGAGACGGCGAGAGCAAGGAAGCGGGTATAGCTTAGCAAGGAAGGAAGGAGGAAACAGGGGAAATGACTTGTGGTCGGGGAGAAAAGGGGGTGGGGAAGGGGGGAAGGGGGGCGGGGGTAGATATTTTGGCGGTAGGCCAAAATTTTGGAAATGCGAAGGGAAACTTTGCGCACGGTGCCGCCAGACCATTCACTTTGAACGATTGTGTGTATCCCAAACGATTCTTCTGCTTTACGCGCATGGGATGAGTTTGATAATTCAAATTTTGGTCTCAAGGCATGGGCACATTCACTTTGAACACGCGCAGTGCCGCCGTACCATTCACTTTGAATGATTGTGTGCATCGCAAACGATTCTTCTACTTTACGCACATGGGATGAGTTTGATAATTCAAATTTTGGTGGAAATTTCCTCGGGTACGTCATTGCATAATTTAACATCGCTTGCTAATTTGGGCACACAAAAGAGTGTACAGCAGGCAGACCACACTTACTGAATCGAGAAATTTTAGTAATTAAACAGAGCCAGTTGACCTAAACATTGCTCTAACAAAAGACCAACATTAAAAACAAAGCCTAAGTACGCATAATTTTAACAAATCCGCCGCCGCGCCGGCCTATGCATCGCCGGTGTGAGATGAGACATCGATGAGTTTTCCTGACGACATGCCGCCGTTGGTGGACTCCGCGTCCTCCCTGCTGAAGTCGACCGCGTCCTTGTCCTCGTCCTCGACGTCGCCCTCAAGGTTGTAGTACTCGTAGTAGTGGCTACGTCAGAGCTCGCGTTGGTACTCCATCGCCGATTCCTCGACGGACAGACTCTTCTCTACCTCGACCTCGGCCACGCGCAACTCCTCCTCCCGACGCTCCTTGATCTCCGCCGCCTCCTGCATCTCCAGTTCCCGCTCGGCGACCTCATGAGGAAGCAGGTGCTCCATGGCCACTGCCGCCTTTTCAGACGTGGGTTGCATGCTGGAGTCCGAGGTTGTAACACCCCAGATGTAAAGCTTCCATTTTTGGCAATATATTCATGTTGAACTCCATCCAATTCCATTCAGGGTTCCATCTTTTGGTCTCATTTTGTTTTGTTATGGTGTTCTACTCATTTCATTGCCATGCTTACCCTGCCATATTGCATTTGTGTTTCTTGTCATATTCCTTTTTGCCATCATATGTTTGCATCATGTGCATATCAATGTTGGGTTGTGCTTATGTCAACGTGCATTTTCCATGATATGCATGCATGATATGTTGTTGCATGTTCTATGTGTGATCCATGCATCACCACCTTCATGCATCACCACCTCTCTTTCTTTTTCTTTCTTTTTGCAATGCAATTTTACCCTCCTCCATTAATGTTCAACTTTCCCTCAATATTCTATCACCATGCCAGTTACCTCCCTGCCAAGCTTCACCTATTTTGGAGTTGGTTTGGTTGGGGTAAAAAATGCTTCAAGTTTGAACCTAATTCAAACTTGGAATATTTTTCTTCCTCCAAAAATGTCCAAACCAATTTTATCAAATAGAGTATAAGCCCAGGAGCATGTGGATATTCTTATTCCTGCCAAATTCTTCCCCTACCTCCCTGTACTTTTTTCCTTTTCTACAATTATGAATTTAGATTTGCAGATTTTAGAAGAAAAGGGAAAGCCCTCCCAGTGCAGCCCACCTGGGCCTCTTCCGTCCCGAGCCGGCCCAGCCAGCTTCCCGCAGTCCAGCTAGCCCGCAAGCGACAGGAGCTTCCTCCTCTGTACGCAGAGCATCCAGCGACTCCACGTCGGCAACCTCGGTGATTTGACGGCCGGAGAGACCACTAGGCACCTATATATCTCATCCAAACCCTACCCCGGCCTCCCCTCGACCGTTTCAGACCTCTCCTTCCCTCGCCGCCGCTAGGTAAGGCTAGCCACGCCAACGCCGTCGCCCTGCCGTCGCCCTGCCCACCATGCTCCGGCCGAGCTTGAGCTCGAGCTCGGAGTAGCTCGTCGCCGCGCCTCCGACCCCATAGACCACCGTGGAGAGGAAATCCAAGTACCTCTCCGTCTCCTACCTCGACGCACCCGACGCCACGGCCCCTGGATCTACCTCCCCGTCGTCCTCTGCTTCAATCTTCTTCTCGGTCAGGACCGCGCCAAGGTTCAGAGGTCGACCGCGTCACCATAGGCTCGTCTTCGTCACCGTCTTCTTGTCCTAGTGTAAGGAGGTATACCCGGTTTCCTCAATCCTCCTTATCAACGCTGGATGATCCCCGTAGGAGATGCTAGGATCGCGCCTTCGCCATGATCTCGATGCTCTGGCGAAGCCTGCATTTTTTTGTAGTAGTTGTTGCTGGCGTAGCATGCCCGTGTGTCCCCGCTCTGGATCCCCTAGTTGTTCGCACACACACGCACGCGACGCCTGCGGTCTGCAGCAGACTCACGCGGCCGCCAGAGTCTGACCTTACCTCGCGTCACCGTAGTTGCTGCCGCCGCTCGCCACAGACGTCATGTCCCCGAGCCGAGCAACTGCCCGAGCTCGAGCGCCCCTGCATCCCCTTGTAGCTGCACCTCATTGACTCCACATCCCGCATGCCCACCGCCGCAACCCAGGCCCCGCCGTCGCCGTTGCTGCCGCCGACGTCGTCGTCGTTTTCTTCTGTGTCTTGGAGAAGAAGAAGTCAGTACCATGGGGCTTGTTCAAGTAGGGCAGAGTCCCCTTTCCTAACGAACAGCCTATCCTAGCCGAGCTGGTTTGCACCCCACGCGCCCACTGCAGCGACCTGGGTTCGAATCCCAGGCGCGCCCCTTTTTTTCTTCCCTCTGGGGGATTTATCTGGGGCCCACCTGCCAGACTCACCCCCTCCTTGTGTTGTTTTTTTCCTCTTTCTTTTATTATTTTATTTCTTGTACCCGCAATATTCCATTTCTGGCATATGTTAGCCTTCTAAATCAGGCAAGTCCATTTCTGTACGTTTCCAAATAAAGAAAATGCCATTTCTATCATATTCCATTTAGGGCAGTTTTTAACTTATTGCAATTGTGATGATTTTTCCACAGCAACCCCAACATATTATATATGTTTTTGGGGTAGAAAAATCCCACCAATCTAGTGGTGGCATTAGTTTCTGCATTTGAGCAAGTTCATGAACATGTCATTTTACATCATGTTGCTGTTGGCTTTTATGTGTATATTCATGCAAATATGCTATGAGGTTGCTTTGCACATGGATAGCTTCATTTTCATGTATACTTCATGCTAGAATTTGTCCCATGTCATGAAATTTCTGGTAGTGAGTTAATCAAGCTTGTAAAGATGCCATGTTGAATCTGTTTCTGCTATGTCTAGCATTTTCACTAAGTCTGTAAAACTGTTATCTTTTGCATTATTCCCATGCTGTTTTGGTCATGCTCTAGTGGTTTATAGCTTTAGCTCAGTGTTCATGTTTTGTAGAGCATCTCCTGTACATCACTGCCATGTATTTTGTTCACATGTTTGGGTGTTGTAGCATACTTATACTTTGCATCCAAGTGGCCATGTTGCTGTTTTAAGCAGTTTTGCATCATATCTTGTTTTGCTTGTCATTTGCAAACCGTGTATCCGTTTCCGGCGATCCTTATATCGATTTCGACCGAAATTAACTCATATATCCAGAGGCACACTTGGTTTGCAAGTTGATGCCTTGACCAACCTTTTTCCGTCCGGAGTACCCATATGCATTGCACATCATATCTTGCATTCCATGCCATGTCTTGCATCATGTTGCTTGTGCATTGCACCGGGATTTATTGTTGTTCCATTGCTTGTGTTCTTGCTTTGGGTAGAGCCGGGAGACGAGTCCGTTAACGAGGAACCTGTTGAGAACGCTTACGAGGATCAAGCTTTCGACAACTCTGAGAACTTTGCAGGCAAGATGACCATACCCTCGAAATCACTTCTATCTTTGCTTGCTAGTTGCTCGCTCTTTTGCTATGCCGCGCTACCTACCACTTGCTATATCGTGCCTCCCATATTTCCATGTCAAGCCTCTAACCATCCTTTCCTAGCAAACTGTTGTTTGGCTAAGTTACCGCTTTTGCTCAGCCCCTCATATAGCGTTGCTAGTTGCAGGTGAAGTTGAAGTTGGTTCCATGTTGGAACATAGATATTTTGGGTTATCACAATATCTCTTACTTAATTAATTCATTTATATACTTGGTAAAGGGTGGAAGGCTCGGCCTTATGCCTGGTGTTTTGTTCCACTCTTGCCGCCCTAGTTTCCGTCATACCGGTGTTATGTTCCTTGATTTTGCGTTCCTTACGCGGTTGGGTGATTTATGGGACCCCCTTACAGTTCGCCTTGAATAAAACTCCTCCAGCAAGGCCCAGCCTTGGTTTTATATTTGCCTACCTAAGCCTTTTCCCTTGGGTTTTCGCGAGCCCGAGGGTCATCTTTATTTACCCCCCCCCCCCCCCCGGGCCAATGCTCCTCTGAGTGTTTGTCCGAACTAGAGTCCTTTGCAGCGCCACCTCGGGGAAACTTGATGCCTGGTTTTAGTTGTACGGAGTGCTCATCCGGTGTGTCTTGAGGATGAGATATGTGCAGCTCCTATCGGGATTTGTCGGCACAGTCGGGTGGTCTTGCTGGTCTTGTTTTACCATTGTCGAAGTGTCTTGTAACCGGGATCCCGAGCCTGATCGGGTCTTCCCGGGAGAAGGAATATCCTTCGTTGACCGTGAGAGCTTGTGATGGGCTAAGTTGGGACACCCCTGCAGGGTATAAACTTTCGAGAGCCGTGTCTACTGTTATGTGGCGTATAAGAATTTGTTAATGTCTGGTTGTAGAGAACTTGACACTTGACTTAATTAAAATACATCAACTGCGTGTAGCCGTGATGGTCTCTTTTAGTGAGCCCGGAAGTGAACACGGTTTGGGTTATGTATGAACGTAAGTAGTTTCAGGATCACTTCTTGATCACTTCTAGCTTCATGACCGTTGCGTTGCTCCTCTTCTCGCTCTTATTTGCGTATGTTAGCCACCATATTTTGCTTAGTGCTTGCTGCAGCTCCACCTCATTACCCCATCCTTCCTATAAACTTAAATAGTCTTGATATCGCGGGTGTGAGATTGATGAGTCCTTGTGACTCACAGATTCTACCAAAACAGTTGCAGGTGCCGACGATGTCAGTGCAGGTGACGCAACCGAGCTCAAGTGGGAGTTCGACGAGGAACTTGGTCTTTACTATGTTTCTTTCCCTGATGATCAGTAGTGGAGCCCAGTTGGGATGATCGGGGATCTAGCATTTGGGGTTGTCTTCTTTTATTTTGGTTCCGTACTGAGACCTTGATTGTACTCTGATGATGTATGTTTAATTTATGTATTGTGTGAAGTGGCGATTGTAAGCCAACTCTTTATCCCATTCTTGTTCATTACATGGGATTGTGTGAAGATGACCCTTCTTGCGACAAAACCACCATGCGGTTATGCCTCCAAGTTGTGCCTCGACACGTGGGAGATATAGCCGCATCGTGGGCGTTACAGAGGTGGCCTGGAATATCTTGGGGTGTGCATCCTAGATTTTGGCGTGGATGGCCTCGACCCGGGTCGGGGCGACATCAGCGACACGGACGGCAGCTCGAGCGCTCTCGGCGTTTGCAGCCGCCGTCGCAGCAGCAGCTGTAGCCGTCTTAGCTGCTGCAGCTGCCCTGTCGGCTGCCGCAGACGCCCTCTCGGCGGAAGCGGTCGCGCTCAATGCGGATGCAGCGGCACTCTCGGCGTAGGCGGCCACGTTCTCGGCGCAGGCGGTGACGCTCATGGGGGACGCGGCCCTCGTACGGGCCTTCACGAAGCGTTTCCATGGCGTCATCTTTGCAAGAAGGGGCTGCGGGAATGGGGATCGGGATTCGTGGATTCGGGGGTTGCCGACACTTGAGCAGACGAGCCGACGAAGCTTAAGGAGGGAGACTTAAATAGACCCAGATATTTTCATCGCAAACGGTTCCTAGAAAAAAACTATGTGTGATGTTGTAGATATTTTTTATTAGCTGTGAAAGACGAATTTGGAGTAAAGTGCCAACGGATGGTGTTTTAAATGAACGAGAAATTTTGTAGTACTAATACAACTGTGATGTCAAATTTTGGAAAATTTCAGGGGTCATTTGACCTTTTAAGACATTTAAGTGATTTTCTAACAATTTAATGCCCGTAATTCAAATTTAAACTACATCTACATGCAACGCCTAACCAAAACAGTTTGAAAAATCATATCTGTGTATTTGTGTGTGAGTTAATTCCATATGCAGTAAATTAGAAGGAATTTTCAAACATATTTGTCTCACGACATGGACACATGCATACGTATGCATGGAGTGACATGGCATTTAATTTCCAAAAAATAAAAAAATATTAGAAAAACATGAAACCTTGCTTGATTTAATGTCATGCCACCAAGATGATGTGATAAAGAAATTGGCATGTCTAACGAACGTTTGGACACACACCCCTCACAAACCGGAGCAACTCGCTAGAAGGTTCGTGGTTTCGAGAGGGAACAATGCATGTTTGATGACGAACGGGAGATAGCTTCCTCTTACGGCCTTCAAATTTTTTTCTACGTTTAACGTGCACTAATACAACTGTCATGTGAAAATTTGGAAAATTTCAGGGGTCATTTGACCTTTTAAAAACATTAAGTGATTTTCTAACCATTTAATGACCGCAATTCAAATTTGAACTACATCTACACGCAACGCCTAACCATAACGGTTTGAAAAATCATATTTTTGTGTACTTGTGTGCGAGTTAATTCCATGTGCAGTAAATTAGAAGGAATTTTCAAACATATTGGTCTCAAGGCATGGGCACATGCATACATATGCATGGAGTGACATGACATTTTAATTCAAAAAAATAAAAAAATGATCAGAAAAACATGAAACCTTACTTGATTTAATGTCATGCCGCCAAGATGATGTGGTAAAGAAATTGGCATGTTTGACGAACGTTTGGACACACACCCTTCACAAACCGGAGCAACTCGCTAGAAGGTTCGTGGTTCTGAGAGGGAACAATGCATGTTTGATGACAAACGGGAGATACCTTCCTCTTACGGCCTTCAATTTTTTTCCTACGTTTAACGTGCACTAATACAACTGTCATGTGAAAATTTGGAAAATTTCAGGGGTCACTTGGCCTTTTAAAGACATTTAAGTGTTTTTTTAACCATTTAGTGACGACCGTAATTCAAATTTGAACTACATCTACATGCAACGCCTAACCATAACGGTTTGAAAAATCATATTTTTGTGTACTTGTGTGCGAGTTAATTCCATGTGCAGTAAATAAGAAGGAATGTTTAAACATATTGGTCTCAAGGCATGGGCGCATGCAAAAGTATGCATGGAGTGACATGGCATTTTAATTCCAAAAAGTAAAAAAATGATCAGAAAAACATGAAACCTTGCTTGATTTAATGTCATGCAACCAAGATGATGTGTGGTGAAGAAATTGGCATGTTTGACGAATGTTTGGACACACACCCCTCACAAACCGGAGGAACTCGCTAGAAGGTTCGTGGTTCCGAGAGGGAACAATGCATGTTTGATGACGAACGGGAGATAGCTTGCTCTTACGGCCTTCAAATTTTTTCCTACGTTTAACGTGCACTAATACAACTGTCATGTGAAAATTTGGAAAATTTCAGGGGTCATTTGACCTTTTAAAGACATTTAAGTGATTTTCTAACCATTTAATGACCGTAATTCAAATTTGAACTACATCTACATGCAACGCCTAACCATAACGGTTTGAAAAATCATATTTTTCTGTACTTGTGTCCGAGTTAATTCCATGTGCAGTAAATTAGAAGGAATTTTCTAACATAATGGTCTCAAGGCATGGGCACATGCATACGTATGCATGGAGTGACATGGCATTTTCATTCCAAAAAAAATAAAAAATGATCAGAAAAACATGAAACCTTGCTTTATTTAATGTTTTCCACCAAGATGATGTGGTAAAGAAATTGGCATGTTTGACGAACGTTTGGACACACACCCCTCACAAACCGGAGCAACTCGCTAGAAGGTTCGTGGTTCCGAGAGGGAACAATGCATGTTTGATGACGAACGGGAGATAGCTTTCTCTTACGGCCTTCAATTTTTTTCCTATGTTTAACGTGCACTAATACAACTGTCATGTGAAAATTTGGAAAATTTCAGGGGTCATTTGAACTTTTAAAGACATTTAAGTGATTCTCCAACCATTTAATGACCGTAATTCAAATTTGAACTACATCTACATGCAACGCCTAACCATAACGGTTTGAAAAATCATATTTTTGTGTACTTGTGTGCAAGTTAATTCCATGTGCAGTAAATTAGAAGGAATTTTCAAACATATTGGTCTCAAGGCATGGGCACATGCATGGAGTGCATGCCATGGCATTTTAATTCCAAAATTTTTAAAAAATGATCAGAAAAACATGAAACCTTACTTGATTTAATGCCATGCCACCAAGATGATGTGGTAAAAAAATTGGCCTGTTTGACGAAAGTTTGGACACACACCCCTCACAAACCGGAGCAACTCACTAGAAGGTTCGTGGTTCTGAGAGGGAACAATGCATGTTTGATGACGGACGGAAGATCGCTTCCTCTTACGGCCTTCAAATTTTTTCCTACGTTTAACATGCACTAATACAACTGTCATGTGAAAATTTGAAAAATTTCAAGGGTCATTTTTCCTTTTAAAGACATTTAAGTGATTTTCTAACCATTTAATGACCGCAATTCAAATTTGAACTACATCTACATGCGACGCCTAACCAAAATGGTTTGAAAAATCATATTTTTGTGTACTTGTGTGCGAGTTAAAAAATCATCAGACGATGTAAATATCTGGTGTTCAAAAAAGAAAATGTAAAGATCTGGCAAGACAACCGGCCCCCACATGATTGGCACTCTATCTCGCGGCTCGAGGTTTGGTAGGGGATTGGCGGGGATCATTAATCAGACACGGTTCTGTATTGAAAACCGTTAGCTATTATGTTCGCACACGGATTTTGCTGCGGGAATCGTGTGTAATTCAAACTACAGTACTCGTAAATTCTGGCGACCGGCGTGTGTACTGTCCCCGTCGATCTAGGTTCTGGCCGCCAATAAATAATACCTTGCTCACGTCGTCCCGCCTGCATTCTCATCTACATCCTCCCCTCGCTCGCCCTCTCTCTCTCTCTCTCTCTCTCTCTCTCTCTCTCTCAAATCTCTGCCATAGCGCCACCGGTCTGCCCACGCACCGACGAGGAGTCGCCGCCCCCTTAGGACGCTCACTCGATTAGCAGCAACGAGGACCCCTACGCGCCGCCTGACGAGGTTGCGCCGGACCCCCCAACTTTGGATTGGTTTTGGGGCCAGTACAATCTTTGTCTGTGAAAGCAGCTGAGAAAGCCAGGCAAGTGGCATTCAAGAAGGAGATGGCGGAGGAGGAAGACAGGTACCAGGCGGCCTGTGAAGCCCATGATGCCGCCTGGAAAAAGGAGGCGGCGAAGCTTTGGGGGCGGGCGCGTCGTCGTGCCGAGGAGGTGTACGAAGACAGGTACTTAGCGAGGAAGGTCATTGGCACTGGGCGCCTCGTTGCTGCGTGGAGGTGGGCCGATAATCTCCAGCGTGCCACCGACGAGGAGCTCCGGTGGGCGCCCAATGAAATGGCAAGATCGGCGCACAAGGCCCCGCCAAAGAAGAGGCAGATCGGTACGTCAAGCGCTGCGAGGCGGAGGAGTCGGAGTACTGCCTCCGCATTGGGAAAACGCCGCGCACCAGGGAGCTACTGGCTAGGGGCTACCAGAATACTGGCCCCAGGAGGGATTATTAGTTTTAGTATTGTTCGTTTTCAATTTTATGCATTGTACCTAGTAGTTAAATATCATCACATATATGTGATGATATTTTATATATATATATATATATATATTCTGTGATGATTAATGAACAATTAATTTGAATCTAGTTGTTATTATCCACATATACAGAATGGAAAGCATATATACACACATTGAAACAGAACATATAAGAATGGAAAATAGAGTACGCACATTGAAACAGAGCAATAAACAGAGGAATGCTATGATTGATATGAATACATAGCTATCCACGTCGAAACGACTTTTCAAAATAAACCGCGTCCATGAGACCATGACCAGCAGCCCTTGCCTAGGGTAGCTCTTGGCTCTGCTTGAACTCGTGTAGGCATTCGTCCAAGCGGTCGACACGCTCGCGGTACATTTGGAGCGCGATCTCGAGCTCCAAGTTGGCTATTTCATCGGAGATCACCAGCTCGAGGATGTGACGGCCATGTTCCTCTTCATCGTGCCTGGTGGACACCTGGGACAAGGAGCGATCGAGCCTACGGACGGTAGCGTTGGCACCGGGCCGCAGACAAAGGCGAATGGCAGCACCCATGCGAGCAGTGCGGTGGCGTCCAGTCGGCCGGCCCTACGGTGCAGAAATCTGGCCGAGGGCCTCTGCCCACTCCTGGCGAGGAATGGGGGTAGTGACGGGACGTGTACCCAGCTGTGAGGCCGTGTCGACAGCAGGCAAGCGTCGATGGATCCGCTCTTGCTGTGCGGCGCGCCGCGCCTCTCGCTTTGCGTCACCCCAATGGTCTCGCTGTGCGGCGAGCCGCAGCCTATCGGTGTGGACGCGCCTAGCTTGCTCTGCGGTGCGCCATCGATCATGTTGTGCGGTGAGCTGCAGCCTGTCAGCTCTGATATGCCTATCTTGATCCCCGGCGCTCAAGCGCCATGTGCCAAAGGTCTGCTCAACCCTAGCGATGACGCGCATCACGGCGTTGTCCATCGCGTTGCCGAGGAGCGCCTCCACCTCGACGGGCCATGGCGCTTGCTCATTTTCCTCATCGATGAGGTTGATGGCAGAGGCGACACTTTGGTGGGTTGGCATGCTTGGAAAGGTGGATGTGCTACAGGCTGCGCTTGTCGCCTCCGCGCGTCGCGCGCCCCCTATGCGCAATATAGCAGGGTGGCGGGAAACAGGTGAGGAAATGGCAGGAAACGGCGGCGTGTTCATAAAACACCATCAATTAATGGAAACTTAGCATAGAAGGAACATCGAGCTAGCACAAGAAGTAGACGATGATCAGATGAACACGGACCACACTAGGGAACCCGTCGGTGATGAATTCATCAATCCCAAATGGTTGAATACTAGCAAGCATATGCCCACAACACACACGGCCTATTCCATCACAAACAGGTCGGATGGATCAATTGTATGCCACGTATCGCACATTGTCAAAAAGTAATGCGGTAGACCTTCTTTAACATGTGTTAAAAGTAAAGAAAATAAAAAACAAGGACCTCGATGTTAAATTAGCTGAGGGAATGGGTCATTTCGGTCACCGAAATGACCCATCCTATCAGTTAATTTAACATCAACACAACTTCCCATCCACTCACCCATCTGATGGCTGCTCCAGCGTGAGCACACTTAACTTGATAGTTTTCTTACATGAGCTACTGGTGGAACAGCTAGTCCTTGCTGATAGGAATGCCTCTTCGCATCCTTATGCCGTATCCGGATGACCGCCCGTCCCACAATGGCCAATAGATGTTGTGTAGACAGAGCATATCACATACGTCTTATTAGAAGCAATCATTTGTGTTATTATCGGTCTTTGCACACATTTCTGATTAGAGACCTGTTTGCCGCGTATCACACACATCTTGTTATATTGAACCGTTTCTATTCTCTTGTCTAATCACAAACAGTTCATCTGAGTGAACCGTATGCTGTACATCGTACACACCTTGATCGGGCTGACCGTTTCTTTTGTGTTTCCTAATCACAAACAGTTCATCCGAGTGAACCGTATGCTGTACATCGCACACACCTTCATCTGGCCGCCCTTTTCTTTTGTTCCTCCTCATCGCAAACAGTTAACTGAGCTGAACCGTATGCCCTGCATCGCACACGCAACTAATATCTGAATCGTGTTTGATGCGTCCTCCATCGCAAATGTTTCGCACCTTTTTTGATGGTTATTTGACACCATCGTTTGCGATTATGGCATCACGCACAGTTTCGTCGAAGGGTCTCTGATCGTAGTGTCACGTTAGCAGCATCCTGCAGTTGTGCAATAAAAGCTAGACATCATACATAACATGCAACCACATATAATAGTGCCAAGTTAGAGGGAGCACCTGTGATGGTACACTAGGGGAGACGTGCTCATCATCAACACAACTATGTTGAGTGTCTATGCATGTGTTGTCTTGCAAATCATCTTGGGGGGGGGGGGGGGTGGAGGAGTAGAATCTATAGAGGCCCTCCGCCTGGAAAGAGCACCTTTATCCGCTGCCTTGCTAATTTGCTTCTGCTTTATTGATTTTGAATTGTCAAGTAAAACCGACAAGAAAAAGCAATAAATTCACTCTTCAGAACTCATTCATGCATGATACTGATAATCACTACTTTGATGTAAGGCAAACACATGATACCAGGATGAAATATGTACGAAAAACAGGACGGCATGACATATTCACAACTGTTTGTGTAAACTAAGCAGAAGCCATTTCAACAAATAAGAAGCAATGCAAGCTAGACACCACATGAAAGATGAAACCAATATGACTCTGCCAAGTTAAAAGCGTCCCATCATAAATGGCATTTCAACAAATTAGAAGCAGCACATGCTATAAATCATAAGAAAGATGCAACTAATATCGCACTGCATATACTAAAGGTGTCTCGTCATATTGATTGATGTGGGATACAAAAAACAATAGTTTTATGTAAGGACATGCTTAATAGACAGATGTACTATGTACTAAAAACAGAAGGCATGTCGCATTAACAGGTATAATGTATAAACTAAGCAGAATAGCACATGCAATTTAACCAGATTGGAAGAATTACAATCTAGACACCACATTCAACATGCAACCACATATCACGCTGCCAAGTTAGAGAAAGCACCTGCGATGCTGGTGTAGGGGAAATGCGGTAATCAACTACAGAGCTACATTCACTATATTCATCTAGCCTTGTTGTTTGTTGAGAATAATGTGGGGAGGGTGACGCTGCATTCTTTAAATGAGGATCTTTTCTCACAGTAGTCCACTGGCCTGACTGCCTCATCATAAGTGATTGATGAGGGATACACAAGAATATTAGTTTGATGTAAGAATATGTTTAATAGACAGATGTACTAGTATGTACCAAAAACAGGAAGGCATGTCATATTCAAAGGTATAATGTGTAAGCTAAGCAGATGCAATTTTACCAAATTGGAAGCAATACAAGCTAGACATCTAGCTGGAGTGGTGAGCCTGATCATCTAGGACCCGAGAGCCTGGTGGGAGGCGGGCTGCTTCGCCACCATCGTGGCTTTTTAGTTGGCTTCCAGGTGATGCCTGTCTGTGTCGGCCAGACTAGCTATTTGTCTTCTGGTGCTCTCGGGATGGTGGTTCATGTAAAAAAATTATTTCCTTATCTTAATAAAGACCGACTTTGGCCTTTCGAATACAAGCTAGAAACCATATGCAACATGCAACCACATATGACACCGTGAAGTTAAAGCAAGCACCTGGGATGGTGGTTCACGGCGAGCGAGATCATCAACTCCAGAGCTACGTTTACCGTCTCCATCTGTTGAACATCCAACCTTTAAAGCACAGACATGTGTGTTGCCTACCCGCGAAGCAAGCAGGAGAGACTTCTCTCTTTTCTTTTCTGCTTCTGTCAAGGCAGAGTCTGAAATACCCTTGCATAAAAACACAATAGTTAGAGTATGGGTGAAGTGTGTGCAGAACTAGTGCACTGTAAAAGTAGCAGATAGCAGGTGGCTGAAAAATAAATGACAGGAGACATATGATAGCTCTACAGCATTGCATGGCAAACAAAATTAGATTTTACTCCGTATGATTTTGTAATATATGAGCACAGGGATGGCTGGGAAATGCAGGTACTCCTCCAGCACACGACCACATGTGGTCCTAGTAGTTAACTGAAAATAGATAGGTCAGTCAATTTTTTTTGAACCGTCCGATCTATAAGGAACGGGCAAATTGCCTTCGTCTACCTCCCGCCAGTCACTGTTGACGATCTTTCTTGAACAGCCAGTGACCACCGGCCCAGACCCCTACCTCCGCGGCCCCACCCTCCCCTCGACCTCACACCACCGCCGTTCTTGGCAGCACCCCCGGGCCATCCCTTTAATCCCGGCCGACCTCCAGATCAGGGGCCAGTAGCTCCTAGGCCCCACACACCCCTAAGATAAACACTGAGGCGCTGCTTCCCCAATGTAATAGGCGGACTAGCGCCGGTTACACCGGGGAATGCTTCCTTTAATTGGGAATCAACTGACCAGGAATTGAAATCCAGGGGGGACGGACCTCTAGCTAAGGTGAAATAGTATATGAGGAGAAACCTTGTGCATCGTGAGTTACTAGGAACATCTAATATCAAGAAGAAGCGGTCAACTAGTGTCTTCCGTGGGATGAATACCGTGCAAGCAGACACGTAAGATTTGCACGAATAAGGGAAGAGGAGTACCATTTCCGGTTGCTAGTGTTGGGTCCTCCGGATGTCGCGGCGATTTTCTTGGTTTTACCTGGGGAACCGATGTTTTGGAGGAGGGTCGAGCCTTGGATGAACCCATGGCCAAATTGTTGACTATTGCGATGGTCGTCTGTCGGCGGAGGGGAAGCAGATCCGAGGCGGCGAAGGACGGTGTAGCGGGAATAGCTCCGGTGCGGTGGACGATGGCGAAGTTGGAGCGGCGACGGTGAGGCGCAGGATAGTGTGGTTGAACTGGCTCGGGGATGGATAGCTCAGCCTCGGCTTCAACTACTAGCCATGGAGGGTGTTGCGGTTGCGGTTGCGGTGGACGACGACGTTGGGGTATCGGCTCCGGTGTGATGGAGGAGGGCGGTGGTTGATGGGTGGGATGGGGTGGCGGACGGAGGACGTCGGGGTTTTGCGGCTGGTGGAGAGGTAGTTTTGGCGCACACGGAGTACGAATGGGGAATCGGACGGGGGGGGGGGGAGCTAAGGAAGAACCATGTTTCGGTTTGGGACGCGCTTGTTTTGGGTTTTTTGAACAGATGGGACACTCTTGTTTGAAATTTGGGGAAAGTATAAACTTTGCCCTCTCTGAAATTTCGGACCTACTGCAGGTCGGGGGTAGGATGGTAATCCTAGGTGTCCCAAATAGTGGGCAGGAGCGATTTAGGCCGCGCACATGTGTGCTTAGGCGGCCATTGTGTATGAATGTTTTACGGAGGTGGTTGTGTGGCGTCTAGATGAAGCTACAAACCTACCCCGGTTTAGACCTTTGGACGTCGAGCTGGTAGGTTTCACGGGTCGGAGTTAGAAAAGTAATTTCCTTCTACCGAACATTGGTCTCACGCGGTTTCGGGCGAGTAGAGGCTCTTTTGGCGCTTCGTTTGAAATTTTGAAACAGAAGCATTCACGTTTAGATTACTCTTGAACTTTGAGGATTGACCTAAATAGACAACGTTAAATTTGACCATGTATGTTTGAAAACCTCATTAAATTATGCGTTTCTTTTTGAATTTCTGACACTTGAAAATCCTATAACTACAATTATTTTGGAATGGAGGAGGTAAATTTGAATCTATTTTGTACACGACTATATATGCTATTATGTACAAAAGCAGAGCAAAGATTGGTGCCCCCATAATTTACGTATAATTTACAAATGCCATGATATCGAATTCAAATAATTGAATGGACTTCATGTTGAATGCGAATTTTTTAAACCACCTTAAGTTGAATTCAAATGTATGCTAGTTCATATAGCTAGCTATTTATAATGTTCATTGTGTAACTTTTGTATGTATAATGTGCTTTACACACACAACATGAACTATACTCACGTTTATATTCGACTGCTAAAGCGATGCATTGTCTGGAGTTCAAAATACTAACTATGTGGATCAATTATGTCGAATAATAACATAGACATGCTCAAATTTGATAGAGTATAGATATCTGATGGATCAATGACCGTTCCTTACGCGAATTGCAAATATCATGATCCCATCCTAATATTTGGATACAATTTATATCTTTAATCAATGTGTACATCAGTCTTTTACGTGTAGTTTCACTCTCCATCGGTGGTCTCTCACACATGCTCACACACACTCTCCCGAGGTGTCTTTCTCGCAGACATGCTCTTGAGATAACCCTCCCTCCCTCTCATAACCATTTACGACTGTTTTCACTAACCTTTATCACAAGCAGTCTTCCTTTCACAAGCATACACACGCACAATCCCCATCGACCCTTTCTATATACATAGACCTGCCTACGTGTCTCTAGTAGGCACATTATCTTTAGGCCTATCTCTCACACATTGTCTCCACCTCTCTTCCTAATCGACGAGTATGATTATAGGAGAGCATTCTGTAGGATGCCCCTTAAAGTTAGGTTGGATGAATAGTAATATCAGAGATAAGGGGTTACCTTAGTCCGGGGACCTAGGGTTACAAATCCTAGCCGGCTTTGTTAGTGGACATAGAGTCCTTCACGTCTCTACTATCTTTGTCTTGTATGACTAGTCCTCCATGGGTCTCCCTAAATGCGTCACGGGCCGACCAATGTGGCACAGGACGGAACCGAACCAAGGGCCTCACCTCGGCCCACCGAACCTCACGCGGTGAGACAACCTATGCCCCCAGGTCTCGTTATCTTCTCACACCCACACATACCAACACAGACACCACACAAAAAAATTTCTCCTTGTGCCTCTTGCATATACACACTCAAGGGCATCTCTCGCCGTGACATCATATTCATCTCTCTCTCTAGACCTCTCTCATTTCTCGTGCTATCTCTCCCACGCTCCCCCTGCTGGCCCCTCTATCCATGCTTCTCTCGAATACGTAATACACACACATACCTCTCTAGGACCTACCAAATACATCAACTGCACATTCACACATGTTACATCACGTACCTCATTGATCTAAAAAGCCCTCCCTTCACGTTTATTTCGCATACAACATTCCTTTTGAATAAAGTGTGGCCAAAAAATTATTTTAGAATTTCTACATATATACAACATTACAAAGTTATATGGAGGAGTATGAACGTTAATTTGCATTGCATGGTACCCATAATGATATTTATTACGCACTGTGAATTTTATATTTTTATACTATATATAAAGCTAGTCATAATAAAGAGAAACGAAGAGCATCTCTCTCTCCATCGCATACACCCCCTCTACGCCCCTTTCACATACGCACACAAACTATCTCCAGGTCCTCTAAAAGTATGCCCCCAGCACATTCACGCATGTTTCATCTTTCTCTCGCGATATATACAGTGATAATAATTCTATTTGAAGCGAAAGCACGATACGTACATTGGACTTCAGAATCCACTCATTACGGTCACTGTCGTGGACTTAACACGACAGATGTCCTAACTAAAGGACTTAGTCATGGAGCTATCACAATTAGATTAGCTTGAAGGGGTTAAATGGGACAAAGGGCACACAAGGTTTTACACAGGTTCGGCCCCTCTCAACGAGGTAAAAGCCTACTCCTGCTTTGTGTTGTATTGCTAGGGTTTCGATTACTAGGGAGCGAATACGCTTGAACTAGTTCTCAATTGTTTGTTACTTGTCCTTAACCCGCCGCCAGGTCATCCCTTTATATACACAGGTTGACACCCGACGGTTTACAGAGTCCCGGCCGGCTCATACATAGTATGTCCGGCTCGGTGACTAACTAAACTTGCCTTACAATATAAGTTATACATATGGCGGTTCATCCTCTTGGGCCTCAAGTCGCCTCTGGGTCTTGGGCCGTCAATAGGCTTGCTACGACCCGCCATCTTCATTGATAAGTTGACAGTGGTATGACCCGGCTCGTCCTGGGCGGGTTATACCCAATAGTTAGATCCCCAACATTATGCCCCAGGTTGATTTGAACGTGTTCACATCAATCTTCAGAACCTTGACCTGTCAAAGTCTTGCATCGTCCGTTCAAAATTTGCTGTAACCCACCATGACGTCAGCTCAAAGAACCTCCTTAAACCGCCATGACATCATTTCGCACTAATTTCGCATGAGGTCCAAAATGACTTTAATTGATCCTTATCTTAATGATCATCCCGAAAATCGAGGCGTCCAGATAGCCACATGATGATTTCTGCCTCCTCGATTCCCGTGCATGCCTTGCATCCATCCTCTTATAAATAGGGATGGGGGTCATTTTCATTTTCCCCCTTTCCTTCTCGCCTTTGTCTTCCTCTTGCGACTCTTCTACAGACCGAGCTCCGCCATCGCGACCTCCATCCGCCGCAACAACTTAGGCCGCTGCATCATCCTGATTAGACCAGAGACCTCTGGCGCACCACCGCTGTCCATTATTGCTGGTAAGTGCTCATCTCCTTTTACTTCAGATCTGCATTTGGGTTTTCTTGTTCATCGGTGTTCTTTGCTGTTCTTCGTTTCCCCCTTTAGTTCGAGTAGCTTTTGATCTGAACATAGTATGAAACCTGTACGGTAGCAGTTTAGCATTCGTTTTTGACACCAGGATACTTTCTCTTCATAGAAGATCTCATCGGAGTATACGAACTCTTTTGCTGCCGCCACCTTAGGTTTAGAATTTACTGCATTTCCTGAACTGCTATAGATCCAAAATTATAGCTCCAGTCTGTGGAATCTGTTTGTCCATCACTTAGCAAAATTTTCACTGATAGGTTTGAAGTACCACAACTGCCACGGCGGCTTATATCATAAACCGTGACCCGCTATACGACATAAGACCCGATATAATCCGCCATCATACGCTTCATCGCTTGTATAACCCGACAATGTTCTCCAGCTTAACCATGCTTGCTTATTCATCTTCATAATTTAGTTCTGCACAATGTATTTTGAATTTTAAACTCTGGCCGTCTTAACAGCATAATCTTAACCCGGCTGGCACCATTAGTCCCGTTATGCCGCAAATATGAATATCCACGTAGTTCAGTATTCATCTTCCGGCTTAACACATTAGCCGTTTATAGCACTTTACTTTTGAACCATTGGCCCGGCTTGTCAGTTTAATATTAAGCCGGAAATATTTCTTTCTTTCAGGCTTTTTCCCTAAACAATGGGCAAATCTTTCACTGCCTGTAACTGGGTTGTATCCCGGGTCACCGAAGAAGACTTGAACGAATATGTTTAGACAAGCCTCCTGGCCAAGAAAGATGTCATACATCGGAGGGTCCCAGGCACTGAAACCCCTCATGAGCCCAAGGATGGTGAAGTAGTTGTGTTCACTTATCATATGCTCCGAGGCTTCAGTCCTCTCGGCTCAAAATTCTTTCGTGTGTGCTGCATTTTTTCGAGCTCCATCCTCAAGACATCAGACCAAACTCCGTTTCAAACATCTGCAACTTCCAAGTATTCTGCGAGGTGTAACATCAACAGGAGCCCACCGTAGAAATATTCGGGGAATTTTATTACCTAAACCGGCAGAACAAATTCACAAACGGGCCCAGCCTAGAGTTAGGCGGTATTTCTATACAGCGGCGGAAAGAAGCCACCTTCCCAGCTGCTTATTATCTGCCTAGTCATCCCAAAGACTGGAATCAAACTTGGTTTTATTGCAAAGGCACTTCTCCAGAAGGGGAAAATCCTCTGCCGGGTTATCGTTCCAGCCAGCTTAGCAATAAGCATCCTCTTCCAGACCATATCGGTGCAGCAGAGCAAAACAAGTATATGCCAGTCTTTTCAAAGATTCGGGCCTTGATGGCTAACAACTTAATTGGAATTGATCTGGTTCGATGCTGGGTTGCCTGGAGAGTATTGCCATTAAGCCGCCATCCCGGCTTAATGTATGAATACACTAGTGAGTTAAAAGATCCTCAACACCATTGTCAGATTGAAATGACTGATGAAGACATCAATAATATGACCAAATCTCTGTTAAATGAGAGCTTGGAAGATTGCAGTAAAGTTGGATTGAATCCTTTCTGTGTTCTGAACAAACCACCCGCTGTAAGCTTTTAACCAAGTTCACAATTGAATCATGCCTTTACTTATATTACCTTTTCATACTCATTCAATTTTTGCAGGCGATTCAACTTTTTGGACTAAGAAGCTATAGGATATATAAGCCGGCCAAGAAACCCCAGACCAAAACCAAGGCTATTAAAAAGCCCGCCAAGAAGAAATCCAATCCTTCTGAGTTATTTGACTTGGATGAGAATGACGAGTCGGAGGTAACACTTGACTCCCTTGGCTCATTCTTTGTACACCTTATTGATAATGATTACTATCAGGATGACGCAGAAGCTAGCCGTGCAGATGTTCAAGAGGTAACTCTTATTTCCTCCGACTCAGAGCCTTTGCCAAGATAGAGGCCTCAAAAAGTGAGTCGGAAAGTAAGATTTTCTCACCTTTTAGCTTACTTAGATCCAAACTTTATTTTGAAGCAACAACAGCACGAAGCTCGTCGGCAGACCCGGAATAGTGGAGGAACACTCTCCTCCGTCTAACCCAATACACCTGTCCCTCGAAAGCGTCGGAATGAGGTGCACAAAATTCACCATTATTTCATCCAAAAGCAGGTCTTATGCATCAACCACTTAACCCATCCGATTCAAACTATCAGGGAACATCTCATTCTTCTTTTGGCGAGTCAACCGAAACTCAGATTCCGGCCTTCAAAGTTGCTCCTGGGTAAGAAATATTTAATCACTTGAAACTTCATGTTTGATTGACCTGCTGACATATTTGCATTTTATTATTGTCAGTGGCGTGGCCAAGCCCAGCAACAAAGCAAAAATGAACAAACCGGCCGAAGACTCCAACCCTTCTGAACTGGAGAAGCAATTGCCAGAGGCTTCTCATCAAATTGTTGAGGCTACGGTCAATGACCCGCCACCAGAACAAGACATCACCATAGACCATATGGACGTTGAACCAGCCATCACTAAACCGCCAAGTCCCATCCAGCCTGCTGAGGAAAAGGCTGACGATGTTATCATTACTAGGCTTGGTTACACATCGCCGGGTAACCCCACTGCCTTATCCAAGCACAATGTGAAGGAAGAATTTGCTGTTGTTGATAAGGGCAAGTGGAAGGTGGAGTTGGAAGGCTATGCCCAGTTCAGCGCCCAAGAGATTTACTCCGGTTACATAAACCGCCTTTACACCAGCCGCGATTTTGAAGCCGGCTTGGGCAACCTGATGAAGGAGAGATTTGAGGTAACCATTATCATCTTCTCCATAAATATATTTGTCAGCCGCCAAGTCTACTGTATATGATAAACTTTGAATATGTTGTAGACTTTAAACAATCTTGTTGAACTTGATATCTGTGTCATAACTTGCTAGAACTGCAGAATCAACCTATAGCCCCCAAGGGCCGGCTTAAGCTGTGTAGCTAAAACCGGGTCTTCAAAATATGACTTTTAATTTGACATAAATAGCTCGCCAGGGCCAGCTTTTGCTGACAAATTAAGCCGGAACATCAAGTAACAATGATTAAATTTTTGCACATGTAGCCCCCAAGGGTTGGCTTAATCGTCATGAACAAGTCGGGACTCATCATTATTACTATAAACAAAATCTAGCTGCATAGCCCCCATGAGTCGGCTATAGTCATAGTAGTATAGCTGGGTCATCATAAAATTGTCTTCAAAAAAGAGAAATATGCATTAGCCCCCAAGTGCCAAGTAAAATACTTGTATTGTGCTTGGGACTTTAAATAATATGATCATAATGCTTCCTATTTTATTCATGTTGTAGGCTAAATTAAGCATGAAGGAATCCCAAGTCAACGATCTGAGGGCGAACATTGAAGCCCAACAATCTGAGACTTCAATAGCCAAGTTAGAACTGAAGATTGCATTGGAAAACATTGAGCAATTGAGACAAAGCTTCAGTGCTGACAAAGCTGGCTAGGAGACCGAGAAAGCAGCTCTATTAAAAAGAGCAGAGGATGCCGAAGCAGCCCTTAAGCCAGTAACTGACGAGTTGTCCGGTTTAAAACATCAAATCGGCAAAGATGGCGCCGGCCATCTTCGGTAAGTAGCAAAAAATATTCTCCCTTGTACCAACCACATGTCATAACCATCTACCGATTTATTAATGACTTTAATGATGCAGGCTCCCGAAGCGCCAAGCTGGGTCTAGATATGCGTATCAAGTTTAAAGCTGTTTATACCTTGGTAGAACAACTATACACTAGCGCTCAACGGGCAATCTCTGCTTTTACTCATAAGAAATAGCCACCGTCTCTCATCAAGGAAACACTGGAAAAGCTGTCTGTGCTGCCCCAAAGGAAGGGAGAGTTAAAGCGATCAGCCGCCAGAGCCGGCGCCATGACTGCCCTAAGCCGGGCAAAGGCATGGCAAGCAGATCTTGATCCAGAGGATTTAGCCAATGGCTGCCCGAGTGTGAAAGAAGACGGTTCTCCTTCAGTACTGACGATTTCACACAAATAGCAAAGGAAATGCGTCCATTAGCAAGCAAGCTGGCCGAGGAAACAAATCTATCCCAATACCAGGCGGCTTATGATGCTGAAAACAAGAAGGTGAAGGCACCGGTTCATCAGGAGGTGGATCTTATCCCACCGACTCGTAAGCACACCTTCGCCCCTGACATTGATCCATCATATCTTATCGATGACGAGGTTGTGTTTAGAGCTTTGACTGGTATCAACTGGGCTACACCTAACTTCCAGCCAATGGATAATCAAGGAGATGAAGAAGGAGAAACGAAGGATGATCTGGAGGCTTCGATCCGCCAAGACTAGAAGTCTTCATTCATGAGCCAGTTTACCAGCCATAGCATTTGATGCTATGTCTCAAAAACACTTAACCTTTTGGGCCATCAGATGCCTTGTAATAGGCTAGTTAAAAACAATGATCTGTTGTGCCATCGTGCACGTTTCTTTACATAACACTGTCGATCCGTTATCCGAAGATCTGCCACTTATGCTATAATATCATCAATTATGCAAACCATGCTTATCATTTTTCCTGCACATAAGCAGAGAACAGGTGCCCTGGTGGTTTACCCCAGGGCGGGTCATAATATCCCATATAGAAACCGCTGATGACTAGATAGTCCATAATGAGGGCCGTTTTATCAAACCCTCTTATAATCATAATAAAATAAATATCATACCTGTGATATTTATTCACACTGCTGGCTTAACATGTGCCGTGCAGTAAGGGTAACAACCCAGAGATTGAGAGCACAACGCCCTGTTTAATTTATTCATACCGTCGGCTTACAACGCCGCATGCAGCAAGGGGTAACATCCCAAAGCTTAGAGCACAGTACTCCAAGCACATAATCATCACATACTGGCGAATTAAAGTCCAAAACCGGGCCGGTGTAATAAAATGCTGGATATATCCACATATGAATCATAAGGCAACATAGCCCTAATCAATTTTTCAACCATGTATCTACATGACACAAAAAATGAACCTCAAAAAAGTTCAAACCAAGTATAAATCAGAAAAACAAGGCATTCATAGGCTGCCAAGCCTCAATGTCAAGTGCTATTCAAGGGCCGCACAACCGCGGAGTTAAACCTTTATTCAAACCCGTAAGCCGGACCTCACATGACCAATCGTCATTTTAACTTTGAAAAATTCAAGGTCTTTATAAGATTGATTGTCAAGAGTACGACGAGTCATTCCAGGATTACCTGGTCGGAGTGCAAGGCAAACAAAGGCAGGATAACCCGGATTTTTGGTGAATACACCTGGCGTCCAAGCCTATTACAAGGGACAACAAAGCTCTGTTCATTAACAAGGAGGCCCCAAGTAATATTTCATTCCAGGCGTATAAGCTGGATTCATAAGGTAGTCATAGCTATGCTCAATGAACAGGAAGCCCTCAAGTATTTTGTAATCATAACGTACAGGCCGGATCAAGAGGGCAGTCATAGCTATGCTCAATAAACCGGAAGCCCCCAAGTGATCGTATGAAGTGACAATAAAGACTCATATTCTCATAAATGAAATGAAAGAGGCCCTGAATTATGAGGGATGCCGGCTTTCTTATATTCATCATAATATATACATTAACAAAGTATGTACATCACAAGAGCCGGTGGCTCAGGTGTAATAAGGCCGAAGTTGAGCAATATTCCATTGCCGGCAGGTCTCCTCCTTCGACGTGTGTGAGTACTTGTGGTCTCGAACATCGATAAGGTAGTATGACCCGTTTTTCAGATTTTTGCTGACCACAAAGGGCCCTTCCCAAGGTGGGGATAGCTTGTGCATGTCAGTTTGATCCCGGATGAGCCGGAGCACCAAATCTCCTTCTTGAAAGGTCATGGTTTAAACCCAGCGGCTATGAGAACGACGCAGATTGATACGTCTCCATCGTATCTACTTTTCCAAACACTTTTGCTCTTGTTTTGGGCTCTAACTTGCATGATTTGAATGGAACTAACCCGGACTGACGTTGTTTTCAGCAGAATTGCCATGGTGTTATTTTTGTGCATAAATAAAAGTTCTTGGAATGACCTAAAACTTCACGGAGAATATTTTTGGAATATATAAAAAATATTGGCGAAAGAATCAATACCAGGGGGCCCACACCCTGTCCACGAGGGTGGAGGGCGCGCCCACCTCCCTGGGGCGCGCCCCCTACCTCGTGGGCCCCTTGAGGCTCCACCGACCTCAACTCCAACTCTATATATTCACGTTCGGGGAGAAAAATCAGAGAGAAGGATTCATCGCGTTTTACGATACGGAGCCGCTGCCAAGCCCTAGGGCTGATCTGGAGTCCGTTCGGGGCTCCGGAGAAGGGAATCCGTCGCCATCGTCATCATCAACCTTCCTCCATCACCAATTTCGTGATGCTCACCGCCGTGCGTGAGTAATCCCATCGTAGGCTTGCTGGACGGTGATGGGTTGGATGAGATTTATCATGTAATCGAGTTAGTTTTGTTAGGGTTTGATCCCTAGTATCCACTATGTTACGAGATTGATGTTGCTATGACTTTGCTATGCTTAATGCTTGTCACTAGGGCCCGAGTGCCATGATTTCAGATCTGAACCTATTATGTTTTCATGAATATATGTGAGTTCTTGATCCGATCTTGCAAGTCAATAGTCACCTACTATGTGTTATGATCCGCTAACCCCGAAGTGAAAATAATCGGGACCACTCCCGATGATGTCCGTAGTTTGAGGAGTTCATGTATTCACTAAGTGTTAATGCTTTGGTCCGGTACTCTATTAAAAGGAGGCCTTAATATCCCTTAGTTTCCAATAGGACCCCGCTGCCACGGGAGGGTAGGACAAAAGATGTCATGCAAGTTATTTTCCATAAGCATGTATGACTATATTTGGAATACATGCCTACATTACACTGATGAATTGGAGCTAGTTCTGTGTCACCCTATGTTATAACTGTTGCATGAGGAATCACATCCAACATAATTATCCATCACTGATCCAATGCCGACGAGCTTTTCACATATTGATATTTTCTTAGTTACTTTTCCGTTGCCACTGTTACAATTACTACAAAACTGCTACTGTTACCTTTGCCACTATTACCATTCCTTCCATACTACTTTGCTACTAAATACTTTGCTGCAGATATTAAGTATTACAGGTGTGGTTGAATTGAAAACTCAACTGCTAATACTTGAGAATATTCTTTGGCTCCCCTTGTGTCGAATCAATAAAATTGGGTTGAATACTTACCCTCGAAAACTGTTGCGATTGTCGTGGTTCTAAGTCTGACAGTAGAATGGGGGGTAGGTATGTAGAGGCAGGATCTTAGCTATGGAGAAGTTCTACGCACGAGTTTTACGAGTTCAGGCCCTTCTCGGAGGAAGTAACAGCCCTACGTCTCGGTGCGGAGGCGGTCATTTGGATTATATGCGTGTGTTACAGGGGGTGCGAACCCTTGTCACTGAGGAGGGGGGTGGCTTATATAGAGTTTGCCAGACCCCTCCGGCCCTCAATTACACAAGGTTTAAGGTACATTAAGACAGGGCGTTACTGGTAACGCTAGTAATAAAGAGACATAATGACCATTAAAGCTACGACGTAATGACCGACCGTTGCAGTACGGAGTGGCTTTAGATCTTCTGCCGGTCGAGTGATAGGCTCCATGGTCGAGTGACTTCAAGTCTGTCGAGTAGAACGCTTCATGGTCGAGTGGATGATGATTCTTCTTCGAATGCTTCTAGTTCTAGGGTGATGTCCTTGGGAGGGGTATTTAGGCAGGCATGTGACCCTACCCAGGTACATGTCCTCATCATTAGCCCCCGAATGGATCAGGGTTTGAGTGGAGAAGGAGTTGAAATACTCCTGACTCATTTTTCGCGCTTCGGGTGTGTCTTGTTTTGGATCAACAAACCGAGGTGGTGACACCAACTTCTTTTTCAGTCGCCTTGATCCATTCCTGGTTCTGTCGAGTGAACTTTTGCTGGAAGAGGTCCAAGTGCTAATGTGCAGGAGATCTTCCGTCTGACAAGTTGTTCTGTTGCCCGCGGATCTCGCGGGATTCAAATTTCAGGAAGCGCGCGGGGCGGAGGAGGCCGCAGTAATCGGGCTGGATAAGGCAAGGCCTCCTCGATTCCCACGCTGCCTTTTTTGCCACATATCGTGCGCGTGACTGTTGCGGTATTTGATAAGATCGCCCGGGCCTACAGGTCAGTCACTCGGAAGCAACCCCATATAAGGTGTCGAGCCGGGGTTTTTTAACAGTGCGTCCTCATTATTCTTCTCCCTTCTCGGTTTTCCCCACTGCGCCTGCTCCTGCTCCAGCGCCGCCGCTCCATTCGAGCTCCGTCCGCAGTGATGGGGAAAGAAAAGACGGTGGCTCTGGAGCGCGTGAAGAAGGCGACAGCGAAGGCGAAGGGGAAAAAGTCTAGCCGGGGGGGGGGGGGATCCTCGTCATGGTCTGGTTTGCCGCGCGGCTGGATCCAGGGCGACTGGATCCGGTCGACGATCCGCCAGGACAACCTCGACGATCTGGCGGAGGAGGGGCTGATTCCTCACGGATCAGCGCGGCTCCCAGAGGATGAGACCGAACCTTGACCACGGGAGGGTGAGTGCGTCCTCTTCGCCACTCACATCGACTGCGGATTTTCTTTCCCTCCGCATCCTTTTTTTATAGCTTTCTTAAATTTCTTTGGAGCACAACTTCATCACTTTTCCCCCAACACCATCATGTATCTTGCTGCTTTCGTGTCTCTGTGCGAAAACCTCTTGGGTTGTCGACCACACTGGGGTCTCTTCAAGCACATTTTCACGTGTCGCTCCCAGTCGGTCAAAAAGGCCAACCCGAGTGATGAGAGGACCCAAGTGATCCAGATGTGTGGGGTCTTGGGATTCAGATGTGGGGTAAGAGTTCTTTCCCAGCCACAATCCTTCCCGAGTCAGTCCAAGGGTGGCAGTCAACCTGGTTCTACTGCAAAGACCAGCCGACCCCGGGTCAGTCGACTGGCCTTCCACCCTTTTCCATGGCCTGAGTAGAAAAACCTTCTGCCTTAAAAGTGACCCCGGGAGAGAAAGCGGAGGTGCAGGTGCTGGTTGAGCGAGCAGTCCAGCTCATCCGTGATGGCATGACTGGCATGGATCTGTTGGAAGTCTTCCTCAGACGACGCATTCAGCCGCTTCAAGCTCGCGACCATCCAATGTGGATGTATTCGGGCATTGACGATTCCACTCGGATCCACCCAGAAGAGGTTGACGAGGATACGGTGGAGAAGTGGCTGAAGGGCATCACTGGCAACAAGGACAACCCCAGAGGAGCCAGGAGAATCCCTCCACTTGACCAATCCTATGAACCAGTCAAGGTACAATTCTGAATTACCGAGTGTCATCTTGATTTAACATGCAACTGTTTATGCTTCACCGACTGACTTTGTCTTGCTTGTTTTCTTCTAGGCCCTTACTGAAATGTGTTCGATGCCAAACGGAGAGCAGGAGCAGGACCCGGAGGGGGAGGCAAGCGGAGGTGAAAGCGGCGAGTGGCATTCCAACGGAGAGGGGGACGAGGAGAGCGACGACCCGAGTGATGAAGAAGAGGTCGACTCTCCTCCCCGCAGGGAAAGGTGATCCAAACTTACTCACGACCCGGCGAGCACCCGTGACAAGGCAACCGTTCAAATCGGGCAGTCATCAAAACGTCCTCGGACGTCCTCTCCGGCACAAACTGAAAAGGCTCCAAAGCAGTCCAAAGTTGTAGTGTAGAAGACTCGGAAGGTTCTGCCAAGAATCAAAATTGACGTTCCTGTTGCTTCTGCGTGAGTGTTCTTGTTTCGTTTTTTACTCAATGTTCTGTGCTGTTTATTTTCCCCTTGGTTTGACCAAATGAACCTTGAAACTGGCAGTGCTGATGAAGTCATGTACCTAGGGTAGGGTCATGGACCTGTCTAAGACACCCTCCCCAAGGACATCTCTAGAAGAAATTACCTTTCAGTCGACCAGGAAGGGTTCCACTCGACCAACTGGAAGACACTCGACCGCCACAAGACCTAAAGTCAGTCTGCACGCAAACGGTCGGTCATTAAGTAGCTTTATGGTCATCATAGCACTTTATGTGGGCGTTACCAGTAACCCCCTACCTTAATGTACCTTTAACCCTTCATAGCGAGGGCGGAGGGGTGCAGCGAACTCTATATAAGCCACCCCCTCCTCGGTGCGGGTTCGCATCTTTGTAACTCATACACGCATAATCCATTCGACCGCCTCCGGGCTCCGAGACGTAGGGGCTATTACTTCCTCGAGAAGGGCCTGAACTCGTAAAACTTGTGCGTATACAACTACTCCATAGCTAGGATCTTGCCTCTCCATACCTACCCCCATTATCTTTGTCGGACTTAGAACCACGACGGTTGGCGCCCACCGTGGGCGGTGTCTTAGCGACTTGTTGGAGAAGTTGCATTTTTTCGATCCCATTCATCATGGTTTCGCGGAGTTTTGGTTGAGGGCCGTGAGATCCGTCTCGGCATGCTCTCGCTCATCGCCCGGCGACTCCGCTTGGTTGCAGGAGGCTCCACTCGGCGTTGACGCACTCCCGTCCGTGGGCGACAGACTTTCGCTGCGTCGTCCATGGCGTCCTTCTGCGGCTGGCCGTCGACCCAAAGATCGGTCGGCTCTTGTGCCGTCCCTCCTCGGTCTCAACGGCGCAAGCGCTCCGGTCGATCGAGGCTTCAGCAGTGGGTGAGGCACGCGGTGGCCCGCTAGTCGGCCACTCCCCAAGTCGTGACAATCGAGCCCGACGAATCTCTCTACAGCCTGTTCGATCTGTCGACTGGCTCCGCAGAGACTGCATCCGAGTGTGATAGCAGCGATCCAGCGGCGGAGGTTCTGATGGTCGACGGACCACGCAGTCCTCCTGGTTTCCCCCGCACCGACGAAGGCGTTGGCGGAGGCGAGCTGGCGTAGGCTCACCAAGAGTACCAACCCGAGCCCCTCACTTCGCTGCAGAGGGAGGAGCTCCACCGCCGGAACATGGATGCGCTTCATACTCCTATCATTGGAGAAACCCCCGAGGCCCGTGCCTTAGAAGATACGTGTTTGGCCAACTTGGCTGAGCGCACTCGACTGGAAAATCTCCAGCGAGTGCTCGATGAACGAGCGCAACAACGGGTCCCGTCGTCCATTCGACGTCAACTCTTTCCACAACCGACTCAGGTATACCGAACTCCCATTCAGAATCTAGCAGCTGCAGCCCTTATAGCAGAGTCCATTCAGCCTTCCCAGTCGGAGGCTGGCAGGGGCTTACTCTAGATCAGAGATTTGCTTCGGGCAGCAGGAGATCAAAATTCAGTCAGATTACGTCATGAACAGGATTCACAGCAGATCCGTCGCTGTGAATACAGTCCAGTCGGCACATAGCCCAAGATCGCCCCCAAGGCGTGAGGGACATGGAGGCCGGCGTGATCAGTATGAGGACCGATTCGATCGTGACGATCGACGTCGAGTGCCCACTCCTCCCCCAAGGGGTGGGTCATATGCGCCTTGGCAGCAAGATGACAGACGCCAGCACAGTGTTGGGCGAAGGATTCCAGTCGACCCCAGGGAACCAGGCTTTGATGCGAGATCCGTCATCGTTCAAGGTCTGGTCGACAGGAACAGAGCTAACCGTGGAGGTCATGACAGAAATGCACCCATCAGCAGTAGAGTACACGTCTTAGGGCCAGAGTGTTTTAGCAGAGCCATCAGAGCCGCGGTGATTCCTCCCAACTTCAGGTTCGCGACTGGAGTCAGTAAGTTCACTGGTGAGTCCAAGCCGGATACCTGGCTTGAGGACTACCGAGTGGCTGTCCAGATTGGAGGCGGCAATGATGAAGTGGCCATGAAACACCTACCTCTTATGTTAGAGGGATCAGCCAGAGCATGGATGAATCAGTTAGCACCCAGCAGCATTTACACTTGGGAAGATCTAGCCCGAGTGTTTGTTAGGACATTTGAAGGGACTTGCAAGCGACTAGCAGGGTTGACAGAGTTGCAGTCGTGTGTGCAGAAATCGAATGAAACTCTGAGGGATTACATCCAGAGATGGATCACTTTGCACCACACAGTGGAGAATGTATCTGATCATCGAGTGATCTGTGCCTTCAAGGAAGGAGTTAAGACGAGAGTTGAGTCTGAAATTCGGTCGGACAGGAGACATGACCCTGAGTCGAATGATGGAGATTGCCACCAAGTACGCCAATGGTGAAGAAGAGGATCAGCTCCAGAGTGGCAAGTACAAGTCAGCCACTAATGAGACCGGAGGAGGGAACTCCAGTCGGAAACAGAAGCGGAAAGCGGAGCCGGTCGCTCCTGGAGAAGCCTTGGTCGTGACTCCAGGAAAGTTCAAGGGGAAACCCAAGGGGCCTTGGAACCCCAAGAAAGTTAAAGACCAAGATGGAAATGATGTGTTGGACTTGCCATGTCACATTCACACGAAGAAAGATGAAGAGGGTAAACTCATTTACCCAAAGCATACCACTCGACAGTGCCGGCTCTTGATTCAGCAGTTCCAGGGGAAGCAGCCCAAGGATAAAGAAAAGGAGTCGGACAAAGTTGAAGACAAGGAAGATAGTGACGGTGGGTACCCTCAGGTCAATTCCACTCCGATGATTTTTGCTGATGTTGAAAGCAAAAGTCAATTGAAAGTTATCAACCGCGAAGTGAATATGGTCGCCCAAATGACACCCGATTACGAAATGGTCGCAGACCGCCATCACATTCGACTGGTCGATCACCCAACACACATAGCCACCCCTGGGAGGCAAGCGTTGGTGGTTGACCCGGTCGTCGAAGGCACTCGACTAACTAAGGTTTTGATGGATGGTGGCAGTGGCCTGAACATTTTGTATGCAGAGACGTTGAAAGGGATGGGCATTCCGATGTCCAAACTCAGCACCAGCAACATGAGCTTCCATGGAGTCATTCCTAGAAAGAAGGCTGAGTCACTCGGCTAAATTGCTCTCGATGTGGTTTTCGGTGACTACAAGAATTTTTGTAAGGAAAAGTTGACCTTTGAGGTCGTGGATTTTCGGAGCGCTTATCACGCTATCCCGGGGAGGCCGGCATATGCGCGTTTCATGGCTCGACCATGTTATGTGTACCTCAAGCTGAAGATGCCAGGTCCCAAAGGTGTGATCACTATCACCGCAATCGGAAAAAGGCGTAAGAGTGTTTCCAGAAAGGCTCTAAGATCGCTGATGCTCAGATGGCAGTGGTCGAACTGCAAGAGTACCAGAAAACTGCAGACCCGAGTGATTGTTGCGAGCCAAGAAGCCCGCCACGGAGTCGGCATTTCAGTCGTCCGAGGAGACAAAACCGGTTCATATTCATCCGACTGATCCCAATGCTGCTCCGACTCACATCTTAACAACACTCGACTCCAAATAGGAAGAAGCGCTCATCCAGTTCCTCCGTGAGAACTGGGACATCTTTGCATGGAAGCCTGCTGACGTGCCGGGTGTTCCCAGGGGACTAGCTGAGCATCATCTGCGAGTCGACTCAAAAGTTAAACCTATCAAAGAACATGTTCGACGGTCCGCCGTCCAGAAGAGAAAGGCCATTGGTGAGGAGGTGGCTCGGCTCTTAGCAGCAGAGTTTATCCGAGAGATTTACCACTCCGAGTGGCTCGCCAATGTTGTCATGGTCCCTAAGAAGGACAATTCACTGCGCATGTGTATCGACTTCAAACATATCAATCGGGCCTTCCCGAAAGATCATTTTCCTCTCCCCCGCATTGACCAAATAGTCGACTCGACTGCGGGATGTGAGCGGTTGTCTTTCTTAGACGCATATTTCGGGTACCATCAGATCCGTCTGTATGGACCCGACGAGATCAAAACAGCTTTCATCACTCCATTCGGGTGCTTCTGTTATGTCACCATGCCATTCGGCCTCAAGAATGCCAGAGCCACGTTCATGAGGATGATTCAAGTGTTTACTCACTCAAATCACCGGAATGTGGAAGCATACATGGATGACATTGTGGTCAAGTCACGAAAAGGTTCCGACCTGTTGACTGACCTTGCTGAAACATTTGCCAATCTTAGGAGGTATGATATCAAGCTTAATCCATCAAAGTGCACATTCGGAGTTCCTGGCGGAAAGTTACTCGGTTTTCTCGTTTCTGAATGAGGAATCGATGCTAACCCAGAAAAGTTGGCACTATACTCGGAATGAAACGCCTGCAAGGCGTGTACGATGTCCGAAGCTTCTTGGATGCTTGGCGCTTTAAGTCGATTCATCTCTCGCCTCGGTGAAAAGGCATTGCCTCTTTACCGATCGATGAAGAAGTCGAGAAGTTCGAGTGGACTCCACGAAGCTGATGCAGCGTTTGCGAGCTCAAAGCTCGCTTCTCCACTAACCGGTGCTTGCTGCCTCTAATCAAAGAAGGAGCCGTTGCTGCTTTACATTGCAGCCACATGACAAGTCGTGAGTACTGATTTACTACGAAAGGAAGAGGAAGGAAAGGCCTTCAAAGTTCAAATACCAAAGATATTATCTTTCTGAAGTATTAACCCCGTCGAAGCAAACATACCCTAATTATCAGAAGCTTGTGTATGGGATTTATATGATGGCGAAGAAGGTTGCTCACTACTTCTCTGATCATTCGATTAAAGTCGTCAGCGACGCCCCATTATCAGAGATTCTGCACAGCAGAGATGCAACTGGTCGAGTGGCGAAATGGGCGATTGAACTTCTTCCCCTTGATATCAAGTTTGAGGCAAAGAAAGCCATCAAGTCCCAAGCAATAGCAGATTTCATCGCCGAGTGGATTGAACAACAGTTACCGACTCAAGTTCACTCGGAGCACTGGACTATGTTCTTTGACGGTTCCAAGATGCTGAATTGTTCCGGTGCTGGGGTAGTATTGGTTTCCCCCCGAGGAGATAAGCTCAGATATGTGCTCCAGATTCACTTTGGTTCTTCCAACAATGAAGCAGAATACGAAGCATTGTTGTATGGGTTACGTATGGCCATTTCACTCGGCGTCCGTCGCCTCATGGTTTATGGTGACTCAGATCTAGTGGTTAATCAGGTGATGAAGGAGTGGGACGTCACAAGTCCAAATGCCATGATCAAGTTCTTTGTAATGTAGTGATGAAGCTAGAGAAGAAGTTTGAGGGGTTAGAGCTTCATCATATACCCCGACCGAAAAATCAAGTCATTGATGATTTGGCGAAAATAGGGTCCATGAGGGAAGCCATTCCTGTGATGTGTTTTTGGAGCACATTCGCACACCGTCGATTCAAGAGGATCCGTTCACTTTGAAGAAGCTCCACAGCCAAAAAGTGCCACCGATCCGATGAAGTTGAGGTCCCAAAGGGGTCGATCCGATCATGGAAGTTGTGGTCATCACTCCCGATCGACAGTACCATACATCGCAGATATTCTCGAGGAAAGAGCTCCGGAGAACGAAGAAGAGGCTAGACAGATCGTCCGCCGATCCAAGGCCTTTACCGTGATCAAGGGACAGTTATTCAGAGAAAGCGTGATCGAGTCGCCCGAAGTGCATAACGCCGTAAGAAGGTCGATAATTCTTGATGATATCCACTGGGACCTGTGGTCACCATGCGTCCTCTCGGACCATCGTGGCTAAAGCATACCGAGCGGGATTTTACCGCCAAAAGCAAATGAAATGGCAAAGGAAATAGTCGACAAGTGTGAAGGATGTCGGTTCTACTCAATATGTCACACAAACCCGCCAGCGTTGAAGACCATTCCTCGTGCGGCCTTTCGCTGTTTGGGGGTTGGATATGATTGGACCATCGAGAACCGGCAGGAGCGGTTTCACTCATTTGCTTGTGGCGGTCGACAAGTTTACAAAGTGGATCGAAGCTAAACCTATCAAGAACCTTGATGCGTAATCGCTGTAGTTTCATCGGAGAGTTGATATTCAGATATGGAGTTCCGCGACAAAGATCATCATCGACAATGGGTCAAACTTCGATTCCGACAAGTTCAAAGCCTTTTGCGCCTCGTGGCACGCGAGTCGACTTTGCTTCAGTTGCTCACCCCCAGTCGAATGGACAAGCAGAACGAGCAAATGGTCTAATTCTCAATGGACTGAAACCTCGACTGATGCGTGATCTCAAGCATGCAGCAGGAGCGTGGGTCGATGAACTTCCGTCGGTTCTTTGGGGATTGAGGACCACTCCTAACCGGTCGACTGGGAGAACTCCATTCTTTATGGTCTATGGAGCTGAAGCAGTTCTGCCGAGTGACCTGCTTCACAATGCGCCCCGAGTCGAACTCTACTCTGAAGCTGAAGCGGAGCAAGCCCGGCAAGATGTAGTCGACCTCCTTGAAGAGGAGAAAGAGATGGCCCTGATCCGCTCGACCATCTATCAGCAGGACTTGCGTCGATTCCACGCTAGAAATGTGAAGAGCCGAGCCTTTCAAGAAGGGGATCTGGTCCTCCGAGTGGATCAACAGAAACCACACAAGCTTGCTCCCACTTGGGAAGGTCCCTTCATCGTCACCAGAGTTCTCCACAATGGAGCTTACCATGTTTACAATGTCGAACGCCAGATCGATGAGCCTCGAGCACTGAATGCGGAGCTGCTCCGCCTTTTACACTTAAGAACTCACTCGGGTGAGATGTAATAAAAGTACCTCTGTAGTTTGTTTATCAAAGACAAGAATGTTATAATTTTCGGTGATTGTTCCCCAGGTGGGTGGCTTAGCCGCATGAACCTGTGTCGCCTAAGTTTGTTAAAAAATCCCTGCCGAGTGGAGAGCCAGCCTCCCACTCGGGGGCTTAGCTGCGAATCCGTTTCGCCTAAGTATCTGAAAAATCCTACCGAGTGAGGATCCAGCCTCCCACTCGGGGGCTTAGCTGCAGTCCAAGTACTCGCCTAAGTATTTGAAAATCCTACCGAGTGAGGATCCAGCCTCCCACTCGAGGACTTAGCTGCAGTCCAAGTACTCGCCTAAGTATTTGAAAATCCTACCGAGTGAGGAGCCAGCCTCCCACTCGGGGGCTTAGCTGCAGTCCAAGTACTCGCCTAAGTATTTGAAAATCCTACCGAGTGAGGATCCAGCCTCCCACTCGGGGGCTTAGATGCAGTCCAAGTACTCGCCTAAGTATTTGAAAATCCTACCGAGTGAGGATCCAGCCTCCCACTCGGGGGCTTAGCTGCAGTCCAAGTACTCGCCTAAGTATTTAATACAATGTGCACTTTGCAAGGACGACGAGGTACAGGTCGACTGTCGCCTTACACTTCAAAGCTATTTAACAAAAATCCTCCTTGGTGGCTTAGCTGCAGTCCAAGACTGCCTAAGTTTGAAAAATCCTACCGAGTGGAGAGCAAACCTCCCACTGGGGCTTAGCTGCAGTCCAAGATCCGCCTAAGTTTGAAAAATCCCACCGAGTGGAGAGCAAACCTCCCACTGGGGCTTAGCTGCAGATCCAAGACTACGCCTAAGTTTTGAAAACCCTACCGAGTGGAGAGCAAACATCCCACTCGGGGCTTAGCTACTGATCCAAGATGCTACTTAAGTTTGAAAAACCCTACCGAGTGGAGAGCAAACCTCCCACTCGGGGGCTTAGCTGCAGTCCAGTACTCGCCTAAGTTTGAAAAATCCTACCGAGTGGAGAGCAAACCTCCCACTCGGGGGCTTAGCTGCAGTCCAGTACTCGCCTAAGTACGAAATCCATCCCGATCCGCAAGGACGACGAGGTGCAGGTCGACTGTTACCTTCTCCTTCGGAGCTACGCCACAAGTACAACATGCGCTTCATCCCGATCCGCAAGGACGACGAGGTGCAGGTCGACTGCTGCATTCTCCTTCGGAGCTGCGCCACAAGTACAACGAGCGCTCCATCCCGATCCACAAGGACGACAAGGTGCGGGTCGACTATTTCCTTCTCCTGCGCCTGCAAGAGCAACAAAGTGTAGGTCGACTGGATCCACCTTAGAGTTGTATCTCAAGCATTGAAGCATAATCCGAGTGTAGAGCAAAGTTCACTCGAAGGCAAACAAAAGCATATTTCGATGATAAGTAAAGTTCGGACAACATCCTAAGGATGCAGAAGTACCCAGGCCTCAAGCCTGTTAAAGTTTATCGGTTACAGGATCACTCGGCATTCCGAGGCAAATTTAAGACGAATCATAGAAGTTTTTTACTCCTCAAAGTGAGGATCGAAGGCGCGATTTAACTGGTCCAGTCAATCCCATCAGCGATTCGGGTGGCAGCACCAATGAAGGTCTCCATGAAAGATCGGAGGTCGTACTTCTTGGTATTGGCAACTTTGATGGACGCCAACCTTTCCTCTCGCGCCTCCTTGCAATGAACGCGGACCAGAGATAGAGCGACATCAGCACCACATCTGGCAGAAGACTTCTTCCATTCCTACACTCGACTTGGAATATCATTCAGTCGAGTCATTAAAGACTCGAGGTCATTTTGAAGTGTTTCGCCTGGCCAGAGTGTTGAGTCGATCCGCGACACCGCAACCTTCAGTCGAGCGAGGTAGTCCACCACAGCAGCAACGCGAGATTCCAGTCGGAGCACGTTCATAGCAGCTTCATCTTTCACGGGGGAGTTAATGGGGTCCAGACTTGTCTCCACTCGACTAGTCTCCTCCTCGAAATTCTGACAGAATTCTGCAAATACGACTCGAGTTCAAGCTAATGGTTCTATGATGAGTCGATGGTGACAAGTCAGTCGGATAAGAGGAATTACCTTCAAGCATGAGGAATAGCTTCTTGGCGAGCCCTCCCAGATAAGCCTCTAGATCATTCCTCTTCCCCGCCAGCTCACCAGCCTTGTCGCTCAGAGCTATCTTGTCGTTCTTCAGTCGGCTAACCTCCTTGTTAGCTGCATCAAGAGCAACTTTCAGATTGGTGTTCTCTTCTTCAAGTTTTCTGACTGAAGACAGCTTCTCTTCCGCGAGCTTGGTCCTGTTCAAAGCCGTTTGTTGCGCCTCAGCAAGGTCATGATCCTTCTTCTTCAGAGCCTCTTCCATTTTGTCTGCAAAATAACAGTGAGGTCAGAATTACGAAGGGACAGAAAAACAAAAACAGTCATCAAGATCTCACCAGCCATACCTTTTGCTTCGTCTCTCGCCTTCTGCAAGTTCTCCTGTGCAAGCTTCAAGTGAAGGTTGAGCTGGATCTGTTTGTTCTCCAATTCAATGTATCGAGCCACAAGCTTGCAAGATTTCTGCAAAGAATTAGTCGACAAACGTCACAGATGGGTTACTTCCGAGTGACCAAGAAAAAATACTGCGTTTCTAAGACTACAGCCGAATCAAAATATTCGCAGTAGTCTCGGGGACTACACCCAGTGGGTGCACTTAGCGTGCCCCCACTGATCCTACCAACTCGGTTCGATCAGTCGACCGAAAGAGACAAAAAAAGAGAAAGGAGTTCTTCAGACTACGGTCGACTGCTAGCAGTCCACCATAGTCTCGGGGACTAAACCCAGTGGGTGCACTCAGCGTGCCCCCACCAGTTTCAAGATTCCACTCGACATGGTCCGACCAGACCGAGTGAAGTTATCAAAGAGATACAAAGTACAAAGACTACGGTCGATCGCCAGATCCACCATAGCCTCGGGGACTACACCCAGTGGGTGCACTCAGCGTGCCCCCACCAGTCCGAAAATTCACTCGACACACCCAGTGGGTGTACAGATACGAAGGTCTTCAGAAAGAAGAGTTTTTCAGGTAGCATATCCTAACAGAACAAGTGGTGATCAACTAACCTGGACGTTGCTCTGAAGAGCTGAACTGGCATCATAGGCCGCTTGGCTGGCTTCCCGGACCACCTTCATTTGCTCCATCATGAGCCCCGCTTGGCGTATAGCCTCCTTAGCAGCACCCACTTGGTCCTCCGGGACGTGGTGCGTGGCGAAAAGGAAAGGCGGATCAGCAGTCGACGTTGAAGGCCGGATACTCGTCAGCGGCACAACGAAAGACACAGAAGTCCGAGTGGTGTTACCACCCTCATGAACCAGCGCCTCAGGCATCGATGCAACCTGAGTAGTCCCCGCCAGCAGGTGCCTTCTTAGTCCTCCTCCGCCTCAACGGCTCCTCGTCATCATCATCAGGGAGATCAATGACATGAGGAGGGATTACAGGAAAGATTCTAAGTTAAAAACAGAAATCCAATCGACCAAAAGCAAAATTGCAGCGATCGTACCAAGGTTAGAGGTAGCAGCATCTTCCATCTCCTGGTCTTCGTTCCCGACTGAGGTCTCGGAGGTGGCAGCGCTGCAGATTTCAGAAATCAGTTGATCAGTCAACAAGTCGACCAAAAGTATGATTCGCGCTGAACAAAAAGCTCAAGTTCAGCTGTACCCAGAAATAGTGGGGATAACCATCTTCATCTTGGGCAAAACCTTTGTCGGCTTCGACGACGTCGCTCGAGGTTGCTTTGGCGCTTTTTCAGTCGGCGCCGGAGAGGACGTCCTGGGACGTTTCGTCGACTTCCCGACAGGCGCGATAGCCTTGCCGCACTCGACCGCGGGGTCATGGGCGAGCTTGGACCGCCTTTCCGTGCGAGGAGGGTCAACTTCTTCCTCCTCTGCCTCCTCCTCCTCTTCATCGGAACTGTCGTCATCTTCGTCTCCCCCACCGTCAGACTGCCATTCCTCCTGGCTTTCACCTCCGCTCCCTTCTTCCTCCTCAACTGGTTCCTGCGCCCCGTTGGGCATCGAGTACATCTCAGTGGTGACCTGGAAGAAGACAAACAAGATGAAAGTCAGTCGACCGATTTAAGCAAACAAGATGGAGTAAGCAGAGTCAGGGTCAAGGATACGGGATTGAACCTTGTCTGGCTCGTACGATTGGTCGAGTGGAGGGATTCTCCTGGCTCCTCGGGGGTTATCTTTGTTCCCAGTGATGGCGGTCATCCATCTCTCTAGCATGGCATCCTCGACCTCCTCCGGGTGGACCCGAGTGGTGTCTTCAGTACCAGAATACATCCACATCGGATGGTCTCGATACTGAAGCGGCTGGATGCACCGTCGAAGAAAAACCTCTAGAAGATCCATACCAGTCACCCTGTCACGGATGAGCTGGACTACTCGCTCGACCAAAACCTTGACCTGAGCCTTCTCCTCCGGGATCACCTTCAGTGAGGACGGCTTGTTCACTCGATCCATGGAGAAAGGAGGGAGTCCAGTCGACTGCCCCGGCGTCGGCTGGTCTAGGCAGTAGAACCAGGTCGACTGCCACCCTCGAACCGACTCAAGAAGGATCATGGCTGGAAAAGAGCTCTTACCTCTCATTTGGACCCCAAGACCCCCACACATTTGAATCACTTGGGTTCTCTCGTCACTCGGGTTGGCCTTTTTCACTGTCTGAGAGCGGTGTGAAGATGTGTTTGAAGAGGCCCCAATGCGGCCGACAACCCAGAAAATTCTCACACAAAGACAAGAAAGCGGCGAGATACACGATAGAGTTGGGTGTGAAGTGGTGGAGTTGTGCTCCAAAAAAAGTTCAAAAATCCTCGAAAGAAAGGATGAGGCGGCAAAGAAAACCCTCGGTCGACGTGAGTGGCTAAGAGGACACACTCACCCTCCTGAGGCTGCGGCTGCCACTCCATCCCTGGAAGCCTCGCTGACCCATGAGGGATCAGTCCCTCATTGGCCAGGTTGTCAAGATCTTTTTGGCGGATGGTCGATTGAATCCAGTCGCCCTGGATCCAGCCCTGCGGCAAACTAGCCCGCGACGAGGATCCGCCTGATCCGGTCGCCGCCTTCGCCGCCATCGCTTTCTTCGCCTGCTCCAAAGCCGCCGTCTTTTCTTTCACCATTGCCGCCATGAACGCAAGCGTGGAGCAGCGGTTCGGAGATGGAGGCAGGCGCGGATGAATCTGAGGAAGAAAGGAGGAAAGGGGAATGCACTGTTCAAAAAACCCCAGTCCTGGACCTTATATGGGGTTGCTTCCGAGTGAGTGACTGGTAGGCCCAGGCGATCCTGTCAAATCCCGCAACAGTCGCCCGCGCGATACGTGGGGAAAAAGGTGGCGCAAAGATCAAGGCGCCCTTGCCTTATCCCGTCCGATTACTGCGGCTCTATCTCCGTCCCCCTCGTTTCCCGAAGATTCAAATCCCGCCAAATCCGCGCGCTGCAGAGCAAATCGTCAGACAAAAGATTTCCTCCGTCCTGTCATTGGGAAATCACCAAGTACGGAAAACGCACTCGACGGATACAAAGAATGGATCGAGGTGACTGAAAAAGAAGTTGATGCCGTCACTTAAATCCATTTGATCCAAGACAAGACACTATTGCAGCACAAGAATGAGTCGTGAGTATGTTCAACTCCTTCCCCACTCAAACCTTGATCCATTCGGGGGCTAATGATGAAGTCATGTACCTAGGGTAGGGTCATGGACCTGTGTAAGACACCCTCCCCAAGGACATCTCTAGAATAAATTACCTTTCAGTCGACCAGGAAGGGTTCCACTCGACCAACTGGAAGACACTCGACCGCCAGGAGACCTAAAGCCAGCCTGCATGCAAACGGTCGGTCATTAAGTAGCTTTATGGTCATCATAGAACTTTATGTGGGCGTTACCAGTAACCCCCTACCTTAATGTACCTTTAACCCTGCATAACTGAGGGCCGGAGGGGTCTGGCGAACTCTATATAAGCCACCCCCCTCCTCAGTGCCAGGGGTTCGCATCTTTGTAACTCATACACGCATAATCCAGTCGACCGCCTCCGGGCTCCGAGACGTAGGGCTATTACTTCCTCCGAGAAGGGCCTGAACTCGTAAAACTTGTGCGTATACAACTACTCCATAGCTAGGATCTTGCCTCTCCATACCTACCCCCCATTCTACTGTCAGACTTAGAACCACGACAAGTGCCGCTACCTCCGGGACCTCTGCTTATAAAAACGAGGATGAGGAAATGGAAGATGCGGTCACCTCCAATCCGGGTACAATCTTCATGATTTTGTCTTCGCTTTGTCGATTGAACTGTGATATATCCAGTCGGGTGATGAAATTTTGGCGACTGATCCTTTTACAGCTCTCAACGTCATTGACCTCCCCGACAACGATGAGGACGAGCCATAGAGGCCCTTGGGGAGAAGAAACAGGAAAACGTCCGCTGGCAAGACGCTTCAGTCGACGCCGGTGGCGGAACCGGTAGTTCAGTACGCCGGCGATGTCCATACCGTTGTCGAGTGCTCGGCCTTCTGCGTCAGCTGCACAGGCTCCCGCCGATCCACCTTCACCTTTTGCTACACATCACGTCCCAGAGGACCAAGTGGGTGCTGCCAAAGAGGCTATACGCCAGGCGGGCATTATGATAGAGAAGATGAAGATGGTGCGGGAAGCCAGCCAAGCTGCTTATGATGCCAGCCCGCTTCCGCAGCAACGCCCGTGTTAGCAGATTGCCCATCGACTCTTTTCGCTTGTTCTCATTAGGGATATGGTACCGAAAACTTTCTTTCAAAGAATCTTTTCATCTGCTCAGCCAGATCCAGACACCCACCGGGTGTTTCGATTTGTCACCGAGAAAATCCGTACTTTGAGCTGAATTTGATGTTGTCGCCGATTGAATTTTTGAACCAAGTGGGGCACGCCGGAGTGCACCCACTGGGTGTAGTCCCCGAGACTATGGTGGACTGCGGGCAGTCGATTGTAGTCTTGGAATTTGAATTTCTTCACTCGGTCTGGTCGGGCCATGTCGAGTGGAACTTTGAACCAGTGGGGGCACGCTGAGTGCACCCACTGGGTGTAGTCCCCGAGACCGTGGTCGACTGCTGGCAGTCGACTATGGTCTGAAGACTGTTTGTTGCTTTCTCTCTCTTTTTTGGCACTCCTGCTGGACAGGCCTTGTCGAGTGTAAACTAAACCAGTGGGGTCATGCTAAGTGCACCCACTGGGTGTAGTCCCTAAGACTACTGTTGGATGTTTGATTCGGCAGTAGTCTTAGAATATGTTGGCTTTATCCTTTTATCTCTCTGAAATAACCAATATTTTCACCTGTCGACTGACCTGTTCTTTGGTTGCAGAAATCTTGTGATCTTGGAGCTCGTTTTGCTGACCTGGAGAAGCAGCAGATTCAACTTAACCTTGATCTGGAGCTGGCCAAGACAAAAGTGTAGAAAGCCAAGGATGACGCCGCTGGTAAGGAAGACCTGTCGACTGAGTTATCCCTGAACCAGATTTCATTCTGCTTTTTCTGAATCAAGCATTATTTCTTTCAGAGAAACTGAACCAAGCTCTGGAGAAAAAGGATCAAGATCTGGCGACCGTGCAGAAAAAAGCTGATGAGGAAACCGCGCTCGCTGAACAGAAGTTGGCTTCAGTCGGCAATTGGAGGAAGAAAACTCCAAGCTGAAAACTGCCCTTAACGAAGCCAATAAGGAAGCGACTCGCCTGAAGAATGACAAGGAAAATCTGAACGAGAAGATGGAAGGTATTGCCCGCAGGAGGAACGATCTGGAGAGTTATCTGGGAAGTCTTGCTAAGAAGTTGTTCGTCATGCTTGAAGGTGTTTTCTTTGATCCGACTGGTTTGTTCTTGTCGACTCGACATATGATCATTGACTCACCCTTGAATTGTGCATGCACAGGTTTGCCAGGATTTCGAGGAAGAGACCGGGCGAATTGAACCAAGCTTGGACCCCATCAACTCTCCAGTGAAGGATGAAGCTGCCATGAATGTGCTCCGACCGAATCCGCATCACCGGTGTTGTTGATTATCTCGCCCGACTGAAAGTCGCGATGTCGCGGATTGACACAACTCTCTAGCCCATGGCAACACTTCAGAATGACCTCGAGTCTATGATGGCTCGGCTCAATGAAGTTCCCAGTCAAATTCAAGAATGGAAAAAGTCTTCTGCCCGGTGTGGCACTGATGTGGCTCTATCTCTGGTTCGCATACACTATCGAGAAGCTGGCGGCGATTAAAGTTGGTAACACCAAGAGGCACGACTTCCAGTCCTTCATGGAGACTTTCATTGTTGCCGCCACTCGGATTGCTGTCGGGATCGACCTGGACGAATTCGTCAAGCCTGCCAGCCCTCCTCCCGTGGAGTGAACAAACTTTTATGCGCTGCCTTAAATTTGCCTCGGAATGCTGAGTGATTTTGTAATTGTTAAACTCCTTCGGGTTTGAAGCCCGAGTACTTCGATCCGTGGTCTTGAACTTTAGGATTTATCTGAACTTGATTTATCTCTGAATATGCTTGCATTTGCCTCCGAGTGGAATTTTTTCTCCACACGGAATAATCTTTGTACTTGAGATGCAGCTCTGAGGTGGATACTCCAGTCGACTTGCACCCCGTCGTCCTCGCAGATAAGGGTGGAGCACGCGTTGTACTTGTGACGCGGCTCCGAAGGAGAAGGTTGCAAAAGACCTGCACCTCGTCGTCCTTGCAGATAGGGATGGAGTGCACGTTGCACTTGTGATGCAGTCCCTAAGGAGAAGGTTGTAGTCGACCTGCACCTCGTCGTCCTTGCGGATAGGGATGGAGCATACGTCATACTTGTGACACAACTCCGAAGTTGAAGGTTGCAGTCGACCTGCACCTCGTCGTCCTTGCGGATAGGGATGGAGCGTACGTTGTACTTGTGACGCAACTCCGAAGGAGAAGGTTGCAGTTGACCTGCACCTCGTCGTCCTTGCGGATAGGGATGGAGCGCAAACTTAGGCAAGTACTGGACTGCAGCTAAGCCCCCGAGTGGGAGGGTTGCTCACCACTCGGTAGGATTTTGCAAACTTAGGCGAGTACTGGACTGCAGCTAAGCCCCTGAGTGGGAGGGTTGCTCACCACTTGGTAGGATTTTTCAAAGTTAAGTAGTCTTGGACTGCAGCTAAGCCCCGAGTGGGAGGGTTGCTCACAACCAGAGGATTTTTCAAACTTAGGCTAGTCTTCGACTGCAGCTAAGCCCCGAGTGGGAGGGTTGCTCACCACTCGGTAGGGATTTTTCAAACTTAGGCGAGTATTGAACTGCAGCTAAGCCCCGAGTGGGAGGGTTGCTCACCACTCGGTAGGGGATTTTTAAACTTAGGCTAGTCTTGGACTGCAGCTAAGCCCCCGAGTGGGAGGGTTGCTCACCACTCGGTAGGATTTTTCAAACTTAGTAGTCTTGGACTGCTGCTAAGCCCGCGAGTGAGAGGCTTTCTCACCACTCGGTAGGATTTTTTCATACTTAGTCGAGTACTGGACTGCAGCTAAGCCCCCGAGTGAGAGGCTTGCTCACCACTCGGTAGGATTTTTCAAACTTAGGCTAGCATCGACTGCAGCTAAGCCCCCGAGTGAGAGGCTTGCTCATCACTTCGGTAGGATTTTACAAACTTAGGCTAGTCTTGGATGCAGCTAAGCCCCCGAGTGAGAGGCTTGCTCATCACTCAGGATTTTACAAACTTAGAAGTAGCATTGGACTGCAGCTAAGCCCCCGAGTGAGAGGCTTGCTCATCACTCGGTAGGATTTTTCAAACTTAGACGAAACAGAATCGTAGCTAAGCCCCCGAGTGAGAGGCTTGCTCATCACTCGGTAGGATTTTACAAACTTAGGCGAAACGGATTCGCGACTAAGTCCCCGAGTGAGAGGCTTGCTCATCACTCGGTTGGGTTTTTAAAACTTAGGAGAAACGGATTCGCGGCTAAGTCGCAAACATAAGCAACAACAATTGTTTAACAAGACTATAAAGCTCTTGTCTTTGATAAACAAACTACAAAGGTATTTTTATTACATCTCATCAGAATGAGTACTTAAGTATAAAAGGGGCGGAGCAGCTCCGCATTCCAAGCCCGTGGCTCGTCTTTCTGATGCTCGACATTTTAAAGATGGTATGCTCCATTGTGGAGAACTCTGGTGACAATGAAGGGACCTTCCCAAGCAGGGGCGAGCTTTTGTGGTTTCTGCTGATCCACTCGAAGAACCAAGTCTCCCTCTTGAAAGGCTCGGCCCCTCATGTTTCTGGTGTGGAATCGACGCAAGTCTTGCTGATAAATGGTCGACCGGATTAAGGCCATCTCTCTTTCCTCCTCTAGGAGATCGACTGCGTCCTGCCGGGCCTGTTCTGCTTCATCTTCAGAGAAGAGCTCGACTCGGGGTGCATTGTGAAGCAAGTCACTCGGTAGAACAGCTTCAGCTCCATAGACCAAGAAGAATGGAGTTCGGCCAGTCGACCAATTGGGAGTTGTCCTCAATCCCCAAAGAACTGATGGAAGTTCATCGACTCAGGCGCCTGCTGCGTGCTTGAGATCATGCATCAGTCGGGGTTTCAGTCCTTTGAGAATCAAGCCATTTGCTCTTTGTGCTTGTCCATTCGACTGGGGGTGGGCGACTGAAGCATAGTCGACTCGTGTGCCTTGGGAAGCACAGAAGGCCCCGAACTCATCAGAATCGAAGTTCGACCCATTGTTAGTGATGATGCTGTACGGAACTCCATATATGAATGTCAATTCTCTGATGAAGCTGACGGCAGTACTGGCTTCAAGATTCTTGATAGGCTTGGCTTCAATCCATTTGGTAAACTTGTCGACTGCTACAAGCACATGAGTGAAGCCGCACCTACCAGTCCTCGTGGGTCCAACCATATCCAATCCCCAAACAAAGAAAGGGCCGACGAGTGGAATGGTCTTCGTATCGACGCAGGCTTGTGGGACATATTGGAGTAAAACTGGTAGCCTTCACATTTGTCGACTATAACTTTCGCCATTTCATTTGCTCGTGGCCAATAAAATCCAGCTCGGTATGCTTTGGCCACAATGGTCCGAGAGGACGCATGGTGGCCAAAGGTCCCCGAGTGGATGTCGTTGAGGATCACTCGACCTTCTTCTGGTGTTATGCATTTACGGTGACTCCTGTTACGCTTTCCCTGAACAGTTGTCCTCTTATCACAGTAAAGGCTTTGGATCGACGGACGACCTGTCGAGCCTCTTCTTCATCCTTTGGGAGTTCCTTCCTAAGGATATACACAATGTATGGCACTGTCCAGTCGGGAGGTGATGACCAAAACCTCCATGATTAGGTCGACCATGGCTGGGACTTCGACTTCAGTCGGATCTGTGGCACTCTTAGGCTGCGGGGGCTCTTCAGTGAAAGGATCTTCTTGAAATGAGGGTGTATGAATGTGTTCCAAAAACACGTTGCTGGGAATGGCTTCCCTCTTGGAACCTATCTTTGCCAAATCATCGGCTTCTTGATTTTTCAGTCGGGGTATATGATGGAGCTCTAACCCCTCAAACTTCTTCTCCAACTTCCTCACCGCATTATAGTAACCAGTCAAAGCTAGGCTTCTGACGTCCCACTCCTTCATCACTTGATTGACTACCAAATCTGAGTCGCCGTAGACCATGAGGCGACGGACGTCGAGTGAAATGGCCATACGTAACCCATATAAGAGTGCTTCATATTCCGCTATGTTATTGGAGGAATCAAAGTGAATCTGGAGAACATATCTGAGCTTGTCTCCTCGGGGGGATACCAATACCACCCCAGCACCGGAACCATTCAGCATCTTGGAGCCATCGAAAAACATGGTCCAGTGCTCCGAGTAAACTTGAGTTGGCAGTTTATGTTCGATCCACTCGGCGAGGAAATCTGCTATTGCTTGGGATTTGATAGCCTTCTTTGCCTCAAACTTGATATCCAGGGGAAGGAGTTCAATCGCACACTTTGCCACTCGACCAGTTGCATCTCTGTTGTTCAGAATCTCTGATAATGGAGCGTCACGACGCATCGCAATAGAGTGGTCAGAGAAATAGTGTGCAACCTTCCTCATGGTCATATAAATCCCATAAACAAGCTTCTGATAATGTGGATATCTTTGCTTTGACGGAGTCATAACTTCGTAAACATAGTATCTTTGGTATTTGAACCTTATAGGCTTTTCCTTCTTCTTCCCGCCGAATCGTAAGTACTGCATCGACAACTTGTCCAAAGGCTGCAATGTAAAGCAGTAAAGGCTCTTTGCTGATTGGGGCAGCAAGCACCGGCTGGGTGGAAAGCAGGGCTTTGAGCTCTACAAACGCTACATCAGCTTCAGGAGTCCACTCGAACTTATCAGACTTTTTCATCAGCCGATAAAGAGGTAATGCCTTTTCATCGAGGCGAGAAATGAATCGACTTAAGGCGGCCAAACAACCAGTAAGCTTCTGGACATCATGCACACACACACAGGGTGTTTCATCCGGAGTATGGCACCCACTTTCTCTGGGTTAGCGTCGATCCCTCGTTCAGAAACGAGGAAACCGAGTAATTTTCCGCTCGGAACTCCGAATGTGCACTTTGATGGATTAAGCTTGATATCATACCTTCTGAGGTTGGCAAAGCAGGTCGGAACCTTTACGTGACTTGACCACAATGTCATCCATGTATGCTTCCACATTCCGACTGATTTGAGTGAGTAAACACTTCTGAATCATCCTCATGAATGTGGCTCCAGCGTTCTTCAAGCCGAATGGCATGGTGACATAACAGAAGCACCCAAATGGTGTGATGAAAGCTGTTTTTATCTCATGGGGTCCATACAGTCAGATCTGATGATACCAGGAATAAGCGTCCAAAAAGGACAAGCACTCACACCCCACAGTCGAGTCGACTATTTGGCCAATGCGGGGGAGAGGAAAGTGATCTTTCGGGCAGGCCCGATTGATATGCTTGAAGTCAATGCACATGTGAAGTGATCATCCTTCTTTGGGACCATGACAACATTGGCTAGCTACTCGGAGTGGTAAATCTCTCGGATAAACTCAGCTGCTAGGAGCTGAGCCACTTCTTCACCGATTGCTTTTCTCTTATGTACGGCGGACCGTCGAAGATGTTCTTTGACTGGTTTCACTTTTGGGTCGACTCACAAACGGTGCTCAGCTAGCCCCCTGGGAACACCCGGCATGTTAGAATGTTTCCATGCAAAGATGTCCCAGTTCTCACGGGGGAACTGGATGAGCGCTTCTTCCTATTTGGAGTCGAGTGTTGTCGAAATGTGAGTCGGAGCAACATTGGGATTGGTCGGATGAAAATGAATCGGCTTCGTTTCACCAGACGACTGAAATGCTGAACCCGTGGCAGGCTTCTTAGCTCGCAACAAATCACTCGGATCTGCATTTTTTTGATACTCCTGCAATTCCACTACTGCCATTTGCACATCGGCGATCTTTGAGCCCTTCTGGAAGCACTCTTCTGCCTTCTTTCGATTGCCAGTGATAGTGATCACTCCTTTAGGACCAGGCATCTTCAATTTGAGGTACACGTAACATGGTCGAGCCATGAAACATGCATAAGCCGGCCTGCCACAAATAGCATGATAAGCACTCTGGAAATCTACGACTTCAAATGTCAACTTTTCTTTGCGGTAATTCTTGGAATCACCGAAAACCACATCGAGGGCGATCTGGCCGAGTGACTCAGCCTTCTTGCCAGGAATAACTCCATGGAAACTCGTATTTCTTTCACTGAGTCTAGACATCGGAATGCCCATTCCTTTCAGGGTCTCCGCATACAGTATATTTAGTCCACTGCCACCATCCATCAGAACCTTAGTCAACGGAGTGCCTTCGACGACTGGGTCGACCACCAACGCTTGCCTCCCAGGGGTGGCTATGTGTGTTGGGTGATCAGACTGGTCGAATGTAATGGCAGTCTGAGACCACTTCAAATAACTGGGCGTCACCAGAGCGACCATGTTCACTTCTCTGTTGATGACTTTGAGTCGACTTTTGCTCTCAACATCAGCAAAAATCATCAGAGTGGAATTGATGTGGGGGTAACCATCATCGTCCTCTTCTTTATCCTCAACTTTGTCCGATTCTTTCTCCTTCTCTTTGGGTTGTTTCTCTTGGAACTGCTGGATTAGGAGCCGACACCGTTGAGTGGTATGTTTCGGGTAAATGAGATTACCCTCCTCATCTTTTTTGGTGTGAATGTGGCATGGTAAATCCAACACATCATTTCTGTCTTGATCTTTTACTTTCTTGGGGTTCCATGGCCCTTTGGGCTTCCCCTTGAACTTTCCTTGAGTCATGACTAAGGCTTCTCTGGGTGCAGCTGGCTTGGTTTTGCGCTTCTGCTTCCGACTGGAGTTCCCTCCCCCGGTTTCGTGGGCGACTGTTTTGTGCTTGCCACTCCGGAGCCGATCCTCCTCTTCACCATTAGCATACTCGGTGGCAATTTCCATCATTCGACTCAGAGACATATCTCCGGTCCGACCGAACTTTAGATTCAATTCTCGATACTTGACACATTCCTTGAAGGCACAAACTGCTTGGTGATCAGACATATTCTCCACCGTGTGGTGCAACGTGATCCATCTCTGGATATAATCCCTCAAAGTTTCATTCGGCTTCTGCACACAAGATTGTAGCTCTGTTAGCCCTGCTGGCCATTTGCATGTACCTTCAAATGTTCTGACAAACACTCGGGCAAGCTCTTCCCAGCTATAAATACCGCCGAGCGCTAACTGATTCAACCACGCTCTGGCCGATCCCTCCAACATCAGAGGAAGGTGCTTCATGGCCACTTCATCATTGCCACCACCAATTTGCACAGCTACTCGGTAGTCCTCAAGCCAAGTGTCAGGCTTGGACTCACCAGTGAATTTGCTGACTCCAGTCGCCAACCTGAAGTTGGGAGGAATCACTGCTGCTCTGATGGCTCTGTTGAAACACTCGGGGCCTGAAACATGCACTCTGTTGTCGGTCGGGTAATCTCTATCGTGGCCATCTCTGTGTGCCCTGTTCCTGTCAACCAGACCTTGAACGAGAATGGATCTTGCGTCAAAGCCCGGCTCCCGGGGGTCGACTGGAATCCTTCGCCCTCCACTGTGAGGGCGTCTGTCATCGTGTTGCCGAGGCGCGTATGACCCACTCCTTAGGGGAGGTGTGGGCGCTCGACGATGATCATACTGCTCACGGTTTCTGTACTGATCCTGTCGATCTCCACGTCCCTCACGTCTTGGAGGTGATCTTGGGCTGTGAGCCAATTGAACTGTGTCTGCCATTACAGATCTACTATGAATCCTATTCCGAGACTGTGACACTGCTGTGTTCTGCTCCCCCGCCGCCCGGAGGAAAGCCCGGATCTGCATCAAACCCCTACCAGCTTCCGACTGGGAAGGCTAAATTGACTCTGCTATTTAGGCCGCAGCTGTGAGATTCTAGATCGGAGTTCGATATACCTGGGTGGGAGGTGGAAAAAGTTGACGTCGACTAGACTCAGGAACCCGCCGCCGAGCACGCTCGTCGAGTGCGTCCTGGAGGTTCTCCAGTTGAGTGCGCTCAGCCAATTTGGACAAGCGCGCCTCTTCCAAGGCCTGGGCCTTGGGGGTTTCTCCAACGATAGGAGTGTGAAGTGCATCCATGTTACGGCGCGAAGCTCTTCCCTCTGCTGCGAAGAGAGGGGCTCGGGGCGGTACTCCTCGTGGACGCGTGACGGATCGCCTCCGCCATCACCACCGTCATCGCGGGGAAAGCCAGGGGGACTGCGCGGTCCGTTGATCATCAGGACTTCCCCGCGGGGTCACTGCTGTCGCATTCGGATGCAGTATCGACAGAGCCAGTCGACAGGTCGAATAGGCCGTAGAGAGTTTCGTCGGGCTCGATTGTCGCGACTTGGGGGGTGGCCGACTGGCGAGCCACCGCGGGCCTCACCCACTGCTGGAGCCTTGACCGACCGGAACGCTTGCGCCGGCGGGCAGCAGGGAGTGAAGACGTCACAGGAGCCGACCGATACTGGGTCGACGGTTGCCGCAGGAGGACGCCGCAGACGCACACGCGAAAGTGCGTTGCCCCGCGGACGGGGAGCGCCTCGACGTCGAGTGGAGCCTCTTGGAGCCAAGCGGAGTCGTCGACGACGAACACGAGCGCGCCGAGACGGATCTCGCGACCCTCGGCCAATCCTCCACCTGAAACCATGCTGATGGGGATCAGAAAAATCGCAACTTCTCTAATAAGTCGCTAACACACCGGCCCCACGGTGGGCGCCAACTGTCATGGTTCTAAGTCTGACAGTAGAATGGGGGGTAGGTATGTAGAGGCAGGATCTTAGCTATGGAGAAGTTGTACGCACGAGTTTTACGAGTTCAGGCCCTTCTCGGAGGAAGTAACAGCCCTACGTCTCGGTGCCCGGAGGCGGTCGACTGGATTATATGCGTGTGTGTTACAGGGGGTGCGAACCCTTGTCGCCGATGATGGGGGTGGCTTATATAGAGTTCGCCAAACCCCTCCGGCCCTCAATTACACAAGGTTTAAGGTACATTAAGACAGGGCATTACTGGTAATGCTAGTAATAAAGAGACATAATGACCACTAAAGCTACGATGTAATGACCGACCGTGGAATACAGAGTGGCTTTAGATCTTCTGCCGGTCGAGTGATAGTCTCCATGGTCGAGTGACTTCAAGTCTGTCGAGTAGAATGCTTCATGGTCGAGTGGATGATGATTCTTCTTCGAATGCTTCTAGTTCTAGGGCAATGTCCTTGGGAGGGGTATTTAGGTTAGGCCTGTGACCCTACCCTAGGTACATGTCCTCATCAGCGATCCCCTGTACTTGTGGCTTATCAAGACTATTTTCTGGCGCCATTGCCGGGGAGCATAGCTCTATTCTTTGAGTCACTTGGGATTTATATCTGCTGATCACTATGAGGAACTTGAAAGACGAAAAAACCAAGATTTATCCCTCAACTACGAGGGGAGGTAAGGAACTACCATCTAGCTCTGCACTTGATTCACCTTCTGTTATGAGTAAATTTGCGACACCTACTCCTACTAATGATTTTGATATGTCGCATGTTATTGATGATGCCACTTCTGCTATGCATGATACTTATGATGAAACTACTTCTATGCTTAATAATACTGTGCCACTAGGTGAATTTCTTGATGAAAAACTTGCTAGGGTTAGAGAGAATGAAATTATTGAAACTGATAATATTAATGAAAGTGATGATGAAGATTCTCCCCCTAGATATGAATTGCCTGATGTGCCTGAGGGTTATGCCATGGATGAAGAAACTGCTAGATCCTTTTTTCTTGCAAAGATAGATATGATCTTAAGAAACTGTTACCTAAGCTAAAAGAATTTTTTTTGAATGCTAGAATGAAATATGACCCTGCTTTTGCTACTTCACCTATCTATATTTATAATAAGGATTATGATTTCTCTATCGATCCAGAGATAATTACTTTGGTTGATTCTGATCCTTTTTATGGCTACGAATCTGAAACTGTTGTGGCACATCTTACTAAACTAAATGATATAGCCACCCTGTTCACTAATGAGGAAAAAATTCGTTACTACTATATCCTTAAGTTATTTCCGTTCTCATTAAAGGGTGATGCTAAAACATGGTTTAATTCTCTTGATCCTGGTTGTGTGCGTAGTCTCGAGGATATGATTCATTACTTCTCTGCTAAATATTTTCCCGCTCATAAGAAACAAGCTGCCTTAAGGGAAATATATAATTTTGTGCAAATTGAAGAAGAGAGTCTCCCACAATCTTGGGGGAGGCTTCTCCGATTACTTAATGCTTTGCCTGATCATCCTCTCAAGAAAAATTAAATACCTGATATCTTTTATAATGGACTAACCGATGCTTCCACAAACCACCTGGATAGTTGTGCTGCTTGTGTTTTCAGGGAAAGAACTGTTGATCAAGCTGAATTGCTATTGAATAATATGTTGAGTAATGAAAATAATTGGACACTTCCTGAACCAAATCCTAAACTAACTCCGAAGAAAAGGGGTATTCTATTTCTCAGTCCTGAAGATATGCAAGAGGCAAAGAAATCTATGAAAGAAAAGGGTATTAAAGCTGAAGATGTTAAGAATTTACCACCTATTGAAGAAATACATGGTCTTGATAACCCGAGGTAGGTAGTAAAGGTAAATTCTCTCTATAGATTTGATGAAGGTGATATTACTTGTTATAAGTCTGCTAGCCAATGCTTAGATGAGTTTGATAATTTTATTGTTAAACAAGAAAACTTCAATGCTTATGTTGGTAGACATTTGAAACGTAATGCTTATATGATTGAACACTTGAGGGATTATATGTCTAGCGATAAAGGTGAACTTAAACTTATTAGTAAACATGGTTCCATGGTTACCACTCAAGTAGAACAAGTTCTTAAAGCTCAGAATGATTTGCTCATTGAATTAAATAATAAGAAAAATGATAATGCTGTTAGAGTTATGACTAGAGGGGGTAGAATGACTCAGGAACCTTTGTATCCTGAGGGCTACCCTAAGAGAATTGAGCAAGATTCTCAGAGAACTAATGTTGATGCACCTAGTCCTTCTAAGAGGAAGAAAAATAAAAAATGATAGGACTTTGGATGCTTCTAGTGAACCTTTTGTTGATATACCTGAGAATCCCAATGATATTTGTACTTCTGATGCTGAAACACAATCTGGTAATGAACATGAACCTAGTGATAATGTTAGTGATGATGCTCAACCTAGTAATAACAATGATGTAGAGATTGAACCTGCTGTTGATCTTGGTAACCCACAATCAAAGAATCAACGTTATGATAAGAGAGACTTTGTTGCTAGGAAGCACGGTAAAGAAATAGAACCATGGGTTCAGAAACCCATGCCTTTTCCTCCTAAACCATCCAAGAAAAAGGATGATGAGGATTTTGAGCGCTTTGCTGAAATGATTAGACCAATCTTTTTGCGTATGCGTTTGACTGATATGCTTAAAGTGAATCCTTATGCTAAGTATATGAAACATATTGTTACTAATAAAAGAAAGATACCGGAAGCTGAAATTTCCACCATGCTTGCTAATTATACTTTTAAAGGTGGAATACCAAAGAAACTTGGAGATCCCAGAGTACCAACTATACCATGCTCCATTAAAAGAAACTATGTTAAAACTACTTTATGTGATCTTGGAGCCGGTGTTAGTGTTATGCCTCTCTCTTTATATCGTAGACTTGATTTGAATAAGTTGACACCTACTGAAATATCTTTGCAAATGGCTGATAAATCAACTGTTATACTTGTCGGTATTTGTGAGGATGTGCCTGTTGTGGTTGCAAATATTACTATTTTAACGAACTTTGTTATTCTTGATATTCCCAAGGACGATAGTATGTCGATTATCCTTGGTAGACCATTTTTCAATACTGCAGGGGCTGTTATTGATTGCAAAAAAGGCAATGTCACTTTTCATGTTAATGGTAATGAGCATACGATACACTTTCCGAGGAAACAACCTCAAGTCCACAGTATCAATTCTATTGGAAAAATTCCAACAATTACTATTGGAGGTTTTAAATTCCCTCTTCCTACTGTCAAGAAGAAATATGATATTCTTATTGTTGGGTAACTTAGTGTTATTCGAAAATTCTCCGGTTCCATGTTATTCGGAAAGAGTTTGTTAACAAGACTTGATCAACCTTGTTAATGGATTCCTTTTGATGAGCATGAGATTGATGAAGTTAGAAAGCACAACTCTCTGTACCCTCCTTTTACTTTCTGTTATTTAAATTAAATAAAGCAAAAATAGTATTTTCTCTATGTTTTCTGAAATATCCTTACAATAAAAAAATACCCCGAAAATAAAGTTCTCCAAACGTCCCGAAAATGAAATATGATTTTTTTGTAGAATATTTAAGAATATCTAGCACTGAGAACACACCAGGGGGACCCACCATATGGCCACGAGGGTCCAGGGCGCGCCCCCTGCCTCGTGGGCCCCATGTGGACCCCCTCCACTTATTCCAGCACCCACTCACTTCGTCTTCCTCCAGAAAAAATCCTCCCATAGCTCAAACCCGTGGTCTAGCTCATCTTGCTGCTATTTTCGATCTCCTTGCTCAAAGCTTCATTCACAAACTGTTTTGGGGGATTATTCTTCGGTATGTGACTCCTCCAATGGTCCAATTAGTTTTTGTTCTAGTGTTGTATTTATTGCAAATTTTTGCTGCTTAGGTGACACTGTTCTTGAGCTTGCATGTCAAATTTATATGGTCAAAAGTAGTTTTAATGCATGATATAGCCTCTAGGCACTTGTGGGAGTAGTTGCTATCAGTCTTGTTGAGTTTGTTTCACTTTTATTTTGAGTCACTAAAAATTTCAGAAATTTTTCAGAGGAATAAATATGTTTAGGACAATGTACCAAGGTGGTTCCTCAAGGAAGCAAGGCCCAAGGCTTGCTATACGTGAGCCGGACAATGAACTACCAAGGGAAGCTCAAGTGCGGCCTTGTGAATGGCCGTTAGAGGAGTTTATGGTCGGAGCAGGTATCAAGGATGAATTTGATACGTATGTGCGTAATGCTGATCTTGAGGGCTTCGTGTCAGATAAGTGCCTGCAATACCGTTACCTAACTGATTCCTTTGTGAGAAGGTTTAAATTTACATCCTCGCGCAATTCTCACAATGTTTTATTTTATCTTTATGATAAATCATATACCATGGATTTAGAAGATTTTAATATTGCTTGTAAACTCCCACTGTGGGGCAATGTTAGTGAACCTCACAAATCTAAATATAAAGACTTTCTTGCTAGTATCACTGTGGGGGAATGTAGATAAATCACACAAGCTACCATAGGGAGCATTCATTTTCCTTCCATACATTATTTTGCTCTCTTTATAGGTAGATGCATTAACGGTAAAGATGAAGCTTGTCACATGTGCGTTCCGGATCTTTGTGTGCTCAAGAGTGCGGTATTAGGAGATAAACAATATAACTTGGGGGCCATTGTTGCACGAAGGTTGCATCTTAACGGTTTAAGTGGAGACTTGTTTGGTGGAATTTATGCAACTCGTGTAGCTAATTATCTTGATGTACCCATACATGCAAATGACATGGAATTGCCTCCTGCTTATTTAGATTATAATGCTATGGTTCACCGTCAGTTTGTTGAGAGGAATGAACAGTTCCTCCAGTACCGACTAATCTTCGACATACGTTGCACTGTCCATGTTGCTCTCCCTGCCCCTACTTTCTTTGACTTTCCGGCAAAAAGGAGATATGTCATAACCAGGGAGGAGGCAAACGAGTATGAAAGGAGGACGGAGGCAGCTCGCCTCCAAGCTGCAGCTCATCAGGCAGTTGCCGCTGCATCTCAGTACGACCCCAATACAACTTTGGATATCCACCAGGCCATCCGTGGCCCTAGACCAACTTAGGCCAAAAGCCTAAGCTTGGGGGAGTACGTATTTCTCACCGACATTACATTCATGTTCCTACACTCATTCTAGTTGTCGGTGCTCATACTTTTTCATTGTACTATCCATGCTAGTTTATTGTCTGTTTTAAGCCTTCTTCTTGTGTGTTCGAAAAACCTTAAGAAAAAAACCAAAAAAATTAGTTGTAGCTTTTAGCTAGCTCACTTTCCATGCATGTAGTAGTAATAATTAAAAGAAACCCAAAAAGATTTCTCGTTCTTTTTTTGCTTGTTGGGAGCTTTCCCGTGTAAATAGTTTTATTTCTTTTCTTATTCTTTGGGGGTCGAGAGGAGAAGACCATGATGAAAATGTTGAGTGGCTCTCATATGCATTATTGTTGATCTAACCAAGAGCCCACATTACCTTGTCTTCTCCCTTGTATTAAATGCTTGCAGATTCCAGCTTAGTCCAATGCACGTGCACTATTATTATTATCCACATCGTCCGGTCGTGCAAGTGAAAGGCAATAACGGCGATATATGATGGACTGATTGAGATGAGAGAAGCTGGTATGAACTCGACCTATCTTGTTTTTGTAAATATGATTAGTTCATCGTTCCTGATTCAGCCTATTATGAATGAAACATATTTGCAATGGCAATTAGAGATTATAGTTGCTCATGCCATGCTTAATTAGCTAGGAGTTTATAATGGTTTACCTTGCGTGTCAACATGCTATTAAAATGGTTGTGATGTGGTATGATAGGGTGGTATCCTCCTTTGAACGATTCGAGTGGCTTGACTTGGCACATGTTCACGCATGTAGTTGAAACAAAATCAACATAGCATCCACGATATTTATGTTCATGGTGGATTATATCCTATTGATGCTTGCACTCAGTGTTGATTAATTTTAATGCATGTTCATGACTATTGTCGCTCTCTAGCTGGTCGCTTCCCAGTCTTTTTCTAGCCTTCACTTGTACTAAGCGGGAATAGTGCTTGTGCATCCACTTCCATAAACCCCAAAGTTATTCCATATGAGTCCACCATACCTTCCAATATGCGGTATGTACCTGCCGTTCCAAGTAATTTTGTATGTGCCAAACTCTAAACCTTCAAATGAAATTCTGTTTTGTATGCTTGAATAGCTCATGTATCAACTAGGGCTGTCTGTATCTTCCATGCTAGGTGGGTTATTCTTACGAGGAGTGGACTCAACTCACTCACGAGAAAATGGCCGGTCACCGGGATGCCTAGTCCCATGCCTAAACCAAATCAAAATAATTGCAAACAAAACTCCCCCAGGACTGTTGTTAGTTGGAAGCACCCGTTGTTTCGGGCAAGCCATGGATTGATGCTTGTTGGTGGTGGGGGAGTATAAACATTACCATTATTTTAGGGAACCGCCTATAATGTGTGTAGCATGGAAGATATCGAGATATCTTGGTTGTTATGTTGACAATGAAAGTATACCACTCAAAATATTGTTTATCTCTGTTTCAAAACTCGAGCTCTGGCACCTCTACAAATCCCTGCTTCCCTCTGCGAATGGCCTATCTATTTACTTTTATGTTGAGTCATCACCCTCTTATTAAAAAGCACCGGTTGGAGAGCACTGCTGTCATTTGCATCCATTACTATTAGTTTACATTGAGTATGACTGTGACTGGATCTCTTTTACCATGAGTTACAATGTTTAGTCAGTCCTTGATCTTCAGGGGTGCTCTGCATTTCTGTTTTTCGGTCTCAGAAAGGGCTAGCGAGATACCATCTTGTTATATCATATTATGATTCTTTTGAGAAAGTGTTGTCATCGAGATTTAGTATTATTGCTCTCTAGTTGATTAGGCCATTGATATGAGTAAATATGAGACCTAAGTGTTATTTTCAATATGGTTGGTTCATAATCTTTGCTGAAAACTTGAATGCTGGCTTTACATATTTACAACAACAAGAGCAAGCAAAGTTTGTAAAAGCTTTTCTTTATCACTTTCAGTTTGTCAACTGGATTGCTTGAGGACAAGCAAAGGTTTAGGCTTGGGGGAGTTGATACGTCTCTATCGTATCTACTTTTCCAAACATTTTTGCCCTTGTTTTGCACTCTAACTTGCATGATTTGAATGGAACTAACCCAGACTGACGATGTTTTCAGCAGAATTGCCATGGTGTTATTTTTGTGTAGAAATAAAAGTTCTCGGAATGACCTGAAACTTCACGGATAATATTTTTGGAATATATAAAAAATACTTGGCGAGAGAATCAATACTAGGGGGCCCACACCCTGTCCACGAGGGTGGGGGGCGCGCCCACCCTTCTGGGGTGCGCCACCCTACCTCGTGGGCCCCCTGAGGCTCCACCGACCTCAACTCCAACTCTATATATTCACGTTCGAGGAGAAAAAAATCAGAGAGAAGGATTCATCGCGTTTTACGATACGGAGCCGCGGCCAAGCCCTAATCTCTCTCGGGAGGGATGATCTAGAATCCGTTCTGGGCTCCGGAGAGGGGAATCCGTCACCATCGTCATCATCAACCTTCCTCCATCACCAATTTCGTGATGCTCACCGCCGTGCGTGAGTAATCCCATCATAGGCTTGCTGGACGGTGATGGGTTGGATGAGATTTATCATGTAATCGAGTTAGTTTTGTTAGGGTTTGATCCCTAGTATCCAGTATGTTCCGAGAATGATGTTGCTATGACTTTGCTATGCTTAATGCTTGTCACTAGGGCCCAAGTGTCATGATTTCAGATCTGAACCTATTATTTTTTCATGAATATATGTGAGTTCTTGATCCTATCTTGCAAGTCAATAGTCACCTACTATGTGTTATGATCTGGTTACCCCGAAGTGACAATAATCGAGACCACTCCCGGTGATGACCGTAGTTTGAGGATTTCATGTATTCACTAAGTGTTAATGCTTTGGTCCGGTACTCCATTAAAAGGAGGCCTTAATATCCCTTAGTTTCCAATAGGACCCCGCTGCCATGGGAGGGTAGGACAAAAGATGTCATGCAAGTTCTTTTCCATAAGCACGTATGACTATATTTGGAATACATGCCTACATTACATTGATGAATTGGAGCTAGTTCCGTGTCACCCTATGTTATAACTGTTGCATGAGGAATCACATCAAACATAATTATCCATCACTGATCCAATGCCTACGAGCTTTTCACATATTGATCTTTGATTAGTTACTTTTCCGTTGCCACTGTTAGAATTACTACAAAACTGCTACCATTACCTTTGCCACCGTTACTTCCATACTACTTTGCTACTAAATACTTTGCTGCAGATATTAAGTCTTACAGGTGTGGTTGAATTGACAACTCAACTGCTAATACTTGAGAATATTCTTTCGCTCCCCTTGTGTCGAATCAATAAATTTGGGTTGAATACTCTGCCCTCGAAAACTGTTGCGACCCCCTATACTTGTGGGTTATCACAGATCTTGCTGGTAAATCGCCGAACGAGCCGCTGCAAGTTTGTGCTCCTCATCCAACAGGTCAATAGCATCCTGATGTGATTTTTCATTATCAGCTTCAACATAAGCTGCCACACAGAGCGAGTCGTGAAGAATGTCACTAGGGACAAACGTCTCTGCTCCGTAAACCATGAAGAAAGGCATGTAACCCATAGATCTGTTGGGGGTGGTATTGACACTCCATAGTACTGAGGGCAATTCCTCCACCCAACAACCCGACGTCCTCTGCAAAGGGACCATAAGCCGGGGCTTGATGCCTCTCAAAATCTCTTGATTGGCTCTTTCAGCTTGGCCGTTAGACTGGGGGTGAGCCATTAATGATACATCAAGATGAATATGCTCCCGTTGACATAACTCTTTCATAGCACCTTTGGACAGATTAGTGCCATTATCAGTTATGATGCTGTGAGGAAAGCTAATCCGGGAAATCACCTTTTTGAGGAACTGAACTGTTGTTGTCGCGTCACACTTACTGACCGACTCTGCTTCAACCCACTTTGTGAACTTGTCAACCACCACCAAAAGGTGGGTCTTTTTATCTTTGGACCGTTTGAAAGGTCCAACCATATCCATTCCCCAGACTGCAAATGACCAAGTAATTGGAATCATCCTCAATTCTTGAGCCGGCACATGAGCTCGTCTTGAAAACTTCTGACAACCGTCACATTTACTGACCAAATCCTCTGCATCAACATGAGCCGTCAGCCAACAAAATCCATGATGGAAAGCCTTGGCTACGAGAGACTTAGAGCCGGCATGATGACCACAATCTCCTTCATGAATTTCTCGTAGAATCTCACGGCCTTCCTCAGGAGAAACACAACATTGAAACACCCTTGTGACACTGCAGTGATGCAGCTCTCCATTAACAATAGCCATTGACTTAGACCACCAGGTTATCTGCCTGGCCAAAGTTTCATCTTCAGGTAACTCTCCCCGGGTCATATAAGCCAAATATGGAGCTGTCCAATCAGGAATAACATGAAGAGCTGCCACTCCGGGTCAGGAATAGCAAGATCTTCCTCCGTAGGTAATTTAACTAAAGGGTTATGCAGAATATCAAGGAAAACATTAGGTGGCACCGACTTACGTTGGGATCCTAACCGGCTCAAAGCATCAGATGCCTCATTTTTCCTGCGATCAACATGTTCCACTTGATAACCTTTGAAATGACCAGCGATAGCATCAACCTCGCGGCAGTAAGACACCATGAGTGGGTACTTAGAATCCCAAGTGCCAGAAACTTGCTGAGCCACCAAATTTGAGTCACAAAAACACCTCACCCGGCTTAAATTCATCTCTTTAGCCATCCGAAGACCATGGAGCAAGGCTTCATACTCAGCTGCATTGTTAGTACAAGGGAACATCAACCATAAAGCATAAAAAAATTATCACCTCATGGGGAAGTCAAAATAACTCCAGCCCTCGAGCCCCAATTTCCTGGATCCATCAAAGTGAAGAGTCGAATATGTGCTATCCGGCTTCTCCTCAGGCATCTGCAACTCAGTCCAGTCATTGATAAAATCCACCAGTGCTTGAGACTTGATAGCTGTCCGAGGCATATACTTCAAACCATGGGGTCCAAGCTCAATGGCCCATTTGGCTACCCGATCTGTGGGCTCTCTGCTTTGGATAATACCCCCTAAAGGAGAAGAACTTACCACAATGATGAGATGACCAAGGAAATATTGCTTGAGCTTTCGACTAGCCATGGACACCCCATACACTAGCTTCTGCCAATGCGGATACCACTGCTTGGATTCAATGAGCACTTCACTGATATAATAAACCGGCCGCTGAACCGGTTATTCCTTGCACGATTCCTTCCTTTCAACTGCAATTGCCACGCTGACCGCTTGGCCATTGGCAGCCACATATAACAACAAGGGCTCCTTACCAATAGGAACAACAAGGATCAGCAATTCGGCTAATTGTTTCTGAAGGAAATATGCCCTAGAGGCAATAATAAAGTTGTTATTTATATTTCCTTATATCATGATAAATGTTTATTATTCATGCTAGAATTGTATTAACCGGAAACTTAGTACATGTGTGAATACATAGACAAACAGAGTGTCACTAGTATGCCTCTACTTGACTAGCTCGTTGAATCAAAGATGGTTAAGTTTCCTAGCCATAGACATGAGTTGTTATTTGAATAACGGGATCACATCATTAGAGAATGATGTGATTGACTTGACCCATTCCGTTAGCTTAGCACTTGATCATTTAGTATATTGCTATTGCTTTCTTCATGACTTATACATGTTCCTATGACTATGAGATTATGCAACTCCCGAGTACCGGAGGAACACTTAGTGTGCTACCAAATGTCACAACGTAACTGGGTGATTATAAAGTTGCTCTACAGGTGTCTCTGATGGTACTTTTTGAGTTGGCATAGATCGAAATTAGGATTTGTCACTCTGATTGTCGGAGAGGTATCTCTGGGCCCTCTCGATAATGCACATCACTATAAGCCTTGCAAGCAATGTGACTAATGAGTTAGTTGCGAGATGATGCATTACATAACGAGTAAAGAGACTTGCCGATAACGAGATTGAACTAGGTATTGAGATACCGACGATCGAATCTCGGGCAAGTAACATACCATGACAAAATGAACAACAAATGTTGTTATGCGGTTTGACCAATAAAGATCTTCGTAGAATATGTGGGAGCCAATATGAACATTTAGCTTCCGCTATTGGTTATTGACCGGAGACGTGTCTCGGTCATGTCTACATAGTTCTCGAACCCGTAGGGTCCGCACGCTTAACGTTCGATGACGATCAGTATTATGAGTTTATGTGTTTTGATGTACCGAAGGTTTTTCGGAGTCCCGGATGAGATCACAGACATGACGAGGAGTCTCGAAATGGTCGAGACGTAAAGATCAATATATTGGAATGCTATATTTGGACATCGGAAAGGTTCCGAGTGATTCGGGTATTTTTTGGAGTACCGGAGAGTTATGGGAATTCGTGGGGGGGGGGGGGTCAATGGGACTTCATGGGCCTTAGTGGAAATAGAGGGCAGCAAGGAAGTGTGGGGTGCACCCTCCCCCTAGGCCCAAACCGAATTGGTTTAGGGCTTTGGGGGCCGACCCCCTCTTTCCTTCTCCCCTTCTCCTCTTTCCTTCCCCTCCTAGTTGGACTAGGAAAGGGGGAACCTACTCCTAGTAGGAATAGGATTCCCCCCTTGGGGCGCACCCTATGAGGCCGCCGGGCCCCTCCCCTTGCTCCTTTATATACATGGCCAGGGGGCACCCCAAAGATACACAAGTTGATCATTGATCTCTTAGCTGTGTGCGGTGCCACCCCCACCATAATCCACCTCGATCATATCGTTGCAGTGCTTAGGCGAAGCCATGCGCCGGTAGATTAATCATCACCGTCATCACGCCGTCGTGGTGACGAAACTCTCCCTTGACACTCAGCTGGATCTAGAGTTCGTGGGACGTCATCGAGTTGAACGTGTGTAGATCGCGGAGGTGTCGTAATTTCGGTACTATGATCGGTCGGATCATGAAGACGTATGACTACATCAACGGCGTTGTCATAATGCTTCCGCTTTCGGTCTACGAGGGTACGTGGGCAACACTCTCCCCTCTCGTTGCTATGCATCACCATGATCTTGCATGTGCGTAGGTAATTTTTTTTAAATTACTACGTTCCCCAACAGTTTCTTCAAGGCTTCAAACGCCTGATCAGCAGCATCACTCCAAACAAAGTGATTTGTTTTCTTCATCATCTGGTATAGAGGGATAGCTTTTTCTCCCAACCGGTTTATGAACCGGCTTATAAACCGGCTTAAGGCGCAATACGACCCGCCAGACGCTGAACATCATTGATACACGCCTGTTTAGCCAAGGAAGTGATAGCCTTGATTTTCTCTGGGTTAACCTCAATGCCTCTTTCAGAAACCAAAAAACCCAAGAGCTTGCCTACTGGCACACCAAAAATGCACTTGGCCGGGTTAAGCATCATCTTGTAGACTCGGAGGTTGTGAAAGATCTCTTTCAAATCATCTATCAAAGTTTCCTTCTTCCTGGATTTCACAACAATATCATCCACATAAGCATGAACATTATGTCCAATCTGGACGTGAAGGCAATTTTGAACACACCGTTGGTAAGTCGCCTGGGCACTCTTGAGCCCAAAGGGCATAGACACATAACAGAAGGCTCCAAAGGGAGTGATGAAGGCTGTCTTCTCCTGGTCCTTAACTGCCATCTTGATTTGATGATACCCAGAATAAGCATCCAAAAAACTCAAACGCTCACAACCCGCCGTAGCATTAATAATCTGATCAATACGAGGGAGAGCAAAAGGATCAGCCGGGCAGGCCTTATTAAGATCTGTATAATCCACGCACATGCGCCAAGTGTCATTCTTCTTAAGCACCAGCACCGGGTTAGCCAACCATTTAGGATGAAAAACTGCAACGATGAACCCAGCGGCCAAGAGCCGGGCCACCTCTTCACCAATGGCCTTACGTCTCTCCTCATTAAAGCAACTAAGGAATTGCTTGACCCATTTAAACTTGGGATCAATATTAAGAGTGTGCTTAGCGAGTTCCCTCGGTACACCTGGCATGTCTGAAGGCTTCCATGCAAAAATGTCCTGGTTCTCATGGATGAACTCTGTGAGCGCGCTTTCCTATTTCGGATCCAGATTAGCACTGATACTGAACTGCTTGGATGAATCGCCAGGAACAAAGTCAACTAGCTTAGTGTCATCTGGTGATTTAAATTTCAACAGGGGGTCATGCTCTAGGGTTGGCTTCTTCAAAGGCGTCATATCTACCGGGTCAACATTGTCCTTGTATAACTTCAACTCTTCTATTGCACAAACAGACTCAACATAAGCAGCATCGCCCTCTTCACACTCTAAGGCTATCTTCAGGTTCCCATACACTATGATACTACCCTTATAACCCGGCATCTTAAGCTGCAGATAAACATAATAAGGCCTTGCCATAAACTTAGCATAAGCCGGCCACCCAAACAAAGTGTGATAAGGGCTCTTAATCTTAACCACTTCAAAGGTCAATGTCTCGACTCGCGAATCATGCTCATCCCCGAAAGCCACTTCCAAAGCTATCTTGCCCACTGGATATGCCGACTTACCAGGCACTACACCATGAAAAACAGTGTTCGACGGGGCTTAAGATCCTTGTCAGTCAAACTCATACGACGAAAAGTTTCGTAGTAAAGGATATTGATGTTGTTGCCTCCATCCATGAGCACCTTAGTAAACTTGTAACCTCCAACCTGAGGCGCAACCACTAAAGCCAAGTGACCCGGATTATCAACCCGGGCGGGTGATCCTCACGACTCCAAAGAATAGGATGTTCAGACCATCGCAAGTAACGGGGAATCACCGGCTCAACTGCGTTCACCGTCCTTTTATGAATCTTCTGGTCTCGTTTACATAAACTCGTGGTGAATACATGGTACTGTCCACTATTCAACTGCTTCGGATTACTCTGATAACCAGACTGCTACTGCTGTTGATTCCCTTGACCAGACTACTGATTAAAACCACCTTGATTGCCTTGGCCCTGGAAACCAGAGCTTGAGCCACCACCACCGAAGCCAGGACTGTGAGAGCCGGATCTTGAGCCGCCATTCGAGCCATGATTGTTCTGGAAAAAATTGGAATTCCTATATTCCCTCATGATGAAGCAATCCTTCCACAGCTGATTGGTCGGCTTCTCATGTGTACCATGCTTTGAACAAGGCTGATTCATCATTGCCTCAATGTTAAATTTTGGCCCTCCAAGCTGTGGCGACTTTCCCTTGCGACGCTGATTATTATTCTGCATATTGGTGTTAGCCACAAAATCTAAATTGCCATCAGCCTTGCGCTTACCGTTGCCACTTTGACTGTCAGATATGTCTTGTTGCCCTTTGTATTGCCGCTCTTCTTCCCCTTACCCACATTCCCATCATCAGAGTCGGGGTCTTTGGTACTATCAGAGTCGGCATACTTGACGATAGCTGCCATGAGCTCCCCCATGTTATTGTAATGGCGCTTAAGCCGCCCTAATTTCTGCTTAAGGGGGAGAAAACGACAATTCTTCTCCAACATCAGGACTGCTGAACCGGCATTGATACTGTCTGATGAGTGTACAACAGCTAAGATCCGGTGCACCCAATTGGTTGTTGACTCGCCCTCACCTTGTACACAAGAATCCAAATCCATGATCAATAGAGGTTGCTTGCACGTGTCTTTAAAATTTTGGATGAATCGAGTTTTCAACTCCGCCCATGATCTATTGGAGTTAGCGGGCAGCCCCTTCAACCAAGTACGAGCCGGCCCATCCAACATCATGGTGAAATACTTGGCACATGCAGCATCACTAACATCCAGCATCTCCATGGCCATCTCATAGCTCTCAATCCAAGCCTCAGGGGTTGAATGATCCACCAAAGTCTGAGCATCAACACCACCGTGCGCCGGGTCATGCCTACGAGGCTGGTTATGTTGCTGCTCACTGCTTGAAACTGTCAGCGACTCAATGTGCCTGCTATAACTCCGGCTTGGATGAGGGGTTGAATGAATCCGTTCACGGCTATACGAATAAGCTGCCTGTTGAGCCACGGCTGTCTGAAGAAGTTCTCTGGCCCTCCGCGTCTCTATCGCATCTGGAGACTCGCCATCAACTGGGAGAGCCGCCAATCGTGTCGCTGCAGTGATCATGTTATCCAGAGGGTTAGAATAATGACCCGGCGGTGTCGGAACATGCTGAGGCGGAGTCATATCCAAACGAGACGGATCCATAGTACGCGGCTAAACCGGCGCTCCGGTCACGGGCGCCTCAACCGCCCGGTTCACCATAGGCGGGTCACTGGTCCCTGCCCCAGGTATGTTGAAAAGGTTTCTCGCATCATAAACCGGAGGTAAACGACTCTGGTGCCGCCTTCTCATGATAGCATTTGAAGCGTTTTGATCCAAGGTGAGCCGGAAAGAGTCTGCATGAATCCGCTATTGTCGGTGTACAAAAGAAGGGGCGCACCTTTGTACCCCTTTACCTGTGCGCGGGCAGTCGGAGCTGCGCCCACGGCCACACCAAGCAGAGTGGGGGAGGGGAACCGAGGTAAAACCGAAGCCCGAGGCAGCCAGAGTGACGCCAAGACCAAGACTACAAAGAGCAGAGGGACGAAGCAGGTTCCCCTGGCAAGACCCTTGCCGGGGCAGCCTCAGCGACCCCGGCAAGACCCTTGCCGGGGCGGCTCGCCCACACCAGCGGAGTGAGCCCTCCTCGAGCCCACGGGTTCCAACTCGGCCCACCACGTTGGAACTAGGGCTCGGGAGGCACCTCCATGGTGGGATGCAGATCTTTGTCAAGACCAAGGAATGTTCAAGATCAGATGAGGATTAAAAGACAACGGTCCTCGGCAAGATCCTTGCCGAGGAGAGCCACAAGACCCCCGGCAAGATCCTTGCCGGGGATGACTGCGCGCCACGGCAAGACCCTTGCCGGGCCACCCGGCAAGGCTCTCACCAAGGACGCCAGCAGGGCCACTGCCAGGCCCACACCAACCAACCTTCCACCGACGTTCGCATGTAGCTGCCAGCCCAACCAGCTGGGCAGGCACCTGCATGGCAACATGCAGCTTCCAGGCCAACTCAGCAAGTGCCTGTGTGGTGGCATGCAGATCTTCGTGAATACCCTACCACCGCGCCACCTCAGCTGCACTTTGCCTACATGGCGCCAAGACGCATCGCTGGCTGTAGGCGTGGTTGAAGCGAGGAGGAGCGGCGACGGACGGGACGGGCCTCGCCCCCGTCCCCGATAAAGCTAGGGGACACCTCAGTGGCGCATTAAGTGCGACTTGTCCTATAATACGAGCGATAAACTCGCAATACTGTACGCCTTTCCACCTCCTGTATGCCACTGTGGCAGCCCCTTTCGCCTATAAAAGGAGACCCATGCCATACTGGAGAAGGATTCGGCTGTTTCGAACCATGCACTCACCCTAGCTAGTTCGAGAGCTCAAGAACTCTCTGAAATACACCCACCAAAGCAGGACTAGGGTTTTACGCATCTTCGCGGCCCGAACCTGGGTAAATGATCCTTGTGCTGACTACTAATCCTGCTCTTCTCGCAACCCTGCGCCCCGGCAACCGTAGTAGGGATTCTTGTGATCCTATAGGTGTCGTTCCACACCGACATCTTTGACATCCCTAGCGCTTCTTCATCGCCATGGCTCCCAAGAAGAAGACGGCCACTGCGATCGGCTCGTCGGGGGCCGAACGGCCTGTACCACTACGGGCGAGCAGCGGCCCCATTGCGGACAGAACCCGAGCCGCGATCCGCGAGCACCAGCATCACCCTAGCAGTCAGATCCTGGCGAGCAGCGCCGTTCGTGTGCCGGGCAACGTGCCGCACATCACCAAGTCTAAAGATGGGGCTGGGCCCCCGCAGGCGGTGCGGGGCCCTCCAGGAGTGTCGTCATGCCACCCATGGGCGACGCAGCAACCTCCAAGACGCCCACGCCGGCGACCACTGCGCGCTCTTCCCATGGTGTGCGCGATGAACCGTGTCACCACGCCGGTGACCCTGGGCACCGCCGTGGGAAGAGCCCTGTGCGTCGTTCGCGGGATGAAGGAGTTCAGCATGCCCGCCGAAGTGCTGGCGAAAATGGCGCGCAGCCGCTGGATCGTGACAGAGCTCCTTCTAACGTGGTTAGAAGTCGGAGCGCGCCATGGTCCACGCAGCTGTCGCCGCCACCCATGCCAGCTGAAGCTTTGGCGCGCGCGCAGCTGCTCCTCGACTTCCCTCCTGCTGTAGAGAAGCTCGATGAGTGGAGGGCCACCATCCGGAGCCTCGTCGCCATCGCCAACAAAGACGATCCGTCACCGGCAGGGCCCTCGGGTCGACGCTTCTCCGAGCCACCACATACTAGCGCTGGGAGGACCGGGGGAGCTGTGGCCACGGTGCACTCTCCTCCTCCTCGCCAGCCGCCGCGGGAGTCTGCCCATCGTGACAACGCCTGTGATAACATCTCTATAGCATCGTCCGACCCGCGGACCCACCCTGACCAGCGCCAAGTTCTTCTAGAATGATATCACGAAGATGCTCGGACCACTATTGAGCGCCGGCGTGATACACGCCTGCTACCTCTTGAGCACTGTGTTGGTTTTCCCTTGAAGAGGAAAGGGTGATGCAGTAAAGTAGCGTAAGTATTTACCTCCGTTTTTGAGAACCAAGGTATCAATCCAGTAGGAGGCCACGCGCGAGAGTCCCTCGTACTTGCACAAAACAATAGCTCCTTGCAACCAATGCGATTAGGGGTTGTCAATCCCTTCACGGTCACTTACGAGAGTGAGATCTGATAGAGATGATAAATATATTTTTTGGTATTTTTGGTATAGAGATGCAAAGTGAAAAGTAAAAGGCAAAGTAAAAACAAAGCAAGTATTAAAGTGATGGAGATTGATATGATGAGAATAGACCCGGGGGCCAAGATTTCACTAGTGGCTTCTCTCAAGAGCATAAGTATTCTACGGTGGGTGAACAAATTACTGTTGAGAAATTGACAGAATTGAGCATAGTTATGAGTATATCTAGGTATGATCATGTATATAGGCATCACGCCCGAGACAAGTAGACCAAACGGTTCAGTTACGCATCTACACTATTACTCCACTCATCGACCGCTATCCAGCATGCATCTAGAGTATTAAGTTAAAAACAGAGTAACGCCTTAAGCAAGATGACATGATGTAGAGGGATAAATTCATGCAATATGATAAAACCCCATCTTGTTATCCTCGATGGCAACAATATAATATGTGCCTTGCAACCCTTTACATCCTTTGGGTAAGGACACCGCAAGATTGAACCCAAAGCTAAGCACTTCTCCCATTGCAAGAACTACCAATCTAGTTGGCCAAACCAAACGGATAATTCGAAGAGACTTGCAAAGATAACCAATCATACATAAAAGAATTCAAAGAAGATTCAAATATTGTTCATAGATAATATGGATCATAAACCCACAATTCATCGGTCTCAACAAACACACTGCAAAAATAAGATTACATCGAATAGATCTCCACGAGAGAGGGGGAGAACATTGTATTGAGATCCAAAAAGAGAGAAGAAGCCATCTAGCTACTAGCTATGGACCCAAGGTCTGAAGTAAACTACTCACACTTCATCGGAGGGGCTATGGTGATGATGTAGAAGCCCTCCGTGGTGGATGCCCTCCTCGTGAGCTCAAACAGGCCCCAAGATGGGATCTCGTGGATATAGGAAGTTGCGGCGGTGGAATTAGGTTTTTGGCTCCGTATCTGATCATTTGGGGGTACGCAGGTATATATTGGAGGAAGGAATACGTCGATGGAGCAACAGGGGGCCCACGAGGCAGGGGGGCGCGCCCTAGGGGGGCGCCCCCACCCTCGTGACCGCCTCTTTTGTTCCTTGGAGTAGGGTCCAAGTCTCCTGGATCACGTTCGGTGAAAAAATCATGTTCCCGAAGGTTTCATTCCGTTTGGACTCCGTTTGGTATTCCGTTTCTTCGAAACACTGAAATAGGAAAAAAACAGCAATTCTGGGCTGGGCCTCCGGTTAATAGGTTAGTCCCAAAAATAATATATAAGTGGCAAATAAAGCCCAATATAGTCCAAAGCAGTAGATAAAGTAGCATGGAGCAATCAAAAATTATAGATACGTTGGAGACGTATCAGGCATCCCCAAGCTTAATTCACCGCTCGTCCTCGAGTAGGTAAATGATAAAAAGAGAATTTTTGATGCGGAGTGATACTTTGGCATAATTTCAATGTAAATCTTCTTAATTGTGGTATGAATATTCAGATCCGAAAGATTCAAGACAAAAGTTCATATTGACATAAAAATAATAATACTTCAAGCATACTAACTAAGCAATTATGTCGTCTCAAAATAACATGGCCAAAGAAAGTTATCCCTACAAAATCATATAGTCTGGCTATGCTCCATCTTCCCCACATAAAATATTTAAATCATGCACAACCCCGATGACAAGCCAAGCAATTGTTTCATACTTTTGACATTCTCAAAACTTTTTCAATCTTCACGCAATACATGAGCGTGAGCCATGGATATAGCACTATATGTGGAATAGAATGGTGGTTGTGGAGAAGACAAAAGGGAGAAGATAGTCTCACATCAACTAGGCGTATCAACGGCTATGGAGATGCCCATCAATAGATATCAATGTGAGTGAGTAGGGATTGCCATGCAACGGATGCACTAGAGCTATAAGCATATGAAAGCTCAACAAAAGAAACTAAGTGGGTGTGCATCCAACTCGCTTGCTCACAAAGACCTAGGGCATTTGAGGAAGCCCATCATTGGAATATACAAGCCAAGTTCTATAATGAAAAATTCCCACTAGTATATGAAAGTGACAAAATGAGAGACTCTCTATTATGAAGATCTTGGTGCTACTTTGAAGCACAAGTGTGGTAAAAGGATAGTAGCATTGTCCCTTCTCTCTTTTTCTCTCATTTTTTTATTTGGGCTTTTCTCTTTTTTTTATGGCCTCTTTTCTTTTTCATTTTTCTCTTTTTTTATTTTTTTTTCATCCGGAGTCTCATCCCGACTTGTGGGGGAATCATGGTCTCCATCATCCTTTCCTCACTTGGGACAATGCTCTAATAATGATGATCATCACACTTTTATTTTTCTTACAACTCAACAACTACAACTCGATTCTTAGAACAAAGTATGACTCTATATGAATGCCTCTGGCGGTGTACCGGGATATGCAATGAAACATGAGTGACATGTATGAAAGAAATTATGAACCGTGGCTTTGCCACAAATACGATGTCAACTACATGATCATGCTAGCAATATGACAATGATGGAGTGTGTCATAATAAACGGAACGGTGGAAAGTTGCATGGCAATATATCTCGGAATGGCTATGGAAATGCCATGATAGGTAGGTATGGTGGCTGTTTTGAGGAAGATATATGGTGGGTATACGATATCGGTGAAAAGTGCACGGTATTAGAGAGGCTAGCAATGGTGGAAGGATGGGAAAAAGTGTGTATAACCCATGGACTCAACATTAGTCATAAAGAACTCATATACTTATTGAAAAATCTAGAAGTTATCAAAGCAAAGTATTACACGCATGCTCCTAGGGGGATAGATTGGTAGGAAAAGACCATCGCCGCCCCGACCGCCACTCATAAGGAAGACAATCAATAAATAAATCATGCTCCGAAGTTCATCACATAACGGTTCACCATACGTGCATGCTACGGGAATCACAAACTTCAACACAAGTATTCTTTAAATTCACAACTACTCAACTAGCATGACTCTAATATCACCATCTTCATATCTCAAAACAATTATCAAGCATCAAACTTTTCTTAGTATTCAACACACTCAAAAGAAAGTTTCACATATCTTGAATACCAAGTATATTAATATTAAGCAAATTACCATGCTATTAACGACTCTCAAAATAATCTAAGTGAAGCATGAGAGATCAATAGTTTCTTTAAAACAAATCCACCACCGTGCTCTAAAAGATCTAAGTGAAGCACTAGAACAAAAATTATCATGCTCAAAAGATATAAGTGAAGCACTATGAGCAAAACTATCAAACTCAAAAGATATAAGTGAAGCACATAGAGTATTCTATCAAATTCCAATTTATGTATGGCTCTCTCAAAAGGTGTGTACAGCAAGGATGATTGTGGTAAAATAACAAGCAAAGACGCAAATAATACAAGACGCTCCAAGCAAAACACATATCATGTGGTGAATAAAAATATAGCTCCAAGTAAATTACCGATGGAAGTAGACGAAAGAGGGGATGCCTTCCGGGGCATCCCCAAGCTTTGACTTGTTGGTGTCCTTGGATTATCTTGGGGGTTCCATGGGCATCCCCAAGCTTAGGCTCTTGCTACTCCTTGTTCCATAATCCATCAAAAGAATTTACCCAAAACTTGAAAACTTCACAACACAAAACTCAATAGACATCTTGTGAGCTCCGTTAGAGAAAGAAAACAAAAGACTACTTTAAGGTACTGCAATGAACTCATTATTTATTTATATTGGTGTTAAGCTTCATCAGATTCGTAGCGACCCGACCTCGTGACGGTCAAGCCTTCCGTGTTGTTGTGCCATCCTCGGATCAGTATCTTTGGCACACACAAGACATCAATGTATATATCAAAGTGCAATCACATGTATAATTAACGTAAAACTAATATATACCTCATAAGTCTCAATGAAACAAATAGTCGGGTGTGGAGTCCATCAACGCCATCGGCAGTTGAGTGTAGACCGTAACCCTGTACCGTACTCTTACTCGTCGGAAGAAAGTATCTGCAACATGATACGTTGCAGCCGTGTAGGTCAGTACATTGAATGTACCAGCAAGATCACAACATGAGAAAACAGATGATAAAACTATACTATATGCAATATGGCTTTGTGGCTCTGTGTCTGAGTTTTGTTTGCGTAAAAGCTGATTTATTTTCCCTATATCAAAGGAATAACTGGAGTCTATACTATGGAGTTTTCTATCATGACATGGTTCCGCCAACCGATGTCCCATAGCCCAAAATCATCATATGTTGCCCACAATTAAGTTATCAATCCGGTGTTGAGAGTTCCGAGATAGATCCAAGTCCAGATGCTCAAATTGTCCGTAACCGGGTACACGGATAATCGATTATGTTTTAACCCTCTGCTGAGGTTTGTACACTTTACCCGCAAGATTCGATCCTCTCTTTACGTTCTCGCACTTCGTGGTGTTTGAGAACAAGATGACCAAACATGGTCTTAGAAGAGTTCCTCGACCACCGTCCGGTGCTCATCCAATCCTACCGTAGTTCTACATCCGCTAGCACCGTCCCAGCCAGAGTCACAACTAAGGTCAACCAAGCCATAGCCCATATTGACTTGCGGTTGCACGTAAGCTTCCGGGCATGAAGTATTCTTCCGTCTCTTTGAGTCTGGGTGAAGCTTTCCGCAAGATGTCATGGCGCTTCTCCATGCATCCCGCCAACCACCGGTTTCTCCAGGTGCCCGTCAACCATCCTTCACCCAAGAGTGTGTATTGAATTCTTGTCTCGAGTCTTGAAGTCTTGAGGCCTTGAAGATGCAGTCCTTGCAGATGCCATCATGGAGTTGTCGTCATTGACGTAGAGTCCTCCTTCTTCACACCACTCTCGAGCACTCATACCAAACCCCGTCTACTATAGCGTAGCATTAAAAATAAATAACGTCCCGGGCTTGGTAACAGGGTGATGGGTTCCTACCTCATGCATACTACTCAACTACAAGGATTCAATAACACTACTGAGGGGTGGTTGCAAAGATGCCACTAAATGCAATAAAACATAGGTATGAAAGCATGGTCAAAGTGAACTTGCCTTGCTGACGATCTTCGAAAACTAGGGACTCGTGGTAGCAAGCTTTGCACTCCGGAAATTCTACCGAGGCAAACAACAATCATAATAAGCATATAGCATATGATCACTTAACATAACAACATACTAACACAATCACACAAAACAAACGAATCAAAACCCAAAGGAAACTCAAAGAAAAACCAAATCAAAGTCTTCCTACTTCAAGCAACAACTAAAAATAGTTTTACATAACAAAAATTTTCTTAACAGAACCTAAGCATGGGTTTATGCTACCTAACAGAAAAGGATTCATCAAGCAACTAGGAGCAAAAAGAATCACTTTAAAATCTATTATAAAACTCCTATTAGGCCTAAAGCAAATTCTAGTAGGAAAAATAAAATAAAAGTCTTATTTATTATAAATAAAAGTTCATGCTCTAAAGTTACAGAAACTAACCTAGAATAAACTATCCCATAGGAAAAATAAATTTATTTGCTAATTAAAACAATAGGAAAACAGTAGCTAGTTAAATAAATAGGAATAACATGATTCTGATTAAAACTATTTTTTTATTAATTTCTAAAATGGCCAAATAAATTCCTACGGTTAGGCAATGTCAAAACAAAGTGGTGACAAAAGAATCACCCAAAAATAATATTCCTAACTCATTCTATAGCAGATTTACTATTCTGTCTAAATCTAAAATAAAGCAATTTTAAATAATTTTAACATGACTAATTATATTTTCTACAGAAACTACAATAAATTTGCAAACCAACAAAAAAAGAATCACTTAAAGATATTAAGTAGATTAAAAGATATGAATTTTTCAAATCTGAAACTATTCTGTTAAAACAGAAAACTAAAAATAAAACTAAAAGGAAAACTGGGCTAATGGGCCTATATAACGCTTCGGCGTAATATAACTAAACTACGCACGCGGAATAAAACCGAGTCGGCCCGGTCTAATCTAACCTAACTAAAACCAAACTAAACCGGATTAAAAACCGGTTTATTTAAAATAAACCTACCCCTTCGGGGATTCTAATCTAACGCGTTCGTTTTAGATCGGACGGTGGGGAAGATCTCCGGCGACTTACCGACGGCGGCGGTCGACGGCGTTTCAAGGCCGATGGTTCCGGGCGACTCGGGGGTCGGGGCGAAGGGACCTCCTGGTGCGGCGCGGGCGAGGGGAGTCCGGGGTGGACTCGGCAAGCTCGAGGTGGTCGAGTCAGGGCGGGCGGTGGCAATGGCGGCGGCGCGGCGTGCTCGGTCTCCATGAAAGGCGGAGGGAGGAGGGCGTCGGGTGAGGCGAAGGGGAACGGGTCGGTGGGGGGTATTTATAGGGGGCGCCTCGGCTTGGAGGAGGGGCAGGTTGGGCGAGGGGATCGGGGAGGATCCTGGATCTCACGGGATCCGGCGAGCGGCGGCGCGGCGGCGTGGCTTGCGCGAGGGGAAGACGACGGGGTGGGGTCCACCCGTCGGTGAGAGAGGGAGAGAGGGGAGTCGGGCGGGCGACCAAGTGAGGGGTTTCGCTGGGGCTCGGCCGGGTTGGTGGCGCGGGCTGCTATCGGCCGGGCCGCCTGGGTGTTATTGGCTAGTTGGCTCGGCTAGCGCCTGTGTTTTTTTTCTTTTCTAATAATTTTTTGAAAATAAAACAGAGAGAAAATATATAAAATATAAATATTTTATATAGGACATATATATATATCAAAATGATCAGGGGAATATTCCCTATCATTTGAACATTTTTCCAGGGGCAAAATCCAGACTTTATAAAAATTCATTTTTTTCAAAATTCAAAATAAAACTCAAATTTGAAAGGGGTTTTTCAAGGCACTTTCAAATGACTTTCAATTTGATTCTTTTTAACTTCCAACTCATATTTCATATAATTGAAGAAGTCATTTTATCTTCCCTCATGAAAATCATTGAGTTGCATAAAGCTTTGAATTTGAATTTTTTTCAAATGAAATTCAAATCTTTTCAAAACCCTTTTCATTTCAAATGGAAGAAGTCATGTCATCTTCACTCTAGGGTTTTGGTGTTGGAATGAAATTGAATTCATTGAGATCCAAAAAAAGGGCAAAGGGAAAGTTTGGGAAAGTCATTTCATTCCCTCTCATTCAACTTTCAAAAGTTTCATATTCCACTCAATTTCACTCAATCAATCAAACAAACAATCAGACAACAAGCATAGTTATTTATTTAATATGACATTCCAAAATTTAGAATTTTGGGATGTTACATATTCCAACTTCTCTATGGATTATAAACTATTTTACTAGCCATAGATTCATCAAAATAAGCAAACAACACACGATAAACAGAATCTGTCAAAAACAGAACAGTCTGTAGTAATCTGTAACTAACGCAAACTTCTGGAACTCCAAAAAATCTACCAAAATTAGAAGACCTAGACAATTTGGTTATTGATCAGAAGCAAATGGAATCAGTATTTTATCACGTTCTGGTGATTTTCAATAATTCGGGCACTGAGCGCAAAGTTTCTGGAAATTACAGCAAGATCAAATAACTATGATCCAAGAAGATCCAATAGGTCTAGCTTGGCACAAACACTAATTAAAAATAAAACCACATCTAAAAAGAGGATAGATGGATTATTTATTCCTAAACAGAAGCAAAAGAAAAAAAACTAAAAAATAAAATTTGGTTGCCTCCCAACAAGCGCTATCGTTTAACGCCCCTAGCTAGGCATAAAAGCAAGGATAGATCTAGGTATTGCCATCTTTGGTTGGAAATCCATAGGTGGCTCTCATTATAGATTCATATGGTAATTTTATTTTCTTTCTAGGAAAGTGTTCCATGCCCTTCTTTAAGGGAAATTTGAATCCAATATTCCCTTCCTTCATATCAATAATTGCACCAATCGTTCTAAGGAAAGGTCTATCAAGAATAATAGGACATGAAGGATTGCAATCTATATCAAGAACGATAAAATCTACGGGCACATAATTCCTATTTACAACAATAAGAACATCATTAATTCTTCCCATAGGTTTTTTAATAGTGGAATCCGCAAGATGCAAGTTTAGAGAGCAATCATCAAAGTCACGGAAATCTAGCAAATCACACAAGGTTTTGGGGATAGTAGAGACACTAGCACCCAAATCACACAAGGCATGAAACTCATAATTTTTAATTTTAATTTTAATAGTAGGTTCCCACTCATCATAGAGCTTTCTAGGGATAGAGACTTTCAACTCAAGTTTTTCTTCATAAGATTGCATCAAGGCATCAACAATGTGTTCGGTAAAGGCCTTATTTTGACTATAAGCATGAGGAGAATTTAGCACGGATTGCAGCAAGGAAATACAATCAATTAAAGAGCAATTTTCATAATGAAATTCCTTGAGATCCAATATAGTGGGTTTAGCAACATCTAGGTTTTTATTTCTTTCAATCCCACATTTATCAGTTTCATCATCAAGATCTAAAAACTCCGAATTCTTAGAATGCCTTCTAGGTAAAGGAAGATAATATTCAGTTTCATCAACATTCATATTGCAAAACAAAGATTTAATGGGGGACACATCAATAACTTTTAGATCTTCATCTTGATTTTCATAGGAATTGGAAGAACACGCTTTAATAAAGGCATCTTTGGAAGCACGCATCCTAGCGGTTCTTTCTTTGCACTCATCAATGGAATTTCTCATAGCTTTGAGAGACTCATTGATATCATGCTTAGGAGGAATAGATCTAAGCTTTAAAGAATCAACCTCAAGAGAAATTATATCAACGTTCCTAGCCAAATCATCAACTTTAAGCAATTTCTCCTCAAGCATAGCATTAATTTTTTTTTGTGAATTCATAAACTCTTTAACACTACTCTCAAATTCAGAGGGCATCTTACTAAAATTTCCATAATAGTTGTTGTAGGAATTTCCATAATTATTAGAGGAATTACTAGGATAAGGCCTAGGATTAAAATTCCCTCTATCTGGCGTTGTTACCAAAATTATTCCTACCAACAAAGTTCACATCCATAGATTCATTATTATTCTCAATCAAAGTAGATAAAGGTATATCATTAGGATCAGAAGAAACACTCTTAGTAGCAAATAATTTCATAAGTTCATCCATCTTTCCACTCAAAACATTAATTTCTTCTATCGCATGCACTTTTTTATTAGTAGATCTTTCGGTATGCCATTGAGAATAATTAACCATAATATTATCTAGAAGTTTAGTAGCATCTCCTAGAGTGATTTCCATAAAAGTTCCTCCCGCGGCCGAATCTAAAATATTTCTAGAAGCAAAATTCAATCCGCATAAAAGTTTTGTATAATCATCCACAAGTTCAAACCATGAGTAGGAAAATTACGTATCATTAATTTCATTCTCTCCCAAGCTTGTGCAACATGTTCATGATAAAGTTGCTTAAAATTCATAATATCGTTCCTAAGAGAGATAATCTTAGCGAGAGGAAAATACTTAGAGATAAAAGCATCTTTGCACTTGTTCCAAGAATCAATACTATTTTTAGGCAGCGATGAAAACCACGCTTTAGCACGATCTCTAAGAGAAAAAGGAAATAGATTCAACTTAGCGACATCATTATCAACATCTTTTTACTTTTGCATATCACATAAATCGACGAAGCTATTCAGATGAGTAGCGGCATCTTCACTAGGAAGGCCGGTGAATTGATCTTTCATAACAAGATTCAACAAAGCAGTATTGATTTCACAAGATTCAGTATTGGCAAGAGGAGCAATCGGAGTGCTAAGGAAATCATTATTATTGGTATTGGTGAAGTCACACAATTTGGTAGTATCTTGAGCCATCGCGACAAACAAGCAATCCAACACACGAGCAAACGAACGGACGAGGAAAAGGCAAACGGGGAAAAAGAGGAGGAGATTGGGAAAGAGAGGGCGAATAAAATGGCAAGAGTGAAGTGGGGGAGAGGAAAACGAGAGGCAAATGGCAAATAATGTAATGCGGGAGATAGGGATTGTGATGGGTACTTGGTATGTCTTGACTTGCTCTTGCGTGAGCCTCCCCGGCAACGGTGCCAGAAATCCTTCTTTCTACCTCTTGAGCACTGCGTTGGTTTTCCCTTGAATAGGAAAGGGTGATGCAGTAAAGTAGCGTAAGTATTTCCCTCAGTTTTTGAGAACCAAGGTATCAATCTAGTAGGAGGCCACGCGCGTGAGTCCCTCGTACCTGCACAAAACAATAGCTCCTCGCAACCAACGCGATTAGGGGTTGTCAATCCATTCACGGTCACTTACAAGAGTGAGATCTGATAGAGACGATAAATAATATTTTTTGGTATTTTTGGTATAGAGATGCAAAGTGAAAAGTAAAAGGCAAAGTAAAAACAAAGCAAGTATTAAAGTGATGGAGATTGATACGATGAGAATAGACCCAGGGGCCATAGATTTCACTAGTGGTTCTCTCAAGAGCATAATTATTCTATGGTGGGTGAACAAATTACTGTTGAGCAATTGACAGAATTGAGCATAGTTATGAGTATATCTAGGTATGATCATGTATATAGGCATCACGTCCGAGACAAGTAGACCGAAATGATTCTGCATCTACTACTATTACTCCACTCATCGACCGCTATCCATCATGCATCTAGAGTATTAAGTTAAAAACAGAGTAACGCCTTAAGCAAGATCACATGATGTAGAGGGATAAATTCATGCAATATGATAAAAAACCCATCTTGTTATCCTCGATGGCAACAATACAATACGTGCCTTGCAACCCTTTCACATCGGGTAAGGACACCGCAAGATTGAACCCAAAGCTAAGCACTTCTCCCATTGCAAGAACTACCAATCTAGTTGGCCAAACCAAATGGATAATTCGAAGAGACTTGCAAAGATAACCAATCATACATAAAAGAATTCAAAGAAGATTCAAATATTGTTCATAGATAATATGGATCATAAACCCACAATTCATCGGTCTCAACAAACACACCGCAAAAAGAAGATTACATCGAATAGATCTCCATGAGAGAGGGGGAGAACATTGTATTGAGATCCAGAAAGAGAGAAGAAGCCATCTAGCTACTAGCTATGGACCCGAAGGTCTGAAGTAAACTACTCACACTTCATCGGAGGGGCTATGGTGATGATGTAGAAGCCCTCCGTGGTGCCCCTCCGGTGGAGCTCCGGAACAAGCCCCAAAATGGGATCTCGTGGATACAGGAAGTTGCTGCGCTGGAATTAGGTTTTTGGCTCCGTATCTGGTCGTTTGGGGGTACGTAGGTATATATAGGAGGAAGGAGTACGTCGGTGGAGCAACAGGGGGCCCACGAGGCAGGGGGGCACGCCCTAGGGGAGGGGGCGCGCCCCCACCCTCGTGACCGCCTCTTTGGTTCCTTGGAGTAGGGTCCAAGTCTCCTGGATCACGTCCAGTGAGAAAATCACGTTCCCAAAGGTTTCATTCCATTTGGTCTCCGTTTGATATTCCGTTTCTTCGAAACACTGAAATAGGCAAAAAAACAACAATTCTGGGCTGGGCCTCCAGTTAATAGGTTAGTCCCAAAAATAATATAGAAGTGGAAAATAAAGCCCAATATAGTCCAAAACAATGGATAAAGTAGCATGGAGCAATCAAAAATTATAGATATGTTGGAGATGTATCAACGCCACCAGTCGGACAAGCGGGCGGGACCCGCTATGGACCACCCAGCACCGAGGGGCTCCGACGGCCTACCTTAGGAGGTGGGCTGCCCGGCCTTTACCCGTGAGCTGCGGCAGTTCCAGTGGCCGTCCCACCACACGTTCAAACCCGACGTCGGCGAGAAGTACACTGGCAAGACCCATCCGTCCGAGTTTCTCAGCATCTACACCATCGCGATGCAGGCGGCTGGAGCTTGCAACGACAAGGTGCTTGCCAATTATTTCCCGCTGGCGCTGAAGCCCAATGTTATGTCTTGGTCTTGAAGAAGGCAGGCCCAATGGAGTGGACCCCAGAAGCCGAGGCGGCGTTGTAGGATCTGAAGAAATAACCTCTCCTCCATGCCAATACTGGTTGTGCCTAAACCACAAGAGCCGTTGCTGCTGTATCTAGCGGCGACGAATCAAGTGGTCAGCGCCGCACTGGTGGCGCAGAGGGAGGTCGATGGGGAGGCAGTGGTGGCGGCAAAACCAGCGGATGGCAAGCCAAAGATCCTCAGCAGGCCCCGGCAGTGGTCTCGACGCCACCAAGGCAAAGGCTCACAGCTGTGTGAGGCGGTGCAGAAGAAGAAGGTGATGCAGCACCCGGTTTACTTTGTCAGCTCCCTCTTTCAAGGGGCTAGATCGAGGTACTCCGGTGTGCAAAAGTTGCTCTTCGGCCTCCTTATGGCCTCGAGGAAGCTGCGTCATTACTTCCAAGCCCACGAGATCACTGTCGTCACCCGCCCTCCCATTGCAACGGATACTGCATAACCCAGATGCAACCGGAAGGATTGTGGAATGGGCCTTGGACTTGTCAAGTTTTGGTTTGAAGTTTGAAAGTACCTCGACAATCCAGAGCAGAGTCTTGGCGGAGTTCATTGCAAAATAGACCTCAACGCCCGACGAAGAAATCCAGGAGACCGCCCTCCCCGGCAAGGAAGCAGACCGCGACTGGATCATGTACTTTGATGGGGCTTTCTCGCTGCAAGGCGCCGGTGCCGGCTTACTGCTCGTCGCACCCATCGGAGAGCACCTCAAGTACGTGGTCCAGATGCACTTTCCCAGGGAGATGTCCACCAACAACACTATGGAGTACGAGGGGATGCTTGCCGGTCTCAGGATCGCGGCAGACCTCGGGGTTAAGAAGCCAATCGTCAGGGGTGGCTCGCAGCTTGTTGTTAGACAGGTCAACAAGGATTACCAGAGCCCATTGATGGAGGCCTACGTAGATGAGGTGAGAAAGCTGTAGGAGCGCTTTGACGGTATCCAAGCGGAGCACAGCCCCCGAATGCAGAACGACATCGCCGATTACCTATCAAAGCATGCGGCATTCAAGCTACCTGTGGAACCAGGTACCTTTTTGCTCCGGTTAACTCGGCCATCCATCGAACCCTCAATGGGGCAAAACAAGCGAAGGAAATTAGGTCCCGGCAAGTACTTTCCCGCCGAGCTCCCTGGGACGGCCGGCAAGGATGTTGCCGTGCACACTGAGCATGCCCAAGAGCAACTGGCTCCGGCTGGGCGCCAAGCCCTGGCCGTAGAGACGACCGCTCCCATGATGGAAGAGATGCCTTTGGTCCTTGCCGTCGAGCCCCAGGCTCCGGCATGGGTGCAGCATACCGTCCGATTCCTCCAAACAGGGGAGCTTCCTGAGGAGCAGGAAGAAGCGGAAAAAGTAGCCCGTCGGTCCGCCTGTACCAGTTCGTCGATGACGTCCTGTACAGGAGGAGGCTGAACGGTGTGAATTTGAAGTGCATCCCCCGGGAGGAAGGACTGAAGCTGTTGGCGGAGATACATGGAGGCATATGTGGCTCCCACATAGGGTCAAGGGCCCTCGCCGGCAAGGCGTTCCGGCAAGGTTTCTTCTATCCCACCGCCCTCCAGGATGCGGCGACACTAGTAACCAAGTGTGAAGCGTGTCAGTTCCATTCATAGAAGCTTCATCAACCATCTCAAGCCCTTCAAACAATCCCTCTCTCCTGGCCATTCTTGGTCTGGGGGCTCGATATATTGGGCCCCTTCCCCCGTGCTGTCGGGGGCTTTGAGTACTTGTACGTTGCAATCGACAAGTTCACAAAGTGGCCGGAAGTGGAAGCAGTGAGAAAGGTGACAGCATAGTCAGCCATCAAGTTTTTCAAGGGACTAGTCTGCCGTTTTGGTGTGCCAAATAGAGTCATCACCGACAACGGCACACAGTTCACAAGCCACACCTTCATGCAATACATTCAAGACCTCGGCAGCAAGGTCTGTTTTGCTTCCGTGGCACACCCACGGAGCAATGGCCAAGCGGAGAGGGCAAATGCTGAAGTGTTGCGAGGCCTAAGAACAAAGACTTTTGACAAGCAGCGCAAGAGCGGAAGGCGCTGGATTGATGAATCGTCGGCGGTTCTTTGGTCAATCAGGATGACGGCAAATCGAGCCACCAGACAGACACCTTTTGCCCTGGTTTACGGGGCAGAAGCAGTTCTCCCCACGGAACTCATATACGGATCACCTCGAGTGCTCACTTATGACGAGCTTGAGCAAGAGCAGTTGCGCCAAGATGACGCAACACTCCTTGAGGAAGATCGTCTTCGGGCGGCTGTGAGCGCAGCATGCTACCAGCAAGCTTTGCGCCGCTACCATAGTCGCAAGGTTCATGCCCGAAGCATTGAGGAAGTCGACCTTGTTCTTCGGCGCGTTCAGTCGACCAAGAATTCCAACAAGTTGATGCCAAAGTGGGAAGGCCCTTATCGGGTAATACGAGTCACCAGGCCCGATGAAGTCCGCTCGAGATCAAGATGCTGTCCCAAAGTGAGCAACTCTCGAACATCGAGCATCTTCGCAAGTTTTACCCATAAGGCGCGGCTTGCCGGGCCTCCCGGCAAGCCACCTTTTATACAAGCTTTGCCGGCAAGGCATGTAACCCTTTGTATAAAGCCAGGCGCAGACCCTGAGCATAAATAAATGAAGCGCCGGTGCCCTAAGTTACAACATGCATGCTAGGTCGAGTCTCTTCCTTGGTTAGGGTTGATAGTGCTTAGCGGCGACTAACTCCTAGCTTAGAGGTCGAGTGCACGTATCTCTGTTCTTTTCTGTCCTCCTTTGGTTCGCAGGGCACATGGGCACTTCTACTGAGTTACTTGGAAGAAAGGGAACGGACCGACGCCCCGACCCCGGCAGACCAGAGTTGCCGGGGGCTGCAAGTACAAGGATCCAACCGCAGCAAGACGAGGTTGCCGGGGGGCTGTACATCCAGATAAGTCTTTTATCCTCTGTCATGCATTTTGGAATGGAACTGGGGCATGTGAAACCTTGTTTTTATCTCTAGGATACCGTGCTCCCATTTTTCCTATACCTAAGGATTATTCCCTGGGTCCGGATTTGGTTGTAGTCGCGGCGGTAAGGAGATAGAACGAGGAGCCTAAGCCCACTTCATCCCTGCCTCCGCCAAGGGCGCGAGAATGGTCGAACGAAGTGAGGGGGGTGGCAAGGCCTGTTGCCGGGCGAAAAACGTTTACCTTAAATAGTAACAAGGATTCGCTCCTTGTCGCGGGGTCTACCCACGAACGAAAAACCCGGCAAACATCCCTTTTTCATTAAAAACATCCCACACAGGTATAGTCCGTACGGAATGAAAAACATGAACAAGGGGGATTACAAGCTTTAAATTTAACGAGGCCTGAGGGATTACAGATTAAAAAAGAGATGAGATGCCTGTAATCCCTTTCTTGTCCCTCTCCTCAGGAGGCAGGTCAAGGAGGCGAAAGGGCGAAGGGGGCGCCTAGGCGAGCTACGAGCAGCAGAAAGCACCAAGAGAACACCTCGGTGGCCGCCCACGGAGGGGCCGGTGATGACGGTGCCGGGAAAGGAGCTGGAAGACGAGGCGGCAGGACCGGCAATACACGATGAAGGCGTCGGTGCTCACAGACTTCGAGTTGACGGCCTTGCCGCCCGCCCTCTTCCTCTTCCGCAGCCTCCCGATGCCAGACGCCCAAGGAGACGGCCCCGAGAAGTTCAAGGAGCTGGCCCCACCCCCGGCTAAACTCTGCCAGAGGAGCGGCCAGGTGCAGATGCTACTGCTGCCGCACCCGCCCAGGCGCGGGGCGTCCTACGCCTAGTCAGACTCGTCCCCGTCATTTGCCCCGCTGTCCTCCTCATCACTTTCGCTCGAGGAAGAGCTTCCATCGTCGGAGTCTCCGCCGGAGGAGCTCTCCACGCAGCACTTCAGGCGAGTTCCAAACTCTCTGAAGACCTTGACGGAAAGCAGGCCGTCCTCCATTAATTTGAAGTAGAGGATGAGCCCCGCCGTCGGGCTGTGGATGCGAGCGAACGTCTTCCATCCACGGCGGAGGTACATGACACGAGGATTTGGAAAGTCAACATCGACCCGCGTGCCCCCGTTCCCACAGCCCCTCATGTGCAACCTGAGGGTCTGGGGCCGGTCACGCTCCATCACCTGAGCGAACGGGGTGGGGAGACGAAGACGATGACGCGGAGGCCGGCGCAGCCTAATGAAGAACTCGCAGGGCTGGTCTTCAACATGGCCCTCCGTCGGGAAAGGCATCTTTGGCGGGGGCGAGGCCGACGCGCCACCCCGTAGTCCTCTTCCCCAAGCACCACGACCTCTGCCGTGGCCACGCCCACGGCCTCGCCCCCTCCCCCTTCCCCTCACGGCCGGCTCCACCACCGCGGGCTCGGGAGGAGGAGGGACGCGTTGTCGAGCGGCGACCCTCGCCGCCACCGTCGAGGGACCGGGATTCCCCTTCTCCATGGTGGGTGAGAGGAAGAAGCAGAAGCAGGAGGAGATATAAGATAGAAGAATGCGGGATGCCGTCCCCCTTCCCTCTCCTTATAAAGGGGCGGGGATGGGATTTCGGCCACCCCGCTCGACCAATCCAGACACCAGAGGCGCAGGGGATCGAGACCGACCCGCTGCCCCAACCAGCGACGGCCCGGTTTCCCGCCTCCATCGCTTGTCACCCGAGGCGCATGATGGACGCGTGGCGAACGTGCAGAACCGAGGGGACGGGTGAAGCGACCTCTCCCCACCCCGTGATTGTGGGGTGTGGACGCCTTGAAGACCGCGACCTGGCCCCATTCAGTAAATGAGCCGCGCCTCCACGCCTCCCTCTTTTTTACGGGGAAGGCGCGAGCCACCTCTTTACTACAATGTGACGCATGCGTGTCGAAACTGCCCCACGCATGCCGCCCACGTCACACACACCCCTCCACGTCGCACATTCAACACAGGTCGTGGGAAGCGCGCCGCGCAAAAAGTTTTACCGCGGTAAAAATTGCCCCGCCTGCCCGCGCACCGTTTTGGGCCTGGACCAACAACGTGTTGCGCTTATGTGTGGCCCAGGCCTGGGGGCTCCTGTCGGTGTACAAAAGAAGGGGCGCACCTTTGTACCCCTTTACCTGTGCACGGGCAGTCGGAGCCGCGCCCACGGCCACACCAAGCAGAGCGGGGGAGGAGAATCGAGGTAAAACCAAAGCCCGAGGCAGCCAGAGCGACGCCAAGACCAAGACTACAAAGAGCAGAGGGACGAAGCAGGTTCCCTCAGCAAGACCCTTGTCGGGGCAGCCTCAGCGGCCCCGGCAAGACCCTTGCCGGGGCGGCTCGCACACACCAGCGGAGTGAGCCACCCTCGAGCCCACGGGCTCCAACTCAGCCCACCACGTTGGAACTAGGGCTCGGGAGGCACCTCCATGGTGGCATGCAGATCTTTGTCAAGACCAAGGAATGTTCAAGATCAGATGAGGATTAAAAGACAACGGTCCTCGGCAAGATCCTTGCTGGGGAGAGCCACAAGACCCCCGGCAAGATCCTTGTCGGGGATGACTGCGCGCCACGACAAGACCCTTGCCGGGCCACCCGGCAAGGCTCTCACCAAGGACGCCAGCAGGGCCACTGCCAGGGCCACACCAACCAAGCTTCCACCGCCGTTTGCATGCAGCTGCCAGCCCAACCAGCTGGGCAGGCACCTGCGTGGCAACATGCAGCTTCCAGGCCAAATCAGCAAGCGCCTACATGGCGGCATGCAGATCTTCGTGAAGACCCTACCACCGCGCCACCTCAGCTGCCTGCCTGCCTACATGGCACCGCACGCATCGCTGGCTGTATGCCAGGTCGGGTTGAGGAGGAGCGGCGACGGACGGGACGGGCCTCGCCCCCGTCCCTGATAAAGCTAGGGGACACCTCAGCGGCGCATTAAATGCGACTTGTCCTGTAATACGAGCGATAAGCTCGCAATACTGTACGCCTTTCCACCTCCTGTATGCCACTGTGGCAGCCCCTTTCGCCTATAAAAGGAGGCCCATGGCATACTGGAGAAGGATTCGGCCCTTTCGAACCACACACTCACCATAGCTAGTTCGAGAGCTCAAGAACTCTCTGAAATACACCCACCAAAGTAGGACTAGGGTTTTACGCATCTTCGCGGCCCGAACCTGGGTAAACGATCCTTGTGCTGACTACTAATCCTGCTCTTCTCGCAACCCTGTGCCTCGGCAACCGTAGTAGGGATTCTTGTGACCCATAGGTGTCGTTCCACACCGACAGCTGTGCCTGAGCGTCCAAAGCAGCTCGCTCCATAGCCATCCTAGCGTTCTCAGCCGCCAGTTCTTCCTTGGCCTGAGCTATATCATCTCGTAGTTTCGCAACATCCGCCTTATGTTGTTCTTGAGTGTCCGGGGTCACCTCCACCCCCATCAAAGCTGCCAAGGCATCTAGTAACTCGGTTAGGACCTGAGCCGGCAGGCGCGCAGCCATTGAACTGGAGGTCATGGCCGCGGCGGTTGTCGAGCCAAGCACTGGTTGTGTACCGGCCATGAAGATTGCCACCCTGTTGGGCAGCTAATAGGGGTCCGGAATACTATCGCCATCGGAACAGCCACCAAGCCGGCCATCTTGCAGCTGATACATGGAATTGGTCTCCCCAGTTGACGACTCACCATCAGAGTAGATGGCCATCTCACCACCAGCCACGGATCCTTCCTCAAGTTCCGCCCCGTGGATGAAACCCACAAAGGCACGCTTCACCGTGGTTTGAACCTTGGCTAGTCGTGCATGCTGAGCCGTCTCGACGATGTCGGTACAGGTGTCCGGCTTAGGGCTCGATTCGTTGATCTTGCCGATGAAGACATGGATTCCACCAAAGGGGACCCGGTATCCGTACTCGACTGAGCAGGCCTTGGGGCCCCAGCTAGCGTCGTTGATGTAGAGCTTGCCGCGACGACTCTTGGTCATCCGGCCCACATTGTATCCCTTGATCCCTGCGAAGCTGCCCTTCAAGAACTCGAAACCATCGTGCGCTGGCCCCACAGTGGGCGCCAACTATCATGGACTTAACACGGTAGATGTCCTAGCAAAAGGACTTAGTCGTGGAGCCATCGCAACTAGGTTAGCTTGAAGGGGTTAAACGGGACAAAGGGCATAGAGAGTTTTACCTAGGTTCAGCCCCTCTCGACGAGGTAAAAGCCTACTCCTGCTTTGCATTGTATTTCTGGGGTTTCGATTACCAAGGAGCGAATACGCTTGACCTAGTTCTCGATTGTTTGTTACTTGTCCTTAACCCGCCGCCGGGTCGTCCCTTTATATACACTAGTTGACCCCCAGTGGTTTACAGAGTCCCGGTCGGCTCCCCGGCTCGGTGACTAACTAAACTTGCCTTACAATATAAGTTATACATATGGCGGTTCGTCCTCTTGGGCCTCAAGTCGCCTCTGGGTCTTGGGCCATCAATAGGCTTGCTACGACCGGCCATCTTCATTGATAAGTCGCCAGTGGTATGACCTGGCTCCTCCTGGGCGGGTTATACCCAATATTTATATCCCCAACAGTCACCATTTATGTTTTGTGGTTATTATACAGTCACGGGCTCACCGAGCTAAAGATCTGTATTTGCTCAAGACACGACTAGTTGACCAGTTAAACACTCCACGTGGCACCTCTAGTGTTGCATCACATTATCTCACTACCATTGGGCCCACCTGTCGGTGTGTATCTACTCTACACTCTTATAAAAATAAGAGTTTTTTTTGAGGAATATAAAAATAAGAGTTGGTGATGATGGTGTGCCTGCCATCCTGCAATATAGGCCGCCCGTTTTATATCTGACGGATTGGAAGGAAACTATGGAAATTTTGCAAAAAGGTACCCACACACCTCTCCACATTTGCAAATAAGGCCTTCCCTCGTTCATCCTTTTCTCTCACAAGATAAAATACTCATACAAATGCATCTTGATGTTACGTGTAATGCACGGACATCTTGCTAGTAAGAATAAAAACAAATGATAAAAAATATTGGACGGTGGTTCGAAGTTATGACCGCGGACATAGCGGACAAGGTGGCCTTGTATTGGTATGTTGAGCCGTCTGTTTTAACACACATGAGCTGGTGCGGTGATTATACACACACGCACGCATGCACACGAACTGCATGCACGCAACACTCACACGAACACACGCAGCCACACACGCACGCAACACTCACACGTACACACGCAGCCACGCACGCATGCAACACTCACATGCACACACGCAACATGCATCCACACACCACACGACCAACACACACTCTCACGCTCAAGTGCTCAACCTACATGTGCATGCGCACACATCGTGCCCTCGATGCATACATACACAACCAGGTGGTTCCACTTTGCACGGGTTGGAGTCTTGTCGCACTCACAGAATTTGTGTTTATCTCGACCTTTTTCCTATGCGAATCGGCTGTGTGGGACCCACAAGGAACATGGTCAATTTAACTAGTCAACATAGTGCCACGCAGACTATTTGGTCGGTCAACAGAGTGCAATCCGATGCTGAACAGTGAGCAAGTGACCGTATAATCACCGCAAAACGTATATATTGACCGTAATTAGTGTATTCTGAAGTCCGGTGACCGTATTATGCTTTTCTCTCTGTAGGCCCTCCAAAACTACATCTCTACACGTTCTCGCATGTTACATGTAACAACTATGCAATACAGCACTACTACTACACTCTAACACAATAAATCATATGTGTTTTTAGTTCTACTAGATCTCATACTGTTACTTAATTATTCAGTTTGCATACATTAAAATTACCTTTGAAATGTATGGCCAGTATCATCTACCGTGCGGGAAAAATCCCGCCCTTTCCTGTTTAATTCGGTTTGTATCGATGGATCGTGCGAAACAGCAAAACTATAGTAGTACTACAGTACAAGTAACTGTTCACCGGGCCGCCATGTCGTGTACTCCTTCGTCGTAAGAGTGGAGTGATGGCTTTCATAAATGTTCTAGTCCCTTTCGCCGACATGTGGTACATCAAGCTACCAGGTCCACGTGCCATACCTAAATACAGTGCAGAGCAGCAGGGGTGAAGCACCCCAGTCATGGCGCCGGCGTAGTAATGAGCAATGAGGCGTCAAACCACAAAGTTGCACCTTTCCCGCAGTTAAGTTGGAGGGACGAAGTAATAATGCTAAAAAAAAGTTGTGTCACAGCCCTAGATTCATGTTTGTAAATAGTAGCATTGCATCCATGTATCGTGTTTAAATTTTGTTAAACTTGAAATGGGGAATGACCAAACCCTAGCACCTCCTTAATCCTCTTAGGTTCAACCAAACAAATATATTTTCAATGAACCCAAAATGCCCCTAAGAAAAGTTCACGATTTCTGGTTAAGGTGGAAACCTCTGCCAAAAAGTGAATATATTTCTAGGTCATTTTGGATTTTTGAATTAACACAAAAGTATTTGAGTTGGAGCCATTTAAATGCTATATATATTTTAAATGGTCCAAATATTCTGAGATTCTTTGTGGAGCTATGAAACAATTCAGTTAGTATCCACAAGATTTTTCAGAATTTATTAAAATGATTTAGTGCCTAAACTAAATCAGGACATATGAAATAAAATAGAAAAAGAAAAACAGAAAGAGGAAAGGCTTACTTGGACTTACTTGGTCAGCCCAGTGGACAGCCAGCCCGTGAGGCCAAACGCCAGTCACCCCTAACCTCCTGCCAGTAGGCAGGAGGCGCGTGTGGCCATGGCGCGTGCGCACGCGCTCAGCCAGCTCCTGCTTGCCACTACTGCTAGAGGCCGCTACGAGCGCCACGCAACCCCCCCCCCGGCCCCTCTCACTCTCCCCCAGTGCTCCTCCCCTCTCTGCTACTTTCTCTCTCCCGAGACTGAACGCCACCGTCGCCGCCGCTCGCCGTTGCCGCGGCCACACTCACCGCCTCGCCCAACCGAGCTGTCCCCGAGCTCCGCCACGACGTCGTCGTCCTCCCCACCGAGTCACGCGGCGCCAGAAGCCCTGCTGCATCTCCAATGCCATCGTTTTCCTCCTAGGTCGTCCAAGATTGCCGCCGCCCGTACGTCGCCGTCCAGACTTCTCCGAGCCCGCGTCGACGCCCTCTGCAACCACTGTGAGCTCCCGCGTCGAAACCCCCTCTCCCCCGAGCTCATTACACCCTGTAGCCGTCGCCCCCTTGCCGACCAAATTGCGCCACCGCGTTCTGCTTAACATCAGCGGCTAATCGCCGGTTAGGTGACGTGGCGGATTACGTTAGCCACTAACCCCGTGGTTAGTTTCTCCAGGGTGCCCGTCAACCATCCTTCACCCAGTAGTGTGTATTGAATTCTTGTCTCGAGTCTTGAAGTCTTGAGGCCTTGAAGATGCAGTCCTTGCAGATTCCATCATGGAGTTGTCGTCATTGACGTAGATCCTCCATTCTCACACCACTCCCGAGCACTCATACCAACCCCGTCTACTATAGCATAGCATTAAATAACGTACCGGGCTTGGTAACAGGGTGATGGGTTCCTACCTCATGCATACTACTCAACTACAAGGATTCAATATCACTACTGGAGGGATTGTTGCGAAGATGGCACTAGATGCAATAAAACACATAGGTATGAAAAACATGGTCAAAGTGAACTTGCCTGGTAAGTTGATGAAGATAACAACACTCTCGAATAATGACTTGGTAGAACTATTCGTCACTCCGTTGAAAAACTATATAGTCATAGCATTCATATAAGCAAACATCCTAGCAAACAATTCTAACACTCATAATAAAATCAACAAATAAAAATGCAAATCAAGGGACACCAAATAAAAACAAAGGAAAACTACACAACAAAACTACCAAAGAAAAACTCGGAGAAAACAATTCAAGGTTTTCCTACATCAAGCAACAATTAAAAATAGTTTTGCACTACAAATTTTTTCTTAACAGAACCTAAGCATGGGTTTATGCTACCTAACAGAAAAGAATTCATCAAGCAACTAGGAGCAAAAAGAATCACCTTAAAATCTATTATAAAACTCCTATTAGGCCTAAAGCAAATTCTAGGAGGAAAAATAAAATAAAAGTTTCATTTATTATAAATAAAAGTTCATGCTCTAAAGTTACAGAAACTAACCTAGAATAATCTACCACATAGGAAAAATAAATTTATTTGCTAATTAAAACAATAGGAAAACAGTAGCTAGTTAAATAATTAGGAATAACATGATCCTGGTTAAAACTAATTTTTATTAATCCTAAAATTCCCAAATAAATTCCTTACGGTTAAGCAATGTCAAAACAAAGTTGTGACAAAAAGAATCATTAAAAAATAATATTCCTAACTCCTTTTATAGCAGATTTACTATTCTGTCAAAATCTAAAATAAAGCAATTTTAAATAATTTTAACCTGACTAATTATATTTTCTACAGAAGCTATAAGAGATTTTCAAACCAACAAAAAAAGAATCACTTAAAAATATTAAGTAGATTAAAAGATATGAATTTTTCAAATCTGAAACTATTCTATTAAAACAGAAAACGAAAAATAAAGAAAAACGGGCTAATGGGCCTATCTAGCGCTCAGGCGCTATAACTAAAACGTGCTCGCGGCTAACTGGAAATAACCCGATCGGGCCGGTCTAACTAAACAGCTAACTGAAAAAAACAGTAACTTTCGAACCGGCCTTTTGAAATAAGACCAGATTTCTTCGGGGATCTAATCTAGCGCGTAGATTATAGATCGTGACGGGCGGAGGGGTTTCGGCTGACTTACGGCGGTGGTCGACGGCGACGGCGGCTCGGGCGACGACGGGCGGAAGGCTCCGTGGTCCGGGCGACGGCGGAGGCGTCCGACGGTGCGGCGGAGCGAGGGGAGGTCGAGGTGGAGTCGGTGGAGCCTGGGGGCTTGAGGCGGCCGGGCAAGGGCAATGGCGTGGCGGGCGGGCTCCGGCGAGATTGCGGCGAGGGGAGAGGGTTCCGGGGTCGGGAGGCGGAACGGGGTGAGAGGGGGTATATAAGGGGGTCGGCTTGGAGGAGGGGGCGAATCGGGAGGATCCGGGATCCGCGGGATTCGGCGGCGGGCGGTGGCGTGGCGTGGGTGTGGCGTGGGCGAGGAAGGAGAGAGGTGGGGTCGGCAGCGAGAGGGGGAGAGACGGGCGAGCGGGCGACCGAGGCGAGGGTTTGGGCGTCGGGCGCCGGGCAGGCCGGCCAGGCTGGCCGGGCGCTACTGCTCATTGGTGGCTGCCTCACTGGCCGGCTGGGTTAACTGGCAGCGCTGGGTTTTTTGTAAAACATAGACAACAAAACAACACAAATAAATAAAATAATATTATATAGACATATAATATATCACAATTTTCAGAAAAAGATTTCCTACAACATGAACTATTTTTCAAGTTCAAATAAAATCCTCAAAAACTTACAAAACTCAAATAGTGTTCTTTGTTGCAATAAAACCCAACAAAAATCATTTTTAAACACCAAAATGATTTCAAAATTATTTTCTCCTAATTTTCCATTGAAGGGAATCATTTTACCCATATTTCCATTTATTTATTTTTAGGAGAAAAATAATTTGAATAAAATCCAAATAATTCCAATTTTGAAGGGGAGTTTCAAAATACCTTCAAATGACTTTCAATTTGATTCTTTTTAACTTCCAACTCATATTTCATATAATTAAAGAAGTCATTTTATCTTCTCTCATGAAAATCATTAAGTTACATAAAGTTTCTAAAATTCGAAATATTTTCAAACAGAATTCAAATCTTTTCAAAACCCTTTTCATTTATTCAAATGGAAGAAGTCATATCATCTTCTCTCTAGGGTTTTTCTGTTTGAATTGAATTTGAAGTCATGGATATAAAAAGGCAAAGTGAAAGTCAGGGAAAGTCATTTCATTCCCCCTCATTCAACTTTCAAAAAGTTTCAAATTCCACTCAATTTCACTCAATCAATCACACAACAAACAATCAATCAATCAAAACTATTTATTTATTATAACATTCCAAAATTTAGAATTTTGGGATGTTACAAATCTACCACACTTAAAATGAATCTCGACCTCGAGATTCAAGAGGCTAGCAAGAAAGGGTTAGAGTTTGGGGTCTTCCAGCAATTCCATCGATCGGAATGGTCTAGTGTGCTACCACACTTAAAAGCAGTGGTTATGGTTCCGACGGAACTCGTGTACTCCATCCCTTTGGGTTGACAAAGGTCGCCCGGTTTCACCGAGGCTCTTTTCGGTAGGGTATAACCTTTTTCTCAACACGTGTCCTTTCATCCTGGTGAGGTTCTTCCGAGACTGGGTCTTCATCTCCGACGGGTCTGTCGCCAATACTAAACAACTATCGAAAATCTCATGGTGGTCGACAATTTATGGTTTCTCCTGCAGGAATATGGTCGGGGTTGGATCTCACCGTATATTCTACGATTGGCATTGACTGCCTGTAAGGGTTCCATCGCCCTACCATTCTATGGTTTTACGTCTTGACGTGTCGACACTCTTCTAAGGTTTTCAAGGCTCTACGATTTTCCATCAACATATGATAGTTCATGATAGAAGTCTCGGTATGGGGCCAATCCATCCCGCATTTGAACCATTACTATATATGCGGACATCGAATCACGTATTCTAACACTTGGGCATACTCACAAGCATTGCGGAATTTCTCTTGTTGATTTAACCGAGTTCGAGTAAATCCTTTGGTTCAGCAAGCCAAACAAAACATCTATCGTTCTTCACAACTCTTGGGTTTTCGTAACCTCCTAAGAAACGTAGGCTGATTGAATCACTGATTCTTCCAATTTTTCTTCCTTCATCAAGGTTACATCTGTTCCTTTTCAAAATCCTCGGGCCCGTGGGTTATGGCCCACTTCAACACTAATGCAGCTTTAACTCATCCTTGGAGTAACTCCCTTGTTCCATATTACACCTCCTTTAAATCCAGTAGTACTGCTGTTTCTTCATACTCTTGTGGTGACGATCATACAAAACTCCAACTTATTTGGTCCAGCTCCCTTCTATGGACCGTCATGAATAACACGCTTTCTTTCTTCATTGATCTTGTATGCTACGGAGTACTACCACACTTAAAATGAAATGCACTAGTTTATCCATAAATCATATTATTTTTCATATCAAATCTTTTATTACATCCTTAACCATTTTTCAGAATCCAAATTCCAAAAGTTTATTACCAATGCTGCCACCCACATGGTTCGGTATGGTCGACATTACTTCCAACTTTATTCATTTTTCCTCCTTGAGGATTCTTGATCAACTGGAATTGTGCGACAAGCGCCTTTGAAATCTTCAATCTTCTGTTTCATCATGGTGGCCTTGAGCTTCACCTCCACCATCTCTGCATGCACTTCTACGAGGTATTCTGAGTATAACGGAGTCTTGCTTCAAGTATTTCTCCGATCCGGCGTATGGCTTCCATGGCTGCTTCACGAACAGCGTCGAAGAAAGTTGCTTGTGGTACACGTGAGATGAAAAAGTACTGCCCCATCATCTTTGGGCAAACTCCTTTCAAACGGTGGAGGTGTACCTCCACATACCAAAGTTCCACTCCCTTTTGCATGAAGGGGTAGCCTTTGTAGACTGCATCTCCTTCAAGGTGAATATGCTTCATCATGTCCTTCAGGATCTTCGGGTAATCATGATCACTTGTCAGGGTCATGATCGTTTCTGGACCTTTAAGGAAAGACTCATAAAGGGTTGTCATCTGCATGTGTAGGATAAGAGGGGTACTCAGAACAAAGAATGTATCTCCATGGGGAAATTGCAATTGTCTCCAGAAAAGTTTGGTGTTCAGTTGTCCATGGGTTCAAGATTTCGGGGCCTGGTTGAGATAGAAAGAGAAAGCAAATACCCACCCATCAACAAAAGAATCCTAGCTCAAAAGTACCGTTTGTAATGGGCCGTTCTACTATGGTTTCGTTTCTAAGTCCTCATTTCTTCAGGTCTTCAATGCTCGGGAGTTTCCAATTTCTGATGCTTTTCCCATATGAAGGCCTTCTACCATTCTTCCGTAACTTACGTCTCTCAAGGTTGACATAACAAGCCTACGAATATCGCATCTATCCAACCATTCAATAAACACGTAAAATAATAGCAACCAAGCCTTCATTTATTCAATCAATTCTTTAGTATCGCCACCCACATAAGTTGGTATGGTCGATACTTAAATCGAGAAATCGTTCATCTTTATTTCTCTCATGGTGGGCTCTTGCTAAGCTAATTTACCGGGAACTTGATCATTGTCCCCATTGGGGCTTCTTCTGTGTGGACTTAATCTCCTCCAATTTTTCTGCTAGATTTTCCTTGTCGATGCGGAGTTTCTTGTGACGACCCTGTATGTCCTAAAGTTGTTCCTTGAGCTTCTGGATCTCAACGTCCTTGGCATGAGACATGGTCCTGCTGTTTTTTCAGTTCCTGACGCATTCTCGGGATCTCGAGGTTCTCCTCCTCCAGGTTGTTTACCTTGGTCTCCGAGTCTCAACCTCTTCTCGTAGTGCTTCATTGTCAAATAGGGCTTCCGGAGGTCCATCGAAGATTCTTGATGTATTGTTCTAGATCACGATTGTATACTAACAAAGGTGGGGAGAACTTCATCTTTTGCACTTCCGTCAAGGCAATAGTTGCTCCATCCAACTTCTGCCATCCAATCCTTCCAAAGAAGTGTGGGTTTAGTGCAGCACGATGACGATAGCATAAGCGTGCAATAGCATCATGGACGGCAGTGTTGATGCCCATATCACAGTCACCATTTATGGTGCCGAAGCTGATGTCTGCAGTCTTGGGGTCTTCTTTACGGCCAAAAACTTGGGTCTTGACTCCCATGATCTAGATGTCCTCTTAGTTGCCTTGATCTCGTGTATCGGTAACTTCAAAGACTGACTAGCTCCACAAGGAAGGGGCCTCCAAGAACCTTCTCGTAGTGTTCTCTTTTGTTCAGAATGTAGCTCTCCATCTATAGTTTGAATTAAGGAAGGTTTAGTAAAAGGAATCAGGTGTTACGAGAGTAGTAACAAAAACAAAGGTCGTTCCCGTTGGGGTCTTCATATTACTAAGTCATTTCCTAGGGTCACGTCCTACAGTCAACATGTGCTCTGATACCATATCTGTAGCGACCCGGCCTCAGACGGTCAAGCCTACGTGTTCTTTGTGCCATCCTCGGATCGGTATCTTTGGCACACACGGTACATCAATGTATATATCAAAGTGCAATCACATGTATAATTAACGTAAAACTGATATATACCTCATAAGTCTCGGCGGAAACAAGTAATCGGGTGTGGAGTCCCATCAACGCCATCGGCGGGTTGAGTGTAGACCGTAACCTGCACTGCATTACTCTTACTCGTCGGAAGTAAATATCTGCAACATGATACGTTGCAGCCGTGTAGGTCAAGACATTGAATGTACCGCAAGATCACAACATGAGAAAACAGATGATAAAACTATACGATATGCAATATGGCTTTGTGGCTCTGTGTCTGAGTTTTGTTTGCGTAAAAGCTGATTTATTTTCCCTATATCAAAGGAATAACTGGAGTCTATACTATGGAGTTTTCTATCATGACATGGTTCCGCCAACCGATGTCCCATAGCCCAAAATCATCATATGTTGCCCACAATTAAGTTATCAATCCGGTGTTGAGAGTTCCGAGATAGATCCAAGTCCAGATGCTCAAATTGTCCGTAACCGGGGACACGACTAATCGATTAGGTTTTAACCCTCTGCAGAGGTTTGTACACTTTACCCGCAAGATTCGATCCTCTCTTTACGTTCTCGCACTTCGTGGTGTTTGAGAACAAGATGACCGAAACATGGTCTTCCGAAGAGTTCCTCGACCACCGTCCGGTGCTCATCCAATCCTACCGTAGTTCTACATCTGCTAGCACCGTCCCAGCCAGAGTCACAACTAAGGTCAACCAAGCGAGCCCATATTGACTTGCGGTTGCACGGGTAAGCTTCGGGCATGAAGTATTCTTCCGTCTCTTTGAGTCTGGGTGAAGCTTTCCGCAAGATGTCATGGCGCTTCTCCATGCATCCCGTCCAACCACTGGTTTCTCCAGGTGCCGTCAACCATCCTTCACCCAAGAGTGTGTATTGAATTCTTGTCTCGAGTCTTGAAGTCTTGAGGCCTTGAAGATGCAGTCCTTGCAGATTCCATCATGGAGTTGTCGTCATTGGCGTAGATCCTCCATTCTCACACCACTCCCGAGCACTCATACCAACCCGTCTACTATAGCATAGCATTAAATAACGTCTGGGCTTGGTAACAGGGTGATGGGTTCCTACCTCATGCATACTACTCAACTACAAGGATTCAATATCACTCTTGGAGGGATTGTTGCGAAGATGGCACTAGATGCAATAAAACACATAGGTATGAAAAACATGGTCAAAGTGAACTTGCACGGTAAGTTGATGAAGATAACAACACTCTCGAATAATGACTTGGTAGAACTATTCGTCACTCCGTTGAAAATCTATATAGTCATAGCATTCATATAAGCAAACATCCTAGCAAACAATTCTAACACTCATAATAAAATCAACAAATAAAAATGCAAATCAAGGGACACCAAATAAAAACAAAGGAAAACTACACAACAAAACTACCAAAGAAAAACTCGGAGAAAACAATTCAAGGTTTTCCTACATCAAGCAACAATTAAAAATAATTTTGCACTACAAAAAATTTTCTTAACAGAACCTAAGCATGGGTTTATGCTACCTAACAGAAAAGAATTCATCAAGCAACTAGGAGCAAAAAGAATCACCTTAAAATCTATTATAAAACTCCTATTAGGCCTAAAGCAAATTCTAGGAGGAAAAATAAAATAAAAGTTTCATTTATTATAAATAAAAGTTCATGCTCTAAAGTTACAGAAACTAACCTAGAATAATCTATCACATAGGAAAAATAAATTTATTTGCTAATTAAAACAATAGGAAAACAGTAGCTAGTTAAATAATTAGGAATAACATGATCCTGGTTAAAACTAATTTTTTATTAATCCTAAAATGCCCAAATAAATTCCTACGGTTAAGCAATGTCAAAACAAAGTTGTGACAAAAAGAACCATTAAAAAATAATATTCCTAACTCCTTTTATAGCAGATTTACTATTCTGTCAAAATCTAAAATAAAGCAATTTTAAATAATTTTAACATGACTAATTATATTTTCTACAGAAGCTATAAGAAATTTGCAAACCAAGAAAAAAAGAATCACTTAAAAATATTAAGTAGATTAAAAGATATGAATTTTTCAAATCTGAAACTATTCTGTTAAAACAGAAAACGAAAAATAAAGAAAAACGGGCTAATGGGCCTATCTAGCGCCAGCGCTAATTAACTAAAAGCGTGCTCGCGGCTAACTGGAAATAACCCGATCGGGCCGGTCTAACTAAACCGCTAACTTAAAAAAACCGTAACTCGAACCGGCCTTTTGAAATAAGACCGTACCCCTTCGGGGGGATCTAATCTAGCGCGTAGATTATAGATCTGGACGGTGGAGGGTTTCGGCGGCCATCATGGTGGTCGACGGCGACGGCTCGGGCGGCGACGACGGGAAGGCTCCGGTGGTCCGGGCGACGGCGGAGGCGTTCGACGGGTGCAAGTGAGCGAGGGGAGGTCGAGGTGGAGTTGGTGGAGCCTTGGGCTCTGAGGCGGCCGGGCAAGGGTAATGGCAAGGGCGGCGGGGCACTGCCCGGCGAGGGATTGCGGCGAGGGAGAGGGTTCCGGGGTCGGGAGGGCGGAACGGGGTGAGAGGGTATATATAAGGGGGTCGGCTTGGAGGAGGCGAATCGGGAGGATCCGGGATCCGCGGGATTCGGCGGCGGGCGGTGGCGTGGCGTGGGCGTGGCGTGGGCGAGGGGAAGGAGAGAGGTGGGGTCGGGTCGTCGAGAAAGGTGAGAGAAGGCGGCGACCGAGGGGAGGGTTTGGGCGTCGGGCGCTCAGGCGGCGGCCGTGGTGAGCTGCCTTTGGCCAGTGAGCTGCCTCGGCTGGCTGGCAGTATGGCGGGCGCCTGGGGTTTCTTTTTTTTTGTAAAACATAGACAACAAAACAACACAAATAAATAAAATAATATTATATAGACATATAATATATCACAATTTTCAGAAAAAGATTTCGTACAACATGAACTATTTTTCAAGTTCAAATAAAATCCTCAAAAATTTACAAAACTCAAATAGTGTTGCTGTTGCAATAAAACCCAACAAAAATCATTTTTTTTAAACACCAAAATGATTTCAAAATTATTTTCTCCTAATTTTCCATTGAAGGGAATCATTTTACCCATATTTCCATTTATTTATTTTTAGGAGAAAAATAATTTGAATAAAATCCAAATAATTCCAATTTTGAAGGGAGTTTCAAAATACCTTCAAATGACTTTCAATTTGATTCTTTTAACTTCCAACTCATATTTCATATAATTGAAGAAGTCATTTTATCTTCTCTCATGAAAATCATTAAGTTGCATAAAGTTTCTAAAATTTGAAATATTTTCAAACAGAATTCAAATCTTTTCAAAACCCTTTTCATTTATTCAAATGGAAGAAGTCATATCATCTTCTCTCTAGGGTTTTGTGTTTGAATTGAATTTGAATTCATGGATATAAAAAGGCAAAGTGAAAGTCAGGGAAAGTCATTTCATTCCCCCTCATTCAACTTTAAAAAAGTTTCAAATTCCACTCAATTTCACTCAATCAATCACACAACAAACAATCAATCAATCAAAACTATTTATTTATTATAACATTCAAAAATTTAGAATTTTGGGATGTTACACTGATGCAGGCATGACACAACGCTAACACAGTAATTGACTTTCTGGATTTAAAAAAATCAGCAAATTGCAGAGAATAGCCAAAACTTAAAAAATTCATAGAAAAATAACTATAACTCAGAATGAAATAAATTATATATGAAAAATGATCATAAAAATCCAATCTATCCAATGGTACTGTTATCATGCATGTTAAAACAAGTTAAACCTGCTGATCAGGTCAAATCAATTAAATAGCATGTGAATAATAACATATGGAGTTTGAATTTGAACCTTGAGTTCAAACCAACTTCATTTAAATTGTTGCTAGCTGCATTAGCCCAAATCACAGCATATTTCCATGTCACATTCATGCATCATATTGTTGCATTGCATTGATTGTGTTCCTTCTGTGTTTGCCGGTGTTGTTCCCTCTAAGTGGACGTTATTCCGGAGTTGTGATCGATGACACCGATGGAGAGCTATACTATCTTCAGAAGTGCCAGGCAAGCAAACCCCCATTGAGCATTCCGATACAATCCCACTTTCTTGCTCTTGCTCTCTTTTACTGCATTAGGACAACAATGATTCAACTGTTACTTGCTACGGTAGTTGAACCCCTTTCCTCTGCATTACCTGTCATTACCACAGTAAATAGATGAAACCCACTAGCATGAGTAGGAGTTGTTTGAGCCCTGATGTGCTTACTCATTCATTCTTGTTGTCATGCTTGCAACTGCTTAGAGTTGAGTCAACTCTGGTTCATCGGGGATGATTCGAAATGTGGTGAACATGTCCTACTGTTGAGAGCTAAGTGTGTGAACATGATTTGGTAAAGGTAGTGGTGAGAGGCCTTGTAGGAGTACATGGTGGGTTGTCTCATTGAAACCGTCCTCAGGAATTGAGTTCTGTGTTTTTGATCCATGAATAACTACTACCACACATTGGAATGCTTAAGTGCCCCTCTCAACTTATTAATTGCCTTGATCTATGTCCAGGAGTTGCAACTAGTTTCTGGTGTTTGTAGGATATGTGTTGGGGGCCGTGCGTAGCGCTGACCCTAGGGGTGGGCTATGATGTGGTAGAGACACGAGGCACGGTGTACTGGGACGCCCGTTTGGTGCCTCGGGAACTTTGCTCTCATCGTTCGGGGCCGTGAGTGAAACCCCGGCCGGATATCCTTGCGGATGGAACCCAAATAGGCGATAAACCTGGACTAGAGACTTGTGTGATTAGTCAGGTCGTGGCTGACTCCCTTGCCAGGCTTCCGCTTGAAGGTTGCCGAGATACACGACGTGTACATGGTGGTAAGTGGCAAGAGCGTGTGTGAAGAAGTGCACCCCTGCAGGGTTGACATGATCTATTCAAATAGTTGCGTCCGCAGTAAAGGACTTTTGGGTTGCCTATACAGTTCATAGATAAGTGAAAGTGGGTACTCTAAAATGCGCAAGATAAGCGTGAGTGCTATGGATGGCCTTCTCGTAGGGAGACATGAGCAGATCCATAGTGGTGTATTGATTGGTGAATATGTGGACTCGTGTGCGCCACCCCAAAAGAGTTACTTGCAGTCGTAGTTCAGGATAGCCACCGAGTCAAAGCTGGCTTGCTGAAGTTAAACTCCACCACCCCTTTGTTGATACTGATGCATATGTAGCTAGTTCTGATGTAAGTCTTGCTGGGTACATTTTTACTCACATTTGCTTAATTTATGTTTCGTAGAGGAGACTTCAGTCTCACTAGTAGTTCTACATGGACTTTGACGTTTAGCTTGTTGCGTCAGCTACGATCTTGTACCCTTGGGAGGGTCTTGTAGATAGTCAGGATTCTCAGCCCTTTTCATTTGTAGTTGTCTGTACTCAGACAAGTTAAGCTTCCGCATGTGCTTATTACTGATATGACTTGAATGATGTGTCATCAGACCCATGTTTGTAATATCTGGCTCCTCGGAGCCTAATGATAAATACTTTGAGTCATTGTGTTTTGTTGTGATGCCATGTTGTATTTGCACATATCGAGCGTATTGTGTGTATGATTTTGAAATGCTTGGTACGTGTGGAATCCGACAACCTAGTTGTTTATTCTTGGTAGCCTCTCTTATGGGGAAATGTCTCCTAGTGCTTCCACTGAGCCATGGTAGCTTGCTATTGCTCCAGAATACTTAGGTTGGCCGGCATGTGTCCTTTTTCGTTCATGTGTCTGTCCCTTGTGGTAAATGTCACGCGTTGTTCCTTTAAGTCCTTGTAGCTTGCTACGACTTGGGTTCATACGTTGATGACCGACACATTCGTTGCTGGGTCATGTATGCATGTCCCTGTAAGTTAGTGCCACTTTGGGTTTATAACTAGTCATGTCGGCCCAGGTTCTCTGTCATATGGATGCTAGCGACACTATCATATACGTGAGCCAAAAGGCGCAAACGGTCCTGGGCCAGGTAAGGTGGCACCCGTGGGGATACCGTGCGTGAGGCTGCAAAGTGATATGATGTGTTACATGCTAGATCGGTGTGACTTAGGATTGGGGTCCTGACAGCTTTGGTATGAGAGCCTGACTGCTTGTAGGACTACCAAGCCAAACTGGTCGAAGTCATGTCTAGAAATGGTTTAGTTATATAAGGGAATTGATTGTGGAAGGGAATGTACGGCTCTTTTTAGTCCTTTGCCCTATGCCCTTCTGATCTGAGTCATCCTCTTCTCTTCTACATGAATTAAGAACTAGGCTTTCTATTCTTTCTATTAGGATCATGTGTTACTAATATGTAGACTTATAAGATTGATGGTTTCAAGCCCCAGTTCAGTTCCTACAACTTCTGTGTGTTGACAGTTGATCTCAGAACCTTGATATTGTGATGTTAAGTGGTTATGCCACCATTTTGCAGGATGTCTCAAATCCTTTTGAGCAATTACAGATGTTATGTTGTCCGAGTCATCCCAGGTTTCTAAATTGTCTGATGCATTTGCAACTCCCTTCTTTCCATTCCCGATGTTTCTCTGGGCCAGTTTAACCACACTAATAGGTGAGTTGAGGTACCCTGTTGCCTCGACATATATGTTGGAGCTATTATTATGACCCTAGGTGTCTTAGAGGATCACCTAGTAATCTAGCCATGTTTTGTGTTCCCAGTGTGATGGTTCTGGCCATCATTCTTGAAAGCATCTCGTGATGTTATTAGTTAGTAGGTATTCCGTTCCTGGGTTCTTGAACCCAAGATTCACTCCACTTACCTCCTGTTGATAGTGTTTGCCCGTTCCTTTAGGATATTAGTAACCTTTGTGATAGTACTCAAGGTCCGTGGTATATCATTCTTCCAATACCATGAACCATCATGGCAGAAGCTCTCCTGTACCAAAACATCACAATAATAGTGCTCTTGATGAGTTCTCCATTCTATATTGTGACTCTTCCAGATCTACCTTTCTGCATGGGTTATCAGGAAGAAATATGTTGAGCTTTGTTCGACATACTAATCTATGCACCCACAGCTCGTAAAGTTATATGTTCCTTTGATTTTCCCCTCTTCAATTGAATTCTAACCTTTATCTATCAATTGATAGTCAGGAGTAGTAGTGCATTCGTTTTCATCAGTGCCTATAATTCTTGTGGTCCGTCGAGCCATTCTATTCTGGAATGACTAGGAGAAACAAACTCCAGTATCTTGTCCATTTCTAGGATTGGGTCAAATTAGTTCTATTCCGCATATCAAAATGCCAATCCAGCTTCTGTTCTGTTCTACCCTGGAGTATTGCCCTCTTTATGTCAAGAATGTCATAGAAATTGCACACCATCTTATGAATTCTTGGTGCAGTGATACTTCTCGCCATCATTATTCATTCGTTGGTCTCCGTGTTGTTGTGACCGAAATGCCGACAAGTGAGATGCGATGTGTGAAATCAATACTCCTAGCAACTGTGTTGCTTGGTAGTTAATGGACATTAGTATCATTCTTAGCGTGTTGGTTATTGGATCACTATTCTAAGATTGATTGCGTTACCTAGTCCATTTTCTTGGTGCACCCTTCAATCAATGAGTTTGGACTATGTTAATTCCTTGCTCTTTTGATCATATCGTCTTGCCCTGAAAAGCAAGATTGTTCTCGAGCTTAGTAACATAAGGTGGTTCATCATTTTTCGAATATCTTCTCAGAAGTATTACCAGGTTGTCACCGGACCTCTATGTTGAGTTTGTGATCAAGTTGGTTTCTTGTAAGCCACCCATTCTCCAAGATCTGTGTTGGATACCCTGAACTAGGTGGTTGAGCTAAACAACAACTTGGAGAGTTGTAAGATAAAAGCTTTATCTGACTTAGTTCATTTTAAGGGATATCTTTTTGTGTGTGTGTTGAAGAAACGATGATATCTTCATCAATTGGTCCTCATATCAGTTGTCAGAACTCTGGTTTGAGTGTCGGCTATCGTCAAATCAAATCAGAACCAACGGTGTTCGTAATGATGTCTTACTCGTGGTTGATCCCTCGAGCATACACCATTACATCTTTTGGTCTGACCAATGCTATCACAGTGTTCACTTAATTGTGGAATTCCATCTATATGGAAGTCTGGATGAATTGTTGTTGAGCCCATTGGTAACATCTTGATCTTGTCCATGATTCATGTTGAACATATAAGCTGGTGTTGGAAACTTTGTAGGCGTTGCCTTCGTGTCCTGTTCATTAGGTATATGTTTGGATGAAAGTAGTGAATTCCTCTAATTCATGTGTATTTGATGTAAGTTGCCGCCGTGAATTTGAGAAAGTTAGTTTTGCTTCCTTTGGAGTCATCCCAAGTCAGTCATGCATGTGTGAAGTATTCTATGGTTTGATAGACTGATCATCTCCATTCCATATGTAACTCCTAGAACACCAAGCCACTGATTGATTTGTTCAAGATAAAGGAGTTTGTTCTAAAGTGTTAATCCTTTAGACTTCCGCGCGGAGACTTCAGTATCATTAATGATGGTTCCTCACCTGAACTCGGTAGTGTTTTGTTGTAAGACTTCTACGTGGTCATGCTTGTCTTGGACAGCGTGTTCACATGTATGTAGCAGAACCATCTCATGTTTTGGAGCTTGCCATCATAGTTCATCTCTCGATAATCTCGCAACGTCATCTCATCGGTTTGTGTTGCAAACTTTCTTTTCCAGACACGTTGTCTGAAGTATCTTGTTACCAACTAGATTTGAATCTCAGGAAGATATGATGGTTGGAACTTCTTCCAAGAACTATGATATAGGTTCCAGTGAAGTGGATGCACCTAGCTAGAAGCACTATTATTGTAGTATCTTGATTAAGCCGTTTGGTCACTTCCCATGAGGATTTCGCATGACTTATTCTAGAAGTTGTTCCTTATGGATTTTGTGCTCCCGAAGTCCGACCTTTACTTGATGGCCATGTTGATGCTTTTTAAGCATGACCGTGGTAGCTAGAACATCAAGGAGAACATTAGAAGCGGAGTGCTAAATGTCTCTCGGTCGATCATCCAGATTTTGTTTCCTTGGCATTGCTAAGGTAAAATCCGAGAAAGTGTTTGTCTTCCTTTGCATCTGCGTCTTCCATCACTATTCATCATGGTAGTATGAAGTATTGCCAAGGTCTTGGCATGGATGTTGGTAAAACCCTGATGAATATGGAAATGCTCAAGTTCTTGAGAGCATGCTCAGACACTAGGTTACATCCTTGGTATCAATTGGAATGTGCCTTCCGTTTGCTGAGTTGTCTTATAACTCTAGTTTCCTTTCCAAACTGAGTATGCCATTCTTTCGAATTCCTTCAAATGATCGATTATGATTTTCCTTAGACTGGTACAGAGAGTTTCAATGATCTATGCATCAAAAGTAATTATTTTTCCACTTAAGGGAATAATTCTACGAGTCACCTTCCCTAAGGTGTCACGTTATGGAATCATGGCAATTATCTCCTTGCTACTTTGAAACCATGCATCATCTTACTCAAGCATGGAATTGTTGCCTACCAACTTGAACCTTCGTCATCTGTTATTTTTCCATCCCTCTGATGTGTGTTTTGAGTCTCAACTCAAGAGGTGTTCTTACATCTCACTCCATGAGTCGATCTTGAGTTGCCCGATCTCAAGAAGATCGTTTCCAGTAGAGTTTCTTTCTGTCGTCATCGTGTTGGATGAATATCTCGAAAGCAAAGATGCCAAGATCAATTTGACGCAATGGATCATGAAGATTGTGTAGTTTTGTGTCCCCTCTGTCTACTTACCTCACGTCTTGAATCTGGGGACGAGATTCTTGTTTAGTGGGGGTGAGTTGTCACAGCCCTAGATTCATGTTTGTAAATAGTGGCATTGCATCCATGCATCATGTTTAAATTTTGTTAAACTTGAAATGGGGAATGACCAAACCCTAGCACCTCATTAATCCTCTTAGGTTTAACCAAACAAATATATTTCAGTGAACCCAAAATGCCCCTAAGAAAAGTTCATGATTTCTGGTTAAGGTGGAAACCTCTGCCAAAAATGATGAATATATTTCTAGGTCATTTTGGATTTTTGAATTAACACAAAAGTATTTGAGTTGGAGCCATTTAAATGCTATATATTTTTTTAAATGGTCCAAATATTCTGAGGTTCTTTGTGGGGCTCTGAAATAATTCAGTTAGTATCCACAAGATTTTTAGAATTTATTAAAATGATTTAGTGCCTAAACTAAATCAGAACAGAGGAAATAAAATAGAAAAAGAAAAAAGCGAAGAGGAAAAGGCTTACGGACTTACCTAGCCAGCCCAAAGGGATGCCAGCCCACGAGGCCAGCGCCACCACCCCTAACCTTCTGCAGTGGCAGGTGGGCGTAGAAGTTGCGATGCAGACGCTCGGCCCAGCTCACCTTGCGCTGCTGCTGGAGGCCGCTACAAGTGCCACGCAACCCCCCCGGCCCCTATCACTCTCCGCTAATGCTCCTCCCCTCCTCTGCTGCTCTCTCTCTCCCGAGACTGAACGCCACCGTCGCCGCCGCTCGTCGTTGCCGCGGCCACAGTCACCACCTCGCTTAACCAAGCTGTCCCCAAGCTCCGCCACGACGTCGTCATCCTCCCCACCGAGTCACGCGGCGCCAGAAGCCCTGCTGCATCTCCAACGCTGTTGTTTTCCTCCTCGGTCGTCCGAGATCGCCACCGCCCGTACGTAGCCGTCCGGCCTTCTCCGAGCCCGCGTCGACGCCATCTGCAACCACTGTGAGCTCCCGCGTCGAAACCCCCTCTCCCCCGAGCTCATTACACCCTGTAGCCGTCGCCCCCTTGCCGACCAAATTGCGCCACCGTGTTCTGCTTAACATCAGCGGCTAATCGCCGGTTAGGTGACGTGGCGGATTACGTTAGCCACTAACCCCGTGGTTAGTTTAACCCGGTGACACTGACACTGGGCCCCATCCCCCACTAATCTTGTAATTAGGCTAAACAAACACCTGTTTAACCCTTTGACACTGACGTGTGAACCCCGCACGTCATGTTTGACTCCAGTCAGCGTTGTTGACTCGCTGATGCAAGTATGATGCAGTGCTGACGCAGTAATTGACTTTCTGGATTTAAAATAATCAGGAAATTCCTGAAAATAGCCAAAACTTGAAAAATTCATAGAAAAATAACTATAACTCAGAATGAAATAAATTATATACGAAAAATGATCAGAAAAATCCAATCTATCCAATGGTACTATTTTCATGCATGTTAAAGCAAGTTAAACTTGCTGATCCGGTCATATCAATTAAATGGCATGTGAATAATAATATATGGAGCTTGAATTTGAACCTTGAGTTCAAACCAACTAAATTTAAATTGTTGCTAGCTGCATTAGCCCAAATCACAGCATATTTCCATGTCACATTCATGCATCATATTTTTGCATTGCATTGATTGTGTTCCTTCTGTGTTTGCCGGTGTTGTTCCCTCTAAGTGGACGTTATTCCGGAGTTGTGATCGATGACACCGATGGAGAGCTATACTATCTTCAGAAGTGCCAGGCAAGCAAACCCCCATTGAGCATTCTGATACAATCCCATTCCCTCGATCTTGCTCTCTTTTACTGCATTAGGACAACAATGATTCAACTGTTACATGCCGCGGTAGTTGAACCCATTTCCTCTGCATGACCTGTCATTGCCACAGTAAATAGATGGAACCCACTAGCATGAGTAGGAGTTGTTTGAGCCCTTATGTGACTACTCATTCATGCTTGTTGTCATGCCTGCTACTGCTTAGAGTTGAGTCAGGTCTGATTCATCGGGGATGAATCGGAATGTGGTGAACATGTCCTACTGTTGAGAGCTAAGTGTGTGAACACGACTTTGTAAAGGTAGCGGTGAGAGGCCATGTAGGAGTACATGGTGGGTTGTCTTATTGAAACCGTCCTCAGGAACTGAGTTCTGTGTTTGTGATCCAAGAACAGCTAGTACCACACATTGGAATGCTTAAGTGCCCCTCTTGACTTATTAATCGCCTTGATCTCTGTCCAGGAGTTGCAACTAGTTTCTGGTGTTTGTAGGATATGTGTTGGGGGCCGTGCGTAGCGCTGACCCTAGGGGTGGGCTATGATGCAGTAGAGACACGAGGCATAGTGTACCGGGACGCCCGTTTGGTGCCTCAGGAACCGTGCTCTCATCGTTTGGGGTCGTGAGTGAAACCCCGGCCGGATCTCCTTGCGGATGGAACCCGAATAGGCGATAAACCTGGACTAGAGACTTGTGTGGTTAGTCAGGTCATGGCCGACTCCCTCGCCATGCTTCCGCTTGAAGGTTGCTGAGATACACGACGTGTACATGGTTGTAAGTGGCGAGAGCGTGTGTGAAGAAATACACCCCTGCAGGGTTAACATGATATATTCGAATAGCCGCGTCCGCGGTAAAGGACTTCTGGGTTGCCTATACAGTTCATAGAAAAGTGAAACTGGATACTCTAAAATGCGCAAGATAAGCGTGAGTGCTATGGATGGCCTTCTCGTAGGGAGACGGGAGCGGATCCATAGTGGTGTATTGATTGGTGAATATGTGGACTCGTGTGTGCCACCCCAAAAGAGTTACTTGCAGTTGCAGTTCAGGATGGCCACCATGTCAAAGCTGGCTTGCTGCAGCTAAACTCCACCACCCCCTTTGTTGATACTAATGCATATGTAGCTAGTTCTGATGTAAGTCTTGCTAGGTACATTTGTACTCATGTTTGCTTAATTTATGTTTTGAAGAGGAGACTTCAGTCTCACTAGTAGTTCTGCATGGACTTCGATGTTTAGCTTGTTGCCTCAGCTACACTCATGTACCCTTGGGAGGGTCTTGCAGATAGTCAGGCTTCTCAGCCCTTTTCATTTGTAGTTGTCTATACTCAGACAAGTTAAGCTTCCGCATGTGCTTATTGCTGGTATGACTTGAATGCTGGGTCATCAGACCCATGTTTGTAATATCTGGCTCCTCGGGGCCTAATGAATAAATACTTTGAGTCGTAGAGTTTTTTTGTGATGCCATGTTGTATCTGCACATATCGAGCATATTATGTGTATGATTTTAAAATGCTTGGTATATGTGGGATCCGACAACCTAGTTGTTTATTCTTGGTAGCCTCTCTTATGGGGAAATGTCTCCTAGTGCTTCCACTGAGCCATGGTAGCTTGCTACTACTCCGGAAAACTTAGGCTGGCCGGCATGTGTCCTTCTTTGTTCCTGTGTCTATCCCTTCGGGGAAATGGCACGCGTTGTTCCTTTAAGTCCTTGTAGCTCGCTACGACTTGGTTTCATACGTTGATGACCGAAACGTTCGTTGCTGGGTCATGTGTGCCTGTCCCTGTAAGTTAGTGCCACTTTGGGTTTACAACTAGTCATGTCGGCCTGGGTCCTCTGTCGTATGGATGCTAGCGACACTATCATATACGTGAGCCAAAAGGCACAAATGGTCCCGGGCTAGGTAAGGTAGCACCCGTGGGGATACTGTGCGTGAGGCCGCAAAGTGATATGATGTGTTACATGCTAGATCAGTGTGACTTAGGATCGGGGTCCTAACAAGTTGGAGGGACGAAGCAACCATCATTTCACTCATTGCTGAATCCGCTTCTCCCTCATCTTCTTCAAGTTAACCACGTGTTGCTTCTGCCGTTGTTCTAGCTCATGTGGGACGCAGATCGGCTTGGTAAAGCACTCACACGTGGGACCACATGTTAGCAAACCGCCATGCCAACATCCTCTAAAAATAAGAAACCTCCCCCGCCATTCGCGCGGCAAAATCACCTCCTTTTTACTAATCCTGATACTATAATTTTTTTGATCAATATAATTGAGATTTTGATAGATAGCACACAGGAGCAGAACCAAGTGGTACGGTTAAGGGCATCCACAATGTGTAGCCAAATGTGAGAATAGCTTTTGGCATCGATGGGAACCATTGTGGACGGTGTTGCGGAAGCTAAAAAGGTGGATCCGAAGCTCCCTAATTGATTGATTGAAGGAATAGAAAAATGCAACGTCTCTCCTCTTTCTCCCGTGCTTGGACGCACGTACAGTATAGAGCATAGAGTCTACTCCCCTGTCCCTTCTATGAAAAATCACAAAGCAGTGAGGCGTCAAATCACAAAGCAGGGACGAAGCAACCATCATTTCACTCTTCGTTGACTCCGCTTCTCCATCGTCTTCTTTGAGAAACCACCTCACCGCACTAAGCTGGACGGACGATGCTATTGTGTAGTACTAGTACATTTACGCGTCCTTTGGTTCAACGGACTTCCTAGATACAAATAAGGCAGTTGTCTCGGCTTGCAGGTGGCACTTGCAAACGACTTACCATGGTGTCCCTCAATGGTGTTCTCTGTCGAACGCACTTCGCCAAACCACAATGTTCGAGATATCGTCGACATCACCGCAATGGGGAAGGAAGTCAAATAGTTAGTACCTCCATTTTTTGTACACAAGGCCAGTATATCAAAGTTACAATTTGCAGAAGGCCACTAACACTAATTGAGGCATAATTGACAGGGTTTGCTTCGTACTAGCAACCAAGGACATTAATATACCCTTGCATGCATGCGGAACTGAGAAGGTTGGTTTGCATGGCGCTGCATTAATCAAGAGATGAGGAGTGAGATGGTTAGCTCTTTGGGCGTTGGAGAAAAAATACACATTAATTGACACGTCAAACGAGGATTTGTATCGATCAATCCCGCGAAGGAAAACCACGGCTTTCTTTTTAACACAAGTAGTACTCCTACGTACGTACTTGTATCATGTTTGGGTCTAGGCCTTGAATTGCCATACTTCGCCACACATTTTTGCCAACCTTGCCTATAGTTTTCAAAATGAAAAGGAGATACACTTGTGCATGGCTGGCACGGTCGCACCGCACCCTCACACAGTCACTCCTGCGCGCCGCGGTCGCACCGCACCCTCACACAGTCGCTCCTGCACGCCGCAAACCGAACCAAGGGAACGCACCATCACTGACACATGCTACCGCATGTGATCAAACCAAACTCAGCCATCCTACCGCTGATACATACTTTTTGTTCATATAGTATGTTTATCCAACCGCATGTTGGGGAAGATCCGTACCGCCCATGCGGTGGTCTGTTGGGGAAGAAGAAGAGGTGAGGAAGAAGGGTTAGGAGACGTAGAATATTCATCCGACCGCCTGAAATGGTCGGCTGACCCAAATGATGAAAGTCAGGCGACTTGCATAAATATATGTTATTACATAGCAAAAGATCCCTAAAAACAACAACATAAAGAAAAACTATCACTGCTCGTGGAACGAGACGGCCTCGTCGTCTTTGGGTGTCGGCGCGAACCAGCCGTAGCTACTGATGTGTGTCTCCGCACCGTGGTTGTCCTCAGCCTCCAGCTACTCATTCACGCGGAGCGTGCGGACGCTCTGCACGGACGAGAGCACCGCCCGGTTCAAGTCCAGGACGTTCGGTTCCGCCTGCAGGAGGGCCTCAATGACAGCGCCATCCGCGCGCTCCACGTAGAGTTGAGCCTCCGCCGCCCGGTTCAAGTCCAGGATGCCTGGTTCCGCCTGCAGGAGGGCCTCGATGGCAGCGGCATCCGTGCGCTCTACGTCGAGTTGAGCCTCCGCTGCCGGGTTCAAGTCTAGGACGTCCGGTTCCGCCTGCAGGAGGGCCTCGATGGTAGCGGCATCCCCGCGCTCCGCGTCAAGTTGAGCCTCCGCTGCCCAGTTCATATCCACGACATCTGGTTCTACCTGCAGGAGAGCCTCGATGGTAGCGGCATGCGCGCGCTCCGCGTCGAGTTGAGCCTCCGCCTCTCAGTCCTCCTTTAGTATCGCCAGGTTGAACCGCTGGTCTGCCTACACCATGGGGGACCCGAACGCCAGCACGAAGTCGACGTCCATCATCTCATACGCATCAGGGGCCTTCTGTGCCGCGACCTCCACCATGAACATTGGATAGGCTTCCTCCTCCTCGGAGCTTGGCTCCAGAGAACTCAGGGATTGGCCCGCCGCAAAGCGAGCTTGGGAACGGAGTTCTGCGGTGCTCCGACATCAGCATCTTGTAGTACATGATCTTGTGGTGCACCATGGCTTTCCGGGGAACTAGAGGACGCTTGATGCGGGTTGGGGGATCGAAAGGTGGGGGAATGGGCTAAAGAGGAGGAGTGGTTTTGGGGCAGTGGCTGGCGTAGGCCTAGCAGCGAAGGTTCTGGTGTGAATAGTGGTTCTGGTAACGACCGGTCAATCGGTTTTGACTGTACATCGCTCTTGTCGTGTTCGCGTTGTACCCCGGCATGCTGGACCCTCCACGCCGCTCACCGAATGGAATGCGCTTCGTCTTGCGTTTTTGCTCGCTTGTGGGACCAAAGTTGAGAGCAAACCGATGTCCCTCCCCCTCCCCCGCCCGCGTTATTTATACTACTACTCCCTCCGATTTATGCGGAGTAAATAAAAACAGAGGGAGTATACTATGGATGAGGATCCCCTGGCGTGGCCGAACCCATTGAGTAACTGACATGTAGGTCCTAGCAAGCATGGGGCCCAACAGTCAGTGACCGAAAGGCAGGGTAAGGTAGGGATACCTGTTGGGGAACGTAGCATTTCAAAAAAAAATCCTACGATCATGCAAGATCTATCTAGGATAAGCATAGCAATGAGTGAGGAGAGTGTGTCCACGTACCCTCGTAGACCGAAAGCGGAAGCATTTAGTAACGCGGTTGATGTAGTCGAACGTCTTCGCAATCCAACCGATCTAAGTACCGAACGCACCATCTGCACACATTCAGCTCGGTGACGTCCCTCGAACTCTTGATCCAGTTGAGGCCGAGGGAGAGTTTCGTCAGCATGACGGCGTGGTGACGGTGATGATGAAGTTACCGACAGAGGGCTTCGCCAAGCACTACGACAATATGACCGAGGTGGAAAACTGTGGAGGGGGGCACCACACACGGCTAAAGATCAACTTGTGTATCTATGGGGGTGCAACCCTCCCCCGTATATAAAGGAGGGGAGGGGGAGGGCTGGCCACAAGGGGGCGCCCAAGGGGGAGATTCCTACTCCTAGTAGGAGTAGGTTTCCCCCTTTCCTAGTCCAAGTAGGAGAAGAAGGAAGGAGGAAGAGGGGAGAAGGAAGGAGGGGGGCGCCGCCCCTTCCTAGTCCAAATCGGACCAGCCCATGGGGGGGGGCGCCGCCACCCCTTGAGGCCCTTCTCTCCTTTCCCGTATGGCCCGTTAAGCCCACTACTTCCCCCAGCGAATTCCCGTAACTCTCCGGTACTCTGAGAAATACCCAAATCACTCGGAACCTTTCTGATGTCCGAATATAGCCTTCCAATATATCGATCTTTACCTCTCGACCATTTCGAGACTCCTCGTCATGTACATGATCTCATCTGGGACTCCGAACAACCTTCAATACATCAAATCACATAAACTCATAATACCAATCGTCATCGAACGTTAAGCGTGCGGACCCTACGGGTTCGAGAACTATGTAGACATGACCAAGACACCTCTCCGGTCAATAACCAATAGCGGAACCTGGATGCTCATATTGGCTCCTACATATTCTACGCAGATCTTTATCGGTCAAACCACATAACAACATATGTTGTTCCCTTTGTCACTGGGATGTTACTTGCCCGAGATTCGATCGTCGGTATCACCATACCTAGTTCAATCTCGTTACCGGCAAGTCTCTTTACTCGTTCCATAATGCATCATCCCGCAACTAACTCATTAGTCACATTGCTTGCAAGGCTTATTGAAAGTGCAACTATCCCTAGGTGGTTTTGGTAATTCATAACAACATATAGCTCATTGAGCTAATGCTATTCCAAGACAAATATTTCAGGAAAGCTCAATGAATGGCATGGCACGGATGATGGAAGTGGATCCTCAAAATATTAAGGACTAAGGATTGGCTCAAGCTCAAAAGCTCAAGACTCTACATTTTACATTTTAGTGATCCAAGATGACATTGAGTCTATAGGAAAAGCCAATACTATCAAGTAGGGATGAGGTGTTGCTTAATGAGCCTCTTGCTTCATGTGCTTAGTGATATGCTCCAAAACCCTCCACTACTTTCTCACATCCACATATGACCTAAAACTAAAGTCAAACTCGGCCCTACCGATTCTTTCTATCCGGCGCCACCGAGTTCAATTGTCATAGCCACTGCCACAAACCCTAGGCAAATCGGTCTCACCGATAGGGATCTCGGTCTCACCGAGATGGGATTGTAATCTCTCTGTTTCCCTTCATAACGTTTTGGTCTAACCGAAGTGAGCGATCGGTCCCACCGAGATTGCAATGTAAACTCTCTGTTTCCCTTCGTAACTTTTCGGTCTCACCGAAAGAGCGAATCGGTCCCACCGAAGTTTATTCGACCAACTCTCTGGTTAGCTAATTACCAAAATCAGTCTCACCGACTTTGTGTAATTGGTCTCACCGAGATTACGTTATGCCCTAACCCTAACCATATCGGTCCTACCGAGTTGCATGTCAGTCCCACCGAAAACCCTAACGGTCACTAGGTTTACTAAATCGGTCCGACCGAGTTTGGTAAATTGTGTGTAACGGTTAGATTTTGTGTGGAGGCTATATATACCCCTCCACCTCCTCTTCATTCGTGGAGAGAGCCATCAGAACAAACCTACACTTCCAACTTACTAGTTACGAGAGAGAACCACCTACTCATGTGTTGAGGCCAAGATATTCCATTCCTACCATATGAATCTTGATCTCTAGCCTTTCCCAAGTTGCTTTCCACTCAAATCTTCTTTCCACCAAATCCAAATTCTGTGAGAGAGAGTTGAGTGTTGGGGAGACTATCATTTGAAGCACAAGAGCAAGGAGTTCATTATCAACACACCATTTGTTACTTCTTGGAGAGTGGTGTCTCCTAGATTGGCTAGGTGTCACTTGGGAGCCTCCGACAAGATTGTGGATTTGAACCAAGGAGTTTGTAAGGGCAAGGAGATCGCCTACTTCGTGAAGATCTACCGCTAGTGAGGCAAGTCCTTCGTGGGTGACGGCCATGGTGAGATAGACAAGGTTGCTTCTTCGTGGACCCTTCGTGGGTGGAGCCCTCCGTGGACTCACAGCAACCGTTACCCTTCGTGGGTTGAAGTCTCCATCAATGTGGATGTACGATAGCACCACCTATCGGAACCAGGACAAAAACATCCGTGTCTCCAATTGCGTTTGAATCCTCCAAACCCTTCCCTTTACATTCTTGCAAGTTGCATGCTTTAATTTCCGCTGCCTATATACTCTTTGCATGCTTGCTTGAATTGTGTGAAGATTGATTGACTTGTTCAAAGATAGCTAAAATCTGCCAAAGTCTAAAATTGGGAAAAGGTTAGGTTTTTAATTGGTCAAGTAGTCTAATCACCCCCCTCTAGACATACTTCAAGGTCCTACAAGTGGTATCAGAGCTTTGGTATGCATTTGCTTTGATTTCCATAGCTTTTGGTGGTCATAGCCTTGGTTTCACAACCTAGGAGAGTATGGCGTCTAGCGAGGGAAATTATCACCGTAGAGGTCCTTACTTTGATGGCACTAATTTTGCTAGTTGGAAGCATAAGATGAAAATGCATATTTTCGGACATAACCCCACCGTTTGGGCTATTGTGTGTATTGGCTTGCAAGGTGAATTCTTTGATGGGAGAGAACCGAACCGTGAAGCTAACACGGATGAGTTGAAGATGCTGCAATACAACGCTCAAGCTTGTGATATCCTCTTCAATGGCTTGTGCCCCGAAGAGTTCAACAAAATCAGTCGTCTTGAGAATGCAAAGGAAATTTGGGATACTTTGATTGATATGCATGAAGGTACCGACTCCGTCAAGGAATCCAAGTTGGATGTGCTCCAAAGTCAGCTTGACAAGTTCAAAATGAAGGATGGTGAAGGTGTCGCTGAAATGTACTCTAGGCTTGCTCTTATCACAAATGAGATTCTCGGCTTAGGAAGTGAAGAGATGACCGACAGATTCATCATCAAGAAGATCCTAAGAGCATTGGATGGAAAATATGATACCGTGGGCACATTGATCCAAATGATGCCAAATTACAAAGATCTCAAGCCAACGGAAGTCATTGGACGAATTGTTGCTCATGAGATGTCACTCAAGGATAAGGAGGAACTTCACAACAAGTCAAGTGGTGCTTACAAAGCTTCATGTGAAGCCCCCACATCATCAAGTGAGAAACAAACCTTCAATGAAGAATTGAGCTTAATGGTGAAGAACTTCAACAAATTCTACAAGAGTAGAAGCAAAGAAAGAAGCTCTAAGTCAAGGTCCTACAATGACAAAAGATCTTCTAGTCGAGAGCGCAAGCTGCTACAATTGTGGGAGACCGGACACTATTCCAATGAGTGTACGACACCCTACAAAAGAAGAGAAGATTCTCCCAAGAGAAGAAGTAGAAGAGAAGAATCACCACCAAGAGAGAGAAGGAGTAGAGATGATCGTTATGAATGAAGACCCTCACGGAGAAGCAAGGATTCGGATAGGAAGGACAAGTCATCAAAGAGTTACACAAAACGAAGACATCAAGCTCACGTTGGTGAATGGGTATCCGGCTTCGACTCCGACAATCACTCCGAGAGAAGCTATCACTCCGACTCCGAATACACTCAAGATGAAGGTGTTGTCGGTCTAGCACTTGTGTCAACCAACTCCTATGACATATTTGATTCACCAAATGAAGGAATTGGTAGATGCTTCATGGCCAAAGGTCCTAAGGTAACACACCCCGAGTATGTGGATTTTAATAGTGATGAAGATGACTTGCTAGGTGATGATGATTTACTTGTTGACAACTCTAGTGATGAATACTATGATGAAACGTCAATTAATCATGCTAATCAAGATGAAACGAATGACAATGATAAGGAGAAGATTGAGCTTCTAACTAAAGAACTAAACACTCTTAAGTTAGCTCATGAAACTATCTTCGAAGATCATCGAGAACTTTTAAGGGCTCATGAGAAGTTACACTTTGAAAAGCTCAATCTTGAGCAAGAGCACGAGTTCCTAAAAGCGATCAATGATGATCTCCGTAAGAAAAGTTCTTCTTACATTGCCAAGCGTTTACTCTTATCTACTTACATGCCTCAAGTCAAGTCTAGTAACAAGAACAAGAAAGATTCTTCTTCTAGTAGTAACAATAACAATGCTAAATCCAATATTGTTGCTTCTAGTAGTTCTCTTGATTCCACTAATGATCCTCTTAGCCAAGTTACACTTGAGCAAGAAAACAGCTTATTGAAGGGAATATAGAGAAAGGTGTATACAAGAGCCTTACCGGGAGTAAGCAATTTGAGGAAATTGTATGCAAGCAAGGAAGGCACCGGAAGAATCAAGGTGTTGGTTTTGAACGGAAGTTCAATGCCAATGGAGTAGAGTGGGAAGAAGATCAATACCCTAAGACGAAGTTTGTTCCTCAACAAGAGAAGTATGATCCTACTTCCTTCAAGGCAACACAAGCACAAGATGATCTTCCACCACAAGACCACAAGACCACAAGAACAAAGGCAAGGACAAGCTTCAAGAGGAGATTGATGCATTTGAAGAAGCACCTAAGGCCTTGGTCAAGTGGGTTCCCAAGACTACGTCAAGTTCTACTTCATCAAGTACAATTACTACACCTAGGATTCCCATCAAGATGATGTGGATCCCGAAGAAGAAGAACTAGAGAGTTCTTGAGGGTGACTCCGCCAACATTCTTCACTCATATCATTATGGCAAGGACAAGTGCAACCACCTTTCATATCTTGCACTAGTTCAAGGAGTCACAAACCCTCATGTTGGTAAGGGAAGGGACAAGGTAACTTAATGTTTTCATGGACATCATTTTGTGTGTGCATCACTGTATGTCTATGGATATTCCTGTTTGTTCCTTTTGGGACTAACCCATGTAGGTATTGGAAGTGCAAATCACTCCAAAGGTTTGCTCCAAAAAGAACTACATCAACATTGAGCATCCACATCTTCAACACCTACATGAAGTCATCATCGACAAAACCCAAGGTTAGTTTATCCCTCTAAGGGGGGATCTCACATCTAGGGGGAGCTTAACTCTAAGAATTGAGTCAAAGCAACTCTAATGATGTGAACACATAAATGCTTTATGTAAAAGTGGTAACCCCACTTGAGCTTAAGCGATGAGTATGACCTATGATCAAATGTTCTCATTTGACTCCTAAGTCAATATACTCATATATAGATGACCTAGTCATCGCCAATTGTTTGATAGATGCTAGAATTGGTTGTGCATGCTTTGTCACATATTTCATTTGTCATTTTATTGTGTGAGCATGTTGGTTGCATATTTTACTCATTCGAGGACATCCACTTGTTGTTTTGATTGATTGGCTTCTTTCTCTTTGGCTAAGTGGATGGAAAAGAATGCCTAAGAACCTTCTCTAGCTATCTATGCTTTTCTCGTCTCAAACTCTATTCATGCTACATCACAAAATTTGATCAAGTCAGATTCGAACCACTCTGTGTGAGGAGCACTTGGAGTCCCCGATTCGTCATAGACTTAAACTTCCAAAACTTCTTTGTGATTTTCAGTCTGACCGATTCCTCCATTTCGTTCATACCGAGATCACTAAGTCGATCTAGGTTTTCATCTCGGTGCAACCGATTTGAACTTTTCGGTCACACCGAGTTGCTGTAACTGTTAACAGTTATGCATCTCGGTGCCACCGAGTTGTTCCACTCGGTCACACCAACAGTGTCGGGCTATATATTCTCACGGGCAAATTTTGGAAAACTTTCTCCGAAACTCCTCGCCCGCGCATAGCTCGCTCTGCCTACTAGGTCTCCGGATCGTCGACTTCATCGCCAGCCGCCTCCTGTCGCTGGTCTCCGCTGCCATCAACGGAATTCATCTCCGCCGTTGCCTCCGTAGCGAGTTCACCGCCGAACTAGGGTATGAACTCGATCACAGTGCTATCCTCGTCTGATTCTTAGCACATTGTGTTCATAATGCTTCTTGCCATGATTGAAACACCTCTATCCAGTCAAAACAATCCTTAGAATAGGTGTGATTCGAAAATTTTAGGGTTAGGTTTCCGCCGAAACCATCTCGGACCCACCGAGTTGAAAAACTCGGTCCCACCGATTTGGCTAACGCCATTGCACTAGTAACTCTCGGTCTGACCGAGAATTGATAATCGGTGTGACCGATTTTAAAACTTTATGAAACCCTAGCAGTCTCGGTGCCACCAAACTGTGACTCGGTCTGACCGAGTTCACTAGTTTAGGTTCCAAAACTGCTTCAGTATCACCGAGTTTGAAAATCGGTAGATCCGAAATGCTTTCTATGGAAAACTAAAACTAAGTTTTTTTGAATCATTCTTTTGCAAAAATCTCTGCATTTTGTGGTGCTCATCCACTCTACCTCATCTATAACTATTCACGGGGTCAGCAGTCAGTGTGTGCAGCATGTCAGACCAAAGTGACAACCAGAACAAGTCAGAAGAGCAGATTCACATGAGTGAGGGCGCTAGTCCCTCTAGCAGCTCAGATGAGGGGAGTAGAAGCACTCCCAGCAATTTGCCCAAAGCTGCCACAAGGACAAGGAAGAAGAAGACCTCAGAGTCTGAGGATGAGGATTATGTGGCAGTTGAGGATGAGGCAAGTTCAAAGAAGAAAGTGCTCAAGAAGGAGTACAGCTCAACTGCAGTTAAGCCAGGAATGAAGATCAAAAGGCCTGCAGGAAGACAACCAATGTCCAAAGCTAGAGTCTCCACTCAAGCTTCTTTGGAATCCCAACCCAAAGAGCCTGCTGCTGCTGAAGGAAAGAAAAGGAAGGAAAGGGTCAAGAAGACCATGGCGAGTAATAGGAAAGCCTTCCATGATGGAGGAAGAAGAGGAAGAAGAGGTTCTTTGAACCAGCACCCAAGGCACAAAAGCTGATGGGTGATGCTATAAAGTCAGGGGCTGCCACTTCAAAGCCCAAAGTAGCACCCAAAGCTGCCCCCAAGCCCAAGAGTGCACCTAAGAGAAATACCAGGAGTATACCAGCTGCTGAAAAGAACAAGGCCCCAATGCCTGATGTTGCTGCTGAGGAAGATGAAGAAGGGCAGGTCCTAAGGAAGCTCAAACCCAAGATACCAATCAACCATACAGGAATGGGCTAGTCTGATCAATGCCCCAAAGGAAAGTAAAGATGACTTGGACATTTATGCCAAGAAGAAGATGGATCACAACACAATGTCACAGATGTACAAGGAGATCCCTGATGATGCACTTGAGACCTTCAAGTTTGGATCAGTTCATTTTCTTCTGTCAGGGCTGCCAACGATCAACTGGATCCTAAGGCACACTCTATTGCCCAAATCAGGTGACCACAGCATGATCAGAGGGCATGCAATTAATTTGCTTCACATTTTTTATGTGCCCCAGAAATTCAAGGTCATGAGCCTCATAGTTGAAACTATCAAGAGGACATCGGCAGACCAAAAGAGGAGCCGTGGATATGCCCCATGATTCAGGAGTTGATTAACTCAAAGATGGGCACAGGAAGTATCTGTTGGATAATGAACACTTAGTTCTCTATCCTGAATTTTAGGACAATCAAGTTGTCATGACTGAAAATGAACCATCATCAGTTCAAGCTCAAGAGAAGAAGGAGAAGGCAAGGAAAGAGAAGGCTGGCAAGATGCCAACTCTAGCGGAGGCATCTGAGTACTTTTTGAAGAACAAGCAGGAGCAGCTTGGTTACTTGATAGCATCAACTCTGCGGATTGAGAAGGGGTTGGCCACCCTAACTCAAAACCAGGAGAGCCAGGAAAGAATCATGGAACAAAAATTCTACGATCTTGATGTCAAAATGGCGAGATTGATCGGTTGTGGAGCAGCTACAGGATGACATGCAGGAGAGGAAGGGCAGGACAACAAGCGATGCATTTGCCAGAGTGCCTCAAGCTCGAGAGATCACCTGCAGAGCCAGTACCGATCACCAGAGTCACTTCATCCGCTCCAGCTACAGCTCCAGCGCAACCAGCTCCAAGACCAACTCCTTGACTCCTTCCACATCTACGTAAGTCTTCGCCCAAGGAGCCATCTCTACACCACCAGCAGAAGACCAAGCACGAGGGACGATATAGTCCTATGCATTTTCTAGGAACTTTTTGGTAACTTGTTGCCAAAGGGGGAGAAAAATGTATAGATCATAGGCTTCGAGAGAGAGATTTGCTGCTTTTTGTTCTCTCTTGTCTTCTTGGTTGAACTTTGTTTGCCTTTGATTGCTTGAGATACTATGCTATTACATGTGAGATATTGATGATCATGTGTTTGATCATAAGCTACACTTTTGCTTGTTATATGTTATTATCTTGCTTATCACATACTTCTCAAAGCGACGATGTTTTTCAATCTTATTATCATTTGTCAAAGCTTTGATCTATATGTTGTCATCAATTACCAAAAAGGGGGAGATTCAAAGTGCAACTATCCCTAGGTGGTTTTGGTAATTCATAACAACATATAGCTCATTGAGCTAATGCTATTCCAAGACAAATATTTCAGGAAAGCTCAATGAATGGCATGGCATGGATGATGGAAGTGGATCCCTCAAAATATTAAGGACTAAGGATTGGCTCAAGCTCAAAAGCTCAAGACTCTACATTTTACATTTTAGTGATCCAAGATGACATTGAGTCTATAGGAAAAGCCAATACTATCAAGGAGGGATGAGGTGTTGCTTAATGAGCCTCTTGCTTCATGTGCTTAGTGATATGCTCCAAAACCCTCCACTACTTTCTCACATCCACATATGACCTAAATCTAAAGTCAAACTCGGCCCTACCGATTCTTTCTATCCGGCACCACCGAGTTCAATTGTCATAGCCACTGCCACAAACCCTAGGCAAATCGGTCTCACCGATTGGGATCTCGGTCTCACCGAGATGGGATTGCAATCTCTCTGTTTCCCTTCATAACGTTTCGGTCTAACCGAAGTGAGCGATCGGTCCCACCGAGATTGCAATGTAAACTCTCTGTTTCCCTTTCGTAACTTTTCGGTCTCACCGAAAGAGCGAATCAGTCCCACCGAAGTTTACCGACCAACTCTACGGTTAGCTAATTACCAAATTCGGTCTCACCGAGTTTGTGTAATTGGTCTCACCGAGATTACGTTATGCCCTAACCCTAACCATATCGGTCCTACCGAGTTGCATGTCAGTCCCACCGAAAACCCTAACGGTCACTAGGTTTACTAAATTGGTCCGACCGAGTTTGTTGATTCGGTCCCACCGAGTTTGGTAAATTGTGTGTAACAGTTAGATTTTGTGTGGAGGCTATATATACCCCTCCACCTCCTCTTCATTCGTGGAGAGAGCCATCAGAACAAACCTACACTTCCAACTTACCAGTTCTGAGAGAGAACCACCTACTCATGTGTTGAGGCCAAGATATTCCATTCCTACCATATGAATCTTGATCTCTAGCCTTTCCCAAGTTGCTTTCCACTCAAATCTTCTTTCCACCAAATCCAAATCCTATGAGAGAGAGTTGAGTGTTGGGGAGACTATCATTTGAAGCACAAGAGCAAGGAGTTCATTATCAACACACCATTTGTTACTTCTTGGAGAGTGGTGTCTCCTAGATTGGCTAGGTGTCACTTGGGAGCCTCCGACAAGATTGTGGAGTTGAACCAAGGAGTTTGTAAGGGCAAGGAGATCGCCTACTTCGTGAAGATCTACCGCTAGTGAGGCAAGTCCTTCGTGGGTGACGGCCATGGTGGGATAGACAAGGTTGCTTCTTCGTGGACCCTTCGTGGGTGGAGCCCTCCGTGGACTCGCGCAACCGTTAACCTTCGTGGGTTGAAGTCTCCATCAATGTGGATGTACGATAGCACCACCTATCGGAACCACGACAAAAACATCTGTGTCTCCAATTGCGTTTGAATCCTCCAAACCCTTCACTTTACATTCTTGCAAGTTGCATGCTTTAAATTCCGCTGCCTATATACTCTTTGCATGCTTGCTTGAATTGTGTGAAGATTGCTTGACTTGTTCAAAGATAGCTGAAATCTGCCAAAGTCTAAAATTGGGAAAAGGTTAGGTTTTTAATTGGTCAAGTAGTCTAATCACCCCCCCCCCCTCTAGACATACTTCAAGGTCCTACACTTATTGTGATGTGCATTACCGAAAGGGCCCAGAGATACCTCTCCGACAATCGGAGTGACAATCCTAATCTCGATCTTATGCCAACTCAACAAACACAATCGGAGACACCTGTAGAGCATCTTTATAATCACCCAGTTACGTTGTGACGTTTGATAGCACACTAAGTGTTCCTCCGGTATTCGGGAGTTGCATAATCTCATAGTCAGAGGAGAATGTATAAGTCATGAAGAAAGCAATAGCCATAAACTAAACGATCATAGTGCTAAACTAATGGATAGGTCTTGTCCATCACATCATTCTCTAATGATGTGATCCCGTTCATCAAATGACAACACATGTCTATGGTTAGGAAACTTAAACATCTTTGATTAACGAGCTAGTCTAGTAGAGGCATACTAGGGACACTCTATTTGTCTATGTATTCACACATGTACTAAGTTTCCGGTTAATACAATTCTAGCAAGAATAATAAACATTTATCATGATATAAGGAAATATAAATAATAACTTTATTATTGCCTCTAGGGCATATTTCCTTTAGTCTCCCACTGGCACTAGAGTCAATAATCTAGTTCACGTCGTCATGTGATTTCACACCAATAGTTCACATCTTTATGTGATTAGTTCACATCTTCATGTGACTAATACCCAAAGGGTTTACTAGAGTCAATAATCCAGTTCACATCGCTATGTGATTAACACCCAAAGAGTGATATGTTTTGCTTGTGAGAGAAGTTTAGTCAACGTGTCTGCCACATTCAGAGCCGTATGTATTTTGCAAATTTTCTATGTCTACAATGCTCTGCACTGAGCTACTCTAGCTAATCGCTCCCACTTTCAATATGTATCTAGATCGAGACTTAGAGTCATCCAGATTGGTGTCAAAGCTTGCATCGATGTAACTCTTTACGATGAACTCTTTGTCACCTCCATAACCGAGAAACATTTCCTTATTCCACTAAGGATAATTTTTTACCTCTGTTCAATGATCCACTCCCGGATCACTATTGTACCCTCTTGCCAAACTCATGGTGAGGTACACAATAGGTCTGGTACACAACATAGCATACTTTATAGAACCTATGACTGAGGCATAGGGAATGACTTTAAGTCTTTACTCATTCTCTTTCTATTATCTGCCGTGGTCGGGTTTTGAGTCTTTACTCAACTTCACACCTTGCAACACAGGCAAGAACTCCTTCTTTGACTGTTCCATTTTGAACTACTTCAAAATCTTGTCAAGGTATATACTCATTGAAAAAATCTTATGAAGCGTCTTGATCTATAGATCTTGATGCTCAATATGTAAGCAGCTTCAACGAGGTCTTTCTTTGAAAAACTCCTTTCAAACACTCCTTTATGCTTTCTAGAAAATTCTACATCATTTTTTATCAACAATATGTCATTCACATATACTTATCAGAAAAGCTGTAGTGCTCTCACTCACTTTCTTGTAAATACAGGCTTCATCGCAAGTCTATATAAAACTATATGCTTTGATCAACTCATTAAAGTGTATATTCCAACTCTGAGATGCTTGCACCAGTCCATAGATGGATCGCTGGAGCTTGCACACTTTGTTAGCACCTTTAGGATTAACAAAATCTTCTTGTTGCATCACATACAACTCTTCTTTAAGAAATCCATTAAGGAATGTAGTTTTGATATCCATTTGCCAGATTTCATAAAATGTGGCAATTGCTAACATGATTCGGATAGACTTAAGCATCGCTACGAGTGAGAAAATCTCATCGTAGTCAACACCTTGAACTTGTCGAAAACCTTTTTTTTCGACAACTCGAGCTTTGTAGATAGTAACACTACTATCAACATCTGTATTCCTCCTGAAGATCCATTTATTCTCAATGGCTTGCCGATCATCGGGCAAGTCCACCAAAGTCCACACTTTGTTCTCATACATGGATTCTATCTCAGATTTCATGGCCTCAAGCCATTTCGTGGAATCTGGGCGCATCATCGCTTCCTCATAGTTCGTAGGTTCATCATGGTCAAGTAACATGATCTCCAGAACAGGATTACTGTAGCACTCTGGTGTGGATCTTATTCTGGTTGACCCGAGGTTCGGTAGTAACTTGATCAGAAGTTTTCATGATCATCATCATTAGCTTCCTCACTAATTGGTGTAGGAATCACTGGAACTGATTTTTGTGATGAACTACTTTCCAACAAGGGAGCAGGTACAATTACCTCATCAAGTTCTACTTTTCCTCCCACTCACTTCTTTCGAGAGAAACTCCTTCTTTAGAAAGGATCCACTCTTAGCAACAAAGATCTTGCCTTCGGATTTGTGATAGAAGGTGTACCCAACAGTTTCTTTTGGGTATCCTATGAAGACGCACTTCTCCGATTTGGGTTTGAGCTTATCAGGTTGAAACTTTTTTCACATAAGCATTGCTACCCCAAACTTTAAAAAACGACAGCTTAGGTTTCTTGCTAAACCATAGTTCATACGGTGTCGTCTCAACGGATTTTTAGACGGTGCCCTATTAACGTGAATGCAGTTGTCTCTAATGCATAACCCCAAAACGATAGTGGTAATTCGGTAAGAGACATCATAGATTGCACCATATCTAATAAAGTACGGTTATGACGTTCGGACACACCATTACGCTGTGGTGTTCCAGGTGGCGTGAGTTGTGAAACTATTCCACATTGTTTCAAATGAAGACCAAGCACGTAACTTCAAATATTCGTCTCCGCGATCAAATCGTAGAAACTTTACTTTCTTGTTATGATGATTTTCCAATTCACTCTGAAATTCTTTGAACTTTTCAAATGTTTCAGACTTATGTTTCATCAAGTAGATATACCCATATCTGCTTAAATCATCTGTGAAGGTCAGAAAATAACGATACCAGCCGCGAGCCTCAACACTCATCGGACCGCATACATCAATATGTATTATTTCCAATAAGTCAGTTGCTCGCTCCATTGTTCCGAAGAACGGAGTTTTAGTCATCTTGCCCATGAGGCATGGTTCACAAGCATCAAGTGATTCATAATCAAGTGATTCCAAAAGTCCATCAGCATGGAGTTTCTTCATGCGCTTTACACCAATATGACCTAAACAGCGGTGCCACATATAGGTTGCACTATCATTATTAACTTTGCATCTTTTGGCTTCACTATTATGAATATGTGTATCACTACGATCGAGATTCAATAAACCATTTATATTGAGTGTATGACCATATAAGGTTTTATTCATCTAAATAGAACAACAATTATTCTTTGACTTAATTGAATAACTGTATTGCAATAAACATGATCCAATCATATTCATGCTCAACGCAAACACCAAATAACATTTATTTTAGGTTTAACACTAATCTCGAAGGTAAAGGGAGTGTGCAATGGTGATCTTATCAACCTTGGAATCACTTCCAACTCACATCATCACCTCGCCGTTAACTAATCTTTGTTTATTTTGCAACTCCTGTTTTGAGTTACTATTCTTAGCAGCTGAACCAGTATAAAATATCGAGGGGTTGCTATAAACACTAGTAAAGTACACGTCAATAACATGGATATCAAATATACCTTTGTTTACTTTGCCATCTTTCTTATCCGCCAAGTATCTAGGGCAGTTCCACTTCCAGTGACTATTTCCTTTGCAGTATAAGCACTCAGTTTCAGGCTTGGGTCTAGCTTTGGGCTTCTTCATGTGAGTGGCAACTTGCTTGCCATTCTTCTTGAAGTTACCTTTCTTTCCCTTGCCATTTTACTTGCAACTAGTGGTCTTGTCAACCATCAACACTTGATGCTTTTCTTGATTTCTACCTTCGCCGATTTCAGCATCGCGAAGAGCTCGGGAATCATTTTCGTCATCCCTTGCATATTATAGTTCATCACGAAGTTCCAGTAACTTGGTGATAGTGACTAGAGAACTCTGTCAATCACTATCTTATCTGGAAGATTAACTCCCACTTGATTCAAGCGATTGTAGTACTCAGACATTCTGAGCACATGCTCACTGGTTGAGCTATTCTCCTCCATCTTGTAGGCAAAATACTTGTCAGAGGTCTCATACCTCTCGACTCGGGCATGAGTCTGAAATACCAATTTCAGCTCTTGGAACATCTTATATGCTCCATATTGTTTAAAACGTTTTTGAAGTCCCGGTTCTAAGCTGTAAGGCATGGCGGACTAAACTATCAAGTAGTCATCATATCGAGCTTACCAAACGTTCATAATGTCTGCATCTGCTCCTGCAATAGGTTCGTCACCTAGCGGTGCATCAAGGACATAATTCTTCTGCGCAGCAATGAGGATAATCCTTAGATCACGGACCCAGTCCGCATCATTGCTACTATCATCTTTCAACGTATTTTTCTCTAGGAACATATCAAAAATAAAATAGGGGAGCAATACGCGAGCTATTGATCTACAACATACATATGCAAAAACTATCAGGGCTAAGTTCATGATAAATTAAAGTTCAATTAATCATATTACTTAGGAACTCCCACTTAGATAGACATCCCTCTAATCATTTAAGTGATCACATGATCCATATCAACTAAACCATGTCCGATCATCACGTGAGATGGAGTAGTTTTCAAGGGTGAATATCACTATGTTGATCATATCTACTATATGATTCACACTCAACCTTTGGTCTCAGTGTTCCGAGACCATATCTGCATATGCTAGGCTCGTCAAGTTTAACCCGCTATGGGTGCAAAACTGGCTTCCACCCGTTGTATGTGAATGTAGAGCTTATCACAGCCAATCATCACGTGGTGTCTCGGCACGACAAACTATCGCAATGGTGCATACTCAGGGAGAACACTTGTACCTTGAAATTTATTGAGAGATCATCTTATAATGCTACAGCCGTACTAAGCAAAATAAGATGCATAAAGGATAAACATCGCGTGCAACCAATATAAGTGATATGATATGGCCATCATCATCTTGTGCCTTTGATCTCCATCTCCAAAGCACCGTCATGATCACCATCGTCACCGGCTTGACACCTTGATCTCCATCGAAGCATCGTTGTTGTCTCGCCAACTATTGCTTCTATGACTATCGCTACCGCTTAGTGATAAATTAAAGCAATTACATGGCGAATGCATTTCATACAATAAAGCGACAACCATATGGCTCCAGCCAGTTGCCGATAAATATTACAAAACATGATCATCTCATACAACAATTTATATATCATCACGTCTTGACCATATCACATCACAGCAAGCACTGCAAAAACAAGTTAGACGTCCTCTACTTTGTTGTTGCAAGTTTTACGTGGCTGCTACGGGCTTTAGCATGAACCGTTCTTACCTACGCATCAAAAACCACAACGATTTTTTGTCAAGTGTGCTGTTTTAACCTTCAACAAGGACCGGGCGTAGTCACACTCGATTCAACTAAAGTTGGAGAAACAGACACCCACTAGCCACCTGTGTGCAAAGCATGGCGGTAGAACCAGTCTCATGAACGCGATCTTGTAATGCCGGTCTGGGCTGCTTCATCCAACAATACTGCTGAATCAAAGTATGACATGCTGGTAAGCAGTATGACTATTATCGCCCACAACTCTTTGTGTTCTACTCGTTCATATAACATCTACGCATAGACCTGGCTCGGATGCCACTGTTGGGGAACATAGCATTTCAAAAAAAATCCTACGATCATGCAAGATCTATCTAGGAGAAGCAAGCAACGAGCGGGGAGAGTGTGTCCACGTACCCTCGTAGACCGAAAACAAAAGTGTTTAGTAACGCGATTGATGTAGTCGAACGTCTTCGCGATCCAATCGATCTAAGTACCGAACGCATGGCACCTCCGCGATCTGCACATGTTCAGCTCGGTGACGTACCTCGAACTCTTGATCCAGTTGAGGCCGAGGAAGAGTTTCGTCAGCATGACGGTGTGGTGACGGTGATGATGAAGTTACTGACGTAGGGCTTCGCGTAAGCACTACGACAATATGACCGAGGTGGAAAACTGTGGAGGGGGCACCGCACACGGCTAAAGATCAACTTGTGTGTCTATGGGGTGCCCCCCTCCCCGTATATAAAGGAGGGGAGGAGGAGGGCCGGCCACAAGGGGCGCGCCCAATGGGGGGATTCCTACTCCTAGTAGGAGTAGGTTTCCCCCTTTCTAGTCCAAGTAGGAGAAGAAGGAAGGAGGAAGATGGGAGAAGGAAGAAGGGGGGCGCCGGCCCTTCCTAGTCCAAATCGGACCAGCCCATGGGGGGGCACCGCCATCCCTTGAGGCCCTTCTCTCCTTTCCCGTATGGCCCATTAAGGCCCACTACTTCCCCCGGCGAATTCACGTAACTCTCTGGTACTCCGAAAAATACCCAAATCAATCAGAACCTTTCCGATGTTCGAATATAGCCTTCCAATATATCGATCTTTACCTCTCGACCATTTCGAGACTCCTCGTCATGTCCGTGATCTCATCTGGGACTCCGAACAACCTTCGGTACATCAAATCACATAAACTCATAATACCAATCGTCATCGAACGTTAAGCGTGCGGACCCTACAGGTTCGAGAACTATGTAGACATGACCGAGACACCTCTCCGGTCAATAACCAATAGTGGAACCTGGATGCTCATATTGGCTCCTACATATTCTACGAAGATCTTTATCGGTCAAAACGCATAACAACATACGTTGTTCCCCGTGTCATCGGTATGTTACTTGCCCGAGATTCGATCGTCGATATCAGCATACCTATAGTTCAATCTCGTTACCGGCAAGTCTCTTTACTCGTTCCGTAATGCATCATCCCGCAACTAACTCATTAGTCACATTGCTTGCAAGGCTTATTGTGATGTGCATTACCGAGAGGGCCCAGAGATACCTCTCCAACAATCGGAGTGACAAATCCTAATCTCGATCTTATGCCAACTCAACAAACACAATCAGAGACACCTGTAGAGCATCTTTATAATCACCCAGTTACGTTGTGACGTTTGATAGCACACTAAGTGTTCCTCCGGTATTCGGGAGTTGCGTAATCTCATAGTCAGAGGAACATGTATAAGTCATGAAGAAAGCAATTGCAATAAACTAAGCGATCATAGTGCTAAGCTAATGGATGGGTCTTGTCGATCACATCATTCTCTAATGATGTGATCCCGTTCATCAAATGACAACACATGTCTATGGTTAGGAAACTTAACCATCTTTGATTAACGAGCTAGTCTAGTAGAGGCATACTAGGGACACTCTGTTTGTCTATGTATTCACACATGTACTAAGTTTCCAGTTAATACAATTCTAGCAAGAATAATAAACATTTATCATGATATAAGGAAATATAAATAACAACTTTATTATTGCCTCTAGGGCATATTTCCTTCAATACCTACGTCAGAGGATCCACTTCCACTACTACTCCCTCCTTCCATCTATACAAGGCCTAATGCGTTTTTCAAGGCTAACTTTGACCAAATGTTAGAGTAATAATATATGACATGCAACTTACACAAATCATACAGTCAAATTCGTATGTGAAAGGAGCTTCCAATGATATAATTTTTTACATTATACATCTCATGTACTATTAATCTTGTCAATAGTCAAAGGCGGTTTTGAAAAACGCATTAGAGCATGGTTAATAATGTAGCCGGCTGTTGGCTATAAAGAGATGCCACATCACTTAGAGCCATCATTAAAAAAATACACATATAAGTAATAGGTTGGCTCTTAGAATGGCTATTAGGTTGGCTCTAAGCATTTAATATTTGCATGAGCAAGGTATATGATTGGAAGAGAGGTGCATGCATACTATTTTATCTTGGTCTATGTGTTATAGCTGGGATGTAGAATAAGAGCCCGCTTCACTCTCTCTCTCTCCTCTCTTCTCACTCCTCCAAGTAGGATTTTAATGACATGGAAAGTCTTATAGCTTGCTGGCTAGGCCTTATTAGACTTGCTCTTAGGCCCTATATAAATGGAAGGAGGGAGTACTGTGAGAATTTCATACTCTACTACAGATGTTGTCAGTACTCCACTAGTACTATTGGACAGGGAGCTTAAAAAAGTTACTATTCGACTGGCTATACATGGCGAAATCCTAGTAGGAAGAGCATGCGCGAGAACAAGCACATTCACGTGTTTGAAAACAAATTGGAAACCATCTCTACTTGAATACAAATCTAGGAGTACGTACAAATCTAACAATATTGATTGGGCGTTGTTGAGTGTTGATACTTTTTTCTGTAAGTTTGATCAAAGTAGAGATACTTTGACTACACATAAAACTTATGTGTAAACTAGAAAGGATCGGAGGGAGTATATTGTACGTTCAAAAGCGAAACAAACATTGTATACCCTTTATACATGATTTGCGGATGCTATGATCACCGGTTCAAATTTTTGAATCCGCCTTAGGTATCACGCATGCACCCACTCGTTCTCTCTCGGTTTCATCTCGGGGTCCAGAGATCGATTGAAAGAGGACTAGGGTGGGTAAAATACGTTCGTTTCGCTTATGAACGTACAATATACTCCCTCTGATCCCCACCCACCCCCCCCCCCCCCGTGTGTCATTTCTATCATTGAAACAGACCAAACCTTTATCTCCTTGCACAACACGCAATTGATCTCTCAACATCAATTGATCTCGTCAAGATGTGTCGGGCATGAACCGAATGGGATGTCAAAACTAAGACGGGAAGCGACACATAGTGGAGGTAAAGTGAAACTTTAAATGACCTATTTGTTTGTATGCATGTGGGACAAATTACAACATTGGGAATACAAGCATGGTCTAGGCCCACATGCGAATGATACTCAGCGGAATGTTCAAATGAGGCATGCGGGAGGATGGACTCGACCGGAGGGCGGCATGATCGATGGAGTTGGAGAGGAATGATAAATAAGCAACGCCACATGATTATACTTGAACGGCTCAAATAAACAATAAGTTGTCTCGTTTTCCCTTCCGTCTTGGTCACGGAGTAAGATACTCCCTCCATTTTCATTTACTCTGCATATTAGGTTTGCCTGAAGTCAAACTTCATAAAATTTGAGCAAATTTATAGAAAAATATGAACATTTACAATAGCAAATCTATATGATGTGAAAGTATATTCAATAATGAAACTAATGGTATTGATTTGTTATTGTATATGTTATTATTTCTGTCTATAAACTTTGTCAAAGTTTACAAAGTTTGACTTTGAGCAAAGCTAAAATGCGTAGTAAATAAAAACAGAGGGAGTACGCAGGGACTAGTATAGTTACTACTGCCGGAACATGGTAAGTTAGACCCCTAAATGCGGGCACGGACCGGGCACACCTCAATTATTCCTTCAAACAGTCGGACACCTACATTAGCACACCATCAGGCTACTTAATCAAGTGTTACACTTCACTAGTTGAAAAGGAAAAGGGTGGTACCGTACCCAAAACAACCACACTTGGGGCTAGGGTAACAACTTGGTACTGTACCACGTTTGAACAAGGGCACAAAAACCACCTGTTCTGCGCCTAATGCGCAACGCGGAGCACTAACGCTCGAATTTGGCCGGGAAAACAGGGAAACCGACATGTGGGGCACACTTGTTGGGACGACGTGGCGCAGACAGTCCAATGGAGGAGCTGGCCCACGACTTCCTCGCCACCGGCAACCGTTCATGTGGGTCGTGGGGGCCAGCAACGTGGCGCAGCTCCGCACCGCCTCTGGACACGGCGACCGCGGTGAGTGACACGCTCATCATCACTGGACACGGTCATCTTCAGTGTGCCGAGGGTGGCATTAGCGCTGTGGCATGACAAGTAGATCAACACCCGGCTCGTCGAGGATGCACGGGGTGCCGAAGTGCGCGCGCGCCGTGACGCGTCCGTGGAGTGGTGTAGCGCGGCCAACTGCATCCCCAGGACCTGAGACCATGCCGGGTCGTCTTGCTTTTTCAATGACATGTGGGGATCGCATGTGAGCAAAGGGCATCTCCAACATTGCCACGACCGCAGCTGACTACCCTGGTGATACGTCTCCAACGTATCTATAATTTCTTATTGTTCCATGCTATTATATTATCTATTTTGGATGTCCAATGGGCTTATTTATACACTTTATATTATTTTTGGGACTAACCTATTAACCGGAGGCCCAACCCAAATTGCTGTTTTTTTGCCTATTTCAGTGTTTCGCAGAAAAAGAATATCAAACGGAGTCCAAACGGAATGAAACCTTCGGGAACATGATTTTTGGAACAAACGTGATCCAGAGGACTTGGAGTGGACGTCAAGCAACTGACGAGGAAGCCACGAGGTAGGGGGTGCGCCTACCCCCTGGGCGCGCCCTCCACCCTCGTGGGCCCATCGTGGCTCCACCGACCTACTTCTTCCTCCTATATATACCTACGTACCCCCAAACCATCAGCAGAGGAGCAAAAACCCTATTTCCACCACCGCAACCTTCTATACTCGTGAGATCCCATCTTGGGGCCTTTTTCGGCGCTCCGCCGGAGGGGGCATTGATCACGGAGGGCTTCTACATCAACACCATAGCCTCTCCGATGATGTGTGAGTAGTTTACCTCAGACCTTCGGGTCCATAGTTATTAGCTAGATGGCTTCTTCTCTCTCTTTGGATCTCAATACAAAGTTCTCCTTGATTCTTGTAGCGACCCGACCCGAATGGATCAAGTCTCTGTGCTCAGGCGTCATCCCTGGATCAGTAATGCTGACACCACACAGTACTTCGAAGGATTTATAACAGAGTAGCAATCACACACTTATTACATCGTTGCCCCAAAAGAGGACTTATTACAATAAATATGGCTTAAGGCCATCTAATAACGATAACAGCGGAAGACTTGGAAGATAAGTGACTCCATCAACTCCGGTGACATCGAGTATAGAACCACGACCTAAAGCACCTTACTAAATAAATACGAAAAAGTCCGCAACATGAAAGTTGCAGCCCGAAACGGTCACACATGGAATATGCCGGCAATGTAACACATAGAGAATAATAAATGATAAGCCTGTACTACATGCATATATGGCTGGTGGAAAAGCTCTCTGATTCTTGTTTTGCATAAAGCCAGTTTTTCCCTACTGCAAAGGAATAAATTTGTTTAACTATCATGGTGGTTGTTAAACATTGAGAATGGTTGACAGCATCCTCAATCCCAATTAAGAGTACTCAAAAACCCAACAATATTAATTAGAGTAACATGTTGAGATTCACATGATATTCAAGTACTAGATACTCAAGATGTCCATAACCGGGGACACGGCTAATCATGATTAGTTTATACACTCTGCAGAGGTTTGCGCACTTTTCCCCACAAGACTCGATCGCCTCCGTTTGATTTCTCGTCTTTGCAGGGTGTTTGAGAAAGCGGATGACCGAGACATAGTCTTCGTAAGCGCTAGCACCTTACGACGGTAGACGGTACACCTACATCCCCTACATCTGCTAGTCCACCACTATAAGAGTTCGCACGACTTACTCAACTATGCCAGAGCCCATAATGGCTTGTGGCTGCACACGGAAGTTACTAGTTTGAATAATATCATGATCCCTTTGAGCCCGGGTGGCGGTCCCAAAAAAACAGTAATCACTTTGGATACCCCAGTGCCTCAATCCACCCAGATGTGTGTTTAAGTTGCCACCTTAAATAAAACCATTAATTTAACAATCTCACATCATCATGGATACACTCACCCAATCCACGTCTACTAGCATAGCATGGCAAATAAGCAAACGTAGAAGTAACTCCCAAAGGTTTAGTAATAAAAGCAGGTAATAGGTACTACCTCATCTACTTCCCATCCCACAATTTAATTAGATACTAACCATGCAAGTGTTTGAGGAATAGATCTAATGCATAAAACTGGGTAGTAGAAAAAGTATGATCAAGTGTTACTTGCCTTGCTGATGATCCGCGAAACCTAGAGATTCGAAGTAACAAGCGGCGCACTCCGGGTAATCTATCGCAGCCAAACAACAAGCATACAATAAGTACTCATCTAATGCACAGGTAAATTTCGAATAAAAGATCTAACTAGAAAGTTCAACTTAAGAACTCTGGTTGCAAAAAGAATCGAATCAAATAAAGCAACGAAAGTCAAACGACGAAAGAAAACAACTCGGTTCTAGCAAGTTGAAACTAAGTCAAATTTTACAGTAGCAAAACTTTGCTTAAGTTAATTAATCGGAACGGCGGTTTCGAGATGAAACTCCAGGCGTTTGAATCACCTGATTCCGATAAACGAGCGAGAAAATAGACTAGAAAGAAAATCGGATCTGAAATCACTATCAGAAAAATAGCGGAATAAATCTGATGAGAAAGAAAACGACGAACGGTTGAACTAACAGACGTTCATTAACCGGAGCAAACCGGTGATCTCGTTCGTTAGGACGAACGGTCCGGCGAACGCTTGCTAAACAAAACCGGGAAGTAAAACCGGTGAGAAAAACCGATCTAGGGTTTCGGAAAGAAAACCGAAACGAAAAACCGATCTAGAAAACCGGAACGATTTACAAAAAACCGAACCAAGGAAAAGAAAAGGTGACGCAGCGCGGGGCTAGTACCTCAAAGAAGCGAGGGGCTCCGGCGGCGGCGGCGTTGGGTGGCGACGGCGGCACTTGGCGGCGGCGGTGTAGGGCGGCAGCACTGCTGCTGCTGCGGAGGAGAGGAGAGGTGTTGGTTTGATGTGTTAGAGGGGGGGGGTGCTTGGGTATTTATATTGGGGAGGGGAGGGTTTTTGCTTGGAGTAGGGGACAAGAATTAGAGTAGGATTTGGAATCCTAGGAATAAAAATGGAATAACGAAACGGGTCCAAATCCTACTAGGATTTGTAAAAGAAAAGGAAACAGGCGGCTCCTGGCTCCACAGTGCGGCGCGCTAGCGATGGCCTTGGCCTCTGGCCGGCAGTGGCTTAGCGGCTTGGGCCTTTGGCCCAAGGTGTCATGACTCTCTCTTTTTTTAAATCGGTTTCACATGAAAAAATCTGAGAGAAAAAATCTAAACGAACTCCAAAATTAATAAAGTAAACTTTCCGACTCCTAAAAATGAGTCTAACAAAGTGAACTTTTACTCGGGCCTAAAATGCAATTTTTGAAAACACGCATTTTTCCCTAAGGCAAATAAACTCCGAGAAAATTCAAAATTTGATTTATTTATTAAATCTTCATTTTTCCTAAATTTTGGGAAAGTCATATTATTCCCTCTCTTATTTTTGATATTGGAAAAATATTTGAAGATAAAATAAATAAATCCAATGATCCTCTTTTCATAGTTTTGAGAGAACTCAAATACAAAAATTTCGAAATCTACAGCTCTCTCCAAGGGTCCTTGAGTTGCGTGAATTTCTAGGATCAACAAAATGCAAGAAAATATGATATGCATGATGACTTAATGTATAACATTCCAAATTGAAAATTTGGGATGTTACAAACCTACCCCCCTTAAGATGAATCTCGCTCTCGAGATTCGGTTTGGCTAGAAAATAGGTGAGGGTGGTCCTTGAGCAAATCTTCTTCTCTTTCCTGTGTGGCTTCATCCTCAGTGTGGTGGCTCCACTGAACTTTGCAAAACTTGATAACCTTGCTGCGAGTAACTCTGCTGGCATAATCGAGAATCTTGACTGGTCTCTCCTCATATGTCAAATCATCCTTCAACTGAATTGCTTCAAGTGGCATTGTATCTCTTAACGGTACCTCCGCCATCTCGGAGTGACATTTCTTCACCGAGAAACATGGAATACATCATGAACTCCTGACAGTCCCTCTGGCAATTCCAGCTTATAAGCAACTTCTCCCATGCGTTGCAAGATCCTATACGGTCCAACGAATCGTGGTGCTAACTTTCCTTTAACTCCAAATCGCTTAACTCCTTGTAGTGGGGATACTCTAAGATAAACTCTGTCTCCAACTTCATATTCTATCGCCTTGTGTTTTGAATCCGCATAGCTTTTCTGTCTGGACTGGGCTACCTTGAGCCTATCGCGAATCAACTTAACCTTTTGTTCAAACTCCTTGATCAAATCTGATCCAAACAATCGACGGTCTCCGGCTCGTCCCATGATAACGGTGTCTCCGCACCTCCTTCCGCATAAAGCCTCGAAGGTGCCATCTTCAAGCTGGTTTGGTAACTGTTGTTATAAGAAAACTACGCATACGACAAGTTATCATCCCAACTAGATCCATAATCTAGTGCACAAGCTCTCAAAGACATCCTCCAAAATCTGATTGACTCTCTCGGTCATCCATCCATCGGTCTCGTGGGTGGAAAGCTGTCTTTGAATTCCAGCCTGGTTCCCAATGTTTCGTGCAACTGATTCCAAAACTTTGAGGTAAATTGGGTTCCTCTATCTGACACGATACTCCTCGGAACTCCGTGTAAACACACAATTCTGGTCATGTATATCTTTGCCAACTTAGCACTGCTATAGGTAGTCTTGACTGGAATGAAATGAGCTACCTTCGTCAAGCGGTCGACTATAACCCAAATCGAGTCATAGCCAGAACGAGTCTTTGGCAAACCTGTGATGAAATCCATACCTAGTTTATCCCACTTCCATTCGGGTATCATCAATGGTTGCAACAATCCTGCTGGCTTCTGATGTTCTGCCTTCACTCTTTGACATACATCACAAACTGCTACATACTCTGCAATATCTTTCTTCATTCCGGTCCACCAGAAAGTATTCTTCAAATCCAAATACATCTTGGTATTTCGTGGTGAATCGAATATGGTGAATCATGTGCCTCTTGCGTAATCAACTTCGATCTCCGGGTCATTTGGCACATACACACGGTCCTCAAACCATAGGGTATCGTGCTCATCCTCACGAAATCCCTTAGCTTTTCCTTCGCTAATTTTCTCCTTTATAGAGGCAACTTCCTTATCTGCCTTTTGAGCTTCTCTGATTTTGTCCATCAACGTAGACTGAATCTCCAATGCTACTACATAGCCTCTCGGAACTATTTCCAAACATAGCTCTCGAAGGTCTTCAGCTAACTCCTTGGGTATTCCTCCCACCGTTAGTGTATTGATGTGGCTCTTACGGCTCAATGCGTCTGCTACAACGTTAGCCTTCCCGGGGTGATAATGCAATCTCATATCATAATCCTTAATAAGCTCCAACCATCTCCTCTGTCTGAGATTTAACTCCTTCTGCGTGAAGATGTACTTCAAACTCTTGTGATCCGTGTACACCTCACAATGATTTCCAATGAGAAAATGTCTCCAGGTCTTCAATGCATGCACAACGGCTGCTAACTCCAAGTCATGTGTGGCATAATTCAACTCATGAGGCTTTAGCTATCGTGAGGCATACGAAACAACTCTTCCTTCCTGCATAAGCACTGCTCCAAGTCCTCGGCATGAAGCGTCGCAATACACCTCATAATCCTTGGTCCGATCCGCAAAATTAACACCGGTGAGGTAACCAATCTTTTCTTCAACTCCTGAAAACTTGCCTCACAATCCTCGGTCCATATGAACTTGGTATCCTTTTTCAGCAATTCCGTCATAGGCTTTGCAATCCTTGAGAAATTCTCAATGAATCTTCGGTAGTATCCTGCGAGTCCAAGGAAACTCCGGATCTCTCCAACTTTCGTTGGTGCTTCCCATTTGGTTACGGTCTCAACCTTCGTGGGGTCAACTGCTATCCCTTCCCCGGATATAACATGTCCAAGAAATCCAACTTCCTTGAGCCAAAACTCACATTTGCTGAACTTGGCATATAACTGATGTTCCCTCAGTTTCTCCAAAACTAATTGCAAATGTTCCTTATGTTCTTCTTCATTCTTCGAGAAAACCAAAATATCATCAATGAACACCACGATTTAACTTATCCAAAAACTCCATAAACACTTTGTTCATCGGGTTCATGAAATAGGCTGGCGTTAGTCAGTCCAAATGACATAACGGTATATTCATACAGTCCATATCTCATGGTAAATGCTGTCTTAGGTATGTCCTGCTCCCGAATCTTCAATCGATGGTACCACGATCGCAAATCGATCTTGGAAAACACTTTAGCTCCTTGCAAACGATCAAACAGATCATTTATCATTGGTAGTGGGTACTTGTTCTTGATTGTTACTTCATTTAAACCACGATAGTCAACAACCATCCTTAACGATCCGTCCTTCTTCTCTACTAAAAGTATGGGTGATCCCCAAAGGCGAAGAACTTGGGCGTATATAACCTTTATCCAATAGCTCCTTAATCGCTTCTTGATTTCCGCCAAATCCTGCGGGCATCCCGTATGGTCGCCCGATATTGGGCACATGCACAGCAAAAGTTCAATCAAAAACTCAATGTCTCTATCCGGTGGCATTCCTAGCAATTCCTCAGGAAATACATCAGGGAAATCCTTCACCACTGGCACCTCTTCCTGCACAACTCCTGATAAGGAATTTACTTGATTCTATTTGGTCCATATCGCGATACATACTTAATCCTTCTTCCTTCTGGTGTGGTGAGCCAAATCGTCTTACTTGCACAATGATGTTCCCCCCATACATCGACAGCCAATCCATACCGAGAATCACCTCCAATCCTTGGAATTCCAAAATGATCAAATCCGTCGGGAACACATGCCTTCCTATACTTAATGGTACTTGAAAACATCCTTGTTTGGCCATATATTCCGCTCCTGGTGAGCTTACTAGCATAGGGGTTTTAAGAATCTGAGTAGGCAGGCTATACTTTTCTACAAATCCTTGATATGTATGAATGCGTTGCACGGTATCGAAAAGAACTAGTGCAGTAAATGACTTAACCAAAAACTTACCGACATCGTGCATCGGGCTGATCTTAAACCTCCTCCACATCAATGTGGTTCACCGTCCCCTGTTGAAAGGGTTTGGCTTCTTTCCGTAGCTTCCATTTCCACCTTGGCCTTCGGGACAGTCATTTGCATAATTTCCGGTCTTGGAACACTTGTAACAGGTGACATGGCTCAGGTCTTTCTTGGTTGGGGTTGATGGTGTGGTCCGGTTCTGGCCGTTGCTTCCTCCATTCCCATTCCCATTTTTGTGGCCATTATGGTTGTGCGAATTACCTCCTCCATGGGTATGCTGAAACTGAACTCCACATTTAGGGGTATAGCAGGGGCTTCTGCTGGGCTCGAGTTATACTTCCCTGCCCATACTTCCTCTTGCGATTCTCAATTTCTTTGTTGCTTTCCTTCAATCATGAGGGCACGGTCTACCAATTCCTGGTAGTTATTGAAACTTGCTACCATCAACTGCATGCTTAACTCATCATTCAATCCTTCCAGAAACTTCTCCTGCTTAGTTGCATCTGTGGCAACGCTATCTGGGGCATAACGTGCTAACTTACTAAAATCATCCACATCTTGCCAAGTCCTTCCTCCTTGGCGTAAATTGCAAACTCACGCTTCTTCATGGCCATAGCTCCTGCCGAGACATGGGCAAGGCGGAAAGCTTGTCAAAACTGATCCCATGTGATAGTGTCTACATGGTAGGTTGCTTGTAAAATTTTCCCACCATCTTCTGCTGGTCCTTCAAGCTGGTGTGCAGCAAACTTCACCTTCTCTCCATCTGTACATCCTGCGGTGGTCAACTCCCTCCCTACCTTACGGAGCCAATCATCTGCTACTATCGGCTCGGTGCTCTTTGGAAAACACCGGCGGTTCAGCCTTAAGAAACGAGCCGATGGTCAACTGGGGTGGTGGCGGTGGGTTGTTGTTGTTGCCACAGTTCATGCCGGTGTTTGGATCAAAGTGTTCTGCTGCCGAATCAACTGGGTGATCTCCGTGAAAAAACAAACCCAGGGTCGCGTCTCGGAGGCATCTGATGGGTTTAGAAAAGACGAGAAATTAAGAATAGAGTGAGGTCTAAGGAGAAACACTACCCAAATGTATATGAGCAAATGCACACAAAATCACTTCATTCAATTCAAACAAAGGGCTTACAACGGTCTAACTATCGCAAAAGTGCGTGAACTAAAATGTTACATGGAGGAATACTACTAATATGTGGGGGTCATCTATTAATTTGAACCGGTGGAAGACTCCATGATGTCTCGCTCCAGCCTTCGCCTTCAAAGTCGGGTTCACTTGGATCCGAATCGGTGTCGTCGATGATGATGTAGTTGTTTCGGACAATGACGTACTTGTCTTCATTCTTGAGCGCCAATTTCTTCTTGAGTTCTTCAATCTCATACTTAAGATCGTTATTGTGTCTTGCTACTGCTACGATCTCGTCCATGTAGTCCTTACGTGTAGACTTTAGTTCTTCTTCAAGTTCGATGATCCTTCCCTTCGCATCCTTCAATTCGATCATAAACATCTGGTTCTCCTGGCGTCGAATGTGCTGGTTTAACTCCTGGAAGAAAGCTGCAATGGATCTATCCTTCTTGGTGCTGACTATCTCCCATTGTTCATCTCGGCGTCCACAAATCTGATAGATGGTGTCCTTGAGGTCTTCTTGGTAAACTTCTCCAATGCGTCCCATGGTGATATGAGCTGCCATGCTCTTTCCTGCACTCGAGTTGGTGCAATCGAAAACACTATCTATAGGCTTGGTGATTGGGGCGAATGTCCTTCCCGAACGTGAGCTTGAATCTTCCAGCTCTTCTTCAGCAGTGGCGTTGAAAGTCCGGTGAAGCTTGGTAGTCCAATGTTCGTACTTGGTGACTTCCTTCAAGTGAAATCCAAAAGGTGTGCCTTCATCTGGTTGGGCGTACTTGATCTTCGGCGTCCTTCATCCTAAAGTGTAGAAAAGATGAGGAGTTAGAAAATGTGAAGAGAGTAGTGATCTAGGGCTTTAACTTAGTGGTCGTGTCCTCTACCAACAGGTGTTTCGATACCATCTCTCAGCGACCCGACCGAATGGATCAAGTCTTCGTGCTTCAAAGGCGTCATCCTCGGATCAAGAATGTCGACACCACACAAGATTTCAAGGATTTATAATGAGTAGCAATCACACACTTATTACATCGTTGCCCCAAAAGAGGACTTATTACAATAAATATGGCTTAAGGCCATCTAATAACGATAACAATGGAAGACTTGGAAGATAAGTGAGTCCATCAACTCCAGCGGTATCCTTGAGTATAGAACCACGACCTAAAGCACCTTACTAAATGCGTCTGAAAAGTCTCGCAACATGAAAGTTGCAGCCAGAAACGGGTCAAAGACATGGAATATCTTTGGCAATGTAACACATAGAGAATAATGAATGATAAGCCTGTACTACATGCATATGTGGCTGGTGGAAAAGCTCTCTGATTCTTGTTTTGCATAAAGCCAGTTTTCCCTCTTGCAAAGGAATAAATTTGTTTAACTATCATGGTGGTTGTTAAACATTGAGAATGGTTAATGACATCCTCAATCCCAATTAAGAGTACTCAAAAACCCAACAATATTAATTAGAGTAACATGTTGAGATTCACATGATATTCAAGTACTAGATACTCAAGATGTCCATAACCGGGGACACGGCTAATCATGATTAGTTTATACACTCTGCAGAGGTTTGCGCACTTTTCCCCACAAGACTCGATCGCCTCCGTTTGATTTCTCATACTGCAGGGTGTTTGAGAAACGGATGACTGAGACATAGTCTTTCAGAAGCGCTAGCACCTTACGACGGGTAGACCGGTACACCTACATCCCCTACATCTGCTAGTCCACCACTATAAGAGTTCGCACGACTTACTCAACTATGCCAGAGCCCATAATGGCTTGTGGCTGCACACGGAAGTTACTAGTTTGAATAATCTCATGATCCCTTTAAGCTCGGGTGGCGGTCCCAAAAAAACAGGCAATCACTTTGGATACCCCGGTGCCTCAATCCACCCGAGATGTGTGTTTAAGTTGCCACCTTAAATAAACCATTAATTTAACAATCTCACATCTGTCATGGATACACTCACCCAATCCACGTCTACTAGCATAGCATGGCAAATAAGCAAACGAGAAGTAACTCCCAAAGGTTTAGTAATAAAACAGGTAATAGGTACTACCTCATCTACTTCCCATCCCACAATTTAATTAGATACTAACCATGCAAGTGTTTGAGGAATAGATCTAATGCATAAAACTGGGTAGTAGAAAAGTATGATCAAGTATTACTTGCCTTGCTGATGATCCGCGAAACCTAGAGATTCGCAGTAACAAGCGGCGCACTCCGGGTAATCTATCGCAGACAAACAACAAGCATACAATAAGTACTCATCTAATGCACAGGTAAATTTCGAATAAAAGATCTAACCAGAAAATTCAACTTAAGAACCACAGTTGCAAAAAGAATCGAATCAAATAAAGCAACGAAAGTCAAACGACGAAAGAAAACAACTCGGTTCTAGCAAGTTGAAACTAAGTCAAATTTTACAGTAGCAAAACTTTGTTTTAGTTAATTAATCGGAACGGAGGTTTCGAGATGAAACTCCAGGCGTTTGAATCACCTGATTCCGATAAACGAGCGAGAAAATAGACTAGAAAGAAAATCGGATCTGAAATCGCTATCAAAAAAATAGCGGAATAAATCCGATGAGAAAGAAAACGCATTTAACGGTTGAGCGAACGGACATTCATTAACCAAAGCAAACCGGTGATCTCGTTCGTTAGGACGAACGGTCCGTGACGCTTGCATAAACAAAACCGGGAAGTAAAACCGGCGAGAAAAACCGATCTAGGGTTTGGAAAGAAAACCGAAGCGAAAAACCGATCTAGAAACCGGAGCGGAAACGGAACGATTCTGAAAAACCGAACCGAGGAAAAGAAAAGGTGACGCGGCGAGGCTAGTACCTCAAGAAGCGAGGGCTCCGTGGCGGCGGCGTTAGTGTGATGGCGGCACTTGGCGGCGGCGGTGTAGGGCGGCGGCGGCGGCACTGCTGCTGCTGTGGAGGAGAGGAGAGGTGTTGGTTTGATGTGTTAGAGGGGGGGGTGCTTGGGTATTTATATTGGGGAGGGAGGGTTTTTGCTTGGAGTAGGGGACAAGAATTAGAGTAGGATTTGGAATCCTAGGAATAAAAACGGAATAACGAAACGGGTCCAAATCCTACTAGGATTTGTAAAAGAAAAGGAAACCCGGCGGCTCCTGGCTCCACAGTGCGGTGGCGCGCGCTAGCGATGGCCTTGGCCTCCTGGCCGGCCGGCTGGCTTGGCGGCTTGGGCCTTTGGCCCAAGGCGCTGCGGCTCTCTCTTTTTTTTTTAAATCGGTTTCGCGCGCAGAAAAATACAGAGAAAAAAAATCTAAACGAACTCCAAAATTAATAAAGTAAACTTTCCCCGACTCCTAAAAATGAGTCGAACAAAATGAACTTTTACTCGGGGCCTAAAATGCAATTTTTGAAAACACGCATTTTCCCTAAGGCAAATAAACTCCGAGAAAAATCCAAAATTTGATTTATTTATTAAATCTTCATTTTTCCTAAATTTTGGGAAAGTCATATTATTCCCTCTCTTATTTTTGATATTGGAAAAATATTTGAAGATAAAATAAATAAATCCAATGATCCTCTTTTCATAGTTTTGAGAGAACTCAAATACAAAAATTTCAAAATCTACAGCTCTCTCCGAGGGTCCTTGAGTTGCGTGAATTTCTAGGATCAACAAAATGCAAGAAAGTATGATATGCATGATGACTTAATGTATAACATTCCAAATTGAAAATTTGGGATGTTACAATTCTCTTGGAGATCTATTTGATGTAATCTTCTTTTGCGGTGTGTTTGTCGAGATCCGATGAATTGTGGGTTTATGATCCAGATTATCTATGAACAATATTTGAATCTCCTCTGAATTCTTTTATGTGTGATTGGTTATCTTTGCAAGTCTCTTCGATTTATCAGCTTGGTTTGGCCTACTAGATTGATCTTTCTTGCAATGGGAGAAGTGCTTAGCTTTGTGTTCAATCTTGCGGTGCTCGATCCCAGTGACAGTAGGGGAAACGACATGTATTGTGTTGTTGCCATCGAGGATAAAAAGATGGGGTTTATATCATATTGCATGAGTTTATCCCTCTACATCATGTAATCTTGCTTAAAGCGTTACTCCATTCTTATGAACTTAATACTCTAGATGCATGCTGGATAGCGGTCGATGTGTGGAGTAATAGTAGTAGATGCAGGCAGGAGTCGGTCTACTTGTCACGGACGTGATGCCTATATGCATGATCATACCTAGATATTCTCATAACTATGCTCAATTCTATAAATTGCTCAACAGTGATTTGTTCACCCACCATAATACTTATGCTATCTTGAGAGAAGCCACTAGTGAAAACTATGGCCCCCGGGTCTATTTTCCATCATATAAGTTTCCAATCTATTTTTACTTTGCAACCTTCACTTTTTATCTTTATCATAAAAATACCAAAAATATTATCTTATCATCTGTATGAGATCTCACTTTTGCAAGTGGCCGTGAAGGGATTGACAACCCCTTTATCGCGTTGGTTGCAAGGTTCTTATTTGTTTGTGTAGGTGCAAGGGACTTGAGCGTGGCCTCCTACTGGATTGATACCTTGGTTCTAAAAAACTAAGGGAAATACTTACGCTACTTTGCTGCATCACCCTTTCCTCTTCAAGGGAAAACCAACGCAATGCTTAAGAGGTAGCACCTGGCACACAAAAAACCCTCGTCCCGCATGCCGTAGCGCGGTGCATTCCCATCCGGCGCTAGCTGCCCGCATTCATGTCGTCCATCCATATGCCGTCATTAAGAGGCTCGCTGCCCGAGGAACCAACTCCGGCGACTTAATGACACACCTGGACACTTGGCCTCACCGGAATGCGCTACTTAAAGCAGCAACGCCCAGCTAAACTCCACACCATAGCGCATCGTCCTGCTACCTGGCACCACATCCGCCCTGAATGCGAGCGCGAACACTTTGCGGGAGAGCTTGTCTTCGGGGATGAAGCTCGAGGTCGCCGCCCTCGCTCAAGTCGCCGCTCGCGATGCAATAGTGGCGTAGCCGGACGCGGACGCGACCGCACAAGCTGTGGCCACGCTGGCGGCCGACAACGGGAGCACCGTCAGCCACGCGTCCTACTTGCCGCCGTCCAACGTCCGGCACCACCGAGGTCGGGGACTCCTCCGACGATGAGTAGGGAATGGGAGGCGGCAGGGCATGGTGTGCCAACTGGCAGGTCCGTCTCCCGTGTTCTACTCTTCCTCGCCGGAGACCGCACCTTCATTTCACGGGTCTTGAACCCCGCCCCCGTACATGGAGGTCGCAGACGGAGGACATAGGTCACCGCCGTAGACTAGGTTTAGGGTCGGGTTTCTTTTATTTTTCTGTCCTATAAAAGTTTGAAATGTAATGAAAATCTTCCGTGTTTGCATTAATCTTGTCCGATGTGTATGAACTTTCGCAATAATAGTAAGATATATTGTAGGAGTATATGGAATGATGATTCGTTTTTGTGTGTATAAACTTAGAAGGTTTGACCCGAGACAAAGCTAATATGCGAAGTAAATAAACACATAGGGTCTATATACACAATTTATCTTAGGCACTCCAATAGTACGTCCACTACACATTCGCGCATTTCACATCTTTCTACATCTACGGGAACCCACGAAAGGGTTAACATAAATTGTCTATCTCTCTCCCCCTGATTTTCATGGTGGTGGGCCCCTTCCTCCCCCAATCTACAATCAACAGCTCACACATTTCACATTACTTTAATTACGTAACTGGGATTACATAGGTGTAGCATTACTCATCCTAAAAAACAAACTAAGCCAACCTCCTAGCATATCACATGGGAAAAGACCTGGCCACGCCATTTTAGTCGGGATTACTGGATTACTAGTAGAAGTATCGATGGATCGCGCGAAGCACCAAGTTTTCTTTAGGGGGCGAAGCACCAAGTTTAAAAGGAAAAAGGTGGTACACTCACAGCACCCCTGTCGCGGTCGTATTGCACCCCACACACGGTTGATCCTACACACAGCTCACGCAAACGGAACGCGCTTTGGCTTGCCTCTTCACTGACACGTGGACTGCACTTGGAGAAACCGACCATGCACCAAACACCCCCCGCCCACCGTGCGAAAATCTCCCCCAAAAATTCCCCTCAAATCCCAAATTCAACCGCCCTTGGGCCAACTAGCCAATAATATTCCCGAACCCCCCCCCCCCCCCCCGCCCCTCCACCCCATTCGCTCCGCCAAAGCCGCCCTTCCCTCTGCGCCGATACGTCGGTGCCGCGGTTCGTCGAGGGCACGCACGGCGATCCTCTCACTCCCATAGTATGCTCTCGTACACTGTCGTCCTCTAGCCGCGCTGCCACTGCTGGCGACGTTCTTGTGGAGATGCACGACGGTCAGCGCCGCCACCACTGGCGACATTCGTGTGGAGACGCACGGCGGTCAGCTTCTCCCATGGTACGTGCATTCTAGACTGAAGCCCCGTGCATGTCGGTGTAACGCTGAATGTTAGTTGATAGACATTGTTAATCTCACTGTCTGCTGAAGTAGTTTACAATCAATATGCTCTACTTAAGAAGCTTCCTTGCCCTGTTCTGCACTCAATCTGCTTAGCTGAGATGGCATGCCAAGCCCGATTAGTTGCTAAAATATCCTGCCATATATTTATTGCGACGTGGATTGCCATGGTCTAGTCGCCAATCTGTTAGGTGAAATAGCTCTACACCGTTTTATACACAATCTTTGTTGCTGAGATGGCCTTTGATAGTTTGATGGTTGTGTGCTCGGCTTCATTGACTGCTAAAATAGCCTGCCATAATTTAGCACTCAAATCTGTTTGCTGAATTAGCTTTACATATATTTCGTTACTTAGATCTGCTTGTCCAAATATCTTGCCATAGCTTTAGACATCGACCTAGGTATTTTTTTCTGGACTTCATAAAAAAGCATATATGTTTTTTCTGTAATATCTAGTAGAAGAACTGATTTGTATGTCTAAGAGATGGATAGGACTTGGATAACTTCTGCTCGAAGATTCTCCGCTGCATATGTCGAGGGGGTTGAAAACTTCATGAACTTTATCAGAGCTGAGTACGGTGGTCTGGAATCAGATGTGCTCTGCCTGTGTAGCAGTTGTATGAATTAAGTTACAAGACCCCAGTCAACTGTGCAAAATCATCTAGATGTCCGGCACATATGCTAGGTGGGTTCCTCATGGTGAAGCTATGAACGTCAATGTTACTGACTATGTGGAAGCAGCAGATCACCATCTTGATCTGCCTGATGCTCAGGTGGAAGAGGAGGAGGTGGTGGTGGTGGTGGCGGAGCCAGTGAGTTTGACCAACATTGAAACAATGCTACGAAATGCTCATGCATTTCATGAACTTTCACCTGCAGAAGAAAAACGGTGGGTCCGCATGTTGGAACAATGCAACGTGGCTGTCACCCCAGGAAATAAGTCACAAGATATTCTCAGCTATGGTCACCTTTCTTCATGTGAAGACATCTGAGCGGATGACCAACAAATCATTCGATGCGATGTTGGCTGCTTTCCGCAAATCTTTCCCAAATGCGTCTGAGCTGCCACACACCTACAGTAAAATGAAGAATTTCCTTCGTGCAGTTGGAATTGGATATGATATGATCCATGTTTGTAAGAACAATTGTGTTTTGTTCCGGAAGGATTATGCCAACTTAAGTGAATGCCCAAAATGCAAATCATCAAGATGGAAAGATGGCGATGCTGTGAACAGGATTCCTCATAATGTTCTGAGACATTTTCCAATTATACCTAGATTGCAGAGGTTGCTTCATGATGCTGAAACAAGAGAGGTTGTACTGTGGCATTCTAGGAACCAGGAGTATAGAGATCAGAATGTAATGAGCCATCCATCTCATGGTAGTGACTGGAAAAGCTTCAATCAGGAACACAAAAAGTTCGCTGCTGACCCGAGAAACATTAGACTTGGCATAGCTTCAGATGGATTTAAACCATTTGGCCACCAGAGCGGCACATATAGCAGGTGGCCAGTGCTTGTTATCCCGTACAATATGCATCCAAATGTCTGCACCAAAGAATCAAACTACATGATGGCCTTGCTCATCCCAGGTCCAAAAGTCCTGGAAATGATTTTGATTTATTCATGGAGCCTCTTGTGGAGGAACTTCAATAGCTATGGAGGGGTGTTCTCACTCGAGACCTATATAGCAGCCCACCAGTTGATTTCTTTCTGCATGATGTTATAATTTAGTGCATCCATGATTATTTAGCTTTGGGCACTATGTCGGGGCGAACGACACATGGTTACAATGCATGTGTTCATTGTGTGAGAATCATTGTCATACGCAATACCTAGCAAGATCTGTTACATTGGACACCGTCGTTTCCTTGCCAAGGACAAGCCGCATCCTACAAAATACCGAAGATATGTGTTCAATGCAAAGCATGAAAAACGTGATGCGCCAAAGAGGCTTGATGTCTACTACGCAACCTTCTTCTTGTAGACGTTGTTGGGCCTGCAAGTGCACAGGTTTGTAGGACAGTAGCAAATTTCCCTCAAGTGGATGACCTAAGGTTTATCAATCCGTGGGAGGCGTGGGATGAAGATGGTCTCTCTCAAGCAACCCCGCAACCAAATAACAAAGAGTCTCTTGTGTCCCCAACACACCCAATACAATGGTAAATTGTATAGGTGCACTAGTTATTGAAGAGATGGTGATACAAGTGCAATATGGATGGTAGATAAAGGTATTTGTAATCTGAAAATATAAAAACAGCAAGGTAACAAGTGTTAAAAGTGAGCGTAAATGGTATTGCAATGATAGGAAACAAGGCCTAAGGTTCATACTTTCACTAGTGCAAGTTCTCTCAACAATAATAACATAATTGGATCATATAACTATCCCTCAACATGCAACAAAGAGTCACTCCAAAGCCACTAATAGCGGAGAACAAACGTAGAGATTATGGTAGGTCTGAAACCACCTCAAAGTTATTCTTTCCAATCAATCCGTTGGGCTATTCCTATAAGTGTCACAAACAGCCCTAGAGTTCGTACTAGAATAACGCCTTAAGATACAAATCAACCAAAACCCTAATGTCACCTAGATACTCCAATGTCAGCTCAAGTATCCGTGGGCATGATTATATGATATGCATCACACAATCTCAAATTCATCTATTCAACCAACACATAGAACCTCAAAGAGTGCCCCAAAGTTTCTACCGGAGAATCACGAAGAAAACGTGTGCCAACCCCTATGCACAAGTTCATGGGCGGAACCCGCAAGTTGATCACCAAAACATACATCAAGTGGAACGTGATATCCCATTGTCACCACAGATAAGCACGGCAAGACATACATCAAGTGTTCTCAAATCTTTAAAGACTCAATCCGATAAGATTACTTCAAGGGGAAAACTCAATCCATTACAAGAGAGTAGAGGGGGAGAAGAAACATAAGATCCAACTATAATAGCAAAGCTCACTATACATCAAGATTGTGCTAAATCAAGAACACGAGAGAGAGAGAGAGAGAGATCAAACACATAGCTACTGGTACATACCCTCAACGCCGAGGGTGAACTACTCCCTCCTCGTCATGGATAACACCGGGATGATGAAGATGGCCACAGGTGAGGGTTCCCCCCTCCGACAGGGTGCCGGAACAGGGTCCCAATTGGTTTTTGGTGGCTACAGAGGTTTTGCGGCGGCGGAACTCCCGATCTATCTTCCGTTCTGGAAGTTTTACGATACGTAGGTATATATGGGTGCAGGGGGTACGTCGGTGGAGCTTCGGGGGCCCCACGAGGCAGGGGCGTGCCCTAGGGTGGTGGGCGCGCCCCCCCCACCCTCGTGGCCAGCTCCCGTATCTTCAGACGTAGAGTCCAAGTCTATCCGGTGGCTTTCCTTCCAAAAATAACTTCTCCAGTTGATTTCGTTCCGTTTTGACTCCGTTTGATATTCCTTTTCTTCGAAATACTGAAATAGGCAAAAAAACAGCAAATCTGGGCTGGGCCTCCGGTTAATAGGTTAGTCCCAAAAGTAATATAAAAGTGGAAAATAAAGCCCAATATTCCCACAACAGTAGATAATATAGCATGGAGCAATCAAAAATTATAGATACGTTGGAGACGTATCAAGCATCCCCAAGCTTAATTCCTGCTCGTCCTCGAGTAGTTAAATGATAAAAAAGATAAGTTTTGATGCGGAATGCTAGTTGGCATAATATCAATGTAATTCTTCTTAATTGTGATATGAATATTCAGATCCGAAAGATTCAAGACAAAAGTTCATATTGACATAAAAATAATAATACTTCAAGCATACTAACTAAGCAATCATGTCTTCTCAAAATAACATGGCCAAAGAAAGTTATCCCTAGAAAATCATATAGTCTGGCTATGCTCCATCTTCCCCACACAAAGTATTTAAATCATGCACAACCCGATGACAAGCCAAGCAATTGTTTCATACTTTTGACATTCTCAAAACTTTTTCAATCTTCACGCAATACATGAGCGTGAGCCATGGATATAGCACTATATGTGGAATAGAATGGTGGTTGTGGAGAAGACAAAAAGGGAGAAGATAGTCTCACATCAACTAGGCGTATCAACGGGCTATGGAGATGCCCATCAATAGATATCAATGTGAGTGAGTAGGAATTGCCATGCAACGGATGCACTAGAGCTATAAGCATATGAAAGCTCAACAAAATAAACTAAGTGGGTGTGCATCCAACTCGCTTGCTCACGAAGACCTAGGGCATTTTTAGGAAGCCCATCATTGGAATATACAAGCCAAGTTCTATAATGAAAAATTCCCACTAGTATATGAATGTGACAAAATGAGAGACTCTCTATCATGAATATCATGGTGCTACTTTCAAGCACAACTTTGGTAAAAGGATAGTAACATTGTCCCTTCTCTCTTTTTCTCTCATTTTTTTATTTGGGCCTTTTCTCTTTTTTTATGGCCTCTTTTTTTTCTTTTTTTTTCTTCCGGAGTCTCATCCCGACTTGTGGGTGAATCATAGTCTCCATCATCCTTTCCTCACTGGGACAATGCTCTAATAATGATGATCATCACACTTTTATTTACTTACAACTCAATAATTACAACTCGATACTTAGAACAAAATATGACTCTATATGAATGCCTCCGGAGGTGTACCGGGATATGCAATGAATCAAGAGTGACATGTATGAAAGAATTATGAATGGTGGCTTTGCTACAAATACGATGTCAACTACATGATCATGCTAAGTAATATGACAATGACGGAGCGTGTCATAATAACCGGAACGGTGGAAAGTTGCATGGCAATATATCTCGGAATGGCTATGGAAATGCCATGATAGGTAGGTATGGTGGCTGTTTTGAGGAAGGTATATGGTGGGTGTATGATACGGCGAAAGGTCTGCGGTATTAGAGAGGCTAGCAATGGTGGAAGGGTGAGAGTGCGTATAATCCATGGACTCAACATTAGTCATCAAGAACTCATATACTTATTGCAAAAATCTACAAGTTATCAAAGCAAAGTATTACGCGCATGCTCCTAGGGGGATAGATTGGAAGGAAAAGACCATCGCTCGTCCCCGACCGCCACTCATAAGGAAGACAATCAATAAATAAATCATGCTCCGACTTCATCACATAACGGTTCACCATACGTGCATGCTACGGAATCACAAACTTTAACACAAGTATCTCTCAAATTCACAACTACTCAACTAGCATGACTCTAATATCACCATCTTCATATCTCAAAACAATTATCAAGCATCAAACTTTTCTTAGTATTCAACGCACTCAAAAGAATGTTTTACAAATCATTTATGCTTAGCAAATTAGGATTTCTTTAAGCAAATTACCATGCTATTTAAGACTCTCAAAATAATCTAAGTGAAGCATGAGAGATCAATATTTTCTATAAAACAAATCCACCACCGTGCTCTAAAAGATATAAGTGAAGCACTAAAGCAAACAACAAACTACTCCAAAAGATATAAGTGAAGATCAATGAGTAGTCGAATAATTATGCAACTATGTGAAGACTCTCCCATTTAATAATTTAGGATATTGGTATTTTATTCAAGCATCAAGCAAAACAAAATAAAATGGCATGACGCTCCAAGCAAAACACATATCATGTGGTGAATAAAAATATAGCTCCAAGTAAAGTTACCGATGAACGAAGACGAAAGAGGGGATGCCTTCCGGGGCATCCCCAAGCTTAAACTCTTGGTTGTCCTTGAATATTACCTTGGGGTGCCTTGGGCATCCCCAATCTTAGGCTCTTTCCACTCCTTATTCCATAGTCCATCGAATCTTTACCCAAAACTTGAAAACTTCACAACACAAAACTTAACAGAAAACTCGTGAGCTCCGTTAGCGAAAGAAAACAAAATACCACTTCAAGGTACTGTAATGAACTCATTCTTTATTTATATTGGTGTTAAACATACTGTATTCCAACTTATCTATGATTTATAAACTATTTTAATAGCCATAGAGTCATCAAAATAAGCAAACAACACACGAAAAATAGAATCTGTCAAAAACAGAACAGTCTGTAGTAATCTGTAGCTAACGCGAACTTATGGAACTCAAAAAATTATAAAATAAATTGGCGGACCTGAGGAATTTTTCTAGTAATAATCTGCAAAAATAATCAACTAAATATCACTCTCCAGTAAAAAGTTGAAGCTAATTTCGTGAGCGCTAAAGTTTCTGTTTTTTACAGCATGATCATCAAGACTTCACCCAAGTCTTCCCAAAGGTTCTACTTGGCACAAACACTAATTAAAACATAAAACCACATCTTAACAGAATCTAGATGGGTTATTTATTCGTAAACAGAACCAAAAATCAAGAAACTAAAATAAAATTGGGTTGCCTCCCAACAAGCGCTATCGTTTAACGCCCCTAGCTAGGCATTATGATTTCAATGATGCTCACATAAAAGATAAGAATTGAAACATAAAGAGAGCATCATGAAAAATATGACTAGCACATTTAAGTCTAACCCACTTCCTATGCATAGGGATTTTGTGAGCAAACAATTTATGGGAACAAGAATCAACTTGCATAGGAAGGTAAAACAAGTATAACTTCAAAACTTTAAGCACATAGAGAGGAAACTTGATATTATTGCAATTCCTACAAGCATATGTTCCTCCATCATAATAATTTTCAGTAGCATCATGAATGAGTTCAACAATATAACCAGCACCTAAAGCATTCTTTTCATGATCTACAAGCATAGAAAATTTACTACTCTCCACATAAGCAAAATTCTTCTCATGAATAATAGTGGGAGTATCATAAGAGACTTGAACACTAAAAATTGTTTCCACATTAAAAGAGTAATGTTAAGAGAAAGGGTACTCATAATCATGACAAGTTTTATACATATAATCATCACTACTTTTTATGGCATAAGTTCTATCACAATAATCATCATAAGTAGCAATTTTGTTCTCATCACAATCGATTGAAACCTCTTCCGAAATAGTGGATACATCACTAAATAAAGTCATGACCTCTCCAAATCCACTTTCATAAATATTATAAGATTCAACATTGTCACGACCGGTTTTCCAATAAAAATATTTATTGAGAAACCGACCTTTCAATTCCAGTGTGAGGAAAATCCTCCTCACTGGTAGACAAAATCTTGATACAATAAGCCAGTAGCATATAATATATTACAGGGTCGAGCTGATCTTGCTCAACAAATTATTACAAGCACGCCAATTATTATACATAGTGGTGGATATGACACAGTGGAGTGCTGGCATACTACTGACTCGAGGTAAAGCAATGGAATAACCCAGTGGAGTGGATGATATGACTCCTACACTGGTGGCTCATCGAGCATCGAAGTGAGGCTCGGTGAATTTTTTTGGGTAGCGGAAGCGAATATAACACAGTGACTAATCCAGGGGTTGCACGAGACTGAATGGGATTCCTCTAGGCGTCGGACTCGCTATCGAACTCTTCATCCATGAGATCGCCTTCGTCAGCATCTGGCCAAATCAACAAGCCAGGTAAGTACTTTGAAAGTACTCGCAAGACAGTTCGGACAAAAGATATAACAAATGTATGCATGAATGCGTCATGAACAATTAGTATGGTACATCCAAATGAGGAAGTAACACAACATTAATTAGTAAGAAGGAAGTCGGTGGTAGTAAAAATAAGCGAAAACCAATCGAATTATGCAGGCGATGCCTCGAAGGGTGAACAAATAAATAAAAGCGATGCCCGCGATCGGGCGTCGGCGACACCACGTAAAGGGCTTATATTGAAAATAAATAACAACAAATGCCGCAGTCGGACGTCTGAGCGACATCGCAGAAAGGGCTTATAACAAAAGTATATAATAACAACGCCGCAGTCGGACGTCTGAGCGACATCGCGGAAAGTGCTTATAACAAAAGTATATAATAACAATGCATGATCGGACGTCTGGCGACATCACGAAAGGGCTTATAACAAAAGTATATAATAACAATGCATGATCGGACTTACGAGCGACATCGCAGAAAGGGCTTATAATTCACTTTTCATATCGGTTAACTTGCAAGAAATAGCGCTCATAGGAAAATATTCATCACATGATAATAAGCAGGTTAGTCCATCCACGAAATAAACATTTAACACTCATGTGGTTCTCAAGAGTTTCTGTCACCGAGACTGACACTAGACAAGATAAGATGAACACAGCTCTTGGACATGGATAAGATGATTTCAAGGATTATTGACTCTGCAGAGTTTCTACTAAAATTATCCACAGCCAACGGATTTCCGTAGTCACGAAGGACTAGTTCCGTTTACGGTATTTCGAAGAAAACACAGCTAACCAGTACACACCCATCCTACCTCACGTTGCCAGGAATCACCCTAGACAGCGTTCAAGAAAAACTTTGAGACGGGGAGATCACAATCTCGAATAGCATGGGATCAAATTTATATCTGGCAGCTCTAAGGGGTGCCCCCTCTCGGTCCCAACCGGAAACACCCATGCCCCCTGACCGGATGATAGGCTTTAATCCAGGGCCATGGAACCCTCATCCCGACCTCTTGATTTGGTGTGTACCAGAAAGTGGTTTGCAACTTACTAAGCCGTATCCCTTGCGGAAAACATGTGGTAGTACGAAAGGGGAGACGGACGGGAACTGGACTGATTTATGTTGACACTTTGGGTCAGCGATGCGGCATAAGGCGGCATGCTACAATACTGCCATCTTACCCATTCTCATGCCAACTCATGGCCATGCAACTCGTTTCCAACAACTCGTGGATTTCCAAAACTCACTTGCCTCAACTTTTACGTGATAAAACTTTCATCGAGATGCTCATGAACATGCCATGACACTAATTAATGCAAACATGCCCAAACACTCATCATATCAAAAGTTCAAACTTGCTTGCCTGGTTCGGAGTAGTCGGGGCCTAGCTCGGTGAAGTTCGTGGTTCCGTCACCTCCTTCGGTATCTACGGTATACAAAAAATATACGTACTAACGTAAATACCAAGGGGTGCTCAAAAAATATTCCAAATATTTTTCTTATAAATATGATACAAAACTAGACAAAATTTTGAAGAGGACAGAAAAAGAATCACTCAAAAATCCTTTTCTGTTTAAAAGTTATAAGTGTTTTGGTCCAAGGACCTTTCTGTAATGAAACATAAAATACTCAGGGGGCAGAACCGAAAAGTTCAGAAAACGATTCAGTTTGGAAAGCGCATTTGTCAGAATACGCTTTCAGAAAACGTACAAAAAAAAGAACAGAGAGGCTGACGGGCGGGTCCCACCCGTCAGGTTTGAAAATTCAAACGAGGCGGCAGAGCTCGTCGGCGCCCGAGAGCCGCGGTGGTCGCCGGCGGCGATCCACGGCGAGGCAGGAGGATCGGGTGGTACCTCCGTGCTCAGGGCGTCATTCCGCGTCGGTGGGTGGTGGTGGTGGTCGTCGGCGAGCACTACGTCGACAATGGGCCGTTGCTCGGGACGGTGGTTCGGGAGGGGTTGGATCTCGCCGGGGAGTGCTGCGAAGAGCAAATTGAAGAGGGGGTTAGACTACTAGGTGCTCGAGAGGGTTGCTGACGAGGATAGGGCGCCGGGGACGGCCTCACCGGAGTGAATCAAGGTGGAGGCCGAGGCGGAACGGGGCGGCCGGAGTTGGGGGAGGGGACCTCCTCGAGGTCCTCCTAGTGGCCTGGCGGAGTGTTGGTGAGGTGTAGGGATGGTGCGTGCTCGAGGGCGAGCTCGGGGATCCTTTTTATAGGCGGTCCGAGGCGGTGGCCGTGAACGGAGTTCTCCGTGAAGATTCTGGGCGCAGAGCTTGGTCGGGGAGGTTTAGGGGGCTCAGCGTCATCGTGGAGGCCCACTGGTTCCATTCAGAAGCTAAACGGACTTGGATTAGGAGCTATGAGTGGATTTCAACGGAACGGGGTGGCGCGGGCCCGGCGGCGGCAGAGGGCGCGCCCTGTGCTTGCCGGCCACTGCGACGGTACCGTGGGGTGTGCTGGCGTGCATGAGGCCACGCGGAAGGCAGGGGAGCGTTGGGCGGCGCTGGACGGCGTGGCGAGCTGGCTCGGGCCCTCGTTGGCCGCCACGGGTGGCGCAACCACCACAGAAACCGCCAACGCCGGCGAGGCTCGCCGCCACCGACGCTTGCATCCGTCCAAAGGGGCGTGCGGCGCTTCAGGGAGGAGAGGCCGAACGCGCCAGGGCGCCTTGTTGACAGGTGGTGAACCACAGCGACGAACTTCTCTGAATCTCTGAATTTTCTGATAGTGCAAAGTGACGATTACATCTGGGTGTTCCAGAATGTTTTTTGGCATGTGGGGATTTTTCCTTGAGCTGATTTTTGGTGGAGTGGCCTCTCATTGCAACTGGAGGTTGCCTGAATTTTGGTGGAATTTTTGGAGAAGAGGAGATATGAATTTCACTAAATTTAACAAATCTGGTCAAAACTTGCAGAAGCTGAAACTTGAAAAATTTGAACAGAAGAAGAGTGGATCTTGATGGTTCTAGGTTGTGGGTGCTAGGGACTATCCAGGGAAGTTAGTTTGAGAGCAAAGTTCAAAGACAATTAGGTACTTGCTTTGCAAATCACCTAGGCTCAAAATAATGGACATAATTGTTTTGGGAAAAGAATTTAATGAAATAAAATCCAAAAATGAGTTGGACTTGTTGGGATAGAACATTTGGATTGTCCCAAAGGGGAAGCAGGGGTTTTGGGAAGATTTACCACAAGAGGCAAGATAAAACCATGGGTGGTTTCAAAAATAAGAGAAGACCCAAAACTCCTAGGGTTTAAAAGAAACAAATTCCAAAAACAAATTTGAGAAGGGGGAAAAATCAGAAGAAAGGTTTTTAATAACCAACACCAAAGTTGAAGAAGGTGCCAAAATAAAATCTTTTGTCAAAGGGAAAATTCTTGAGAGAAAGAGATTTTTGGAAGGGTTTAAATGACCTCCTTCAAAACCAACAAAGTTTTTGTTGAAAACCAAAACAAATTTTTTTGGAGTGTCACAACACCTACCCCCTTAGGAAAAATCTCATCCCCGAGATTTCAGCTGATCCTCAAATAATTGTGGGTGCTCTGTCCGAAAGAAATTCTCTCTTTCCCAAGTGGCTTAACTCTAGATGTGGTTGCTCCACTGAACTTTGAAGAACTTGATGGTTTTCTGTCGGGTTCTCCTTTCAGACTCCTCCAAGATTTTTATTGGATGCTCTCGATATGTGAGGTCTGGCTGCACGTCAATGTTTTCATGGGATACTTGCTTCTGCAGGTTGCTCACGCACTTCCTCAATTGCGAGGCGTGGAACACGTCGTGGACGTCGGATAAATCTTCGGTAAGTCTAGCTGGTAGGCTCTCGTGCCTCTCCGTGCTACTTTGCAGAATGGTCCGATGAATCTTGGTGCTAGCTTCCCTTTAATCTTGAATCGATGCAGGCCTCTCATAGGGGATACTCGTAGGTACACAAATTCACCGGGTTCAAAGCTGATTCCCCGATGTTTTTGATCGTAATAACTCTTCTGTCGACTTTGGGCTGTCTTGAGTCGATCTCTAATCACCTTGACTTTATCTTCAGCCTCCTTGAGCATGTCTGGGCCGAAGATATGGCTGTCTCCGGTTTCCGACCAATTTAGAGGGGTACGACATCTTCGTCCGTACAGAGCCTCAAATGGTGCCATTTGCAGGCTGGCCTGATAACTGTTGTTATATGCGAATTCTGCGTATGGTAAGCTCTCTTCCCAACTGGTCCCATAGGTGAGGACACATGCTCTCAAAGATATCTTCTAGAATCTGGTTCACGCGCTCGGTTTGCCCATACATGCAGGGGTGGTATGCGGTCTTGAATGCAGTTGAGTTCCCAGAGCTTGTTGTAAGTGATCCCAAAATCGGGAGACGAATTGAGTGCCTCTGTCCGAGATTATTTTCTTCAGGACTCCATGTAAGCAGACGATACGGGAAAGATAAAGCCTAGCAAGTTTCTGAGTGGTGTGGGTTGTCTTCACGGGGATGAAGTGTGCTACTTTAGTCTGTCTATCAGTGATGACCCAAATGGCATTATTTCCGTGTCATGACCGAGGTAGCCCAACAATAAAATCCATTCCAATCTCGTCCCATTTCCACTCGGGTATTTTATTTGGCTGTAAAAGTCCGGCCGGTTTCTGGTGCTCGACCTTGATGCGCTGACAAGAGTCACAACATGCGATGAACGTGGCTATGTCCCTTTTTAGACCGTGCCACCAAAAATTTTCCTGAATATCCTTGTACATTTTTGTCCCTCCGGGATGTATCGAATACGGGGCGGTGTGGCCTTCAGCTAAGATCTGCTGTTTAAGATCCTTGTTATTTGGTACGCAAAGTCTATCCCCGTACCACAATATTCCCTGCTTATCGATAATGAATTTCGGGGCCTTGCCCAAATTCACTTTCCGTTTAATGCCTTCAATCTTTGGGGTGTCCATGCTGAGCCTCTTTGATTGTTTCCATTAGGGTAGGCTGTATTTCTAAATTTGATATGCTGCCTTCGGTGACTACCAGCAAGTTGAGTTTAGCAAACTCCTGCCGAAATTCAGGTCTTAGGTTTGGCAGGCCGTCGTCGTTTGGGCTAGGGTTCCGACTTAGAGCGTCTGCCACTACATTTGCTTTACCTGGGTGGTAGTGGATTCCAACGTCATAATCCTTCACTAGTTCCAACCAGCGTCGTTGCCGTAAATTCAGTTCTGGTTGTGTGAAAATATACTTGAGGCTCTTATGGTCCGTGTATATCTCACAACGATTTCCAAGTAAAAAGTGCCTCCATTCTTTGAGTGCATGAATAACTGCTGCTAACTCTAGGTCATGAGTAGGATAATTTTCCTCATGCTTGCGAAGTTGTCTGGAAACATATGCGACTACCTTGCCTTCTTGCATCAACACGCATCCGAGGCCTTTCCGGGATGCGCCGTAATACACCTCAAAATTCTTGTGTATGTCCGCACAATTAATCGGGTCTTGACGTTAATTTCCTTTTTAATTCTTGGAAACTTTTCTCGCAAGCTTCCGTCCATTCAAACTTCTTGTCTTTCTTGAGTAGCTGCGTCATTGGCTTTGCTATGGTGGAGAATCCTTCAATAAATCTTCGGTAGTATCCTGCCATTCCCAAGAAACTTCAGACGTCCGATTCTGTTGGCTGGTGGCTTCCACCAAGCACGGCCTTGACTTTTTCCAGGTCTACGGCAATACCTTCTTGGGTCAAGTCGTGGCCCGTAAAACCTACTTGCCTTAGCCAAAATTCACACTTGCTGAATTTAGCGTACAATTGATGTTTCTGAGTTCCCCTAGTACAATTCGGAGATGTTCAGTGCTCTTACGGTGTCTTGGAGTATACAGAATATCATCAATAAATACCACAACAAACTTGTCCATAAACTTCATGAATACTTTGTTCATGAGGTGAACAAAATATGCGGGGGCGTTTGTTAGTCCGAATGGCATTACGGTGAACTCATACAATCCATATCTGGAGGTGAAAGCTGTCTTGGGAATATCTTCGGTTCATACTTTTAATTGATGGTATCCCGACCTCAAGTCAATCTTTGAGAATACCTTGGCCTGAGCGAGCTGATCAAATAAATCATTTATCCGTGGCATCGGATATTTGTTCTTGATTGTGACCATGTTAAGCGCTCGATAGTCTATGCACAATCTCAGGGTTCCATCCTTCTTTTGGCAAATAAAATTGGTGAACCCTGTGGTGAGGAGCTGACTTCGTATATAACCTTTGTCCAAGAATTCTTTTATTTGCTTCTTCAGTTCTACCAATTCGGATGGTGCCATTCTGTATGGTTTCTTGTATATGGGGCGGTTCCGGTGCTAGCTCAATGTTGAACTCTATCTCTCGATGCGGTGGGATGCCCGGTAGTTCTTCGGAAATACGTGCGAAATTCACACACTACTGGAACCTTGCTCAATTCAGAAATATCCACCTTGTTCAATCTTGGTTGCCGGGATATTTTTCTTTCCTTGGCTGAAACTTTTATGGTCTTCCCGTGGTGGTGGGTGAGAATCACGGTCCGGTTGAAGCAGTCGATAAAACCTTTGTTGGTAGTTAACCAATCCATCCCTAAGATGACATCCAGTCCTTTATTTTCCAACACAATAAGATTGGCGCGAAACTTCAACCCTTCAAACTCAATAATTACTCCCTGGCAATATCTTTGGGTAACTTGCTTAATTCCAGGGGACTTGACGATCATAGATTTTTCCAAGGGAAGCATCGAAAAATTATTTTGCGAGGCAAAACTTTTCGAAATGAAAGAGTGAGAAGCTCCAGAATCAAACAAAACCATGGCAGGTATTGTGTTGACGGAAGCGTGCGAGTACGATATATCCGGGGCATTCTGTGCTTCCTCTTTGGTCACGTGGTTCAGATGACCCTTCCTGTGGTTGTTATTTGGGTTGAAATTGTTGCGCTTTGGCGCGAATTATTGCCTCCGTTGTTCGGCTTTGGGGTCGAAGTTCCTTGGCTTGGGGCACCGCTTGGCATAGTGCCCTTCTTCTCCACAAGCGTAACAGGTAACGCCTGGGCGGTATGTGAACTCCTTGTCCCTTGCATGAAAATTCTTGATTGGACGTGAGATGCTTGTCGTGGGTTTGGGTGTCCAGTTTTTCTGAACATCTGTCTTGCTACGGTGGTTGCGGGCATGATTAGTCTGGTCCCTCTTCCGCTTGCGGAAATCTTCTAAGCTGCGTCTCTCATTCTCCAAGGTAATGGCCTTATCCACCAGCGTCTTAAAATCTAGAAAGGTGTGCACGACCAGTTGGCATTTAAGCGCGGGCGTCAGATCGTCTAGAAATTTTTCCATCTTCTTGCTTTCAGACATACGCTCCTCGTTGGCGTAGCGAGACAACAGAGTAAACTGACTGTTGTATTTTGACACCGTCATTGTCCTTTGCTTGAGGCCATCAAATTCTCTCTTTTTGTTCTTCATAAGACTCTTAGGAATATGTGCCCCACGAAAACCTTCTTGAAACTCCTCCCATGTTATATTATTTTCGTTGGGGTGCATGTGTAGGAAATTTTCCCACCATGATGCAGCTGCTCCAGTGAGATAGTGCGGTGCATATAGCACTTTCTCCAGATCTGAACACTGGGCAATAATTAATTTTCTTTCCATGTCTCGAAGCCAGTCCTCGGCTTCAAGAGGTCTGTCAGTGTGAGAAAATGTTTGGGGACGCGTCTTTTGTAGCTCGGATAACTTTGATTGCTGCTGAAACTGTCCACGGTGATTTCCCATATTGATGACTTGGTTCATCATTTCCTGATGTTGTTGCTGACTTTGCTCATAAAGACGGCACATTTGGGAAAGTGCTGTTTCACCGTCTCCTGTTGACTTGACCGCCTTGTGTGAAATTGTTGCTGGGTTGTGTGTCATAATTTTGCTCTGGCGGAGTTGGCATGGAGCGCGTCCAAGGACGAGACATTGTTCACTCTAGGGACATATTTTGTGAAACTCATAAGAAAAGAAATTTGAGTCGCAAAAGTCAATAAATTCATGAAGACGGAAGAAGTTGCAAATGCTCCAAGATTTTTTTCAAGAGAATAAACGTTTGCGCACGGAGAAGGACTGCTCATTACATATCTTACACGCAAGCAGTAATTATACAATACATCACTCAGGATATGCGTACATATTCCTGACATGTTATTTAGGCTAGTGCACTCCTCCAGTTCCTACATGATGCGCAAACAAGCTACTTCTCACAGCTTATGTACATATGAACATATCGCACAAGTCGGTACATCGTATGGCGGCTAAGCGTACTTTCGATCGGAGATGGTAAGGATTTCCCTTGGCCTGCCAAGGGTGAGGCGCAATGAGGCTGGGGACTCAACCTCCTCTTCGGTGATAGGCTCCAGACGTGAAGTGCTGCGCTGAGTTGGTGGAGCAGGTGCCCTATCTTGGGACAACTCGAACATGAGCGGGCACAAGGGGTGGTGAGCGAACCGGAGTAGGCGCAATGACATGGTTGAACTCCTCCGTGGTAGGCGGGCTGACAGTAGTGGCGAGAGCGATGGGAGCAAAAGATGTTGATGTGAGGCGAAAGTCGATGGCGGTGCGGTGCAGGAGCTCCCTCTGTTGGCGGCACAGCCATGGATCGAGTCCGCTGGCAGCTACAAAGTCTTCCACCAGGTTGTCGAAGGCTGCCTCCAAAGCCCGGAGATACTCGATAAGCATCTCAAAAGCTTCGTCTCGTTCTCCTCTGGGGCAAGAGAACGCGTAGTGGCAGGTGTATGGCACGTGACATGGCAGGTAGCGGTAACGATGAGTCTTCATCGAAGGAAGGATATCCCTGAGACGAGCTATCGCCTCACGGGCTGCCATCTGCAGTGCATGCTTCTCCGTGGGCATGGCTCTCCCCAAGAACCGGAAACACTCAACTCGCCCTCCCTTGAATGGCACCGCGGCCTGGTGCATGGTTAGACGATCATTGACCTTGTGCTGAGAGAGTGAGAAGATCAAGGCGCCTGAGATGGCCCCATCGCGACTTGGACGATGAAGGAGAGAAGCTTGATGAACCCATCGGGCATGTTGGCGAACATCTGTGACTCGCGATCGTTGCCGACCATCTACAAAAGTAGGCAAAAATCCTGAGTAGTCAAATCATAAATTTATCTTTGGTATCGGAAATTGACTACATTTGTAAAATTAAGAAATAGCTCTACATGATAATAACCGATTAGCGATCGCACCTAGTGGCTTCCTACAGTCAGTCTGGCTCTGGTACCAAGCTTGTCACGACCGATTTTCCAATAAAAATATTTATTGAGAAACCGACCTTTCAATTCCAGTGTGAGGAAAATCCTCCTCACTAGTAGACAAAATCTTGATACAATAAGCCAGTAGCATATAATATATTACAGGGTCGAGCTGATCTTGCTCAACAAATTATTACAAGCACGCCAATAATTATACGTAGTGATGGATATGACACAGTGGAGTGGTGGCATACTACTGACTCGAGGTAAAGCAATGGAATAACCCAGTGGAGTGGATGATATGACTCCTACACTCGCGGCTCATCGAGCGTCGAAGTGAGGCTCGGTGAATTTTTTTGGGTAGCGGAAGCGAATATAACACAGTGACTAATCCAAGGGTCGCACGAGACTGACTGGGATTCCTCTAGGCGTCGGACTCGCTATCGAACTCTTCATCCATGAGATCGCTTTCACAAGATCTCGCCAAATCAACAAGCCAGGTGAGTACTTTGAAAGTATTCGCAAGACAGTTCGGACAAAAGATATAACAAATGTATGCATGAATGCGTCATGAACAATTAGTATGGTACATCCAAATGAGGAAGTAACACAACATTAATTAGTAAGAAGGAAGTCAGGTGGTAGTAAAAATAACTGAAAACCAATCGGGTGTCTGAAGCGACGGCTCGAAGGGTGAACAAATAAATAAAACGTGCCACAGTCGGGCGTCTGAGCGACACCACGTAAAGGGCTTATATTGAAAATAAATAACAACAAATTCCGCAGTCGGACGTCTGAGCGACATCGCAGAAAGGGCTTATAACAAAAGTATATAATAACAATGCCACAGTCGGACGTCTGAGCGACATCGCAGAAAGGGCTTATAACAAAAGTATATAATAACAATGCCGCAGTCGGACGTCTGAGCGACATCGCAGAAAGGGCTTATAACAAAAGTATATAATAACAATGCCGCAGTCGGACGTCTGAGCGACATCGCAGAAAGGGCTTATAATTCACTTTTCATATCGGTTAACTTGCAAGAAATAGCGCTCATAGGAAAATATTCATCACATGATAATAAACGGGTTAGTCCATCCACAGGAAATAAACATTTAACACTCATGTGGTTCTCAGGAGTTTCTGTCACCGAGACTGACACTAGACAAGATAAGATGAACACAGCTCTTGGACATGGATAAGATGATTTCAAGGATTATTGACTCTGCAGAGTTTGTACTAAAATTGTCCACAGCCAACGGATTTCCGTAGTCACGAAGGACTAGTTCCGTTTACGGTATTTCGGAGAAAACACAGCTAACTAGTACACACCCATCCTACCTCACGTTGCCAGGAATCACCCTAGACAGCGTTCAAGAAAAACTTTGAGACGGGGAGATCACAATCTCGAATAGCATGGGATCAAATTTATATCGCAGCTCTAAGGGATGCCCCCCTCTCGGTACCAACCGGAAACACCCATGCCCCCTGGCCGGATGATAGGCTTTAATCCAGGGCCATGGAACCCTCATCCCGGCCTCTCGATTTGGTGTGTACGAGAAAGTGGTTTGCAACTTACTAAGCCGTATCCCTTGCGGAAAACATGTGGTAGCACGAAAGGGGAGATGGACGGGAACTGGACTGATTTATGTTGATACTAGGTCAACGGTCTGGCATAAGACTGGCATGCTACAACACTGCCATCTTACCCATTCTCATGCCAACTCATGGCCATGCAACTCGTTTCCAACAACTCGTGGATTTCCGAAACTCACTTGCCTCAACTTTTACGTGATAAAACTTTCATCGAGATGCTCATGAACATGCCATGATACTAATTAATGCAAACATGCCCAAACACTCATCAATATCAAAATTTCAAACTTGCTTGCCTGGTTCGGAGTAGTCGGGGCCTAGCTCGGTGAAGTTCGCGGTTCCGTCACCTCCTTCGGTATCTACGGTATACAAAAAATATACGTACTAACGTAAATACCAAGGGGTGCTCAAAAAATATTCCAAATATTTTTCAAATAAATCTGATAAAAAACTAGACAGAATTTTGAAGAGGACAGAAAAAGAATCACTCAAAAATCCTTTTCTGTTTAAAAGTTTTTAGTGTTTTGGTCCAAGGACCTTTCTGTAATGAAACATAAATACTCAGGGGGCAGAACAGAAAAGTTCAGAAAACGATTCAGTTTGGAAAGCGCATTTGTCAGAATACGCTTTCAAAAAACGTTTCAAAAAAAAGAACAGAGAGGTCGACGGCGGGTCCCACCCGTCAGGTTTGAAAATTCAAACGAGGCGGCATAGCTCGTCGGCGCCCGAGAGCCGCGGTGGTCGCCGGCGGCGATCCACGGCGAGGCAGGAGGATCGGGTGGTACCTTCGTGCTCAGGGCGTCATTTTGCGTCGGTGGGTGGTGGTGGTGGTCGCCGGCGAGCACTAAGTCGACGGCGGCCATTGCTCCGGCGGACGGTGGTTCGGGAAGGGTTGGATCTCGCCGGGGAGTGCTGCGAAGAGCAAATTGAAGAGGGGGTTAGACTACTGGGTGCTCGAGAGGGTTGCTGATGAGGATAGGGCGCCGGGTATGGCCTCACCGGAGTGAATCGAGGTGGAGGCCAAGGCGGAACGGGGCGGCCGGAGTTGGGGGAGGGGACCTCCTCGAGGTCCTCCTAGTGGCCTGGCGGAGTGTTGGTGAGGTGCAGGGATGGTGCGTGCTCGAGGGCGAGCTTGGGGCCCCTTTTTATAGGCGGTCCGAGGCGGTGGCCGTGAACGGAGTTCTCCGGCGAAGGTTCTGGGCGCAGAGCTTGGTCGGGAAGTTTAGGGGCTGAGCATCATCGTGGAGGCCCACCGGTTCCATTCGAAGCTAAACGGACTTGGATTAGGAGCTATGAGTGGATTTGACGGAACGGGTGGCGCGGGGCCCGTCGGCGCAGAGGGCGCGCTGTGCTTGCAGCCACGGCGACGGTGCTGCTGGGGTGTCTTTGGCGTGCATGATGCCACGCGGAAGGCAGGAGGCGTTAGGCGCTGACGGCGTGGCGAGCTGGCTGCCCTCGGCTGTCGCCACGGTGGCGCAGCCACCACGTAAACCGCCAACACCGGCGAGGCTCGCCGCCACCGACGCCTTGCATCCGTCCAAGGAGGCGTGCAGCCTTCTGTGGGAGGAGAGGTTGCATGAACGCCAGGCGCCTTGTTGACAGTGATGAACCACAGCGACACTAAACTTCTCTGAATCTCTGAATTTTACTGAAAGTGTGAAGTGACAGTGCATGATGGGTGTTTGACATAATGTTTTTGGCATGTGGGGATTTTTCCTTGAGCTGATTTTTGGTGGAGTGGCCTCTCATTGCAACTGGAGGTTACCTGAATTTTGGTGGAATTTTTGGAGAAGAGGAGATATGAATTTCACCAAATTTAACAAATCTGGTCCAAACTTGCAGAAGCTGAAACTTGAAAATTTTGAACAGGAGAAGAGTGGATCTTGATGGTTCTAGGTTGTGGGTGCTAGGGACTATTCAGAGAAGTTAGTTTGAGAGCAAAGTTCAAAGACAATTAGGTACTTGCTTTGCAAATCACCTAGGCTCAAAATAATGGACAGAATTGTTTTGGGAAAAGAATTTAATGAAATAAAATCCAAAAATGAGTTGGACTTGTTGGGACAGAATATTTGGATTGTCCCAAAGGGGAAGGAGGGGTTTTGGGAAGATTTACCACAAGAGGCAAGATAAAACCATGGGCGGTTTCAAAAATAAGAGAAGACCCAAAACTCCTAGGGTTTTAAAGAAAACAAATCCCAAAAACAAATTTGAGAAGGGGGAAAAATCAGAAGAAAGGTTTTTAATAACCAACACCAGAGTTGAAGAAGGTGCCAAAATAAAATCTTTTGTCAAAGGGAAAATTCTTGAGAGAAAGAGATTTTTGGAAGGGTTTAAATGACCTCCTTCAAAACCAACTAAGTTTTTGTTGAAAACCAAAACAAAATTTTTTGGAGTGTCACAAACATCCTCCAATATTGTGGGATCACTACCCTAAAGTTGACACTCTTCCAAACCCACTTTCATAAATATAATCATCATAGGTAGAAGGCATGCTATCATCATAACAACTTTCCATACCAAAACTTGAGAGGCTAAAAATATCTTCATTATTAAACATAGCATCCCCAAGCTTGGGACAAACATTAATTGCAGCAAATATATTCTCAAATATGTCATCCTCATAAAATATAGCTTCCCCAAGCTTGGGCCTTTTCATATCATAAGCACAATCACTCTCATCATTAATAGTATGGATAGGACCAATAGTAAAGCAATTATCATCATCACAATGAGTAGTAGGAGCAACATCATTTGGGAGGGATACCTTTCTACCATTGTTGCTCCTTCTTTTCTTTTTCTTCTTCACATTATGTGTAGGTTCAACCTTCCTCTTTGAGCTCCTCATTGATGAGATTGGTTGAATAGAAAGCTCCTCCTCGTTACCTGATTCATCATAAGAAATAATAGGAGAATATTGGGAAGTCTCTTCCCTTTCATTAGTATTCTCTTCATCTTCTATTTGTTTTCTTTTCTTTATGTAATTGGCAATATAAGGATTTTCAATGCAATTCACCGCACAATACATATAAATCTTCTCTAGATCAAAATCAAGAATTCTACCAAGATTAAATTTTGGAATACCCCTCAGTTATACGTTTCATTTCTTCATAACCCAAAAGAAGGCTAAGCTCTTTATGATGCTCAAGGGTAATCAAATTATCACAATATTTGGACACGACTTGATCATGAAACAAATACCATTGGAGCTTTAAATGACCATGTTCATTGCAAAGTTCACAAGGGGCACGAAAAATATTTAATCTTTCAGCGCAATCATCAAGAATTTCTTGCAACAATTTAGTTTCTAAGTACTTATGCCTCTTGCAATATATATCTTCTCTGTTTGGTGTGTTCATGCAAACATGCACTCCACAAAAGTTGACATGCTCATAAGATATATTTTCATCATGACTAGAGCAATCATCATTAGTACTATGGATATTCAAGGAGTTCATACTAACAACATTGCAATCATGCTCATCATTCAAAGATTTAGTGACAAACAATTTAATGCATTCTTCTTCTAACACTTTGGCACAATTTTATTTTCCATCATACTCACGAAAGATATTAAAAAGATGAAGCGTATGAGACAAACTCAATTCCATTTTTTTGGTAGTTTTCTTTTATAGACTAACTAGTGCTAAAACAAGAAACAAAAAGATTCGATTGCAAGATCTAAAGATATACCTTCACTTACCTAGCCTCCCCGGCAACGGCGCGGAAAAAGAGCTTGATGTCTACTACGCAACCTTCTTCTTGTAGACGTTGTTGGGCCCGCAAGTGCACAGGTTTGTAGGACAGTAGCAAATTTCCCTCAAGTGGATGACCTAAGGTTTATCAATCCGTGGGAGGCGAGGGATGAAGATGGTCTCTCTCAAGCAACCCTGCAACCAAATAACAAAGAGTCTCTTGTGTCCCCAACACACCCAATACAATGGTAAATTGTATAGGTGCACTAGTTTGGCGAAGAGATGGTGATACAAGTGCAATATGGATGGTAGATAAAGGTATTTGTAATCTGAAAATATAAAAACAGCAAGGTAACAAGTGGTAAAAGTGAGCGTAAATGGTATTGCAATGATAGGAAACAAGGCCTAGGGTTCATACTTTCACTAGTGCAAGTTCTCTCAAAAATAATAACATAATTGGATCATATAACTATCCCTCAACATGCAACAAAGAGTCACTCCAAAGCCACTAATAGCGGAGAACAAACGTAGAGATTATGGTAGGGTACGAAACCACCTCAAAGTTATTCTTTCCAATCAATCCGTCGGGCTATTCCTATAAGTGTCACAAACAGCCCTAGAGTTTGTACTAGAATAACACCTTAAGATACAAATCAACCAAAACCCTAATGTCACCTAGATACTCCAATGTCACCTCAAGTATCAGTGGGCATGATTATATGATATGCATCACACAATCTCAAATTCATCTATTCAACCAACACATAGAACCTCAAAGAGTGCCCCAAAGTTTCTACCGGAGAATCACGACGAAAACGTGTGCCAACCCCTATGCACAGGTTCATGGGCGGAACCCGCAAGTTGATCACCAAAACATACATCAAGTGGCACGTGATATCCCATTGTCACCACAGATAAGCACGGCAAGACATACATCAAGTGTTCTCAAATCTTTAAAGACTCAATTCGATAAGATTACTTCAAGGGGAAAACTCAATCCATTACAAGAGAGTAGAGGGGGAGAAGAAACATAAGATCCAACTATAATAGCAAAGCTCGCGATACATCAAGATCGTGCCAAATCAAGAACATGAGAGAGAGAGAGAGATCAAACACATAGCTACTGGTACATACCCTCAGCCCCGAGGGTGAACTACTCCCTCCTCGTCATGGATAGCGCCGGGATGATGAAGATGGCCACTGGTGAGGGTTCCCCCTCCCATAGGTGCGGAACAGGGTCCCGATTGGTTTTTGGTGGCTACAGAGGTTTTGCGGCGGTGGAACTCCTGATCTATCTTCCGTTCTGGAAGTTTTACGATACGTAGGTATATATGGGTGCAGGGGGTACGTCGGTGGACCTTCGGGGGCCCCACGAGGCAGGGGCGTGCCCTAGGGGGGTGGGCGCACCCCCACCCTCGTGGCCAGCTCCCGTATCTTCTGACGTAGAGTCCAAGTCTATCCGGTGGCTTTCCTTCCAAAAATAACTTCTCCAGTTGATTTCGTTCCGTTTTGACTCCGTTTGATATTCCTTTTCTTCAAAATACTGAAATAGGCAAAAAAAACAGCAAATCTGGGCTGGGCCTCGGTGAAATAGGTTAGTCCCAAAAGTAATATAAAAGTGGAAAATAAAGCCCAATATTGCCCACAACAGTAGATAATATAGCATGGAGCAATCAAAAATTATAGATACGTTGGAGACGTATCAAGGCTCACCGCCGATGAGTTGCAAGTGGAATTAGAGAAGGTCGGGCATATTACACCAGGAAAACATCCTGATAATGGTAGCGGGAAAAGGAAGCATGGCAGAGCAGAAGAGAGATTATTGTTTACTCGCAGGTCCACTTTGTGGGACTTGGAGTATTGGAAAGATTTGGATCTGCGGCATAATCTTGATGTGATGCACATCGAGAAAAATATATGTGACAGCATTATCGGCACACTTCTTAATATTGAAGGCAAGATGAAAGATACCTTAAAATCTAGGATTGATTTGACACACCTGGGTATCAGGCAGGATTTGCAGGTGCAAGATGAAGGTAAACCACGGGATATGGCACCAGCTGTGTACGTCTTGGATAAGGTAAAAAGAAAAGAATTTTGCAAGGTCCTATCACGTGTGAGATTCCCACATGGATTTGCTTCCAACCCTGAAAGGAGAATCAGTGCAGATGGAAACAAGGTACAAGGGTTGAAAACTCATGACTGCCATGTCCTACTTCAAAGGGTTTTACCTGTTACCCTTAGAGGATTGGGCATACGACTTATCTGAGTAGTTGCGAGTTGGGACAATTCTTGAGGAACTCTGCGATAGAAATATCAGGATAGATGCTTTGGAGCGTCTTAGAGACAAGATACCAACTATCCTATGCGACCTTGAGAAGATATATCCTCCAGCCTTCTTTGATGTGATGATGCATTTGGCTATTCATCTACCTGATGAGGCACTACTTAGAGGTCCAGTACAGTAAGGCTGGATGTACCCTATTGAAAGGCGGCTAGGCACTTTCAAGGGGTATGTTACCCTAGGGTTCTATTGCATAGGCCTACATTGCTACAGAAGCGTTGACATTCTGCTCAAAATACATTGAAACAGCTGATCAGCTTAGCAAAGAGGTGGGTGAAGACAATCCCGGGCTCAATGTTTTCGATTGTTACATTAGGAGTTACAGGGAAGAGTCGACAAGACAACAAATCTAAATATTTGGACAAAATGGTTTGGTATGTGTTGAATAACTATCCTGAGATACTACCTTATATCAAGTAAGTGCTAAGTACTGCAGCTTATACATCGTAATCTACTAAACTTGCAGCACATTATTCTTATATATTTAGATATTTGACGTGATCACTATGTTGTGCAGCATCTACAAAAAGGAGTTAATGCCACAAAATCCAAGAAACATTGACAAACTGGTTATGGCAGGATTTGCAAAATGGTTCAAGAGCCATGTAAGCTTTTGAATTACCTTTGTCGGTTTTTTAATATATTGAGTACATAAGATGGTCAGCTTGTCTATTTTCTAACCATAGGTTAAGAAGATGCGGGAGGATGGGCAGGCAGTTGATGATGCCCTTTACGCACTAGCAATGGGTCATGATACTTGGGTAAGACATTATGAATCTTGCGTTGTTGGAGATGTGCGCTACAACACCCTTGCACACGACGAAGGCAGGAAGACACAAAATAGTGCCATCGTGAGCATGGATACGTACGGCAGAGAGATAACTGAAATGTATGCTAATATAATAGACATTGTTCAGTTGCAGTATTACTCTAGTTTCGAGGTTCATTGGTGTGTGGTTCTGTTGTGTTGTCGTTGGTATGACCTGTTTTCCAGGATCGCAAAACCCAAAGCTGATGATTATTTCAAATCCATCAATGTCAAGGCGGCGTACCAGACCAAAGAGCCTTTTATTTTGGCAAATCAAGCAACACAGATATTTTTCTTGGAAGACACATTTGCACGTAGCGATGACTGGAGAGTATGCAAAGGTTTGAGCAGAGGAATTCGTTTAATGAAGTTGCACAACAAGATGGTGCTTACACTACTCCTGATGTGCTGCCGCGGAGGCCTCGCCGCCCCCTACTACTCCCACCGCTGGCCAGACCATCCTTCTACTCACCCACACCCCCTGTTATTCTGCAGCGACGACAGCCTCACACCGCAGCCGAACCAGTGAACCCTCATACTCCTCTCCGCGTGGGCATCCACTGCCGCGTCTTCCCCGGCTCCGCATCGTCCCCTTCCTAGGCCTCGCTGTCGTCCACCGCCTTGGTGCTCTCGGGATGGCGTGGTTAATGTGGTCAAGGAACGACTTCCATCGGAAGAGTACTGTACATGGAGAGGCTGGCAGCTGGGTCCATGGCCGCAGCAAGGAAGTGCCTCCTTATTACACGCAAAATAATGATTCCTCCACCTGACAGCAGGGACCCACCAGACGGGACACCGTATTTTACGAAAAAACATTTCCCCCTGACTGCTGGGACCCACCAGCTACATCTTCGCACGCAAGGAAGTGCCTCCTTATCCTCCCTGACAGTGTACCCACCTGGTCGAAGCGTACATAGCGTTGTCATTCTGATCGCGAACGTTTACGTACATACTAGTCGATCAGTCTGTCTGCAGGCTGCAACGATGAACCATGGCCGAGTAAGGAAGGGCACATCTCATAGTAGAGGCGCGCACGTAGCACGTACACGTACATACAGCCAGGGTGCAAGAAAGTAAATACGGCCACGTACATACGGGCGGGGTCTCGAACGGCTACTCACGCATACGTACAGCCAGGGCTCATGTATATGGCTGGGTCAGAATAGAGAAAATGCATCGTTGTGTTCATCGGGAGGCAACGGAATGCTCGTGTTCATCGGGAGCCAACCGGCTTGGACGAAACAACCGATCAAAACGAGGCCTGGCGTACCTCAGAACGGAGGAAGCGACCTTGTGTTCGACCGCCTACGGTCGAAACGAGATCATGTTCACCGGGAGGGGTGTGGCGTACCACAAAATGGAGTAAAGGGACTTCTCTTCGACCTCCTACGGTCGAAACAGGGTCCTGTTGATAGGGAGGGGTGTGTCGTACCACAAAACAGAGGAAACGGCTTGTGTTGGAGCGCTACGGTCGAAACGGGGGTCCTGTTCATTAGGAGGGGTGTGGCGTACTGCAAAACGGGACTCCACAAGCTACTGTTCATGTCCACCATCAACCTCCTCCAGCCTCCACGGTATACTGTTCATCCACCGTCGACCTCCTCTAGACTCCGCCTATGATTGTTCATCCACGGGCTCCTGTTCATCCAGCCTCCACCCGCTCCTCCACCGGCTACTGTTCAACCAGCCCTCTCCACGGGGTCCTGTTCAACCACCCCTCCGCGGGCTACTATTCATCCATCCTCCACCGGCTACTATTCAACCAGCCCTCTACGGGGTCCTGTTCATCCAGCCCTCCACTGGGTCCTGTTCATCCACCCCCAACCGGCTCGATCAGGGTCATGTTCATCCAACGGCAACGGCCTCTACTACCACGAGGTCCTGTTCATCCAACCCCCACCGGGAACTGTTCATCCAACCCCCCAACGACGCTCACTGTTCATCAAGAGGCAGCAGGTTCGATCGGCTTCAGTTAGCAGCAGTAGCGAAGGATTGCTCGATCATGTTCAAATAACAGCCAGATCGATCGATCACTCGGGTTCAGTAACGCGTAGCCTGCAGTGCAATCGCTCGGGTCCAGTAGGCGAACCCCTCACTTGGGTTTAGTTAGAGCCCAATGCCTCGCACCCACGCGCATATGTGTACGAGAGAAACGTGCATCGCTCGGCCCTGACCACCCACCGTAACTTGGGACTCACTGATATTTTCCTCGCCCTCGCTTCTACCATGGTTTTTTCCGTCATTGACGGCCCAAAGAATGTCATGCAGCTGCGTCTCCGGCCCGCACAGGATGAAAAGCCCATTTTATGTCATGATTTTTTGTCATAGAAGTAGGAGTCCACCACATCTATGATGATACCAGGTTTTATCACAATTATCGTCACGGATGTGTCTTTTTGTAGTGGTGGTAGCCGGGTAGGTAACTCCAACCGGAGTCTCTATGGGCGTGTTTGGTTGCTCTAGGAGCCGGGCCTGGCTAGCTTCGCCTGGCTCAATTGGGTCTTGTTGAAGGAAAACAGCCTAAAAGGTGACATCTGCATTGGGGGATCAATTTTGGCTTAGCGTTTGGTTGCCTGCATTGGCTCGGCTCACGCAACTACACGGTATTTGGTTCCATGCAGCAGCAATTGTCTAGTAACCTCTTCGGTGAGGTGGCGAGGTTACCAGCACACAATGGCTTGAAGAAAAAATCATACATGCACAACAGAACATAGTTGTAAACCATAGCTAACCGCAGTGAAATAAAGTGCCACACTTAAAAATATCACTTCAAACGCAAAATAGTACGATAAGAAACTAAACCAGCCGGAGCACAGGAAGAGCAGTCCTAGACGTTGAGGGTGAAGGCGTCGTCATGCTTGCCGCACTTCATCACCACTTCAATGCCTTCGTCGTCGAAGACGATGACCTTCAGCGTGTCCGGAGTGAGCAGCTTGAACGTCACCATGTAGTCGATCCTGATCTAATGGACGACGGCGAAGGGGGCCCAACCCCGATTGAGGGTCACCCTGTCGTCCATCAGCCGGACAGTCACCCCCCATGAGTAGCCGATGTTGGTCCTCAGCTTAAACTCTTGCGGCACAGCCGGGAAGTGTTTGGTGAAGTCCAGAGGCATCGGGATGCACTCAAACTGAGGAGCAAGGATCACCTTGCAGAATTTGGTTGGACCTCCCTCCTCTTGGTAGTGGTTGTAGTTACGGCACTTGCAACTAGTGGGCTCCTTCGGCACAACATCCTCATCTGTGGCCACCTCTTCAGGCGTGGTCGGTGCAACCTCCATGGGCGGCACGACCTCCTTGCCCTTCTCCATGGGCGCCACCACCTCCTTGTCCTTCTTGTCCGTGTTGATCTGCATTAGGAAGAGAGCGCATTATGAAGAGCACAACTAAGTTCCGAGGTTGATGCAATTAAAACCGATCGTCCATAACCCCTTTATTTACGTCACTACTTACCCACCATCTCACTCAGTCATCTCTCTCACTCTTCCTCTGATGGGGAACGAAGCATGTAAATCAAAAGATCCTATGAAATACCCAAGATCTAATATAGGAGATGCATAGCAATGATAGGGGAGTGTGTCTACATACTCTTGTACACCAAAAGCATTAGCGTTGTAACGCGGTTGATGTAGTCGTACCCTTCACGATCCAATCCGATCTAGTACCGCACGTGCGGCACCTCCGAGTTTAGCACACATACGGCTTGGCGGCGTCCTCTCCTTTCTTGATCCAGCAAGCGAGGGAGAGGAGGTAGATGAGATCTGAATCAACACGACGACATAGTGGTGGTGGCAGCAGCGGAACTGCAGTAGGGCTTCGCCAAGCGTCTACGTGAGGTGGAGGAGGTGTAACAGGAGGGAGATGGGCAACGGTCGAAGGGGGCTGCCCCAAATGCCTCTCCACCTTTATATACGCATGGAGGGGGCTAGTATATTGCCCTCCAAGCCCCTAGTGTCATTGGCTAAGGGGGGCGGAAGGAAATCTGTAGGAACAAAGTATGTCTACCAGAGGGAGGGGTGAATGGGGAGTTTTAAATTTTCTTCGGAAAACTTAATTCTCTCAGAACCCAGCAGCAGAACGGATGAAAAACAAACTATAGTGAACTAAGACAGAGCACCGAAAGGAAACTAGAGCATGCATTGATGTAAATCATATGAATGAAAATGCATCGAAGGTAAACATGAGTGACAGAGATAACCGAAGATGCTCGATGGAGACAAGGTATTTGTTCGACCAGTTCATCCTTCTGCATAAGGACTACGTCTGGTTGGAGGGGCTGTGACTTAACACGAAAGATAAAATCTCTTCACCCTATTCTCCTCGACAATCGATTCGTCAACCAATGCCGATCACTCCTGGTAGATACTTGATGGCAATCTCCGACCCTTTACAGACTTCTTCTTCAAGAACCACAATCACTCTTGTCTCTGAAGAAATTGACACCTAACCGTCTAGAGAGTTTGCAGCTCTCAAGAGTAATAGGCGGAGCATAGTAAACTTAAATTCCAGTGATGCTGAACCACTATCTAATTCTTCGACTCTAGGGTTTTTCTCTCGGTGGATTTTAAACTCAAATCACTCGGAGAGTGGATTGCTCAACAATCTTCTCAGAATCAAACAGAGCAGCGACTCGACAAAGCTGACGCGGGTGGCTATTTATAGCCGCAACCTTCCCAGGTGAGAAAAGACCATTTTGGACACGAGGTCCAGCCAATGGCCAACCAACACGTTTACAACAGACGGATTTTGGAGCAACGGTAACATTACTTGAGGAACAAGTAATGCTAACTCCTCGGTCTGAGTCAAATCTCTCACAACGAAGAAGATCATAGTCTCTTGTTGGCAAGTATTTGCTCGGAGCACAAAGAGATTTCTCTCACAGCTTTCATAGGATTTGGGTTCAGCATCAGAGAATCAAAAGCTTTGAACGCTGCACCCCTCTTGATAGTACGGTGGTCCTATGACTCAATGAAAGAAGAAGAACAACGAAACAAATTCTACGTCTTCATCTCGTCTTCATTATTCCTCGAGCGCAGTCATTTGCTTCGAACAAGCACCGAACCAATTTCTTGACCGTCAGCAACTTTTAGGGGTCACTCTTGTTAGCTTTATCTCCGGTGATAACCTTCGCTGCCACGCAAGGAGATTATCATCGTCGTTTACATCAAACTCCTCGATACTTCAGGGACGTGTTACTCTATGTGCACTAGCAAACACATAAGTCCCATAATGTTTATGTCAACAAACTCCCAAACATAAGGGGCCTATCATGCACCAACATAATCCCTCCTTTCCTTCCCAAACCGATCGCTATCCCCCCTTTTTAGGGATCCTGATCTTATCCCTTCAGGATATTGATACTAGTCTTTTAAGGGGGGACCTTGGTGCGCCTAGACCAAGGGTGTGGGGACTTTCCCCACTACCCACGTTCATGGGGATCCCCCATGCAGGTGGGCCCCACTCCAGAACCTTCTAGAACCTTCTCGGTACAATACCGAAAAAACCCGAACTTTTTTTGGAACCCCGATAACAACTTTCCATATATGAATCTTTACCTCCGGACCATTCCGGAGCTCCTCGTAATGTTCCGGATCCCATCCGAGACTCCAAAAAACCTTTGTACTTTCCACTATTAATATCTCAATACTACCCTAGGGCTACCGAATGTTAAGCGCGCGACTCTATGGGTTTGGAACATGCAGACATGACCGAGACTCCTCTCCGGTCAATAACCAATAGTGAGACCTGGATGCCCATACTGATTCCTACATATTAAACGAAGATCTTTATCGGTTGAACCACGATGCCAAGGATTCAGTCAATCCCATATGCATTTCCCTTTGTCCAGCGATATGTTACTTGCCCGATATTCAATCATCGATACCTCCATACCTAGGGGTGTGGGGACTTTCCCCACTACCCACGTTCATGTGGGCCCCCCGTGCAGGTGGGCCCCACTCCGCAACCTTCTAGAACCTTCTCAGTACAATACCGAAAAAACCGAACTTTTGTCGAAACCGCGATAACAACTTTCCATATATGAATCTTTACCTCCGGACCATTCCGGAGCTCCTCGTGATGTCCCGGATCCCATCCGGGACTCTGAACAACCTTCGGACTTTCCACTATTAATATCTCAATACCACCCTAGCGCTACCGAACGTTAAGCCTGTGACCCGACGGGTTCGAAACATGCAGACATGACCGAGACTCGTCTTCGATCAATAACCAATATCGGGACTTGGATGCCCATATTGATTCCTACATATTCAAAGAAGATCTTTATCAGTTGAACCACGATATCAAGGATTCAGTCAATCCCGTATGCAATTCCCTTTGTCCGGCAATATGTTACTTGCCCGAGATTCGATCGTCGGTATCTGCATACCTAGTTCAATCTCGTTACCGACAAGTCTCTTCACTTGTTCCGTAATACAAGATCCCTTGACTAAAATCATTGGTCATATGCTTGCAAGCTTCTTCTGATGTTGTATTACCAAGAGGGCCCAGAGATATCTCTCCGTCACACGGAGTGACAAATACCAGTCTAGATCCATGTCAACCCAACAGACACCTTCGGAAATACATGTAGAGCACCTTTATGATCACCCAATTACGAAGTGAAGTTTGATAGCACAGAAGGCATTCCTCTGGTATCCGGGAGTTGCATGATCTCATGGTCTTTAAAATAGATACTTGACATGAAGAAAGATGTAGCAAATAACTAAACAATCTGATGTTAAACTTACGCTTGGGTCTGTCCATCACATCATTCTCCTAATGATGTGACCCCGTTATCAAATGATAACTCATGTCTATGGTTAGGAAACGTAACCATCTTTGATCAACGAGCTAGTCTAGTAGAGGCTTACTAGGGACACAGTGTTGTCTATGTATCCACACATGTATTTAAGTTTCCGATCAATACAATTCTTGCTTGAATAATAAACATTTATCATGAACGAGAAATATGATAATAAAATTTTTATTATTGCCTCTAGGGCATATTTCCAACACCCTCCTATCTACAACCATGAACTCCAGCAGCAACTCCAACCCCATCCACAACCCATTCCCTTGGGGCATTGGATGGAGGCCTTTCTTCCTTGGGTGCTCGATTGGTGACCGCACCAAGTTCGAGAACATAATGGAAGTCTGCTCCAACTTCACCAGCATGGCAGACATGCAGAAAGAGTCCGACGCGGTGGTGAAGAAGGCGATGCCGGAGGAGTTGAAGCCGTTGATTCCTGACCCAGCGAAGCACGGGATATCAGTCGACATCCTTCATTGGGCCATGAATCAGGCTGACTCCAACGACGCTCGGTAGAGGTCAATGTGGGCCAAGTACAGAGAGTACAGGCCCACCTTGTCTCAACTTACTTCACGACAAGGACTGTGGTGGCGGTGGAGGAGGAACATAAGCGGTGCCCATGGTGGAAGAAGAAGTTGCGGTGGTGATGGTTTCACTAGTGCAGAAAAGCTTAGCTATGGCGTGCCAAAAACAGCTTTGCTGGCGTAGGAGCCCCACGCCACCAATATGGTGCCAGTGTTAAAAAATAATGGTGGCACTGGAGCTTGCGTCGGCAGTATAATATGTGTTGCTGGCGTGCGACTTTTGCAACACCACCACTATATTCACTCACCTAGCGGCGCACAATGTAATTTGCATGCCATGAACGTTTCGTGCACACAAAAAAAGGTTTTTCAACACCATGTAACATTTAGCATTTCACATTAACACTAAGTACATACTATATAACATGACACAGTAGAACAGTACCAAATAATAGAACATTAGGATTTGATATTTAAGTGGCTGCTATAGCTAGCTAGATCTCACAACGATAACCAGTTAATAGAAACATTACGATCGAGCTAAAACAGTACTAGTACATAGCGCTAATACATAATTAAGCAGTTCATTCATGTATTGCCCCGCCACACACATAGTTCTAAATGAGGCCGATGACCACCATCATCCTCAAGCCATGGCAGCGGGTGTTCCTGATGGTGACTAAGATGGCCTGTCCAACTTGGAGATTCTTTCCAGCAAGGAAGTTTTTACATCCCGCGGCGCTGAACACAGTGCAACCGTCCGTGTCCAGTGTGTAAGCACAGTTCGTAATGGAGCCCCTTGCGGTAAGGCATAGTCCAGCAATGCATGGTTCATCCGGCTCGATGCCACATCTCTTACTTGGCCTCTTAGGTAATTTTTGGAGAAAAAAACAAATATGGTAAATGAGCATGCCACATTACTACACACTAGCTAACTAAGAGCATATTCATCACGTTCTACACTAATTAAGCATATCACATTACTACACATGAAGCATATCCTCAAATTCTACACTAAGCATGTATATATATCACAACACATTAGTAGTTAAGCATATCACATTACTACACACTAGCTAAGAGCATTCATCACGTTCTACACTAAGCATATCACATTACTACACACTAAGAATATCCTCAAATTCTACACTAAGCATATCACATTACTACAAGCATGTCACAACACATTATTACACTAAGCATATCACATTACTACAAGCATGTCATAACTAAGCATATATACCACATTACTACAAGCATGTCACAACTAAGCATATATATCATCAAATTTCAACACTAAGCATATCAAATTTCTACACTAACAAGTAACATACCATGACATGGCGGTCAACATTTGTCCTTGTCAGGAGGGTCACAAATGGCATCCCGACATAGTCATCACGTGGAGGAAGTATGTATGAGAGGTTGCCCAATTCGTCCTCGCTTAGCCTGATTCCTTTGGCATAGAGGGCTTCATCAAGTGGGGCATCATCTTCATCCTCCCAATTGATGTAGATAACAGCCAGCCTTGGAGTTTGTCTTCTGAAGGAGAAGCTGATAAGTTCACCCCCAGTGAGATGCATGTGGTTGATGAAAAGATTCCATTCATCTCCTCCAATCTGGGATGTTTTCGTCCCTTGTGGATCTTCATAGTGTAGGGCTCCCCTGGAGCGTCGAAGGTCACAGTGTCTTCGGTAATGAGCTCATTGAACTCCAGTCTCACATTGCAAGGGATGATCTATGTAAAAAACCAAAAAACAAACACATTGCATTACGGGAAATAACAAGAAAAACAAAATAAAAAAAATGTTATAGAAGGTTCATGTAATGTGTTACCGCTACAGGAACAATGCACGTATGGAAGTAGATGCCAAACAGTGTGCCACTTGAAAGGTCGGTTGCACACCTTGACTTGCACACTCGACATGGTGGCGACTGCTCCATTCTACATATAATATAATTGAAACTAAGGTTGTGTTTGGTAGCAAAGTATTGAAAAATTAAAGTATTGGAAAACCACAGTAATTTAACAAGTAGGCGCAAGCGGATGGTGACGGGTTGGGGCCTAAGTATATAAACACTTTGTACACTAGTAATTGCATACACAAATAAACAAAATTTCTACACAAAGCTACAATTTCTACACTAGTAATTATCACTAGCTACAGTTTGTACACAAAGCAATCCATGCAACTAACTTTGGATTCTACATGACACAAAGCAATCCATGATATATATACTGAAATTTCTACACAAATTAAAGCAATCCCCTAATCAAATACATGAATCCCAATGGATCTCCGCGGCGTGTCCGCGAACGAAGGACATGGGAGAGTGGAGAGGAAGGAGATGCGATGGGAGGAGTAGTGGATCTAACCTTGGTGACGGCGATGGGCCGTCGACGGGGCGGCGACGACGGCTTTGGTCGGGGGAGGGGTGTAAAATGAGAGAGAGAGAGCAGTGACTTAGGTCTTTTACTAAGTTGACTCAGATAGGTTATCGTTGGCGTTGGGAGAAAGGGCAACACCATAGCTAATAACAGGCCCAAAAAAGGACTAAGATAAATAATGAAAGACTTGACAAAATAAAAGACTCAAAATTTGAACTGGTAGTAAAGAAATAAAATTCCTAAATTGATAAAAACAGTAAAAATTAATTATCACAAAAACCATAATATAAATTTTCTATTATTTTGTGACTAGTATAATAATGAAATACTTAAAACACTTCATCAAATGGAAAAAGTGTTTCTGGCCTGCAAAGCAGACGGGCGCCACCACTAACAAATTAACCATGACGTGCAAATAAAAGCAACGCCACCAGTGCGTTCCAAACGGTGAGTGCATATGGGCCAAAAGATTTGTGGCGTTTCAAAGAAAAGCAATGCCAGCACTAAGCATGTAAAGCTGACGTGCTGATTTGGAATATGCCTGCACTATTTGAAAAATATAGTGTTGGCAATGGTGGGAAATGGCGCACCACCAACGATAGTTGTGGCTAGTCGTTTTTCCACTAGTGTTGTAAGGGCGTCGGAGAAGGTCACCGAAGCATGCCAATCGATCTAGACTCCGACGAGGAAGAAGAGACGATGGTGCAGCTCAAGGAGAAAAACAAGGGCAAGGGCACCCACCGCTCTGATGACCCACAAGTATAGGGGATCTATCATAGTCCTTTCGATTAGTAAGAGTGTCGAACCCAATGAGGAGTAGAAGGAAATGATAAGCGGTTTTCAGCAAGGTATTCTCTGCAAGCACTGAAATTATTGGTAACAGATAGTTTTGTGATAAGGTAATTTGTAACGAGTAACAAGTAACAAAAGTAAATAAAGGGCAGCAAGGTGGCCCAATCCTTTTTGTAGCAAAGGACAAGCCTGGACAAACTCTTATATAGAGAAAAGCGCTCCTAAGGACACATGGGAATTATCGTCAAGCTAGTTTTCATCACGCTCATATGATTCGCGTTCGGTACTTTGGTAATTTGATATGTGGGTGGACCGGTGCTTGGGTGTTGTCCTTACTTGGACAAGCATCCCACTTATTATTAACTCCTATTGCAAGCATCCGCAAGTACAAAAGAGGTATTAAGGTAAACCTAACCATAGCATGAAACATATGGATCCAAATCAGCCCCTTACGAAGCAACGCATAAACTAGGGTTTAAGCTTCTGTCGCTCTAGTAACCCGTCATCTACTTATTACTTCCCAATGCCTTCCTCTAGGCCCAAATAATGGTGAAGTGTTATGTAGTCGACGTTCACATAACACCACTAGAGGCTAGACAACATACATCCCATCAAAATATCGAACGAATACCAAATTCACATGACTACTAATAGCAAGACTTCTCCCATGTCCTCAGGAACAAACGTAACTACTCACAAATCATATTCATGTTCATAATCAGAGGAGTATTAATATGCATAATGGATCTGAACATATGATCTTCCACCAAGTAAACCAACTAGCGTCAACTACAAGGAGTAATTAACACTACTAGCAACCCACAGGTACCAATCTGAGGCTTTGGGACAAATATTGGATACAAGAGATGGACTAGGGTTTGAGAGGAGATGGTGCTGGTGAAGATGTTGATGGAGATTGACCCCCTCCCGATGAGAGCACTACAAAAAAAAAATACACTTCCGTGATGATACGTGTTCGTCACAGTAGGTCACGTTTTCTGTCATGCATGTACATCCATGACAAATTTATGACAGAATCAAGATAGTCATACCTGTGCTGTCGTAGACGTGTTCCATGACATTACCAAAATTGTAATATCCCAAAATTCTAAATTTTGGAATGTTATAAACAAATAGATAGTTTTGATTGTTGTTTGATTGTTTGAGTGAAGTGGGTGAATTCGAAACTTTTTGAAAGTTAAATGAGAGGGAATAAAAGGACTTTCCCAAACTTTCATTTTTCTTTTATGATCTTGAGAATTCAAATTCTTTTCATCACAAAACCACGGAGAGAAGATGACATGACTTCTTCCATTTATTTAAATGACAAGGGTGTTGAAAATATTTGAAATTCATTTGAGAATATTTCCAATTCTGAAACTTTATGCAACTCAATGATTTTCACGGCGAAGATAAAATGACTTCTTCAAATTATATGAAATATGAGTTGGGAGTTTCAAAGAATTAAATTCAAAGTTCTTTTGAATTTATTTTTCAATTGGAGTTATTTGAGTTCTATTCAAATTATTTTTCTCCAAAATAAAATACATGGAAAATAGGGTAACATGATTCCCTACATCGAGAAAAATGGAGAGAAATAAATTTGAATCAATTTTGGTATTTTTAAAATGATTTTCGTTGGATTTTATTAGACCAGTAGCACTCTTTTAATTATCTGAATTTGTGTGGACTTTATTTGGAATTCTAATAATGTCCATGTTGTAGGAAATCTTTTTCTGAAAATTTTGATATATTATATGCCTATATAATATATTTATTTATTTGGTTTTATTATTTTTATTTCGTCTAGAAATTGTTTAAAAAAAAGAAAAAAAAAGGGTGCGTAGCGCCTTGGGCCAAAGGCCCAAGCCGCCAAGCCAGCAGCCGGCCAAGGCCAAGGCCATCGCGCGCACGCACCTAGGGAGCCAGGGAGCCAAGGTTTCCTATTTTTTTACAAATCCTAGTAGGATTTGATCCCGTTTCGTTATTCCGTTTTTTAATCCTAGGATTCCTAATCCTACTCTAATTCTTGTCCCCTACTCCAAGCAAAACCCTCCCCTCCCCAATATAAATACCCAAGCACCCCCCCCCCCTCCAACACATCAAACCAACACCTCTCCTCTCCTCTCCGCAGCAGCAGCAGCCCTACACCCGCGCCGCCGCCGCCCTACACCCGCGCCGCCGCCGCCACTTGCCACCGCCACCGCCAAGTGCCGCCACCACCGCCCAACGCCGTCGCCACGGGAGCCCCTCGCCTCTTGAGGTACTAGCCCAGCCGCGTCACCTTTTCTTTTCCTCGGTTCGATTTTCATAAATCGTTCCGGTTTCCGTTCCAGTTTTCTAGATCGGTTTTTCGTTTCGGTTTTCTTTCCGAAACCCTAGATCGGTTTTCTCGCCGGTTTTTCTTTTCGGTTTTGTTTAGCGAGCGTTCGCTCGATAGATTTTTCTTTTTATTTTTAATTTACGTGAGGACCTATCCGTAGTGTTATTTTTAGTCCCTAATCTTCAAACGCTCATAACTTTTTACTCGTAAGTCGGAATCCATGAAACCAACGCCCACTTCTTCGTTATGATCCCCTCTATCCAGTAATCCAACTCAAACATGTGTTTGAAATTTTAAAATTTGAATTCAACCAGATCTGTATGTGAACTGCGTTTGATCATAACTTGAGTTTCAGTAACTCGATTTAGTTGATTCTTTTTGCTAATCGAAGCTCTTGACCTAAACTTTCTGATAAGGCCAAATTCACATGATTTTGGTACTGTTAGAAATTGTTTTATGCTGCAAGAGTTATTTGATTTGGTTTTGACGTTTTCCGAATTGTTTTCTTCGTTCTTTCCGATCTTCTGAGTGATTGCTTATGTGTGGTTACTATTGCTTGATTACGATAGATTTACCGGAGTGTGACGAGTAGAGCTATCAAGAGTTTTGAGTGCCAATCATCTTCATCAACTTTGCAGGCAAGTAACACTTGATCATATCTTTTCTACTACCCAGTTTTTATGCATTAGATCTATTCCTCAAACACTTGCATGATTAGGATCTAATTAAATTGTGGGTTATGGGAAGTAGTTGAGGTAGTACCTATTACCTGTTTTATTATCAAACCCTTGGGAGTTACTTCTATGTTTGCTTATTATGCCATGCTATGCTAGTAGACGTGGATTGGGTTTGAGTGAATATCCATGACAGATGTGAGATTGATAATTAATGGTTTATCTAAGGTGGCAACTTAAACACACATCTGGGTGGATTGAGGCACTGGTTACTCCAGGACTTGCATGTCTAGGCACACAGGTTTCGAGGACTTTTTGTTTTTTGGGACCGCCACCAGTGCTCAAAGGGATCATAAGATTATTCATACTAGTAACTTACGTGTGCAGCCACAAGCCATTATGGGCTCTGGCATAGTTGACTAAGTCGTGCGAACTCTTATAGTGGTGGACTAGCGGATGTAGGGGATGTAGGTGTACCGGTCCACCCATCGTAAGGTGCTAGCGCTTACGAAGACTATGTCTCGGTCATCCGTTTCTCAAACACCATGTAGTGCGAGAAACCAAGCGGAGGCGATCGAGTCTTGTGGGGAAAGTCATAAACCTCTGCAGAGTGTATAAACTAATCATGGTTAGCCGTGTCCCCGTTATGGACATCTTGAGTATCTAGTACTTGAATATCATGTGAATCTCAACATGTTACTCTAATTAATATTGTGGGGTTTTTAATGAGTACTTTTAATTGGGATTGAGGATGTTGTCAACCATTCTCAATGTTTAACAACCACCATGATAGGTAAATAAATTTATTCCTTTGCAGTAGGGAAAAATTGGCTTTTCGCAAAAACTGTAACCATAGAGCTTTCCACCAGCCATATATGCATGTAGTATAGCCTATTCTTTTATTACTCTCTATGTGTTACTCGCCAAAGATATTCCATGTCTTTGACCCGTTTTACTGCAACGTTTCATGTTGCAGGACTTTTGAACGACGAGTAAGTGATACGTTAGGGTTACGATTTCCTATACTCAACTTTGCCGTTGGTGTTGATGGGAATCCACAACCTTGTTGCTTCCGCTATGTTTTGGATTGAGGTAATAGTTTTTACGTTACTTTATACATGTGATTTACCTCTGTTATAAATCCTTCGATCTTGTGTGTGTCAAAGATACCGATCCAGGGATGACAGGAAAGCACAGAGACTTGATCCATTCGGGTCGGGTCTCTACAAGATGGTATCAGAGCACATGTTGACTATAGGACATGACCCTAGAAACTGGCAAGCCCATAGGAAAGATTTCCTCTACAACTTTCTTTTCAAAAAGATCTCTTACCTCTCTTCTCTTCTGAGCTTATTCAAATATTCCTTTTTAGTGAGACCATACCCCTTTTCCCTTTTGACCACTCGAAGATTTGACTGATGAGACCACTCCAAGGAGATAAGATATCGGACAACTAAGACCATTTGGAATGAAGAGGATTTTACCGTGTAAATGGAAACTACAACTGTTGAAGACTCAAGACTTGGAGAATTTGAAGGCTTTGAAGAATTCCCAGATTTTATGACCTAGGAAGGTTACGCTTATGGAATTGAGAGATTATGGAAGTAATCAATACCGAGATTAAGGTGTATTGGAGTAAGACCAGGATCTGGAGTATTACATCAAGGAGTTAAGATGGACCTACAAGAAGCAATATTTGACAAGAAGGCAATTGGTGAAGAACTTCGAGAACTGGAAGTGAAGTAACCAAAGCTGGAGGAACAAAGCCTCGAGATACCGGAGATTAAATCGGGAAGAAGGACGATAGGATCATGGTTCATGCCAAGGATGTTGAAACCAGAAGTTTGGAATGCAACTCCAGGAATATTAAAGGACGTCACGAGAGACTCTGCGTCAACAGAGATGATCTGGCAAAAGAACTTGAGCAGGACAAGCATGATCAGAAGCAGCCATCAGAGACATGAACAATACTTGAAGGGTGTGACGACTTTGAGATCTATTGACCTTTAGAAGACCAAACCCCTGTTACATACCTACGTTAGATGCGACGATTGTGAGCTGTCATTTGTTTGATGTTTTTCCGACAGCCACAATAAAATCTGTCTTTTCAAAACCATTGTTTGTATTGTGTGCATCCTTCTCGATCTCTCTTATCCCACCCCAAACCCATGGACCCAATAGAGGATGAATGGAGATGAGCTTGTATTGTATGGACCGATGAGTCAATTGGAGACAGACCAATGGATTCAGAACATGGAAGATCATATGACGAATAACACTATAGCTGGAAAGTATATGACCCAGCATGCTCTCCAATGTTTTGAAAGAGGTGCTGCTATCTGGTGGAGGATGTACCAAACCATCAATGGATTGCAAAGAGTAACCACTTGGGAAGAATTTAAGTTGACTTTGCTAAAGTCTGGGTTTGTGACCCAGAAGTTGAAGCCTTATGGAAAGGATATGAAGAAACCTTGTGCGTACAAGCTCTATGGAGAAATAGGACACACCCATAACGAACACAAGGATGGATGCCCAAATTGTGAAGGAAGTCACCCAGCTGAAGAATGCCCAACTAGGCAGATCACTTGTTTCTTGTGTGAAGGGACTACCCACTACCACCTTTCGGTGTCACATTTACCCCATGGTACAAAGAACCATCCAGCAGAAGAAAGAAGAAATGAAAGGAGCCCTCATGGAGATGTTAGAAGAACACATGACGAAGGAAGATGTTGAGGACACACACAAAGGAAACAAAATTAAAGCCCGCACCAAGTCATGCTATTCATGTGGAGAAGAGGGACACATCTCCCAAGATTGTGCGAATGGAGATCTAGTAGAATTCCCGACGGAGGAACTAGAGTATGACCCACGTGAAATAGAAGCCTGATTGAAGCAGAAAGGTCGAAAGAGGAATAGATTGGATTCGGTGAAGGATCTCGAGTCATGTCACCTGTTACAAATGCAAGGAGTCGTGGAGCCTTTGCATCAACACTTGCCCAAAATGGAAGCCGAGGACCCAAAGAGGCTATGTGATCATGAGGAAACCTCGAAACCCGTCAGAAGTAATATGTTTCCGTTGTAATGTAGCAGGGCACTTTGCCTTGTCCGAAGGAGAAGGAGACTGATGATATCTGATTGAAGTTGTAACAAAAGAAATGGAGTAGTAGAAGTGAGAGCTTTTTCTTTTATATTGAGGTGTTAAGTTGAGACATGTAATGGAAAAGCGAGAGATTGTAATAATTTAAGAATCAATAAAGTTAGCGGTGTTGGTACTGCTTTGGATTTTATGAGTTACCCTATGAGGAAAGATGTTGACCAATTTCGAGGATATGAGAAATATGGTCTATGGAATATTGGAACATTTTAAGGGTGGTAGTACCTGTAAGAACCGTTGACCCTGGAAAAGATAAGGATACCCGGAATGGATTTCAGACAAAATGGATATGAGTTTTGTCTCGAGAGTGTGGGATGACGTTGGAGACCATCAGTTGTTTGGACCAAATGTGATCAAGGATTTGTAAGAGAATGTTAAGTGGATTCGAGATAGACTGAAGGTAGCTCAGTCCAGGCAGAAGAGTTATGCAGACTCAAAAAAAATGCAAGGAGGTAGTCTATGAAATTGGAGATGAGCATATCTTCGTGTGTCCCCTCCGTGAGGAGTTAAGCGATTTGGAGTTAAAGGAAAGTTAGCCCGAGATTTGTAGGACCATACCGAGTTTGGAACGTATGGGAGAATTGGCTAACAAGTTGGAGTCACCGATGGACTGTCGGAGTTCATGACTTGTTTAACGTTTCCCTGTTGATGAAGTGCCATGCAGAGATGGCCAATATTCCCCCTGTAAGGGCGCTTGACCCTGGAAAGGATAATGATGTTCCACAAAGTGGAGTATGGACTTCATAAGTATAAGTTTTATCTCGGTATGTGGGATATCCCACGAGGATGAAGAGATAAATTACTATTGGACATAAATGAGGTATGATGTTTGAAATATGGATCAATGGAAATTCCATGATGAGCCTGAGTAAGCACGTCTTAGTTTGGTGCCAATATAAGGAAAAGAGACAGTACAATTGGATGGATTTTAAGTATGCCAGGAAGTTGGATGTTGGGATAATGATCAGTTGCCCGCGATGATGTGTTCAAGGATTGCAAGTGATGAGATGGGCCATAACCCACAGGCCCCAGGACTTGCCAAGAAGCAAGCACACTCTTGCTGAAGGAAAAAACCCTGGCAGAAGTTGCGATTTTATCAACCGACGATTCTATAGGAGTTTACACAAAACCTGAGAGTTGTTAAGGAACGATAGATGTTTGTTTGGCCTGCAGAATCAATGGATTTTCCGAACTTGGTTCGTCGACAAGAGAAATTCTGCAATGCTTGTGAGGATGACCGAGTGTTAGAATGCGAGATTCGCTAAACCATGTACAAGGTAATGATTTGGGTGCGGGATGGATTGATCACCATACCGACTTACTCTTATTATTCGCTTTGCTATATGGGATGGTAAAATCTGAGTGACTTACCTATAGTAGAGGCGACGATCAAAACCTTGTTTAAACCTTAGAAAGGTACAGGTATTTTTTCCCTTGTACACGGCGGTTGTTGCCAACCGTAGGTTATACGGTGAGGTTCAACCTGCACCCGTTTTGCAGGAGAAACCATAAATCGTTGACCACCATGAGATACCGATATTTGTTTAGAATTGGCGCGGACCCGTCAGCTATGAAGACCCAATTTCGGGATAACCTTACCAAGAGGAAAGGACAAAGGAATTGAGGAAAAGGTTATGCCACTACCGGAAGAGCCCAGAGAAGTAATTATCCAGAGGATCTGAGAACACCGACACTGTCAGTAATAAGGGTGGAGTATATAAGTTTTGATGGAACCGTAACCATGCTTCTAAGGGTGGTAGCACCCGAGACCCCGGAGATGATCGATGGATTTTGAGAAGACCCCAAACCCTAACCTATTTCTTGCTAGCCTCTCCGAATCTCTTGGACTAGATTCATTTTAAGGTTGGTAGGTTTGTAAAATCCCAAAATTCTAAATTTTGGAATGTTATAAACAAATAGATAGTTTTGATTGTTGTTTGATTGTTTGAGTGAAGTGGGTGAATTGAAACTTTTGAAAGTTAAATGAGAGGGAATAAAAGGACTTTCCCAAACTTTCATTTTTCTTTTATGATCTTGAGAATTCAAATTCTTTTCATCACAAAACCACGGAGAGAAGATGACATGACTTCTTCCATTTATTTAAATGACAAGGGTGTTGAAAATATTTGAAATTCATTTGAGAATATTTCCAATTCTGAAACTTTATGCAACTCAATGATTTTCACGAGCGAAGATAAAATGACTTCTTCAAATTATATGAAATATGAGTTGGGAGTTTCAAAGAATTAAATTCAAAGTTCTTTTGAATTTATTTTTCAATTGGAGTTATTTGAGTTCTATTCAAATTATTTTTCTCCAAAAATAAAATACATGGAAAATAGGGTAACATGATTCCCTACATCGAGAAAAATGGAGAGAAATAAATTTGAATCAATTTTGGTATTTTTAAAATGATTTTCATTGGATTTTATTAGACCTGTAGCACTCTTTTAATTATCTGAATTTGTGTGGACTTTATTTGGAATTCTAATCATGTCCATGTTGTAGGAAATCTTTTTCTGAAAATTTTGATATACTATATGCCTATATAATATATTTATTTATTTGGTTTTATTATTTTTATTTCGTCTGGAAATTGTTTAAAAAAAAGAAAAAAAGGGAGCGCAGTGCCTTGGGCCAAAGGCCCAAGCCGCCAAGCCAGCGGCTGGCCAAGGCCAAGGCCATCGCGCGCACGCACCTAGGGAGCCAGGGAGCCAAGGTTTCCTATTCTTTTACAAATCCTAGTAGGATTTGATCCCGTTTCGTTATTCCGTTTTTTAATCCTAGGATTCCTAATCCTACTCTAATTCTTGTCCCCTACTCCAAGAAAAAGGCGGCCGTCCCCAATATAAATACCCAAGCACCCCCTCCAACACATCAAACCAACACCTCTCCTCTCCTCTCCGCAGCCGCGGCAGCCCTACACCAGCGCCGCCGCCGCCCTACACCCGCGCCGTCGCCGCCACTTGCCACCGCCGCCGCCAAGTGCCGCCGCGCCGCCTAACGCCCGTCGCCGCGGAGCCCCTCGCCTCTTGAGGTACTAGCCCGTGCCGCGTCACCTTTTCTTTTCCTCGGTTCGGTTTTTAAGAATCGTTCGGTTTCCGTTCAGTTTTCTAGATCGGTTTTCGTTTCAGTTTTCTTTCCGAAACCCTAGATTGGTTTTCTGCCGATTTTTCTTTCCGGTTTTTTTAGCGGCGTTAAGCTCGATAGATTTTTCTTTTATTTTTAAATTCCGTCGGGGACCTATCCGTAGTGTTATTTTTTAGTCCCTAATCTTCAAACGCTCATAACTTTTTACTCGTAAGTCGGAATCCATGAAACCAACGCCCACTTCTTCGTTATGATCCCCTCTATCCAGTAATCCAACTCAAACATGTTTTTGAAATTTTAAAATTTGAATTCAAACAGATCTGTATTTGAACTTCGTTTGATCATAACTTGAGTTTCGTAACTCCGATTTAGTTGATTCTTTTTGCTAATCGAAGCTCTTGACCTAAACTTTCTGATAAGGCCAAATTCACATAATTTCGGTACTGTTAGAAATTGTAATGCTGCAAGAGTTATTTGATTTGGTTTTGACGTTTTCCGAATTGTTTTCTTCGTTCTTTCCGATCTTTTGAGTGATTGCTTATGTGTGGTTACTATTGCTTGATTATGATAGATGGACCGGAGTGTGAAGAGTAGAGCTATCAAGAGTTTTGAGTGCCAATCATCTTCATCAACTTTGCAGGCAAGTAACACTTGACCATTTCTTTTCTACTACCCAGTTTTTATGCATTAGATCTATTCCTCAAACACTTGCATGATTAGGATCTAATTAAATTGTGGGTTATGGGAAGTAGTTGAGGTAGTACCTATTACCTGTTTTATTATCAAACCCTTGGGAGTTACTTCTACGTTTGCTTATTATGACATGCTATGCTAGTAGACGTGGATTGGGTTTGAGTGAATATCCATGACAGATGTGAGATTGATAATTAATGGTTTATCTAAGGTGGCAACTTAAACACACATCTGGGTGGATTGAGGCACCTGGTTACTCCAGGACTTGCCTGTCTAGGCACCTGGGTTTCCAGGACTTGCCTGTTTTTTTGGGACCGCCACCCAGGCTCAAAGGGATCATAAGATTATTCATACTAGTAACTTACGTGTGCAGCCACAAGCCATTATGGGCTCTGGCATAGTTGACTAAGTCGTGCGAACTCTTATAGTGGTGGACTAGCAGATGTAGGGGATGTATGTGTACCGTCCACCCATCGTAAGGTGCTAGCGCTACGAAAGACTATGTCTCGGTCATCCGTTTCTCAAACACCATGTAGTGCGAGAAACCAAACGGAGGCGATCGAGTCTTGTGGGGAAAGTGTGCAAACCTCTGCAGAGTGTATAAACTAATCATGGTTAGCCGTGTCCCCGTTATGGACATCTTGAGTATCTAGTACTTGAATATCATGTGAATCTCAACATGTTACTCTAATTAATATTGTGGGGTTTTTAATGAGTACTTTTAATTGGGATTGAGGATCTTTGTCAACCATTCTCAATGTTTAACAACCACCATGATAGTTAAATAAATTTATTCCTTTGCAGTAGGGAAAAGTTGGCTTTTTGCAAAAACTGTAACCATAGAGCTTTCCACCAGCCATATATGCATGTAGTATAGCCTATTCTCTCATTACTCTCTATGTGTTACATCGCCAAAGATATTCCATGTGCTGACCCGTTTTCGGGCTGCAACGTTTCATGTTGCAGAATTTTCAGACGACGAGTAAGTGATACGTTAGGGTTACGATTTCCTATACTCAACTTTGTCGTTGGTGTTGATGGGAATCCACAACCTTGTTGCTTACGCTATGTTTTGGATTGAGGTAATAGTTTTTACTTTACTTTATACATGTGATTTACCTCTGTTATAAATCCTTCGAGTACTGTGTGTGTCAGCATACCAATCCAGGGATGACACGAAAGCACAGAGACTTGATCCATTCGGGTCGGGTCGCTACAAAAATTATCATCACGGAAGTGTCCACTTCCATGACGATAAATCGTGCGTCATAGAAGTGCTTTCATCAAGGGTGACCGACACATGGCATCCACTGTAATGGAACACCGTTAAGCTACCGGGTCCGGTTTTGGATCCGATAACCCGTTAACAGCCCCGACCAATGGGGATTTGCCACGTGTAAAATCATCATTGGCTGGAGGAAACACGTGTCAGCTCACCGTTGGGACAGACATCATCCACTCATTGGACCCAAAGCGCCTATGATACATTGACACATGGCACGGCCCAACAGAGGCCCATTCCTGTGAAAAGGCCGGCCCGTTTGACTTGGTCAAAAGGTGGCGGGCCGGCGCACGGCAAGCCTGTTAACGGCATGTTCGTATATAGCCCATTTACAACCCGCTAACCCAGGGCCCGTTTACGGCCTATCCGAATTAGGCCCAGTAGCGTCATCTGGGCCGTCCAATATAATTCCAGCCCGTTTTAACTTCCAGCCCATGTATGGCCCATGACGTCTTTTGGCCCATATGAGGCCCTTAGTAACCCTTGGCCCATTAACTGCCCGTGGTAAAACTGACCCGTAATGAACAGTGTATCACTTTATACCCATTAACGGCCCATTATTACGTTGGCCCGTTTCCAGCCCATGTTATCTTTCGGCCTTCTTAGGGCCCATTTATTCTTGGGCTCATTTCCAGCATTTGTTTACTTTCGGCCCGTTACTGTCATTTTCTGCTTGTGGGCCAAATACAGCCCGTGGTTATAGTCGGCCCGTTTGTGGCCCGTTAATACGTCGGGCCGTTTTCATAGCGTCATCAAATACGGCCTATTAATGACGGCCCATCATGGTCGGCCCATGAACGGACGATTTCAACTCTAGCCCATTTACGGCCATAATGTGGTCTGTTATTGGCCCATGTTTGGCCAACAGATCATACGACCCGTAGAAGGCCCATTGATGATACGACCCGTAGAAGGCCCATTGTGTCTACGCCCTGTAGAAGGCCCATTGTCTACGCCCCGTAGAAGGCCCATTGTTTCTACGGCCCGTAGGAGGCCCATGTTAACTACAGTAAATATGTAGCGCATTGTTAATGTGGCATAGTTTTTAAAAAATAGGTTATTCCGGCCACTAGCAAACCGCGGAAAAAGAACTGCACTGACTACAAGAAAACAAATAAACAAGACAATGGAAATAAATAAGCAAGTAACTTACGCTAGGCTATCACGGCTATTACACATATTACATCCACTGGGCATCAAAGTTCGCCACAAATGAAAATATAGGGAACAAAGCAGCATATAAACGCTGACAAAACAAGTCGGAACTGAAACCACTTGAGAAGAGCTCAAGAAACAATATCACAGGTACCCATAATCTTTGGAAAGATGCTTAGCAAGCTTATTAACTTTCTCTTGTTTGGCGCTTAAATCCTCCAAAGCACTTGTTGCACGAGAAAGTATGCATCTGAATTCTGCGGGGACTTCCTCGATCCTTGACTTCTCGTCGCATAACATCTGATCGATGTATTTCAACTTGAAGTTAAGACTCAAGAAGCCGAACTGATTCAGGCAGCGAGTACGAAGAGCTGGTGCCAGCATTAGTAGCCAGTAACTCGAACACTACATCAAGACAGGACTTTGGGGTTGTCTCAGTGTCTTCAATATAGTTTTTATCAGCTTTCTTGGAGAACAATAGGGATGTCTCACTATCTTGAACCTGATCTGCGTTACTTCGTTTACCATTGCATAACAGGGTTCTCTTCTCCAATATTTTATCCGTGTTCTAAAGGAGAAACAAACAAACACATCATAGGTTTACAATGTAGTATATGGAACTCATTTTGGTAAACCAGTTCAGTAGTAAGGTGGACAGGATAACAGCATGAAACAAACATATATCTATCTGGTATGGTCACTGTATGGTCTATATCATTCTAGTTTATGTTTCCAAATCAAGATAGATACAGTTCGAATCATATCTATTTAAGACAAAGCAACATAGACAAAATATAAGTGTGGGAAACTACACAAAGAATAACAAGACACTTGTAATGTGCATGGCATGAGAACATAACTATTTGTTCAATTGAAACTGAAATCAACATAGAGAAAGTTACAACAGCAAACACGTAAAAGAAACAGGTTTAAAACATACCTGTTGCGCCATTGGAGTTTCAATTGCATCCTTCAAATTTGAAATTAGTTGGTATGAGTAAATACAGTGATGCAAGAGCAAAGTAGTATGAACCATAGCTACGGAACCAGACCTGAGAACAATTCTTCTTATGCTTTAAGCGTTGACTTGGGGTTCGGAGTGGTGGTCCTCGTGCTTTGGGCACTGCAGTTTCCTTACTAACTGCTCGTGTTTGGGTGCTCTGTGGTGGAGACAGTGCTGTGTCAACGGGAACTGGGTTACTATCTGCTGGGGTTGGGATTAGAAGGGGTGTAGCTGGTTCTCTGTCCAACTAGGTAGAAGTTTTCGGCCACAGTTATGCCGAAGTAGGGTTTTCGGCCATCACTAGGCCCAAGAGTGGGGCACCTGGCCGAAAAGTTGCATTTTGGTCAACTGTAGGCCGAAATAGACTTTTTGGTCAAGTCTAGGCCGAAAAGTACTACTTCGGTCTCATCTAGGCCGAAGTTGCATGGCTCATGCTGAAATGTTCCCGCCACCCCTTCCCGCCATATGTTCCCGCCACCCCTTCCCGCCATATGTTCCCGCCACCCGTTTCCCGCCAACCCCTTCCCGCCATATGTTCCCGCCACCCGTTTCCCGCCAATCCCTTCCCGCCTTATTTCCCCACCAACCCTTTCCCGCCATACCGCAGTTATTCTTTCCCGCCATTTTCTCCTCTGTATCTATAAAACCCCCTTCAAGCGAAGGTGGATAACCATTCCAGTGAATTGTAGTCGAGATGTCCCATTACCCATTCGATCGTAGTTTTCACCCTGGGATGAGCAGCACTCTTCTGAGTCTAGTTACCGATTTCAGGATGGACAATAGGATAGTTCCATGGGACGAACTCACCGGTAGTGACACCATAATGAATGAGTTGGCTTACCAATTACGTAGGTCTGGGTGGCCTGAAAGGACCTATGAGGAGGTACGTCAAGAACTTCTTAGGTTGCATGAAAGGTGGAAGAAGGTAGTGGAGCCGAAGAGTGAAACTTTCAGAAGGACTGCAACAAAGAATACATTTTTATGGATCGAGGAGAGCGAGGACCACGAAGATATCTTCATGCCGCCGCTTCCGAGTTACGCATCGTTGAAGGGCAAGAGTTACGCATCGTCCAAAGGCAAGACTTACGCATCCTCGAAGGGCAAGAGTTACGCATCCGGCAAGGGCAAGAGTTACGCATCGACGGAGGGCAAGAGGACCGCATCGTCGAAGGGCAAGTGGGCTGCATCAACGGAGGATGACGATGATGACTTCATGTAGTATGTAAGATGTATTCCAGTTGTACCGTTTCATTCAGATGTATTTGCATTATTAGTTTGTATTTTATTATTGTAGGGCATTATGTTCTATCTGAATTTCATTTTGTAGTATGTAAGATGTATTGCACAATTTCAGCCGCACCGTTTAATTCAGATGTACTTGTATCTTAATTATCGGTTGTAATATATTTGGAAATGTAACTGGAATAAGAATGCAAATTAATAGTAATATGTCTCTCGCATACATAAAATAATATATGTCTCCTGATCAGATAGAAGGAAGTGCGATAGTAACACATACATGAAGCATGTCTCATACATAAATCTTGACACGCATATGCGAATAGTCTGAAACTAACATAGATAATGAGTCATACATAGATAGATAAGCATATCATCATGGGACGGCGGCAGTCTCGGGTCTTCCTTGGCGAGGACGGAAGGCGATAAGCGCCGAGGCGGTGGGCGAGGCTCGCGATAACCACGACCATAGTTAACCTCGTGCATCACAGTGCATGTCTCCTGCGTCGGTGGTGGTGGTGGAGTGTGAAACACTTGTCTGCGAGAAGCCATAAATGTTTGTAGCATGGTCATCATCCTCGCGGTCGCCCTCAAAGTAATCAGCACCACCACTAAGGATGGGTGACTGCTCTGAATGCATGAGCAGTTCTTGTTGGTTGCCGCTGCGGTAAAGTAAAACATGTAAAGTTGATACAAATGCATGAACGATTACTACTCTGTTGAAAAGAATGTAGTGAGTAGGGTTACCTAGTTCCATCTGCTGATGCGATGGCGCTCCCTAGCTGTGAAGGAGGTGGCTCATGCCGGGAAGAGCTCCACAGGCTGTGAAGGAGGTGGCTCATGCCGGAAGAGCTCCTGGCTGTGAAGGAGGTGGCTCATGCCGGAAGAGCTCCACGGCTGTGAAGGAGGTGGCTCATGCCGGGAAGAGCTCCCCAGGCTGTGAAGGATGAGGTTACGCACGGTGCCACGAAGGTCGTGGTTGTGAACGGTGCACGAGGGTCGTGGTTACGAATGCTATCTGAGAGGGGCGTGGCGGACGATGTGTTGGAGGAGGAAGTGCAACATCCGAAGACCGTCTACACGTAACAGCTGCGTAAATCCCGCGTAGCTTGTCATCAAGACGCCTCAACCATGAGACGCCCTCTCGCGGTGGGATAGTTTCTCCCCTCTGAAAGCGCCGCATTAAAGCGGAAACCTCCTCTCGCGCCTGTACTGTCAAGTCACCCTGTAGATGAAGATTTGACCAATTATATCCTCGTTGTATGATAGACACCACGAATAGAAACCCAGCGAATATGTCCAGATTAACAAAAGACTCAACATATAAGAACCAAGGCATTTACCGCGTGGTGTGCGGTTCCCTACAGAGGCGATTGGGTACATATCGCTGGTGAGAGGGGCTTCGATCTGATCGGGGCAGCTGATGGAACCAAGTAGATCCTTGTTGTATGTCGGTAACGCTACAGATACATCGAACATTTCCGCTTAAAGGCCGAACCTCACCCGGTATTTGTCGCAGCGGTAGTCCATTCGTCAACGTAAGGGTAATGCTCTTAAGCCGGTAAGCCATGGACTTGTTTCCTCCTAGGCGTATCACGATATTGACATGCGCGATACATGATTAGGTATATTATGAATGTAAAGCTGACAACTAAAATAGTATTAGTACTTACTTGTGCACGTGGTGCGGCAAGTGTGGAATATCTGGAATCTCGGGCTCTTGATATAGACCGAACTGTCTCATCACCCTATGAAGAGACATCTCCTCAACCGTCACATCGAACACCAACTTGGCCTTGGTCATCCAAAATGCCGATCTCTAGTGCACAATCCAGAAATCCCAACTGGGTACCTCGATGATATAGCCTCGGCCAGTATGGCTCCCAGATAACTTGATCCTCGTGCAAACTATCAAACTGCGCCCGTGAAGGACGGGTAGCATCCCCTAACCTGACTATGCCAAAACTGTCTCTGGCATGACAACAAATAAGCATTAGTAATACTATTGAATGGCAAGAAATAATTGAATTAATTGTTACTTAATATAAAAGTACCTCTCGCCGTGCCCAAACAGATCCCATAGTAGGTAAGTCGCCGATAGCAGGCACATAAGCCCCAGCTAAGTCCTCCAAACCAAAAGGTTTATCAACGTAGACATAGGGTCGTCCAATAGGGAATCTCTCGTATGACCAGAGCTGCAACAATAATGGACATCCAACAACACCAGATTTTCTAGACTTCAACAAGCAAGCTTTGCACAGGCCTTCAGACGTAGCCGCTAACACAATGAGAACCAAAACTCCTCTCATGAGAATATCCGGCGGGGCAACGTCGTCGGCTATCTCTCGTGCAATACCGATGAGTCGTGCATCGGCGGTGGTCACTGGTTCTCCGTAAACATCGTCTTGCCGAACAGCCAAAGAATATATGCCTCTAGGGACCGGTCAATCTGCGCCTCCGACAAGCTGAACATCGGGATATCCTAACGAGACAATCTACATAGAAACATAATATTTGTATGAAAATCGGGCAACTAAAAACAACATTTGTTTAAGTGGCCGTGATGGTTACCTCAAACTGGCTCAACCATCTAAAAAGAGGTCCATGAGGATCGTTGTCTATGGCCCTAGCAGTCGGGACCGCAACCAAAAAGCGATATGCGCATCGCTGTTTGCCACCCAGATTACGCCTCTAAGGGACCTATGGCAGCACCGGCCGAGGTAATCCCAACAAGTACGACACATCTGTAAAGTAGGCGCCATCTCTCCCCATGGAAAGTGAAACGTATGTGTCTCTGGCCTCCATCTATCTACTAAGCGGTAAGGAGTGACTTGTCGTGAAGAGAAATGTTTCACTTGCCTCTTGTGTAACTGCACCTTTGGTTCACCTGCCTCATCTAAGTCCGGACCATCAATCCACTCATCCAATGTACCCTCAACCAGCCGTGCCAAGGGTAGAAGTCCAGCCCAACTTAACCTACAAAATAAAAAGATTGTTAGCGGCTATGAAAAGTATGTCAAACATAGTAAGTCATTATATGGACTCCATTATATGCACACATACCTATCAACCCATGAATCGTGTATCGGCCGGTTAGTATTTGGGGTAATGAGTGACCAACACGTCTAAGTTGTTGCCCGCTTCCAATAGGGCGCCCGGTGCTTTCTATCGATGTTGCCATTAAGCAACGGATACAAAGACATATCTGCAATTCAAACAACAAATCTCGGTGCAAATAAAAACATAAATCTGACATATTACAAATTAAAACATAGTCCACGGCGTGAAATGCAATTAAAACATAGTCCATGAGGATTTACATATTAAAACATAGTCTGACATATTACAAATTAAAACATAGTCCTGACATAGTACGAATTAAAACATAGTCCATGAGGATTTACATATTAAAACATAGTCCTGACATATTACATATTAAAACATAGTCCTGACATATTACAAATTAAAACATAGTCCTGACATATTAAAACCCACTACGACAGATTATATAGCTTGTGAGTTATTTCTTCCTCGTCCGCCCCTTCGGCCTCGACTGCCACGACCACGTCCGCCTCTTGCTCTTGTTGTCGCAGCCGTCGATGTGGAAGCACTCGTTGATGCGGAAGCACCATCTTTGTTCAGGTCGGGACAATATTTCATCCTATGCCCATAAGCCGCGCATAACAAACATTGCTGGTTGCTCCACCACCAGACCGTCCATATCGTTCGGATGCGACGGGCCTTCCGTCTGCCCCTAATTGTTCGCGAAGGTCCGGATGCGGGATGTATACTCTCTCACCGTCGTTTACCTTGTTGAAATTGCCGACGACTCTAAACCCTGTCATCTCGCTGTCCGGTGTTGAGCACCGCCTCTTTTAAATAGTATGGGGACACGAAGGAGATAGCATCCAACTCAATCGGCCACAGGCAGCCAACACATGAGAGCAAGGTAGGTGCAACAACTTCGGTTTGTTGCATGTACACTCACACGTTGGATAAAATCCGTTCCAATTTTTACCTCGTGTGTCTTCACCTCATTTCCAGAACCAAAACCATCGGTAGGAAGCTGAACCTCATACCTCCTTTCTTGATTCCCTATGAGACTGACAGTGTGCTTCTTTGCTTTCTCTATCTTCTTTGCCATGTATTCCATGACACGGCTACAATAAGGTGTGTTACGATTATCTTCAATATGCTTCTTTGCTAACTCGTGCCTTTCTCTCGAAATATCTCAAAGTGCCATGGAATACAGCCTCCACAATAGCTGTGAGTGGCAATGCTCTATTCCCTCTCGGCACAAAGTTATACACCTCGCAAGATTGGTTGTCATGTGGCCATACCTAGCTCCATGTGTGTCATGCAGCAAAGACCAATTCACTGGAGGCTCTTTCTCTATCCACTCAGAAAAATTCTTTATTGCCCTTCCCTTCTTTCTCGTAGTATTAGGAGGGTCAATTGCTGGCAAGTCACAAAGACCTACTGGCTCCTCTAGCTCCGCGATGAGTGCTGCTAATTTAACTTGATCGTGTTCCATTTTCTTCCTCGCACGGACCTGCTTCTTAGTAAACTCATCTAGTTTTGACCAAATAAATTCGTATTTGCGCTGCTGGCTCTGCTTGCATAATTTTTGAACAAGTTCATCAACCGCTTGTTCTTGAACTGTGAGAAAAAATTAGCCCCAAGATGGTGCATGCACCACCGGCTCTGCAAGTCCCTCCAAGGTGTTGGTTAAGTCATCTGTTGGATTCTGAAGTGTCTTCACGGCCTTCAATATACCAAATATGTCGTCATGAATGACACATAGTTTGGTCGGTCCTTCACGATGGCAATTTTCACTTGGCGGAAGAACCATACCCGGTGAGAAAGTTCTCACCCTCCACAAATGCCATGGCAAGTGGGATGATTTGATTGTTCCGTCCACACCAATAGCAGTCAGGATTTTCCCTCTATCTTGACCGGTCAGAATGTACCATCCACAAACATAACAGGAGGACAATGCGGAAAGCTTCGATGCACATACCAAAAGAGAAGAACACTCGTTTCAACACCTTGAAATCTGGTATACTCGGCAACCTCATGTGTTGTAATGCGTTCACATAAGTGCCGGGATTCCTCTCCTTGAGTATGCCCGGAGGCGGACAACATTATCATATGAGTCGAAGAACGTCCCAAACCTTTCCTCCATAGCCTTAGCTTAGCCCTCCAAGCCTTCCCATAAGGAATGACATAATTCCATCGACCTTCACCGCTTTATGCGGATGTGTTTTGCTTCCATATCTTTCTTCTCTACTATCTCGGTATACATGAGTTGCGAATGAGACTTGAAGTCAGGTTCGGATGCTTCACCAAAGGTTCTTCCTCACACAATTATGTGGGATGACAATGGTGACAACCCAGTGGATGTCATACTTGACGCGTGCACGTGCTGCACCTTCCACTGGACAACCTATTTCAACACATTTCACGGTATAGTTTGTTGGACTTGATATGTGTGTCTTGAAAACCCTCTGCGTAGACATAGCCCACTTTATCACCGCAAACTTCAATTTTTTCTTTGTATCAAACATAGCCCCTATTTGTACTTGGTTCAGATTATCTTGCCATGGAGTCTCATGGCCATCGTTCACCGTAAGGCGGTGGATATGTCCTGCTCCCATGCAGAAGGAATCGGTACCTCAACTTCATCCTCAGAATTTTCAGAATCTAGTTCCTCCACCAATCCATCCTCGTCCTCTTCCTCCATCACCCTCTGCATTTCATCCCCTTCCTCATCCCCATCAGCAAAACCAGAACCAGCTAATATTATCGACCGCTACTACGCGATGATCGGGACCACAAACATTGTGTGGCACGTAGTCGACTCTTTCTCGGGTTGGCTAGCATCCACATCTTGTGGCTGTGACCGGATAAAACAATCTCGTTAGCCACTTCTTTGCCTTGGCTGGGTTCATACCCCGTGGAGTTATGCGGTATTCTCCTCCTTGACAAAGTTGCACAAGTGCATATGGGTGGATTCTTGGTCTCGGCGGCGTCTTAACAGGGACAACCAATGCTGGCTCCTATCTACCGCATCAACTCCCACTTGACATTTTTACAGGATTTGGTCCACAATGCATGAATCTTGACAGAACATACTTCAGGATCCGCACCGAAACTAGTTGTCAACCAAGATTACTTCAAGCTGTCTAATGTCCGGTCATGCGGGTCAGCTAGTGTCAAGACGCCATTTTTAAACTCGCTAAGATCAACCCCAACTCATTATATCGAACATTACCAGCGCCGTAGTAAACAGTCATATTCTTGATTCAGACATTTTCACCGTCAGACATTGTCATCCTCTCATTAATCACAACAAAGACTAATATTACCCGTTACACTAACTATGCACTAAAATGCCTCCACAAATATATTAACACTGCACTTCACAATATGACTTATCTAAACTAATTAAAATATACAATTCAGAGAAAATTTGTGATGGCATGGTTATACCTTCGAAGCGTGTGTCCCTAGCTTCTTGCTCCTCTCTTTCACTCACCGGCACCGGCCACCTCGCGGAGTACTTGCACCACAGGACAACGGCAGCACCGCCCCCTCGACGACCGGAGGCTCAACTCCGGTCACTCCCCAAGCCGCACCTCCTCGTCCACAGCAGCTCCTCCTCCTCACCACCACCTCCTTCCCAACCACGCCTTCTCCACCCCACCATGGCTCCTCCCTCCAAATGCAGAAAAAACTATCCCATACCCAAAAAACACCGTAGGCTGTTGGAGAATGGTATGATCTATCTATTCTGTGTCTTGGATGTGAAAATGGGTGCAAAGTGGTGGAGATCGTGAGCTTGTGAGGTTCTGAGAGAAGAACGAGAGAGAGAGGAGGAAGCAGTCTGAGCAGCGGAGGAAGGAGACGGCTGGCGAGCCTTATCCCGAACTCCTCGGTCAACTCTTGGCGAAGAGCTCTTCGGCCGCCCGCTGGCCGAAAAGAGCCCACTTCGGCCTCGCGTGGGCCGAAGCTACGATTTTCGGCCGGCCCGCCACCAACCCCACCTCTTCGGCCCAGCCGAGCCCTACGCCGGTCAAAGCACGGGCGAGAAGTCCTTTTCGCCAAACCGGGCCGAAAACAACCTCTTCGGCCAGCGCGAGGCCGACGGGGTCATAGTTTTGATTTTTTCGCGTTTAGTGCTATAGTTTCCGAATTTGCTGCACAAAAAGTTATAGTTTTGAAAAAAAATCTACAATCTGCGTGAGTCTGGGTTATGTGTGGTGGGGCTGGTTCTTGGGCAAGTACAATCGTGGTTCTATCTCCATCGATAGGTAGCACGATCTTTTCTGAAGACCGTGTTTTTACTCCCACAGATACTGCCATCACCCCCTCCAATTGAAATGGCTGATAAACAAGAAAAGTAATTGAATGTACAGACATTGTAAGATAGACAGGTGCAATGGATAGTAGGGAAGAAAATAGGGCATGAAATAATTCACATTTATGTTGTCTAACCAAACAGAATAGCAAGACATAATTTCAAATATATGATGGCTAATTAAACAGGATAGCATGACACAATTTCACATGTATGATGGCTAACTAAACAGGATAGAATGACATACTTCAAAATATGATGACTATGTAAACAGGATGAAATGATATAACTATACGATGTGTTTATTAAAGTGGTTGGCATGCCATAAATCACAAACATGCCGTCGATGGAAACATGATGGCATGATATAATTCACGGATAGAATGACATAATTCAAAATATGATGACTATGTGAACATGATGAGATGATATAACTATATTATGTCTTCAGAAAATGGGTTGGCATGCCATAATTCAGATACATGTTGTCTATTAAACATCATGGCATGATATAATTCAAATATATGATTTATATACTAAGAAAGTGAGCAGAGGGCAATCACATATATGATGTGTCAACTAAGGAGATGGCATTCAATATCGTGTATATGATGTAAAATGTTAGCATTGAATACAACATATGCATGATATGAGTAATATAACCCTGCCAAGTTTGAGCATACACCTCAGGGGGATAATAGGACTGGTCATCTGCCTCTGAATCCTCCTCCGAAGAGCTATCTGTAACCAGCAACATATCTGCTTCACTGTAGCATTATGCGCTCTGAAGACCTTGTTTTCACTCCAGATTTCTCCATCACCAATTCAAATGGCTGATGCACAGGAAGAGAAGTTGAATATACAAACATTGTCGACAAAAGCAATGAGAAATACAAAAAAAAGGACGGCATGATATAATTCACATATATGACGCTTGGCTAAACAGCATGGCATTGCACCATTCACATATATAATGCCTTGCAACAAGATAGCATTGCATAATTCACATATATAATGTCTTGCAAAAAGATGGCATTGCATAATTCACATATATGGTAATTAGACACTAAACAGGTGGCATTCACACAAATCATGTCTAAACTAAGCAAATGACATAGCAATGCAAGATACCATATGCACGATATGAGCAAAATAACCCTGCCAAGTTAGAGCATGCACCTCGGGGGGGGGGGGGATAGGAATGGTCAGATGTCTATGAATCATCCTCGGCGGAGCTATCCGTAACCAGCGAGATATGCGCTTCGTCAGATAGCATAGTCTGCTCTGAAAACCTTGTTTTCACTCCAGAATTTTCCATCACCGTGTCAAATGGCTGATGCACACGAAGAGTAGTTGAATGTACTAACATTGTTGACAAATGTAATACGTAACAAAAAAGGATGGCCTGATATAATTCACATATAAGATGGTGGCTAAGCAGGATGGCATTGCAAAATTCACATATATGATGCCTGGCTAAACAAGATGGCATTGCATAATTCACATAAACGATGAATAAACTAAACATATGGCATTCACACAAAGCATGTCTAAACTAAGCAGTTGACATATTTGATGTATAAAGTAAGCAATGCAAGGTACCATATGCATGATATAACCAACATCAGCATGCCAAGTTAGAGCGAAGACCTCATGGGGTAAATAGGAGTGGTCTTCGCTACGAATCCCCTCGAACAGTTATCTTCCTCTTGATTACGATCTGAAATGGGTGGAGGGGATGCCTTTATGCCCACCATGGAGCTGACGTGCGCATGAAATTTTATTGCCACGCAAGGCTCGTCTCTTTTGCTCTACATGTTCAGTTCCATTGTGTACAATAACTGACATGCATAGGAATAAAACATAGTGAGATTATGTAAGGAGTCCATGCACAAATCAAGAGCGATGCTAGCAAACTATGGATAGACCCAAAACCAATGATAGCAGGCAGAGAATAGCTTTAGTTAAAAAATACAGATAATGGCTCCTTTAATGTTTGTTTGCACCCAACATGATACTCATAGTAGAGACCCGAGATTAACCAGATAGTAGACAGATAGTACTAATTGCTGCCCCAATATGTACCCCACAACCATTTAAAAACTCAAGTTTCAGCATAAGTTTGGACCTGACTCGGAGTCTAATAGGTGAACACGACGATAAAGTAGCATGTCATCATATTAAGCGATGCATAACGTGGCAGACACGGAAGAGTGCGACCTCTCTTGCGAACCCATGTAGTCCTCAAGGTCATCTGCTCGATTGATGATGGTAATGCAGTTGTCGTGGCTGCGGTGGGGAAGAAGATGCGAGGCGGCGAAAGACAGTCTGGAGAGCGGATCCTCGCTGTGGTGAACCCTTCCGTCATTGGAGCGGTGAGCTAGGGTGGAACACAGCACCGCAGGAGCAGGACAAACCACACAAGGTTTTCTTTGACACATATATGTAACAGAAGTAATTGTGTAAGGGCTTGTTTGAATTTGAGGATTCTAACAATGTAGGGACAGGAAATAGACAGGAATAGGATAGGAATGCACGTGCAAAACAGAGAATTTAAAACACAAGATTTCTGCCAATCTGGGTGTTTGGTTCACAAGAATTGGAAGATCACAGGATGCAAAGAAGCATGGTGAGATTAAGTCAAACCACAAGAAGTGTACAACCTCTTTGGCGAAGCCATGCCGATCTCAGCGTGACTGGGTTGGCCGGTGAGGATGCTCCGGCTGACTTGGCTGTCGAAGGAGGGGAAGAAGATCTTAGGTGTCTAGAGATGGAGCACGAGGTCTTGCTCATTGTGATGGAGGGTTTAAATCGTTCTGCGGCAGCTCCGGTGAGTTGTCTGACGCGAGGCTGAAGCAAGACAAGAGAGACAACGTTAACCTGAGTGCAATTCTAATAGCATCTCCAATAGATGACGTAAAATACATAACCACAAAGTGCTAGATGTATACATCAGCCGCTCATCTCTGAACTTAACTATTGAAACTGAATTTAACTGTCAAAACTAAACTTAACTGTCGAAACTGAATTTTGCTGTCGAAACTGAACGCACTAGAGGTGAGGCTACACATCAGTCGACTGGCTTTTTCATCTCTGGTCAGTCGATTTTGCAGCCGTTGGATACGAAATCAAGGGCATGCAGTTCATCTTCAACCTCCACCCCCTGAGCCGCCAGCCACCACCAGCCAAACAACCGCCGCTCGCGGCCGGCGGTGCGCCGCCCGCCCGCCCCGAAAACACTCCCCACCGCCGGTCCGCCGCCGCCCCGGCCATCCCTCTAGGCCCCCCCGTGCCGAGATTTTTCTCCGGCGATCCCCACGCCACCGCCCCACCCTGAACCCTAAGATAGTGGGGTACTTCTTGTGAGCCCCCCTCCACAAGGCTGGTTCTTCCTTAACTCCATGAGCCCCCCACCACATGAAAATCGATGACCCAAAAGTCGATTCAATGATCAAGTGTAGCTAAATCGGAGCAGCATCGCAAGCAAGAGCAAGAGCTAGAGCAGCAGCGCGAGCAAGAGCAGACCAGGCAAGGGACCAAGAGCAAGAGCAGAGCAGCGGCAGCTCCTACTGATGTGGACGTCACCGCCGAGGGAGCGACACCGTGGAGGAAGTGGCCGGCGACGTCGCGGTGGATGGAGCCGCGCCGTGTCGTCTCGGGACCGAGCTCAGGCAGTACCGTGAGATCGAATCAAGAAGAAAATGTGGCGATTAGTGTACAACCTCTTTGGTGGCGCCGATTAGACCGCAGCTTCATCCGAGGAAACGGTGATGCTAATGCTCTTCCGGTGGTGTAGGTCAAGACGCCGGTGTGGGAATGGAGGTGGCGCGAAAGACGAGGGGAACGTCGGGGCAGCTCCTTGGAGGTGGAGGACGGGTGGCTGAACCGGCGGGATGACCAGATCAACGACGGATCCTCATCCAGTACGGTGGATGAGGGACGTCGAGGTGTTCTTGTGGACGGCGTCGTTGGGAAGAGGCTCCCGGTGGGTGGCGGACGGAGGAGGGTGTGGGGCTTCGCGGGTTTTCCCGACCTCGGTGTACGAATGGGTGGGAGGATGGGATGGGAGTGGGGAACCATGGCTTAGGGACGCACTCTTCCGAAATGTGGGGTAAGTTACGAAAGTACCCCCACCGATTTGAGGCGGTTCTTTCAGTTCAGGGGTATCACGGGCATTTCGCGTGTCTGGATTTCACAGGAGGTGGGATTTTTCGGCAGCGTTGTAATTTTGGAATAGCATGGCGGGTTGAGATGGTGAGAGTTGTCGGAGCACAACGAGACAAAGATATATCTTAAATATTTCGGGCTAACAAGCTGCGGGTTGAAATTTCCGGACAAGCCTAACGTACTTTACCAAATCAATTCGCACTACAAATGTCATTCAAAACTTTGAATTCATGTTATGTTCAATTAAAATATTTCGCTACGTGTATAATGCATGCAACCTAGTACTCAAATGAATGTTTTAGTGCATTCCAAACGTATATACTACCGCTTCAATTTGAACTAAATTTGAATTCGTTTCTCTGTTTGATTAAGATCTACAATAATGATTGTTGTGAAGTCAAAGCGTTTGAATTTGTTTCTCTGTTTTAATAAGATCTAAAATCGTCATTATTGTCAAGTTAAACCATCTTTTGTGTATTATCTTCACAGCACACCACATGATTAGTCTCGAATTACATACGAACTATATGTACTATATGAACTTCGAACTTCGATTTTTGAATCCACTTTATGTTGATTTCAAATCATAGTACATTTCAAGCTCTAGCTAGATCTTCACAAACTAAACCATGTCTCATATGTATAATGTGTTTATCACATTATGTATGGTGCCCCCCCCCCTACGCCTACAAGTATTTAGATGTGAGTTGCAAACACCACACATTACCACAAATTCAAATAAAATGTGAGAATGTTCGATATATAGTATTGTTTATATTGTTCGATATTTAGTTGTAAGCTGCAAACGCCACACATTATCACAAATTCAAATAAAATGTGAGATTGTTCGATGTATAGTATGGTTTAGATTGTTCGACATTTAGCTGTGAGTTGCAAACGCCATGCATTACCACATTATGGTATAACATGTGCAAAACCACAACACGCGTATCACCGCTATATTCATGCATGCATATGTTTAAAACACTATGATCTCCTATTCAAATATATGAATCCACTTTCATATCAAATTATGATCTTTGTTAGTCTCTTACACTCACACAATCCTCTAACCTTTGTAGCTACCACTAACTTTCTCTCGTGCATGCACACGCCTCCTCGCCCTCCCCCTCCCTCAGCATTCTATCCATCACGCACATTCATTTTTCTTCTTATTTAGGTCGTTCCCCCACAGTCTCCACAACTCCTTTCCGACACACACCGATCGATAAACCTCTCCAATGATGTCTGCCTACAACATACACACGCACCTTCAATCTCCTCCTTTATGTGTCCTTGCCTCGTGTCTCACATACGGTCCCACTCACGTGTAAACTCTCGCCCCTCTTTTCATCGATCTCACAACCGCACACTCCTCCCCCTATCTAGCTAGTAGTTGGGCCTCTCGCACCACCTCCTAGCTCCATTCTCTCTGTCTATCCGTCTCGCCGGGCCTTATTTGCCTCTAACAAATGGATGTACACCGACCGATCTCCCGCTATACATATAGCTAGCTAGGTCCTTATAACTCATTTTTCCCCACGCGTCGACCGATCTACCTCATTAGTTATGTCTATCCCTTCCTCCGACAAACAACAATTGATCTACCGATCTAGTTAGGTTTGCTTACCAAACACATTGTTCCCCTTCATCATCCATGGATGTGTCCTGACAGATCTATCACGCACAGGCACACACAGAAACACATCCCCACTCTTATTGATAATATTGCAGTTCCACCCTCAGTTTGTCTAGTAGGCCTCTCCCACCATCTTCGAGAAGCAACTCCATCACCCATCCAGCACTCTACCCTCTCCCTCCCTCTCTCTCTCCTCTCTCTCTCTCTCAGTCACATCCTATTTCCCGTCCTTCAGTTATGTATGGATGTCGACCGATCTCCCTCAAGACATAGCTGGGACTCTGTGATGACCCACAAGTATAGGGGATCTATCGTAGTCCTTTCCATAAGTAAGAGTGTCGAACCCAACGAGGAGCAGAATGAAATGATAAGCAGTTTTCAGCAAGGTATTCTCTGCAAGTACTAAAATAAGTGGTAACAGATAGTTTTGTGATAAGGTAAAATGCAACGAGCAACAAGTAACAAGAGTAAATAAAGTACAGCAAGGTGGCCCAATCCTTTTTGTAGGAAAGGACAAGCCGGAACAAACTCTTATAATAGGAAAAGTGCTCCCGAGGACACATGGGAATATCATCAAGCTAGTTTTCATCATGTTCATATGATTTGCGTTCGGTACTTTGATAATTTGATATGTGGGTGGACCGGTGCTTCGGTGTTGTTCTTACTTCAACAAGCATCCCACTTATGATTAACCTCTATTGCAAGCATCCGCAACTACAAAAAAGGTATTAAGGTAAACCTAACCATAGCATGAAACATATGGATCCAAAACAGCCCCTTACGAAGCAAGGCATAAACTAGGGTTTAAGCTTCTGTCACTCTAGCAACCCATCATCTACTTATTACTTCCCAATGCCTTCCTCTAGGCCCAATAATGGTGAAGTGTTATGTATTCGACGTTCACATAACACCACCAGAGGCTAGACAACATACATCTCATCAAAATATCCAACGAATACCAAATTCACATGACTACTAATAGCAAGACTTCTCCCTTGTCCTCGGGAACAAACGTAACTACTCACAAAGCATATTCATGTTCATAATCAGAGGGGTAATAATATGCATAAAGGATCTGAACATATGATCTTCCACCAAATAAACCAACTAGCATCAACTACAAGGAGTAATCAACACGACTAGCAACCTACTAGCATCAATCCCGGACTTGGAGACAAGAATTTGATACAAGAGATGAACTAGGGTTTGGAGATGAGATGGTGTTGGTGAAGATGTTGATGGAGATTTCCCTCTTCCGATGAGAGGAGCGTTGGTGATGATGATGGCGATGATTTCCCCCTCCCGGAGGGAAGTGTCCCCGGCAGAACAGCTCCGCTGGAGCCCTAGATTGGTTCCGCCAAGGTTCCACCTCGTGGCGGTAGTCTTGTCCCGAAAGGTTGCTTCTGATTTTTTTCTCATTGAAAGACTTCATATAGGAGAAGATGGGCATCAGAGAGCCACCAGGGGGCCGACGAGGTAGGGGGCGCACCCCCACCCTCGTGAGCAGGGTGTGGGCCCCTGGCCTTCACCTTTGGCAATGATTTTTCTTTATTTATTTTAAGATATTCCATGGAGTTTCAGGATTTTTGGAGTTGCACAGAATAGGTCTCCAATATTTGCTCCTTTTCCAGCCTAGAATTCCAGCTGCCGGCATTCTCCCTCTTCATGTAAACCTTGTAAAATAAGAGAGAATAGCCATAAGTATTGTGACATAACGTGAAATAACAGCCCATAAAGCAATAAATATCGATATAAAAGCATGATGCAAAAAAAAGGACGGCATGATATAATTCACATATATGACGCTTGGCTAAACAGCATGGCATTGCATCATTCACATATATAATGCCTTGCAACAAGATAGCATTGCATAATTCACATATATAATGTCTTGCAAAAAGATGGCATTGCATAATTCACATATATGGTAATTAGACACTAAACAGGTGGCATTCACACAAATCATGTCTAAACTAAGCAAATGACATAGCAATGCAAGATACCATACGCACGATATGAGCAACATAACCCTGCCAAGTTAGAGCATGCACCTGGGGGGGCGGGGTAGGACTGATCATCTGTCTCTGAATCCTCCTCTCAGGAGCTATCCGTAACCAGCGAGATATGCGCTTCATCAGATAGCATAGTTTGCTCTGAAGACCTTGTTTTCACTCCAGAATTTTCCATCACCGTGTCAAATGGCTGATGCACACGAAGAGTAGTTGAATGTACTAACATTGTTGACAAATGTAATACGTAACAAAAAAAGGATGGCCTGATATAATTCACATATAAGATGGTGGCTAAGCAGGATGGCATTGCAAAATTCACATATATGATGCCTGGCTAAACAAGATGGCATTGCATAATTCACATAAACGATGAATAAACTAAACATATGGCGTTCACACAAAGCATGTCTAAACTAAGCAGTTGACATATTTGATGTATAAATTAAGCAATGCAAGGCACCATATGCATGATATAACCAACATCAGCATGCCAAGTTAGAGCGAAGACCTCATGGGGTAAATAGGAGTGGTCTTCGCTTCGAATCCCCCTCGAGCAGTTATCTTCCTCTTGATTACGATCTGAAATGGGTGGAGGGGATGCCTTTGCCCACCATGGAGCGACGTCTGCATGAAATTTTATTTCCACGCAAGGCTCGTCTCTTTTGCTCTACATGTTCAGTTCCATTGTGTACAATAACTGACATGCATAGGAATAAAACATAGTGAGATTATGTAAGGAGTCCATGCACAAATCAAGAGCGATGCTAGCAAACTATGGATAGACCCAAAACCAATGATAGCGGTAGAGAATAGCTTTAGTTAAAAATACAGATAATGGCTCCTTTAATGTTTGTTTGCACCCAACATGATACTCATAGTAGAGACCGAGATTAACGGATAGTAGACAGATAGTACTAATTGCTGCCCCAATATGTACCCCACAACCATTTAAAAACTCAAGTTTCACATAAGTTTGGACCTGACTCGAGTCTAATAGGTGAACACGACGATAAAGTAGCATGTCATCATATTAAGCGATGCATAACGTGGCAGAACACGGAAGAGTGCGACCTCTCTTGCGAACCCATGTAGTCCTCAAGGTCATCTGCTCAGTTGATGATGGTAATGCAGTTGTCGTGGCTGCCGGCGGTGGGGAAGAAGATCTGAGGCGGCGAAAGATAGTCTGGAGAGCGGATCCCTGCTGTGGTGAACCCTTCCGTCATTGGAGCAGCTGAGCTGGGGTGGAACACAGCACCGCAGGAGCAGGACAAACCACACAAGGTTTTCTTTGACACATATCTGTAACAGAAGTAATTGTGTAAGTGCTTGTTTGAATTTGAGGATTCTAACAATGCAGGGATAGGAAATAGACAGGAATAGGACAGGAATGCACGTGCAAAACAGAGAGAATTTAAAACACAAGATTTACGCCAATCTGGGTGTTTGGTTCACAAGAATTGGAAGATCACAGGATGCAAAGAAGCATGGTGAGATTAAGTCAAACCACAAGAAGTGTACAACCTCTTTGGTGAAGCCATGCCGATCTCAGCGTGATTGGGTTGGCCGGTGAGGATGCTCCGGCTGACTTGGCTGTCGAAGGAGGGGAAGAAGATCTTAGGCGTCTAGAGATGGAGCCTGAGGTACTGCTCCGCTGTGATGGAGGGTTTCGTCGTTGCAGCAGCTCCGGTGAGTTGTACGACGCCGAGGCTGAAGCAAGACAAGAGAGACAACGTTAACCTGAGTGCAATTCTAATAGCATCTCCAATAGATGACGTAAAATACATAACCACAAAGTGCTAGATGTATACATCAGCCGCTCATCTCTGAACTTAACTATTGAAACTGAATTTAACTGTCAAAACTGAACTTAACTGTCGAAACTGAATTTTGCTGTCGAAACTGAACGCACTAGAGGTGAGGCTACACGTCAGTCGACTGGCTTTTTCATCTCTGGTCAGTCGATTTTGCAGCCGCTGGATACGAAATCAAGGGCATGCAGTTCATCTTCAACCTCCACCCCCTGAGCCGCCAGCCACCACCAGCCAAACAACCGCCGCTCGCGGCCGGCGGTGCGCCGCCCGCCCGCCCCGAAAACACTCCCCACCGCCGGTCCGCGCCGCCTGGCCATCCCTCTAGGCCCCCCCGTGCCGAGATTTTTCTCCGGCGATCCCCACGCCACCGCCCCACCCTGAACCCTAAGATAGTGGGGTACTTCTCTGGTGAGCCCCCCTCCCCGCTGCAGCTGGTTCTTCCTTAACTCCGGCGAGCCCCCCCACCACCTGAAAATTGACTGACCCAAAAGTCGATTCAGTCGACTGAAGTGTAGCTAAATCGGAGCAGCGTCGCAAGCAAGAGCAAGAGCTAGAGCAGCAGCGCGAGCAAGAGCAGACCAGGCAAGGGACCAAGAGCAAGAGCAGAGCAGCGGCTCTCCATCGATGTGGACGTCACCGCCGAGGGAGCGACACCGTGGAGGAAGTGGCCGGCGACGTCGCGGTGGATGGAGCCGCGCCGTGTCGGCTCGGGACCGAGCTCAGGCAGTACCGTGAGATCGAATCAAGAAGAAAATGCGGCGATTAGTGTACAACCTCTTTGGTGGCGCCGATTAGACCGCAGCTTCATCCGAGGAAACGGTGATGCTAATGCTCTTCCGGTGGTGTAGGTCAAGACGCCGGTGTGGGAATGGAGGTGGCGCGAAAGACGAGGGGAACGTTGGGGCAGCTCCTTGGAGGTGGAGGACGGGTGGCTGAACCAGCGGGACGACCAGATCAACGACGGATCCTCATCCAGTACGGTGGATGAGGGACGTCGAGGTGTTGCTGTGGACGACGTCGTCGGGGAAGAGGCTCCGGCTGGGTGGCGGACGGAGGAGGGTGTGGGGCTTCGCGGGTTTTCCCGACCTCGGTGTACGAATGGGTGGGAGGATGGGATGGGAGTGGGGAACCATGGCTTAGGGACGCACTCTTCCGAAATGTGGGGTAAGTTACGAAAATACCCCCACCGATTTGAGGCGGTTCTTTCAGTTCAGGGGTATCACGGGCATTTCGCGTGTCTGGATTTCACAGGAGGTGGGAGTTTTCGCGCGCGTTGTAATTTTGGAATAGCATGGCGCGGGTTGAGATGGTGAGAGTTGTCGGAGCACAACGAGACAAAGATATATCTTAAATATTTCGGGCTAACAAGCTGCGGGTTGAAATTTCCGGACAAGCCTAACGTACTTTACCAAATCAATTCGCACTACAAATGTCATTCAAAACTTTGAATTCATGTTATGTTCAATTAAAATATTTCGCTACGTGTATAATGCATGCAACCTAGTACTCAAATGAATGTTTTAGTGCATTCCAAACGTATATACTACCGCTTCAATTTGAACTAAATTTGAATTTGTTTCTCTATTTGATTAAGATCTACAATAATGATTGTTGTGAAGTCAAAGCGTTTGAATTTGTTTCTCTGTTTTAATAAGATCTAAAATCGTCATTATTGTCAAGTTAAACCATCTTTTGTGTATTATCTTCACAGCACACCACATGATTAGTCTCGAATTACATACGAACTATATGTACTATATGAACTCGAACTCGATTTTTTGAATCCACTTTATGTTGATTTCAAATCATAGTACATTTCAAGCTCTAGCTAGATCTTCACAAACTAAACCATGTCTCATATGTATAATGTGTTTATCACATTATGTATGGTGCCCCGCCCCCTACGCCTACAAGTATTTAGATGTGAGTTGCAAACACCACACATTACCACAAATTCAAATAAAATGTGAGAATGATCGATATATAGTATTGTTTATATTGTTCGATATTTAGTTGTAAGCTGCAAACGCATACACATTATCACAAATTCAAATAAAATGTGAGATTGTTCGATGTATAGTATGGTTTAGATTGTTCGACATTTAGCTATGAGTTGCAAACGCCATGCATTACCACATTATGGTATAACATGTGCAAAACCACAACACGCGTATCACCGCTATATTCATGCATGCATATGTTTAAAACACTATGATCTCCTATTCAAATATATGAATCCACTTTCATATCAAATTATGATCTTTGTTAGTCTCTTACACTCGCACAATCCTCTAACCTTTGTAGATACCACTAACTTTCTCTCGTGCATGCACACGCCTCCTCGCCCTCCCCCTCCCTCAGCATTCTATCCATCGCGCACATTCATTTTTCTTCTTATTTAGGTCGTTCCCCCACAGTCTCCACAACTCCTTTCCGACACACATCGATCGATAAACCTCTCCAATGATGTCTGCCTACAACATACACACGCACCTTCAATCTCCTCCTTTATGTGTCCTTGCCTCGTGTCTCACATACGGTCCCACTCACGTGTAAACTCTCGCCCCTCTTTTCATCGATCTCACAACCGCACACTCCTCCCCCTATCTAGCTAGTAGTTGGGCCTCTCGCACCACCTCCTAGCTCCATTCTCTCTGTCTATCCGTCTCGCCGGGCCTTATTTGCGTCTAACAAATGGATGTACACCGACCGATCTCCCGCTATACATATAGCTAGCTAGGTCCTTATAACTCATTTTTTTCCCACGCGTCGACCGATCTACCTCATTAGTTATGTCTATCCCTTCCTCCGACAAACAACAATTGATCTACCGATCTAGTTAGGTTTGCTTACCAAACACATTGTTCCCCTTCATCATCCATGGATGTGTCACAGCAGATCTATCACGCACATGCACACACAGAAACACATCCCCACTCTTATTGATAATATTGCAGTTCCACCCTCAGTTTGTCTAGTAGGCCTCTCCCACCATCTTCGAGAAGCAACTCCATCACCCATCCAGCACTCTACCCCTCTCCCTCCCTCTCTCTCTCTCCTCTCTCTCTCTCTCTCTGTCCCATCCTATTTCTAGTCCTTCAGTTATGTATGGATGTCGACCGATCTCCCTCAAGACATAGCTGGGACTCTGTGATGACCCACAAGTATAGGGGATCTATCGTAGTCCTTTCCATAAGTAAGAGTGTCGAACCCAACGAGGAGCAGAATGAAATGATAAGCAGTTTTCAGCAAGGTATTCTCTGCAAATCTTGAAATAAGTGGTAACAGATAGTTTTGTGATAAGGTAAATTGCAACGAGCAACAAGTAACAAGAGTAAATAAAGTACAGCAAGGTGGCCCAATCCTTTTTGTAGCAAAGGACAAGCCGGAACAAACTCTTATAATAGGAAAAGCGCTCCCGAGGACACATGGGAATATCATCAAGCTAGTTTTCATCACGTTCATATGATTTGCGTTCGGTACTTTGATAATTTGATATGTGGGTGGACCGGTGCTTCGGTGTTGTTCTTACTTCAACAAGCATCCCACTTATGATTAACCTCTATTGCAAGCATCCGCAACTACAACAAAAGTATTAAGGTAAACCTAACCATAGCATGAAACATATGGATCCAAAACAGCCCCTTATGAAGCAAGGCATAAACTAGGGTTTAAGCTTCTGTCACTCTAGCAACCCATCATCTACTTATTACTTCCCAATGCCTTCCTCTAGGCCCAATAATGGTGAAGTGTTATGTATTCGACGTTCACATAACACCACGGAGGCTAGACAACATACATATCATCAAAATATCGAACGAATACCAAATTCACATGACTACTAATAGCAAGACTTCTCCCTTGTCCTCGGGAACAAACGTAACTACTCACAAAGCATATTCATGTTCATAATCAGAGGGGTAATAATATGCATAAAGGATCTGAACATATGATCTTCCACCAAATAAACCAACTAGCATCAACTACAAGGAGTAATCAACACTACTAGCAACCTACTAGCATCAATCCCGGACTTGGAGACAAGAATTTGATACAAGAGATGAACTAGGGTTTGGAGATGAGATGGTGTTGGTGAAGATGTTGATGGAGATTTCCCTCTTCCGATGAGAGGAGCGTTGGTGATGATGATGGCGATGATTTCCCCCTCCCGGAGGGAAGTGTCCCCGGCAGAACAGCTCCGCTGGAGCCCTAGATTGGTTCCGCCAAGGTTCCACCTCGTGGCGGCGGAGTCTTGTCCCGAAAGGTTGCTTCTGATTTTTTTCTCATCGAAAGACTTCATATAGGAGAAGATGGGCATCAGAGAGCCACCAGGGGGCCGACGAGGTAGGGGGCGCACCCCCCACCCTCGTGAGCAGGGTGTGGGCCCCCTGGCCTTCACCTTTGGCAACGATTTTTCTTTATTTATTTTAAGATATTCCATGGAGTTTCAGGATTTTTGGAGTTGCACAGAATAGGTCTCCAATATTTGCTCCTTTTCCAGCCTAGAATTCCATTTGCCGCATTCTCCTCTTCATGTAAACCTTGTAAAATAAGAGAGAATAGCCATAAGTATTGTGACATAACGTGAAATAACAGCCCATAAAGCAATAAATATCGATATAAAAGCATGATGCAAAATGAACGTATCAACTCCCCCAAGCTTAGACCTCGCTTGTCCTCAAGCGAAAAGCCGATAACAATAAATATGTCCTCATGTTTAGAGGTAGAGGCGTCGATAAAAATAAAATACGGACATGAAGGCATCATGATTATTCTCATAACAACAACATATATAGATTTTGTCATATGATTACTTATGCTCAAGTGATGATCTTTTCACAATGCAAAAGTATGAATCAGAAACCTTATTGGGCACCAACAAATTATAACCTCAGTCATTGAATCAATTGAAATTTATCATAACATTGGAAAGAGTCTATGTCAGAGCTTAAAAGCAAGTCCACATACTCAACTATCACTTAGTCTTTCATAATTGCTAGCACTCACGCAATACTTGTGGTTACGGAGTTTTAATCGGACACAGAGAAAGATAAGGGCTTATAATTCTGCCCCACAACCTTTTACCTCAAGGGTAATGTCAACAATAACAATTCATGCTCCCCTACATCCAGTTAGATATATATATCATGTTCTTTCCAACATGCTGAGCTTGCCAAAGGATAAAATGAAAAAGGAAAGGTGAAGATAACGGTGACTCTTGCATAAGGTAGATGATAATAATAAAAGATAGGCCCTTCGCAGAGGGAAGCAGAGGTTGCCATGCGCTTTTATGGTTGGACGCACAAAATCTTAATGCAAAAGAACGTCACTTTATATTGCCCCTTGTATGTGGAACTTTATTATGCAGTCCGTCGCTTTTATTACTTCCACAACAAGTTCTTACAAAGCTTATTTCTCTGCACTAATAAGTCATGCATATTTAGAGAGCAATTTTTATTGCTTGCACCGATGACAACTTACTTGAAGGATCTTACTCAATGCATAGGTAGATATGGTGGACTCTCATGGCTAAACTGGTTTAAGGGTATTTGGAAGCACAAGTAGTATCTCTACTTGCTGCTGAGAATTTGGCTAGCATGAGGGGGAAAGGCAAGCTCAACATGTTAGAGGATCCATGACAACATACTTTATCTCATATACAAGAAAACATAACTCATTATGTTGTCTTCCTTGTCCAACATCAACTCTTTAGCATGTCATATTTTAATGAGTGCTCCCAATCATAAAAGATGTCAATGATAATATATCTATATTTGAAACCTCTCTCTCCTTATTACTTCCTATTAATTGCAACGATGACCAAAGCTATATTTGCCAACTCCCAACAACTTTTAATCATCATACTCTTTCTATGTGAAGTCATTACTTTCAATAAGATCAATATGAACTCTTTGTTTCTTTTTATTCTTTTCTTTTATTCACCCAAGATCATGGCAAAATAATCAAGCCCTTGACTCAACACTAATCTTTATTATATATAGCTCACGGACTTGATTACATAGAGGGATCATAAAGCAAAACTTCAAAACTAGATCATGCCATGACTTTATTCTACTAAATCAAGATACTACTAATAGGATCGAACTAAGAAAACGGTAAAGATAGGAGTTGTGATGGTGATACGATACCGGGGCACCTCCCCCAAGCTTGGCAGTTGCCAAGGGGAGTGCCCATACCCATGTGATTATATCTCCTTCTTGGTTGTTGGTGTAATATTCTTGGCGATGATTCCCCTCAAGATACGGTTCTCCTCCTCGAGCTTATTGACTTGCTGCTTGAGGTCCATTATTTCCTTGCGAAGCTTTCCTATAACGGCTAAAGCTCCTTGCACCCAAGGGTGTTGCATAGCTGCGGGAGAACAAGAGACACTCCTCCTCATATTTTCATAAGAAAGAAATCTAACATTGGAAGGGATAACCGAGTTTGGAATAGCTGAGCTCTGTAGTTCCCCATCGTGAACCCCGCCGGAGGCGAGAGGTGACTTCTTGATCCTCCATGGCATCTACCCTCATCAAGTCGGCCTCCATCTCTTCCTCCGTTGCTGGCCCAAAGTGGTCAGCGTCGCTGTTTGCCCTTGGTTCCGGTGCCGGATTAGATACCCGGCTCTCCCCGACTGACTCTTGAGAAGACATCTTGCTCTAATCTGCAGCAGCAACGGCTTGAAACAAGAACAGAGAATATTTGCGTGATACGAGAGACAAAACCTTCGGGAGAATATATAATGAATTTTTGCCGACCAAAATACGTATCGTGCAAGAAAACGGAGTCCGGAGGGCACACGAGGTGCTCACGAGGTAGGGGGGCGCGCCCTCCACCCTCGTGAAGGCCTCGTGTCCTTACCGGACTGCCACTTATTTTTCTATTTTTCTAAATATTCCAAAATGGAGAAATATTGCCTTAAAAATTGTTTTGGAGTCGCTTTACTTACCATACCACATACCTATTCCTTTTCGGAGTCTGAAACGGTGAGGAAAGTGTCCCTTATGTATTCCTCCGGGGTTACGGTTTCAATAATATTGGTTTCAACATTTGTGGGATTACCTGAGATATAATGTTTGATTCTTTCACCGTTTACCACCTTCGGATTTGTGCCTTCGAAGTTGTTGATTTATATGGCACCGGAACAATAGACCTCCTCGATAACGTAGGGACCTTCCCATTTAGAGAGAAGTTTTCTTGCAAAAAATCTTAAACGAGAGTTGTATAGCAATACATAATCACCTACATTAAACTCATGCTTTTGTATCCTTTTGTCATGCCATCTTTTAACTTTTTCTTTAAATAATTTGGCATTTTCATAGGCTTGGGTTCTCCATTCATCAAGTGAGCTAATATCAAATAACCTCTTCTCACCGGCAAGTTTGAAATCATAGTTGAGCTCTTTGATAGCCCAATATGCCTTATGTTCTAGTTCGAGAGGTAAGTGACATGCTTTTCCATAAACCATTTTATACGGAGACATACCCATATGTCGGGGCGGCTGATCTGGCCCACGAACACCTATGGGGCCGGCGGACCGAGCCCCTTTCGGTTCGGCGGGGTGCGGAGGTTGCACGAAGAGCAGATCGAGGCGAAGCACACGAGAGGTTTACCCAGCTTCGGAGCTCTCCGGAGAGATAACACTCCTACTGCTGCATGTCTGAGTGTATTGAGTTCTTGCTCAGGAGCGCTGAGTGCTACAGTACACACAAGCTGCTAACGAGACTAAGCGTGGGGAACCGACCTGAACCCCCCTCTACGTTGCGCATGGGCCTCCTTTTATGTGCTCAAGGGGTCTCCGACAGGTGGCAACGTAGACAAGGGTAAAAGTGGAAAAGGAGTGGTTGGTACAGCTACATGCACAAAGGTATGATGTTTCATACCTAACCCTGACGGCAGGGGACAAAGGCATTAAATGCCCGTCTACGTCGCCCTAACAGTGCAAACAGGGACCGTCAGGGGCGCCACCGCTTGCCACGATGGCAATCTTGCCACGCGCCGCTTGCCACCGTGCTTCGCTGGCCGCACGGCCTCTTGCCTGTGGCGCTACCGAAAGGTCCCAGGGCGACACGGTAGTGGATGTGCTGGAGCGCAGGTGCAGAGTGGTGGTCTGCCGCGGCAAGCGCCTTGCCGCGGTTGTTGTCTTGTCGCGTATGGAAGCTTGTCGCTCACCGGGCCTTCCCGGCAAGATCCTCTTGCCGGGGCCTTGTCTACTAGGTGCCTTGGGCGGCCTTCCCGGCAAGCTCCTCTTGCCGGGGCCTTGTCTCCTTGGCTTGAATACTTTGTTCTTGAATGGCTCCATAGGAACCACGGAGGACCTTGGCGGTCACCTGGTAAGCCTTGCCGCGGAGGGCTGCAACTGCCCGTGCACAAGTTCGGGATACTAGGGTACCCCTACTCTAGTACACCGACAGGAGCCCCCGGGCCTGGGCCACACACGGTGCCGAGCGCTGTTGGGCCAGGCCCAAAACAGGGCACGGGCACACGCGGCCTGGGTTACGCCATAATTCACTCCGGACCCACCACGCCCTCCACGAACGGCACGCGTCGAATGCGGCGTCGTGGGAGAGATCGTGGGGGGTTTCTTTATTCAGAAAAGCGGAATGTCCGCCCCCTCCCCCTTTATAAGCAGGGGAAACAGGGGCAGGTCGCCCACCTTGCCAGTTGCAATCTCGAAAAACCACCGCTGCTCCCCCCTTCTTCCCAAGGCTGAAGAGAGCAGCGCTCCTCCCCCATCGCCACTAGCATCACCAACGCCGTCGATCTCCTCCACCGCCTCCGCCATGGCTCCGAAAGCCGACAAGGGGAAGGCCGTGAAGTCGGCCGAGGCGCAGCGGCTTGCGGCGCTGCAGAAGGAGCGGGCAATCTTTCCCCCCCAGCTCGTCGCGAGGGAGCTGAGGGAGAACTACTACCTCTTATGGTCGACAGAGACGCGAGTGCATCCGCGCACGAAGGTACTCCCAGCTGCTGCTTCGGAACTGGCTCCGAACGGATATCCCTTCTTGGCTCTTCTTCTTCTATTGCGGGCTCGCCCGCCTTTCTCTCGAAGTTTTTTCGTGACATCATGAACACCTACGGGTTCCGCCTCCTTGATTTCACCCCCAATGCTGTTACGACCATGGCAGTTTTCGCACATCTCTGCGAAAACTTTGTCGGAGTCCATCCAAACGTAGCCCTTTTCCGCCACTTCTTTATGCCCCGAGTTGAGAGAGGGAGCCTCTTCTTGGGAGGAATCGCTTGGATCTCGAGGATCGGCAAGAAGGAAGCCTATCTGGAGGGAGAGCTCCGTAGCAAGTGGGAGGAGTGGAGGGCAGATTGGTGCTGGATTGTCGAGGAGAACCCGCAGCCATTTACCGCCCAGCGCCAAACCCCAAAAGTGCGCAGCAACGATTGGAGCAACGTGGCACCGGAGGACGCTTAGGCGAAGATTGCCGTCACCGGATCCTGCGCCTCGGGCTTGCTGGCTCATCTGTAGGCACCGTTGGCGCGAGCTTTCTTCGCCGCAGACGCCCTTGCAGGAGAGGAGGAGACCCGCCGGGAGTTCGAACGCGGCAGATATCATGAGGCTGCGCCCAGGCCTCAACTTCAACTTCACCGTCTTGGAGCTTGACGCGATGCTCTTGGAGCTGTTCAAGCCCGATCCTGATCATCCAGAAATGTTTAGGTTGCCGAGGGGCGTCGTTCCGCTGTGCAACAATTCCTTGCTTGACCGCATCCGTGCAATGATGCCGTTGTGCGACTCGCATGGAATTGTCCCAACTTGGCAAGAGCCTGCAGATGACGTCGTGCGGCAGTTCTTTGAAAGTCTCGTAGAAGTGCCGATCCGCCCCGACGAGCAGAAGAGCCTCACCCGCGACACCACCGATGATGAGATGCAGCGCATCGCCACCAGGCTGGAAGAGGCGGCACCGCGTCATGCGGCGAAGTTCGGATTCACCGTGGAGGAGGCAGAGGCAGCAGAGGCGGCAAGCCTTGTCGAGCGAAGGGAGTTTGCCGGCGAGGAGGAGCTTGCCGAGCCTGAAGCTGAGTCGAGCGAGCCCGCCGAGGGCGCCTCCTCCCCACCTTCAAACAGCTTGCCGCGAGCGGAGCCCCCAGCTCCACCAAGAAGGCGTCTTCGCAAGGCCGGAGACGTAGCGGGGCGGCAGACGGGCCAACAGCCGCAGTGCCGCGCGACGTGCTCCACCGCGGCAAGCACTGTTGCCGCGGGAGCACCTCACGCCGCTGCGGCAACCGGAGCGGGCCTCGCAGACCACCGCTATCGCTTCCCGCCAAGCGGCCAAGGGAACCAGTCCTCCGCCTCGTCGCCGGAGGCGAGCCAGAATTTGATCTCTCCGCGCCAGCTCAAGCGAGGAAGAAGAAGAGTAAGATTCTTTGCTTGTACTTGTAGTTCTTCAATTTGTTGCTTTGTCTTGTATCTGATTTGCTTCACTCTGAACCCATTCCTTTTCAGGACGCTGGCCCAGAGAGCATCGAAGAGAGCCAAGGCCCCGGTGATTGTCATCGAGGACGAACCCACCGCGACAGCAGGAGGCGCGTCCGAGACCACCTTGCCGGACGCGGCAACTCTTCCTCAAAGCAGCCCCCAGCGCAGCCCCCAACGTAAGTATATGGTTTACTTCCTGCAGGAGTGCCCTGAAGCCGCTCCTGACATGCCTTCTGCTTCGACTACACCGCCAAGGGAGGATTCCCCGGCAAGGGAGCGTTCTCCGGCAAGGGAGGCTTCTCCGGCAAGGGGCAGTTTTCCGGCAAGGGACAGCACCAGCGATCCTCTGGTGGCGGAGACCATGGCTGCAGACCTCAGCACAGGTAATCCTCTTGCTTGAAAACTTCCCTTGTGTTCATCTTCTTCTGATTTTCTTTTTGAATATTTGCTTGACTTTTCTTCATTTTCCGGCCGTTAGAACCATCCGCCACAGAGCCAATGGAGACCGAGGCCGCCGGCGAGGAGGACGCGCGCGGCAATACTGACGATGCCGCTGCCATCGGAGAAGAAGCCGGACGACGAGCCCGGCCGGCGAAGAGGCCGCCAGGCCGCCGCAGAGGCTAGCGAGGGTCCGGCGATCGTGACCGACGACCCCGAGGCCGCAGGAGCGCCAGCGCCACGCCGACCGCCGATCCCTCCGCCGCCGCGGCAGCGCCGGGTTCAAGAGGCCCAGCCCGCGCCTATTTGAAGGTCGGCGATGGCGTCTTCATCAAGCTCCCATGGGCGTCGAGCTCAGGCGCCGGCGAAGGAGAAACTTTTGATGAAGAGCTGCTCGCCTCGCTGGATCGACGTTGGTCGGCGTACCAAGCAGCGGCGTGGCGAAGTCCGAGGAGGAGCAATGCTGCGAAGTCATTGTCGCTCTACCGCGCCCGACAAGCCAAGCTGGAATCTCGAGAAGCGCTTGTCGCGAAGGCGGAGCAGACATCGAGAAGCGCTGGAGGAGCTCCGAGGCCTCAACCAGAGGCTCTCCGGTCCTTGGCGGAAGGCGGGATCGACTTCGCCGAGGAGCGCAAAGCCTTCCTCCTCGAGAAGGCTGAAGCCGAGAACAACGATGGCTTGCCGCCGAGAAGCTATCTGCGTAGGAAGGCGAGTTGGCGCAGAGGAAGGTTTATCTTGACAGCCATGAGGAGGATCTAGCCATGCGCGAGCAAACATTTGGCGGGGCTCTCAAGGAGGCAAAGGAAACTGCCGCAGCTGCCGAGGCCGCCAAGAAGGAGCTGGAGACGAAGGTGATGCAGCTGGAGGCCAATCTCAAGGAGAACGGCGAGGAGCTTGCTGCACTCAAGCATGAGCGCGAGAAGGACGCCTACACTCTTGGCGAAGCTGCAGGGGCCGTCTCGCCGAGAGGAGCAAGGAGCTCAGCGCCGCCAAGGACTCCAATGCAGATCTTGAGTTGAAGCTGACCACCTTGACTCGGTGACTGGGCGGCGCCAAGGAGTAGGAGGTGGCCTTGAAGGAGAAGATCAAGGCCGACGAGGCGCTGGCAGCGTCTTCTTGCCGCCGCCTGAATACCTTTAGGGAGAATGTGGAGCACTGGACCGAGGGTCTGGTGGATGTTGCTGCAGCCATCGACGGGGAGCTGGCGCAGCTGGGGATGGTGGATCTTGGATATTCCTCCGATGAGCACCTCCAACCCAGTGCCAAGCTTAGCTTGTTCTTCAAGGGCGTGGTGACGGCCCTCCAGCGACTCCGGGAAGGAATCCCAAAGCGGCTGGCTGAGGAGTCGCGCCAGATCTGCGCAGGAGCTCTTCAAAAGGTGCTGATGAAGGTGGCCTTCCGCAATCCAGGCCTCAACCTCACCAACGTCCTCAAGTCCTTGCCGCCGGATGCAGATGTGGAAGCGCTCAAGACCCTTGTCGCACCCATTGTGGACAGGGTGAGCGGGATCAAGAGGGTCGAGGGCGATCGCGTAGATTAGGCCGCCCGCTTTCTCTTTTTCTTGCCGCTGCTGGTCATGTTATGAGAACAATCTATTAGAGCTGCGACAAGCTATCTTGTAATATAACTCTATTTCGGGTAGCAATTGCTATGTTATTTCCTTTACTTGGTTCCTTCCTTTGTATGTTTTTACCCTACGCTTTTAGGGAACTTGTCGGCGCAGGCACACAGGGTCATGAAAGTCGGGACGTCATGACCTTTGGCGGTGCCGCTTCCGACAAGTAACCTTGTCGCAACTAGTTGCAGCTCACTTAAGTTGTTGAGCGGACTCAAAACAAAGTAAGAGCGCAACTAGCTACGAGTTGGTTCCTCTGCGCACAGGTTTTCCATACAAAGTACGGTCGTTCGAGGAAGATAACTTAAAATTTTTAAAACTGATCACTCAAACTTTAGCAACTTAGCTTTTCTGTCGTTTGCTTCCCGGTAAGGCTAGACTTCCTTGAGCGACGCTTGGTCCACACCATTATCTTCTCCTTTCCCCGGCAAACTTGTGTGCGAGGGAACCTTCCTTTCTTTGAGAAAGAGAAAGAAGAAAATAAAGATATGGAGCCTTATGGCTCGTTATTGCTTACGGGGTAGGTGCTGCACAAAGTGTCGGATAGCATGCAAAATAGCAGTAAAAAGCATGAAATTGACAAGATGTGCGAAGCACGCTAGCTTTACTTATGCAGGTCTGCGCCCGGCTTTGTACAAAGGATTACATGCAACAGCGGCAAGACTTGTACAAAAGGTGGTTGCTGAACAGGTTAAACCGCGCTTCTCTGAGTAAAACTTACGAAGATGCTCAATGTTCTAGGAGTTGCTCACCGGAATGCCATCTTCGGTCTCAAGGCGACAAAGACTGTGCCTAGTGACTCGTTTCACCCGGTAAGGGCCTTCCCATTTCAAGGCGTCAACTTGTTGGAATTCTTGGCGGTGAGCAGCGCGAAGAACAAGGTCGCCTTCCTCGAGACTTGGCATTAACTTTGTGGCTATGGTAGCGGCGCAAAGCTTGTCGGTATCGAGCAGCTCAGCAAAGAGCTGAAGACGATCCTCCTCAAGGAGCAGCGGCGTCATCTTGTCGCAATCGCTCTTGCTCAAGCTCATCATAAGCGAGCACTCGAGGTGATCCAGATATCTGAGTTCCGTGGGGAGAACTGCCTGCTGCTCCATAGACTAGAGCGAAGGTGTTCGGCGGTGGCTCGATTTGGCGTCGTCTGATCGACCAAAGAACCACCGGCAGCTCCTCAATCTAGTTTTTCCGCACTTGTGCAGCCCGCCGAAAGTTACGGTCTTGAGCCCGCAGACGACTTCAGCGATTCGCCCTCTCCGCTTGACAGTTACTTCTCGGATGAGCAGCGAAGCGAAGCAGACCTTGGTGCCAAGATCTTAGGCGTCTTGCATGAAGGTGCGGCTCGTGGAATTGTGTGCCGTTGTCGGTGATGATCCTGTTAGGGATTCGAAGCGGCAAACAATCGACCTAAAGAACTTGACTGCTTGTTGTCTTTGTCACCTTCCTCATCGCTCCCACTTCCGACCACTTTGTGAACTTGTCGATTGAAACGCATAAGTACTCAAAGCCCTGACAGCTTCGGGGAAAGGGGCCGAGGATGTCGAGCCCCTGACGAAAATGGCGGGATAAAGGGATCGTCTGGAGAGCTTGAGCTGGCTGGTGTATCTGCTTGGAATGGAACTAGCACGCTTCACACTTGGTTACTTGTGCAGTTGCATCACGGAGGCTGTCGGCCAAAAGAAACCTTGCTTGGAACGCTTTTGCAAGCAAGTGCTCTGGCCAATGTGGTGACCACATATGCCTCCATGTATCTCTGCCAACAGGTTTTATCCGTCTTCTCGGTGAATACACTTCAATTTCACACCGTTGAGTCTTCTTCTGTACAGTGAGTTGTCGACAAACTGGTACATACTTGACTGCCGGGCTACTCTTTCCGCTTCTTCTTGCTCTTGGGAAGTTCTCACATGCAAGGAAATGGACAATCTGCTTTGTGCCCATCTTTGGAGCTTGCGGCTCGACAACAAGGACTAAAGGCACATCTGCTGCTGCGGGAACATCTGCTTCCATGGCGAGAACCTGCGGCTCAGCCGGAGCTTGATGTTCCCGGCAAGCTTGCCGAGCAAAACTTGTCGGGAGGCGTGCGCTTCAACGGAACAAACCCTAGGGCTTGCCGGGCAGACTGCTCCTCAAAGACTCTTGGTGTTAATCTTGAGGACCTTCTTGACGGCGACTTGGGAAGCTCTGCTTGGGAAAATAGTCATCGAGATCAACTTCCTCTTCTTGCTCTGTCCGGTTGATGGCGTTACAGACGGTTGAGTCGACTTGAGCACAAAATCCCTGGTTCCACAGTGTAACTTGTGTGCAGCGACTTCGACAGGCCATCGGCAATGTCGTTCTGAGCTCTTGGAACATGTTCCATTTGTAGGCCGTCAAAGTGCTCTTCTAGCTTTCTCACTTCATCAACATAAGCTTCCATCAACGGACTCTGGTAACTCTTGTTCACTTGGCGGGTGACAAGCTGTGAGTCACCCCTGATAATGAGCTTCTTGATCCCAAGGTCTACTGTGATCCTGAGACCGGCAAGCAAACCTTCATACTCTGCAGTATTGTTTGTTGCTTGCTCCTTGGGAAAGTGCATCTGGACTACGTACTTGAGGTGCTCTCCGGTGGGTGCAACAAGTAGCACGCCTTGCACCGGCGCCTTGCAGCGAGAAGGCACCATCAAAGTACATCAGCCACTCTTTGCTTGCCTCCTTGACGGGATGCTTTCGTTTCGGAATTTCTTCATCTTGTGTTGGCGTCCATTCTGCTATGAACTCCGCCAATGCTCGCTTTGGATAGTTGAAGTGCTCTCAAACTTGAGGCCAAAGCTTGCAGTTCCCAAAGGCCCACTCGACAATCCTGCTGTTGCCTCTGGATTTTGCATTATCCTCTTTTGGAAAATGAGTGGCGACCGTGATCTCATGTGCTCGGAAGTAATGGCGCAGCTTTCTCGAGGCCATGAGGAGGTCGAAAAGCAATTTCTGCACACCAGAGTACCTTGACCTAGCCCCTGCAGAAGGGAACCGACAAAAGTAAAGGCGCTGCACCATTCTTTTACGCATCCTCTCATGCGTCTGCGTAGATCCGTCCTTGTCGGGACCAGAGCTTGCGGTGAAGCCCCACCTTGTCGCTGGATGCATCTGTCATGGTTGCTAGCTCATCATCCGCCTCCTCTCCGCTACTAACGCAACACTAACCACTTGATTGGTTGCCGCTATATATAGCAGCAACTTCTCTTGTGGCTTAGGTGCGACAAGTGTTGGAGTGGAGGACATGTATCTCTTCAAGTCCTGCAGCGCAGCCTCCGCTTCCGGAGTCCATCTCATTGGACCTGCCTTTTTCAAGATTTTGAAAAATGGCAGGGGCGCTCAGCAGACCTAGAGATAAACCTGCTGAGAGCAGCTACGCAACCGACAAGTCTTCGTACATCCTTGACGCGCTTTGGTGCTTCAATATGCTCAATGGCTTTGATCTTGTCGGGATTGGCTTCAATTCCCCGCTGAGACACGAAGAACCCGAGAAGCTTGCCGGAAGGGACTGCAAACACACACTTCTCAGGGTTGAGCTTGAGGTTGATCTTGCGCAGATTTGCAAAGGTTTCGTCTAAATCTTGAATCGAGTCGCCTTGTCCTTGCTTTTGACCACTATGTCATCCATGTAGGCTTCCACATTTACGTGCATTTGCGGCTCAAAAGCATCATGGACTACTCTTGCAAATGTTGAACCAGCATTCTTTAATCCGAAAGGCATCCGTGACGAAACAGATTATGTGCCACATGGGGTGATGAATGCGGTCTTCTCCTCATCCTCTTACGCCATGAAGATCTGATGATATCCTGAGTATGCATCCAGAAATGAAAGCAAATCACATCCGGCCGTGGAGTCAACAATCTGGTCGATGCGCGGCAAGGGAAATGGGTCTTTGGAACAAGCTTTATTGACATCGGTAAAATCGATACAAAGCCTCCATTTCCCGTTTGCCTTGCGTACAACTACAGGATTGGCCAACCACGTAGGATGGAGCACTCCTCTGACAAGGCCTGCTGCTTCCAATTTCTTGATTTCTTCTGCGATGAACTCTTGGCGCTCCACCGCTTGCTTCCTGACTTTCTGCTTGACGGGCCGCGCATGAGGACAAGCGACAAGATGGTGCTCAATTACTTTCACAGGAACACCGGGGATATCAGACGGTTGCCACGCAAACATCGCCGACGTTCGCCCGCAGGAAAACGAGCACGCCTTCCTATTTAGGGTCGAGAGTGGCAGCGATGGTGAAGGTACCACCCGATGTCGTCCTCCTTGGCGGACACCTTCTTGGTCTCTGGTGGAGCTGCCATCGTCTTCTTACACTTGCCGGCGGAGCTCGATGAGTGCGTCCTCGACGGTAGCGCAGCACTCGAAGAGGTGCGCTTGCGGAGTGGGCACCAGAGCTCTTGCCGGACTTGGTCTTCTTCTTCGCCCGGGAGCTTGACGGCAAGTGGCTTGCAATCTCTTGCAGTTCCGCTTCTGGTAGATCTTGTCGGCGAGATAAGAGCATCCTTCTTGTCGCCAGGATAGAGATGACACTTATCGGGCCCGGCATCTTCAAAGATGTTGTATGCATAGTGAGAGGCTGCCATGAATTTGGCGAGTCTTTGGGCCGGCCTAGTATCCCATTGTAAGGCAATGGAAAGTCAAGCAACATCAAAAGTGACCCTCTCGATCCTGAAGTTCAACTCGGCGCCAAATGTCACCGACAACGTGATCTTTCCCTTCGCTTGCTCCTTCCGGATTGATTCCTTGGAATGTGCGGTCTCTTCGAGTTTGCCATCGGGATCTGGAGTTTCGGAGCACCGGAGGAGATCAGATTCAAGCGGCCCGCCGTCAACTAGCATCTTAGTGACCTTGAGGTTGCGGATAGTTGGTGAAACCAACATCGGCAAGCACCCAACCGCATGATTACACGATCAGGGTGGTCCTCAATATCAAAGATGATAGGCGTGTTGGACCATTTCAGAGGCTTGCGTGACTCGACGGATGGTTCTACCGCATTGACTTCCCGCATCCACTGCTTGAGCTGGCGGTGTGAAGTATGCAGAGAAGCACCACCGTCAACGCACAGGACCTCTGTGGCTTTCTGGAACTCCTGCTCAACGGTCTCGTCATCATCCATGTCTTCATCATCGTCGTCGTCTTCATCTTTGTCGCGGCCGCGGGGAGGTCTGTCTCCTTGCCGTTGCTTGGCCTTGCCGCGGCGTCCTCCTCGGCCGGGACGTTTCTTGCTAGCTCCTCCAGCACCTTCCTGGGCCTTATCCTTGTCGCGCCGTTCGTATTCAGCCTTCTGTTGTTCGACAAGCTGCTCGACCTTTTTGCAGCTCTGGAGGTCATGGCCCTTGGTGCGGTGGATCTTGCGATCGTTTGTTGGAGCCGCCCGCTTGTCGGCGACCGCCACAGCTGGCAGTTGGTGCGGCGGCAACCTCCTTGCCGGAGCTACCAGCTTTGGCTTTCTTGGCGCCACCTCCGTTCTTGGGACTGCTCAACAACTAGCACATCTTTGCCTTTCTTCTTCCTGTTGTTCCGCCGCCGGTTTTTCTTTGTCGGGCGGTCTCCTCACTATCAGATCCTCCCGCTTGATATTCTCTCCGGGAGTCTCCTCCCTTCCTCAGACGCGTGCACACTTGCCGGCCAGGCATATAGCTCATCGACGTCTCGATCTTGCACATCGCCATCTCCTCTCGCATCCTGCGGTTTCGCATGTATTACGATGGAACGCGCTGATTATCAGCGCAGGGTGGACATCCGGGATGTTGTGTCTGTGGCTGAATCTTCCGAATATACTTGCGCAGGGGCTCTCCTTCCTTCTGGGCAAGCAGATGAAGGTCGCTTTCTTGGCCATGGGGCTTGTGGCCGCCTGTAAAGGCGCCGACAAACTGATGGCATAGATCTGCCCAAGAGGATATGGAGTTGTCCGGCAAGTGCATGAGCCAGGATCTGACATTGGGCTTGAGCACCGTAGGAAGTAGTTGGCCAGGATCTTGTCGTCTCGCCCCGGCAGCATGCACCGCAATGGTGTAGATGCTTGAGGAACTCCGACGGATGTGTCTTGCCGTCGTACTTCTCTGATACGTCGGCTTGAAATTCTTCTTCTTTGAGCCCTTTGGACTTGCCGCGGCTCACGAGTGAACGCAGGGGCAACCTACAGCGTCGGCAAGTCGCATGGTTCCTCTGGCGCATGCATGTCGACAGAGGGCCCAGCCGCTTGTCGGATTGACGCCGGCGCTTCTCTTGGCGCCGATGCGAAGTTCGGCGTCTTCTTCTTGTCGTTCGTGAAGAACTTGGCGCTGATCGCGACGAGCTCGTGGATCCGATGATGTGGTGGAGTCGCCGCCGAGGTGGATCCGGCGAGTCGGCGATCTTGGCCTTTGGGCGGAGAGTGCATGGTGGTTGCACCCCACGGTTTCGTTGCCACCGGCTCGTGTTTGGCAGTCTGCTGCGGCAGCGATGCACTCGGCTGCCGCGGAGCGTCGCCGTTGGCAAAGCCGATGAGACTCTGAATGGTGGCCCTCCATTCATCGACCTTGTCGGCTGTTGGAGGGTAATCCAGGAGCAGTTGAGCTCTTGCCAAAGCTTCTGCTGGAATGGTGGGTGGCAGTGGAGAACGGCGCGAGGAGCGGGATATGCTCGGACTTCTAACTATGTTAGAAGGAGCAGTATCCCGCCCAGCGACCGTGCCTTTTCGCGCCCGGCATGTTGGCGTGCATGCTGGTCTTGAGCATCCCGAGATCCACCAGCTCGATCTTGGTCCAACGAGCGTATGGCGTTGTGGATACCATGACGCTGTCGGTTCCGCGCCTCCTGAGACGGGTGCGGTGCATGCACGGATGCCGAGGTCTGCGCAACCTTGTCCTTGGACTTGGCAGCACCGTGGACTCCCCCGTCGACGTCCATTCTTCCGACGGCGTCTACCCCACCACCCGCTTGCTCCGGTGGCGGTGGGTTCGACGCGGATGGAACATCTGCCGCCGAAGCCTTCTTCTTCGGTGGCATGTCGATGAAGATGATGAAGATCTAGCTCGCGTGGATGCCGGATCAGGTTCACACAAACTCGACGCCCCCTACCTGGCGCGCCAAAGATGTCGGGGCGGCTGATCTGGCCCACGAACACCTATGGGGCCGGCGGACCGAGCCCCTTTCGGTTCGGCGGGGGGCGGAGGTCGCCTGAAGAAGCGGTCGGCGAAGCACGAGAGGTTTACCCAACCGGAGATCTCCGGAGATAACACTCCTCTTTGCTGCATGTCCGAGTGTATTGAGTTCTTGCTCGGAGCGCTGAGAGTGCTCTGATACACACAAGCTGCTAACGAGACTGAGCGTGGGGAACCGACCTGAACCCCCCTCTACGTTGTGCATGGGCCTCCTTTTATATGCTCAAGGGGTCTCCGACAGGTGGCAACGTAGACAAGGGTAAAAGTGGAAAAGGAGTGGTTGGTACAGCTACACCGTGACAGGTGTACGATGTTTCATACCTAACCACGGCGGCAGGGTACAAAGGCATTAAATGCCGTCTCACGTCGCCTCTAACAAAGGCAAACAGGGACCGTGGGCGCCACCGCTTACCCACGATGGCAATCTTGCCACGCACCGCTTGCCATCACAACCGGCTGGCAAGACCTCTTGCCACGCTGCGCTGGAAAGGTCCCAAGGCGACCACGTTAGTGGATGTCCGGAGCGCAGTGCAGAGTGGTGGTCTGCGCAAAGCGCCTTGCCGCGGTTGTTGTCTTGTCGCGTCTGGAAGCTTGTCGCTCACCGGGCCTTCCCGGCAAGCTCCTCTTGCCGGGGCCTTGTCTACTAGGTGCCTTGGGCGGCCTTCCCGACAAGCTCCTCTTGCCGGGGCCTTGTCTCCTTGGCTTGAATACTTTGTTCTTGAATGGCTCCACAGGAATCACGGAGGACCTTGGCGGTCACCTGGTAAGCTTTGCCGCAGAGGGCTGCAACTGCCCGTGCACAAGTTCGGGATACTAGGGTACCCCTACTCTAGTACACCGACACCATAGGATTCTTATATGCAGTTCTATAGGCCCATAATGCATCATCAAGTTTCTTGGACCAATTCTTTCTAGATCTATTAACAGTCTTTTGCAAAATTAATTTGAGCTCTCTATTACTCAATTCTACTTGACCACTAGACTGTGGGTGATATGGAGATGCAATTCTATGATTAACGTCATATTTAGCAAGCATTTTATGGAAAGCACCATGAATAAAGTGTGAACCACCATCAGTCATTAAATATCTAGGGACTCCAAACCTCGGAAAAATAACTTCCTTAAGCATTTTAATAGAAGTGTTATGATCAGCACTACTAGTAGGAATAGCTTCTACCCTCTTAGTAACGTAATCAACAGCAACTAAAATATGTGTATATCCATTAGAGGCAGGAAAAGGTCCCATATAATCAAAGCCCCAAACATCAAATGGTTCAATAACAAGTGAATAATTCATAGGCATTTCTTGACGTCTACTAATATTACCAATTCTTTGACATTCATCACAAGACAAAACAAACTTATGGGCATCCTTGAAGAGAGTAGGCCAATAAAACCCGGATTGCAATACCTTATGTGCAGTTCTATCTCCAGCGTGGTGTCCTCCATAGGCTTCGGAGTGACACTTGTGTAGGATCTGTTCCTGTTCATGCTCAGGCACACAACGTCTAATAACACAATCTACTCCTTCTTTATAAAGATGTGGGTCATCCAAAAAGTAATGTCACAAATCATAGAAGAACTTTTTATTTTGTTGGTATGTGAAGCTAGGTGGTATAATTTAGCAACAACATAATTAGCATAATCAGCATACCATGGAGTGCTACAGAAGTGCTTATTACATTTAATTGTTCATCAGGAAAGCTATCATCAATAGGTAGTGGGTCATCAAGAACATTCTCTAACCTAGATAAGTTATCTGCAACAGGGTTCTCAGATCCTTTCCTATCACCAATATGCAAATCAAATTCTTGCAGCAAGAGAACCCATCTAATAAGTCTAGGTTTAGCATCTTTCTTTTCCATAAGATATTTAATAGTAGCATGATCGGTGTGAATAGTTACTTTAGAATCAACAATATAGGGTCTGAATTTCTCACAAGCAAATACAAGCTGCTAAAAGTTCCTTTTCGGTAGTAGCATAATTTCTTTGAGCATTGTCTAGAGTCTTACTAGCATAATGGATAACATTTAATTTCTTATCAACTCTTTGCCCTAGAACAACACCTACAAAGCATAATCACTAGCATCACACATAATTTCAAAGGGTAAATTCCAATCGGTGGCTGAACGACGGTGCAGAGACTAATGCTTTCTTAAGTATTTCAAATGCTTCCACACAATCATCATCAAAGACAAATGGTACATCTTTTTGTAATAAATTAGTCAAAGGCCGAGAAATTTTTGAGAAGTCCTTAATGAACCTCCTACAAAACCCGGCGTTACCAAGAAACCTTCTTATACCTTTGATGTCCTTGGGACATGACATCTTTTCAATAGCATCAACCTTGGCTTTATCAACTTCAATACCTCTTTCAGAAACTTTGTGCCCCAAGACAATACCTTCATTAACCATAAAGTGGCACTTTTCCCAATTCAAGACAAGATTAGTTTCTTCACATCTCTACAAAACTTCGATCAAGATTGCTCAAGCAATCATCAAAAGAGGATCCATAGACGGAAAAGTCATCCATGAAAACCTCACAAATCTTTTCACAAAAGTCAGAGAATATAGCCATCATGCATCTTTGAAAGGTAACAGGTGCATTACATAAACCAAAAGGCGTATGTCTATAAGCAAAAGTACCAAAAGGGCATGTAAAAGTAGTCTTTGATTGATCTTTAACCGACACAGGTATTTGAGAGAAACCAGAATAACCATCTAGAAAGCAATAATGTGTATGTTTGCATAATCTTTCTAGCATTTGATCAATAAAAGGTAAGGGGTAATGATCTTTATTAGTAGCTTTATTTAATTTGCGGAAATCAACTACCATCCTATAACCTATGATAATTCTTTGCGGAATCAATTCATCTTTATCATTAGGGACAACAGTAATACCTCCCTTCTTAGGGACACAATGGACAGGACTTACCCACTGACTATCAGCAACGGATAAATTATACATGCCTCCGGAAGCTTGAGTATTTCTTTTCTTACCACTTCTTTCATTTTAAGATTCAAACGTCGTTGAGGATCACGAACTGGTTTGGCATCCGCTTCCAAATTTATTTTATGTTGACATAGAGTGGGACTAATGCCCTTAAGATCATCAAGAGTATATCCAATAGCGGCACGGTGCTTCTTCAGAGTTTTCAGTAATCGTTCTTCTTCATGCTCTGAAAGGTTAGCACTAATAATAACAAGATTTATTTTATTTTCATCAAGATAAGCATATTTAAGATTATCAGGCAACGGTTTAAGCTCAAACACGGGATCACCCTTGGGTGGAGGAGGATCCCCTAGGATTTCAACAGGCAAATTGTGTTGCAGAACAGGTTCTGTTTAAAGAATACTTCATCTATTTCCCTTCTTTCATTCATGAACATCTCATTTTCATGGTCTAGCAAATAGTGTTCTAAAGGATCACTAGGAGGTACGGCAATAGAAGCAAGACCAATAATTTCATCCTTACTAGGCAATTGTTCCTCGCGATGTTGTTTACTAAATTTAGAGAAATTAAACTCATGAACCATATCATCCAAGCCAATAGTGACAACATTCTTTTCGCAGTCTATCTTAGCATTAACTGTATTTAAGAAGGGTCTACCAAATATAATGGGACAAAAGCTATCTTGTGGAGAACCAAGAACAAGAAAATCAACAGGATATTTAATTTTCCCACACAAGACTTCAACATATCTAACAATTCCCACTGGTGAAATAGTATCTCTATTGGCAAGCTTAATTGTGACATCAATTTCTTCTAACTCAATAGGTGCAATATCATGCATAATTTGTTTTTTTAATTCAATGGGTATTGCACTAGCACTAGCGCCCATATCACATAAGCCATGATAACAATGATCTCCTATTTTAACAGAAATAACAGGCACGCCTACCACAGGTCAATGTTTATCTTTAGCACAAGGTTTAGCAATTCTAGAAGTTTCACCACAGAATTGAATAACATGCCCATCAATATTATCAGACAAGAGATCTTTAAGAATAGCAATATTAGGTTCTACTTTAACTTGCTCAGGAGGTGTATAAGTTCTAATATTGCTTTTACGAACAACAGTTGAAGCTTTAGCATGATCCTTTACTCTAACAGGGAAAGGTGGTTTCTCAACATAAGAGGTGGGACCAATAGGATCATTATAAGTGACAGTCTTTTCTTCAACTTCAATAGGTGCAGCTACTTTTACTTCTATGGGAGGATGATATTTAAACCACTTCTCCTTAGGGATATCAACATAAGTAGCAAAAGATTCACAGAAAAGAAGCTACTATCTCAGAATCAAGTCCATATTTAGTGCTAAACTTACAGAAAATATCGGTATCCATAAAAGATTTAACACAATCAAACTTAGGTGTCATACCTGACTCCTTACCTTTGTCGAGGTCCCAATCTTCAGAGTTGCGTTTAATTCTATCCAATAAATTCCATTTAAATTCAATAGTCTTCATCATAAAAGAGCCAAAGACAAGAAGTATCGAGCATGGTGCGGTTGTTATCAGAAAGCCGAGCATAAAAATTCTGAAGAATTGTCACTCTTGAGAGCTCATGATTGGGGCATGAATATAACTTTGATTTAAGCCTCCCCCAAGCTTGAGCGATGCTTTCTCCTTCGCGAGGCCAAAAATTATATATATAATTGCGATCAAGGTGAACAAGATGCATAGGGTAATACTTTTGATGAAATTCCAATTTCAATCTTTTATAGTTCCATGATCCCGTATCATCACATAGCCTATACCATGTCAATGTGTCTTCCTTCAAAGATAAAGGGAAGAACTTCTTCTTAACAACATCATTGGGTATACATGCAAGCTTAAATAATCCACAAACTTCATCCACATAGAGTAGATGTTCATCAGGATGCTTTGTTCCATCTCCTGTAAAAGTATTAGCCATGAGTTTTTCCATCATACCCGAAGGAACTTCAAAAGGAGTTTCATTTTCGATAGGTTCAGTAGGTTGAGGAGCAACTCTTTGCTCTCTTGTCTGACGGGGTGAAGATACCGAACAAGCCCCTCAGAGAATTACTTTCCATAGTAACAAGTGACAGAAAATTTCAGCACACTATATAAATTTTTCCTTACCAAATTCCACTTACAAAAGGCGCTACACTCCCCGGCAACGGTGCCAGAAAAGAGTCTTGATGACCCACAAGTATAGGGGATCTATCGTAGTCCTTTCGATAAGTAAGAGTGTCAAACCCAACGAGGAGCAGAAGGAAATGATAAGCAGTTTTCAGCAAGGTATTCTCTGCAAGTACTGAAATAAGTGGTAACAGAGAGTTTTGTGATAAGGTAAATTGCAACGAGCAACAAGTAACAAGAGTAAATAAAGTGCAGCAAGGTGGCCCAATCCTTTTTGTAGCAAAGTACAAGCCGGAACAAACTCTTATAATAGGAAAAGCGCTCCCGAGGACACATGGGAATATCATCAAGCTAGTTTTCATCACGTTCATATGATTTGCGTTCGGTACTTTGATAATTTGATATGTGGGTGGACGGTGCTTGGGTGTTGTTCTTACTTGAACAAGCATCCCACTTATGATTAACCTCTATTGCAAGCATCATAACTACAACAAAAGTATTAAGGTAAACCTAACCATAGCATGAAACATATGGATCCAAAACAGCCCCTTACGAAGCAACGCATAAACTAGGGTTTAAGCTTCTGTCACTCTAGCAACCCATCATCTACTTATTACTTCCCAATGCCTTCCTCTAGGCCCAAATAATGGTGAAGTATTATGTAGTCGACGTTCACATAACACCACTAGAGGCTAGACAACATACATCTCATCAAAATATCGAACGAATACCAAATTCACATGACTACTAATAGCAAGACTTCTCCCTTGTCCTCGAACAAACGTAACTACTCACAAAGCATATTCATGTTCATAATCAGAGGTAATAATATGCATAAAGGATCTGAACATATGATCTTCCACCAAATAAACCAACTAGCATCAACTACAAGGAGTAATCAACACTACTAGCAACCTACTAGCATCAATCCCGGACTTGGAGACAAGAATTTGATACAAGAGATGAACTAGGGTTTGGAGATGAGATGGTGTTGGTGAAGATGTTGATGGAGATTGCCCTCTCCTGATGAGAGGAGCGTTGGTGATGATGATGGCGATGATTTCCCCCTCCGGAGGGAAGTGTCCCCGGCGAGCAGCTCATGGAGCCCTAGATTAGTTCCATGAGGTTAGCCTCGTGGCGTGAGTCTCGTCCCAAAAGGTTTCCTCTGATTTTTTTCTCATCGAAAGACTTCATATAGGAGAAGATGGGCATCGGAGAGCCACCGGGGGCCCACGAGGTGAGGCGCGCCCCCACCCTCGTGTGAGCGGTGTGGGCCCCTGGCCTTCATCTTTAATGACGATTTTTCTTTATTTATTTTAAGATATTCTGTGGAGTTTCAGGACTTTTGAGTTGCATGAATAGGTCTCCAATATTTGCTCCTTTTCCATTGAGAATTCCACTGCCGCATTCTCCCTCTTCATGTAAACCTTGTAAAATAAGAGAGAATAGCCATAAGTATTGTGACATAACGTGAAATAACAGCCCATAAAGCAATAAATATTGATATAAAAGCATGATGCAAAATGGACGTATCACTCTCCTTCTCAACACATATACGAGTCGTTCTACCTCTATAGTTAGGCCTCTGCCTACCCCTCCCCCACCCCTTGCACACACACACACACACACACACACACACACACACACACACACACACACACACACACACACACACCGATACATCGAGCGCTCTAGTCATGTCTCCCTACCACACACAAACTTGACCTGTGCCCTCTGACGTTCTAAGTAGCTAGGCCGATCGCCCTATATCTTTGACTTGAACACACACACAATTTCGATGGCTCTCTTCATCGATCTCGCACCCACCCACTTGATCCTCTCTTCGACTCTATCGATATCTATGACCCCTCCCTCTCTTCTCGTGGATCGACCGACCCTCTATATATGATATGGATAGGCCTCCATTTCACACACATTGCATGCAAATTTGTTTGAGATGTCATCGACACATATTCCCACAAATACATTCACGAAATCAACCCCCCCCCCCAAAACACGAACGCACAAGCCATTTGTCTAGGTTTGTATCTCTCACACACACCCACGTAGGTGGGGGACGTGCACGAAGAGAAGAGGTGCACGCACGGCGCACGTACTCCCGTCTCTTTCCCAACCACACCCATGCGGGTAGATGGTGGAGCTCATTTCTGTACGAAAAGGCAGCCCACATGGTAACTTGACACGTGTACTGGTTGTCCACTAGATGGAGGGAGGATCGTCTACTACAGGTGAACAAACAAATTGTGACTTGACGCGTTATGTTAAAAAATAGGCAAACCATGTGGGGCCTACCTTAGAGGCAAGGCTCTATACACTGGAGTACTTTTGATGTGTCATGTCAACTCGAAGAATGAGGAGAAGCTTGCTTAGTACGCCCGCTCCCCATGCCACCTTGTGTGATGGCTCATGAGACGAGGAGAAAATTTTACTAGTACTCCCTCCGTTTACTCCTCGTCCCTACCTTGGTTAGAGAGATTATCATATTGTTTGGAATATATGTCCTTTAGTAGATTTCAATATGAACTAAAAGTACATACTCCAAACACTGATGTATATAGACGTATTTTAGAGTGTAGATTCACTCATTTTGCTCCGTATGTAGTCCATATTGAAACGGGCGTAATAGTACGCACTATCCCTCGCCCCTCGACCCTTGCCACGTGGTGGACGTGCAGCAATTCCTTCGGTCTCATATAGCCAGAACGATATATACTGCAGTACTATTATTGCTCGACTTCCCAAAGAGGCGAAGAGCCAATCGCAAGGTTAATAGTTTGGAGATGCCAAGTGCAAGGTTTATAGGAGTACGAGTAGTAGGTGCCACGTCATTTATAAATAAAGTTTTTTTCTTCAGTGGCACGTACGCAATATAAATAGGTTCATATGGAGAGAAAAGGAAACTGCTCCACTATATACATAGGGAGGACGAGCCTACACGGTTGCTTGCTGGGGTTGCTCTCTTCAGTTTTCACACTCTCTCGCACAAAACCACTGTGGCCACATCTCTAACATCCCGGCGGATCACGTCCGCCGGGGGAAGGGGTGGGATGCTTAGTGTAGATGCGGTCGCCGTCGCTGACGGTGAAAACCCACTGTCGGCACGTCCCGATCAGGGGTCCCTGCCAGTCTCTCTCACAATGCCGGTGAGGTTGCCTTCGTCCATTGCTCACTGCCACGACGTGGGTAGTTGCCTCCTCCCGCCGCCCTCCTCTAGGTTGAGCTACGTCCCGACATCCCTCAGGTACAACTCCCTTTACAGCCGGCTTGCACCACTGCTCTAGCTGCCCACATCACTCCATGTGGATATTTCTCTACTTATTTTCCCCGCACATACCTCTACTGGCTTCTACGTAATGTATTTGTGACGAGTTTATGTCTCACCAACTAGTCCCAGTAATATTATTCTAATCACGCTTCTTCAATTTCTTTGCCACAGGGATGCTCATATCGATTTTGATGAAACTGCACAAAATGATCCGATGGTCGAAGGGTTGCAAACTTCATTTCTTAGGAAGCGCCGACGTTGCCAGCAAATTAAAGCCTGGTTAGGGTTTACGGTTCAAGGGCTAGGGATTGCATGGATTGTTTTTTTCTTTAGTTGTCTCTGTTTCAATGGCTAGGGACTGCATGAGTAGTAGTAGTAGTACTGTATGCCTTACGCCCGCTCCCTGTACCTTGTGGTGGCTCGCAGGACGAGGAGAAAATTTTACTACTCCCTCCATTTACTCCTCGTCCCTACTACCTTGGTTAGAGAGATTGTCACATTGTTTGGAATATATATATGTCCTTTAGTAGATTTAAATATGAACTACTAGTACATACTCCAAACACTCATGTATATAGACGTATTTTAGAGTGTAGATTCACTCATTTTACTCCGTATGTAGCATAAAGTTGAGACACTTATTTTGGAACGGAGGGAGTACATATTTGCTATGATCTGTCAATCATTGAGATGCAATAGCATGCATGTTAGTCTCCTTTGTATTTGATGAAATGTTGCAACGGGCAACCTTGGACGCAAGATACATGTAACAGAAGCTAGAAGCTTCATAGCATTGTACTATCTCGCTGATAAATTACAGTACATACTATACAAGTACTTCCTCCGTTCCTAAATACAAGTCTTTGTAGAGATTTCACCATGAACCACATACGGAAGTATATAGATGCATTTTAAGTGTAGATTCATTCATTTTGTTCCGTATGTAGTCCACCTAGTGGAATCTCTACAAAGACTTATATTTAGGAATGGAGGGAGTACTATGTAAAGAGTTAGGTGTCGCACGGTGTCCAGAAAATATGGTGATAGTGTGAGGTGGGCCATGTAATCACTGAGCCTGCGTGTTTTCACTGCTCTTGCACTCCTCCACCGTAAGAATGGAGAAAATTGTAATCTAGTAGTACCTCCTTTCACCGAAAGCGTGGGACATCCAGCAGTCCTACCACCCCAGTAATAATGACCAATGAGCCGTCAAATCACATAAACCCAGCAGCAAGTTAGACGGACGAAGCAACCATCACTCTTGAATCTGCTTCTCCCTTCAACGCAGGCGCCAGTGAGAGGTCGTCGGCTCTGCCCGAGCATGAATGTGGCACCGATTCTTTGGAGTGGCGCTGACCGTTTCGGGCGGGAAGCGCGCGCGGGCGATGGAGGGGCTTTGGGTGGGCCAGGCTGGTCAGGAGCGGGCGTGGCAGCTGTCCGCCTGTCCCTACCGGACGCCTGGAAATGAGAGGATGCACCGACTCTCGCGGCTAAAATCTTACACTACACACCATCTCTCTGTAGGAGTAGGTCGATCTGTCGCTCTCTCTAACACACACACGCACATGCACACGCACACACAGGTTCATAGAATAGGAAAATCATGCGAGTGCGAAGCCACAGGAAGTGAGATACAAATGGAGTACATACAAGAAGAGAAGAGGCATCTCTTAGTTGTTTGGATTAATTGTTGCGTTTAGAGACAGAAATCAGGGCTTTGATTGGAGGAATAACCGGTCAAGTTTCTCCTTCTCCTCCAATCTGCTTGCACCTTGGTCATTGCCGCACCTTCTAACGTGACTTATTACACCTAGACGGAGGGAGTCATATGAGATACGGTGGCACACTGACTTAGGTCGAATACAAGTGCCCAAAATTGTGTGCATGTTATAATAAGGATTCACTTAAAATAGTATGTGAGCGAATAGAGGGATCAATTGGACAGTGTTCCCGGCGAAGGCGAGATGTGTGAGGTAAGATACACTGCTTGCGCTTTTAATTTTTCTTATTAATTTGTTTGTTTCACCCTCTGACTGGTGGGACCCAACGTACTACGTGGAGAGAGGTATGGTGACTAAGGCTGCATTATTTCTGCACCACTGTGGATAGTCTTACCACCAAAGCCACATGACACGATTATGATTTAAATCCCAATGACTCCCACACACACACACAAAAACACGGCATGCTTGTCACATGAATGCAGGAATATATAAAGGGTTATTTTCCTCTCCTTGAACATAACGGGTGGGTTGTGTAGCTGGTTAGCCTGTTCGCTCATCAAACTTGAGGTCTCAGGTTTGATAACTACACTTGAGCATAATTCGTGCCAGGAGGATTCTTTGACTGGTCAAAATGGATGGATACGGAGCTATACGATCTCATAGTGACCGTATAATCACCTCATCACTTATAAGCTGCAGCCTCGACGCTTGTTTTCTAGGGTTTGCACTCTTCACACTCTCTCCAGTATATATATACACGTTGGAGCCTCAGCGCTTGTAGTTGCTCTCTTCACACTCTCTCACCCTCTCCAAATCTAAACAAGACTTTGTTGGCCTCTCTCTCTCCCCTCACTACTGGTCTACTTGTAGTTGCTCTCTTCACACTCTCTCGCCCTCTCCAGATCTAAACAAGACTTCGCTGGCCTCTCTCTCTCCCCCCTCACTGCTGGACAAAGAGCCGGCAGTATCCATCCGCCGGGAAGGGAAGGAGGCTTAACGTTGTCGCCTTCGGCAAGGGAGGGAATCCACTACCGGCCCAGTTGTTCACTTTCACCCAGCGGCGGCGCAGGAGGGCATCCGACCCCTTCTTCTTCGCCGTCGTACATAGTGTGGGTTGAACGGCCTCCGATCGCCCACCGAACCACACCCCAAGAACCTTAAGGTATAATTACTTATTCCACATGCATTGCTCTAGCTGCATGTGGGCTTTTTCCGCTTCTGCACTCAAATCTAGGTGTTGGATCAAACAGGAAAGTAGTGGGGAAAGTTGTATACCATGAATCTAGGATGTGGTTCAAAGAGGAAAGGAATGGGGAAAGTAGTGGGAAAAGTTGTATAGCATGAATCTAGGACATGGTTCCAAAAGGAAAGGAAGGGGGAAAGTAGTGGGGAAAGTTGTATCGCATGAATCTAATACGTGGTTCAAAGAGGACAGGAATGGGGGAAAGTAGTGGGGAAAGTTGTATAGCATAAATCTAGGACGTGGTTCACAGAGGAAAGGAAGTGGGGAAAGTACTAGTACAGACTGGCTATCCAACACCTATGTTGGTCGAAAAGGGAAAACAATGACAAATGCAGTATCCACATCTATAACGAACTGATCTTTTGTTTTGGGGGACAAGGCTGTAGAGTTTGAGCAGGACTAGATTTGCTGCACTCACATAGGGAAAGGTGTCTAAAGATAACAAAATTGGGACCAACACAAATATGCTCCTTGGTTGTTTGTTCTTTGTTGCAACAGATGTGCATCACCCCAAAGACATCGGTAGATGCACATGGTGCTTGCGTCCAATCGTCCTGCAACTCTTTAGTTGTTGTTAATCTAAGGCCTGTTTGGTTAAAACTCCTAGTCCCTACCTGCTTGGTTCGAGGACTAAACATGGACTAGAGGTTATTAAATGACATGCTAAAAGACCATGTTACCCCTAGTAGTGAACTAATAGAGACAAGGTGTGATGCGTGGCAGGGGCAACTATTGGAAAAAGTCCCAAAAGACTCTCCCTCGGGGTCTTCTTTCTTTAGTCCCAAATGCCCACTTTTAGTCCCTAAAAGTCCCTCCTGTTTGGTTTAGATGGGACTGACACAGAGTTTTTTTAGTCCCTCCACCAAAATGTCCCTGTAACAAACACCCTCTAATAATGCCGCTAGAAAATTGATGCAATGCCACAGTTAAAAGCAAATTACATGTTTAACGATTTTAATTGTTAATATGATCTCTCTGTTAATATTAATCAATGCCACCGTTTGAGAAATGCTACTGTCTTGCTTTCTTTCCCATTTAGATAAGGTAGATGCTTCTTTTTGTTGGCTTCTGTGTCATCCACCGTTATTGACCACTAGTTGTTTCCTTTGCACCTCTGTAAACATGGTTATCTACTTCACCTCGCTGCCATTGTGGTTTTTGTTGCCTTCGCACAAAACACTTTTGTTTTAAGAGTGTTTTGTGCAGTTCAACCAAAATGTCACACCGACAATGTTGCTTGATTGCTTGATCTTAGTGGAACTGCACAAGAGGAGATCTTACTTCCTATCCGTGTTGGCAAATTTGGTTCAGATCTTCTTCTTGTGAGTTGTTTGAACGCGTCATGAGAGGTCAGTACTAGCCTTCTTTCACATGATTCTGCAGTGTGCTTTCATATGTTGTGATACTTGTATGGTAATGTTGCTTGATTTTAGTGAACTGCACAAATGGAGACAAGACTTCCAATTTGTATGTGCACCGTAATATCCCATTGAGGTAAGATAAGGGTGTTTCACAACTGGCTGTTGGCTGTATTTTGCAGTTTCATCGGAAAATTAATGTTGTTGTTTAGTGCTATACTTGTGCAACCTAATTGACATGCCAAATCTTACATTGAAGGTGAAGCTTGTCTGTTATTGAACCAAGTGATGAAGGGGAAGAACAAGCGGAAGAAAAACAAAAATCAACTCATGGTGTTGTAATGAAGCACTAGAACTGTGATGACACAAGTAATGATATAGTTTTGCATCTTAATTTATTGCTATGGCTGGAACGAGCAATTGTTTTGCCACTGATTTGATGCCACTCTTAATGTAATACGTAATTATCTCTACTTGTGCAAACAGAGATCTTCTTTGAAGATACCATATATTTTAGTGGAACTGCACAAGAAGATGTTGGAAACATTAAACTAATCGAGGAGTATATAGTAAGCATGGCCACCTGACAAAGGTTCCGGAGAAGTGCTTCATCTGTATGCTCTACACAATAAGCCTCCTGACAAAGGTTGGTACTCGCCCACTGATTTCATCCATATGATTGAGCTTTGTCATCTCTATTGGTGTTGTGCTACTGTTTAGATACTGTCATCAAAAGGTGGTATTGTCCTTGAGAAGTGCTTCATCTGTGTTGTTTTAAATATTTCCTTTCCTTTTTTTCGAGCAAACAGGGATGCTAGCATTTAGTTATCCTCTTGTCTTTGCACAACAGGATCATCATCCTCTGAAGAAGAATATGGAGTACGTGAAGTGACTAGTTCAGATTATGCCAGGATGAAGAAGCCATGTCTATCTTCTCATCAGAAGGAGCAGTTGAAGGATGGTTACATTACCCCCCACAAGACCAAACTAACTTCAGCTCAGAAGGACTGACAAATCTCCATTTTCTTGCTATGATGCGCGAGTACAATGTTGTTCTAAGATTCTTTCCGATGAGTTCCATTTTTGTAAAAGTGTGCTCTACATGGACCATGTAGGTGCCTGTTTAAACTGTCAATTCATAGTACAGTTTGCTTTATACTAATCACTTTTTTGTATTTGTGCAAATAGGGGTGCTCAGCTTGATTTCAATGGGAACTGCACAAAATGTTCATCAATACATCAAATCATTCATTTCCACCACAAGAAAGGAGGTGCCGTAAGTTCAAGACGTTGCAACATATATGGGCAAAGTCATACAAGCTACGCGCGAATTTGGTTGATTTTGGTGGAACTGCACAAAAAGAACAGCTGGTTTATTTAGCACAAGGTGCCATGTCAATGTTCGAACTGATGGAAAACCCTGCCCATTCCACAATCGTAGGCATTTGATATTTTGGAATGGGAAAACCTTGTCAAATTTTGCTCATTGATTTTAGCAAGAAGACATGCGTTTGATATTTTCGAATGGGACGCCCTTGTCTGTCAGCAGCGTTGATCCATTTTTTCTTTATTCTTTAGTTGTGAAGTAAATATTGGCTCTGACATGTGAATCGCTGAGATGCATAATCATCGATTGTTTTGAATGTTCTCTATGACATGTGAATGATGTGATTGCAATGTATAGGAACGCTAAAAAGCTGCTCAAACTCTTTGTACTCCTTCTGTTCCTTTTTACTTTGCACATTGTCTGGTAGCATACAACTGAAGTGCTCAAGTTCTCTAGCAAATGACTGTATCTCATGAGCTTGCTCAACCACGAAGCACTCTTCAATCATCCTGTAATCATAGAATTGCTCCATGATGTACAGCTCAGTGCCAGCAACCGGACGGTAGCAGCGGTGGCCTTACTTGGACCCGAGCGGCGGCGACCTACCGTGTTCTACTCTTCCTCGTTTTCTGTGTGGCGTGGCCTCATTGGCAGTGGGGCGGGGCCTCGGCGGAGCCGGCGATGTCCTCTGTCTCGCTGCCGGTGTGCGGTGCCTCGGCAGAGCAGGGGAAAATCCTCCCCCTTGTTGCCGGCAGGGTGGGGCCTCGGCAGAGACGGCGGTGTCCTCTGCCTCGTTGTTGGCACCGCGGTGCCTCGGTGGAGCAGGGCCTCATCGATGCCAGCGGAGCAGGGACTCGTCGAAGCCGGCATTGTCCTCTGCCTCGTCCTTGGTCTCACCAAACAGTGCCTCGGCCGCTTCATCGCCCTCTTTGTAGGCGGCCGCAGCCTCCGCCACCCGCATGAGGTACCGCTAGCGCTCGAGGTGGCCCTCGCGGGCGGAGCGGTATGAGTCGAGCAGCGCCTCCTGCTCCGCCCGCTCTGCAGCGATCTGCTCCTCCGCCTATAGGTGCTCCTGGAGGAGATGGTGGTTGTAGGAGGTGTCGGCATGCGCCTCCCGGAACTGCTCCTCACGCTTTTGCCTCGCCGTGTCCATATATTGGGCACGGGCCTCGCCGATGGTCATGGTGCAATGCACCGGCGAGGATGGCACGGAGGAGGGGGTTGGCGCCGGATCGTCGAGTACCATGTTCTCCATTGGGACGTCGTCGTCCTCCGGCTGCCTGCTGGCCAGACAGTCGGCAACAATGGTTGCCATCTCCTTGTGGTCCGCCATCCGCCAGTCCCAAAGAGCGCTGGAGCGCGAGGAAGCCATGGTGGGCAGTAGTGGTGTGGACAGGAGAATAGGAATGGATGCGGATGACTGCCGCTATGGCCGGCGCAGCAGTTTAAATAGCAATGGTGGGCGGTGGAGGGACGGACATGTGGCGCCGGAGTAGCCACCTCGGCAACCGCGTATCATTAATGTGGGTGGCAGAAGGACGGGCGGACGGCACTTGTGTCGTTTGAAGGCGGAGCAATCGCATGAACCGGGAAGCGAAGGCGGCGTGACCGTTGGCGGAAGCGGGCGAGGGAGGCGATGCAGGTGGGTCGAGGCGGTCGACTCGTGCTTGGCGTGGGTGGGTCCAAGGCGGACATGCTGGCTCGCCCGGCTACCTCGCCGAGGTGAGCGGCGACAATCGACGATGGGCGTAGCTTCCGACCAGGCCGGGCGGCGCCATCACAAAGCCGGTTCATGTCGTGTTCACCATAGAGAAGGTGCGGCCGCGCCGACACCCTAATGGCGGAAGAGCTACGGTAGCGGGAGGACTGTCTTGCAACCTCCATCTCCTCAACGAGCACCAGTGAACAAGCGCACGACAATGCCGTCGCGGACATGTGGCCCTATGATCCTGGCTTCCCAAATGATCAGCGGGCGCTGTATCAGACCATCCATAGGGCCCGCGAGGCCCTCTCCGTCGTCCTTCGAGTTGTTGCGCTCGCTGTGGCGCCGCCATCTCGCGTTGTCAACATGGTCAATGGACATGAGGATGAGGAGATGACTTTACTTGGAGAGGATGACAGCAAGTGCCTCCTTATTAGTATATAAAACTATAATTTTTTTTGCTTCCTTCTGGTTTCCTGACATCACGGTCCCACACCATTGTGAACCTATGTAGTCAATAAACAAGAGAATTGCACAAGAAGTGGCCGATAGCTAGGACCAAGCAGCTCGAGCAGTATTTGTGTTTTTGAGGTGTGAGCACTGCAGAGTTTTTCTTGAGCGATGTTTAGCCCAGATATTAATTTTTCTCCTCTGAACAACAACGAAAACATCGCTGCAGCTATTAACTGGGTGGGCTGTGGCCCGTCTAGCCCAGGCCAGATATCCAGCCCAGATATTAATTTTTTTCAAGCTGAAAATGGCTAGCCCAGCTATACTTTTTTTAGGAATACCTAGGCAAGGTCAAGTTTTTATTCTCCGCTCACTGGCTGCAAATCTTTCCTAGGAGGCATGCATTAGGGTTAACAAGAAAATGGGCATTAAGAAATAATAAATGGGATGTAATTATAAAAACTGGCAGTAACTATAAAAATGCACCAAACACGTAATTACTTTATAAAATATTATTTTTGGATATTGAAATTTTAATTTCATTAATTGTTGCGTGCGTAATGTTTCGTTGGATTTTTACGTAATATAAATTTATATTGAAATTGTATTTAATCTGACTAGAAATTTTGGGATAAAAATATTTTGGATCCCATCAAAATGTGGGAAATTTTATTGAATTCTGTTTTGAACGGTTGGTTGAAATGGGTTGTACTTTTAACAAACTGTAAATAGGCTGTAGTAAATTCCATTAGAATTCAAAAATTGGCTGCACATTCTTACAAATCACAAATGGGCTATAAGTTCTCTACCACACACTTGTGGCCTTACTAAGTTGACGCGTATGCAAGGCTTTGTCAACTTATAGTCAACACACGGTTCTAGTAGTAGTGGCCGTTGGATGTCCATCCAACGGACGCCGTGCTTCTTCTTCAATCTCGGATATTCTAGCTTCACCCTCCCAAAAAATGATTCTCCCCCTGACATATGGGGCGCACCGCTTCGGAAGCTGACTTGTGGGCCTACTAAGTTGACGCATACCAAGGGCTTTGTCAACTTAGTCAATATAAACGATTCTAGCTGTAGTGACCGTACGATGTCCATCCAACGGCCGTAGTGCTTCTTCAACCTCTGGTCTTCTTGCTCCAGCCGCCCAAAGCAGCGCCGGTCGTGCCGCATGCTCCTACCTCACGTGGCCGGCTGTGCTGCCGCAGAGGCCTCACCGCCCCCTACTATTCCCACCGGCAGCATCCGGGCGACGGCAGCCTCACACCGCAGCCGAACCAGTGAACCCTCGTACTCCTCTCCACGAGGGCTTCCACTGCCGCGTCTTCCCCGGCTCCGCGTTGTCCCCTTCCTAGGCCTCCCCGTCGTCCACCGCCCTGGTGCTCTCGGTGCGACGTGGTCAACATGGTCAAGGAACGGCTTCCATCGGACGTGGACTGTACGTGGAGAGGCTGACAGCTGGGTCCATGACGGCAGCAAGGAAGTGCCTCCTTATTATGTGGAAAATAATGATTCCTCCACCTGACAGCAGGTACCCACCGGATGGGCCACCGTATTTTGCAAAAAAAATGTTTCCCCCTGACTGCTGGGACCCACAAGATGGGCCACCGTATTGCGCGAAAAAAACATTCACCCCGCTGTCAGCTCGGACCCACCGGAAGTGCCTCCTTATTATGCAAAAAAAAGTTGAATACTCCCCCTGCTGGTTGGGACCCGCCTTGGTGGGAGGCTGACTTAGGGCCTACTAAGTTGACGGGGACGGAGTGCTTTGTCAACTTAGTCAATATGAACGATTCTAGCTCCAGTGACCGTACGATGTCCATCCAACGGCCGTAGTGCTTCTTCAACCTCTGGTCTTGTTGCTCCAGCCGCCCAAAGTAGTGTCGGTCGTGTCGCATGCTCCTGCCTCCCGTGGTCGGCTGTGCTACCGCAGAGACCTCACCGCCCCCTACTATTCCCACCGCTGGCCAGTCCCTGCAGCGATGACAGCCTCACACCGCAGCCGAACCAGTGAACCCTCGTACTCCTCTCCGCGCGGTTTTCCACTGCCACGTCTTCCCCGGCTCTGCGTCGTCCCCTTCCTAGGACTCGCCATCGTCCACCGCCCTGGTGCTCTCGGCGTGGCATGGTCAACGTGGTCAAGGAACCGCTTCCATCGGATGTGGACTGTACGTGGAGAGGCTGACAGCTGAGTCCACGGCCGCAGTAAGGAAGTGGCTCCTTATTACACACAAAATAATTATTCCTCCACCTGACAGCGGGGACCCACCGGACGGGCCACCGTATTTCGTGAAAAAAACGTTTCCCCCTAACTGCTGGGACCCACCAGCTACATCTTTGCACCCAAGGAAGTGCCTGACAGTCGGGACCCACCTGGTCCAAGCGTACGTAGCGTTGTCATTCTGGTCGCGAACGTGTACGTACATACTGGTCGATGTAGAGGCGTGCACGTGTCGTAGTAGAGGCGCGACGTAGCATGTACACGTATGTACAGCGGCCAGGGTGCAAGAAAGTAAATACGGCCACGTACGTACATACGGGCGGGATCTCGAACGTCTACTCGCGCGTACGTATGGCCAGGGCTCGTGTACATGGCTGGGTCGGAACGAAGAAACAGCGTCGTCGTTGTGTTCATGGGGAGCCAACCGGCTGGGTCGGAACGGAATGCGTCGTCGTGTTCATCGGGAGGGCTTGGACGGAACAGCCGATGGAAACGAGGCCTAGCGTACCGCAGAATGGATGAAACAGCCTTGTGTTTGACTGGCCACGTTTGAAACGGGATCCTGTTCATCGGGAAGGGTTTGTCGTACCGCGAAACGGACCTCCTACGGTCGAAACGGGGGTCCTGTTGATCGGGAGGGGTGTGGCGTACCGCAAAACAGAGGAAACGGACCTGTGTTGGAGCGCTACGGTCGAAACGAGGGTCCTGTTCATCAGGAGGGGTGTGGCGTACCGCAAAACGGGACTCCATTGGATACTGTTCACCTCCACCGTCGACCCCCTCCAGCCTCCACGGGCCACTATTCATCCTCCGTCGACCTCCTCCAGCCTCCACATGCGACTGTTCATCCACGGGCTCCTGTTCATCCAGCCTCCACCGCGCGCTACTCCACCGGCTACTGTTCAACCATCCCTCTCCACGGGCTCCTGTTCAACCACCCCTCCACGGGCTACTGTTCATCCAGCCCTCCACCATCTACTGTTCATCCTGCCCTCCACGGGGTGGTCCTGTTCATTCTGCCCTCCATGGGGTCCTGTTCATCTAGCCCCAACCGGCTCGAACGATCGGGGTCCTGTTCATCCAACCCCACTGGGAACTGTTCATCCAATCCCCCAGCAACGCTCACTGTTCATCCAGAGGCAACACCACGGGGTCCTATTCATCCACCTCCACCTGGAACTGTTCATCCAACCTCCCCCAAAGAACGCTCACTGCTCATCCAGAGGCAACATCGATCGGCTTGATTAGCGGCGATGGCGAAGGAATCGCTGATCGGGTTCAGTTAACAGCCATCGATCGATCGCTCGGGTTCAGTAACGCGTAGCCTGCAGTGCAATCGCTCGGGTTCAGTTAGAGCCCAACGCCTCGCTCGGGTTCAGTTAGAGCCCAACGCCTCGCACCCACGCGTGTGCGTGTACGAGAGAAACGCGCATCGCTCAGCCCCGACCACCCACCGTAACCGGGAACACCCCGATATTTTCCTCGCCCTCGCTTCTACCACGGTTTTTTCTGTCATGGACGGCCCAAAGAATGTCATGCAGCTGCGTCTCCGGCCTGCCCAGGACGGAAAGCCCATTTTTTGTCATGATTTTTTGTCATAGAAGTAGGACCCCACCACATCTATGATGATACCGGGTTTTGTCACAATTATCGCCATAGAAGTGTCATAAGTATGATAGAAAAAAAATTCGTTCGGCCCAAAATGTCATGGATGTGTCTTTTTTTGTAGTGGAGGATCGTTGGTGGTGACGATGGCGATGATTTCCCCCTCCCGGAGGGAAGTTTCCCCGGCAGAACAGCTCCGCCGGAGCCCTAGATTGGCCCCGCCAAGGTTCCGCCTCGTGGCGGCGGAGGTTCTTCCCGAAAGCTTTCTTATGATTTTTTTCTCGGACGAAAGACTTCATATAGCAAAAGATGGGCACGGAGGCTGCCGAGGCCCACGAGGAAGGGCTCGCCAGGGGGTAGGCGCGCCTCCCACCCTCGTGGCTGTGGTGTGGGCCCCTCTCGTGGATTCTTTCGCCAAGATTTTTATTAATTCCAAAAATAACTTCCGTGAAGTTTTAGGACTTTGGAGCTGTAAGAATAAGTCTCTAATATTTGCTCCTTTTCCACCGAATTCCAAATTGCCGGCATTTTCCCTCTTTATGTAAACCTTGTAAAATAAGAGAGAATAGGCATAAGTATTGTGACATAACGTGTAATAACAACCCATAATACAATAAAAATCGATATAAAAGCATGATGCAAAATGGATGTATCAACTCCCCCAAGCTTAGACCTCTCTTGTCCTCAAGCGGAAGCCGATAACTATAAATATGTCCACGTGTTTAGAGATAGAGGTGTCGATAAAATAAAATACGGACATGAGGGCATCATGATCATTCTTATAACAGCAACATATATGGATATTGTCATATTATTTCTTATGCTCGAGTAATAACTATTCACAATGTAAAGTATGAATCAGAAACTTCATTGAGAACCACAGCAACATATATGGATATTGTCATATTATTCCTTATGCTCGAGTAATAATCTATTCACAATGTAAAGTATGAATCAGAAACTTCATTGAGAACCAACAAACTATAATCTCAGTCATTGAAGCAATTGCAATTTATCATAACATCGGAAAGAGTCAATATAAGAGCTTTTCAAATAAGTCCACATACTCAACTATCTTATAGTCTTTCACAATTGCTAACACTCACGCAATACTTATGGGTATGGAGTTTTAATCGGACACAGAGAAAGATAGGGGCTTATAGTGTTGCCTCCCAACCTTTTACCTCAAGGGTAGGGATGTAAACGGATCAGATCGGATCGGATAATGCTTTTACCATATCCTTTACCATATTTTTTTGTCGGATTCGGAGCGGAGCGGATATTGATCGGATGCGGATTCGAATGCGGATTATATCGGACTACGGATTCGGGGCGGATTCGGAACGGACTCGGACCGGAAACGGACAAAAATATAGGGTGATATGTGCAAAGAAACATGAACTTATTTCTACTTTTCAAACAATATGAAAACATGTTTTTATCCAACCACATTACACTAGAGAGTGGCCAAGCTTTTAAAAGTCATAACTCACACCAATATCGCAACAATAAACAGTACCGGTCATACTTAAGAAATACTTAATCCAAAGGTTTATTGAAGTTTTTATTTATTATAAAAGGAAATTAGTTGATCAAGTAGAAGTTCATAACACATCCTTGACTTTCTTCAACGTGGTGTTTCAACCAGTCCACTTGCAACATCCTGTGAGAGTGATAGAAGATATTTAGATGCCGCACTTGACAATCAAAAAATATTTTATAATTAGTTGTGGTGAACTAAGTAGTTCGAACACACACACACATTAATTCTGAGGTAGTGAGGTGTATGTGTCCACATGATTTAATATGCAAATTTTTAGTGCGTGTATATATAGAGAGAAGAGAAACATGAGGCATCGCATATTATATGCACATACTATATGCATGTATTGATGTATGCATTACAACATGCATGTACTTATGGCTTTTATATCTTGTTTGCTTTCTCACGTGCAACAAAAACTAGCATGGGAGTATGCATGAATAATTAAATTATATTAGTAAAATCTGATCGGTAACTAGCAACGCACATATTCAAGGAACAAGTAGGTCATATATTAGTAAAATTAATATATATGTGCAAAAAAGATAGAAGCTAGGTAAGTATATACTAATATACATTAGCGAATTGTTGGTATAACTGCATACCTAAATTTCTTGCTCCTGAAGTAGTTGATCAGCCACTTATTCAATATACATTCCTCGATTGCCCTATGTACCAACAGCATGGAAATTTGTGAACAAAAAATTTGTCGCTTTACACAAATATAATACCAGTAATGATCAAGAGGTAAGCAGGCATACCTGCTATTTCTCTATGCATCTTAATATGGTTCAAGAAGACTGATGTCCCATTCTTACTATTTCTCTTTGTTTCATAAGTGCGATTTGCATTTGGCCCATGCTTTCTTAATTTTCTGTCCATTTGTCACCACCGTCTTGTAAGTTTTAACAAAATGGTCCCAACATTCAGACGTGATCTTCTTCGTTTTCTTCCTTGCAGGCTCATCTACTATTGCAACCTCATTCTCACCCTCCAGATCAATCACTTCATTTGCAACTTGATTGTCGCTGCCCAAATTCAGAGGCTCTTCATTTTGACTTCCGGCAGGGGGTGATACAACCATACTTTGGACTGCATTTGCACTTGTTCTTGTAGATGTAGACCTTTTCCCTGATATCTTTCTCACAAATTCTAAAAAGAATACAATGCATAAGTAATCAGTCACTTTTCTTGATCAAAGGAATGAATATATTAGAAGCTGCAGCAAGTAAGACATTAAACAACATATATTCATAGTGTTTAAGTTTGCACGCAACTCAAGCCAACTTGCACATGTGCGAGAATGTTTTCGATCTCATCGAGTTGAACCAGCCGGGTGCGTCGGTTCTGTGTTTAAGTCGGGTTTTGTTGGCAACTAGATCTTTTATGGACTTTGTTGTACGTAAAAGGCTAACTGAAAATAGAAGAAGAAAAGGGCATGTGTTGCGGGAAGGCCGGAACTAGATACTACTGTCTCTGTCTGTCTCCCGTGTTTTTCTCTGAAACTTTGAAGCAGACAATTTTTCTGAATCATAGCATGTGTGTGAGTCCAAAGAAAATAGACAGAGACGAGAGAGACAGAGGGTGTGACCACATAGTTACATGGATTCGGCGAGACGCACAAGAAGCTAACCCAAGGCCCCGCAAAGCAAGCGGTTGGATTGATTTCTAGAGCTAGCTACTAGATTCGTTGCTTTCAATCTGGTCCGCTTTAGAGGAGTATGTGCGTGCTAGTAGTACGCTTCCTATCGGAGTTACGGCCGCTGCCGATAGAAACCCATGCCAGATCCATGGCAGACCATCGTCCCTACGTGCGTGTGTCGCACGGGCTGACGCTGCCCATAGTCATGTCCGGGCTGCCGATCATGGCCGTAAGAAGCGTCGGCCATGCCCGTCGAGGCTCTACGATGTTAGCGTGCCTAGTGTCGTGGTGCAGGCGTGCGGCTCCTCATGGCGTCCACTGGCAACCGGACTCTGCATCACAGATCATCGGTACTCTAAACTTGCACAGGACTCTGCATCTACGAATTCACTTACCTTCGTTGTTGGGACCAACTGATTGGCCACGGACATCTTTGACCATGGTTGAACCACCAGACTAAGGAGAGATCGGAGATGCAACCGGCGGCCAGGAGAACCAAAAATGCAATATGGCGATGGAGGGAAGGATATGCATGCGCTATCACGGATATGCTACCAATTTTGCATGCCTTGATTGCATATGAGATTATGGTAGAGTATAATCTACAATCACTAAGTTAAATGGGCATACATATGGACCTGGAGTCTGGGACGATTGGGCTTATTTTGTCGGATATAATCCGATTTCCATTCCTCGGATAATCCGCAAAAAATAGCGGATAATCCACATCCGCCGGATACTAGGGATACCATATCCGCTACCATATCCGTCGGATATCCGATTGATTGATATCCGTATCCGCATCCATATCCGGCGGATTCACAAAATTGCATACCATATCCTTAAAAATGGATGCGGATGCGGATTCGGAGCGGAAATTATCTGTACCATTTACATCCCTACTCAAGGGTAATGTCAACAATAATAATTCATGCTAACTTACATTCAATTGGATGTATATATATATATATATATATATATATATATATATATATATATATATATATATCAGGATCTTTCCAACACAATGTGCTTGCCAAAGGATAAAATATAAAAAGGAGATGTGAAGATCACCATGACTCTTGCATAAGGTAAAAGTAAAAGATAGGCCCTTCGCAGAGGGAAGCAGAGGTTGTCATGTGCTTTATGGTTGGATGCACAAAATCTTAATGCAAAAGAATGTAACTTTATATTGCCACTTGTGATATGGACCTTTATTATGCAGTCCGTCGCTTTTATTGCTTCCATATCATAAGATCGTATAAAGTTTATTTTCTCCACACTAATAGATCATACATATTTAGGAAGCAATTTTTATTGCATCCACCGATGACAACTTACTTGAAGGATCTTACTCAATCCATAGGTAGATATGGTGGACTCTCATGGCAAAACTGGGTTTAAGGATATTCGGAAGCACAAGTAGTATATCTACTTGGCGCAAAGAATTTGGCTAGCATGAGAGGGAAAGGCAAGCTCAACATGTTGACAATATACTTTATTTCAGATATAAGAAAACATAAACCATTACATTGTCTTCCTTGTCCAACGTCAACTCTTTAGCATGTCATACTTTAATGAGTGCTCACAATCATAAAAGATGTCCAAGATAGTATATTTATATGTGAAACCCTCTCTTTCTTTATTACTTCCTATTAATTGCAATGATGACCAAAACTAAGTTTGTCAACTCTCAACAATTTTTATTCATCATACTCTTTGTATGTGAAGTCATTACTCTCAATAAGATCAATATGATCTCTTTATTATTTTTTATTCTTTCTTTTTCTTTTTATTCCCTCAAGATCATAGCAAGAAAATCAAGCCCTTGCCTCAACACTAATCTTTATTATATATAGCTCATGGACTCAATTACATAGAGGGATCATAAAGCAAAACTCAAAACTACATCATACTAAAACTTTAATCTACTACATCAAGATATTACCAAAAGGATCGAACTAAGAAAAAAGGTAAAGATAGGAGTGTGATGGTGATACGATACCGGGGCACCTCCCCCAAGCTTGGCAATTGCCAAGGGGAGTGCCCATACCCATGTGATTATGTCTCTTTTGCTGGTGAAGGAGATGGAGGTGAGATGGAGGTCCTCCAATTTGCGGATAATGCCCTTGAGTGCGATGATATGTTCCTTCAACAAAATATTTTCACGTATGAGATACTTGTTTTGTATATGAGCTAACTCAATCATCTTGAAAGCTTCGATCTCAGTTGGGGTAAGAAGATTGTGATCAAGTTGAAGGATGTCTTCTACTGTCGGAACTTGGTCCTCCGTGGCCTTATTGATCCCTTCATCCTTGTTGATCTCCATGGGTTCTTCCCTCTTCAGCTCTATCTTCATTAGCCAAGCATCATTGTCACCATTGTTGGAGGAGGGGACGACATGATGCCTGGCCTTGACAACCTCGATGTAAAATAGCTCGAAACAAGAACAGAGGATAATTGCGTGATACGATGGTCAAAACCTTCGGGAGATTATATAATGAATTTTTACCGACCGAAAGAAGTATCGTGCAAGAAAACAGAGTCCGGAGGGCACACGAGGTGCCCACGAGGCAGGGGGCGCGCCCAGGGGGTAGGGCACGCCTCCCACCCTCGTGGAAGCCTCGTGTCCTTCCCGGACTACTTCTTATTTTCCTATTTTCTTAAATATTCCAAAACGGAGAAAATTTGCCATTAGAACTGTTTTGGAGTCGGTTTACTTACCGTACCACATACCTATTCCTTTTCGAAGTTCGAAACGTTCTGGAAAGTGTCCCTTATGTATTCTTGCGGGGTTACGGTTTCAATAACATTAGTTTCAACATTTATAGGATTACCTGAGATATAATGTTTGATTCTTTGACCGTTCACCACCTTCGGATTTGTGCCTTCGAAGTTCTTGATTTTGTGGCATCAGAACGATAGACCTCCTCGATAATGTAAGGGCCTTCCCATTTAGAGAGAAGTTTTCCTGCAAAAAATCTTAAACAAGAGTTGAATAGCAACACATAATCACCTACATTAAACTCACGCTTTTGTATCCTTTTGTCATGCCATCTTTTGACTTTTTCTTTAAACAGTTTGGCATTCTCATACACCTGGGTTCTCCATTCATCAAGTGAGCTAATGTCAAATAACCTCTTCTCACCGGCAAGATTGAAATCATAGTTGAGCTCTTTAATGGCCCAATATGCCTTATGTTCTAGTTCAAGAGGTAAGTGACATGCTTTTCCATAAACATTTTATACGGAGACATGCCCATAGGATTTTTATATGCAGTTCTATAGGCCCATAATGCGTCTTCAAGTTTCTTGGACCAATTTTTTCTATATCTATTAACAGTCTTTTTCAAAATTAATTTGAGCTCTCTATTACTCAATTCTACTTGACCACTAGACTGTGGGTGATAAGGAGATGCAATTCTACGATTAACATCATACTTATCAAGCATTTTACGAAAAGCACCATGAATAAAATGTGAACCACCATCAGTCATTAAATATCTAGGGACTCCAAACCTCGGAAAAATAACTTCTTTAATCATCTTAATAAAGGTGTTATGATCAGCACTACAAGTTGGAATAGCTTCTACCCACTTAGTAACGTAATCAACAGCAATTAAAATATGTGTATACCCATTAGAGGAAGGAAACGGTCCCATATAATCAAAGCCCCAAACATCAAATGGTTCAATAACAAGTGAATAATTCATAGTCATTTCTTGACGTCTACTAATATTATCAATTCTTTGACATTCATCACAAGATAAAACAAAATTACGGGCATCTTTAAAGAGAGTAGGCCAATAAAAACAGGATTGCAATACCTTATGTGCAGTTCTATCTCCAGCGTGGTGTCCTCCATAAGCTTCGGAGTGACACTTGCGTGAGGATCTGCTCCTCGCTCATGCTCAGCTATACAACATCTAATAACACCATCTACTCCTTCTTTATAAAGGTGTGGGTCATCCCAGAAGTAATGTCTTAAATCATAGAAAAACTTTTTCTTTTGCTGGTATGTGAAACTAGGTGGTATAAATTTAGCAACAATGTAATTAGCATAATCAACATACCATGGAGCAAAGACGAGAAGCATTTATGACATTTAATTGTTCATCGTGAAAGCTACCATCAATAGGTAGTGGGTCATCAAGAACATTCTCTAACCTAGACAAGTTATGCGCAGCAGGGTTCTCAGCTCCCTTTCTATCAATAATATGCAAATCAAATTCTTGTAGTAGGAGAACCCATCTAATAAGTCTAGGTTTAGCATCTTTCTTTTCCATAAGATATTTAATAGCAGAGTGATCAGTGTGAATAGTTACTTTAGAATCAACAATATAAGGTCTGAACTTATCACAAGCAAATACAACTGCTAAGAATTCTTTTTCAGTAGTGGCATAATTTCTCTGGGCATTGTCTAGAGTTTTGCTAGCATATTGAAAAACATTTAATTTCTTATCAACTCTTTGTCCTAGAACAGCACCTACAGCATAATCACTTGCATCGCACATAATTTCAAAGGGTAAATTCCAATCAGGTGGCTGAACAATAGGTGCAGAAATTAATGCTTTCTTAAGTATTTCAAATGCTTCCACACAACCATCATCAAAGATAAAAGGGATATCTTTTTTTAATAGATTAGTCAGAGGCCGAGAAATTTTTGAGAAGTCCTTAATGAACCTCCTATAAAAACCGGCATGACCAAGGAAACTTCTTATACCTTTGATGTCCTTGGGACACGGCATCTTTTCAATAGCATCAACTTTAGCTTTATCAACTTCAATACCTCTTTCAAAAAATTTATGCCCCAAGACAATACCTTCATTAACCATAAAGTGGCACTTCTCCCAGTTCAAGACAAGATTAGTTTCTTCACATCTCTGCAAAACTCGATCAAGGTTGCTTAAGCAATCATCAAAGGAGGATCCATAAACGGAGAAACCGTCCATGAAAACCTCACAAATCTTTTCACAAAAGTCAGAGAATATAGCCAGCATGCATCTTTGAAAGGTAGCAGGTCCATTACATAAACCAAAAGGCATACGTCTATAAGCAAAGGTACCGAAAGGGAAAGTAAAAGTAGTCTTTTCTTGATCATCAACTGACACAGGTATTTGAGAGAAACCATCTAGAAAGCAAAAATGTGTATGTTTGGAAAATCTTTCTAGCATTTGATCAATGAAAGGCAAAGGGTAATGATCTTTTTTAGTAGCTTTATTTAATTTACGAAAATCAATTACCATCCTATAACCTGTAATAATTCTTTGCGGAATCAATTCATCTTTATCATTAGGAACGATAGTAATACCTCCCCTCTTAGGGACACAATGGACAGGGCTTACCCACTTACTATCAGCAACGGGATAAATTATACCTGCCTCCAGGAGCTTTAATATTTCCTTTCTTACCACTTCTTTCATCTTAGGATTTAGCCGTCGATGGTGATCGATAACTGGTTTGGCGTCTTTCTCCAAATTTATTTTGTGTTGACATAGAGTGGGACTAATGTCCTTAAGATCATCCAGAGTATATCCAATAGTGATGACCCACAAGTATAGGGGATCTATCGTAGTCCTTTCGATAAGTAAGAGTGTCGAACCCAACGAGGAGCAGAAGGAAATGATAAGCAGTTTTCAGCAAGGTATTCTCTGCAAATACTGAAATAAGTGGTAACAGATAGTTTTGTGATAAGGTAAATTGCAACGAGCAACAAGTAACAAGAGTAAATAAAGTGCAGCAAGGTGGCCCAATCCTTTTTGTAGCAAAGGACAAGCCTGGACAAACTCTTATAATAGGAAAAGCGCCCCGAGGACACATGGGAATATCATCAAGCTAGTTTTCATCACGCTCATATGATTCGCGTTCGTACTTTGATAATTTGATATGTGGCTGGACCGGTGCTTGGGTGCTGTTCTTACTTAAACAAGCATCCCACTTATGATTAACCTCTATTGCAAGCATCCGCAACTACAACAAAAGTATTAAGGTAAACCTAACCATAGCATGAAACATATGGATCCAAAACAGCCTCTTTAAGCAACGCATAAACTAGGGTTTAAGCTTCACACTCTAGCAACCCATCATCTACTTACTACTTCCCAATGCCTTCCTCTAGGCCCAAATAATGGTGAAGTGTTATGTAGTCGACGTTCACATAACACCACTAGAGGCTAGACAACATACATCTCATCAAAATATCGAATCTAATACCAAATTCACATGACTACTAATAGCAAGACTTCTCCCTTGTCCTCGAACAAACGTAACTACTCACAAAGCATATTCATGTTCATAATCGGAGGGGTAATAATATGCATAAAGGATCTGAACATATGATCTTCCACCAAATAAACCAACTAGCATCAACTACAAGGAGTAATCAACACTACTAGCAACCTACTAGCATCAATCCGGACTTGGAGACAAGAATTTGATACAAGAGATGAACTAGGGTTTGGAGATGAGATGGTGTTGGTGAAGATGTTGATGGAGATTGCCCTCTCCCGATGAGAGGAGCGTTGGTGATGATGATGGCGATGATTTCCCCCTCCCGGAGGGAAGTGTCCCCGGCAGAACAGCTCCGCCGGAGCCCTAGATTGGTTCCGCCAAGGTTCCGCCTCGTGGCGGCGGAGTCTCGTCCCGAAAGGTTGCCTCTGGTTTTTTTCTCATCGAAAGACTTCATATAGGAGAAGATGGGCATCGGAGAGCCACCAGGGGGCCCACGAGGTAGGGGCGCTTGTGGGGGCGCCCCACCCTCGTGAGTGGTGGTGTGGCCCCTGGCCTTCATCTTTGGCAACGATTTTTCTTTATTTATTTTAAGATATTCCGTGGAGTTTCAGGACTTTTGGAGTTGCATGAGCAGGTCTCCAATATTTGCTCCTTTTCCAAATTGAATTCTGCCGCATTCTCCCTCTTCATGTAAACCTTGTAAAATAAGAGAGAATAGCCATAAGTATTGTGACATAACGTGAAATAACAGCCCATAAAGCAATAAATATCGATATAAAAGCATGATGCAAAATGGACGTATCAACTCCCCCAAGCTTAGACCTCTCTTGTCCTCAAGCGAAAAGCCGATAACAATAAATATGTCCTCATGTTTAGAGGTAGAGGCGTCGATAAAAATAAAATACGGACATGAAGGCATCATGATTATTCTCTTAACAAAGAACATATATAGATTTTGTCATATGATTACTTATGTTCAAGTGATGATCTTTTCACAGTGCAAAAGTATGAATCAGAAACCTTATTGGGCACCAACAAATTATAACCTCAGTCATTGAAGCAATTGCAATTTATCATAACATCGGAAATAGTCTATGTCAGAGCTTAAAAGCAAGTCCACATACTCAACTATCACTGAGTCCTTCATAATTGCTAGCACTCACACAATACTTGTGGTTACGGAGTTTTAATTTATTACAGAGAAAGATAGGGCTTATAGTTTTGCCCCACAACCTTTTACCTCAAGGGTAATGTCAAAAATAACAATTCAAGCTCCCATACATCCAATTATATATATATATATATATATATATATATATATATATATATATATATATCATGTTCTTTCCAACATGCTGAGCTTGCCAAAGGATAAAATGAAAAAGGAAAGGTGAAGATCACCGTGACTCTTGCATAAGGTAGTGGATAATAATAAAAGATAGGCCCTTCGCAGAGGGAAGCAGAGGTTGCCATGCACTTTTATGGTTGGATGCACAAAATCTTAATGCAAAAGAACGTCACTTTATATTGCCCCTTGTATGTGGAACTTTATTATGCAGTCTGTCGCTTTTATTACTTCCACAACAAGTTCGTACAAAGCTTATTTCTCTGCACTAATAAGTCATGCATATTTAGAGAGCAATTTTTATTTCTTGCACCGATGACAACTTACTTGAAGGATCTTACTCAATCCATAGTTAGATATGGTGGACTCTCATGGCTAAACTGGTTTAAGGGTATTTGGAAGCACAAGTAGTATCTCTACTTGGTGCTGAGAATTTGGCTAGCATGAGGGGGAAAAGCAAGCTCAACATGTTAGAGGATCCATAACAACATACTTTATCTCAGATATAAGAAAACATAACTCATTGTGTTGTCTTCCTTGTCCAACATCAACTCTTTAGCATGTCATATTTTAATGAGTGCTCCCAATCATAAAAGATGTCAATGATAATATATCTATATGTGAAACCTCTCTCTCCTTATTACTTCCTATTAATTGCAACGATGACCAAAGCTATATTTGCCAACTCCCAACAACTTTTAATCATCATACTCTTTCTATGTGAAGTCATTACTTTCAATAAGATCAATATGAACTCTTTGTTTCTTTTTATTATTTTTCTTTTATTCGCCCAAGATCATGGCAAAGTAATCAAGCCCTTGACTCAACACTAATCTTTATTATATATAGCTCACGGACTCGATTACATATAAAGCAAAACTTCAAAACTAGATCATGTCATGACTTTATTCTACTAGATCAAGATACTACTAATAGGATCGAACTAAGAAAAATGGTAAAGATAGGAGTTGTGATTGTGATACGATACCGGGGCACCTCCCCCAAGCTTGGCAGTTGCCAAGGGGAGTGCCCATACCCATGTGATTATATCTCCTTCTTGGTCGGTGAAGGTGGAGGTGTTGGATAGTCGCACATCGAGCGTAAGAGGTCCTCCAACTTGCGGATAATGCCCTTGAGTGCAACAATATGCTCCTTCAACAAAATATTTTCACTTGTGAGATACTTGTTTTGAATACGAGCTAACTCAATCATCTTGAAAGCTTCGATTTCAGTTGGGGTGAGAAAGTTGTGATCAAGTTGGAGGGTGTCTTCTGCTGCCGGAGCTTGGTCCTCCATGGCCTCCTTGATCCTTTCATCCTTGTTGATCTCCATGGGTTCTTCCCTCTTCAGCTCTATCTTCATTAGCCAAGCATCTTTGTCACCATTGTCAGAGGAGGGGGACTACATGATGCCTGGCCTTGACAACCCCGATGTAAAACAGCTCAAACAAGAACAGAGGATAATTGTGTGATACGGGAGTCAAAACCTTCGGGAGAATATATAATGAATTTTTACCGACCAAAATACGTATCGTGCAAGAAAACAGAGTCCGGAGGGCACACGAGGTGATCACGAGGTAGGGGCGCGCCAGGGGGTAGGGCGCGCCTCCACCCTCGTGAAGGCCTCGTGTCCTTCCCGAGCTGCCACTTATTTTTCTATTTTTCTAAATATTCCAAAACGGAGAAATATTGCCTTAAAATTGTTTTGGAATCGTTTTACTTACCGTACCACATACATATTCCTTTTCGGAGTCTGAAATGGTCTGGAAAGTGTCCCTTATGTATTCCTCCTGGGTTACGGTTTCAATAATATTGGTTTCAACATTTACGGGATTACTTGAGATAAAATGTTTGATTCTTTGACCGTTTACCACCTTCGTATTTGTGCCTTCGAAGTTGTTGATTTTTATGGCACCGGAACGATAGACCTCCTTGATAACATAGGGACCTTCCCATTTAGAGAGAAGTTTTCCTGCAAAAAATCTTAAACGAGAGTTGTATAGCAATACATAATCACCTACATTAAACTCACGCTTTTTTATCCTTTTGTCATGCCATCTTTTAACTTTTTCTTAAATAACTTGGCATTTTCATAGGCTTGGGTTCTCCATTCATCAAGTGAGCTAATATCAAATAACCTCTTCTCACCGGCAAGTTTGAAATCATAGTTGAGCTCTTTGATAGCCCAATATGCCTTATGTTCTAGTTCGAGAGGTAAGTGACATGCTTTTCCATAAACCATTTTATACGGAGACATACCCATAGGATTCTTATATGCAGTTCTATAGGCCCATAATGCATCATCAAGTTTCTTGGACCAATTCTTTCTAGACCTATTAACAGTCTTTTTGCAAAATTAATTTGAGCTCTCTATTACTCAATTCTACTTGACCACTAGACTGTGGGTGATATGGAGATGCAATTCTATGATTAACGTCATATTTAGCAAGCATTTTACTTAAAAGCACCATGAATAAAGTGTGAACCACCATCACCATTAAATATCTAGGGACTCCAAACCTCGTAAAAATAACTTCCTTAAGCATTTTAATAGAAGTGTTATGATCAGCACTACTAGTAGGAAAAACTTCTACCCACTTAGTAAAGTAAACAACAACAACAAAAATATGTGAATATCCATAAGATGCATGAAAAGGACCCATATAATAAAAGCCCCAAACAACAAATGGTGCAATAACAAGTGAATAATTCATAGGCATTTCTTGACGTCTACTAATATTACCAATTCTTTGACATTCGTCGCAAGACAAAACAAACTTACGGGCATCCTTGAAGAGAGTGGGCCAATAGAAACCGGATTGCAATACCTTATGTGCAGTTCTATCTCCAGTGGTGTCCTCCATAGGCTTCGGAGTGACACTTGCGTAGGATCTGTTCCTGTTCATGCTCAGGCACACAACGTCTAATAACACCATCTACTCCTTCTTTATAAAGATGTGGGTCATCCCAAAAGTAATGTCGCAAATCATAGAAGAACTTGTTATTTTGTTGGTATGTGAAGCTAGGTGGTATAAATTTAGCAACAATATAATTAGCATAATCAGCATACCATCTAACCTAGATAAGTTATCTACAACGGGGTTCTCAGCTCCTTTTCTATCAACAATATGCAAATCAAATTCTTGCAGCAAGAGAATCCATCTAATAAGTCTAGGATTAGCATCTTTATTTTCCATAAGATATTTAATAGCAGCATGATCGGTGTGAATAGTTACTTTAGGATCAACAATATAGGGTCGGAATTTATCACAAGCAAATACAACTGCTAAAAGTTCCTTTTTGGTAGTAGCATAATTTCTTTGAGCATTGTCTAGAGTCTTACTAGCATAATGGATAACATTTAATTTCTTATCAACTCTTTGCCCTAGAACAGCACCTACAAAGATAATCACTAGCATCACACATAATTTCAAAGGGTAAATTCCAATCGGTGGCTGAACAACAAAAAGCAGAGACTAATGCTTTCTTAAGTATTTCAAATGCTTCCACACAATCATCATAAAATACAAATGGTACATCTTTTGTAATAAATTAGTCGAGAGGTCGAGAAATTTTTGAGAAGTCCTTAATGAACCTCCTATAAAATCCGCGTGACCAAGAAAACTTCTTATACCTTTGATGTCCTTGGGACATGGCATCTTTTCAATAGCATCAACCTTGGCTTTATCAACTTCAATACCTCTTTCGTAAACTTTGTGCCCCAAGACAATACCTTCATTAACCATAAAGTGGCACTTTTCCCAATTCAAGTCAAGATTAGTTTCTTCACATCTCTCAAGAAAACTCGATCAAGATTGCTCAAGCAATCATCAAAATAGGATCCATAGACGGAAAAGTCGTCCATGAAAACCTCACAAATATTTTCACAAAAGTCAGAGAATATAACCATCATGCATCTTTGAAAGGTAGCAGGTGCATTACATAAACCAAAAGGCATACGTCTATAAGCAAAAGTACCAAAAGGGCATGTAAAAGTAGTCTTTGATTGATCTTTAGCCTAATACGTGTATTTGAGAGAAACCAGAATAACCATCTAGAAAGCAATAATGTGTATGTTTGCATAATATTTCTAGCATTTGATCAATAAAAGGTAAGGGTAATGACCTTTCGTAGTAGCTTTATTTAATTTATGGAAATCAATTACCATCCTATAACCTGTTTTAATTCTTTGAGGAATCTATTCTTCTTTATCATTAGGAACAACCGTAATACCTCCCTTCTTAGGGACACAATGGACATGACGTACCCAATTGACTATCAAAGAACGGGATAAATTATACCGCCTCCGTAAGCTTAAGTATTTCTTTTCTTACCACTTCTTTCATTTTAGGATTCAAACGTCGTTGAGGATCATGAACTGGTTTGGCATCCGCTTCCAAATTTATTTTATGTTGACATAGAGTGGGACTAATGCCCTTAAGATCATCAAGAGTATATCCAATAGCGGCACGGTGCTTCTTCGTAGTTTTCAATAATCTTTCTTCTTCATGCTCGAAAGGTTAGCACTAATAATAACAGGATATATTTTCTTTTCATCAAGATAAGCATATTTAAGATTATCAGGCAACGGTTTAAGCTCAAACACGGGATCACCCTTGGGTGGAGGAGGATCCCCTAGGATTTCAACAGGCAAATTGTGTTGCAGAATAGTTTCCTGTTTAAAGAATACTTCATCTATTTCCCATCTTTCATTCATGAACATCTCATTTTCATGGTCTAGCAAATAGTGTTCTAAAGGATCACTAGGAGGTACGGCAATAGAAGCAAGACCAATAATTTCATCCTTACTAGGCAATTCTTCCTCACGATGTTGTTTACTAAATTTAGAGAAATTAAACTCATGAACCATATCATCCAAGCCAATAGTAACAACATTCTTTTCGCAGTCTATCTTAGCATTAACAATATTCAAGAAGGGTCTACCAAATATAATGGGACAAAAGCTATCTTGTGGAGAACCAAGAACAAGAAAATCAGCAGGATATTTAATTTTCCCACACAAGACTTCAACATCTCTAACAATTCCCCATCGGTGAAATAGTATCTCTATTGGCAAGCTTAATTGTGACATCAATTTCTTCTAACTCAATAGGTGCAATATCATGCATAATTTCTTTGTATAATTCAATGGGTATTGCACTAGCACTAGCGCCCATATCACATAAGCCATGATAACAATGATCTCCTATTTTAACAGAAATAACGGGCATGCCTACCATAGGTCTATGTTTATCTTTAGCACAAGGTTTAGCAATTCTAGCAGTTTCACCACAGAATTGAAAAACATGACCATCAATATTATCAGACAAGAGATCTTTATCAATAGCAATATTAGGTTCTACTTTAACTTGCTCAGGAGGTGTATAAGTTCTAATATTGCTTTTACTTAACAACAGTTGAAGCTTTAGCATGATCCTTTACTCTAACAGGAAAGGTGGTTTCTCAACATAAGAGGTGGGAACAATAGGATCATTATAAGTGATAGTCTTTTCTTCAACTTTAATAGGTGTAGCTACTTTTACTTCTATGGGAGGATGATATTTAAACCACTTCTCCTTAGGGAGATCAACATAAGTAGCAAAAGATTCACAGAAAGAAGCTACTATCTCAGAGTCAAGTCCATATTTAGTGCTAAACGTCACGGAAAATATCGGTATCCATAAAAGATTTAACACAATCAAACTTAGGTGTCATACGACTCCTTACCTTCGCCGAGGTCCCAATCTTCAGAGTTGCGTTTAATTCTATCCAATAAATTCCATTTAAATTCAATAGTCTTCATCATAAAAGAGCCAACACAAGAAGTATCGAGCATGGTGCGGTTGTTATCGTAAAGCCGAGCATAAAAATTCAAGAATTGTCACTCTTGAGAGCTCATGATTGGGGCATGAATATAACATTGATTTAAGCCTCCCCAAGCTTGAGAGATGCTTTCTCCTTCATGAGGCCAAAATTATATATATAATTGCGATCACGATGAACAAGATGCATAGGGTAATACTTTTGATGAAATTCCAATTTCAATCTTTTATAGTTCCATGATCCCGTATCATCACATAGCCTATACCATGTCAATGCGTCTTCCTTCAAAGATAAAGGGAAGACCTTCTTATTAACAACATCATCGGGTATACCTGCAAGCTTAAATAATCAACAAACTTCATCCACATAGAGTAGATGTTCATCAGGATGCTTTGTTCCATCTTCTGTAAAAGTATTAGCCAGCAGTTTTTCCATCATACCCGAAGGAACTTCAAAAGGAGTTTCATTTTCAATAGGTTCAGTAGGTTGAGGAGCAACTCTTTTATTCATCGGACGGGTGAAGATACCCTAACAAGCCCCTCAGAGAATTACTTTCCATAGTAACAAGTAACAGAAAATTTCAGCACACTATATAAATTTTTCCTTACCAAATTCCACTTACCAAAGGCGCTACACTCACCGGCAACGGCGCCCGAAAAGAGTCTTGATGACCCGCAAGTATAGGGTATCTATTGTAGTCCTTTCGATAAGTAAGAGTGTCGAACCCAACGAGGAGCAGAAGGAAATGATAAGCAGTTTTCAGCAAGGTATTCTCTGCAAGTACTGAAATAAGTGGTAACAGATAGTTTTGTGATAAGGTAAATTGCAACGAGCAACAAGTAACAAGAGTAAATAAAGTGCAGCAAGGTGGCCCAATCCTTTTTGTAGCAAAGGACAAGCCTGGACAAACTCTTATAATAGGAAAAGCGCTCCAGTACACATGGGAATATCATCAAGCTAGTTTTCATCACGCTCATATGATTCACGCTCGGTACTTTGATAATTTGATATGTGGCTGGATCGGTGCTTGGGTGCTGTTCTTACTTGAACAAGCATCCCACTTATGATTAACCTCTATTGCAAGCATCTGCAACTACAACAAAAGTATTAAGGTAAACCTAACCATAGCATGAAACATATGGATCCAAAACAGCTCCTTACGAAGCAACGCATAAACTAGGGTTTAAACTTCTGTCACTCTAGCAACCCATCATCTACTTATTACTTCCCAATGCCTTCCTCTAGGCCCAAATAATGGTGAAGTGTTATGTAGTCGACGTTCACATAACACGACTAGAGGCTAGACAACATACATCTCATCAAAATATAGAATGAATACCAAATTCACATGACTACTAATAGAAAGACTTCTCCCTTGTCCTCGGGAACAAACGTAACTACTCACAAAGCATATTCATGTTCATAATCAGAGGGGTAATAATATGCATAAAGGATCTGAACATATGATCTTCCACCAAATAAACCAACTAGCATCAACTACAAGGAGTAATCAACACTACTAGCAACCTACTAGCATCAATCCCGGACTTGGAGACAAGAATTTGATACAAGAGATGAACTAGGGTTTGGAGATGAGATGGTCTTTGGTGAAGATGTTGATGGAGATTTCCCTCCCGATGAGAGGAGCGTTGGTGATGATGATGGCGATGATTTCCCTCCCGAGGGAAGTGTCCCCGGCAGAACAGCTCACGGGAGCCCTAGATTGGTTCCGCCAAGGTTCCGCCTCGTGGCAAGTGAGTCTCGTCCCAAAGGTTGCCTCTGATTTTTTCTCATCGAAAGACTTCATATAGGAGAAGATGGGCATCGGAGAGCCACCGTGGGGGCCACGAGGTGAGGCGCGCCCCACCCTCGTGAGCGGTGGTGGGCCCTTGGCCTTCATCTTTGGCGATGATTTTTCTTTATTTATTTTAAGATATTCCGTGGAGTTTCGGGACTTTTGGAGTTGCATGTAATAGGTCTCCAATATTTGCTCCTTTACCAGCCCAGAATTCCAGCTGCCGGCATTCTCCCTCTTCATGTAAACCTTGTAAAATAAGAGAGAATAGCCATAAGTATTCTGACATAACGTGAAATAACAGCCCATAAAGCAATAAATATTGATATAAAAGGATGATGCAAAATGGACGTATCAAATAGCAGCACGGTGCTGCTACGTCTTGAGCTTGCGTTGGTTTTCCCTGAAGAGGAGAGGATGATGCAGCACAGTAGCATAAGTATTTCCCTCAGTTTTTTAGAACCAAGGTATCAATCCAGTAGGAGGCCACGCACAAGTCCCTCGTACCTACACAAAACGATAGCTACTCGCAACCAACACGATTAGGGGTTGTCAATCCCTTCACGACCACTTATGAGATTGAGATCTGATAGAGATAATATTTTTGGTATTTTTGGTATAAAGATGCAAAGTGAAAAGTAAAAGCAAAGTAAAAACAAAGCAAGTATAAAAGTGATGGAGATTGATATGATGAGAGTAGACCCGGGGGCCATAGGTTTCACTAGTGGCTTCTCTCAAGAGCATAGATATTCTACGGTGGGTGAACAAATTAATGTTGAGCAATTGACAGAATTGAGCATAGTTATGAGGTTATCTAGGTATGATCATGTATATAGGCATCACGTCCGAGACAAGTAGACCGAAACGATTCTGCATCTACTACTATTACTCCACTCATCGACCGCTATCCAAAGATGCATCTAGAGTATTAAGTTAAAAACAGAGTAATGCCTTAAGCAAGATGACATGATGTAGAGGAATAAATTCATGTAATATGATAAATACCCCATCTTGTTATCCTCGATGGCAACAATACAATACGCGCCTTGCAACCCTTTCTCACATCGGGTAAGGACACCGCAAGATTGAACCCAAAGCTAAGCACTTCTCCCAATCGCAAGAACTACCAATCTAGTTGGCCAAACCAAACGGATAATTCAAGAGACTTGCAAAGATAACTCAATCATAAATAAAAGAATTCAGAGAAGATACAAATATTATTCATAGATAAGCTGGATCATAAACCCACAATTCATCGGTCTCAACAAACACACCGCAAAAAGAAGATTACATCGAATAGATCTCCACGAGAGAGGGGAGAACATTGTATTGAGATCCAAAAAGAGAGAAGAATCCATCTAGCTACTATCTATGGACACGAAGTTCTGAAGTAAACTACTCACACTTCATCGGAGGGGCTATGGTGTTGATGTAGAAGCCCTCAGTTGTGGATGCCCCCTCCGTGAGCTCGGAACAGGCCCCAAGATGGGATCTCGTGGATATAGGAAGTTGCGGCGGTGGAATTAGGTTTTGGCCCTGCTACGATCGCTTGGGGGATACGAGGTATATATAGGAGGAAGGAGTACGTCGGTGGAGCATCGGGGCCCACGAGGTAGGGGGCACGCCTGTAGCGCGCCTCCACCTCGTGACCGCCTGCACTTCTTGGAGTAGGGTCCAAGTCTCCTGGATCACGTTCGGTTGGAAAATCACGTTCCCGAAGGTTTCATTCCATTTGGACTCCGTTTGATATTCCGTTTCTTCGAAACACTGAAATAGGCAAAAAACAGCAATTTTGGGTTGGGCCTCCGGTTAATAAGTTAGTCCTAAAAGTAATATAAAAGTGGAAAATAAAGCCCAATATAGTCCAAAACAGTAGATAAAGTAGCATGGAGCAATCAAAAATTATAGATACGTTGGAGACGCATGTGCATCCCCAAGCTTAATTCTGCTCGTCCTCGAGTAGGTAAATGATAAAAAAGGAATTTTTGATGCGGAGTGATACTTTGGCATAATTTCAATATAAATCTTCTTACTTGTGATATGAATATTCAGATCCTAAAGATTTAATAGAAAAGTTCATATTGACACATAAATAATATTACTTCATGGATACTAATCAAAGCAATCATGTCTTCTCAAAATAACATGTCTAAAGAAAGTTCATCCCTACAAAATCATATAGTTAGGCTATGCTTCATTTTCGTCACACAAAGATGTTCCCAACTTCTATACCCCGATGACAAGCCAAGCAATTGTTTCATACTTAAATAATCTCAAACTTTTTCAACCTTCACGCAATACATGAGCGCGAGCCATGGATATAGCACTATGTGTGGAATAGAATATGATGATGGAGATTGTGTGGAGAAGACAAAAAAGGAGAAAGTCTCATATTGACGAGGATAATCAACGGGCTATGGAGATGCCCATCAATTGATGTCAACATGAGGAGTAGGGATTGCCATGCAACGGATGCACTAGAGCTATAAGTATATGAAAGCTCTACAAAAGGAACTAAGTGGGTGTGCATCCAACTTGCTTGCTCACGAAGACCTAGGGCACTTTGAGGAAGCCCATCATTGGAATATACAAGCCAAGTTCTATAATGAAAAATTCCCACTAGTATATGAAAATGACAAAATGAGAGACTCTCTATCCTGAAGATCTTAGTGCTACTTTGAAGCACAAGTGTGGTAAAAGGATAGTAGCATTGTCCCTTCTCTCTTATTCTCTCATTTTTTGGGCCTTTCCTTTTTTTTGGCCTTGCTTTTTTTTCGTCCGGAGTCTCATCCCAACTTATGGGGGAATCATAGTATCCATCATCCTTTCCTCACTTGGGACAATGCTCTAATAATGATGCTCATCACACTTTTATTTCTCTTACAACTCAACAATTACAACTCGAAACTTAGAACAAATATGACTCTATATGAATGCCTCTGGCGGTGTACCGGGATGGTGCAATGAATCAAGAGTGACATGTATGGAAAATAATGCATGGTGGCTTTGCCACAAATACGATGTCAACTACATGATCATGCAATGGCAATATGACAAAAGTAATGTATGTCATAATAATGATGATGGAAGTTGCATGGAAATATATCTCGGAATGGCTATGGGAATGCCATGATAGGTAGGTATGGTGGCTGTTTTGAGGAAGATATAAGGAGGTTTATGTGTGAAAGAGTGTATCGTATCACAGGGGTTTGGATGCACCGCCAAGTTTGCACCAACTCTCAAGGTGAGAAAGGGCAATGCACGCATCAAGAGGCTAGCAAATGCGGAAAGGTAAAAGTGTGTATAATCCATGGACTCAACATTTAGTCAAAAGAACTCATATACTTATTGCAAAAATTTAGAAGCCATCAAAAATCAAGTACTACGCGCATGATCCCAGGGGGATAGATTGGTAGGAAAAGACCATCGTCATTCCCCGACCGCCACTCATAAGGATGCACAAGCGGTACACTTCATGTTTCAAATTTGTTACACAACTTTAACCATACGTGCATGCTACGGGACTTGCAAACTTTAACACAAGTATTTCTCAAATTCACAATTATCAACTAGCACGACTTTGATATTATTACCTCCATATCTCAAAACAATTATCAAGCATCAAACTTATCTTAGTATTTAATTCACTCAAAAAGAAAGTTTCACATACTTTAACACTAAGTATATTAACATTAAGCAAATTACCATGCTATTAACGACTCTCAAAATAATCTAAGTGAAGCATGAGAGATCAAGTTTCTTTAAAACAAATCCACCACCGTGCTCTAAAAGATCTAAGTGAAGCACTATAGCAAACTATCAAGCTCAAAAGATATAAGTGAAGCACATCAAGTATTCTAACAAATTCCAAATCATGTATGGCTCTCTCAAAAGGTGTGTACAGCAAGGATGATTGTGGTAAAATAACAAGCAAGTACGCAAATAATACAAGACGCTCCAAGCAAAACACATATCATGTGGTGAATAAAAAATATAGCTCCAAGTAAATTACCGATGGAAGTAGATTTAAAGAGGGATGCCTTCCGGGCATCCCCAAGCTTTGACTTTTTGGTGTCCTTGGATTATCTTGGGGGTGCCATGGGCATCCCCAAGCTTAGTCTCTTGCCACTCCTTGTTCCATAATCCATCAAAAGAATTCGCCCAAAACTTGAAAACTTCACAACACAAAACTCAATAGAAATCTCGTGAGCTCCGTTAGAGAAAGAAAACAAAAGACTACTTCAAGGTACTGTAATGAACTCATTCTTTATTTATATTGGTGTTAAACCTACTGTATTCCAACTTCTTTATGGATCATAAACTATTTTACTAGCCATAGATTCATCAAAATAAGCAAACAACACACGCAAAATAGAATCTGTCAAAAACAGAACAGTCTGTAGTAATCTGTAACTAACGCAAACTTCTGGAACTCAAACAATTCTACAAAAATTAGACGACCTGGACAATTTGTTTATTGATCAGCAGCAATTGGAATCAGTATGTAATCACGTTCTGGTGATTTTTAACAATTCAGGCACTGAGCGCAAAGATTCTGGAAATTACAGCAAGATCAAATAACTATCACCCAAGAAGATCTAATAGGTTTAACTTGGCACAAACACTAATTAAAAGATAAAACCACATCTAAACAGAGTCTAGATGGATTATTTATTCCTAAACAGAAGAAAAACAAAAACTAAAAATAAAATTGGGTTGCCTCCCAACAAGCGCTATCGTTTAACGCCTAGCTAGGAATAAAAGCAAGGATAGATCTAGGTAGTGCCGTAGTAATAAGATAGATCGGTGAAACTCATTTCATATTCTCTTCGTTCGTCAGCAAGTTTTCTTTGAGGCAAGCAAAAGTAATCAAAAGGGCTAAATTTAATAGGACAAAAGTCCCCAAGATCAATTTTAGGAGGTATAGGTTCCTCTTCGCCCTTCATATTGCACAACCAATTCATCATTATAAGCATTCTTTTGACAGAACTTTGTGAGCCTATACTCAAGAGAGCATCCTAGCTCATTATTTGAATAGCCAAATCATCATTAAGCTCAGAGATTCTATCAATTAAAATATTGGTAGGCACTTTTTCTAAGATTTTCATAGAAAGCAACATAGTCGATAGATTGAAAACGCATTATTTCTTCTTGATCAAAAAGGATAGATTCTATGGGAGGACGGCCAGCATCCACCCTATAATGCGCAAAGATTTCTTTGGCTTCTTCTATTATAAATCTGAATTCATGATCCAAAAAGATAGTAGCGGCACGCTTAACAGAGGAGTGTTCAATATTAGAAAATTCTAGGAAAATTCTTTGTATAGAAGGGTGCATATGCATAAATTGCCTTTCAAGTTCAACGATAAGCATCGCAATAGCGTCTGCAAGACTACTAGTTCTATGGAGAATAGAACCACCCATAGAGGGTAAAGCACCAGCACAAGTAAAGAAATCTTGAATAACTCCTTTTCCAATAATATTACCACTACCGGAACTCTTTGGTGTGATACGTAGGGGATTCTTCAGCAGGAGCTTCAGAATTTTCCATATTATTATCACCCATATCGGCGATAATTTCCCCAATTTCAGACATAGCGACAAGCAAGCAAACTAACACACGAGCAAACAAAAGGCAAAGGGAAAAAGAGGAGGAGATTGGAAAAGAGAGGGCGAATAAAACGGCAAGGGTGAAGTGCGGGAGAGGAAAATGAGAGGCAAATGGCAAATAATGTAATGCGAGAGATAAGGATTGTGATGGGTACTTGGTATGTTGACTTTTGCGTAGACTCCCCGGCAACGGCGCCAGAAATGGCTCGTTGTCGGGAGTCCAAATCTTCACTTGACCTTGTGTAAGCCTTCCCGGCAACGGCGCCAGAAATCCTTCTTGCTACGTCTTGAGCTTGTGTTGGTTTTCCCTGAAGAGGAGAGGATGATGCAGCACAGTAACGTAAGTATTTCCCTCAGTTTTAAGAACCAAGGTATCAATCCAAAGAGGAGGCCACGACAAGTCCCTCGTACCTGCACAAAACGATAGCTACTCGCAATCAACGCGATTAGGGGTTGTCAATCCCTTCACGGTCACTTACGAGAGTGAGACCTGATAGAGATAATATTTTTGGTATTTTTGGTATAAAGATGCAAAGTGAAAAGTAAAAGCAAAGTAAAAACAAAGCAAGTATAAAAGTGATGGAGATTGATATGATGAGAATAGACCCGGGGGCCATAGGTTTCACTAGTGGCTTCTCTCAAGAGCATAGATATTCTACGGTGGGTGAACAAATTCATCACGAGCAATTGATGTAATTGAGCATAGTTATGAGGTTATCTAGGTATGATCATGTATATAGGCATCACGTCCGAGACAAGTAGATCAAACGATTACGCATCTACTACTATTACTCCACTCATCGACCGCTATCCAAAGATGCATCTAGAGTATTAAGTTAAAACAGAGTAACGCCTAAGCAAGATGACATGATGTAGAGGAATAAATTCATGCAATATGATAAATACCCCATCTTGTTATCCTCGATGGCAACAATACAATACGTGCCTTGCAACCCTTTACATCCTTTGGGTAAGGACACCGCAAGATTGAACCCAAAGCTAAGCACTTCTCCCATTGCAAGAACTACCAATCTAGTTGGCCAAACCAAACGGATAATTTGAAGAGACTTGCAAAGATAACTCAATCATACATAAAAGAATTCAGAGAAGATTCAAATATTATTCATAGATAAGCTGGATCATAAACCCACAATTCATCGGTCTCAACAACCACACCGCAAAAGAAGATTACATCGAATAGATCTCCACGAGAGAGGGGGAGAACATTGTATTTAGATCCAAAAAGAGAGAAGAAGCCATCTAGCTACTAGCTATGGACCCAAAGGTCTGAAGTAAACTACTCACACTTCATCGGAGGGGCTATGGTATTGATGTAGAAGCCCTCTGTGGTGGATGCCCTCCGTGAAGCTCCTAACAGGCCCCAAGATGGGATCTCGTGGATACAGGAAGTTGCGGCGGTGGAATTAGGTTTTTGGCTCCTGTTCTGATCGTTTGGGGATACGTAGGTATATATAGGAGGAAGGAGTACGTCGGTGGAGCGTCAGGGGGCCCACGAGGTAGGGGCGCGCCCAGGGGGCGCCTTCCACCCTCGTGACCGCCTCTAGCACTTCTTGGAGTAGGGTCCAAGTCTCCTGGATCACGTTCGGTTGGAAAATCACGTTCCCGAAGGTTTCATTCCGTTTGGACTCCGTTTCATATTCCGTTTCTTCGAAACACTAAAATAGGCAAAAAAACAACAATTCTGGGCTGGGCCTCCGGTTAATAGGTTAGTCCCAAAAGTAATATATAAGTGGAAAATAAAGCCCAATATAGTCCAAAACAGTAGATAAAGTAGCATGGAGCAATCAAAAATTATAGATACGTTGGAGACGTATCAGGTGCTTCTTCAGAGTTCTCAATAATTTCTCTTCTTCATGCTCTGAAAGGTTAGCACTATTAATAACAGGATATATCTTCTTTTCATCAAGATAAGCATATTTAAGAGTATCAGGTAATGGTTTAAGCTCAAACACGGGATCGCCCTTGGGTGGAGGAGGATCCCCTAGGATTTCAACAGGCAAGTTGTGTTTCACAATAGGTCCCTGTTTAAAGAACATATAATTTTCATGGTCTAGCAAATATTGTTCTAAAGGATCACTAGGAGGCACGGCAATAGAAGCAAGACCAATAATTTCATCTTTACTAGGCAATTCCTCATCACGGGGTTGTCTACAAAATTTAGCAAAATTAAACTCATGAGACATATCACCCAAACCAATAGTAACAGTGTCCTTTTCGCAGTCTATCCTAGCATTAACGGTGTTCAAGAAGGGTCTACCAAATATAATGGGACAAAAGCTATCTTGTGGGGAACCAAGAACAAGAAAATCAGCAGGATATTTAACCTTCCCACACAAAACTTCAACATCTCTAACAATCCCGACCAGTGAAATAGTATTTCTATTGGCAAGCTTAATGGTAACATCGATATCTTCTATCTCAGCAGGTGCAATATCATGCATAATTTCTTCATATAAAGAATGAGGTATTGCACTAGCGCTAGCACCCATATCACATAAGCCATGATAACAATGATCTCCTATTTTAACAGAAATAACAGGCATGCCTACCACAAGCCTATGTTTATCTTTAGCCCCAGGTTTAGCAATTCTAGCAGTCTCATCACAGAAGTAAATAACATGCCCATCAATATTATCAGCCAAGAGATCTTTAACCATAGCAATAGTAGGTTCAACTTTAACTTGCTCAGGAGGTTTATGTGTCCTAATATTACTTCTGTTGACTACAGTTGAAGCTTTAGCATGATCCTTTATTCTAACAGGAAAAGGTGGTTTCTCAACATAAGCAGTAGGAACAATAGGATCATTATAAGTGATAGTCTTTTCTTCAACTTTAATAGGTTCAACTACTTTTACTTCAACGGGAGGATTATATTTAAACCACTTCTCCTTAGGGAGATCAACATGAGTAGCAAATGATTCACAGAAAGAAGCTACTATCTCAGAGTCAAGTCCATATTTACTGCTAAATTCATGGAAAACATCGGTATCCATAAAAGATTTAAGACAATCAAACTTAGATATTATACTTGACTCTTTACCTTCGTCGAGGTCCCAATCTTCAGAGTTGCGTTTAATTCTTTCCAATAAATCCCATTTGAATTCAATAGTCTTCATCATAAAGGAGCCAGTATAAGAAGTGTCGAGCATGGACTGATTATTACAAGAAAGCCGAGCATAAAAATTCTGAATAATCATTTCTCGTGAGAGCTCATGATTGGGGCATGAATATAACATTGCTTAAGCCTCCCCCAAGCTTGAGCGATGCTTTATCCTTCGCGAGGCGAAAAATAATATATATAATTACAATCACCATGAACAAGATGCATAGGATAAAACTTCTGATGAAATTCCAATTTCAATCGTTTGTAGTTCCATTATCCCATATCATCACATAGCCTATACCATGTCAATGCCTCTCCCTTCAAAGATAAAGGGAAGACCTTCTTCTTGATAACATCATCGGGAATACCTGCAAGCTTAAATAATCCACAAACTTCATCCACAAAGATTAGGTGTAAATCGGGATGCAATGTTCCATCTCCTGCAAAAGGATTAGCTAGCAGTTTCTCTATCATACCCGAAGGAATTTCAAAGTAAACATTTTCAGTAGGTTCAAGAGGGTTGAGGAGCAACTCTTTGCTCTCTTGGTCGGGTGAAGATACCCGAACAAGCCCCTCAGAGGATTACTTTCCATAGTAGCAAGTGACGATGAAATTTCAGCACACTATATAAATTTTTCCTTACCAAATTCCACTTACCAAAGGCGCTTCACTCCTCAACGGCGCCAGAAAAAGATTCTTGATGACCCACAAGTATAGGGGATCTATCGTAGTCCTTTCGATAAGTAAGAGTGTCGAACCCAACGAGGAGCGAAGGAAATGATAAGCGGTTTTCAAAGAAGGTATTCTCTGCAAGCACTGAAATTATTGGTAACAGATAGTTTTGTGATAAGGTAATTTGTAATGGGTAACAAGTAACAAAAGTAAATAAAGTGCAGCAAGGTGGACCAATCCTTTTTGTAGCAAAGGACAAGCCTGGACAAACTCTTATATAGAGAAAAGCGCTCCCGAGGACACATGGGAATTATCGTCAAGCTAGTTTTCATCACGCTCATATGATTCGCGTTCGGTACTTTGATAATTTGATATGTGGGTGGACAGGTCCTTGAGTGTTGTCCTTACTTGGACAAGCATCCCACTTATGATTAACTCCTATTGCAAGCATCCGCAACTACAAAAGAAGTATTAAGGTAAACCTAACCATAGCATGAAACATATGGATCCAAATCATCCCCTTACGAAGCAACACATAAACTAGGGTTTAAGCTACATCACTCTAGCAACCCATCATCTACTTATTACTTCCCAATGCCTTCCTCTAGGCCCAAACAATGGTGAAGTGTCATGTAGTCGACGTTCACATAACACCACTAGAGGAAAGACAACATACATCTCATCAAAATATCGAACGAATACCAAATTCACATGACTATAAATAGCAAGACTTCTCCCATGTCCTCGGGAACAAACGTAACTACTCACAAATCATATTCATGTTCATAATCAGAGGAGTATCAATATGCATAATGGATCTGAACATATGATCTTCCACCAAGTAAACCAACTAGCATCAACTACAAGGAGTAATCAACACTACTAGCAACCCACAGGTACCAATCTGAGGCTTTGGGACAAAGATTGGATACAAGAGATGGACTAGGGTTTGAGAGGAGATTGTGCTGGTGAAGATGTTGATGGAGATTGACCCCCTCCCGATGAGAGGATCGTTGGTGGTGACGATGGCGATGATTTCCCCCTCCCGGAGGGAAGTTTCCCCAGCAGAACAGCTCCGCCGGAGCCCTAGATTGATTCCGCCAAGGTTCCGCCTCGTGGCGGTGGAGGTTCTTCCCGAAAGCTTGCTTATGATTTTTTCTCGGACGAAAGACTTCATATAGCAGAAGATGGGCACCGGAGGCCTGCCAGGGGGGCCCACGAGGCAGGGGGCGCGCCTCCCACCCTCGTGGCCAGGGTGTGGGCCCCCTCTGGTGGATTCTTTCGCTAGTATTTTTTATTAATTCCAAAAAATAACTTTCGTGAAGCTTCAGGACTTTTGGAGCTATGCAGAATAGGTCTCTAATATTTGCTCCTTTTCCAAATTTCAGAATTCCACCAAGGCATTCTCCCTCTTTATGTAAACCTTGTAAAATAAGAGAGAATAGGCAGAAGTATTGTGACATAACGTGTAATAACAGCCCATAATGCAATAAATATCGATATAAAAGCATGATGCAAAATGGACGTATCACGCTCCAAGCCTCGAGGGTCACCGAGGCTAAGATCCATGACTACTGTGTAAGATTTACCCCCAATGTTGCCTCCCCCTTGTACTCAATCCCCATCGGTAACCGCAAATCTATCGGTAGTACGAACTCACGACGATGTTATGATCACTCCTATGGAAATTTACACCGATTTCCCATTCCCCGCGGATCGAATGAGAATGAGTACGTGAGGAGGTGAAAAATGTGCTTACCGCCATTTGTCGTGCTGGAGGTGATGATGCGGATGCCCTTGTATAGGCTGGATGCCGCCTTGCTGTTCTCCGATCTGCTTCACACCGCTGCTGTCGGTGAGAGTGGGGATAGGAGAGAGGGAGCGGTGAGGGTAATAATTGCTGATGCTTCGGGAAGCAAAGCGGCTTCATGAGCGTGGCTCAAACGCGTGTAGTCCCTGCCGCCCACTTGCATCACGCGGGCCATGCTCAGGAGAAACTATCGATCCGAGCGTTCCCAGTGAGACAGGCCCAGAGCTGCTTTAAAGTTTGTGCGATGCATGCCCAATAGTGTATGATGGCAACCAAACAGGCCACAGACTTTCTGGCGGGCCTGGTTGAGGGAAATGCAGTCAACCAAACACGTCATATCTCTATCTCATTGCCGCCGTCTGGGCCTGAGATGGCAATCAACGTATCCATCTGACATTTTGATTAGTAGTATATCTATGTATCTAGGCAACATGCGGGCGGGTGACCCCGGAGCTCCTATACGCTGCTCGTTGCGGCAAGGAGTCGGCTTTCTGCATTTTGATTAGTCTTTCCCTATCTTTCCTTAATAATAAAGGAGTTATTGCTTCTGGTTGTACGTCACGAAAATTGCCCTCGAAATTGCAATAATTACCCACCAATGCCACCCATAAGTGAAGAAAACGATTGGTTTTTTCCTCGAAGTCGCCATCAGTTATGTTCTTATATAGTACTACCCTCAAATTAAATCACAATCGCTCTAGCACCACGCTGGCGAACGCCACATTCCCCCACACGGGAGATCGGGGTTCGATCCCTAGTTGCACCTTTTTTTCTCTCTTTTTCTATCATCCTGCCTCCACATGTTCAAGGGCCAGCCCATGTGCGGGTTGTGACGCCTCCATGTTTTTTTCATTTCATTTTTTCCTTTTCTTTTCTTCTTTCTGTCTTTGTTTTTCTTCTTTAAAATAATTCAGGATTCCAAAAAATTCAAATTTAAAAAATTATGAGTTTTATAAAAAATTGACAAATCGTAAAATGTTCGGGAAATCATAAAATGTTCGTGATTTTAAAATTGTTCGCATATTACAAACCAATTCATGATTATGAACAAAATGTTCATGAGATAGGAAGTGAGCGTAGCTCACTTGGCTAGTGGAGTGGATGTACAACTCAGCCACCCAGGTTCAAGTCCTCGTGGGCGTGAATTTGGGTTTTTATTATTTAAAATAAACTCGGGGGGGCTTCCCCCACCGCTTTCCTTTTAAAAAAAATTCATGAGATTAAAAAAGGTTCATGATTTTTTAAAAATGATCGTGTGTTCAAAATATATTTGGAAATTTGAAAAGAATGTTCATGAAATTTTACAAAATGTTCACAAAAATAAGAATAGATCCATAAATAATAAACAAAACGAAACATCGCTTACATAGAGTTGTTTTTAGGGATCTGTGGAGGTCATTTTATGATTTAATTTAATTCATCGTGTGTTGGGTAAAAAAAAAGGTTTACATGTTATGCACAGCGCTGAGCCAAAAAAAAATTGGCACTACTTCATACGAATTAGTTTTTGTAAGCTGTATGAAAATAACTAAATGTCTAATTTGCCTCCATACATAACTATGTTTTTCTGGTACCACAGTTTTACTGGTCATGAAAAACACCGCGATACTAGGTCAAGGCGAGACACATCATTCGTCGGTCCAGCTTAGGCAGGGTCCATCAACGCAGTTTGCTTACTAATAAAGCTGATATCGCTTCTGGTCGTCCGTCATTAAAATTACCCACCAATGCCACCCGTAAGTGGAAAACGATTAATTTTTCGGACCAAAAATCGACACCTTCTTCGCTGATTTATACAGGCGCGACGAGTACAAATCGCGGAACGATGAGTAGCAGGGTTGGTTGGCCGATGGCTCCTCCAGCGTCCTTCTTTTCTCACGCATGTCCATACCCCCATTTATGCGTTAATGGGCCGGCCCATGTATGGGGCTTTACTCCCCTGTTTCTTCTCATTTTACTTATTTGTCTTTTCTGTTTTCTTTCTTCTTTAAATTAATTTGGGATTGGGATTTTATATTCTACAAGTTGCGAATTTCAAAAAAAATGTTTGAGAAATCATAAAATATATGTGAATTCAAAATGTTTAGAAAATCATAAAAAATTTGCAGATTCAAAAAATGTTGGTGGTTTTGCAAAACTGTTCGCAAAGTTGTAAAAAACTCACAATTTGGATAAAATGGTCAGGAAATGAAATCATGTTCATGATTTTGAAAAAAATGATCATGTATTCAAAACACATTCAGGAATCTGAAAAAAAAATGTCCATGACATTTTAGAAAATGTTCACAAAAATAAAAATAAATATTTGATTTTTTTAAAATTTCCCCAATTTTAAAAAATATCATCGATGTCTCCTCCAGCGAGGAGACCAGGGTTCGATCCCCGGCTTCCACGAATTTAATCCTTCTTTTCTCACGCATGTCCATACCCCCATTTATGCGTTAATGGGCCGGCCCATGTATGGGGCTTTACTCCCCTGTTTCTTCTCATTTTACTTATTTGTCTTTTCTGTTTTCTTTCTTCTTTAAATTAATTTGGGATTGGGATTTTATATTCTACAAGTTGCGAATTTCAAAAAAAATGTTTGAGAAATCATAAAATATATGTGAATTCAAAAATGTTTAGAAAATCATAAAAAATTTGCAGATTCAAAAAATGTTGGTGGTTTTGCAAAACTGTTCGCAAAGTTGTAAAAAACTCACAATTTGGATAAAATGGTCAGGAAATGAAATCATGTTCATGATTTTGAAAAAAATGATCATGTATTCAAAACACATTCAGGAATCTGAAAAAAAAATGTCCATGACATTTTAGAAAATGTTCACAAAAATAAAAATAAATATTTGATTTTTTTAAAATTTCCCCAATTTTAAAAAATATCATCGATCCAAAAGTCAAAAAATGTTAATGAATTTGAAACCGGTTCATACATTTAAAAAACTTTGTAATCCAAACCAATGTTCATGATGTTTTTTGAAAAAATAAAAAAATTCAAAAAGTATGTCGATTCGGAAAACTGTTCACTGATTCAAAAGTATTTTATGTCTAGGATTTGATTAGTTTTTTGAAAGTCTTTATATTTCTTGGCGTTGGGAGTGGTTTGTGGTCAATGAGATTTGTTTTTAAAGTCTTAAATGTTCCCTTATGCAACACTAGCAGAACGCCCGTGCGTTGCTACGGGCTATCCGCAATATCTGTAACATCCGGGTTCAACACAAAAACCCTATTCAATGACGCACCTTCCCTTTTTCTGTCGGAACCTCTCATTCTTGACCGATTTTCCGCCGTGAAGCGAGACATTTCTCGTTTTTTCTCTCACTGGCGCCACCTCCTTTAAAAGCAGATGACAGCCAACTCATCTTCGCCATGCATTGCAGTAAGGATGAAATTTTCTTGTTTACGATATAATAGAGTGGGTTAAAAACATGAAATTTTCTTGTTTACGATGAAATTTTCAGTTCTTTTTCCTTCTTGTTTTTGGAACACTCTGCCAATTTACTATAGCATGAACCACCTAGCTAGTGTTGTGTCATGTTGTCCTCACCAAATAACATTTCGCCACCATCATCGAGTGGACATCCCGCGGAGCATAGACTTCATCCATCTTGGTGAATGCTAGGTCGCCCATGTCGCGAGCGCATGGTGGCCGTTGTCCATGTTGGCAAGCGGTTCTCGGTGCTTTGCAATGTAAGTGAGAGCCCATTGATTGTTTATGTCCACCTCGACCGTTAGTGCTTGGTCTTCCTCAAGCACGCGACCGCTGACCTTGTTCTATGACATCTATTATCCTCGCTTTGCAAACATTTCGGCAACCATCGGTGTGTAGACGACGGTCATCATCCATCTTTACTGAATGCTTGGTCGCTCATGTCACGAGGCGTGGTGGTTGTTATCTATGTTGGCAAACGGGCCAACCATGTCGTTGAGAGCATGTTATAAATCACCAATGGCAGCGATAGCCTAGCTACTGGCCGCCCTTGCCCACAAACACTTTCAAACTGATTCGACACGATTAACTGCCTGCCTAATTAATTAAGCACATCCAAATTTTTATGTACTTGGTTTTTTTTCTTTTTTGCTAATTTTGGGAAATCAGCACCAAGCAAGGCATTGCTTATCCTGGTAGTTTCTCTAATTTTGTTGAAATAGTAAACATGGTTTTGAGGATCTTGTCTTCCAATTTTAACATCATGTCAGCTAAACTTACACATCACACAGGTAAACCAACTAGAGATTGAGAAGTAGTGCATTTTGGTCACCAAGAGCATTCTCATATTTGACCAAAGAAAATTTTCCAATCAAAAAGCACGCCATTGCAGCTGGATGGTTGTGCCAATGCATGCGCTTAATTAACCCCACACGACCAGCAGCCAAGACACTTACGCAACTACATGTTTGCTGAACCCGCCGCTTCATCCGAGTACGCCAAAACTATGAAGCTATATTGGTTTACTACTTCGATGCAAATCAGTTTCAATTCACCGCCAGGCAAAAGTTGCATCCGGCGCGTAAGCACGATCAGAGGATTGACAAAAATCCAGATAATTAGTGTACTGTGACTTGAGTTGACTTGATGCAATCGCCGCTTCTTGATTCGCCTACTCCTTCTTTGGTCTACTCAACACTACCACTCTACCAGATCCGTGTCCATGGAATCGGACCCTTCGCCATTACGAAGGCGGGGAGGTGGCATTGGGAGGCGCCGAGCAAGGTGGCCAGCGGCGGACGATGGCGGCGGCGGCGAAACCATCGAAAGGACGGCGGCGGCGAGCCATCGAAAGGACGGCGGCATTCTCGCAGAACGGGAGTGGCGGCGGAGTTATGGCGAAAGCAGAGGTTAGACCTCTTGCTCGGAAGTCCCAAAGGATGTGGGCGTTGCTTTTCTTTTGAGGGTGCCCCATCATTGATTTGGTTTGGAGAGGATCGGAAAACGGGATCTGTTCCTTTTTCGTGTCTGACGATATAATTGTGATTTACGAGGTGATTTAGGTGTGCAGACTCCTCCATTAAGAGTAGAGATAGCCTTTGAGGTAATTGAAATCTATTACCATATAATTACCGTATTCGAAATTTTCTGAGTTATGGCCTTACCATACCTGGATTGATAGCCTTTAGGGTAATTTAAATTGGGCCATTTGCATTTCTATCCCTAACTCGAACCACCTAATCAGATATACCCCTAATTCGAAAGCCTGCTCAAAAATGCCCCTCCGCCGTTAGTTGCCCTTACAGAAATGTCCTTCCGTGTTGTTACCGTCGGCCAAAGAGCTTTGACCGCTATCCGGCCGCTTTCTTTGACATTTTTGCCCATGTGTCCATGTGCCACTTACCGGTGGGTCCCACTCTCAAAAAATAAAATGAAAAACACTTTCTCTCACCCTCTCTCTCTCACACACACACACTTACATGTGGGGCCAGTCTAAAAAAAGAAAAGGAAAAAAGGACTTTTCAAACAGATATTGGGCCCACATGTCATTGCCTTATTAATATTTTCCAGAAATATTTTGTTTTAATTAGTGCCTTAATTAATTCTTAACTGTGGATTGGGTCGACGGTGGCCGGCGGCGACCAAATCCCGCGGTGGAGGCACGCCGGGATGCTGCGAGGAGGACGGCTGAGGGAACCAGGCTATAGGCGTGGCTCTACCGCATCCAGGGATGTGGTCGTCGGACCATATGGTCGCCGGAGCAAACGGCGGCGGCCATTCCCGCAGGGGCTCGGGCGACGCAAGTGGGCAGCAACCATGCGAGGGGTAGAGAGAGGGAACGGTTTGTGTGACAATAGGGAGCACACTTGGAGCACGACGGCGACACCGGCTTGGGGCTCGGGGTGACCAAAGCGATGACTTGACGATGGCGGCCATGGAAGAGCTCGGAGCTCATGGGGAAGACGACCCGAGGTCATGGAGCTTGCTATGGAGGACTCCCAAGTCTTACGTGGTGCATAAGTATGCCATAGGAGCCGCCGGGATCGGCCGACATGCTTCAACGGAGTCGAATCGAAGGCGGCGGTCCGAGCTCAGAGGCGGGGCAGATGCGTTGTGGCGCTCTGTGCTGGATATCTCTGGTCAAAATCGTCAGCTGGTTGGACAAGGTCATGGCATATGAGCTTCTGGCGAGGTAGCGGCGCTTCAAGTTGTTGCTGGCCACGCCCTCGACCGACGCCGACGACGGGCACTGTGACGCGGCTTATGGAGAAGGCGGGAGAAGAACGAGGGCGGGCGGCGGAGAGAGCATGAGGTACAGAGGACTACGGCGTCAGGGGAGGCCAGCGATAGAGGTGGCCGTTGCTCAAAGATTCTCACGGAGTTGAGAGGTAGTCGCCCGTCGGCTGCTCGTTCAGCGGGAGAGAGGTGAGAGAGATAGTTTTTCCTTTTCATTTTTCTATAAATGAGGGGCCCACATGTAAGTGTGTGAGAGAGAGAGGGTGAGAGAAAGTGTTTTTCATTTTATTTATGTTTTGACTGGGTCCCACGTGTAAGTGGCACATGGAGGCAGGGCAAAATGTCCAATAAACACCGAGTAGACGGTCAAACCCTTTGACCCAAGCATTAAACGGGACGGAAGGGCATTTCTGTAAGGGCACCTAACGGCGGAGGGGCATTTTTGAGCAGGCTTTTGAATTAGGGGCAAATGTGAGTAGTGGGTTCGAGTTAGGGACACAGATGTAAAAGACCCATTTAAATTTATTACCATATGATTACCATATTCGAAATTTTCTGAGTTATGGCCTTACCATACCTGGATTGATGAGATTTCTGAGTTTATAGCCTTTCCATACGTGGATTAATTGTGATTGATTACCATAAATACGTTGAGTATTGCCGACTGCACGAGAGAAGAGGAAAAGCGATGGAAGGGGTGGTGGGAGGTGGGACAAAAAACCGCATTTAAAAATAACCGGTTGAAAATAAACCGGTTGAAAATAAACCGGTTGAAAATGGTGGGACTATTCAACCAATTCGTCCATTAGGTTAGACCTCTTGCTCGGAAGTCCCAAAGGATGTGGGCGTTGCTTTTCTTTTGAGGGGTGCCCCATCATTGATTTGGTTTGGAGAGGATCGGAAAACGGGATCTGTTTCCTTTTTAGGTGCTGACGATATAATTGTGATTTCGAGGTGATTTCGCAGTGCAGACTCCTCCATTAAGAGTAGAGATAGCCTTTGAGGTAATTGAAATCTATTACCATATAATTACCAGATTCGAATTTTTACGAGTTATGGCCTTACCATACCGGATTGATAGCCTTTAGGGTAATTTAAATTTATTACCATATGATTACCATATTCGAAATTTTACGAGTTATGGCCTTACCATACCGGATTGATGAGATTTCTGAGTTTATAGCCTTTCCATACGTGGATTAATTGTGATTGATTACCATAAATACGTTGAGTATTGCCGGCAGACCGTAGAAGAGGAAAACCGATGGAAGGGGGTGGTGGGAGGTGGGACAAAAAAACCAGACAAAAAATAACCGGTTAAAAATAAACCGGTTGAAAATGGTGGGACTATTCAACCAATTCGTCCATTAGGAGTAGAGATATGATTACCATATTCGAAATTTTCTGAGTTATGGCCTTACCATACCTGGATTGATGAGATTTACGAGTTTATAGCCTTTCCATACGTGGATTAATTGTGATTGATTACGATAAATACGTTGAGTATTGCTGGCCGCACTGCAGAAGAGGAAAACCGATGGAAGGGGTGGTGGGAGGTGGGACAAAAACCGCATTTAAAAATAACCGGTTGAAAATAAACCGGTTGAAAATGGTGAGACTATTCAACCAATTCGTCCATTAGGAGTAGAGATAATGGCAAGTGTGGCATGCACCGGCAAACTCATAGCCTTAGGATTTACCGCGTCAACTGCATTGTGATCACGTGGACATCGCGACCATCATCAGCTATGGTGAGAAAGAAAATAAATGGCAGCAGGATGAGCCACTATGTTAAAATAGAGTACGCTCATATATCAGGATATTAAGTCATACTTATTTGGTTAGCGATAATTTTATGTCTCCCGTTGCAACGCACGGGCATATTTGCTATATATATATATATATATATATATATATATATATATATATATATATATATATAATTTCATTGTGGCGCTATAGGAAATCAAGTCTTGATGAGACCATCACAGATTCAGTTTTTGAAAATGAGTCTTTTTCCCATACGAGGCCGGTCCATGTTGCAAATGAACACTTCATCAAATCAGATTGAAAACAAAAGAAACCATCACTAACCACACATGCATGGATCGGCAAAACATCGCATGGAAAAAAGAAAGTTGATGTTTATCTTATGCCGAGAGAGAGAGAGAGAGAGAGAGAGAGAGAGAGAGAGAGAGAGAGAGAGAGCATAGATGGGATGCCATGTTCAAATAAAGGACATGGATCTATCGGGGTCTTGAATCATGATTATTGGGTTAGAAGCGCGTATCGTATTATTTCCTTCCATAGAAGCCGGTCCTTCCGATAGATAAACGGTGTCGTGCTAGCCACTATGACTAGCTTGGTCTAGCGACACATTAGCAACACGAAACTATATAAAACTAAGGGTAGCAACAAAACCTAGAATATGAGTTTGCAAAATTATGATAAACTAAAGTTCCTGAGATTTGGCGTCAATTCTTTAAAAAAAATTCAAACGTGACTTTACAAAGAAAAGTAAATCTTGTTTGAAACGCTACCAAATTATAATTTGTGAACTAAAATTTTAGCCTAGAATACTTTTTGCAAAAACATTGCTAATTACAAAAGGGGTCAAAATTGTAAACGAGAACATTATTTCAAATTGAGATAATTACTTGAAAAAAGCGAATTTTCTAATATGTGTTTTTTTTTCAAAAAAATCAGAACATTCTGGGAATCCCAAATATTTTTTTGAAGGGAAAATAAAATAGGAAAAGAGAACACTTATAGGAATTGTGAATTTGTTTATTGAAAATGCGAACCTTTTTTGAGAAACAAAAAAACAGAACGTTTTAAAAAAATTATGAACTCTTCCAAAGAGGAAACAATTTTTTAAATTCCATTTTTTTAGTTTGAAAACAAATTTTGAAAACAAGAACATATTTTTTGATTTTGTGGACAAAAATTGAAAATGGGATTATTTTTTAAAATGTGAACATTATTTTGAAAGAACTACGGTTTTCTAAAAAACAGGAACAAAATTGAGAACATGATCAATTTTCAAATATACAAACAATTCTTTTCAAACCCAAAACATTTTTCAAACTTATGAAAATAAAATTGGACACACGCTGATTTTGAAATTTCTCTGTCATTTTTTGAATTACTAACAAACTTAAAAAACAAGAACATTTTTTGAATTTGTGGACAAATTTGAAAATAGAAAGAATTTTGAAATTCCTGAAAATTTTTGCTGAACAAAATTGTAAATTAATTTTTTTAATCGTGAAGTGCTAATTTTTTGACTTTTCGAACATTTGTGGAAAAAACAAACATTTTTTTGAAATTATATTTTTGGGGGGAGTTTCTGGACAAAAGTTGAAAACAGGAATGTTTTTCAAAATTATGAAAAAAATTATAAATGCAAACACTTATCTAATTTATGAACATTTCTTGAAAAAGAATAATAAACTTGAAAAAAATGAAAGAAAATAAAAAAGGAAGGAAAAAAAAGAACATGAGAAAAAATAAAAGGAAAATAGAAGAAAGGAAAGAAACAGAAAAAGAAAGAAGGAAAAAGGAGATAAAATGAAAAACAAAAACAAAAATAAAAAAGAAGCATGAAAATAGAAAGAAAGAATTATTTAAGAACCTTCTAGAAGGTTCCCAAAATCGAAGAAACCTGGATGGAACCTCCTGGCAGGTTCCCAAAACCTGGATCGCTGAAAACACATAACCGGCCTGGCCACCTCGATCGCCTATGCGCAGCCCCAACATTTTGCTGCAAGGAGCGACAAATAGGGTTTCGCGGGTGACCCCCATTGCTGAGGTGCAAACCGAATGGGCTACTGTCTTCAACGTACTAGTACTTGCTACGGTCTGGGACCCCTCCAAAAAAAAACTTGCGCTTCAGGCACCAGTTGAGCCAACTAGCGCGCCAAAATTATTAAATAGCGCAAAAAAACACCCAAAAAATGGCTATCGGGAGGAATTGAACACGCACCATTTAGATAAGCACGTGGTGCGCTGACAACTTGTGCCACAACACCTTAGTGGTATTATTGGTGCGCGTACATCTTAAGAACATAACAGTAGCCGTGCTATTTAGAAAAACTTGATTTCTTTTCAAGTATAAACGTGAACAAAATTTCAATGTTCCCAATTTTTTTAAAACATCACGAATTAGAAAAAGTTCATGTATTCAAAAAAGTAGACGAATTCAAAAAAGTTCATGAAAATGAAAAAAGGTCATCGGTTTTGAAAAAAGATCATCGAATTTGAAAAAGAGTTCTCTGAATTTTGAAAAAGTTCATAGAACTTTAAAAAAATCATCAACTTTTCAAGAAAGTTCATCGGATTTGAAAAAAATAATCATCAAATTTGGAAAAAAATCATATATTTTGAAAAAAGTTCATCGAATTTGAGAAAGAGTTCATAGAATTTGAACATTTTATCAATTTAGAACAAAGGTTCATGATTCTAAAAAAACACGCATTAAGGAAAACAAAAAGAAGAAAGTAAAAGAAAAAGAAAAAAACAAAGCCAAACTAAAGAACAAAAGGAAAAGAGAACAATCAGTCAAGTAGCGAGGTGTAGCCTAGTGGCTGGAACGAAGCCCTCAGCACGAAGGGATTGTGGGTTAGAAACCCGGATCCGGCACCCTTTTGTTCATTTGGAAAACAAATTATATGGGCCGGCCCAGCTCGGGGCGCTGCGGGTGCCCGTTTGCAGAATACACATTAATGGGCGCCTGCAGCTCCAAATAGGATACGGCCAATATTACTGCTGGGGTACTCTTGATCTTGATGGGTCGTAGTTTATGCTGTACTATGATCACGTGGAGCGTGGGTTCGTGTTGTACCCGGTCTTTGGCTATCAGCGATAAAGCTATCTCACGGCCGACCCAAATAGCAGTTAAAAGTCGCCGGAAATCCAAAGATAATGATTGTGTATGCATTTCATTCAAAAAATTAAATAAATGATCGTGTACATAGGCGTTGCCATGGGGGCCATATATAGTTTGCAACACAATGAGAGGAGTACACGGGACAACTCTTGATGCAAAGTAAATACAAAAAAAGTTTGGTTATAAAGTACATATTTTCCGGCTCTCTTTGTCCCTTAATATAAGGGGCGATGCTATTGCGCGCGTGAGATTAACCATGGAAAGAGGGATTACAGGGAATATCTTACTTGCCCGTGTTGAAATCAAGGAGGGAGGGGGGGGCATAGAGATTAGAGAGGAGTTCTCTTTAGGCCCACATGAAAATCAAGGGGAAGAAAGATTAGAATCGTGGGGGGAGAGAGAGATTGGGATCGAGCGTTGCCACGCTCGGTCGTGAAAGAGCTTTTCCGTAATATAAGACCTTTTTTTGCAAGTGACCGTGGTAGTATTTTTTAAACTGATAAGATAGGTATGTGCCCAGTTAATATTGGGTTACCAAATATAAGAGATTTATCGGGTTATCAAATATATTAAAATATTGATTGATACGCCTTCCGTTTTTAAATATAAGATCTTTGAGAGATTTCATATAGACTACATACTGAGCAAAATGAGTGAATCTACACTCTAAATTATGTCTACATACATCTGTATGTAGTACCTATCAAGTATATAAGATATTGATTGATATTTATTTGCTTCCGCGTCATGAATTTAGTACTATTTATTGGGTTACCAAAGATGGCTGAGTCAACCTGCCCCCGCTGCCTCCGCTCCATAATATTAGCGGCAGCCACCAGTGCTCCTCCCCACCTCCTGACCCACGCACAGCTGCCATCGACAACACGCGTACATAGGAGCGTGCAACGTCCGTTTCCATGTCCTCATCCCGCGCCGGCGCCGTGATGGCCGTGGTGGTGGCGTTCTTCCTCGTTGCTGCAGCAGCGGCTGTTGGCGGCAATAAGATGGCGTCCCAAGGCGAGGTGTGGTAGCAATCCCCTGCCCATGAGATTACAAATTTACTATTCGTTAGTCATGCGCCGCTTGTGCTGCATGCATTGCACGATGGTGTTGGTCTGAGTGAGGGATGGCAATGATTACCCACTACCCGCGTACCATGCGGGCAAAAACCTTATTAAGGTAAGGATATGGGACACAAATTTACACATGAGTATTTAAATGGGAAAATATGATACCCATTGGGTAGAGAGGGTACGAGTATGGGATCGTAACCCATGCCCGTATACCCATCTAAAATGTTGAGAAGTGGGTTTCCTTTGATATCCTAACATATTAACTCCCCCTAATAGTCCTAGGTTGTTATTTATCATGATTTTGTGAACTTAGAGTGTATGACTATGTGTTGTTGTTTAACATTTTGATGTGTTGCTTTATAGGAAAGTTTTTTTTGTTTATGAGAATGTGTTGTTGTTACAATATGTTGTTTAAAATTTGTTGCTATCAACAATTTACGATTATATGATGCTTTTTACAACTATTTTCTGCTTGATTTGATGTGTTGTAAACGCGGGTACTTTTACCTACGGATACCCACATACCTTGTCGGGTGACGGGTATAGGAAAAAGTTGTACCCTTGATGGGTATGGGTATGGGTGATAGGTAAGTTCCGGGTGAACGGGTAAAGATATGGGGTGCCTCCACCCATACCCATACCCCGCGGTTGACATCCCTACGAATGATACAGTGTTTCTTTTCTGAGAGCTAGTTGTAACTGATTTTTGTTGTTGAGAAAGCTAGTTGAAACTGGTAGAAGGAGACTTCACGTGGGCGGTAGCCGGATATGTAACTCCAACCGAAGTCTATCTCTATCCCATTGCCTCCGTCTGGGCTTGAAACGGCAATCGCTGAATTCATCTGACAATTTGACAATGGGCTATTTTGGTTGCTTTCCTGGGTTGCATGCCTGGGCAGAGGTACTGCCTGGAGTGCGCCTGGGATTTTGAAAAATTTAGCCTGGGCAGGCAGCCTGGCCTGCAGTTCGTTTGGATCATAGCCTGACCTGAAAGGTGGTCAAGATAATGAAATATATGTAAAAACCGATGCATCAACATATAACTTGTCTGCACATCACTTTATTAGAGCCAGGCAGCTCCAAGCCACAGTCCAGGCGACTGAAAAAGGATGCCTGGCAGGCTAACTATCTGCCTGAGTATCCTAGGCCAGACTAGCGCAGCATTTTTCTGGACTCCAACCAAACAAACACCAGGCGGATCCTAGGAACCCTTCAGGCCAGACATCACACAACGTGGACGTGATCCAAACTAGCCCTATATCTGGATTGTTGCCCCCCGCCCCTCGATAGCTGCAAACGGAATGGGTTACAGTTGAAGCTTTGTGTGCACGTGATACTTACTCATATACATTTTGATTAATTATATTAGATGTATGTATGAAAACGGCTACATATTGTGAAACAAAATATGCATATTTAAAATAAACTAGTAAATGATTGCACATTAATATAATTAATTACATGTTTATAATAGGTAGGATATCAACTACATATCAATTACACGTTTATATTTAGGTAGAATATCAATTACATTTTAATTGCATGCTTATATTGGATAGGATATCAATTACACCTTAATAATGTGATTAGCGTAAACATTGATACATGTTAGTACGATATTAACTGATTGTTAAACATGTTGAGTGCTACCATTGAGACAATCCTTTATGGTTGAGATTAACTGGACCTGTCCTTTGGGTGTTTTTAAATCGAAAACACTAACTGGCCAATGTTCCCTAGAGGCGACGGCAAACAAACATATTTTTTTACAGTTTTAATTGTGATGCGAGATAAAATGGTGACAATTTTTTAAGAAGAAAATGCATTTCTTGAGGAAACTGTCATGTTGTTCTAAAAAATTGTCATGCGGTTTACAGATGTCACTCCGTCTTAGTGAATGCTCGCTAGCTATTGCCGTTCTTTTGTATTGGTACAGATATAGATATGATATGGATACAATATATTAACTATTGCCGTTCTTTTATATTAGTACTACTAACAAAAATTCATGATTAATAGTTTGTTATAAAATCACATTTGGATGTATAAAGTTTTTTGTTAGCAAAATTTGGATGTATAAAGTGAGTGCGCTATTTTAGTGGTACTAAAAAAGGAGATAATCCATTTTCGATAAGTGCCTTAAAATGCGTAAGTTTGTAATAAGAAAATAAAAAAATGTAAAAGCTTGTTTTTGTTTTTTTGCTTCCCTTGCTTCTCTCGGCTTTTCTCTTCCCTCGCGCTAAACAACAACGGGATGTACACGCACGCAGGGCGCGAATCTCAAGGCATCTCCCGGCGCGCCTGCGGCGGGCGGCTCGGCGGAGCAGTTCCGGGGCAAGGCGCGGCTGCCGAGCTTCGCCGCGCCGCGCCGCTACGAGCTCTTCCTCCGCCCCGACCTCGTCGCCTGCACCTTCTCCGGCTCGGTGGCCATCTCCGTCGCCGTCTCCGCGCCCACCCGCTTCCTCGTGCTCAACGCGCTCGACCTCTCCGTCAACCGCGCCTCCATCCGCTTCCAGGTAAGGGGAATGAGAAGGAAAATGAAATTCCTTGAGACCTCCTCGCCCTCTTCTCATCGTCCTTCGTCGGTACGGTTCTCGCAGGCTTTGGCGCCCACGGAGGTGGTGTTCTTCAAGGATGACGGCGTGTTGGTGCTCGGGTTCGCCAAGCAGCTGCCCCTCGGCGAGGGCGTGCTCAAGATGGACTTCACCGGCATTCTCAACGACCAGATGAGAGGCTTCTACAGAAGGTATTTGCACCGTACATCATGATCAGCGAACCTCAACACAACACTTGTGGTCATCTATATACAAGAAATCATGCCATGATTTGTTCTAAATTTTAAGTACTAGAAAATTACAAAAGGGGAAATGTTGAACTGTGGTTTCTCTTTACTACTCCCAATTAGTTACTCACCGACCAACCAAGTGACCAGTCCCGATAATGCACTTGCTACGAATTCGATGATACAAAAGGGGAAAAGTTGAAATGTGGTTTGGAAGTTCACTCTGAAGGCATTATAGTTTTATGATCTACTGTATTTCTCAAATAAGAGTTTAATCGAGCACTTTGGTATGAATGCCTTTCCTGCTATTTATGCTTTTCTGATTTCATTTGATTGCAGTAAGTACCAGTATAAGGGGAAAGCGAGAAACATGGCGGTGACGCAATTTGAGTCCGTGTATGCGCGGCGGTGCTTCCCCTGCTGGGATGAGCCCGCATTCAAGGTGATTATATATGATAGCTGGAAGGATGACTTTATGTTCCTCAAATACGTCCACATAGAGCATCAGTGAGGTTAGATATATTTCATAACATTTCTTGTTTTGCCGTCTCGATTTTCCAGGCTAAGTTCAAGCTAACACTTGAAGTTCCATCTGAGCTGGTAGCACTGTCCAACATGCCAGTAGTTAACGCGACATTTGCTGGTCCTACCAAAACTGTGCGTTACCAGGAATCGCCACCTATGTCAACTTATTTAGTGGCCATAGTTGTCGTTTGTTTGAATATGTAGAGGGTATGACAACAAAAGGTATCATCTCTGTTTCTGACATCATCCATTCAAAGAGTTGCATGAGACCTTTCTCTTTCCCTTTTTATTTTATTTGTTTGTTTAATTTTATTCAGGCACAAGAGTTCGTGTGTACACTCAAATTGGTAAGAGTAACCAAGGGAAGTTTGCACTAGATGTTGGAGTGAAGTCATTGAATCTCTATAAAGATTAAGATCACAATCTAGCCGTGCTTCCACACTTTGGTTTCTAATGAATAGACATGATTGATGTTAATGAAATACTGTGTCAAGCTGTGGTTGTTGCTGAAACAGTAACATTAACAATAAAACTCATTTCCTCAATTGTTCAGTTACTTTGACACTCCTTATCCACTCCCCAAGTTGGATATGGTTGCTATCCCCGATTTTGCTGCTGGAGCCATGGAGAACTACGGATTGATCACTTACCGGGAAGTAGCTTTGCTTTTCGATGACAAGTCTTCATCAGCATCCAGCAAACAGATTGTATCTATCATAGCTCAGAAACTTATTTAACTTATCTTTTCATCGTTTACAGTTCACCTCTTAACTAACTGTGCGATGTTACTATACATAAATCGGTTTAATAAAAAAATACACTATCTCATGATCATCTATAATTCACTAATAATTCTTAACATTTTTTCGTAATTAAACCTTTTATATGTGTAAACATCCTTTTTATATTGACCTCAGCATGTATTTTATTAGGTTGCAGTTACTGTGGCACATGAATTGGCTCATCAATGGTTTGGCAATCTTGTAACCATGGAATGGTGGACTCACTTGTGGTTAAACGAGGGATTTGCTACATGGGTAAATCAATTCGGCCACTCAAAAGTTAAAAGAATGAAATATCAGGTTACCAATGTATACTGAATGAATAGGCTTTCTGTTTTCACAGATGAGCCATCTAGCTGTAGATTCTTTCTTTCCAGAATGGAAGATCTGGACACAGTTTCTTGATAGGACAACCACTGCTCTCAGGCTGGATTCACTCGAGGCGTCTCATCCTATTGAGGTAATCTCATTGTTTATTACTGTGCCATAGCCTGCTCCGGTGGTTGGATATGTCGAGGACTACATTCTCCAAAACCATAGTTGTCATGTCATGCACTCTACTATCATAGAAGTGCAAGAATCTATTTTAATTGTAAATTTTGACAATGGCAAGTTTAAGTAACAATAGTGCATACTGCGTAATATGCTATTACCAACACATTATTGGCTGATTCATGATTGACTCATAAAATTCCTATGGAATATTAAAATTGATGCTTAAGTATCTCTACTCTGACAAGTGGCATCTTACTGTGGGGAGCAACTTCAGTCAATGCATCAACATAGATCCATTTCGTGGCATTAACATTTTCACTTCTCTAATGCTAACTTGTGATTCATATTTTTACTTTCCACTATCTGTTTTCCTGGATGCTCAGGTTGAAATACACCATGCCAGTGAAGTTGATCAGATTTTTGATGCTATTAGCTATGACAAGGGTGCTTCTGTTATTCGCATGCTACAAAGTTACCTTGGCGCAGAGCGTTTTCAGGTCTAATACTGCCTCTACCTGAACTCTAGAAACTTGTTACCGACTCACTCTTCTTGCCTAGACTTGGCATTCTTTTTCTCATCACGTAGCTTAAAAGTATACAAGATCACTTTCAGCCAGTTTATTTTGTTCTTGAAGGAAACAGTGATACTTTGATGTCATTTTCCCACTATTCCATCTAGTGGAAACACTAGATGACTCCATGCTTGTCCATTGCATAAAATATTTGTATGCTCTTAAATCATACTAGTTGGTAAACATGCTTTTGTCAGCGGTGTTTTAAGGAGAGATTTCTGTTCTTTGAAGACATATTCTAGGAGCAAAATGACCATTTCTTCATAGATTATCCTGCCTTTGTTTAATGCATACAAGCATCATATGTGACCATTTGTACTTCACCGATCACATGATTTAAGGTGGATGGTTTGATAAATTGGCATATCGAGACAGATTTGTCGATATAGGTGTGATGGTGATCTTATGTATTGTTGTAGCATGTGTCATGCTCACAGGATAACATTACTTGTTCACAAAAAAAGGAGTAAAATTTAGCGATCGTTGACTCTTTTCTTGATCATATAATGAATCTATCAAACTGCACACTAGCTTAAGACGTTAAAAGTCAATTTTTTAATTAATTACATTATTTAGTAAACGAATTGCTGCACTCTCCTTTCTGTGTAATTTCCCCCTGCTACGCTTTAACTCCACGTCGTTCTCCTAGTGTATTCTCATATGCTATAGATATGAAACTGTGTTCTTTCAGAAAGCGATGGCTTCGTATATGAAGAAATATGCATACTCAAATGCTAAAACCGAGGACCTGTGGGCTGTTCTTGAAAAGGAAACTGGTGAACCTGTCAAGGATTTGATGACTACATGGACGAAGCAAAAAGGTTATCCTGTTATTAATGCGAAAATTAAAGGGAATGACATAGAGATTGATCAGGTAATAGTTTTTATTTTTTTTTGCGGGTGAGCAGGAATAGGTTATCTTACATACCATCCTTCGTATCTATCATGCATTCATCATCACACGACTAACCAAGTATGACTTACTGTTATAACTTACTGTTATAACTGGTCCTCTGAGAATACTGTACTCAATGATGTCAAAAACTGGAAATATTGTACTGCCCCTATGGCCATTGATCTGCCACTTGATGCATTCACGTATTTACGCAGCAGCCCTAGTATCTGATCATATATTCTGGCGTATGCCTGAGCGGTATCAAGAACAACTTACATGAATCTCATAGAAGAACTGAATTAGATCTTGTTCTGAAGTTGGAGCACTTTTAGGGTGCTCTATCTTACCACATTAGGGGTAAGAGGTGGTTTAAATCTGAGTCGTTGGTTGATGAAAATATGAAGGATATTTTGGGCCCTAGTGCAGATAAGGCTAATAAGGAAACTTACAAGTAATTTGGTAAGGTAGATAGGCACAGACGTTTCCCTACAAATCACGAGAGACATGTTTAAATGCACATTACTTCCCATGTTCCCATCTCAGCCCAGGGATACACATCCTGCATGATTATTGATTTAAATCAGATGGTTGCCAAAAGATCTAGACCGCAGTTTTCTGCAGTTTCAGTTATGTATCGCTAATTTGAATCTTCAAATAATTTATATTTGGGAGCAATGAATTTTATGACAGCCTGAAATGGAAGTGTCAGATTCAGACTGACATATAAAGTTAGTATTATAAGGCAATAGGCATAAATTAATTATCAAATTTTAATCATGAAGTATGGTTTTTCTGTAGCAATGTACTTGTATGTTTAATAGTGATAATTTGGTATATGTGTTTGAATTTCTTTAGTTTTCTTTCATTTTTCTGAAAGGATGTTTATTTTTAATAAATCCAGACAAACAATTCAAGAAATAATCATTACATTTGTCCTGTCAAATGTGAGTCTCGATGTATAATTTGATGTGCAATGATAAATTATGGTATTAGGTCAGACTGACTTGCTTTCCTTAAATATGTTAATTATTTACAATTATTTCATGTATTGCTGTGCCCACCTCCCTCTACGAGTTAATAGATCACCCTTAGCCACTAGACCAATGCAAAGAGAGGTTCTCACAAAAGTGTGTCTTATTTTATATTGGTTAAAGTGAAAAATCTAATAAATGAAATTGTTAAAACTTGATCTCGTTGACTGATAGATCTCCGTGTATAGTATTTTTCTCCACGAACTTGATGATTTCTGTTTGTTGCAGGTCCAGTTTTTGTTAGATGGGTCCTCTGGCTCTGGCATGTGGATTGTCCCTATAACTTCAGGCTGTGGTGCATATGATACACAGAAAAAGTTATTGTTGAAACTTAAACGTGATAAGCTGGTCATTGGTTCACAATGCGGTGACCGAAAGAAGGGCGGAAACTTTTTTACTAAGTTGAATGTAAATGGAACTGGATTTTACAGAGTAAAATATGACGATGAGCTTGCAGCTGCACTTCAAAATGCGCTGGAGACCAAGAAGCTCTCACTAATGGATAAAATTGGTAAATGCAACATGTGACCGTTGAATCTGCTTGTAATATTTTGGTGGCAGGTATTATAACATTAGCATTGCAGGCATTGTGGAGGACTTATATGCACTTTCTATTGCCCGCCAGCAAACATTTGCGTCGTTGCTACGTTTACTCTACGGTTATCGTGGAGAAGCTGATTATAGTGTTCTTTCACACATAAACACTGTACGTAAATCCTGTAGGTCCAGTTGATTCTATCGCGTTCAATTGTTCATGAAGATAAATCGCCTATATCTTTACTTTGGATTGGCAGGTAACCACAAGTATTGCTAAAATATCTGCTGATGCTACTCCTGCCTTGGCTGGTGACATCAAGCAACTTTTGATCAAGATTCTTTTGTCACCTGCAGAGTATGCCCCACCATAACTGCTATGAGTTTCTTAATGTGTTACACTCACAATATATCATCTCTTTTGTTTCACAAAAAGGAAAAGGAAACATAATATGTCATTAATCTTCTTCCTAACTTCTCATGTTGCTTGAACATTCCTTCTTTTGTGGCCGATGCATGACATACGCATGATTCTTTCATGTTATTACTTATTACTGTATATTTCCTACAGGTTCCTATGTTTCTTCTTTTTAACTATGTGACACTTATCTTTCAGAAAGTTAGGCTGGGACCCCAAGAAGGGTGAGAGCCACCTGGATGTAATGCTAAGACCACTGCTGTTGACTGCACTTGTCCAACTTGGACATGGTAAGACCATTAATGAAGGAGTTAGGCGCTTTAACATCTTCACATGTGATTGCAGCACTTCTCTTCTTCCTTCGGATACTAGAAAGGTCCTACCTTTTGCTATCACTTCACATTGTACTCCTATGATTACTTCTTCCATTTGTAACTTGCGCTGTTCTGCAGGCCGCATACCTCGCTGTGATGCAGAATGTTAGTAGTTCAAACAGATCCGGTTATGATGCTCTCCGAAAAATCTACAAGGAGTCAGCTGAAGGGGAGGAAAGATTACAAGTCTTAGGTGTGTAGCCTTTTGACCATGTTAAACTAACATAGCTTGCCCATGTTTTTGGTTGTTCTAAAAGCATTTTTCTTATTGTTTCAAGGCATATTATCTTCTTGCCGGGATAAGGGTATCGTCCTTGAATCACTGAATTTAATTTTCACTAATGAGGTAAATGCAAATATCATTACTTTCTTCCACAATTATAGTCGAAGGTCTCTATGAGCTACCTTGTGTGTCAAGTTGCAAGCTGTACTCAGGTCTCATGCCTCTCTTGCTTGTCAGGTTCGCAATCAAGATGCATATATTCTCCTTAGAGGTATTCAACCAGAGGCACGTGAAATTTCGTGGAACTGGTTGAAGGTACGATCTCTTTTAACAATGAGGACCCTTTTATCTCTGTGTGTTGACATGTTGATGCGTAAAAGTCGTTATTTCTGGGTCCTGTCTGGAACATCAGATTCTTGTAGGTATTCTAAACAAATAGGAATATCCAATCATGAGATGTTTCTTTTTCTACCAACTTCATTGAGATGTCTGCATTACAAAGAGGACCCAGAGTTCTTCTGTTTTTGTCAACAAGAATTCAAGTCAAGTGGCATATTTGCAAACAGCTGAACTATATTTGTGAATTTGTTTCGGGATCCTGATCTCTTTATATTGATTTCCCTTGTGAATGTATTTTAAGTAGAGTGAATTTGAGGCAGCAGCAGCCAACCATCTATTTTTTGTGGTTTCTTCATCTGACACCTTAGGAGATGACTGATGGTTCATATTAGTGTTAGCAGACTGAAACATTTGAAAACATGGTGCTAACATTTGTCCCGTTCTATCTGTCTGCAGGAAAACTGGGAGCGCATCTCAAAGACATTTTCCGGGATCTCGGTGGCGAATTTTGTTAAAAACATAGTTCCATTGGTACATTTAATCACAGTTCTATTGCCCTATTTCCGTGATCCATATTCCCCACTTTTGCAGGTATTATTTCCATGAGGTCATAGCTAATGTGAACTTCCTTGTTTCTTGTCAGTTCACCTCCAACGAAAAGGCGGCAGAGATCTCCAACTTCTTTGCAACCCGCACAAAGCCCGAATTCGAGAGGACACTGAAGCAGAACCTTGAAAACGTGCGGATCAGTGCGAGATGGGCAGAGGGCATCAGGAGTGAGCCCGGGCTTGCACAGACGGTGCGTGAGCTCCTGGGCAAGCCCTGACGTGTTGCTGCTAGAGTGCTAGGTTACAGTTGTAGTTGGCAATAAGAATGCATTTGTGCCTTATCATGTGTGGAAACTGTGGCTTGAGATGGTATTTGGTTGTAGATTTGGAGTGGTGGTGGTGGTGAGTCAGCTGATGCCAGTTTGTAGCCAAATCAGTGATTGTTATGAATGCATGTGGTGCAAACGGGTTGTATGAAAAATGAGGATGTTAAGGAGGAACTAGGTAGCATAACCATTAAAAGGAAATAAGAACCCATTTGTGCCTTGTCGTGTGTGGAAACTGTGTCTTGTGATGGTCTCTAGTTGTAGGTTTGTAGTGGTGGTGGTGGTGAGCCAGCTGGAGCCAGTTCGTAGCCAAAGCATTGATTGGTATGAATGCAGGAAGTGCAAACGGGTTGTATGAAGAATGAGAATGTCAAAGAGGAATAGCATATCCATTTAAGGGCTTCGGTTGCAACAAAATTGAACGGGATTGGAGTTTGTGGGAAATATTGTGAGGATGGTGGCCACTTGTTCTTTAAATGTAAGCATGCCAAACAACGATGGAGGGCACTCTAGTTGGAAGATGTTCGAGACCTACTCTCTGATCTCAGTAACCCGGAGGATGTACTTCAGGCGACCCTAGAGCAATCTGTGGAGAAGAAGCTATTGATAATAGCACTACGTCAGCACACCGTCCCTACTCCGGCCGCCGCCACCCCCTTCACGTATCCGGCGTCGGCTACCTTCCATGACCCCATTCCATGGAAGGATTCCCCAACCAACAAGGCCCTGTGTGCCGCGCTTGGCGTTGGCGACGCCATGGGCGACGACTTCTAGGCCCAGGTATGGCGATGCCTCTCCAAGCATATCAACCCTCGCCACCACGAGCCGCCATGCTTCCTCTTGGTCAACGTCCACCATTCCTCGCTGGACCTTGACGAGGAGCTTGTGGCCGTCCTCATGCAAGCATGCCTCGGTGGCTCCGCTCCCGCCTTCCAGGTGACTCGCATCCATGAGCAGTTCTTTCGCATCTCGGTCTCAAACATGCGCATCGTTCGAGCTCTCATCGCCGAGCCCATCCTCGTCGCCGCTTCCCACTCCGTCCAATTTCTTCCTTTCCCACTGCCCACCAAAAACGCTCCCCAGCCATCGATCCACCATAAACCAAAATTTGACATTGGCGACCGTTTTCGTCATGCAGACGCATTTCTGCGTTCCCAGCTTGGCTTCTTCCCCTCGCCCGGAGTAGATTTTGCACGCAACATCCTTGAGCTGCTCTCGTCCAAAGTCTTCATAAACCCACCTAGCCCCGCTTCGCCAAACAAAATCATCCTCTTCGTTCACAAAGCGTACTTCATGGTCGACACCACCCTAGTGGCCACGCTCCTCTCGTTCCGCTTTGGTGGCGAGGCGCGCTCCATTTCCGTCGAGCGACTCTCAAACGCGGCCTTTGCTGCCTCGGTCTCCTCCTCTCATGTCGCCACGCTCATGGCGGCATGTTCCCCTGTCGTGGCCCCTCGCATGTTCGCCACCATCACAATTGCACCAAACGACTCGCTGCCCACACCGGCGGAACGACCGCCTTCGCCGTTCCAGCCTTTGGTGCCGCCGCCTCGCCTCGTCGTCGACGAGCCCCCGTGCTCCATCCCGTGCATGCCAGCCATGCAGCCGGGACCCACCATCGTCAACGGTCGGCTGCCAGCTGTATCTCCTGCGGCTCCCACAGCACTCGACCCACCGCGACCACATGCAAAGGTACGACTGTTCCGACCTGTGATTTCGTTCAATAAGCTCATTTACTCTAAGTACCACTGCCTTGTCACCACTCCCACCACATGCTTAACACATAAACCTACCACGCCAATATGGGTAGTTTTCTGCTCTAAGTCAGTATGCGCAAATGAAACTCTGATTAGCAATGCTTTAGACCACCAGTTTTCATTCCAACGTGTCTTCCACGCGGTCACGCTTACACCGAATCTGGTTCTAGTGCATGTGTACTCGGTCAATGTAAGAACAGAAGTCCTCCGCGGCGCACCCATCTAGTTTTCAAATTTTGAACTGCGGCTCTTTGACTCCCTTGACCAAGCATCTCAAATAGTGCGATCGGTACCGCTGCCAATTGTGTTCGAACCAGACTCGATTGACTCAAACGTGCCCATCCTGCCTAACCACCCCACGTCCTTGCTTGGACCGCACCCGTCGACTAAAGAATCAACACAAGATCTCGCCCGACTGCCCACACAGATACACCGCATTTGTTCCTGCGTGGATCCCCTCACAGCTGCCTCGGTTGACCACAATGCACTCGATGGCATGGGACACGTGTGCCTCTCATCCCTCTTAGCCTCTCCCGTCGCGTCTCCCTGCATCCTTTCTACAGAAAGAAAACAAGACCATAGCGACGGCTGCGCTGTACCCTCCATCGACCAACCCAATTTTTTAACCATCACAGCTTTGGACGGCGCGCTCCCCTCATCGCCCTACACTGCCAAATCGGCCCCACCTCAGTCGCCACAGCCGCCCACCGGTCGGCTGCTAGACCCGCTCGATCCCCTAGACACCGAGTCTCACCAAAAATCCAACCCAACTATCACTGAACCAGTGGGCCACCAAACCACCCCCCGTCCATTCTCACCGCCCGATAAAACCAACGCATGCATGCACACGCATGCGCCCATCATCACGTCTACTCTACCACCTGCCTCCCCCACCTCCGTCAGCCTACTCCCCGCCCCGTCCCCTCAGCTCCATCCCGAGACCGCCATTAACCAAAGCCACGCCACTGCCACTGCTGCCATCCCTGCAAGCTCTTCGATCTCCACGCCGCTGCAAGCCCTACGCAGCTACCGGGAGGCCTTGCTCAGCTCCCCACCTCGAGCCTCTGCATCTCCCCTCTCCAGCCCATCGGCCTCTCCGACCTATAAATCACCCCCTCCTCAGATGGCCAACCTCAAGCACATCCACCACCACTACTCCCGCAACAAGAAGCCTAGGTGCTTCCGGTGCCTTGCCTCTAACCACAACGTCATTGACCGCCATGACCCGTCCACGCTTCCCGGGCCGGTGCTCCGGCCATCGGAGTTTCAGGTGCAAAGCCATCCGCTTTCTTCCGTTTTCCCTCCAATGCCCCCTTCTCCACGTACTAACCCCGCCTTTGTGCGTCCGCCATGCAGCCCAATGGCGCACACGACCGGCACCCACACCGCCTCCGGCTCCTCGGCTGGATCCAGGCGTTCCGACGGCGCGCCGATCTGGTTCTGCTCCCACTGCGTCCTCACCTCCGACCTGCCGCCCTTCCGTCTCCCGCTCATCTTTGGGCCGCGCACCTCCTCATCCTCGCCGCCGGCGCCGTCCTTCGCCCCTCCTCCCCCACCCTCACCCACCACTGCACCCACTTCGGCCTCATGCTTTTCTCCCCCGGAGCCACATATCCCTCTCCTCGTCCCTCCAAGCTGCCTGGTCCGCCAGGTTGATAACCTAGCCTACATGCACCTCGCCACCCCCATGCATAACCCCTTCCGATTCATCCGCCAGGCTATCGCACGCCACCGCAACAACCCCACCTTCGGCCTCACCTCCTCCGCACGCGGGGCCGCGCGCCTCTCCTTTGCCGATGTAGAGGAGCGCCTCGCGGCCACTGGCCATGGCCCCATCCGCCACGAGGGCAACACCCTCTTCTTCGAACGGCCCGAACATGCCGATAACAGATCCACAACCATCTTCATCCATATGGCCGAACTCGAGGCGTTTGACTACCCTGACGAGCTCTAGCACCCTGAGGGGGCAGAGTACTTCTTCTCCCATCTTGGAGATTTCGTCTCCGCCGACCAGCACTGCTTCCAGGGCGATCATTCCAGCATTCGCGTCCTCGTCATGGTTGCTCGCGATTTCGTCCTTCCCCCCTGCCTCATGGTGCGCCTGCCAGACAATGATGTTGTCATCGTCAAACTGGAGAGCCGCGCGCTCTTCCGTCATGGTTTTGGAGCCTCACCCTTCTCCTCTGAGGAGGGGGACACTGACTACTCCTCCTCCCAGATATCCAACCCTCGTCTATCTCCCGCCACCATTACGCAGATCCGCAACATTGCCATGGCCATGTCCCCTTTTGCATGCACTCCAGAGTCACCATCGGGCCCTCCTCCATCCCCTTCTGTGGACATGCCTCTTGATGGCATTCCGATCCTTGCGGTCATGGCGGACGACATGCCTGTTGCCATGTTGGTCCACGCTCCCTGGACTCTGCCCATTCACTCTCCCTCTCCAGTCCGGATGCGTGCACACGCGCGCCTCACACGCCCCATGCTCGCCCTGCCAGCACCTCCCTCTCCTCCTCCTCAGCCACAGGCACCACTCCCTCCCCCACCCCCACCAGCCCCGGCGGTGCTTCCTCTTCCGGTGGATCCTGCCATCCAGCCTATGGACCTGCCTCCAGAGCACACACGAAAGTGTCCGGCTGCTAGGCGCATTAGGCGTGCCAAGATGGCTGCCGACTCGGCATCAAGGCCAGGCGTGGCGCTTGCTTGGCCAAATCGAGCCTCGACTACTCCTCCATGATCGCCAAGGCCATGCGCTCCCAAGGCCAAGAAGCTCGACTTATCCGCTGCATCGAAGGATCTCTCGATGCCCTCATCCATGCTCGTCTCTGCGATGGACGGGGTTCATCGACGGCTCGCTTTCGCGGCCCGGCCTCGCCTGAGGATCTTGCTGCCGTCGCTGCTGCCTGCGGCGCCTCGCCGGAGATGGTTGACGACATCGCCTCGGGCTCCGGTGGCCTGGGATCTCCATGATGCGCTCGCTCCTCCTCGGCCACATGCGTGGCGGCCCTTGCTGGCCATGTACCCGGTGCACCGCACCATCCCGTAGCTGTCATGTCAAGGTTGTGCTAGTTGTAAGGATGCTCGCTCCTACTTCTGTCAGGTCGTCTCACTGTATCAGGAACCGTTATGGTAGTCTTTTGGGTAACTGTCCCTATGTAAGGTGTCAAGCTAAGTTTCCAGTATGAAGAACGAAACGTACTCAATTCTATCATGGAATGTTCGTGGATTAGGAGATAAGGATAAGTGTGCTAATGTGTTCTCTGAAATTAATCAATCATACCATCACCGTGACCGCTTCCAAGAAACCAAACTGCAAAAACCAGACACAATCAAACTAAGATCGATCTTACCACGCTTCTTAGACTCTAACAACCACCTAGACGCAATCGGATCGGCGGGTGGAATTCTCTCCGCTACTAACTCACGATGCTTTTCGCTCCTCGGATGTCAACACACTCTTTTTACTTCTACCTTAACTCTCTCATGCCTTGCCTCGCCTCACAACATCTTCATTACCAATGTCTACGCCCCCTCACAACGTGACCTAAAGCTTGCTTTTCTCGACGAACTTAAGCAGATCGAACCCCCAAACCAATCCCCCTGGCTCCTCATTGGAGACTTCAACCTTACCCGATTCCCAAACGAGAGAAACAACACTAACTTCAGACGATCGGAGGCAGATGCCTTCAATGACACCATTGATCAGCTTGCTCTCTTAGAACTACCATTGCTAGATAGACAATTTACTTGGTCAAACAAAAGATTATCACCTACGCTAATACGTCTAGATAGAGTATTTATCAACCTCTCCTGGATGCTCTCTTCCCCAACTCGCACCTAACTTCTCTCACTAGATTCGTCTCCGATCACGTTCCACTTCTAGTCACTATATCAACGTCAGTCCCGTCTTCCCGCCTTTTTAGATTCGAACGCTTCTGGACCTCATTCCAGGCCTGTACCAACATTGTGCGGGCCGGCTGGCAGCCCAACCCACAAAACTGTTGGGGAACGTAGTAATTTCAAAATTTTCCTACGCACACGCAAGATCATGGTGATGGCATAGCAACGAGAGGGGAGAGTGTCTGTCCACGTACCCTCGTAGACCGAAAGCGGAAGCGTTATAACAACGCGGTTGATGTAGTCAGACGCCTTCACGATCCGACCGATCCAAGCACCGAACGACGGCACCTCCGAGTTCTCGCACACGCTCAAATTTCGATGACTATCCCCGGATTCCGATCCAAAGAAAGTGTCGGGATAAGTTCCACAAGACGACGGCGTGGTGACGATGATGATGCTCCACCGACGCAGGCTTCGCCTAAGCTCCGCTGACGATATGACTTCTCCGGCGCAGGCTTCGCCTTAAGCTCATGACGATATGACCAAGTGGAATATGGTGGAAGGGGCACCGCACACGGCTAAGGAACGATCCGTAGATCAACTTGTGTGTTCTGGGGTGCCCCCTGCCTCAGATATAAAGGAGGGAGGGAGGAGGAGGCCGGCCCTAGTAGGGCGCGCCATGGGGAGTCCTACTCCCACCGGAGTAGGATTCCCCTTCCTAGTCCAACTAGGAGTCCTTCCATGTATTGGGAGTAGGAGACAAGTAAGGGAAGAGAGAAGGAGGGAAGGAAGGGTGCGGCCCTCCCCTAGTCCACCCGGACTAGGCCATGGGGCGCGGCCTGCCCTAGGCAGCCCCTCTCTCTTTCCCGCAGGGCCCAATAAGGCCCAATACTTCTCCCGGCGAATTCCCGTAACTCTCCCAGAAAAATACCGAATCATTCGAACCTTTCCGAACTCCGAATATAGTCGTCCAATATATCGATCTTTACGTCTCGACCATTTCGAGACTCCTCGTCATGTCCCCGATCTCATCCGGGACTCCGAACTCCTTTGGTACATCAAAACTCATAAACTCATAATATAAGCATCGCCATCGAAACCTTAAGCGTGGGACCCTACGGGTTCGAGAACTATGTAGACATGACCTAGAACTATTCTTGGTCAATAACCAATAGCGGAACCTGGATGCCCATATTGGTTCCTACATATTCTACGAAGATCTTTATCGGTCAAACCGCATAACAACATACGTTGTTCCCTTTGTCATTGGTATGTTACTTGCCCGAGATTCGATCGTCGGTATCCAATACCTAGTTCAATCTCGTTATCGGCAAGTCTCTTTACTCGTTCCGTAATACATCATCTTACAACTAACTCATTAGTTGCAATGCTTGCAAGGCTTATGTGATGTGTATTACCGAGAAGGCCCAGAGATACCTCTCCGACAATCGGAGTGACAAAACCTAATCTCGATTCATGCCAACTCAACATATACTTTTGGAGACACCAGAGAGTACCTTTATAATCACCCAGTTACGTTGTGACGTTTGGTAGCATACAAAGTGTTCCTCCGGTAAACGGGAGTTGCATAATCTCATAGTTGCAGGAACTTTGTATAAGTCATGAAGAAAGCATAAGCAACATACTAAACGATCTAGTGCTAAGCTAACGGAATGGGTCAAGTCAATCACATCATTCTCCTAATGATGTGATCCCGTTAATCAAATGACAACTCATGTCTATGGTTAGGAAACATAACCATCTTTGATTTAACGAGCTAGTAAAGTAGAGGCATACTAGTGACACTGCTTTGTCTATGTATTCACACATGTATTATGTTTCCGGTTAATACAATTCTAGCATGAATAATAAACATTTATCATGATATAAGGAAATAAATAATAACTTTATTATTGCCTCTAGGGCATATTTCCTTCAAAAACCACTTCGGGCCTCCAGCGGATCCTGCTGCTTCGCTCGCCCAAAACATCAAAAGAACACGCTCGGCCCTAAAATCTTGGGCCAAGACATTGTAGCCCATCTGCCAACGGGAAAACAACTGCAAGGTGGCCATCCAGGCTCTTGACCTAAACGAGGAATTCACTACTCTATCCCCCCTTGAGCAGAAACTTAGGCTGGTCATCTCCAACTTGCTGCAATGTGCTATCAAGCAACAAATCGCCTTCTGGAAACAGAGAGGGAAGATTGGAGTAGCCATTGACGGGGACGAAAACACTAGGTTCTTCCACGCTTCTGCCACACAACAGCCATGATCAAACAAAATTCCCTTGCTTATTCATAACTCTTCCAAAGTCTTCCTGCATGAACAAAAAGCTGACATCTTAAAATTTTATTTCCAACAACTAATTGGGACCACAAAAAATGCTACATGGAATTTTAGTCTGCAGCAGTTATACCCATCACCCCTTCCCCAACTCTCTGATCTTGCACAACCCTTCTCCTATGACGAAATCCATCAAGCTTTTCTCACCATGAATGCAAACGCAAGCCCTGGGCCGGATGGCTTTGGCCCCATTTTCTTCAGAAAGTTTTGGAATGATATCAAACAGTCCATCCTACCTTTCTTCTCCGCCTTCCATGATCAGACTGCCTCGCTCGATCGTTTTAATCGTGCCTACATGATACTCCTTCCTAAAACCCCGCACCAACATCCTCGATGCATTTAGACCCATCTCTCCAAAATCGCACCCCAAAAGCGGTTGCCACAAAGTTCTTACAAATAGAGTAAAACCTCTCATCCCACTGCTCATTCACTATGATCAAACGGGTTTCCTCCATGGACGCAACATCGCTGAAAACTTCATTTACGCTGCTGATATACTAAGTGCTTGCCACACTCGTAAAGCCCCGACCATGGTTTTCAAGCTTGACTTCATCAAAGCTTTTGACTCCATTAGTTGGTCCTCCCTCTTCGAAATCCTACAAATTAGAGGGTTCCCTACAACCTTCTGTTCTTGGGTCAAAAACATTCTAAACACTGGGAAAACAGCTATCCTCCTCGATGGCATCCCGGGGCCCTGGATACAATGCCGATGTGGCCTACGACAAGGGGACCCATTCTCGCCATACATGTTCATTATTGTTGCAGATGTTCTTCAAAGATTGATCGCCAATGTTTTCCAACCGCACGTGCTTTGTCACCCGCTACGACCAAACGAACCACCTGTGACGCTTCAGTACGCCGGCGATACCCTTATTATCGCTGCCGCTAACGAAGCAGCAACCCTATCTCTATAAAAAAACTCTTCACGATTTTGCCCTGGCAACAGGGCTAGTTATCAACTTCCAAAAAACCGCTCTTCTCACCATCGCCTCAGACTCATCCACACAGAACAACATAGCCGCTGCTATTGGATGCTCTTTATCCTCCTTTCCACTAATATACATGGGTCTACATCACTCCCCTACCAAACTGACTCTCACAGCCTTCGAACCAATCATAGACAGCTTTGAAAATTCCTCTTGGCTGGGTCGCGTCTGCTCTCATGAGGTGCTCGCCTGACACTGCTAACTGCAGTCCTAGATTCACTAACAGTTTATTTCATGTCAGTTTTTCGTCTTCCTAAGTCAATCATAGCAAAACTCGATGCCATTCGGAGGGCGTTCTTCTAATCCAATGAGCCAACTTGCACGGGTGCGAGCTGTTTAGTCGCGTGGAAAAACGTTTGCAAACCGAAAGTCTCTGGTGGTCTAGGCATTAAAAATCTAGAAATTCAGAACCGCTGCTTGCTTATGAAATTATCTTTCAAGATTCTGCAAACCCAAACGTCCCCTGGACACGGTGGTACCACCACCTGTATCCTCTGGGCATCACAACGAAAACTTCAAGGCCCTCCTTTCTCTGGAAAATTATCAACAACAACTTGCCTCTGCTAATTGAGCACTCATTTGTGATCACATACAATAGCCTATCCACCTTTTTTTGGCTAGAAAAATGGCTGTTATAGTCGCCTCTCCACAAGATATCCCCCCACCTTCACTCACACTCTTTGGATGACAAGGTTCTAGTGGCTACCGTATGGCAAAATGGCTTACTGACGAACCTGCGGAACCGTCTGTCTAATGCTGCTTCTCGCGAGCTGGATTGTCTGCTATTGCTGCTGCAGGATTTTCAGCAGGAGGACCGATCCGACGAACGGTCCCTCACACATGGGCTGTCGTTCTCTGCCCAGAACGCTTACTCCTCCATCGTTGCAGATGATCATGACGACCCTCTCCATGACCTCGTCTGGGCCTCAAAGGTTCCGATCAAGGTCAAGATCTTCGCCTGGCTTCTCCTCCGTGATCGACTCAACACGAAAGCCAACATGTTCCACAAGCATATTGCCCAATCAGCTGCTTGTCCACGTTGTCAAGACCCGCATGAGGATGCCCTCCACCTCATCTCCAACTGTTCCTACACGACACAAGTATGGTCCTCCTTGGGTCCGTAGCCGCCAACCTCACTTGCTGCTCTACTCCAACACCCAACGATTCTAGGCCTCAACCCCAACATCTGGCCATCTGTGGCTCTGACTGTTGTATGGAAGCTGTGGGATTCGAGAAACGCTCTCGTATTCAGAAACGAGGATCACACCCACATCAATACAATACGAAACATTGTAGCAGATTTCTCCCTCTGGGTTTTCCGGTTAAAAAACAAAGATGACAACATCTTTGCTAAGCAATGGCTTAATTTTCTCTCTGCTGCTACTCACTAAAAGCGGCTGTTGTAACTGAATACTGCTGTAATTCTTCGCTCCTCTTTTGAGTGGTAATATATTCAGGTGGGGAAGCTCTCTCCCCAGGTGACCGTTCAAAAAAAATAATAGCACTACGTTGGCTATGGTGGACTAAACGTAATCGTGGTAACCATGGTGAAAAAGGCTGGACGTCGATGCATTCCAATATACTGTTCGAAGCCATGTTAATGAGTGGATGGAGCTTCTCGGCCAAAAATGGTGGACATAACGCCCGTCTCAGCTATTTGGAGAGCACTGCAGCAGGATTTTGTTAAGATTAATGTGGATGGTGCATTTCATGATGAACCTAGACATGGTGGCTGGGGTGTGATATGCCAGGACTCGGATTCGGACATCCAGTTCATGGCTGCAGGGTCAGTGAATGATTTGGCTGATGCCTTGCACGTGGAGGTCATGGCCCTTTTACATGCTATTAATGTGGCTGATCATCTTGGTGTTGGCCGTGTACTTTCTGAAAGGGAATCGTTTCCATCCGGCGCGCCGGCCGAACCGTTGCATCGGACGCGCGCGGGCCACACGCGATCCAACTGGATCGTACGACCAGGAGACAACGCACTCATACTTTTTTCTAGCCCACGCACTGTACTTCTCTTATCTTTTCTCTGTAGCTTTCTCCTCCACTCATCCCTCCCCCTTTTCTTCCCAGCTAGAGCACAGCTCCATGGCTACCACAGGTCCTGCCACGAGGAGGGGGTTCTCCAGCTTGGCCGTCCCTTTCCTGATCTCCTCTCTCTCTCTCTACCTTTGAAACTGCTACAACCATAGTTGCGATTTGCTACAATCCCCCACAGATGCTGCTACATCCTCCCACAAGTGCTGCCATGAGGGGCATTCTCCAGCTTGACCCTCCCTCGGTCCCTCTCCTCTCCCTCTATCTGTGAAAGTGGTACAACCATCGTTGCAATTTGCTACAACCCGCAACAAGGCGAAGCTGCAACTCAGAAGCGCCATGAGCTGCAACTCAGAAGCGCCATGAGCTGCATTGGTTCTATGGCGAGACGTGTTTTTGCTGCATCCGTCGTAAATGTTTGCTACTACCATCATCGAGATTTGCTACATCATTAATGGTGATGCTAAACGTGCAACGACGATGACCACACTTTTTGCTGCAACCGCGGTCATTTTTTGCTACGACCGGAGACATAATTTGTTACCACCCTTCTTTTGGCGGTGACCGGCGCATTTAAAATCAGAAAAGCTGCAACCGACTATGAGAAAGCTTCAACCCGCTTCTGAAAAAGCTTCAACCAGAGAACGGTGAGCTGACAATGGCGAGCGGCAACCATATGAGCTGCTTTTTTTGCTGCAACCGTTGTTCACATTTGCTACAACTAGCATGCGGTTTTGCTACGACCAGAAACTGAGGGAAATACACTGCGAGCTCGTCCATGGTGCGGCGCCGGCGCATCGCCGCCACCGGAGCTGCGCCTGCTTGTTAACCTGAGCTGCGACTCCATGGCACTTTGTGATCGCAACCTGCAAGCGCCAAAGGTTGCATGCATGAAGCCGGCGAGAAACACTTGGGAGGCACCGACCACCGGCGAGGGCGGCGACCGGCGGCGAAGCGGCGGCAACCGGCGGTGAAGTGACGGTGCTTCGAGGTTGGTCGTTCCCTCATCCATGGAGAGTGCCTGCGGCGCTGCTGCTCCTGTTCTTCACGAGCTTCGTCAGATTTGTTTTTGGGAGAGAAGACGACAGGAGGAGTCTAGATCTAACGGGCGTACGTGCACGCATCCAACGCCTGGCCTGAGACCGGCCCAAATTTGGGCCAGTGCGCCGGCGCCTATCGCTCCCCTTTCTGAAACTGACAGCCTCACTCTCCAAAATGCTATATCCTCAAGCTCGTATGATTATACACCCGCCAATGCTTTTCAAAGGAGCTTATTATGCAATAAACATATTCGATCTTATTGCAAAATCAATGTCTTACTTCATAGATTCGTTGCGTCATCTGTTTCGTGATATCAAGCATAAGAGCATCTCCAACCGCACCCCCCAACCGTGCCCCCAAGGGCCCTTTTTCGGCGTCGGCAACCAAAAATCGGCCCAGTCGCGTCCCCAGGAGCCCATTTTTTGCCGGTTTGGCCTGAAACTGGCGCCGGCGGGCCCTGGCCGAATCCGGCGCGCTGGGGGGCGCCCGGGGGTGCCGGGGCAAATGGTTTTGGCGCGAACGAATGGCGGGCCCACCGAGTCAGCGACCCACGCCTCGTCGTCCTCACAACGCCTCGTTTCCCGCGGGGAATCAATGCCAAGGCTGCCGCCGGTAAGCCTTCCATTGATTCCTCACGGACGGCACGGTGCGGCGACGTGATACGTCTCCAACGTATCTATAATTTTGATTGCTCCATGCTACTTTATCTACTGTTTTAGGCAATATTGGGCTTTATTATCCACTTTTATATTATTTTTGGGACTAACCTATTAACCGGAGGCCTAGCCTGCATTTTCTGCTTTTATGCCTATTTCGGTGTTTCGAGGAAAAGGAATATCGACGGAGTCAAACGGAACGAAATCAATCGGAGAAGTTATTTTTGGAAGGAAACCCACCGATGAACTTGGACCCCACGTCGAAGATACGGGAGGTGCTCACAGTGGGGGGGCGCGCCACCCACCTCGGGCGCGCCGCCTCGTGGGGCCCCGTAGCTCCATCGACGTTCTCCTTTCACCCATATATACCGTCGTACCCTAAAACTTCTGCAATGTAAGATAGATCGGGAGTTCCGCCGCCGCAAGCCTCTCAGAGCCACCAAAACCAATCGGGACCTGTTCAAGACTTCACGAGGGGGGGATCCCATCACCGATGGCCATCGTCATCATCCCGGTGCTCTCCATGTCGAGGAGGGAGTAGTTCACCCTCGGGGCTGAGGGTATGTACCAGTAGCTATGTGTTTGATCTCTCTCTCTCTCTCTCTCTCTCTCTCTCTCTCTCTTTCTCTCTCTCTCTCTCGTGTTCCTCTATGGCACGATCTTGATGTATCCCGAGCTTTGCTATTTTAGTTGGATCTTATGATGTTTCTCCCCCTCTACTCTCTTGTGATGAATTGAGTTTCCCCTTTGAAGTTATCTTATCGGATTGAGTCTTTATGAGAACACTTGATGTATGTCTTGCCATGATTATCTGTGGTGACAATGGGATATCATGTGCCACTTGATGTATGTTTTGGTGATCAACTTATGGGTTTCGTGACATTGGGAACCTATGCATAGGGGTTGGCACACGCTTTCTTGATTCTCCGTAGAAACTTTGGGGCACTCTTAGAAGTACTTTTATGTTGGTTGGATGAATCTGAGATTGTGTGATGCAAATCATATAATCATGCCCACGGATACTTGAGGTGACAATGGAGTATCTAGGTGACATTAGGGTTTTGGTTGATTTGTGTCTTAAGGTGTTATTCTAGTACGAACTCTTTTATAGATCGATCCGAAAGAATAGCTTGGTGGTGGTTTCGTACCCGACCATAATCTCTACGTTTGTTCTCCGCTATTAGTGTCTTTGGAGTGACTCTTTGTTACATGTTGAGGGCTAGTCATATGATCTATCTATGTTATTATTGTTGAGAGAACTTGCACTAGTGAAAGTATGAACCCTAGGCCTTGTTTACTATCATTGCAATACCGTTTACGCTCACTTTTACCGCTTGTTACCTTGCTGTTTTTATATTTTCAGATTACAAAAACCTATATCTACCACCCATATTGCACTTGTATCACCATCTCTTCGCGAACTAGCGCACCTATACAATTTACCATTGTATTGGGTGTGTTGGGGACACAAGAGACTTTTGTTATTTGGTTGCAGGGTTGTTTGAGAGAGACCATCTTCCTCCCACGCCTCGCGGATTGATAAACCTTAGGTCATCCACTTGAGGGAAATTTGCTACTGTCCTACAAATCTGTGCAGACTTGCAGGCCCAACAACGTCTACGAGAAGAAGGTTGTGCAAGAGACATCAAGCTCTTTTCTGGCGCCGCTGTTCGGGAGGCTAGGTAAGTGAAGGTATATCTTTAGATCTTGCAATCGAATCTTTTTGTTTCTTGTTTTAGCACTAGTCTAGTTTATAAAAGAAAATTACAAAAAAATGGAATTGATTTTGTCCCATACGCTTCATCTTTTTAATATCTTTCGTGAGTTTGATGGAAAGGAAAATTGTGCCAAAGTGTTAGAAGAAGAATGCATTAAAATGTTTGGCACTAAATCTTTGTATGATGAGCATGATTGCAATGTTGTTAGTATGAATTCCTTGAATATCCATGATGCTAATGATATGCAAAGCCACAAGCTTGGGGAAGCTATGTTTGATGAAGATGATATTTTTGTCCCCAACCTTTGATGAGCAAATTTACTATGATGAAAGCATGCTTCCTATCTATGATGATTATTGTGATGACACGTATGCTTTAAAGAATAATGATAACCATGAAACTTGTCATCTTGATCTTAATTTTCAATCACATGATAGTTATTTTGTTGAGTTTGCTCCCACTATTATTCATGAGAAGAATTTTGCTTATGTGGAGAGTAGTAAAATTTCTATGCTAGTAGATCATGAAAAGAATGGTTTAGGTGCTGGTTATATTGTTGAATTCATTCATTATGCTACTGAAAATTATTATGAGGGAGGAACATATGCTTGTAGGAATTGCAACAATATCAAGTTTCCTCTCTATGTGCTTACAATCTTGAAGCTATGCTTGTTTTACCTTCCTATGCTTGTTGATTATTGTTCCCTTAAGTTGTTTGCTCACAAAATCCCTATGCATAGGAATTGGGTTAGACTTAAATGTGCTACTCATATTCTTCATGATGCTCTCTTTATGTTTCAATTCCTATCTTTTACGTGAGCATCATTGAAATCATCATGCCTAGCTAGGGGCGTTAAACGATAGCGCTTGTTGGGAGGCAACCCAATTTTATTTTAGTTTCTTGCTTTTTGGTTTTGTTTAGGAATAAATAATCCATCTAGCTTCTGTTTAGATGTGGTTTTATGTTTTAATTAGTGTTTGTTCCAAGTAGAACCTTTGGGAAGACTTGGGTGAAGTCTTTATGATCATGCTGTAAAAAACAGAAACTTTAGCGCTCACGAGATTAGATATAACTTTTTGCTGGAGAGTGATATTTAGTTGATTCTTTTTGAAGATGATTACTAGACAAATTCCTCAGGTCCACCAATTTATTTTAGAATTTTTGGAGTTCCAGAAGTTTGCGTTAGTTGCAGATTACTACAGACTGTTCTGTTTTTGACAGATTCTGTTTTCATTGTGTTGTTTGCTTATTTTGATGAATCTATGGCTAGTAAAATAGTTTATAATCCATAGAGAAGTTGGAATAAAGTAGGTTTAACACCAATATAAATAAATAATGAGTTCATTACAGTACCATGAAGTGGTGTTTTGTTTTCTTTCGCTAACGGAGCTCACGAGTTTTCTGTTAAGTTTTGTGTGGTTCAAGTTTTCAAGTTTTGGGTAAAGATTCGATGGACTATGGAATAAGGAGTGGAAAGAGCCTAAGCTTGGGGATGCCCAAGGCACCCCAAGGTAATATTCAAGGACAACCAAGAGTTTAAGCTTGGGGATGCCCGGAAGGCATCCCCTCTTTCGTCTTCGTTCATCGGTAACTTTACTTGGAGCTATATTTTTATTCACCACATGATATGTGTTTTGCTTGGAGCGTCATTTTATTTTCTTTAGCTTTGCTTGCTGTTAGTTATAATAATGTTTTGCATCTCTAGTTTCAATAAAAAAAGTCAAGGATAGCCTTTGCCTTGCTTATTTTGCAAGTATGCATGTTGCTGTTTGAAAATAGAAAGTTTACCGCTGTTGCAAAAATTCCTCAGAAAAGTCAGAGAATGGTATAATGTTGAATATTTTTGCATAATGAGCTCTGATAAATTTATTACAGTGGGAATTTTAGTTCATAATTTTTGGAGTTAGGGAAGTATGATGAATCTTGCATTCTTTACAGACTGTACTGTTTTGGCAGATTGCCGTTATGTTTGCATTGTTTGCATATGTTGCTTGTTTAATGATTCTATTTGATGATAGGAGTATTAAATATGCAGAGGCATTTAGTATGCAATGTTGAATAATAATGTTAGTGATTTGTTACAGTAGGAAATGATAAGGTTTTGCATTGGTTTATACTAACCTATCTCACGAGTTCTTGTTGAGTTTGTTGTGAATGAAGCTTTTGATAAAAAAGAGAAACCATGATATGAGAGGAATTAAGGAGACACAAAGTTCAAGCTTGGGGATGCCCAAGGCACCCCAAGATATTATTTCAAGAAGTCTCAAGCATCTAAGCTTGGGGATGCCCAGTAGGCATCCCACCTTTCTTCTTCAACAACTATCGGTTAGTATCGGTTGAGCCTAAGTTTTTGCTTCTTCACATGAGTTGTGCTATCCTTGCAATGTAGTTTTCTTTAGCTTTGCTTGCTGTTTGAATAAAGTATCAAGATCTGAAATTATTAAATGGGAGAGTCTTCACATAGTTGCATAATTATTCGGCTACTCATTGATCTTCACTTATATCTTTCGGAGTAGTTTGTTGTTTGCTCTAGTGCTTCACTTATATCTTTTAGAGCACAATGGTGGTTTTATTTTGAAGAAATAGATGAACTCTCATGCTTAACTTAGATTATTTTGAGAGTCTTAAATAGCATGGTAATGTGCTTAATTCTAATATGCTAAGCATACAAGATTTGTAAGGATTCTTATGAGTGTGTTGAATACTAAGAAAAGTTTGATACTTGATAATTGTTTTGAGATATGGAGGTGGTGATATTAAAGTCATGCTAGTTGGGTGATTATGAATTTAAAGAATGCTTGTGTTGAATTTAGCAAGTCCCGTAGCATGCACATATGGTTAAAGTTGTGTAACAAATTTGAAACATGAAGTGTACCTGGCTTGTGCATCCTTATGAGTGGCGGTCGGGGACGAGCGATGGTCTTTTCCTACCAGTCTATCCCCTAGGAGCATGCGCGTAGTACTTGATTTTGATGACTTCTAAATTTTTGCAATAAGTATATGAGTTCTTTTGACTATTGTCGAGTCCATGGATTATACGCACTTTTACCTTTCCGCCATTGCTAGCCTCTTCTGCACTGCATTGCCCTTTCTCACCTTGAGAGTTGGTGCAAACTTCACGGTGCATCCAAACCCCGTGATACGATACACTCTATCACACATAAACCTCCTTATATCTTCCTCAAAACAGCCACCATACCTACCTATTATGGCATTTCCATAGCCATTCCAAGATATATTGCCATGCAACCTTCCACCGTTCCGTTCATCATCATGACATACCTTACTTTTGTCATATTGCCATTGCATGATCATGTAGTTGACATCGTATTTGTGGCAAAGCCACCATGCATTATTTTTCATACATGTCACTCTTGATTCATTGCACCATCCCGATACACCGCCAGAGGCATTCATATAGAGTCATACCTTGTTTTAATTTCGAGTTGTAATCCTTATGTTGTAATCAATAGAAGTGTGATGATCATCATTCAATAGAGCATTGTCCCCCCCCCCCAAAAAAAGAGAAAGGCCAAAGAAAAAAAAGAAGGCCCCAAAAAAAAAGGGGCAATTCTACTATCCTTTTTTTTCCACACTTGTGCTTCAAAGTAGCACCTTGTTATTCATGTAGTGAGTCTCATATATTGTGCTTCAAAGTAGCACCATGTTCTTCATATAGCAAGTCTCATATATTGTGATTCAAAGTAGCACCATGTTTTTCATATAGTGAGTCTCATAAGTTGTCTTTCTATACTAGTGGGAATTTTTCATTATAGAACTTGCTTGTATATTCCTACGATGGGCTTCCTCAAATGACCTAGGTCTTCATGAGCAAGCAAGTTGGATGCACACCCACTAGTTTTCTTTTGTTGAGCATTCATAGCTCTAGTGCATCCGTTGCATGGCAATCCCTACTCCTCATGTTGACATCAATTGATGGGCATCCCCATAGCCCATTGATTATCCTCATCAATGTGAGACTTTCTCCCTTTTTGTCTTCTCCACACAATCCCCATCATCATATTCTATTCCACCCATAGTGCTATATCCATGGCTCACGCTCATGTATTGCGTGAAGGTTGAAAAACTTTGAGATTATTTGAGTATGAAACAATTGCTTGGCTTGTCATCGGGGGTATAGAAGTTGGGAACATCTTTGTGTGACGAAAATGAAGCATAGCCTAACTATATGATTTTGTAGGGATGAACTTTCTTTTGCCATGCTATTTTGAGAAGACATGATTACTTTGATTAGTATGCTTGAAGTATTATTATTTTTATGTAAATATGAACTTTTGTCTTGAATCTTTCGGATCTGAATATTCATATCACAAGTAAGAAGAATTACATTGAAATTATGCCAAAGTATCACTCAACATAAAAAATTCTTTTTTATCATTTACCTACTCGAGGACGAGCAGGAATTAAGCTTGGGGATGCTTGATACGTCTCCAACGTATCTATAATTTTTGATTGCTCAATGCTACTTTATCTACTGTTTTAGGCAATATTGGGCTTTATTATCTACTTTTATATTATTTTTGGGACTAACCTATTAACCGGAGGCCCAGCCCAGATTTGCTTTTTTATGCCTATTTCAAAGGTTTCGAGGAAAAGGAATATCGACGAAGTCAAAACGGAACGAAATCAACTGGAGAAGTTATTTTTGGAAGGAAACCCACCGATGAACTTGGACCCCACGCCGGAAGATACGGGAGGTGCTCACGAGGGTGAGGGCGCGCCCACCTGGGCGCGCCCCGCCTCGTGGGGCCCCCGTAGCTCCACCGACGTTCTCCTTTCACCCATATATACCGGCGTGCCCTAAAACTTCCGTAATGTAAGATAGATCGGGAGTTCCGCCGCCGCAAGCCTCTCAGAGCCACCAAAACCAACCGTGACCTGTTCCGCACTCACCGAGGGGGATCCCATCACCGGTGGCCATCTTCATCATCCGGCGCTCTCCATGACGAGGAGGGAGTAGTTCACCCTCGTGGCTGAGGGTATGCACCAGATAGCTATGTGTTTAATCTCTCTCTCGTGTTCTCTCTCGTGTTCCTCTATGGCACGATCTTGATGTATCCGAGCTTTGCTATTGTAGTTGGATCTTATGATGTTTCGCCTCTACTCTCTCTTGTGATGAATTGAGTTTCCTTTAAAGTTATCTTATCGGATTGAGTCTTTATGAGAACACTTGATGTATGTATTGCCGTGATTATCTGTGGTGACAATGGGATATCATGTGCCACTTGATGTATGTTTTGGTGATCAACTTATGGGTTTCGTGACATTGGGAACCTATGCATAGGGGTTGGCACACGCTTTTCTTGATTCTCCGTAGAAACTTTGGGGCACTCTTAGAAGTACTTTTATGTTGGTTGGATGAATCTGAGATTGTGTGATGCAAATCGTATAATCATGCCCACGGATACTTGAGGTGACAATGGAGTATCTAGGTGACATTAGGGTTTTGGTTGATTTGTGTCTTAAGGTGTTATTCTAGTACGAACTCTTTTATAGATCGATCCGAAAGAATAGCTTTGTGGTGGTTTCATACCCGACCATAATCTCTACGTTTGTTCTCTGCTATTAGTGTCTTTGGAGTGACTCTTTGTTACATGTTGAGGGCTAGTCATATGATCTATCTATGTTATTATTGTTGAGAGAACTTGCACTAGTGAAAGTATGAACCCTAGGCCTTGTTTACTATCATTGCAATACCGTTTACGCTCACTTTTATCGCTTGTTACCTTGCTGTTTTTATATTTTCAGATTACAAAAACCTATATCTACCACCCATATTGCACTTGTATCACCATCTCTTCGTGTAACTAGTGCACCTATACAATTTACCATTGTATTGGGTGTGTTGGGGACACAAGAGACTTTTTGTTATTTGGTTGCAGGGTTGTTTGAGAGAGACCATCTTCCTCCTATGCCTCTCGCGGATTGATAAACCTTAGGTCATTCACTTGAGGGAAATTTGCTACTGTCCTACAAACCTGTGCACTTGCAGGCCCAACAACATCTACAAGAAGAAGGTTGTATAGTAGACATCACGACGCGCCCCCTCCCACCACGCATACACACAACGCCGCCCCCCGACCACTATATAAAGCAGCACCTCCCCTCGCTGGAGACGCACCCGCCCGCAGCCCCCCTCTCTCCCCGTGCATAGCAGTCGCCGATGAACTCTTTCCGCCCTCTTTCCGCCGCCACTGACAATGGGCGAGAGGTTCCCCGGCGACGGTGCAGTGGCCAATGGCTTCGGCCGCCGCTCGCTGCACGAGTGGGAAGCCCACCTCCTGCATGAAGCGAACATCCTGGCGCCTCCCGACATGTGCGCCGGGGCGGTGGAGGCTCAGCGCCAGGGGAGTCCCCGTGGGCCCGCTGCCCGACGTCATTCGCCCCGACCACTTCAACGTCGAGGTCGAGCATGCGCGAGCGTCGCTGACGGAGGAGCAGCGCGCCCGTCCGGAGTACGCTGCCGGCAACCACCAGGCGTGGGCGGCCTACTTCGAGCGCCGGTAGGCGGAGCAGCTGGCCTCCACCAACAACGCACCAGTGGTGGGGGGGGGGGGACCAAGAACAGCGACGGTCGCCGCCTGTGGTGGGGCGCCCCCGGCCGCACGCTCCACGCCGTCCTCGAGCACCTCGAGGGCGGCAACGAGCCGCCGTTCACGTACCCTGCCGCCCCGGCACCCCGCCGGAGCGGAGGCCAATGGATGTCGAGGAGGACCGGCTCCTCTTCCTCCTCCTCCCACTCCCCCGACTCACTGGCGCTATACAACGTCAAGGCCGAGCCCGCGGAGACGCCGCTCGGCCGGCGCACCGCAGCGCGGGATTGTCATCAACGAGGGCGGGCGCTCCTCCTCTTCGGCTCCTCCCCGCCTCGTCAAGCCGAAGTGGGAGCCGTGGCTCGCCGCCGTCAAGACGGAGGCGGGGTTCGACGATGCCGCGGCCATGAAGTGGGCGCGGGAAGACTGGGCGCGGCTGGAGCTGGCACGCTAGCGCCGCGCCCTAGAGGGATCGCCACCCGGCGCCGTGGCCGCGACGAGGGAGGCGTCATCGTTCTCTACGACAGCGACGACGACGCACCGCCGCCACCGGTCCGCCAGGGCGACTCCGGGCAGGGATCCAGCAGGGGCGGTCACGTCAAGGAGGAGAAGGACGACGGCAGCGACTTCACCGAGTTCAGCAGTTCTTCCTGTAGTCGCGACCTTTTTTTTAAGTAATGTTAAGTTTGCTATGTAAAAAACTGTTCAAGTCACCGAAGTTTATGCCCGTTTGCTGAATTGTATCCAAATTTCTTTAAAAAAAATTAAAAACGCCTTCTGGGGGTGATCCTAGGGCCGGCGGCTGGGAACCCGATCGGCCTCAAGGCGATTTTAGCGCCGGGTCGCCCCCAGGCGGCGATTTTTCAAGCCCTTGGGGGGCCAATGGCTGGAGATGCTCTAAGCTTAATACCCAATTCATTCAGGCTGAAGTAGTCCATGTTGCACGTAGCTGTAATAAGCCAACACATGTGTTAGCCACCATGGGTGCAGGATTAGCTAATGGTGAAGCGTCTGTGTGGCTTGACTGCCAATGTAACCTGTGTTGTAACCGGCAGCTCTGCCGTGATCTAGATGGAATACAAGTGTTCCATTTAAAAAAAGAAAGTAGATTTACGCCCTTTTTATATTTCTAGGAGGAATGTTGAGCCCTTAATTAGTAAGAGTAGTCTTCTACAATAAAATTTGGACCGCAATATCCGACGAATGTTCGCTGTATAGTATGATTCGATAGTTTCTTCGTAAAGGCAGGGCGATTTCTTTAAAGAAGAAGAAAAATTGCGGCAAAAAGAGGCAGGATTTGCCGTCTTCTATGGGGTAAAGTTGAAAAAAAAACATTCACTTGCCATCCCCTTTCAGCTGACATTTGTCACTTACCATTGTCATAAAAATTTCGATTGGTATGTCAAATCAAGCTGGCAGGAACAACTTATTTTGGCAGCCATCGATAAGCTCCAGAGAACCGGCCCTAACTGACCGGGGCAGATCAGATCAGTCCAGCTCCAGTAGCTGGTCTTCTTCCTTGTCCGTCCACGTTTTTTTTGGACGCCTTCACGTCATCTTTCCTTGCACCCAACCCAATAGACACACAGAAATGGACCAGTCCATCCGCATCCGCTCGCTCGCGTTCCAATAAACAAGGTTAGTTCTTGCTCAGTAGTATCACCATCTCAAATCTCGCCTTGTCCCCCTCGCTCCCTAGTATTGACTGCTGGCTCATCATTCTTCCCACTCTCAGCGCGCCCATTCTCTGCCCCTTGGGCGTCTGGATCCAAGAGCCGGCCGCCAACTGCAATGGCGTCCCTCCTGGAGATCTTCGTGGGATCCTGTTCCTCCTCGGCGCCGCCGGTGGACTGGGAGGCGGAGGCCTACCCGGAGTACGCCGACTACGCCGTCCTCCCCCTGCTCCTCGCCTTCTTCCCCGCCCTGCGCCTCCTTCTCAACCAGTTCCTCTTCGAGGTAATCCAAATTTTGGTTGCCTGTCTGGCTGTTTCCCTCTTCTTCAGTTAGGATGCGTTTGGTTCATGTCCACTTGGCCTGGGATATCTCTCTTGTTTTCCCATCCAAGAGTGAGATGAGCCAGCTCTGGGCACGCTCAAGGCGTCACGAGTCTCAACGTTGACCTGGAAAAGCTTCCTGCAAGATTTTCAAACCGTGTTGATATCGATAGATTCATGGTAATTAGTCAAATGATTTTGATCGTTGGTACTCTTCGTTTCAGACGCTTGGTAGGTGAGTTGCCTGTAATTAACTCAACTCCTCCCAATGGGCTTGGTCAGCTCAATTACTAGATAGTTGGCTTAATAATCAAGGTCAGTAGATTGGATTGGATCAATGCTTAAGTTTCGTGGCTTCCCGTGCTCCTCATGTTGTCATCGTCGCTCCTCATTGATAAAAAATACTTGTCATGTGGAGATCGCGGATTTGCTAAACAACATTTGCTTACCCCACCCAAGTAGGCGTTTAGATCATGTTGTGTGAGCCCTTAAATTTGCTAACATACATAGGGTACAATTTGGATAATCAGTCATGTAACAATTAATGAAAGCATTCACACATCTTTCCCTAATAATATATCAAATGAGCATTAGTAATAACATGGAAGTTTATGAATTGCCTCTCTCCTTCAGTGATGATGTTGGGATTGAAGTAGTGATTGCGGTCCGGAATGGTACAAAGACTTGTAGGACCTATGGCCCTTGCTTGTACCGGTGTTGGTCTTCGAAATTTCTAATCTAACATCATTGCAGCCGTAGGTAGTGACCTACCGCGTACTTGTCTTGTTACATAAGTCATCGGGAGTCTTATACTTAATGATTTCATATTATGACTATACACTGTGAGCAAAAATTGTTTCAAGAATGGTGCAAATCAGAACTACATGCACATGTTATAGTTCTTAAATCTCACTTTCTTCGCAGGTGTTAGCAAGACGACTTATATTTGGAAAGGGATATGACAAGCTTGCTGAAACAGATGAAAGGAGAAAGAAAATCAATAAATTTAAGGAATCGGCATGGAAATTTGTTTATTATCTTTCTGCAGAACTCTTTTCACTATCTGTAACATACAATGAATCGTGGTTTACAAATACAAGATACTTTTGGGTAGGGCCTGGCGAGCAGCTGTGGCCTGACCAAAAGATGAAGTAAGAGAGAGAAACAATCTCTTTTGTTCCTTATTATTGCAACTTCCAAGGGCTTCAACATTTTTTGTTTTTCTCTCCAGGCTGAAGCTTAAGGCTGTATACATGTATGCCGCTGGATTTTACGTATATTCTATCTTTGATCTTCTGTTCTGGGAAACAAGACGCAAGGACTTTGGAGTCATGATGTCTCACCATGTGGCAACTGTTGTTCTGATTGTTGTGTCCTATATTTGCAGGTATGCAGATGAGTGTAATCGCCCTTATATACCATAACAATACACAGCATAGTCAAACTTGAAGTTGTTGCTACTTCCAAACAGATTATCTCGTCCTGGCTCGGTCATTTTACCCCTCCATGATGCAAGTGATATATTCCTAGAGATCGGAAAGATGGCCAAGTACAGTAGCTGTGAGTGGCTAGCCGTTGTAGCATTTCTACTTTTTGTGGCTTCATGGATCCTTCTTCGGCTAATAGTGTTTCCTTTCTGGATCCTAAGAAGCACAAGGTAAACATTCTTGGTTGTTCTGGCATGTGGTGCTACTTTACCTGATTAGAAAGCAGCATTACTCTACTAAGTTTTGTAGTGCATTTTGTTGATCAATTCAATGGTCTTGCGTCTTTTTCAGTTATGAAATAGCTATGATCGTGGACAACGAGAACAGAAAAATCTACAGAACCTCGTACTACTATCTTTTCAACACTCTCTTGTTTTCACTTCTGGTCTTTCACATATATTGGTGGGTACTGATTTACCGGATGCTGGTCAAACAAATTCAATCCAGAGGTCATGTTGGTGAGGATGTTCGATCCGGTCAGTGATTCTTTTCTTGCTCATTTCATTGGTGTAGATTTATTTTCTTTCTCAGCAGCATACTCTTATGGATTTATTATAAGCTAACCCTGCTATTAAACAGATTCTGAAGGCGAAAACAACCATGAAGATTAAGCTGAAGGTTGTTGGATGCTTAACTGAAGAACTGTATAGTTCGCAGTTGGGAATGAGAATGGTGCAAGCGGGTTGTATAAAGAATGAGAATGTCAAGGAGGAGCTAGTTAGCATATCCATTAGGAGGAAATTCAGGCACAAAACGAAAACTGAATGGGCTCGAATCTCGGTGCCACTGGAACAAGCCTCCTTGATGTATCTTTTTTGTAAATTGAATGTATGAGGTGATGCTATCATTCAGGGTCTTGAGGCATGAATCTTACATCGTGATATTAATCTCCGTATGTATGTGAAGATCTCTTCTCAGAAATAGCGAGCCTCCAAGCTATAAAAACTCTCTTTTATATATGTGGCTTGATTGTAATTTAGTGGTCATATTCTCAAATATAAAAATTAAAATTTAGTGGTCCTTATATGTCATTATTATATATGCTTGCAGTTCATGTTAAATATTCAGTATGATCGATATTGGAAATGGACATCTCTGTTAAACTGTGTACAAAGAAGATATCACTAATTTAGCTGATACTCAGTGTAATTGATCATGTACTTTCATATATCCAATCATGTTCAGCACACATACAATTTGAGAGGCATCAAGCCATCAGCAGTTACATCACTTGTTATAGGACCTTGCTAGCAACGACTATCACGACCGAATCTCCCCTTCCTCTAAATCCTCGTGGAAGCTTTGACGGCGTTGCTGCTTCCAGTAGTCGTCGTCAAGCTTGAGGTAGAGTCCAATCTGCCGCAACAAGTTGTTGGGCTTCGCCGTGTTGTACTCATCAATGCCGAGCCTCTTCAGATCCTCTCGGTGTAGGGTATCGTCGGGCATTGCCGTCTTCTCCATCTGGAGCAGCTCCTGACGGGCCTTCTCCCTCGCCCGGGACGTGGCCTCCTTTCGCTGCCTTTCCAGAGCACGGGCGAGCTGCTCACATGTTGGAGGCGTGATGGCCGGTGCTGGACTGTCGCCGATCTCGTCGGAATCAGAATCTGAGTCACTGCCGCCGGAGTGCTCTGAACCCGAGTCGCTGCTGCCGGAATCAGTGTCTGAATCGCTGTCGCTGGAATCAGTATCTGAACTGCTGCTGCTGCTGGAGCTAGGGCTGCCGCTGGCGGTTTCATCTTCGACGAGCAGCAGAGGTGCCGGCACGATCGGTAACGGGGAGACGCCACCGCAGATGTCAACATCTTCCTCCTCTTCGACCATGTCCTTAGGGCCGTCTTGGTGCCGTTCTTGCGGCACGATCGCTAAGGGGGAGACGCCGCCACAGATGTCAACTTCTTCGTCCTCCTCCTCCTCTTCGGCCATCACCTTAGGGCCGTCTTGGTGGCGTTCTTGGGGCGACGGATTCGCCGTTCTCCTCTCTCGAGCGAACTTGTCAACCTGCTCCTGTAACTCGACGACGGTGGCGTCGTCCAGCGCGTGGATGTCGATCTCGATTTCGTCGCTGCGGACGGCACAGCTCTGCTTCTGCAAGAGCTGGACGATGTGATCGGGGATTTCCGCAACGAACAGCTCCAGGTCTTCCGCGAGCATCTCCCGCTCAGAGGCCGTCATCTTCTTCTTCGTTGGCGCCTTCTTGCGATTGATCACAGGAACGGGAGGAGACGCCTTCCTCTTCTTGGCCGGCGGCTCGTCGGCCAAGAACCTTGGACGACTCTTCTTGACGCGGGGAGCCGACGGGGACGAGGCGGGAGCTAGCAAGGCGGCCGCCTTGTGGAGGAGGCCACGGACAGCGACGAGCTCTGCTTGGAACCGCTGGCGAAGGATCTCCATCTCCCTCGCGCGCTTGGGGCCGGACATGATGCCGGTCTTGGCGTCAAACGGCCGGCCTGTCACGAAGCCGTGCTTCCTCGTGAACTCCCCGCCGTAGGGGTAGGCAATCTCCATGGGAAGGGAACAGGGGACGCCGGTCGCTTCGCTGGGTAAGGGCTGGTGATTGGTGAAGGAGACGATGGGGAAGATTGGAAGTGCGAGAAGAGAAGTCAGAGCGACGCGAGGGCAAAGGCAGCAGGTTGGCTGCCTTCCCTTTTATTGATGAGCTCAGGCCAGGTGTGATGCCGATACGTGAGTGGATTGCAATCCAAACCGTGGATGTGGATGCGTATGTGATGTGATCCGTCACGAAGTCGGATTTGCTTGCGTGCATTTCAAGCTTTGTGCCAATTAAGTTTGATTAAGCATGGATTAAGAGTTTGAGATTGTCTCGGAAGCCCTCGCCAGGCAACACTGCAGCTCCTTTCTTTCCCGGCTCCTATCGTATCGTATCATGAGTTCATGACACTGTCGTGTGGCATGCCATGTGGCGAAAATACGCAGCAACCTTAGTTGCGATTGGCATTTCCCCATCCGCGTATCCCATGTTGGTTTGTTTCCTCTCGGGCTGTCAGTCAGCTCCACACCCGCCCACCCATAAGGCTGTTCGGAAACCCACCCGCCCCGGAAATCACAGAATCCACGGAGTATCAATTTCCTCGCTCCGCTGTTTTAAACTGCAGCTCCGGCTGCTCCTGGAGCGGGTCGTGTGGAGCGGAGGGACTCCGAACAGGCCCTAAGAGAAAGAGAAACAAACTTGAGTTCAGTCTTCAGTATTCATGTCAGGCCCGTTGCGCGTGTAGTTACATCTTCACTTAGCTGTAGTTGTTAGGTTCAGTAGTTGGACGGCTAAGATCGCTCCTCACCTTTTCAACGCTCGTTGCTAGCCGTTAGATCTTACTATTCCGTTTCATGCCGTTAATGTTACTTTTCAGACTGTTGCCGGGAGGCGGTCCACCTATAAAGGTAGCCGGGTTGTGGCTGGCCAGAGTATCGAATCTTCTATGAAATTTCCTTGATGGCTAAGCAAACATACAACTAATACAAATATCTCAGATCTGGGCGAGTTTTCCCCATTTCTTCCTCCTAAATTCCCTAGTCTACTCTCTGAATTATAGCCCGGTCCTGACAAATTGGTATTCAGGGCAAGGTTATTCCTCGGCCACGAAAATTTCCGTCCACAGTAAGAGTAATCCCACCCAATTCCCCCCCCCCTTTGAGTAGATCGGGACTGAGTTGAGCCGCGGCGGCGCGAGGGCAACGATCGGTACCAGGGTGGCGTTGGTGGCGGCGATCTGTACCAGGGAGGCGATGGAGGCGGAGAATTGCTCGGCTGCAAACCAGTAGCGTGGAAAGGTTGCTGGAGAACAATTCTCTGGTGGTAAAATTCCTTGTCCATCGCTGGTTCGTGCAGTTTCGGAGGAGAGGATCAAGAAGGCGGCAGGATCTGAGCAGAGACAGGGTTTCCGAAGTAATTCGGCTGTAAAATTCCTTACCTCTCCCTCAGATCAAGGTGATGGGAAAAGCCAAGACCATCGATGAGGCGGATCTGCAGGAATTGCTGTCTCTTCGTGACGATGTTGGAATCATGCAGAAAGACCAGTCGCAGATGCAAGCTGACATGGCGAAATTGCACGATGATGTGCACTCCATCAGTTCCAAGCAAGGGGAAATTGCAACACAGGTGGGCAGTGTCGAACAAGTTGTTCTGGATCTGGGCAAACCACTTTCCACTATCAACTCAGTGTTGCAAGCCTTGGACAAAGCACCAGTTCATGGAAATCCTACTGATGCTCCTTCCAGCTCACACCAGAGGCCTATATCTCCAACAGTGTCGCAGGAGCAGTTGCAAAACCAAGCACTCAGAACAGAGCAACTAAAAAAGCAATTGGAAGCAGAAAAAGAGAAAACAAGACAATTGGAAGAACTACAGCTCCACAATCTTCCTCCAGTCAGAATTAACAAACCAGCAGTTCCTCCGGGATATGAACAGCATAGCAGAACGGAGCAGGCAAGTCCTCTTGGTACCCCAATCAACACTGGACAGCAGCCTCACACTCCTGCATTCCAGCAGTACAACCACCAAAACAGGGATAGGCAGTTATGGCAGGGATATGCAAAAACATATGAACAAGACATGCAATGTCAATTCATGAAATCTATAACAAAAGGACCTAAAATGGATTTTCCTAGATTTGAAGGGGAAGACCCAGTGGGATGGATAAGGCAGTGCAATAAGTATTTTCAAATGTCAGGAGCACCAGAAGAATATAAAGTCTCTCTGGCCCAATTATACATGATGGGTGAAGCAGATGTATGGCTCAGAAGATCTGGGTTACTGAAGAGGAAAGTGTCATGGAAGGAATTTGGCACTAAGGTCACTAATTTTTTTTCCATTCAAGGCTCTTATGACTTAACTGAAAAATTCAATTCAGTTAAGCAATCAACTAGCACTGTGTCTGAATACACAAAAATATTTGAGGATCTCATGGCTGATGTTCAAGAGGAAAATCCAGAGCTTGGAGAATCTTGGTTTGTCAGATGTTATGTTAATGGGTTAAGAGAGGGAATAAAGTTCCAAGTCAGACCTCTGAGACCCCAAACATTGACATATGCCTATTGGTTAGCTAGAGATGTGGAACCCTGTCATCCACCTGTAGTAGCTACTGCAAAAAGGACAACTGTTCCTTACAACAATTACTACCAGAAGAGCAATACAAATTATCCCCCCAAAGTGAATGTTGTTCCTGTTACACAACAACAGCTTCCTGTCAGACACACTGAACCCCCTGTTAGTAATGTTCAGAAAATCAGGAAAGTGGGAGAATGCTGGAGATGTGGTGACAAATGGGTACATGGTCATAAATGTAAATTAGTACCCAATGTCCAGGCAATGCAACAAGAACAAGAGGAACAAGTCACTTATGACATTGAGGAACAACTGTTAGAAGAGCAAACTGAACAAGTGGCTGAAGTTGATCAAGCTATGTTCATCTCTGCCTTTGCAATGGGTCGGCAACTTGCAGTCCCAACACCTACAGTAATTATCCATATAAATGGAAAAAGAGCAGTGGCACTGTTGGATTCAGGTAGTACCACATCATTCATAAATCAAGACTTTGCAGTTAAAGCAAACTGCAACTTGCTACCGGTCAAACCTAGAAGAATTGCAGTTGCTGGGGGAGGCATACTAACATCTTCTGCAGTTGTCCCTAACTGCCAGTTTCAGATATCTAAAATGACACTTTCACACAGTTACAGGACTCTGGCATTACCTAGTCATGATGCAATTTTGGGATATGATTGGTTTACTGTTGTTAGCCCTGTTTCCTTTGACATTCCTGCAAAACAGTTCAGTTTTACACATGAAGGGAAGCAGACAGTATCCACAACAGTATTCACTACTCCTGCTAGTCTGAAAGAGGTACCTGTTAAGAAAGTGAAGAAACTGTTGGACAAAGGGCCTGAAGTTTTCTTGTGTCAAGTCAGTAACATACTCATGGATGCACCAGAAGATTTTAAAACTCCCCCACAAATACATAAATTACTGTTGGAGTATGCTGACCTATTTGAAGAGCCTTGCCTCCTCATAGGGCCCTGGACCACACCATTCCCTTGGTAGAGGGTGCTACACCATCACAAGTGAGACCTTACAGGGTTCCTCAGAACCAAAAAAGAGAAATGGAGGAGCAGATCAAAAAGTTGCTGACTGCACATCTCATCAGACACAGTCAAAGCCCCTTTGCAGCTCCTGTCATACTAGTCAAAAAGAAAGATGGATCAATGAGACTGTGCACTGACTACAGAAAACTGAATTCTCTTACAATTAAAAACAAATTTCCCATACCTGTCATAGAGGACCTTTTGGATGAGTTGCATGGAGCAAAGTATTTCACAAAGCTGGATTTAAGGTCAGGCTACCATCAAATAAGAATGTCACCAGCAGATATCCATAAAACTGCATTCAGGACATTCTTGGGTCATTTTGAATTCCTGGTTATGCCTTTTGGCCTGTCCAATGCTCCTGGCACCTTCCAGGAGTTAATGAACACTATATTTGCTCCTTATTTGAGGAAATTTGTGTTGGTTTTCTTTGATGATATATTGATCTTTAGTAAGAACCTCACTGAGCACTTGGAACATATCAAGCTGGTCCTGGATCTTTTGAGAGAACATCAGCTGTTTGCCAAAATGTCCAAGTGTGTTTTTGCAGCTCAGAAAGTAGAATATTTAGGGCATGTGATTTCTGCAGATGGAGTAGCTACTGACCCACAAAAGATATCTGCAATAGCTGAATGGCCAGTTCCTGAGAACATAACCAAACTTAGAAGCTTTTTGGGTTTAGCAGGCTATTATAGAAGATTTATAAAGGGCTATGGTATTATATGCAGGCCTTTGCATGATCTGCTCAAAAAGAGAAATTTCAAGTGGCTGCCTGAACATACTAAAGCCTTTCAACAATTGAAACAAGACTTAACTACTGCTCCAGTTTTGGCCCTACCAGATTTTTCCAAACCATTCATTCTGGAAACTGATGCATCAGGCAAAGGAATTGGGGCTGTCCTAATGCAGCAAGGCAGACCAATTTCTTTCTACAGCTCAGCCCTATGCCCAAGGAATGCAGCTATGTCTACATATGAAAAGGAGGCCCTAGCAATTTTGGAAGCTCTCAAAAGATGGAGACATTATCCGTTAGGAAAAGAGTTGATCATTATAACAGATCAACAATCACTCAAATTCATTACTGATCAAAGAATCACTGAAGGAGTCCAACACAAACTAATGATGAAGCTGCTGGAATTTAATTTCACTATTCAGTACAAAAAGGGAATTCAAAACAAAGTGGCTGATGCTCTGTCAAGAATTCTCCCTAAATGCATGGCTATCTCTGCAGCTACACCTACTTGGGCAGAAGATTTGGTGGCAAGCTATCAGCAAGACCCTACCAGCTTGCAGTTACTGGAAAAACTCCTCATTCAAGGTAGTAACAAATCAAATTACCAGATTATTCTCTAGCAGCTGGAATTATAAGATACAAGGGAAAATTTATGTGGTCAATTCTCCTGAATTGCAGCAAAAACTACTGGCAGCCTTGCACAGTTCCCCTGTAGGGGGCCATTCAGGCAGAAGAGCAACCTATCATAGGGTAAAAAGCATTTTTTACTGGCCTGGTCTAAAGGCAGCTGTAGAAGCCTTCATTGCTGCTTGCCCTGTTTGTCAGAGAGCTAAGCATGAGAATTGCTTACAACCAGGATTGCTAGAACCTTTACCTATTGCTGATATGGCCTGGCAGCACATCTCAATGGACTTTATTGAGGGACTTCCTAAATCACAAGGGAAAGATGTGATCATGGTGGTAGTGGACAGGTTTACCAAATACTCTCACTTCATCCCACTGTCCCACCCCTACTCAGTACTCAGTGTGGCTCAAGCATTTGTGGATAATATCATCAGATTACATGGCCCTCCAAAATTAATTATATCCTAGAGATAGAATTTTCACCAGCCAACTATGGAGGGATATCTTTTCTGCCTTGAAAGTGGAACTCAGATACAGTACTGCCTACCATCCTCAAACTGATGGTCAGACTGAGCGTGTCAATCAGTGTTTGGAAACGTACCTGAGATGCATGACTACATCTGCTCCTACTAAATGGTTGTCCTGGCTCTCATTGGCAGAATTCTGGTATAACTCAACTTACCACACTGCCATTAAAACGTCTCCCTTCCCAGCCCTGTATGGATTTTCTCCTCCTCTCATATCAGAATTGGCAATACCTGGACCTGAGGATGAAGAAGCACAAGACTTCTTAATTGCCAAACGGCAGATCCTACAGCAACTCAAAGCTAATCTGGAATTGGCACAAAACAGAATGAAGAAGTATGCTGACACTAAGAGAATTGAGAGAAGTTTTCAGGATCGAGCAATCAGAATGGGACCAGAGGAAGTGTTAGAAGTTCGACAAGTTCCTCGACACAACTTACCAGTGGTGCAGTGGCTTATCAAATGGATCAACTTGCCGACAACCGACGCAACATGGGAAGACGCAGATTTTATCAAGTACACATTTTCGGAGTTCTTCAGCAACACTACGAGAGTGTGGCGTGCAGCAGCAACAACGCCGTGAGGACACGTCGAGACTAAGGAGGGGGCAATGTCAGGCCCGTTGCGCATGTAGTTACATCTTCAGTTACTGTAGTTGTTAGGTTCAGTAGTTGGACGGCTAAGATCGCTTCTCACCTTTTCAACGCTCGTCGCTAGCCGTTAGATCTTACTGTTCCGTTTCATGCCGTTAATGTTACTTTTCGATCGTTGTCGGGAGGCTGTCCACCTATAAAGGTAGCCGGGTTGTGGCTGGCAGTATCGAATCTTCTATGGAATTGCCTTGATGGCTAAGCAAACATACAACTAATACAAATATCTCAGATCTGGGCGAGTTTTCCCCATTTCTTCCTCCTAAATTCCCTAGTCTACTCTCTGAATTATAGCCCAGTCCTGACAATTCAGTCTTCAGTCTCAGTCTTGACTCGTAAAAGTGCAAACTGCAGACCGACAACAAGGCAAACAGGTGCCTGGTCTGTGTAAACTCTACGAAATCGGTATGAGCCCTTGAGATTTGAAAATCGTACTTGTAGTATATGCTATCACCAGCAGGTATCATCGAAGATCCTAGAGAGCAAAAACAAGATTCTGAAGCAGCGATACCGCGCTAGTCCGTGCCATAGGAGAAGAAACATAAGCGCTAAAGTGGATACGAAAGTTGGCAATGTCCTCCAAAGACCATGATTATACTTATATGTGATTGGCTATTTCTGCTTCACGTGTCTCTGCGTTCAGAAAACTGCATGATCAAAACTGAAACTGAAGAAATTTTCACACGCATACCAGTTTTTTAGGGGTAAACACGATTCTCATTCAAATAAGTTCACATGTGGTTGTGTAAACCAAACATGTCTACCTATATCCAAAGAAAGGAAAATTTTAGCTAAAGCATCCGCTTCATGGTTTCTGCTTCTTCTCTCATGAATGAGAATACAACTCTCAAACTACTTTGATCTTCCATTCATTTCTTTAATGACAGCAGCACAACGTCCTACCTCTCCTACCTTCACCTCCTTGATGGTTGTAGAACAGTCTGAGGGCACCAAGACTCTCCGGATTTGAAGATCCAAAGCAAGTGCTATTGCCTCTCTAGCTACATGCAAGTATCTCCAACGTAGGTGCATCCAGAATTCCAGGAAATGTAATTGACGACGATCCCATGTAAATTCCTTGATCATCTCGACACACCACAGTTGTTGTCCATCTGTTACCTCTCTTTGATACAACACCATTAACATTAAACTTGCATATACCTTGAGGTGGCCTAACCCATGGCTCTTTCACCAAAATTCTGCTTTGCACTGTTTGTGTGGGCTTCAACTTCCGTTCTATGTTTCCCAGTTCAAGAATATACCTCATGATGAAGTGATGTGTTGCCAAGGGTGCCTGAAAATCATGCTCATAAATATCTTCTCTTCTGGAATACCGTACTGCCCAAAGTGTCACAACCATCTCAGTGTATTCCACGTGCGATAACAGCCCGTGCATAGCTGAAATCCATTGCTTTCTGTGACTTCGATCATCTTCTTGGCTGGAACAGTTTCAGATTCATAGCCATAGAAAGAATCAGATTCATAGCCATAGAAAGGATCAGATTCAACCAAAGTAATTATATCAGGGTCGACAGAGAATTCATAATCCTTATTGGTAACAAAGATAGGTGAAGTAGCATAAGCAGGATCATATTTCATTCTAGCATTCAGAGATTTTTGTTTCAACTTAGCTAATAATTTCTTAAGATCACTTCTATCATTGCAAGCAAGAAAGTCTCTAGCAGTTTCTTCATCTATAACATAGCCCTCAGCACAACAGTAATTCATATCTAGGGGAGAATCTTCATCATCACTTTCATCAATATTATCAGTTTCAATAATTTCATTCTCTCTAGCCCTAGCAAGTTGTTCATCAAGAAATTCACCAAGTGGCACAGTAGTATCAAGCATAGAAGTAGTTTCATCATAAGTAGCATGCATAGCATAGCGGAAGTGACATCATCAATAACATGCGACATATCAGAATTAATAGTAGAAGCATGTTTAGGTGTCGCAAGCTTACTCAAAACAGAAGGTGAATCAAGTGCAGAGCTAGATGGCAGTTCCTTACCTCCCCTCGTAGTTGAGGGATAAATTTTTGTTTTCGCGTCTTTCAGGTTCTTCATAGTGACCAGCAGATATAAATCCCAAGTGAATCAAAGAATAGAGCTATGCTCCCCGGCAACGGCGCTTTAAAAATAGTCTTGATAACCCACAAGTATAGGGGATCGCAACAGTTTTCGAGGGTAGAGTATTCAACCCAAATTTATTGATTGGACACAAGGGGAGCCAAATAATATTCTCAAGTATTAGTAGTTGAGTTGTCAATTCAACCACACCTGGATAACTTAATATCTGCAGCAAAGTATTTAGTAGCAAAGTAGTATGGAAGTAACGGTAACAGTAGCAAAAGTGATATTTTTGGGTTTTGTAGTGATTGTAACAGTAGCAACGGAAAAGTAAATAAGCAAAGAACAATATGTGAAAAGCTCGTAAGCATTGGATCGGTGATGGAGAATTATGCCGGATGCGGTTCATCATGTAACAATCATAACATAGGGTGACACAGAACTAGCTCCAATCCATCAATGCAATGTAGGCATGTATTCGGAATATAGTCATACGTGCTTATGGAAAAGAACTTGCATGAAATCTTTTGTCCTACCCTCCCGTGGCAGCGGGGTCCTAGAGGAAACTAAGGGATATTAAGGCCTCCTTTTAATAGAGTACCGGACCAAAGCATTAACACATAGTGAATATATGAACTCCTCAAACTATGGTCATCACCAGGAGTGGTCCCGATTATTGTCACTTCGGGGTTGCCGGATCATAACACATAGTAGGCGACTATTGACTTGCAAGATAGGATCAAGAACTCACATATATTCATGAAAACATAATAGGTTCAGATCTGAAATCATGGCACTCGGGCCCTAGTGACAAGCATTAAGCATAGCAAAGTCATAGCAACATCAATCTCAAAACATAGTGGATACTAGGGATCAAATCCTAACAAAACTAACTCGATTACATGATAAATCTCATCCAACCCATCACCGTCCAGCAAGCCTACGATGGAATTACTCACACACGGCGGTGAGCATCATGAAATTGGTGATGGAGGATGGTTGATGATGACGATGGCGACGGATTCCCCTCTCCGGAGCCCCGAACGGACTCCAAATCAGCCCTCCCGAGAGAGTTTAGGGCTTGGCGGCGGCTCCGTATCATAAAACGCGATGAATCCTTCTCTCTGATTTTTTTCTCCCCGAACACGAATATATAGAGTTGGAGTTGAGGTCGGTGGAGCTCCAGGGGGTCCACGAGGCAGGGGGCGCGCCCTAGGGGGGTAGGCACGCCTCCCACCCTCATGGACAGGGTGTGGGCCCCCTGGCCTTGACTCTTTCGCCAGTATTTTTTATTATTTCCAAAAATAATCTCCGTGAAGTTTCAGGTCATTCTGAGAACTTTTGTTTCTGCACAAAGATAACACCATGGCAATTCTGCTGAAAACAACGTCAGTCCGGGTTAGTTCCATTCAAAGCATGCAAGTTAGAGTCCAAAACAAGGCAAAAGTGTTTGGAAAAGTAGATACGACGGAGACGTATCAACTCCCCCAAGCTTAAACCTTTGCTTGTCCTGAAGCAATTCAGTTGATAAACCGAAAGTGATAAAAACTTTTACAAACTTTGTTTGCTCTTGTTGTTGTAAATATGTAATGCCAAAGATTCAGGTTTTCAGCAAAGATTATGACTAACCATATTCACAATAGCACTTAGGTCTCATGTTTACTCATATCCATGGCATAATCAACTAACGAGCAATAATAATAAATCTCAGATGACAACACTTTCTCAAAACAATCATAATATGATATAACAAGATGGTATCTCGCTAGCCCTTTCTGAGACCGCAAAACATAAATGCAGAGCACCTTTAAAGATCAAGGACTAACTAAACATTGTAATTCATGGTAAAAGAGATCCAGTCATAGTCATACCCAATATAAATTAACAGTAATGAATGCAGATGACAGCGGTGCTCTCTAGCTGGTGCTTTGTAATAAGAGGGTGATGACTCAACATAAAAGTAAATGGATAGGCCCTTCGCAGAGGGAATCAGGGATTTGTAGAGGTGCCAGAGCTCGGTTTTGAAAAAGAGATAAATAATATTTTGAGCGGCATACTTCCATTGTCAACATAACAACCGAGAGATGGCGATATCTTCCATGCTACACACATTATAGGCGGTTCCCAAACAGAATGGTAAATTTTATACTCCCCCTCCACCAACAAACATCAGTCCATGGCTTGTCTGAAACAACGGGTGCCTTCAACTAACAACAATCCTGGGGGAGTTTTGTTTGCAATTATTTTGATTTGATTTGCTTAGAGCATGGGACTGGGCATCCCGGTGACCAGCCATTTTCTCGTGAGTGAGGAGCGGAGTCCACTCCTCTTGAGAATAACCCGCCTAGCATGGAAGATACAGACAACCCTAGTTGATACATGAGCTATTCGAGCATACAAAACAGAATTTCATTTGAAGGTTTAGAGTTTGGCACATACAAATTTACTTGGAACGGCAGTAGATACCGCATATAGGAAGGTATAGTGGACTCATATGGAATAACTTTGGGGTTTAAGGGATTGGATGCACAAGCAAAGATTCCCGCTTAGTACAAGTGAAGGCTAGAAAAAGGCGGAAGCGACCAACTAGAGAGCGACAACAGTCATGAACATGCATTAAAATTAATAAACATTGAGTGCAAGCATGAGTAGGATATAATCCACCATGAACATAAATATCGTGAAGTCTATGTTGATTTGTTTCAACTACATGTGTGAACATGTGCCAAGTCAAGTCACTTGAATCATTCAAAGGAGGATACCACCCTATCATACCACATCACAACCATTTTAATAGCATGTTGGCACGCAAGGTAAACCATTATAAACTCCTAGCTAATTAAGCATGGCATAAGCAACTATAATATCCAATTTTCATTGCAAACATGTTTATTCATAATAGGATGAATCAGGAATGATGAACTAATCATATTTACAAAAAAGAGAGGTCGAGTTCATACCAGCTTCTCTCATCTCAATCAGTCCATCATATATCGTCATAATTGCCTTTCACTTGCACGACCGAATGATGTGAATAATAATAATAGTGCACGTGCATTGGACTAAGCTGGAATCTGCGAGCATTCAATAAACAGGAGAAGACAAGACAATATGGGCTCTTGGTTAAATCAACAATAATGCATATAAGAGCCACTTTAACATTTTCATCATGGTCTTCTCCTATCGACCCCCAAAGAAAAGAAAAGAAATAAAACTATTTACACGGGAAAGCTCCCAACAAGCAAAAGAAGAACAAGAAATCTTTTTGGGTTTTCTTTTTAATTACTACTACTACAAGCAAGAAAGTAAACTAGCTAAACGCTATAACTAATTTTTTTGGTTTTCTTAAGGTTTTTCAAACACACAAGAAGAAAGCATAAAAAGGAAAATAAACTAGCATGGATATTACAGTGAAAAAGTATGAGCACCGACAATTAGCAGTGAGTGCGTGAACATAAATGTAATGTCGGTGAAAAATACGTACTCCCCCAAGCTTAGGCTTTTGGCCTAAGTTGGTCTATTGTCGCGGCTGGCCTGGCGGATATCCAAAGTTATAGTTGGGGTCGTACTAAGATGTAGCGGCTATTGCATCATGGGCTGCAGCTTGCTCATTTGCCTCCTCCCTGGTTATGACATATCTCCCCTTTGCCTGAAAGTCAAAGAGAGTAGGAGCAGGGAGGACAATATTGACGGTGTGACGCCTGTCAAAGATTAGTCGGTACTGGAAAGGCGGTTCATTCCTCTCAACAAACCGATGGTGAACCATGGCACTAAAATCTAGATAAGAAGGAGGAAATTCCATATCATAATCACGAATGGGCATATTAAGAAAATTAGCTAAACGGGTTGCATAAATTCCACCAAAGAAATCTCCATTAAATCTATTATTATGCAACCTACGTGCAACAATGGCTCCCAAATTATAATGTTTATCTCCTAATACAAAGACTCCACGAGAACACTGAGATCAGGGACACACATGTAGCATGCTTCATCCTTACCATTTATGCACCTACCTATGAAGAGAGCAAAATAATGTATAGCAGGAAAATGAATGCTCCCTATGGTAGCTTGTGTTATGTCTCTAGATTCCCCCACAGTTATACTAGCAAGAAAATCTCTAAATTCAGATTTGCGAGGTTCACTAGGACTACCCCATTGTGGAAGTTTGCAAGCAATATTAAAATCCTCTAAGTCCATAGTATAAGAATTTTCATAAAGATCAAACAGGACAGTTTGAGAATTGCGTGACGATGAAAATTCAAACCTCCTCACAAAGGAATCAGTGAGATAGTGGTACTGACAACACTTATCTGCCTCGAAGCTCACAAGATCAGCGTTATGCACATATGCGTTAAATTCTTCCTTGATTCCTGCCCGATCCATGAAGTCCTTTGAAGGCCATTCACAAGCCCGCACTTGAGCGTCCCTTGGTGGTTCATCATCGGCATCGCGCATTGCGAGCCTGGGTCCTTGCTTCCTTGAAGGGCCACCTTGGTACATTTTCCTAAACATATTTCTTCCTCTGATTTTTTTTGGAAATTTTAGTAACTTCAAATAAAAGTGAACCAAGCTCAGCAAAATTAATAGTAACTACTCCCACAAGTGCCTAGAGACTATATCATGCATTAGAACTACTTGGGACCATATAAATTTGACATGCAAGCTCAAGAACAGGGTCACCTAGGCGGCAAAAATTTGCAATGAATAAAGCACTGGAACAAAAACTAATTGGACCATTGGAGGAGTCACATACCAAAGAACAATCACCCAAAGCAGTTTTGTGAGTGGAGCTTTGAGCAAGGAGATCGAAAATCGCAGCAAAATGAGCAAGAACTCGTGCTTGAGCTGGTTGGTGATTTTTTGAGAGGAAGAAGGAGTGTGTGGTGGCTGGAATAAGTGGAGGGGAGCCACCATGGGTCCACGAGGTAGGGGGGCGCGCCCTGGACCCTCGTGGCTAGGTGCTTGCTCCCCCTGCTGTGTTCTCAGTGCCAGATATTCTCAAATATTCCAGAAAAAAACATATTTCAATTTCGGGGCATTTGGAGAACTTTTTATTTTCGGGGTATTTTTTATTGCACGGATAATTCAGAAAACTGACAGAAAATACTATTTTTACTTTATTCGTTCTAAATAACAGAAAGTAAAAGGAGGGTACAGAAGGTTGTGCTTTCTAACCTCATCCATCTCATGCTCATCTAAAGGAATCCACTAACAAGGTTGATCAAGTCTTGTTAACAAACTCATTCCGAATAACATGGAACCGGAGAAATTTCGAATAACACTATGTTACTTCAATGGGGATATGCACGTCCCCAATAATAAGAATATCATATTTCTTCTTGACAGTAGGAAGAGGAAATTCAAAACCTCCAAAAATAATCAATGGAATTTTTCCAATAGAATTGATACTGTGGACTTGAGGTTGTTTCCTCGGAAAGTGTACCGTATGCTCATTACCATTAACATGAAAAGTGACATTGCCTTTGTTGCAGTCAATAACAGCCCCTGTAGTGTTCAAACAGGGTCTTCCAAGAATAATAGACATACTATCGTCCTCGGGAATATCAAGAATAACAAAGTCCGTTAAGATAGTAAAGTTTGCAACCACAACAGGCACATCTTCACAAATACCGACAGGTATAGCAGTTGATTTATCAACCATTTGCAAAGATATTTCAGTAGGTGTCAACTTATTCAAATCAAGTCTACGATATAAAGAGAGAGGCATAACACTAACACCGTCTCCAAGATCACATAAAGAAGTTCTAACATAGTTTCTTTTAATGGAGCATGGTATAGTAGGTACTCCTGGATCTCCAAGTTTCTTTGGTATTCCACCCTTAAAAGTATAATTAGCAAGCATGGTGGAAATTTCAGCTTCCGGTATCTTTATTTTATTTGTAACAATATCTTTCATATACTTAGCATAAGGATTCATTTTGAGCATATCAATCAAACGCATACGCAAAAAGATAGGTCTAATCATTTCAGCAAATCACTCAAAATCCTCATCATCCTTTTTCTTGGATGGTGAAAGTGCAACTATCCCTAGGTGGTTTTGGTAATTCCTAACAACATATAGCTCATTGAGCTAATGCTATTTCAAGATTAATATTTCAGGAAAGCTCAATGATTGGCATGGCATGGATGAGAAAAGTGGACCCCTCAAAATGCTAAGGACAAAAGGCTTGGCTCTTTCTCTCTTGCCAAATGAATGGACAAGAATGCCTAAGAACCTCCTCTAGCTATCTATGCTTTTCTCGTCTCAAACTCTATTCATGCTACATCACAAAGTTTGATCAAGTCAGATTCGAACCACTCTGTGTGAGGAGCACTCAGAGTCCCCGATTAAATCATAGACTTAAACTTCCAAAACTTCTTTGTGCGTTTCGGTCTGACCGATTCATCCATTTCGGTAATACCGAAATCACTAAGTCGATCTAGGTTTTCAATCTCGGTGCAACCGATTTGAACTTTTCGGTCACAGCGAGTTGCAGTAACTGCTTGCAGTTATGCATCTCGGTGCCACCGAGTTGTTCCACTCGGTCACACCGACAGGGTCAGGCTATATATATCCCCGGGCCAAAATTTGGAAAATTCTCCGAACCCCTTCGCCCGCGCTCAGCCTGCTCTGCCTCCCTAGGTCTCCGGATCATCCTCCTCATAGCCAGCTGCCTCCCGCCGCTGGTCTCCGCCGCCGTCAACGGAAATCGTCTCCGCTGTTGCCGCCGTAGCAGGTCCATTGCCGCACTTAGGGTATGGACTTGAACATTGTGCTAATCTCACTCCGATTCCTAGCACATTGTTTTGCCATGTATCTTGCCACAATTGAGATCACTCTATCCAGCGAAATCACTCCGTAGTTTAGTTGTGGATTGAAAATTTAGGGTTAGGTTTCCGCCGATTTGGCTAAGACCATTGCACATGTGATTCTCGGTCTGACCAAGAATTGCAAATCGGTGTGACCTAGTTCAATTCTTTGTGAAACCCTAGCAAGATCGGTGTTATCAACTGCGTGACTTCGGTCTGACCGAGTTCACGGTTTAGGTACCAAAAGCTGCTTCGGTATCACCGAGATTTCAAATCGGTAGATCCAAAATGCTTTACATGGAAAACTAAAACTAAGTTTTGACTCTTTCTTTGCAAAAACCTCTGCACTTTGTGATGCTCATCCAATCTATCTCATCTATATCTATTCACAGTCTCATCGGTGTTTGCATCATGTCGTAACAGAGTGATCGAGAACAAGTCTGAGGAGCAAGTTCACATGAGTGAGGGCACTAGTCCCTCTAGCAGCTATGATGAAGGCAGCAGGAGCACTCCAAAGGCTGCCACCAGGGCCAGAAAGAAGAGAACCTCAGATTCTGAGGATGAGGACTATGTGGCTGTTGAGGAAGAGGCCTCCTCAAAGAAGAAAGTTCTAAAAAAGGAATATGGCACGACTGCTGCAACTAAGCCAGGTCTGAAGACTAAGATGCCAGCAAGAAAATAGCCCATGTCTAAGGCAAGGAAAGCTGCCATAGGACAAACAATGGAGTTCACTCTTGAACCCAAGGGAACTGGAGATGGCAAGAAGAGGAAAGAAAGGGTCAAGAAGACCATTGCCAGAGTTATTGGTAAACCTTCAATGATGAGAGATTCAGATGAAGAGGAAGAGGTTGTTGCACCAGCACCTAAAGCTCAAAAGCTTATGGGAGATGCTATAAGATCAGGGGCTGCTCCATCTAAGCCCAAAGAAGCTCCCAAGGCATCTGTTCCAAAACCCAAAGCTGCACCCAAGAGGAGTGCAAGAAACATTCCAGCTGCAGAGAAGAACAAGGCCCCAGTGCCTGAAGCTGCTATAGAAGAAGAAGATGATGAGTCACATGTCTTGAGGAAGTTGAAGCCCAAAATTCCAGATCACAATGATGCTCATCCAAAGAGCTGAGAACATGAAGCCTGTGAAGGATGCAGGACTCAAACAGTGGAGATTGACTGATCCTTATGCAGTCAGGAGAAGAACTGTTGTGGACTACAGGTTCCATACAAAGGAACAACAGGACTTCTATGAGACAGTGTTGCTTGACAAGAAGCCTATAGTCTGTGATATGAATGGGTGGACTGGGAGTAAATCAAGGAAAATGAAGAACACTATCCTGGAGTCTATGATAGTTTCAAGTATTGTGGAGTAGAGGACTTTGTTGGGCGATGTCTACTACACAACCTTCTTCTTCTAGACGTTGTTGGGCCCGCAAGTGCACATGTTTGTAGGACAGTAGCAAATTTCCCTCAAGTGGATGACCTAAGGTTTATCAATCCGTGGGAGGCGAGGGATGAAGATGGTCTCTCTCAAACAACCCCGCAACCAAATAACAAATTGTCTCTTGTGTCCCCAACACACCCAATACATTGTTAATTTTTATAGGTGCACTAGTTCGGTGAAGATATTGAGATACAAGTGAAATATGGATGGTAGATATATGTTTTTGAAATAATAAAATATAAAACAGCAATGTAACAAGTTGAAAAAGTTAGCGTAAACTGTATTGCAATGCTAGGAAACAAGGCCTAGGGTTCATACTTTCACTAGTGCAAGTTCTCTCAACAATAATAACATAGATAGATCATATAACAATCCCTCAACATGCAACAAAGAGTCACTCCAAAGCCACTAATAGCAGAGAACAAACATAGAGATTATGGTAGGGTACGAAACCACCTCAAAGTTATTCTTTCGGATCGATCTATTAAAGAGTTCGTACTAGAATAACACCTTAAGACACAAATCAACCAAAACCCTAATGTCACCTAGATACTCCATTGTAACCTCAAGTATCCGTGGGCATGATTATACGATATGCATCACACAATCTCAGATTCATCCAACCAACACAAAGTACTTCAAAGAGTGCCCCAAAGTTTCTACCGGAGAGTCAATAAAACGTATGCCAACCCCTATGCATAGGTTCATGGGCGGAACCCGCAGGTTGGTCACCAAAACATACATCAAGTGGCACGAGATATCCCATTGTCACCACAGATAAACACGGCAAGACATACATCAAGTGTTCTCAAATCAAAGACTCAATCCGATAAGATAACTTCAAAGGGGAAACTCAATTCATCACAAGAGAGTAGAGGGGGAGAAACATCATAAGATCCAACTATAATAGCAAAGCTCGCGATACATCAAGATCGTGCCATAGAGAGAACACGAGAGAGAGAGATCAAACACATAGCTATTGGTACATACCCTCAGCCCCGAGGGTGAACTACTCCCTCCTCGCCATGGAGAGCGCCGGGATGATGAAGATGGCCACCGGTGATGGGTTCCCCCTCCGTGAGTGCGAACGGACTCGAGAGGTTTTTGGTGGCTACAGAGGCTTGCAGCGGCGGAACTCCCGATCTATCTTCGTTTCTAATGTTTTTAGGGTACGTAGGCATATATAGGCGAAAGAAGTCGGTCGGGGGGGGGGGGGTGGTGCTCGAGGGGTCCACAAGACAGGGGGCCGCGCCCTGTAGGGGGGGGGGCGCCCCTATCTCCTGGGCTCGTCGAGGATCTTGTGACTTGATCTCCAAGCCTCCAGGATGACAATCTTCCAAAAAAAAACACGTTGCCGAAGGTTTCATTCCGTTTGGACTCCGTTTGATATTCCTTTCCTTTGAAATCAAACAGCAATAAAAGCGACAATATGAAATTTGGGCCTCCGGTTAATAGGTTAGTCCCAAAAGTAATATAAAAGTGTATAATAAAGCCCATAATCATTCAAAACAGGTAATATAATAGCATGGAACAATCAAAAATTATAGATACGTTGGAGACGTATCAAGCATCCCCAAGCTTTATTCCTGCTCGTCCTCGAGTAGGTAAATGATAAAAACAGAATTTTTTATGTGGAATGCTACCTAGCATGATTCTCAAAGTAATTTTGTTTATTGTGGCATGAATGTTCAGATCCAAATGATTCAAAATAAAAGTTCATATTGATAAAAGAAATAGTAACACTCCAAACATACTAATCAAAGTAATCATGTCTTCTCAAAATAGCATGGCAAAAGAAAGTTCATCCCTACATAATCATATAGTTAGCCTATGCTTCATTTTCGTCACACAAAGATGTTCCCAACTTCTATACCCCCGATGACAAGCCAAGCAATTGTTTCATACTTAAATAATCTCAAACTTTTTCAACCTTCACGCAATACATGCGCGTGAGCCATGGATATAGCACTATGGGTGGAATAGAATATGATGATGGGGATTGTGTGGATAAGACAAAAAAGGAGAAAGTTTCACATTGACGAGGATAATTAACGGGCTATGGAGATGCCCATCAATTGATGTCAACATGAGGAGTAGGGATTTCCATGCAACGGATGCACTAGAGCTATAAATGAATGCTCAACAAAAGAAAACTAGTGGGTGTGCATCCAACTTGCTTGCTCAAGAAGACCTAGAGCATTTGAGGAAGCCCATCGTAGGAATATACAAGCCAAGTTCGATAATGAAAAATTCCCACTAGTATATGAAAGTGACAACATATGAGACTCACTATATGAAAGACATGGTGCTACTTTGCCCCTTTTTATTTATTTTCTTTGTTTTCTATTTCTTTTCTCTTTTTTTTCTTTGGGGCTTCTTTTTCCTTTTGGCCTTTCTTAATTTTTTTCTTTTTTTTCTTTTTGGGCAATGCTCTAATAATGATGATCATCACACTTTCATTGATTACAACATATGAATTACAACTCAAAACTAGAACAAAATATGACTCTATATGAATGCCTCCGGCGGTGTACCGGGATGGTGCAATGAATCAAGAGTGACATGTACGAAAAACAATGCATGGTGGCTTTGCCACAAATACGATGTCAACTACATGATCATGCAATGGCAATATGACAAAAGTAATGTATGTCATAATGATGATAAATGGAACGGTGGAAAGTTGCATGGCAATATATCTCGGAATGGCTATGGAAATGCCATAAATAGGTAGGTATGGTGGCTGTTTTGAGGAAGATATAATGAGGCTTATGTGTGATAGAGCGTATCATATCACGGGGTTTGGATGCACCGGTGAAGTTTGCACCAACTCTCAAGGTGAGAAAGGGCAATGCACGGTACCGACGAGGCTAGCAATGGCGGAAAGGTAAAAGTGCGTATGATCCATGGACTCAACATTAGTCAAAGAACTCATATACTTATTGCAAAAATTTAGAAGTCATCAAAAATCAAGCACTACGCGCATGCTCCTAGGGGGATAGATTGGTAGGAAAGACCATCGCTCGTCCCCGACCGCCACTCATAAGGATGCACAAGCCAGGTACACTTCATATTTCAAATTTGTTACACAACTTTAACCATACGTGCATGCTATGGGACTTGCTAACTTCAACACAAGCATTCTTTAAATTCATAATCACCCAACTAGCATGACTTTAATATCACTACCTCCATATCTCAAAACAATTATCAAGTATCAAATTGATCATAGCATCCAGTTCACCTCCTATGAAAGTTTTCGTTCAAATTACCATGTTGTTTAAGACTCTCAAAATAATATAAGTGAAGCATGAGAGTTCATTAATTTCTACAAAATAAAACCACCGCCGCGTTTCTAAAAGATATAAGTGAAGCACTAGAGCAAACGACAAACTACTCCAACAAGATATAAGTGAAGATCAATGAGTAGTTAAATAATTGTGCAACTATGTGAAGACTCTCTAATATTAAGGAATTTCAGATATTGGTATTGTATTCAAACAACAAGCAAAACAAAATAAAATGACATTGCAAGGATAGCACAACTCATGTAAAGAAGCAAAAACTTAGGCTCATCCGATACTAACCGATAGTGGTTGAAGAAGAAAGGTGGGATGCCTACCGGGGCATCCCCAAGCTTAGATGCTTGAGACTTCTTGAAATATTATATTGGGGTGCCTTGGGCATCCCCAAGCTTGAACTTTTGTGTCTGCCTAATTCTAATTCCTCTCACATCATGGTTTCTCTTTTTATCAAAGGCTTCATACACACCAAACTCAATAAGAACTCGTGAAATAGGTTAGCATAAACCAATGCAAAACCTTATCATTTTCTACTGTGACAAATCACTAAAATTATTATTCAACATTGAATACTAACTGTATCTGCATATTTAATACTCCTATCCTTAAATAGAATCATTAAACAAGCAAACATATGCAAACAATGCAAACATAACAGCAATCTGCCAAAACAGTACAGTCTGTAAAGAATGCAAGAGTATCAATACTTCCCTAACTCCAAAAATTATGAAATAAAATTCCCACTGTAGTAAATTTATCAGAGCTCATTATGCAAAAACTTTCAACATTATATCATGCTCTGAAGTTTCTAGGGAATTTTTGCAACAGCGGTAAACTTTCTGTTTTCAAACAGAAACATGTATAGTAGCAAAATAAGCATGGCAAAGGCTATCCTTGACTTTTTTTTATTGAAACTAAAGATGAAAAACATTATTATAAATAACAGCAATAAAATACTAACAATATAAAATGACGCTCCAAGCAAAACACATATCATGTGGTGAATAAAAATATAGCTCCAAGTAAAGTTACCGATGAACGAAGGCGAAGAGGGGATGCCATCCGGGGCATCCCCAAGCTTAGGCTCTTGGTTGTCCTTTAATATTACCTTGGGGTGCCTTGGGCATCCCCAAGCTTAGGCTATTTCCACTCCTTATTCCATAGTCCATCGAATCTTTACCCAAAACTTGAAAACTTCACAACACAAAACTTAACAGAAAACTCGTGAGCTCCGTTAGCGAAAGAAAACAAAACACCACTTCAAGGTACTGTAATTTACTCATTATTTATTTATATTGGTGTTAAACCTACTGTATTCCAACTTTTCTATGGTTTATAAACTATTTTACTAGCCATAGATTCATCAAAATAAGCAAACAACACAATGAAAACAGAATCTGTCAAAAACAGAACAGTCTGTAGTAATCTGTAACTAACACAAACTTCTGGAACTCCAAAAATTCTAAAATAAATTGTTGGACCTGAGTAATTTGTCTAGTAATCGTATGCAAAAAGAATCAACTAAATATCACTCTCCAGTAAAAAGTTGAAGCTAATCTCGTGAGAGCTAAAGTTTCTGTTTTTTACAGCATGATCATAAAGACTTCATCCAAGTCTTCCCAAAGGTTCTACTTGGCACAAACACTAATTAAAACATGAAAACACATCTAACCATAAGCTATATGGATTATTTATTCCTAAACAGAACCAAAAAGCAAGAAACTAAAATAAAATTGGGTTGCCTCCCAACAAGCGCTCACGTTTAAAGCCCCTAGCTAGGCATGATGATTTCAATGATGCTCACATAAGGTATAAGAATTGAAACATAAAGATATAATCATGAAGAATATGACTAGCACATTTAAGTATAACCCACTTCCTATTCATAGGGATTTTGTGAGAAAACAACTTATGGGAACAATAATCAACAAGCATAGGAAGACAAAACAAGCATAACTTCAAAAATTTAAGCACATAGAGAGGAAACTTGATATTATTGCAGTTCCTACAAGCATATGTTCCTCCCTCATAATAATTTTCAGTAGCATCATTAATGAATTCAACAATATAACCAGCACCTAAAGCATTCTTTTCATGATCTACAAGCATAGAAAATTTACTACTCTCCACATAAGCAAAATTCTTCTCATTCGGAATAGTGGGAGTATCATAAGAGACTTGAACACTAAAAATTGTTTCCACATTAAAAGAGTAATGTTTAGAAAAAGGGTAATCATAATCATGACAAGATTTGCAAATATAATCATCACTACTTTTTATAGCATAAGTTTCATCACAATAATCATCATAAGTAGCAACTTTGTTCTCATCATAATCGATTGAAACCTCTCCCAAGATAGTGGAATCACTAAATAAAGTTGACACTCTTCCAAATCCACTTTCATATTCATCACAATAAAATTCAACATCCTCCAAAATAGTGGGATCACTACTTCCTAAAGTTGACACTCTTAGAACCCACTTTCATCAATATAATCATCATAGGTAGGAGGCATGCTATCATCATAACAACTTTGCATATGAAAACTTGGGGTGCTAAAAATATCATGTTCATTAAACATAGCATCCCCAAGCTTTGGACAAACATTAATTTCAGCAACTATATTCTCAAATATTTCATCCTCATCAAACATAGCTTCCCCAAGCTTGGGCTCTTTCATATCATAAGCATAATCACTCTCATCATTAAAAATATGGATAACACCAATAGTAAAGCAATTATCATCATCACAATGAGTAGTAGGGCAACATCATTTGGGAGGGATACCTTTCTACCTTTGTTGCTCCTTCTTTTCTTTTTCTTCTTCACATTATGTGTAGGTTCAACCTTCCTCTTTGAGCTCCTTATTGACGAGATTGGTTGAATAGAAAGCTCCTCCTCGTTACCTAATTCATCATAAGAAATAATAGGAGGATATTGGGAAGTCTCTTCCCTTTCATTAGTATTCTCATCATCTTCTATTTGCTTTCTTTTCTTTAGGTAATTGGCAATATAAGGATTTTCAATGCAATTCTCCGCACAAAACATATAAATCTTTTCTAGATCAATATCAAGAAAATGATGAAGATTAAATTATGGAATAGGCTTAGTTAAACGTTTCAACTCTTCACAACCCAAAAGCAATCTAAGTTCATTGTAATGAGAAAGTGAGATCAAATCATCACAACTTTTGGACACGACCCGATCATGAAACAATTTGCATTGGAGATGTAAATGATCTTGTTTATTGCAAAATTCACAACGGGAAATGTATCTTAAATTCTCCGCACTCTTATCTAGCCTTTCTTGCAACTTCTTAGTTTCTAAATACTTATGCCTCTTGCAATATATATCTTCTTTATTTGGTGTGTTAATGCAAACATGCACTCCACAAAAGTTGACATGCTTATGAGAGGTATTTTCATCATGACTAGAGCAATCATCATTAGTACGATGGATATTCAAGGAGTTTATACTAACAACATTGCAATCATGCTCATCATTCACAGATTTAGTACCAAGCATTTTAAAGCATTCTTATTCTAGCACTTGAGCACAATTTTCCTTTCCATCATACTCACGGATGATATTAAAAAGACGAAGCATATGAGACAAACTCAATTCCATTTTTTGGTAGTTTTCTTTTATAAACTAAACTAGTGATAAAACAAGAAACAATTTGATTGCAAGATCTAAAGATATACCTTCAAGCACTCACCTCCCTCAAAGAACGGCGCGAGAAAAGAGCTTGATGTCTACTACACAACCTTCTTCTTGTAGACATTGTTGGGCCTGTAAGTGCACAGGTTTGTAGGACAGTAGCAAATTTCCCTCAAGTGGATGACCTAAGGTTTATCAATCTGTGGGAGGCGTAGGATGAAGATGGTCTCTGTCGGTGTCAAAACCGGCGGATCTCGGGTAGGGGGTCCCGAACTGTGCGTCTAGGCGGATGGTAACAGGAGACAAGGGACACGATGTTTTACCTAGGTTCGGGCCCTCTTGATGGAGGTAAAACCCTACGTCCTGCTTGATTAATATTGATGATGTGTGTTACAAGAGTGGATCTACCACGAGATCAAAGAGGCTAAACCCTAGAAGCTAGCCTATGGTATGATTGTTGTATATTGTATATATGTCGACTAGCCTGGCCCTGGTTTATATAATGCACCAGAGGCCTAGGATAACAAGAGTCCTAGCCGAACACGTCGGTGGGGAGGAGTCCTTGTCTTGATCGCCAAGTCTTGTGGAATCTTCCTTGTATGCGGCAACTGTCCGGACTGGCCCATGAGTATACGGCCATGGGGGTCCCCGGCCCAATCCAACTGATCAGGAGACGACGTGGTGAGTACCCCCTAGTCCAGGATACCGTCAGTCTCACTCAAACAACCCTGCAACCAAATAACAAAGAGTCTCTTGTGTCCCCAACACACCCAATACAATGGTAAATTGTATAGGTGCACTAGTTCGGCGAAGAGATGGTGATACAAGTGCAATATGGATGGTAGATATAGGTTTTTGTAATCTGAAAATATAAAAACAGCAAGGTAACAAGTGGTAAAAGTGAGCGTAAACGGTATTGCAATGCTAGGAAACAAGGCCTAGGGTTCATACTTTCACTAGTGCAAGTTCTCTCAACAATAATAACATAGACAGATCATATAATAATCCCTCAACATGCAACAAAGAGTCACTCCAAAGCCACTAATAGTGGAGAACAAACGTAGAGATTATGGTAGGGTACGAAACCACCTCAAAGTTATTCTTTCGGATCGATCTATTAAAGAGTTCAGTACTAGAATAACACCTTAAGACACAAATCAACCAAAACCCTAATGTCACCTAGATACTCCATTGTCACCTCAAGTATCCGTGGGCATGATTATACGATATGCATCACACAATCTCAGATTCATCCAACCATCACAAAGTACTTCAAAGAGTGCCCCAAAGTTTCTACCGAAGAGTCAAGAAAACGTGTGCCAACCCCTATGCATAGGTTCATGGGCGGAACCCGCAAGTTGGTCACCAAAACATACATCGAGTGGCACGTGATATCCCATTGTCACCACAGATAAACACGGCAAGACATATATCAAGTGTTCTCAAATCAAAGACTCAATCCGATAAGATAACTTCAAAGGGGGAACTCAATTTATCACAAGAGAGTAGAGGGGGAGAAACATCATAAGATCCAACTATAATACCAAAGCTCGCGATACATCAAGATCGTGCCATAGAGAGAACACGAGAGAGAGAGAGAGAGAGAGAGTGAGATCAAACACATAGCTACTGGTACATACCCTCGGCCCCGAGGGTGAAATACTCCCTCCTCGTCATGGAGAGCGTCAGGCTGATCAAGATGGCCACCGGTGATGGGTTCCCCCCCAGGTGCCTAACAGAGACTCGAGAGGTTTTTGGTGGCTACAGAGGCTTGCGGCGGCGGAACTCCCGATCTATCTTTGTTTCTAATGTTTTTAGGGTACGTAGGCACATATAGGCGAAAGAAGTCAGTCGGGGGGTGCTCGAGGGGTCCACGAGACAGGGGCCGCATACAGAGGCGCCCCTATCTCCTGGGTTCCTCGAGGATCTTCTGACTTGATCTCCAAGCCTCCAGGATGATAATCTTCCAAAAAAACACGTTGCCGAAGGTTTCATTCCATTTGATATTCCTTTCCTTCGAAATACTGAAACAGGCAATAAAACAGCGACAATATGAAATTTGGGCCTCCGGTTAATAGGTTAGTCCCAAAAGTAATATAAAAGTGTATAATAAAGCCTATAATCATTCAAAACAGGTAATATAATAGCATGGAACAATCAAAAATTATAGATACGTTGGAGACGTATCATTGGGCAGACAAAGTGGAATGATGAGCTTATTATGCGGTTCTACTCCACAGCTCATTTCTACCCAGATGGAAGGATTGTCTGGATGTCCGAAGGTACTAGGTACCAGTCAACAACTGAAGAATGGGCAAAATTGATCAATGCCCCAGAAGAACAAGAAGATGACTTGGATGTCTATGCCAAGAAGAAGAAGGATCACAACTCAATGGCTAGCATGTACAAGGAGATTCCTGATGCAGATCTTGAGACTCACCAATTTGGTTCTGCGAAACACTTGCTGTCAGGCCTGCCTACAATCAATTGGATTGTAAGGCACACATTGCTACCAAAATCAGGAGATCATAGAATGATAAGAGGACATTCCATCAACTTGCTGCATATATTTGATGTTCCTCAAAAGTTCAAAGTCATGAGCCTAATTGTGGAAACTATAAAGAGAACAGCTGCAGATCAGAAGAGAAGTTGTGGGTATGCCCCACAGATCCAAGAGCTAATCAACTCCAAGATGGGCACTGGCACATATCTTTTGGACAAGGAGCACCTGCCCATCTACCCAGACTTTGAGGACAAAACTGTGGTAATGGATGAGAATGAACAATCTTCTATGCAAGCACAAGCAAAGAGGGAGAAGGCAAGGACTGAAAAGGCTGCAAAGATGCCAACCATTGATGAGGCATCTCAGTATCTTCTGAAGAGCAAGCAAGATCAGCTTGGCTACTTGATTGCCTCCGCTCCGAGGATTGAAAAGGGCTTGGCCACTCTGACTCAAAACCAGGAGAGCTTGGAGAGGATCATGGAGCAGAAGTTCTATGATTTAGATGTGAAGGTCAACGAGATCTGATCGGTTGTTGAGCAACTTCAGGATGAAGTGCAGGAGAAGAAGGGCAAGTCTACCACTGATGCTTTTGCTAGAGTGCCCAGAGGATGAGATCTGCTGCAATGCCGCCATGCACACCAGAGCAACTTCATCTGCACCAGCTACAGCTTCAGTGCCACCAGCTCCAGCACCCACTCCACCAGCTCCAGCTACATCAACTGATGCCTTCGTCCTTGGAGTTTTATCTACACCACCACCTGAAGACCAAGCCTGAGAGTCGATCTAGCACTATGCATTTTTTATGAACTTTTTGGTAACTTGTTGCCAAAGGGGGAGAAAATGTATAGATCATAGGCTTCGAGAGAGAGAGTTGCTCTTTGTTCTGTCTTGTTTTTGGTGGTTGAACTTTGTTATTTGCTTGTTTGAGATACTTTATGCTTTTGTGTGATACTTGGATGATCATGTGTTTGATCAAATGCTACCTTAATGCTTGTTGGATGACATTATCCTTTTATATCCCCATATGATCATTCACTTTGCTTGGTGATGAGTGCATGTATTTAATTATTATCATTTTGAGTACTCCACCAAGATGTATGTGACATGGAAGAGTAACCCATGATCCTAACTCATTGTGCATTTGCAGTCCAAAGCAAATCTTAAACTATGCACAAATTTAGGGGGAGCTCTTGCTTTTCACATACTTCTCAAAGCGATAATGTTTTTCACTCTTATTATCATTTTTCGAAGCTTTGATCTATATGTTGTCATCAATTACCAAAAAAGGGGGAGATTGAAAGTGCAACTATCCCTAGGTGGTTTTGGTAATTCCTAACAACATATAGCTCATTGAGCTAATGCTATTTCAAGATTAATATTTCAGGAAAGCTCAATGATTGGCATGGCATGGATGAGAAAAGTGGACCCCTAAAAATGCTAAGGACAAAAGGATTGGCTCAAGCTCAAAGCTCAAGACTCTACATTTTCTATTTTAGTGATCCAAGATCACATTGAGTCTATAGGAAAAGCCAATACTATCAAGGAGGGATGAGGTGTTGCTTAATGAGGCTCTTGCTCAATATGCTTAGTGATATGCTCCAAAGCCCTCAACTACTTTCTCACATCCACATATGACCTAAACCAAAAGTCAAACTCGGCCCCACCGATTCTTTCTATCCGGCGCCACCAAGTTCAGATGTCATAGCAACTGCCACAAACCCTTGGCAAATCGGTCTCACCGACAGGGATCTCGATCTCACCGAGATGGGATTGTAATCTCTCTGTTTCCCTTCATAACGTTTCGGTCCCACCGAGATGAGCGATCGGTCCCACCGAGATCGCAATGTAAACTCTCTGTTTCCCTTTCGTAACATTTCGGTGATCGGTCCCACCGAGTTTACCTGACCAACTCTCTGGTTAGCTTATTACCAAAATCGGTCTCACCGAGTTTGTGTAATCGGTCTCACCGAGATTATGTTATGCCCTAACCCTAACCATATCGGTACTACCGAGTTGCATGTCGGTCCCAGAAAATCCTATGGTCACTAGGTTTGTTGAATCGGTCAGACCGAGTTTATCAATTCGGTCCCACCGAGATTGGCAAGTTGTGTGTAACAGTTAGATTTTGTGTGGAGGCTATATATACCCCTCCACCTCCTCTTCATTCGTGGAGAGAGCCATCAGAACAAACCTACACTTCCAACATACATTTTCTGAGAGAGAACCACCTACACTTGTGTTGAGGCCAAGATATTCCATTCCTACCATATTAATCTTGATCTCTAGCCTTCCCCAAGTTGCTTTCCACTCAAATCTTATTTCCACCAAATCCATATCCTGTGAGAGAGAGTTGAGTGTTGGGGAGACTATCATTTGAAGCACAAGAGCAAGGAGTTCATCATCAACACACCATTTGTGACTTCTTGGAGAGTGGTGTCTCCTAGATTGGCTAGGTGTCACTTGGGAGCCTCCGACAAGATTGTGGAGTTGAACCAAGGAGTTTGTAAGGGCAATGAGATCACCTACTTCGTGAAGATCTACCGCTAGTGAGGCAAGTCCTTCGTGGCGGCGGCCATGGTGGGATAGACAAGGTTGCTTCTTCATGGACCCTTCGTGGGTGGAGCCCTCCGTGGACTCACATGGCCGTTACCCTTCGTGGGTTGAAGTCTCCATCAATGTGGATGTACGATAGCACCACCTATCGGAACCACGACAAAAACATCCGTGTCTCCTATTGCGTTTGAATCCTCCAAACCCTTCCCTTTACATTCTTGCAAGTTGCATGCTTTACTTTCCGCTCATATACTCTTTGCATGCTTGCTTGAATTGTGTTAAGATTGCTTGATTTTTCCAAAGTTGCTAAAATCTGCCAAGAACTAAAATTCGGAAAAGGATAAGTTTTATTTGGTCAAGTAGTCTAATCACCCCCCTCTAGACATACTTTTGATCCTACAGATGGTTTGGGAGGAAAAGGTATGGGTTTCTGAACCCATGGTTCTCTTTCCTTACCGTGCTTCCTAGCAACAAAGTCTCTCTTATCATAACGTTGATTCTTTGATTGTGGGTTATCAAGATCAATAACAGGTTCAGTTTCTACACCATTATCATTGCTAGGTTGAGCATCAACATGAACATTATCATTAACATTAACTAGGTTCATGTTCATTACCAGATTGTGTTTCAGTATCAGAAATAGAAATATCATTGGGATTCTCAGGTGTATCAACAATAGGTTCATTAGAAGCATGCAAAGTCCTATCATTTTTCTTTTTCCTCTTTTTAGAAGGACTAGGTGCATCTACATTATTTCTCTGAGAATCTTGCTCAATTCTCTTAGGATGGCCTTCAGGATACAAAGGTTCCTGAGTCATTTTACCAGTTCTAGTAGCCACTCTAATAGCAAAATCATTATTCTTACTATTCAATTCATTGAGCAAATCATTCTGAGCTTTAAGTACTTGTTCTACTTGAGTGGTAACCATAGAAGCATGTTTACTAATGAGTTTAAGTTCACCTTTAACTCTAGACATATAATCACTCAAGTGTTCAATCATATAAGCATTGTGTTTTAATGGTCTACCAACATAAGCATTGAAGTTTTCTTGTTTGACAATAAAATTTTCAAACTCATCTAAGCATTGACTAGCAGACTTATAATGAGGAATATCACCTTCATCAAATCTATGGAGAGAATTTACCTGTACTACCTATGTCGGGTTATCAAGACCATGTGTTTCTTCAATAGGTGATGGATTAAAACCATGTATTTCTTCAACAAGCGGTAAATTAAGACCATGTATTTCTTCAATAGGAGGTAAATGCTTAACATCTTCATCTTTAATACCCTTTTCTTTCATAGATTTCTTTGCCTCTTGCATATCTTCAGGACTGAGAAATAGAACACCCCTTTTCTTCGGAGTTGGCTTAGGAGTTGGTTCAGGAAGTGTCCAATTATTTTCATTGGTCAGCATATTATTCAATAGAATTTCATCTTGATCAACAGTTCTTTCCCTGAAAACACAACCAGCACAACTATCCAGGTGGTCTCTGGAAGCATCGGTTAGTCCATTATAAAAGATATCAAGTATTTCATTTTTCTTAAGAGGATGATCAGGCAAAGCATTAAGTAATTGGAGAAGCCTCCCCAAGATTGTGGGAGACTCTCTTCTTCAATTTGCACAAAATTATATATTTCCTTAAAGCAGCTTGTTTCTTATGAGTAGGGAAATATTTAGCGAGAAGTAATAAATCATATCACGGGGACTACGCACACAACCAGGATCAAGAGAGTTAAACCATATCTTAGCATCACCCTTTAATGAGAATGGAAATATTTTAAGGATATAATAGTAGCGAGTTTTCTCATCATTAGTGAACAGGGTGGCTATCTCATTTAGTTTAGTAAGATGTGCCACAACAGTTTCAGATTCATAGCCATAGAAAGGATCAGATTCAACCAAAGTAATTATATCAGGGTCGACAGAGAATTCATAATCCTTATCAGTAACAAAGATAGGTGAAGTAGCATAAGCAGGATCTGTCAGATGTGGGGTTCCGGAAAAACCCCTAAGGTTCGAACTCTGGGGTGCGCGCAAAGTTCTTTCCCTCCTATCGATCCACGCCCTAGCTCGCTATGATCTCGCGGACGAACTCGACGAACTCACAACACAGAAGGACACGAGATTTATACTGGTTCGGGCCACCGTTGTGGTGTAATACCCTACTCTAGTGTGGTGGTGGTGGATTGCCTCTTGGGCTGATGATGAACAGTACAAGGGGAAGAACAGCCTCCTGAGGTTGAGGTGTTCTTGTGCTTGTCTAAATTGTGTGGATAGGACTTGATGCACTATCCGCCCCCTCTACTGTGGTGGCTAGTTCTACTTATATAGGCCCTGGTCCTCTCCCCAAATATTAAGCAGGAAGGGAGCCAACAATGGCGGGCAAGTTTGAAAGGGGAAAACTAGTACAAGCTATCCTAACAAAAGTGGTCTTCTCCTGCAAAAGGCTCTGGTGGTGACGGCGTGACGCCGTCTTGGGCTCCATGGTGACCTCCATCTTGCCGTCCTGTTGATCTTGGTCTCGTTGCACCGATATGGAAACCTTTGCCTGATGCCTCGGTACTCCGCGCCTGCGCCTGCCTCCTTAGCACCAAAGAGGAAACAAGGACATTGCGTGCACTGGCGCCCGCCTGGTGTCAATCGTCACGGCTCACGTCACGCGAGCCTCGCGAGGTTTGCCCCACCTTGATATCTCCGCTCCTCGCGAGCCTGCCTGGAGAGGCCACTCTGGAGGAGGTCTTGTGTCGGCCGCCCCGCGAGGCTTGGCCCCTCGCGAGGGTCTTGAATGCCTTGTCGATGAAGATGGGCCGTACGGCCTGCTAAGCTCAGCCACGCCAGGCCGCAGTGAGCAAGTCTGGGGACCCCGTTCCTAACGCCGACAAGAGCCCCCGGCCCAAGGCACGCTCGGGCTTGGCTTCGAGGCGAAGCCAAAGGTCAAGTACGGAGCGCCGCGGACCCCAAAAGCCTGCGGCCTCGGTCGACGCATGGCGGTTGATTAGTCGTGGGTGTCTCTGCTTCCCCACACTTCCTCGGCAACTGCCCGACTTGAAAAAAGGCTGGTGCAGACAGTGCTTGCCTTCATTGCTTCCTCCTCGCCTTGCTCCAGATCCCTTTCTCGCTCCTCGCCACCGATACCTCTAGATCTGCTCCGATCTTGCTCCGCATCTGTGACCCATGGCGTCGCGCAAGGTCAAGACCTCCTTGGCACCGGCTTGGTACGAGCCAGCTCTTGAAGCGCCCACCATTATAGAGAAGAGCCTCGCCTCCGCGCGCCTGCTGACGGCGGGGGAGAGCAATGAGTGGGGGGAGACGGAGCTCCGGCTTGCTTCTGACGTGCCGGAGCCTCAGGGAAGCACCTTCTTCCCCTTCTTCTCGAGCAGCATCGCCGTCGGGTTGGTTCCCCCCTTTTCTGATTTCTTTTATGAGGTCCTCGACCACTACGGGTTGGAGGCATTGCACCTCCATCCCAACTCTATCCTCCTCTTGTCCATCTTTGCCTACTACTGCGAGGCGTACTTGGGCATGATGCCATCCATGGCGCTTCTACACCACTTCTTCTTCCTTTGCGTCAGTGATGGACACATCTCCAGGTGCGCCAATTTCATCGCATCTGGCAAGGCCAACTCGATCTCGAGCACCGGGAAGAGGGACGACAACATCCGGGCCAAATGGGTCATGATGGACGCCAAGTGCGCCCATCCGCGTTTGGTGTTTCCCACGGAGGCGCCCCAGTCCGACAAGGGGTGTCCCCGCGCGGAGCTTGCTGATGAGCGGGTGTTGTCTGTGTTGGGGCAGATGACGACCAACCTGAAGCCGGGCAATGCGAAGGCGGCCAAGGTGACGGGGGTCATGTTCCTGAGGGAGTTCTTGATGCTGTGAGTTGCTTCACTTCAGGTGCGCGCGCGCCCCCTGTGGAAGCTCGGAGGTGAAGGAGACAAGATACGCCTGAGGCCGGGGGCCCTGCTTGCCGATGAACTGACCGCTGTCCTGCGTCTCATAGTTGGGGACAACCAGGAGTACCCACTGAGTGCCTTCGTCCCTCTGTTCCATCGCAAGGACTGGGAGGAATTTTTCGCCTCCAGGCCAACCTTCGACGCGCGCGGGCTGGTGCCGCGGGTGCCCACAGGAGCCCCTGTGGCACCGAAGCCGGTGGAGGTGTCCTCCGACGAGTCCGGCAGAGGAAAGGAAGAGGAGGGGGACTTGGAGGCGACCCTTGAAGAGATAGGGGAGAACTCCCCCTTGAGGAAAGCCGAAATCCTCCACGCCCTTCCTGACGACGCCGAGGTCGACGCCCGCCAGGAGGAGGGAGAGCTGCCCATCGTCCCGATGAGGAGTAGGTCGTCACTGATCCCTCGGGATGCTGCCTCCGCCTTGATGCCGCATGGGGCTGCCTCCAGCCCTCCTTCTGCACCGTCTTCTGCCCCCGGGACCCGCGCGCCTACTTCCCAGGCTTCGAAACTTTCGGGCTTCAAGCTCCCCAAGCGGAAGGTGGAATATGTCGCGGTGGACCGGTAAGTGCCTTGAGCTTCGTCTTGTCCCTGCCTGTACTTGTCATTTCCTGACGTTCACCCTTGGTTGGTCAGGCCGATGCCTTCGGCGAAGAAAAGGAAGGAGGATGCGGCGGCTGCGCCTCCCCCCACGGAGAAAGGGGGCAGCAGCACTCGCACTTCCCCAATCCGGTCGCCCTCGCGAGGCCAAGAAGAGCATCATCGTGTGGAATCAGCCCCCATGCCCCCACTGGCTCTGGAGGTGCCAGTGTCTGGCTCGGCTGAAGAGGTCGCGACTGCTCCGGAACCCGCAGCCTCCCAGGCCTTGGTGACGACGTCGCCTCCTCCCGCTGTTGCACCTCCACTCCCAGGTTCTTCTGCTTCTGCTGCTGTCCTGGAGCGTGCTCTTTCGGAGATGACCTAGTTGCAGAAAGATCTCCTGAGCACGGACCCGTGCCTGGTTGCCGGGCGCCTGGAGCTGGCCTCTGGCTGGCTTCACTCTGACTTGGCGGTTCACGTGACGCTGAGCCAGGCTGCAGCGCCTTCTGAGAAGGAGAAGCAGAGCACCACCAATGCCGCAGTCGATCGTGAGGCGGCACTGAAAGACGCCAAGGCCGCCCGCGACCACTGCCAAGAGCTGGAGGATGAGTTGAAGAGCCTACGCGACAAGCATGCTGAAGAAGCACGCGGCCGCCTGGTGAAGGAGGAGGAGATGATGGCCCGGGAGGATGCCGTCAAGAACCGTGATACTGAGCTAGAGGAGTTGGGGAAGACGCAGGCCGCCGAGCGCAGCCGGCTGGAGGAGCTGGAGCGGAAGGTGAAGGCGAGGGAGGCTGATCTTGACGCCAAGGCGCGAGTCTTGGCCGAAGACCGCGTGGCCTTTGCCGATCTCAAGGAGAGGTCTCGCAAGGCACTGAAGACGCTCTACGAGCACGGCTTGGAGAGGCTGCTGACCACCGACGAGGACGGCCCCGCCCTGCTGCTTCCTCCCTTGGTGAAGGCGCGTGAGGAAGTTGTGGATGGTATCGGTCCCATGGCGAGGCGAAGCTTCGCGTCTGTCTTCAGCTGCATTGACTCGTGTCTTCAGCCACCTGCACCTTTGCGACCCCAGCGCTTGTCTTGACGACCTGCTGGAGCCTGTGGCCGAAGATCACTATGAAGCCGCTGCCGCAGCCGTGCAAGGTCAGGTGGAGGCCCTACTGAGGAGGTTCCAGGGCTTTGCCTCCGCACCCTTGTCCGGCGATGCCGCCGATCCTGCGACTGGTGGTGCAGGTGAAGACATCGTTACCCAAGGAGGAGCACCTTCTGCAGGCGATGGCGGTGTCCAGTGGTGACCTGCGGCTACTCTCCTATTTTGTTCCTGTAATATGCATCAGGCCTCGTGGAGGCATTAAAATTTCATTTGATATTGTGAGGACAATATGCTTTGTAATATTTGCTTCGAGATTTTGCGATTTCCTTCCTATTTGCTTTGCGTTACGTCGGCAGAGCCGGCCTCACAAGATACCTCAACCACCGTTAATGACCGGAGACCAGGACAGACCAAGGAGTGAGGGGCTACGTTGTCGGTGTCAAAACTGGCGGATCTCGGGTAGGGGGTCCCGAACTGTGCGTCTAAGGCGGATGGTAATAGGAGGTGGGGGACACAATGTTTACCCAGGTTCGGGCCCTCTCGATGGAGGTAATACCCTACTTCTTGCTTGATTGATCTTGATGATATGAGTATTACAAGAGTTGATCTACCACGAGATCGTAGAGGCTAAACCCTAGGAGCTAGCCTATGATTATGATTGTTGTGGTCCTACGGACTAAACTCTTCGGTTTATATAGACACCGGAGGGGGCTAGGGTTACACAGAGTCGGTTACAAGGGAGGAGATCTACATATCCGAATTGCCAAGCTTGCCTTCCACGCAAAGGAGAGTCCCACCCAGACGCGGGACGAAGTCTTCAATCTTGTATCTTCATAGTCCAACAGTCCGGCCAAAGTATATAGTCGGTTGTCCGAGTACCCCCTAATCCAGGACTCCCTTAGTAGCCCCTGAACCAGGCTTCAATGACGATGAGCCCGTCGCGCAGATTGTCTTCGGCATTGCAAGGCGGGTTCTTCTCCAAATCCTGAGTACCTGTCGAGTAGTGTCCGGCTTCCCATGAATGTTGCACTCCTCGGCTTTTGCGCCTAATAATGGCTATCTTTCACGTGTCGAGCGAATGCGAGAAGTCGGGGCATTTTTACGTTTGCCACCCTAACAATGTGAGTGAATCGTCTATTTAAAGAGTCGGGGATCCTCAGATCCAAATCACACCATCCTCCCACAGCGAGTACCCATCGGAGCGCACCCAGAAAAGTCCATCCCATCATGGCTGGCCATCGCAACTCCTCCTCTTGCTCCCATAGCACTAAGCCAAGCAATTGGGAGAAGTGTTTCGTCCCCCACAGTCAATTAGTAGAGTTACAGACCCAGGGGTTTCTCCCTCCTGCGTATATGGTCGTCGTCCGAGCCGGACTAGCCACTTACAATGGCGGGGAGCAAGCGGAGAGCTTTCCCAGCGCCTCCATGAGGGAGCGGGTATGCCTTGTCCCTTACTTATTAAGGGGACTCGGATTTCCAATCCATCCATTCCTCCGCGGGCTCCTAGAGTTTTATGGCCTCCAGCTGCATAATTTTACTCCCGCCTCCATATTACACATCGCTGGCTACGTCACCTTTTGCGAGCTGTTTCTGGGTTGCGAAGCTTGTTTCGAGCTATGGAAGAGGCTATTCTGCCTCGTACCCTATACATAGGAGGGGTCAATAAATCAACTGGGCGGAGCCGAAATATGGCGCATCGCCAGGACCGGATACCCGTCCGGTACTCCGAAGAAGACATCCGAAGACTGGCCTTCAGAGTGGTTTTATATGGAGGACGTCCCCCTTTCGGACCCTATTCGGATGGGCCTTCCTGAGTTCAATAACGCCCCTTTGAAGAAACGACACAGCTGGCACCCTTGGAACCCCCAGGAGGAAGATAATAGAGAGGTCCTTTACCTGATGGCCCGGATGAAAACGCTGGCCAAATCAGGACTGACAATAATCGAGGTTATGTCAAAATGTATAATGCGGGGGGTGCAGTGATACGTCTCCAACGTATCTATAATTTTTGATTGGTCCATGCTATATTATCTACTGTTTTGGACATTAATGGGCTTTATTATTCACTTTTATATTATTTTTGGGACTAACCTATTAACCGGAGGCCCAGCCCAGAATTGTTGTTTTTTGCCTATTTCAGAGTTTCGCAGAAAAGGAATATCAAACGGAGTCCAAACGGAATGAAACCTTCGGGAACGTGATTTTTAGGAAGAATATGATCCGGGAGACTTGGACCCCACGTCAAGAAACAAAAGAGGAGGACACGAGGTAGGGGGCACGCCTACCCCCCAGGGTGCGCCCTCCACCCTCGTGGGCCCCCTGTTGCTCCACCGACGTACTCCTTCCTCCTATATATACCTATGTACCCCCAAACGATCAGAACAGGAGCCAAAACCTAATTCCACCGCCGCAACCTTACATGCCCACGAGATCCCATCTTGGGGCCTGTTAGGAGCTCCATGGGAAGGGCATCCATCACGGAGGGCTTCTACATCAACACCATAGCCTCTCCGAGGAAGTGTGAGTAGTTTACTTCAGACCTTCGGGTCCATAGTTAGTAGCTAGATGGCTTCTTCTCTCTTTTTGGATCTCAATACAATGTTCTCCCCCTCTCTCGTGGAGATCTATTTGATGTAATCTTATTTTTGCAGTGTGTTTGTTGAGATCGATGAATTGTGGGTTTATGATCAAGATTATCTACAAACAATATTTGAATCTTCTCTGAATTCTTTTATGTATGATTGTTTATCTTTGCAAGTCTCTTCGAATTATCAGTTTGGTTTGGCCTACTAGATTGATCTTTCTTGCAATGGGGAAGTGCTTAGCTTTGGGTTCAATCTTGCGGTGTCCTTTCCCAGTGTGATGAGGGGCAGCAAGGCACGTATTGTATTGTTGCCATCGAGGATAACAAGATGGGTTTTTATCGTATTGCATGAATTTATCCCTCTACATCATGTCATCTTGCTTAAAGGCGTTACTCTGTTTTCATGAACTTAATACTCTAGATGCATCTTTGGATAGCGGTCGATGAGTGGAGTAATAGTAGTAGATGCGGTGAGTCGGTCTACTTGTCTCGGACGTGATGCCTATATACATGATCATACCTAGATATTCTCATAACTATGCTCAATTCTGTCAATTGCTCAACAGTAATTCGTTCACCCACCGTAAAATACTTATGCTCTTGAGAGAAGCCACTAGTGAAACCTATGGCCCGCTGGTCTATCTTCATCATATGAATCTTCCAGCACTTAGTTATTTCTGTTGCTTTTTACTTTGCTTTTATTTTACTTTGCGTCTTTATCACAAAAATACCAAAAATATTATCCTATCATATCTATCAGATCTCACTCTCGTAAGTGACCGTGAAGGGATTGACAACCCCTTATCGGGTTGGTTGCGAGGATTTATTTGTTTTGTGTAGGTGCGAGGGACTCGCGCGTAGCCTCCTACTGGATTGATACCTTGGTTCTCAAAAACTAAGGGAAATACTTACGCTACTATGCTGCATCACCCTTTCCTCTTCAAGGGAAAACCAACGCAGTGCTCAAGAGGTAGCAAGAAGGATTTCTGGCGCCATTCTTGGGCGGTCTACATAAAGTCAACATACCAAGTACCCATCACAAACCCTTATCTCCCGCATTACATTATTTGCCATTTGCCTCTCGTTTTCCTCTCCCCCACTTCACCCTTGCCGTTTTATTTGCCCTCTCTTTTTCGTTCGCCTTCTTCTTTTTTTGCCCCTCGCTCCCTTTGTCGTTATGTGTGAAATTGGGGAAATTATTGCCGATATGGACAATATATCATAGAAAATCTGATGCTCCTGCTGAAGAACCCCCTACCTTGCATACAAAAAGATTTTGTATTGGTAGTGGTAATATTATTGGAAAAGGAGTTATTCAAGATTTCTTTACTTGTGCTAGTGATTTGCCTTCTACGGGCGGTTCTATTCTTCATAGAACTAGTAATCTTGCGGACGCTATTGCCATGCTTATAGTTGAACTTGAAAGGCAATTTATGCACTTGCATCCTTGCATACAAAGAATTTTCCTAGAATTCTCTAATATTGAGCATTCTTCTGTAGTGTGCCGCCACTATCTTTTTGGCTCATGAGTTTAGATTCATAATAAAAGAGGCCAAAGAAATCTTTGCGCATTATAGGGTAGATGCTAGTCATCCTCCCATTGAAGCTATCCTTTTTAATCAAGAAGACATGATGCATTTACAATCTTTGGATCATATTGCTTATAATGAAAATCTTAGGAAAAAGGTTCCAACTGATATTCTAGTTGATAGAATTTCCGAGCTTAATGATGATTTTGCTATTCAGAATAATGGATTAGGTTTTCCTCTTGAACAAAGGCTTGTGACTTTTTGCCAAAAGAATGCTTGTAATGATGAATTGGTTGTGCAATACAAAGGGCCTAGGGAGGAACCCATACCTCCCGAGACTGATCTTGGGGACTTTTGTCCCATTAAATTTAGCCCTTTTGATTATTTTTGCTTGCCTCAAAGAATACTTGCTGCTGAACGTAGAGAATATGAGAAAAGTTTTCATGACTTGCCATACCACTATTATGGCAATACCTAGATCTATCCTTGCTTTTATGCCTAGCTAGGGGCGTTAAACGATAGCGCTTGTTCGGAGGCAACCCAATTTTATTTTTAGTTTTTTTAGTTTTTTTGCTTCTTTTTAGGAATAAATATTTGTTCTAGCCTCTGGTTAGATGTGTTTTTATGTTTTAATTAGTGTTTGTGCCAAGTTAAACCTATAGGATCTTCTTGGATGATAGTTATTTGATCTTGCTATAATTTCCAGAAACTTTCTGTTCACGAAAATAATTGTTAAAAATCACCAGAATGTGATAAAATAGTGATTCCAATTGCCTATGATCAATAAACAAATTTTCTAGGCCTTCCTATTTTTGCTGATTTTGTTGAGTTCCAGAAGTTTGCGTTAGTTACAGATTGCTACAGACTGTTCTGTTTTTGATAGATTCTGTTTTTCGTGTGTTGTTTGCTTATTTTGACGAATCTATGGCTAGTAAAATAGTTTATAAACCATAGAGAAGTTGGAATACAGTAGGTTTAACACCAATATAAATAAATAATGAGTTCATTACAGTACCTTGAAGTGGTATTTTGTTTTCTTTCGCTAACGGATCTCACGAGATTTTCTGTTAAGTTTTGTGTTTTGAAGTTTTCAAGTTTTAGGTGAAAGATTTTGATGTATTATGGAACAAGGAGTGGCAAGAGCCTAATCTTGGGGATGCCCATGGCACCCCCAAGATAATATAAGGACACCATAAAGCCAAAGCTTGGGGATGCCCCGTAAGGCATCCCCTCTTTAAATCTACTTCCATCGGTAACTTTACTTGGAGCTATATTTTTATTCACCACATGATATGTGTTTTGCTTGGAGCGTCTTGTATGATTTGAGTCTTTGCTTTTTAGTTTACCACAATCATCCTTGCTGTACACACCTTTTGAGAGAGACACTCATGATTCGAAAATTATTAGAATACTCTATGTGCTTCGCTTATATCTTTTGAGTTATATAGTTTTGCTCTAGTGCTTCACTTATATCTTTTAGAGCACGGTGGTGGATTTGTTTTATAGAAACTTTTGATCTCTCATGCTTCACTTAGATTATTTTGAGAGTCTTAAATAGCATGGTAATTGCTTAAATAATCCTAATATGCTTGGTATTCAAGAATAGTAAAAATTCTTATGAGTGTGTTGAATACTAAGAAAAGTTTGATGCTTGATAATTGTTTTGATATGAAGATGGTGATATTAGAGTCATGCTAATTGAGTTGTTTTGAATTTGAGAAATACTTGTGTTAAAGTTTGTGATTCCCGTAGCATGCACGTATGGTGAACCGTTATGTGATGAAGTCGGAGCATGATTTATTTATTGATTTGTCTTCCTTATGAGTGGCGGTCGGGGACGAGCGATGGTCTTTTCCTACCAATCTATCCCCCTAGGAGCATGCGCGTAATACTTTTGCTTTGATAACTTGTAGATTTTTGCAATAAGTATATGAGTTCTTTATGACTAATGTTGAGTCCATGGATTATACGCACTCTTCTTCCTTCCACCATTGCTAGCCTCTCTAATACCGCGCACTTTTCGCCGGTATCATACACCCACCATAAACCTTCCTCAAAACAGCCACCATACCTACCTATCATGGAATTTCCACAGCCATTCCGAGATATATTGCCATGCAACTTTCCACCGTTTCGTTTATTATGACACGCTCCATCATTGTCATATTGCTTTGCATGATCATGTAGTTGGCATAGTATTTGTGGCAAAGCCACCGTTCATAATTCTTTCATACATGTCACTCTTGATTCATTGCATATCCCGGTACACCGTCGGAGGCATTCATATAGAGTCATATTTTTTTTCTAAGTATCGAATTGTAATTGTTGAGTTGTAAGAAAATAAAAGTGTGATGATCTTCATTTTTAGAGCATTGTCCCAAGTGAGGAAAGGATGATGGAGACTATGATTCCCCCACAAGTCGGGATGAGACTCCGGACGAAAAATAAAAAGAAAGAAAGAAAATAGGCCATAAAAAAGAGAAAAGGCCCAAATAAAAAATGAGAGAAAAATAGAGAAGGGACAATGTTACTATCCTTTTACCACACTTGTGCTTCATAGTAGCACCATGATCTTCATGATAGAGAGTCTCTCATTTTGTCACTCTCATATACTAGTGGGAAATTTTCATTATAGAACTTGGCTTGTATATTCCAATGATGGGCTTCCTCAAAATGCCCTAGGTCTTCGTGAGCAAGCGAGTTGGATGCACACCCACTTAGTTTCCTTTGTTGAGCTTTCATATACTTATAGCTCCAGTGCATCCGTTGCATGGCAATCCCTACTCACTCATATTGATATCTATTGATGGGCATCTCCATAGCCCGTTGATACGCCTAGTTGGTGTGAGGCTATCTTCTCCCTTTTTGTCTTCTCCACAACCACCATTCTTTTCCACATATAGTGCTATGTCCATGGCTCACGCTCATGTATTGCGTGAAGATTGAAAAAGTTTGAGAATGTCAAAAGTATGAAACAATTGCTTGGCTTGTCATCGGTGTTGTGCATGATTTAAATACTTTGTGTGGTGAAGATAGAGCATAGCCAGACTATGTGATTTTGTAGGGATAACTTTCTTTGGCCATGTTATTTTGAGAAGACATGATTGCTTTGTTAGTATGCTTGAAGTATTATTATTTTTATGTCAATATTAAACTTTTGTCTTGAATCTTTCGGATTTGAATATTCATACCACAATTAATAAGAATTACATTGAAATTATGCCAAGTAGCACTCCGCATCAAAAATTCAGTTTTTATCATTTACCTACTCGAGGACGAGAAGTAATTAAGCTTGGGGATGCTTGATACGTCTCCAACGTATCTATAATTTTTGATTGCTCCATGCTATATTATCTACTGTTTTGGAAATTAATGGGCTTTATTATTCACTTTTATATTAGGGACTAACCCATTAACCGGAGGCCCAGCCGAGAATTGATGTTTTTTTGCCTATTTCAGTGTTTCGCAGAAAAGGAATATCAAACGGAGTCCAAACGGAATGAAACCTTCGGGAACGTGATTTTTAGGAAGAATATGATCCGGGAGACTTGGACCCTACGTCAAGAAACAAAGAGGAGGCCACGAGGTAGGGGCGCGCCTACCCCTGTAGCGCGCCCTCCACCCTCGTGGGCCCCTGTTGCTCCACCGGCATACTCCTTCCTCCTATATATACCTCGTAGCCCCAAGCGATCGACACGGAGCCAAAACCTAATTCCACCGCCACAACCTTACGTACCCACGAGATCCCATCTTGGGGCCTATTAGGAGGTCCATGGGAGGGCATCCATCACGGAGGGCTTCTATATCAACACCATAGCCTCTTCGATGAAGTGTGAGTAGTTTACTTCAGACCTTGGGTCCATAGTTAGTAGCTAGATGGCTTCTTCTCTCTTTTGGATCTAAATACAATGTTCTCCCCCTCTCTCGTGGAGATATATTCGATGTAATCTTCTTTTTGCGGTGTGTTTGTTGAGATCGATGAATTGTGGGTTTATGATCAAGATTATCTATGAACAATATTTGAATCTTCTCTGAGTTATTTTATGTATGATTGGTTATCTTTGCAAGTCTCTTTGAATTATCAGTTTGGTTTGGCCTACTAGATTGATCTTTCTTGTAATGGGAGAAGTGCTTAGCTTTGGGTTCAATCTTGCGGTGTCCTTTCCCGATGTGATGAGGGGCAGCAAGGCACGTATTGTATTGTTGCCATCGAGGATAACAAGATGGGGTTTTTATCATATTGCATGAATTTATCCTCTACATCATGTCATCTTGCTTAAGGCGTTACTCTGTTTTCATGAACTTAATACTCTAGATGCATCTTTGGATAGCGGTCGATGAGTGGAGTAATAGTAGTAGATGCGGTGAGTCGGTCTACTTATCTCGGACGTGATGCCTATATACATGATCATACTGGATATTCTCATAACTATGCTCAATTCATCAATTGCTCAACAAAGTAATTGCTCGTTCACCCAAGTAAAATACTTATGCTCTTGAGAGAAGCCACTAGTGAAACCTATGGCCCATTGGGTCTATCTTCATCATATGAATCTTCCAAAGACTTAGTTATTTCTGTTGCTTTTACTTTGCTTTTATTTTACTGTGCGTCTTTATCACAAAAATACCAAAAATATTATCCTATCATATCTATCAGATCTCACTCTAAATGAAGTGACCGTGAAGGGATTGACAACCCCTTATCGGGTTGGTTGCGAGGATTTATTTGTTTTGTGTAGGTGCGAGGGACTCATGCGTAGCCTCCCTCTTGGATTGATACCTTGGTTCTCAAAAACTAAGGGAAATACTTACGCTACTTTGCTGCATCACCCTTTCCTCTTCAAGGGAAAACCAACGCAGTGCTCAAGATGTAGCATGCAACCACTTCAATATCGGGGACAACCCATGTGGCATTTCAATGGGGAAGATGATGCCACCCGCTGCAGCCGTAAAGGTCCGGACTCCACTGCTGCTCTAGCGAAAATACTGTCCGATTTATATAAAGGAGAGGAAGAGGAGTTCATCCGCATTAAGCCACGGGATGGATTCTCCATGTACAACCCCCAAACTGGGTGAGCTCCTAATTTTTACTCCAGACCTTCCCGCATTCTTCGTCATAAATATTTACCTTGCCATTTCATAGCAGGAACTGCAAAAAGCTGTGAGGGAGGTCCACAGCCCGTCTCCACAGTCAGAGGACCTTGACCGGGCCCTCGACCCCGGACTCAAAGAAGATCCGGACATATTTGTGGAGCTCATTGACAAGACGTTCTATCAATTAAGCTACGACGGTGCCTTGGTGGCCATCATAGCCGATTATCCTGGACTGCTCCCTGCATCGCATGTAAGTAAAACTGGAGTCCCAACTTCCGAGAAGGATCCCTTTTTGCACTTCACCCACCGCACACATATGGTGTCTTACAGGGAAGGCCCTCGGGACGCCATGCCAAACCTGCAGTGACTCACCAACAAGGGGCACCGAAACCGGGTAGGCTTAAAAGGAAGGCGGTCAGGACTGAGACGCCGTCGCAGAGGTATGAAAAAGAACGCTGCTCCGTGCTTGTCATTTTTAAAATATAATAAAGTCCATGGTTCCTGGCAGGAAAAACGCTCACGGACCGTGTCGGAGAGCACTGCCACGCCTCCACCGGCCAGGGCTCGAGCCGGACTTCGAGGCGAGGCACGCTAACGTGGGGACAACACCGAATGTTCCTCCTACAGAGGATGCGGATAGGCTGTCCGCTACAAATTCCGAAGTGGAGAGTGCCATGAATAACACGCGTCGCCGGTCCGTACTCCGCGACCCTGGTTTCTCTGAAGAGGCGTTCGATGCCTTCAATTCAGGAGACGCGTACATCTGAGCTGCTCAAAATGGCCTGTCCAGAGCGACGGACCAGTATGTAAAGGATATACGGGTAAGAAAATCTAATAATTATGTATACCAGTAGCCCTTGAGACTTGAAACAGTTGGCACAACTGATTTAAGGATCATTATATGTGTAGGTTCTTATGGAGAAGAATACCCAGTTGTCTCAAGAGCTGGAGGAATGCAAAGCCCAGCTACGGGCATGATTCTTAGGAATGGAGGAGTCCAAGAAGGCCCCATCTGGTAATACTTGTCTTGATCGAAAAGAATTAAATGACAGGTACCAGTTAGTATTCGGCATGCATGCAAATCTAACAATAGATTCTGCAGATAATCCTGGAGCGAATCCGAAGATCGTGCAATGGGATGAGCGACATGCTCAACGATAGCTAGAGGCTGGCGAGCACGTGCTTACGTGGGTTAGGCGGGAGAAAAACGATCTCCAAGATGCCAATACCCGGCTGGGCATTGAACTGGAAGATGTTCGGGCCCAGCTTGCTGACTCCGTAAAGGAGAATAAGAGGCTTCGACGCGGCATCTTTAGTAAGTGCTTGAACGAACTTTTATAGAGTTCGGCGAAGAAACTGGCTAACAGAGTTATATCTGTAGGTATGCTGACGGGTCCTCCCGAAGAGGAGATGCGCGGATCTACGGACGATCTTCTGCAAGAGCTCTCACAACTGCACGAACGAGTTCGGCAGGTGATGCAGGGCATTGCCCAGGCCTTGTGGCCATCCGCCTCCCTACCAGGAGGCATGGGGGAGCTCGTAGAGATGCTCAAGGGAGAGCGGCGGCGCTTCCGATTATGGAAGATATCGGCCTGCCAACAAGGTGCAAGGGAAGCCTGGGCCATGGTGTAGTATCGATATACCAAGGCTGATCTGAACCACATGGCCGAGGTCGGACCTGTAGGGTCTGATGGGAAAGAGACCCCTGTCAGTTTGGTGTATGACCAGGTGAAATTAGCCGCAAAGTATTCCCAACAGGATTGTAGGCTAGACAGCCTGTTGGATGGTATAGAAGACGAATTTAGTCAGTCTAAGTATTTGTGTACTTCAAGTGACATATATTGTCCCTAGCCGGATTGTAAATCATTTGTCACGGCGGACCTTTTAACCGACCTCCGGACCCGACAGTCGGAGTGTATCCGAATACCTGCCGGTTATGTAAAACCGAGTGCAGCGTGGAAACCAGGCGTAGGGGTCATAAGTACTTGAACAGACAAGTACCCAACTAGCTATGTTATATTACATGGATAGTAAGAAACATCTTCCAGGGAGAATAGTTCAGTTAAGGGTTCCTTTCCCTGGGTACGCATGCATTAATGTGCATGTCCGCACTGCAAAAAGAGAAGCAGGATATAAACATCTGGGGGCATGTATTACAATAATTAAAAGTCATCTTTTGTTCACCGACCGAATATTCCCTAAAGAATGCTAGCTTTCGGCTTCACCCAGTCTGAGGTACACTTCCGGCTGACCAGGCAGTAACAATCACAGAGGTGCTCCCCTTATGCCCTAGCCTAATTAACGGGAACGTAGGGCACAAACACAAGAGCCAGGGAACCCAACTTGGCCAAAACTTAAGTCATATCAATGCGTACAATGGCGAAGAAAAGGTACATTTGTAAAAGTAACACATGTGCAGGGGGCAAAGAGCCCGGAACATAATTATATTAAGCTTCTGTATAAGAAGCCCCCAGGTATAATGAGCACGCCTAGCACGTCAAGATTGTGTAGTCAAGACACATTTTAACCTTTTAAGGCCGTGAAGAAAAAGGGAAGAAAGAAAGAAAGACAGATAGAGGATATATATATAAAAAAAGACAGAGGTAAGGAGACGAACACAGAGTCCGGCACTAGGCGTAGAACCTTCGAAGTCTGGCCGCGTTCCATGGGTTTGGCTCGAGTTTATTGTCCGATACATCCCGCAGACGGTACGCTCCACCGGTTAGAAGTTTGTCAATAACGAAGGGACCTTCCCATTTGGGCTTGAGCTTGTCCTTTTTCTTCTCTGGTAGGCGTAGAACAAGTTTGCCAACATTATAAGTTTTGGCCCGTACTTCTCTGCTGTCACAGCCCTAGAGCTTGTTTGTAACTAGTAGCATTGCATCCATGCATCATGTTAATTTTCATGAAATTTGAAATGGGGATGACCAAGCCCTAGCACTAAAAAAATTCAAATAGGTTCAACCAAAATATTTTCAATGACCTCAAAATATCCTTCTAAAATGTCCATGATTTATGGAAAGAGGTGAAAGCCTCTACCAGAGATAATGCATATTTTTCCAGGACATTTTGGTCATTGAATTAAATCATTATGGTATTTGAGTTGGAGTTTAAAAGTTACAATTAAAATATTGGTTGCTCCAAATATTCTGAGATTTATTGTGTGGTTTGAAAATAATTCAAATATACCTCACAAAAATCTCTGAAATTAACCAAAGAAATGTTTTGGTTGGGTTTTTAATAGCAAACTTAAAGCGAGATAATCGAAAACTAAAACAAATATTTAAGATTGATAGAGAAGCCCACTTACCTGGCGCCACGAACCGGCCCATCTTCCCCCCCCCCCCCCTCGCTGGCCCAGCTGGAGGCCCAGCCCACCACCGCAGCTCATGTCGTCTTCCTCCTCTGCCAGGAGGAGAAGCATGCGTCTTGGCGCTGACCACCCGTGGCCACCTCCTGCCTCCCTTTGGCCTCCCTAAGCGCCACAGGGTCATCCCGGCGCCACGCAGCCCCTGGACCGCTCTCACTCTCCCCATGCTCATCCCCTCCCTGGCTCCCTTCCCTCTCTTCCTCGAGGCCCGCTGTCGCCGCCAACCAGCGCCTGCAGCGACAGTAGCATCCCGAGCCTCTCCGACACGCCCCGAGATCCGCCCGTTCCGCCATCGTCCTCCTCGTCATCTCAGTGACGGAAAAGAGCCCCAACGCCGTCCGCCCCTTCTTCCCCCTTCAGCCACGGAGATCGCCGGAGACTTTCCGCCGCCATCGAGCCGCCCCCGAGCACGCTGAGAGCACCGACGACCTCACCGTGAGCTCCTCTACCCAACGCCTCTCTCCCCTCTGTCGATTTTCTCCTATAGCGCCTTTGGCCACCCCGGCCGAAGCTCGCCGCCGTTGCGCTTCGTCGCCGCCGTGGCTAGAGCCCACCTCCACCGCGTTTGAGAGCGTCACCGTGCTCAAGACGCGTTTGCGAGGAGCACCGGCACCCCTCCACCCCTCCTGCCGTGCCTCCTAGCGACGTGCCCGAGCTCGCCCGAGCTCCGGCGGCCGCCAAACACGACGCCGTCGCCAACTCCGGCGACCCCGCGCCCCCATGCTGCCTCTGATTGGATGCGCAAGAGGAAGGGCTCCCCCCTGGTGCCCTCCGCCGCGTTTTTAGCCACCGGAGGAGCAACCCCGCAGCGCTCCGCCGCGTTCGCCGTCGCCGGCGTCAAGCCGCCGGTGGCGTTGACCACTGACCGGGGTTTGACCACCCGGGTCGTCTGACGATGTGGGCCCGCCCTTGACTAGTTTAGTTTAGGACTAATTACCCCTCTGTGGTCAGCGACATGTGGGCCCCGGGTCCTGCTAATTTTAGTTAGTGCTAAAACTAACTCTTTTAGCCTGAGTCACTGACCAGTGGACCCCACTGGTCAGGTTTGACCCGGGGCAGCCCTGTTGACTCTGCTGACGTCACCCAGACGCAGTGCTGACGCAGTTATTGATTTTCTAGAATTTAAATAATTCAGGAAATTCCAGGAATTTACCTAAACTTCTAAAATTCATAGTAATTCAACCGTAACTCCAATGGAAATAATTTATATAGGAAAAATGATCAGAAAAATATGAAGAATCTGTTTATGGCACTTTCATGCATGTTTGAACAAGTTAACCTCACTGAATAGGACAAATGATGATTAGGGCAAATTATGAAATAACATTTGGAGTTGGAATCTGTTCTTGTTTGAGTTCCACTTCAATTAACTTGGCTAGATATTGCATTAGGTGAATTCAGTACCTTAACATGACATGTCATTCATGTGAATGTGCATTGCATTGATTGTGTTCTCTCTTGTTGCCGATGCTTGTCCCCTCTCGGTGAGACGATGTAAAGCGATGAATTCGATGATACCGATGAAGAACTATATTATCTTGAAGTGCCGTGCAAGCAAAACCCCTTGTCCATTCCGATATAATCCCACTCTCTCGCTCCTGCTCTATTTTACTGCATTAGGACAACAACGACTCATGTGTTACTTGCTGCGGTAGCTGAACCCCTTTATCCTCTGCATGACCTGTCATTCCACAAGAATTAGATGAAACCCACTAGCATGAGTAGGAGTTGTTTGAGCCATGTTGTGCCTACTCATTCATGCTTGTTGTCATGCACTCTTGCTTAGAGTTGAGTCAGGTCCGATTCATCGGGAATGAATTGGAATGGTTGTGTGAACATGTCCCTCGTGTGTGAGCTAAGTGTGTGAACACGATTTGGTAAAGGTAGCGGTGAGAGGCCATGTAGGAGTACATGGTGGGTTGTCTCATTGCAGCCGTCCTCGTGAACTGAGTTCTGTGTTTGTGATCCATGAAACAGATTACTACCACGCATTGGGATCCTTAATTGACCCTCTCGGCTTCTTAACCACCCTTGTCCTCGATCAGGAGTTGCAAGTAGTTTACGGTGTTTGTAGTATCTTTGGGGCCGCACGCAACGCTGACCATAGGGGTGGGTTGTGTTGCGGTAGGCACCGTGTCTGGTGTACCGATTCGCCTGCTTGGTGTCTCGGGAACCCTGCACACATCGTTCGGGCTGTATGGGAAACCTCGGGCGGACTCCCTGCGGATGGAACCCGAATAGGCGATAAACCTGGACTTGGGACTTGTGTGTTTAGGTAGGTCGTGGCCGACACCCACGTTGGGCTTCCGCTTGAATGTTGCCGAGTACATGTCGTGTAAACGGGCGGTAAGTGGTGAGAGCGTGTGTGAAGAAGTACACCCCTGCAGGGTTAATATGATCTATTCGAATAGCCGTGTCCACGGAAAAGGACTTCTAGGTTGCCTATATCAGTTCATAGACAAGTGAAAGTGGATACTCTAAAAAGCGCAAGATAAGCGTGAGTGCTATGGATGGCGTTCTCGTAGGGAGACGGGATCGGGTCCATAGTGGTGTATTGATATGGTGAATATGTGGACTCGTGTGCGCCACCTCAAAAGAGTTACTTGCGTTCGTAGTTCGGGATAGCCACCGAGTCAAAGCTGGCTTGCTGCGGTTAAACTCCACCACCCCTTTTGATAATGATGCATATGTAGTTAGTTACGATGTAAGTCTTCTGAGTACAATTGTACTCACGTTTGCTTATTTTATGTTTTGCGAGAGACTTCGGTCTCGCTTAGTAGTTCCGCTTGGACTTGATGGTTAGCTTGTTACCTCAGCTACGATCTTGTGCCCTCGGCAGATCAGTAGATAGTCGGGCTTCTCGGCCTTCTTCATTTTTAGTTATGCGTACTTTCGAGACATGTTTAGCTTCCGCTTGTGCTTTGACTTGTATGCTCACGAGTGTTGGGTCATGAGACCCATGTTTGTAATATCTCGCTTCTCGGAGCCTATTGAATAAATAATTGAGTCGTAGAGTTATGTTGTGATGCCATGTTGTATCTACACATATTGAGCATATTGTGTGTATGTTTGAAATGCTTGGTATGTGTGGGATCCGACAAACTAGTTGTTTATCCTTGGCAGCCTCTCATATGGGGAAATGTAGTCTCGTGCTTACGAGTGATAGTAGTCCGCTACAGCCCGGTTCACCGGAGTCTCGCTTAGCCCGGCACTACTGCTTGGACACTTGACTGGCCGGCATGTGTTTCACCGTTCCTATATGTCCGTTCTTCGGGAAATGTCATGCGGTGTTATTCGAGTCCTGCCTAGCTCGCTACAGCCCGGGATACCGGAGTCTCATAGCCAGTGCTACAGCCCAATTTATACGTTGATGACCGACATGCTCGATGTGATTCATGTATGCCTGTCCCCATGGGTTAGCGCCGCTTTGGGTTCACGACTAGCCATGTCGGCCGGGTTCTTTGTCATATGGATGCTAGCGACACTATCATATCGTGAGCCAAAAGCATAAACGGTCCCGGGCCATGGTAAGGCGACACCTGTGGGAATACCGTGCGTGAGGCCGCAAAGTGATATGAGGTGTTACCGGCTAGATCGATGTGACTTGGGATCGAGGTCTGACAGCGTTGGTATCGAGCTTTGTTGCTGTAGGATTACCAAGCCAAACTGGTCAAGTTGTGTCTAGAAATGCTTTAGTTATGTAAGGGAATTGATTGTGGAAGGAACGTAAGGCTCTTTTTACTCCTTATACCTCATGGCCTTACGATGCGAGTCAACCTCTTCTCTTCTACGGGGTTAAGAATTAGGCTTCTCATCTATCTATCAGGATGATGTGTTACTAATCCATAGACTTATAAGATTGTTGGTTTTAAGCCTCAGTTCAGTTCCTACTATTTCTGTATGATAATTGTTGATCTCGGAATCTTGGTATTGTGATGTTGAGTGGTTATGCCACCATTTTTCCAGGATGTCTCAAATCATTGTGAGCATTTACAGCCGTTATGCTGTCCGAGTCATCCCAGGTCTCTAAATAGTCTGATGCATTTGCAAATCCTTCCTTCCGTTCCCGATGTCCTTTGGGTCAGAATAAGCACACTAATCGGTAAGTTGAGGTACTTCGTTGCCTCGGCATAGATGTTGGAACTATTATTGTGACCCTAGTTGTTTAGGAAGTCACCTAGCAATTTAGCAATGCTTTGTGTCCCCGGTGTGATGATTCCGGCCATCATTCTCGAAAGCATCCCGTGATGCCACTTAGTAGTAGGTATTCTAATCCTGGGTTCTTGAACCCGAGATTCACCCTACTTCATGTTGTTAGTATTTGCTAGTTCCTTTAGGATATTAGTAACTTTGCGATAGTCCTCGATGTTCGTGGCATTTCCTTCTTCCAAATACCATGAACTAGTTATGGCAGAAGTTCTTTGAATTAAAAGATCACAATTAGGGTACTCTTGAGTAGTTCTCCATTCATAATTGTGAATCTGCCAGTTCTACTTTCCTGCATGGGTTGTCCGGAAGAAACCTGTTGAACTTGATTCGACATACTAACCTATGCATCCACAACTCAGAAAAATTATATGTTCCTTTGAGTTGCTCTTTTTAGTTGTATTCCGACCCCGTCTGTCAATTGATAGTCAGGAGTATGTGTGCATTCGTTTATCGATGCCTATTATCCTTGTGATCCGTCAAGCCATTCTATTTTGGAATGACTTGGAGAAACAAACTCCAGTACCTCATCCATATCTAGGATTGGGTCAAAGCAGTTGTATTCCGCAGATCAAAATGCCAATTCAGCTTTTGATGTTGTTCCACCTGGAGTGTTACCATCTTTATGTCAAGAATGTCATGAGAATTGCACCTTCTCTTATGAATTCTCGATGCAGTGATACTTCTCGCCATCATTATCCATTCCTCGGTTCCGAGTTGTTGAAACCGGAATGCCGACGAGTGAATTGTGATGTGTGAAATCAATACTCCGAGCAACTCGTTGCTTGGCAGCTAGTGGACAATATCCTCACTCTTAGCGTGTTGGTTATTAAATCATCATCCTAAGATTGATCGTGCTACCTAGTCCTTATTTCTGGTGCACACTTCGATTGATGAGTTAGGATTATATCAAGTCATCACTCATTTGATCAGATCGTCTTGCCCTCAAAAGCAAGGTTGTTCTCGAGCTTAGTAACATACCGGTGGTTCGTGACTTTCCAAATATTTTCTTGGAAGTGTTACCGGGTTGTCTCCTCGACCGTTATGTGGAGCTCGTGATCAAGTTGGTTTCTTGTGAACCACCCTTTCTCCAAGAATCTGTGTTGGATATCCACGAGCTAGTTGGTTAAGCTAGACAACAACTTGGAGAGTTAGAGGATAAAAGCTTGCACGACTTAGTTCGTTCCAAAGGGATATTCTTGTGTAGTGTGTGTTGAAGAAAGATGATATCTTCATCGATTGGTCCCTGCGATCAGTCGTTGGACCTATTGTCTTATCAATCCTTTGATTTGAGTATGGGCTATCGTCAAACCAAATCAGAACCAACGATGTTCGTAAATGTTGTCTTACTCGTGGTTGATCCCTCGAGCATACCCCATTACATCTGTTGGTCTGGCCAATGCTATCACCGTGTTCACATGATGGTGGAAGTCCAGTGATATGGAAATTCCGATGAGTTGTTGTTGAGCCCATCAGCAGCATTTTGTCTCCCCCATGAGTCATGTTGAACATCAACCTAGTGTTGGAAATTTGTGTAAGCATTTCTTCGTGTTTTGTTCATGAAGCATATGTTTGGATGAAAGTAGTGACCTCCTCTAATTCATGTGCATCTGATGCAAGTTGCCGCCGTGAATTTGAGAAAGGTTTGTTTTGTTTCCTATGGTACCATCCCAAGTCAGTCATGCACGTGCGAGGTGCTCTATGGTTTGATAGGTTGGCCGCCTCCACTCCATATGTGTTTCCGAGCACACCAAGCCACCGGGCTGATTTGTTCAAGGAGAAGGAGTTCCTTCATAAGAGCTAATCCGGACTTATGTAGGGACTTGATATCCTCGATTATGGTTCCCCACGAACTCGGTAGTGTTTTATTATAAGACTACCATGTGGTCATGCCTGTCTAGGACAGTGTGTTCACAGGTTTGTAGCGGAACCAGCTCATGTTTTGGAGCTCGCTATCGTAGTTCATATCCCGAGAATCTCGCAATGCCATCTCGTCGGTTGTGTTGCAAACTTTCATTTTTCTTTCCGGACCCGATTAGTCTGGAGTATCCTATCACCAATCGGATCTGAATCTCAGGCAGATATGATGGTTGGAACATTCCAATAGTTGTATTTCGCTCCCAGCTTACACCGTCCTTGTGCCATTTCACTATGGGCTGCCTTCTTAGTAATTCTTGTCTAGGATCATCCTCAAAAGTGGACTTACCATGGCTCCCCTCCACCTTCGATGATAAGCAAAAATCATCCATTGCGTTGTCTTCAACAAGGTAGTCCACATCATCCATTCTAGTCCGGGTGTACCATTCCTTTGCACTCTACCAAACGATCGTTGTGAATTGCCTTAGGCTGGTATGAAGAGTTTCAATGATCTTGGTATCAAAAGTAATTCTTTTTGCCACTTAAGGGAATGGTTTCTCGCGTCACCTCCCCTGAGGTGCCCCGCTATTGAATCATGAAAATTATTTCCTCGCCACCTTGACACCATCCATCATCTCCCTAAGCGTGGAATTGTTGCCCACTAATCAAACCTCGCTGCTTTGTTATTCCTTCCTCTCGATATGTTTTGTGTCTCAACTCGAGATGTGTCACCATCCCAGTCCGTGAGTCGATCATGTTTACTTGATCTTCGTGAAGATCGAATCATATAGGGTTTCCCCCTTCTTTCTGTTGTCGTGTCAGGTGAAGATCTCGAAGACGTCAAGACCAAGATGATGGAATGAATCAACATCTTCGAGAAGGCAAATGGATCACGAAGATTGTGATAGTTTGTGATTTCCCTTTTCCTCTTACCTCACGTCTTGAATCTCGGGGCGAGATTCTTGTTTAGTGGGGGTGAGTTGTCACAGCCCCAGAGCTTGTTTGTAACTAGTAGCATTGCATCCATGCATCATGTTAATTTTCATGAAATTTGAAATGGGGATGACCAAGCCCTAGCACTAAAACAATTCAAATAGGTTCAACCAAAATATTTTCAATGACCTCAAAATATCCTTCTAAAATGTCCATGATTTATGGAAAGAGGTGAAAGCCTCTACCGGAGATAATGCATATTTTTCCGTGACATTTTGGTCATTGAATTAAATCATTATGGTATTTGAGTTGGAGTTTAAAAGTTACCATTAAAATATTGGTTGCTCCAAATATTACGAGATTTATTGTGTGGTTTGAAAATAATTCAAATATACCTCACAAAATCTCTGAAATTAACCAAAGTGTTTTGGTTGGGTTTTTAATAGCAAACTTAAAGCAGATAATAGAAAACTAAAACAAATATTAAAGAGAGAGAGAGAAGCCCACTTACCTGGCGCCACGAACCGGCCCAGCTCCCCCCCCTCGCTGGCCCAGCTGGAGGCCCAGCCCACCACCGCAGCTCATGTCGTCTTCCTCCTCTGCCAGGAGGAGAAGCAGCTGCGTCTTGGCGCCTGACCACCCGTGGCCACCTCCTGCCTCCCTGCTGGCCTCCCTAGCGCCCTGGGGTCATCCCCGAGCGCCACGCAGCCCCCCTGGACCTCTCTCACTCTCCCCATGCTCATCCCCTCCCCTGGCTCCCTTCCCCTCTCTTCCCCGAGCCCCGCCGTCACCGCCAACCAGCGCCTGTGGCGTCATGAGCATCCCGTGCCTCTCCGACACGCCCCCGAGATCCGCCGTTCCGCCATCGTCCTCCTCGTCATCTCAGGCGACCAGAAGAGCCCCAACGCGCCGTCCCCGCCCCCTTCTTCCCCCTTCAGCCACGGAGATCGCCGGAGACTTTCCGCCGCCATCGAGCCGCCCCCGAGCACGCTGAGAGCACCGACGACCTCACCGTGAGCTCCTCTACCCAACGCCTCTCTCCCCTCTGTCGATTTTCTCCTCTAGCGCCTTTGGCCACCCGGCCGGCTTCGCCGCCGTTAAACCGTCGCGCCCGTGGCTAGAGCCCACCTCCACCGCGTTTGAGAGCGCCACTGCAGCCAAGACGCTTGCAGGAGCACCCAAGACCCTCCACCCCTCTGCCGTGCCTCCTAGCGGCGTGCCCGAGCTTCGCCCGAGCTCCGGCCGCCAAACACGACGCCGTCGCCAACTCCGGCGACCTGCGCCCCGCTGCCTCGATTGGATGTGCGGGAGGAAGGGCTCCCTCGGTGCCCTCCGCGCGTTTTTAGCCACCGGAGGAGCAACCCGCAGCTCCGGCGTTCGCCGTCGCCGGCGTCAAGCCGCCCGATGGCGTTGACCACTGACCGGGGGTTTGACCACCCCGGGTCGTCTGACGTGTGGGCCCCGCCCTTGACTAGTTTAGTTTAGGACTAATTACCCCCCCCCCCAGGGTCACTGACATGTGGGCCCCGGGTCCTGCTAATTTTAGTTAGTGCTAAAACTAACTCTTTTAGCTTTGAGTCAGCGACGATGGACCCCACTGGTCAGGTTTGACCCGGGGCAGCCCTGTTGACTCTGCTGACGTCACCCAGACGCAGTTATTGATTTTCTAGAATTTAAATAATTCAGGAAATTCCAGGAATTTACCTAAACTTCTAAAATTCATAGTAATTCAACCGTAACTCCAATGGAAATTATTTATATAGGAAAAATGATCAGAAAAATATGAAGAATCTGTTTATGGCACTTTCATGCATGTTTGAACAAGTTAACCTCACTGAATAGGACAAATGATGATTAGGGCAAATTATGAAATAACATTTGGAGTTGGAATCTGTTCTTGTTTGAGTTCCACTTCAATTAACTTGGCTAGATATTGCATTAGGTGAATTCAGTACCTTAACATGACATGTCATTCATGTGAATGTGCATTGCATTGATTGTGTTCTCTCTTGTTGCGATGCTTGTCCCCTCTCGGTAGACGACGTCATCGAAGCGATGAATTCGATGACACCGATGAAGAACTATATTATCTTGAAGTGCGAGCAAGCAAAACCCCTTGTCCATTCCGATATAATCCCACTCTCTCGCTCCTGCTCTATTTTACTGCATTAGGACAACAACGACTCATGTGTTACTTGTTGCGATAGCTGAACCCCTTTATCCTCTGCATGACTGTCATTCCACAAGAATTAGATGAAACCCACTAGCATGAGTAGGAGTTGTTTGAGCCATGTTGTGCCTACTCATTCATGCTTGTTGTCATGCACCTCTTGCTTAGAGTTGAGTCAGTCCGATTCATCGAGAATGAATTGGAATGGTTGTGTGAACATGTCCCACTGTGTGTGAGCTAAGTGTGTGAACACGATTTGGTAAAGGTAGCGGTGAGAGGCCATGTAGGAGTACATGGTGGGTTGTCTCATTGCAGCCGTCCTCGAACTGAGTTACGTGTTTGTGATCCATGAAGCAGTTACTACCACGCATTGGGATCCTTAATTGACCCTCTCGCTTCTTAACCACCCTTGTCCTCGGTCCGGGAGTTGCAAGTAGTTTCGGTGTTTGTAGTATCTTTGGGGGCACGCATAACGCTGACCATAGGGGTGGGTTGTGTTGCGGTAGGCACCGTGGCCAGTGTACCGATTCGCCCGTTTGGTGTCTCGGGAACCCTGCACACATCGTTCGGGGCTGTATGGGAAACCTCGGCCGGACTCCTGCGGATGGAACCGAATAGGCGATAAACCTGGACTTGGGACTTGTGTGTTTAGGTAGGTCGTGGCCGACACCCACGTTGGGCTTCCGCTTGAAGGTTGCAGTACATGTCGTGTAAACGGGCGGTAAGTGGTGAGCGTGTGTGAAGAAGTACACCCCTGCAGGTTAATATGATCTATTCGAATAGCCGTGTCCACGGAAAAGGACTTCTGGGTTGCCTATATCGGTTCATAGACAAGTGAAAGTGGATACTCTAAAAAGCGCAAGATAAGCGTGAGTGCTATGGATGGCGTTCTCGTGAGGAGGCGGGATCGGGTCCATAGTGGTGTATTGATATGGTGAATATGTGGACTCGTGTGCCACCTCAAAAGAGTTACTTGCAAATGTAGTTCAGGATAGCCACCGAGTCAAAGCTGGCTTGCTGCAGTTAAACTCCACCACCCCCTTTTGATAATGATGCATATGTAGTTAGTTCTGATGTAAGTCTTGCTGAGTACAATTGTACTCACGTTTGCTTATTTTATGTTTTGCAGAGAGACTTCAGTCTCGCTAGTAGTTCTGCTTGGACTTCGACGGTTAGTTTGTTACCTCAGCTACGATCTTGTGCCCTCGGTAGGATCTGGTAGATAGTCAGGCTTCTCAGCCTTCTTCATTTTTAGTTATGCGTACTTTCGAGACATGTTTAGCTTCCGCTTGTGCTTTGACTTGTATGCTCGAGTGTTGGGTCATGAGACCCATGTTTGTAATATCTCGCTTCTCGGAGCCTATTGAATAAATAATTGAGTCGTGAGAGTTATGTTGTGATGCCATGTTGTATCTACACATATTGAGCATATTGTGTGTATGTTTGAAATGCTTGGTATGTGTGGGATCCGACAAACTAGTTGTTTATCCTTGGCAGCCTCTCATATGGGGAAATGTAGTCTCGTGCTTACGGCGATAGTAGTCCGCTACAGCCCGGTTCACCGGAGTCCTGCTAGCCCAAAGACTACCGCTTGGACACTTGATCGGCGGCATGTGTTTCACTTCGTTCCTATATACGTCCCTTCGGGAAATGTCACGCGGTGTTATTCGAGTCCCGCTTAGCTTACAGCCCGGGATACCGGAGTCTGTTAGCCCAAAGTGCTACAGCCCGAATTTATACGTTGATGACCGACATGCTCGATGTGATTCATGTATGCCTGTCCCCATGGGTTAGCGCCGCTTTGGGTTCACGACTAGCCATGTCGGCCCGGGTTCTTTGTCATATGGATGCTAGCGACACTATCATATACGTGAGCCAAAAGACGCAAACGGTCCCGGGCCATGGTAAGGCGACACCCGTGGGAATACCGTGCGTGAGGCCGCAAAGTGATATGAGGTGTTACCGGCTAGATCGATGTGACTTGGGATCGGGGTCCTGACATCTGCTTTGATACCGTCGAGCCTGTTGCTGATAGAATGCGGAGCGGGCTTTTGCCATGTCACGCTCCTCCTCTAGGGCGTCCAAACTGTCCTGCCGATCAAGCTCGGATTCTTTCTCTTCGTACATGCGCACTCGAGGTGAGTCATGAATGATGTCGCAGGGAAGTACCGCCTCTGCGCCGTACACCATAAAAAATGGTGTGTATCCGGTAGTGCGATTCGGTGTGGTCCGCGGCCCCCATATTACGGAGTCGAGCTTTAAGTACTTGTTCTACTTGAGTGGTAACCATAGAAGCATGTTTGCTAACAAGTTTAAGTTCACCTCTAATATCAGCCATATAATCACTCAAGCGTTTAATCATAAAGGTATTCTATTTTAATTGTCTACCAAAATAAGCATTAAAGTCATCTTGCTTAAACATAAAGTCATCAAACTCATCCAAGCACTGACTAGCAATTTTAGTAGGAGGGACTTCATTTTTATCATATCTATAGATAGAATTTACCTTTACTACATGTGTTGGGATATCGGGAGGTTCTTCAGGAAATAAGTAATTGAGATCATATACTTCTTCAACAGGCGGTGAATTAAGACCATATATTTCTTCAATAGGAGGTAAATTCTTAACATCTTCAGATTTAATACCTTTTTCTTTCATAGATTTCTTTGCCTCTTGCATATCTTCGGATCGAGAAATAGAACACCTCTCTTCTTCGGAGTTGATTTAGGAATAGGCTCGATGGTGGCTCTGGAGCTGGCTCAGGAGGTGCCCAATTATTTTCATTTGTCAACATATTATTCAATAGAATTTCAGCTTCATCCGGTGTTCTTTCCCTGAAAATAGAACCAGCACAACTATCTAGGTAATCTCTGGAAGCATCAGTTAGTCCATTATAAAAGATATCAAGTATTTCAGGTTTCTTAAGAGGATGATCAGGCAAAGCATTAAGTAACTTGAGAAGCCTCCCCCAAGCTTGTGGGAGACTCTCTTCTTCAATTTGCACAAAATTATATATATCCCTCAAAGCAGCTTGTTTCTTATGAGCAGGAAATATTTAGGAGAGAAGTAATAAACCATATCACGGGACTTTGCACACAACCAGGATCAAGAGAATTAAACCATATCTTAGCATCACCCTTTAATGAGAACGGAAATATTTTGAGTAAATAAAGGTAGCGCGATCTCTCATTATTAGTAAACAGGGCAGCTAAATCATCTAACTTACGAAGATGTGCCACAACAGTTTGATTCATAGCCATAAAAGGATCAGATTCAACCAAAGTAATTATATCCGGATCAACAGAAAAATCATAATAATCCTGATCAGGAACACAAATAGGTGAAGTAGCAAAAGGTGGTCGGGTCTCATCCTACCTCTAAAAGATTCTTTCTTGTGTTTAACTAGCAACCTATTACGTTCAAGACTATCACGGCAAGCAAGAATAGCTTCAGAGATTCAGCATTAAAAGGTAACCCTCAGGAATAGCAGGCCTATTTTCATCATCACTAACATCATCGTGTTCAATTTCAATAATTTCTCTTTCTCTAGACCTAGAAATTTGTTCATCTAGAAATTCACCAAGAGGCAGAGTAGTATCAAGCATAGAAGTAGTTTCATCATAAGTATCATGCATAGCAGAAGTGGCATCATCAATAACATGCGGCATATTGGAAAGAATAGCAGAAGCAGGTTTAGGTGTCGCTAGCTTGTTTATAACAGAGGTGAATCAAGTGCAGAGCTAGATGGCAGTTCCTTACCTCCCCTCGTAGTTGAGGGATACATTGTTGTCTTAGCGTCTTTCAAGTTCTTCATAGTGTCCAGCAGATATAAATCCCAAGTGACTGAAAGAACAGAGCTATGCTCCCCGGCAACGGCGCCAGAAAAAGGTCTTGATAACCCACAAGTATAGGGGTTCGCAACAGTTTTTGAGGGTAGAGTATTCAACCCAAATTTGTTGATTTGACACAAGGGGAGCCAAAGAATATTCTCAAGTATTAGCAGCTGAGTTGTCAATTCAACCACACCTGGAAACTTAGTATCTGCAGCAAAGTGTTTAGTAGCAAAGTAATATGATAGTGGTGGTAACGGTAACAAAAGTAAAGACATCAAAAGTAATGTTTTTGGTATTTTGTAGTGATGATAACAAAGATGTAACGGAAAAGTAAATAAGCGTAAACCAGTATATGGAAAACTCGTAGGCAGCGGATCAGTGATGGATAATTATGTCGGATGCGGTTCGTCATGTAACAGTCATAACATAGGGTGACACAGAACTAGCTCCAGTTCATCAATGTAATGTAGGCATGTATTCCGTAAATAGTCATACGTGCTTATGGAAAAGAACTTGCATGGCATCTTTTGTCCTACCCTCCCGTGGCAGCGGGGTCCTATTGGAAACTAAGGGATATTAAGGCCTCCTTTTAATAGATAACCGGAACAAAGCATTAGCACATAGTGAATACATGAAACTCCTCAAACTATGGTCATCACCGGGAGTGATCCCGATTATTGTCACTTCGGAGTTGCCGGATCATAACACATAGTAGGTGACTATAGACTTGCAAGATAGGATCAAGAACACACATATATTCATGAAAACATAATAGGTTCACATCTGAAATCATGGCACTCGGGCCCTAGTGACAAGCATTAAGCATAGCAAAGTCATAGCAACATCAATCTCGAACATAATGGATACTAGGGGTCAAACCCTAACAAAACTAACTCGATTACATGATAAATCTCATCCAACCCATCACCGTCCAGCAAGCCTACGATGCAATTACTCACGCACGGTGGTGAGCATCATGAAATTGGTGATGGAGGATGGTTGATGATGATGACGACGACGAATCCCCTCTCCTGAGCCCGAACGGACTCCAGATCAGCCCCCCGAGAGAGATTAGGGCTTGGCGGCGGCTCCGTATCGTAAAACGCGATGAAACATTCTCTCTGATTTTTTTCTCCCCGAAAGCCAATATATGGAGTTGGAGTTGGCGTCGGAGGGCATCCAGGGGCCCACGCGGTAGGGGGGCACGCTCAGGGGGGAGGGGCGCGCCCCCCACCCTCGTGGACAGGGTGTGGGCCCCTGTCTTCATCTTTGGCGAGGATTTTTTATTATTTATTGTAAGATATTCCGTGGAGTTTCATGTCATTCCGAGAACTTTTGTTTTCTGCACATAAAACAACATCATGGCAATTCTGCTGAAAACAAATCGGTCAAGGTTAGTTCCATTCAAATCATACAAGTTAGAGTCCAAAACAAGGGCAAAAGTGTTTGGAAAAGTAGATCTGACGGATTTGACACGTATCAACTCCCCCAAGCTTAAACCCTTGCTTGTCCTCAAGTAATTCAGTTGACAAACTGAAAGAGAAAAAGAAGAACTTTTACAAACTCTGTTTGCTCTTGTTGTGGTAAACATGAAAAGCCAACATTCAAGTTTCAGCAAATATTATGAACTAACCATACTCACAATAACACGTAGGTCTCACAATTACTCATATCAATAGCATAATCAGCTAGCGAGCCATAATAATAAAACTCGGATGACAACACTTTCTCAAAATAATCATAACATGATATAACGAAATGGTATCTCGCTAGCCCTTTCTGAGACCGCAAAACATAAATGCAGAGCACCTTTAAAGACCAGGGACTGACTAAACATTATAATTCATGGTAAAAGAGATTCAGTCAAGTCATACCCAATATAAACCAATTATAATGAATGCAAAAGACAGTGTGCTCTCCAGCGGGTGCTTTTTAATAAGAAAGGTGATGACTCAACATAAAAGTAAATAGATAGGCCCTTCGCAGAGGGAAGCAGGGATTTGTAGAGGTGCCAGAGCTCGATTTTGAAATAGACATAAATTATATTTTGAGCGGCATACTTTCACTGTCAACGCGACAACTATGAGATGGTTGTATCTTCCATACTACATGCATTATAGGCAGTTCCCAAACAGAATGGTAAAGGTTTATACTCCCCCTCCTCCACAAGCATCAATCCATGGCTTGCTCGAAACAATGAGTGCCTCCGGCATTCAACGGGTCCTGTGGGGAGCTTTGTTTAATTATTTTGATTTTCTTTGATCTTTTGGATCATGGGACTGGGCATCGGTTACCGGCCCTTTCTCGTGAATGAGGAGCGGAGTCCACTCCTCTTGAGAATAACCCACCTAGCATGGAAGATATAGGCAGCCCTAGTTGCACATGAGCTGCTCGATCATACAAAACAAAATTTCATTTGAAGGTTTGGAGTTTGGCACATACAAATTTACTTGGAACGGCAGGTAGATACCGCATATAGGAAGGTATAGTGGACTCATATGGAACAACTTTGGGGTTTAAGGAGTTTGGATGCACAAGCAGTATTCCCGCTTAGTACGGTGAAGGCTAGAAAAGACCGGAAGCGACCAACTGAGAGAGCGACAACAGTCGTAAACATGCATTAAAATTAATTTACACCGAATATAAGCATGAGTAGGATATAATCCACCATGAACATAAATATCATGAAGGCTATGTTGATTCGATTCAACTACATGCATGAACATGTGCCAAGTCAAGTCACTCAATTCACTTAAAAGGATGATACCATCCATCATACCACATCATAATCATTCTAATAGCATGTTGGCATGCAAGGTAAACCATTATAACTCATAGCTAATCAAGCATGGCACAAGCAACTATAATCTCTAAATGTCATTGCAAATATGTTTACTTCATAATAGCTGACTCAGTAACGATGAATCATCATATTTACAAAAACAAGAGAGGTCGAGTTCATACTAGCTTTTCTCATCCCAATAAGTCCATCATATATCATCATTATTGCCTTTCACTTGCACGACCGAACGGTGTGTATAATAATAAGAGTGCACGTGCATTGGACTAAGCTGGAATCTGCAAGCATTCAACTAAAGAGAGAAGAC